>JAPFFF010000015.1:0-2400000 GCA_039105265.1 Tritrichomonas musculus | reverse complement strand
CCAAATAGCGATAGAAAACAATAAATCATCAAGCAATAGCCAAATTGATGAAGAATATCATTCCATAAATAGTAATCAACCAATAAATACTGACCAAATCTCAGAAAATCCAACATCAAGCAACGACCAAATAGCAGGAAACGCAACATCAAAAATTGATAATTCATCAAGTGAAGTTCCTCCTTCTGTAAATTCAGAATCAGCAATAAATGAAGATTTAACAGATTTAGGAGTGCAATCAAGACTACATTTAAGAGCAAGTTTAAGTATTTTATCGGACGACAGCTTTCCTAGCTCCAATTCTAGTTCCAATACGAAATATAGCATACATAACAATACTGATTTTGTTAATCATTGGCTTGGTGAGATGCAACTTGTCAAAGAGACCTGTGAATCGCACAAAACATGTTCTCAATTCCTCGTAGCAAGGGCCAACATGGAGCAAAAGAGCATTATTATCAAAACGCAGCTCGCTGAAGCCTATAGCGGAATGCAACAAGTCCTTGAAACCTTACCTACACGTTTCTTTGACAATAATATTGCCAATTCAAGCTTAATAACGCATCGTACAATGAAAAACTTCTCACAACAAGCGGCCAACAATCTTTTCCTTGCACAACAACAAGAAATCCGTAATGCTGAATTTGAAAACGACATTAACTTAGCTACAGAGTTCATTCAATTCAACGATGAAAACAATTCAAAGCTCTGGCAACGTCTCTGGAGCAATGCTGTCTCGGATGGTTCACCATGGGACATTTCAAAGATCACTGGCAAAAGAGACAAACCACGATGGAGGCGTGATATATGCTACTGTAAATTTTTCTGTCCATTCAAATTAAAGCCCAATAGAAAATACACGAACCATTACGAGTCATCGATAGCAAGAGATGCTGGAAACAAGCAAAATTACAGCAGAATTATTGAAGAATACAAACAGCATCTTATCGATGAATACAAGAAAAATGCACCAGCCGAACTTCTTGAAATTCCACCCTCAAACTTGTCAGACGCAAACAGCAACACTGGAACAACAACAACAGCATCAGCAACAACAGTAACAGCAGCAAGCGGAGCACAAATAGCAACAAGTTCTTCTAATATCAACTCATCTTCTTCAACTTCCAATGCTTCCACTTTGAATGTTACAAAGAAAAAGAAGAAGAAGATCGAGTATAAGTGCGAACTTGTCAAAATGATGGGTGTTTCTGAAGGAACTTTTTCAGTATTTGATAAAGCAATTCATATTGATATCGAATCCACGAAGAAGACTTACATTCTTCCAACAATCCTTATTAAAAGGATCCTTCTTAGACGAAGATTCCATCATAAGACTGCCATTGAAATCTTCATGGATTCAGGCGAGTCTTACTTTGTTAATTTCCCACAATATCGTTCAGTAGAAATTCTAAATAGAATGGTTCTACCAGAGCGTGTCTTTGTCCAGAAAGACGAGCCAGCGATCTTTTTTGCACAGACCGGATTGACTGAAAAATGGAGACGATGTGAAATCTCCAATTTTGAATACTTAATGATGCTTAATATCATCAGTGGTCGAAGTTTTAATGATAGTTCACAATATCCATTTTTACCATGGGTTTTATCAGACTACACAAGTGAAGTTCTTAACTTAGAAGATCCCAAATCATTTAGAGACTTATCAAAGCCAATCGGTGCCATTGGAGAAGCCAGATTCCAGCAGATCCAAAAAAGAATGAAAGATATGCAGCATTTTGGCGCAGCTGCTTATTTGTACAGTTCTTTTGCTGTATGTCCATTGTCACTTTATCTTTGGCTGTTTCGAATGGAGCCTTTTACCACTCTTCATATTGACATGCAAAGTGGCAAATTTGATCATCCATCACGTCTTTTCTCATCTATTCCTGATACTTACAACATTGTCACTTCAAACATGAATGATTATCGAGAACTTGTACCAGAATTTTATTTCTTACCTGATTTCTTACGAAATGACAATGAACTGGACCTTGGAAAAGCAAAAGGAGTTCCAATAGGAGATGTTGTTCTTCCAAAATGGGCAAAAACTTGTGAAGAATGCGTCTATCTATTTAGAAAGGCACTTGAATCAGACATTGCTTCCAGTATGATTCATAAATGGATCGATTTAATCTGGGGTTATAAACAACGTGGTGAAAAAGCAGTCGAAAGTGATAATTTATATAGTTCTGAAATGTATGAAACTGCTTGGACGCCTCAAGTATTAAAAGATCCTCGAAGAAGAGCTGAAATTGAAGCTTCAATGTGTCATGTTGGCCAGTTTCCTCCTCAATTATTCACTTCTCCTCATCCAGAGAAACTTCTTCGTATGCAAAGATATTCAACACAAGTGACAATTGTCAAGCTTCCTTATCAAAACATACAAACAGCTTGTCTCAGTTACAAGAATCACCTAAACTTGGCACTTTCAACAAACACCAATGAAATTGCCTGTTTGACATTTGCTTCTCATTCCCAGCAGCCCCAAATACAGCAGCAGCAGCAGCAACAGCAACAAGGACAAAATGAATTCCAATTCCAGCAACTTTCTTTACAATCTACAAATTCTGACCTGTTTCTAGATCCAAATGACACTTTGAATTCTACTCCTGAAAACGCAAACGAGAGTGAAAACGGAAACGTCAGGATTGCTAATGATGTTAAATTTAAGACAATGAGTAAAGTATTGTCAATTCAAGCTGCTAACTGTTCAAATGAGTTTGTTTGTTTGCTTTCAAATGGCCGAATTATTCGTATCATTGATTACGAAGCAAGCATCTTTCATCGTGAATTAACACGTGTTTCATCAATTTCTTGTTCAGAGAACTTCATTGGTGTTGTATCTGACGATACAACCTTGAATCTATTTGGAAAGAATCTTCCAAGCTATTCAATTCCTTTCTACGGCAATTCGGTCCTTTGTTGTGCAATATCAACAACTTTCAAAATAGCTGTCTGCGGGACAATTTCAGGCGATATTGTCGTATCTTCTTTATATGAAGGTAGAAAAATTAATGTAATCAAGCTCGGTAAAGAATACCGACCTACAAAGTTGTTGATAACTAATAGTTGGGGATTCATAGTTACTTACGCTACTACTGAAATCGGCCCTGGCGGTGAAAAATCAAAGCAGTTCATCTTCGTACATAATATTAATGGAACATTCATCCGATCTGTTCAGTTAACTGGTCCTATCACTGCTTGGTGCGCTTTCTCTTCAAACAGTGATTTCGATTACTTGGCTATATCATTCGATCAAGGCAAGCTTCACTTGTTTGAAGCTTTCTATTTGGATATAGGTGACCCATTTTACCGTTGCTATAATCCAGTGGTTAACCTCTTTTATTTGAAGGATTCTCGTATGATAGTGGCTGTTAAAGACGACGGAAATGTGGTCTTTCATCCTATTTCCCTCGACTAATTTTTTTTTTAATAATTATATTATTTTAAATGTTATTTAAGTTTAAATTTTCTTTTTTATTTGTTTGTTTTCAGATGCTATTAATGCAAATAAAAATGTTTGATTGGGAATTTAATGCTTATCTAAAAAAAAAAAAAAGATAAACAGAATAATAATTTTCTTCTTAAAAATAAAAATAGGAGTTTTTGATTAGGCTGTTTTACAGAAATAAGGCTCTTTTTTCATTTTACTTTAACATATCATTAAAATTGATGGAGATATTAAAAAAATAAATAAAGATTTAATCGACCAAATAATTCCAGTTTTTAAATAATGATAGATTTATCAAATAACGTTTTTTAGCTATTGATTGAAAATAACGTTTTTTGTTCAACAAATCATTTCAATTAAAAAATTTTGGTTGACTCAATTTTTTATAAAGTCGGATTCAAAATGCTTGGGACAACATTCAATTTTTTTCAATGTTTCTCAGAAAAAAAATCATTCAGCTTGGGACAAATTGACCTAAAAGATTTATAAATTTGACCTTATCGTTTTCAAAAAGTTTGTCCCAAGCCTTTTGAATCCGACTTTAATGAGCAATTGAAAATTGATGTCATATTTATTTATAAAAATATCATTAAGCCATTATTCAATAAATCTAATTTTAGATTTTTTTTATTTATATAGAAGCAATAAAAAATGTTTACTTCATCCGGCTATTTATCTGACAACTTTTCTCTCAATTAACATTAATTCAAAAAAATAATTAGACTATTTATAAAAGTGATGTGGAATTTTGCATTTAATTATTATTTTTTTATAGCACAATGATTAGCAAATTATCCAATTTTTTTGATTTATCTTTTTCAAAAATCATGTCTTTTCTAAAGCAAATATATCAATTTGTCAATCGAAATCAGACTGAAAATAATACTGATGATCAACAAATGATGACATTTGATCAAATCATTTCATTAGGAGAAGAATATTGCCAAGATGAGATTGGATTTTGAGCAATTAATTACAGTATAAAATTGAAAAATGCAGTATGGTAATTTTGGAAATATAATCAAAATCATGATATAGCTTAATTGCAATAATCTGAAGAGAGCATATCAGTTTTTAATTTCAAAAAAAAAAATATCATTCAAAAAAGGAAAAAAAAAAGAGAAAAGAAAAGAATAATAACTGAGAAGAAAATTCATATTGAATCATTTAATATTGATTTTTCTTATTGAATTAAAAAAAATCAGGGAAAAAGAAATTATTTGAATAAATAATTTTGATTTGGATAAGATATCTTTGTCGAAAAAATATTTATTTAAATTAACTTTTTTAATGAAAAAATGGCTTAACACTTTCAAAAAGTTATATATATATAAATTATAAAAAATAAGAATGGGATACATGAATATTTATTAACAAAAAAATAACATACAAATATATTATTAAGTAAAAGTGATGGAAAAGAGTTTCTAATCTTCTCCATCATCTATCTGATACATAATTAGTTTGTTAGATGATTGAGCCAAAATTTTTTCTGTTTGATTAAATCTATCCATAAGAATATGAAGATCACTCTTACAAATTTTGCTCAATTTATTAATGAAAAATAGCCAAGCTTCTCTGGAATTTCTTAAATCTTTCTTCATTGATGTAGCCTGTATAGCTAATGAAAATGGTTCAGCTCCTTTATCCTCGCATAAATCAAATAAATGGCAGAATAACTTTGATGGCGTATCTGGTACAGCAATTAAGGGTGGTTCTTCAGGCCACGACTTCTTGATAGCGTAGCAACCTGCCAGCATTGATAGCATTATTTCAATTTCCTTTTCGAGAAATATAGTTTCTATATAAGAAAAGGATAAATATGTAAGAAGGAGCAATATGTCGCTATTGGGGTGATTGATATTTAATACTCCTTCAACGTTATCTACATGCATTATAATTGAGCTTTCTATTAAAACTGGAGTATTTTCAGCGGGCAAATCAACATCAAATATAATTCTTCTAGGGTTTTGTTGTTTAATGCCAATAAAGCTAAAGGTATCAGAAACAAGTTTGTCATAGAGATCACAAAATTCTGCTGGATTATAAATTTGTTTTATAGATTCCGATGGTAATGTGAAAATTAGAGTCTTTGTTTGAATTTCTCCCCATGGAACATAAAAACTTTTGGGTTCAATTTCCATATCTTTATTCTGTGAGACAAGGTATGGACATCTTAATACATTATAAAATGTTGCTCTAACTGACCAATTTTTCTCTGATATAAAATATAGAATACCGCCAAAAGGAGATGAAAATTCGACTGGCTCTCCTGGTTCGATATAAAAACGACTAACAACTGTTGGCCATCGTTTCCATGGACCTGACTTTATTAGCAAGCACAATGAATGAGATCCAATTTGGAGAGTAACAGGCTGATCTGTGATAACTTTTGCTAAGCATCCTGGTGGTACATAAAGCCCAGTTGAGTTCAGAGTATCAATTTTCAATCCAATTCTCACTTTAATATTAAAAACTTGAGCCTTATTATCAATTTTTCCTGGAAATTGGTCAACATGTGGTGCTGGACCTATTTGAGGTGGTGATAATTTAGGAATAATTTCTGACATGACGACTGTTACAAGTCCATGAACAATTGATGGGCATATCTTATTACCTTCGACAAGGTAGCCTATTTTATCAAGAAAATCAATTGATTCTTGGCCTATTTTATATGCATCATCGAAATTAAGATCTGTCATTTCATTTATATAATAACGTAATATTGAAGTTGAATCATCCAATTTTGTAACGTCAACATCTTCTTCTTTATCAGATTGATGGAGAATATCAAAGTAATTCTGAAGTGTTTGTTTGAATGCGTAGTCATCTAGAGTAGAAATGTCTGATGAAAAAATAACTGTATTTGAAACGTTCATTTGGTGCTTTGAAAAAGCTAGCCCTGAATCTTCCAAAAGGGTATTAATTTGGTTTTCATTTTCCGAAGGTGATAAGTTATCAGCAAAGCAAACAACTGTTCCACCTCTTTTCACATAATCAATAATTTTTTCTTCAAAAGAATCACAATAATATTGTGATGAAACAAAAACAAGTGTTGTCATAAAAGCGTTTGGAATTTTTTTGGGTACTTCAACAATATACCCATAAGATGAAAAATCACTTGGTAAAGTAGAAATAATTGATGAAGGAAATCCTAAAACTGTGATTTTGATTGACTGTGATTTATAATCTGCTCCCCATGTAATAATATTTTCCATAAAAGCTGAAGTCTCAGTATGAACTAGTAATGAATGAGAAAGAAAATTAATGCTGCCAATAAAAATAAAACGACCATTAAAAACACGGCTAAAAGCTATAATAGGAAGTTCAATTGATTGGTTACACTCTTCAAATTCAAAGCTTGATAAGAAAAGTGGATAGGCACATTCTTGAAGGCAAATAATGGGATTTATTTGTTCTGGAGCCATAATCTGCGACAACCCTTGAAGAATACTTGTACAGTCCATTCGGAGTTGATCAATCAAATCAATTGTCGGAGGTGGAACTGGTTCTTGCGGTTCTTCATCTGAAAAATCGATTGCTTGATTTACACGGCAAGCTGCGCTGGTCTGTGCGGGGTTGGAAAGCACACAGCCCATTTTCTGCAAATTGATTGATTTATTAGAAAATGAAGAAAACGTTATTTTAGAAAAAATTCAGTAAAAAAACAACTTTTTCAGAAGAATTTTTTTCTATTAAATAAGAATGAATAATAAAGCTTTGAAATTTTTATTATCTAAGCAAAAACTCATAAAAAGTTTTAATTAAAAACGAATATTTTATTTAGTGAAACTTAAAATCATTATTTATCTGGGCTTTAAATAACTGGTCATTTTGGTTTAAAATAAACAAGTTTTTTCGGGTTCATATTACCACTGGTCATTTTCAAATAAAGAACGATCAAACAAGGTCAAATAATTGCTTTTTAGTTTGCGAATTCGAAATGATTTAAGAATCTTGGAAAAAGGAAAAAACAACAATTCAAATTGATAAGAACTCGTTATAAATAATCATAGATGCCACATTACTTTTAGTGAAAAAGTTTGATTGACAAATAACGTACAATGATAACTCAGGCCATTTAAAGCCCAGTTATTTATATATTTCGTTATTAATTAAAATTCTTTTTTCCAAATATAAAATGAATTTGAATGAGAATCTCCGAAAAAATGATGAAAAATGATGTCAACATACATCAGCCGCATTTGCTTAAATTTTTCAAAAGCATCATACCTTTTCAAAAGTAATTAATTATGCACCACTAGAATGAATAAGTATATATATATAAACGAATTTGGTTTTAAATTTACATATATTACTTGTTAAAGATATTTTGAAAACATTTAGTTCAAACAGTAGAATTAGTTCTTTTCTTCATAATGAAATTATATGTCATTATAATTAATTATTTGGCAATTAATAGAAAAAGACATAATTAACGGCAGTTATAGGCATCTTTCAACCACAAGCATTTCTTTATTTCTTCATATACTATTTTAAACTTATTTTCTAAATTCTCATCAGACATGCTATTATCAAAATCTTTCAAATTTTGTATATAATCGAAAATGCTACGAACAGAAGCATATGCTGGCTCATTTAAAAGTCTGCAAAATTTGAATCCTAAAGATCTAACAAGCTCATAGATAATTGTAAGGAACAAATCAAGGCTTCTTTTTGACATTACTGAATATTTGTACATATTATTAAAAGCTTCAATGATTTGCTTGTGATTTTTCAAAACAAGATATTTGTCATCAGGTAGTTGAATAATAATTCTATAGCAAGCTAAAATAGATTCGTAAAGATTGTATCCAAATTCTTTATCTTCATCAACAGCTAGGTCAATAAGTATTTTCTGAGCCAACCTTAATGTTCCTAATTGATCAGAAAACTTTTCATTATGCTCTTTTGTTGAGGCTGCTGTTATGTATCCAATAGCTTCAATAATATATGGTAATATTTCTTTTGAAAACGGAGGTCTAACGGTAACAATACTTGCTGGTGTATTATTTTGTTGCTGAGGAATTAATCTCTTTTCGAAGACTGATGATAAAATTTTTGAAATGAGGTTGTAATATTCTTCTGCAGCACACTCTAATTGTTGCGTTCGGTATTGGAAAATCGATAATGTGACACGTATTGCTTGCATAGTGAGTCTTTGGCTGCTTCTCTGTTGATATGTTTCCAAAATTCTAATTAAAAGTAAGGATAGCTTATTAAAATAAAATTGAAATTTCGTCTTGAATAAAATCACAAATGATTCTATTACTGTTAATGTTTCATAGAAGATTTCTTCATCTTCACGTCCAAGTAATAGATAAAAAGCATTCATAATATCATTAACATATGGTGTTATTTCTAATTTTATCTTTTTTACGATTCTATTAATAAGATGGCAATTCATCGCAATAAATGTAGAATAGTTTTTTTGCGTATTCTTCATCTCATTTTGAATGTTGGTATAAGCAAAAGTCAAAATTTGATTAATTTTCTCTTTTGATGTGGAAGATAAATTAGATGTAAAAATAGTGATAGTTTCAAATACTTCTATTATAATTGTTGGTTCATCACGGTAATTTGGATATTGACTCAAAAACATATCAAGCATTGACCACACTAGATCACTATTTTGAGCTAAAAATTCTTTCATTTCATCATGGACGAAACACTTGAGAATTCTGGAAAATAAGAAAAAAGTTCTTTTAATAATCAAGTTTTTCTTGTTTCGTGAAATTTGCATCATTTTCTTCCTTTCAGGATTTGAATTACTTGCTTCTTCAGTTTTTGAAATTTCGATTATTGACTTTATCCTTTTATCAACAATTGACATTAGAATGCAAAAACGATCAGCGCTTGAAATGAGTTTATTGTAGTATGAAATTGCTTTCGAGGTAATAAACAAAGCTAAGCTTTGTAATTCAACATTTTCATCTTGAGCAATCAACGAAATGAGGTTTGGCATCAAGCTGTCCAAATATTGCGAAAATTCTTGAAACTTTAAAACACTATAAATTGCATTCAAAGAAGCGATTTTGAGTGAATCTTTTGGAGATACAAAATTCTCTTGAATAAACTTTAGAATTGGTGGAACAACAATACCCGAATCTACTTCAACAAAGCAACGAAGGCAAAAAGTAGAGTTGTTGATGACAGAAAATTGTTCCTCGTCTTCAATTTCAGCATCATTATCAAAATCGAAGTTGTTTTCGATCGAATTTCCTCTATTGAAGTCGACATCTGAAATTAAAAAATTTAAAAGAATTGGCACAAGCTGGGGAGCACATTGCTTAACTAGAATATTGATACGTTTATCTTTTTCATTCATAGCTATGCAAATCCACAAATCAATAGCAAGAACTTTATTATGTGCATTATCTGATATAATATCAGATAAAATGTATGGATAAATGTTTGGCATTAGTTCATTCATGGAATCTGTATATCTTACAAACATGCTTTTAAGAATATCGTAGGATAGTTGATGAATTGTTTGGTCAGGTATTTGTGAAAGATTCAGAATAAGATATTGTGTATATGCAGTTATTTCTTCTTTTTGGTTTAAATAAATATCAAGCAAATGAAGAGATTTTGAATTCATTAAGAAACAAAGTGTTCGTAATTTAATGTCAGTGAATGCACTGCTTATATATATTTTGAGTAAATCATAGATACTGGAAATGATTAATTTATATTTTTGCATATTTGGTTGTATGAAATCATTTTCAATTAAAGATATTAAAATTCGAAAAGATCCGTCAATAAGATTAATATTATTTCCGAGATTATTTAAAGTAGAAAAAAGATTTGGAAAAAAATCATTCCACAAATCGAGATGGATTTCAAAATAAATAATCCTTGAGATGCATAAGGATGCATTAACTCGAATTGAAAAATCTTCCTGGTTTAAAAAAAAAATAAGTCTTGAATGAATAGAATCAACAATCTTTTGTGAATCAATTTGATGTTCAGGTGGAGTTATAATTTTTGCAACTTCAATAATTATATTTCCCCATTGTTTTATAAAGAAGCCGATCGGATGTGTGTGAGTTGAAACAGCATTTGATAAATGAACTAAAAGATAACAAGAATATTGCTGCGGCGTACTTGGGTCAAGTAGCATAATTATAATATCTCTGATGAATCCCAGTGGTGAATTTAGCATTTTATCAGTTAAAAAACTGTTCAGTTTTGCGATATCTTCATTGTTTTGCGATTTTGCAAAGTTAATTATTGCTTCATAAATTGTTGGTTCGGGGGCTGATTGTTCAGAAATTATTTGTTCAGGTTGATGTGAACTTTGCATTTATTTTAAATAAATGAATGTTTAAAAATAAAAAGGAACGTGCTCTGAAGAAAAGGTCAAATTTAGAATGTGAACTTACTTTAAAATTTCACAAAAAGTTCTGTATTGTAGGTTCATTCATTATACCAAAATATGTCTCTGAATCAATTCTTGGAATGAATAAAATAAATAATAAAGCTTTCTATTTTTTTAATGAAAGAGAGCTCTTGTTTATCATATTTTTTAAAAAAAATCTCAAACCCAAATATTTTAAAATTTTGTAAATTTGAGATTTTGTTTGTTAAAATTAGTTCATTGTTAAATCTTCTGTTTATAGATGTGAAATGTATAATTTAGAAAAGAGTATGCTAAAATCTTTGCGAACTTTTACTTGTTATATTTGTTGAATTATGATTGTGAGTTTATTTGTTCATATTATTCTAATGAGTTTTTTTGAATCAATTTGTTATTATGCTGGATTACTATGTCTTTTTCATGGTATATTTATACTTTACAGATGGATTATTAGCTATTTTTCTTCTCCAGTTGATTTAAAAAAGAAATATAATTCTGAGTGGGCATTAGTAACTGGAGCAAACGCCGGCCTTGGATTAAAAATCGCAACGCGTCTCGCAGAACAAGGATATAATATTATTGGAACTGGAAGAAATATTAAAGCGCTAGATGAAGCTAAAAATGGTATTGAAAATAAGTATCCAAATGTAAAATTTGTTCCTCTTCCAGCTGATTTTTCAAATTATGAAGCAGGTGTCAAAGTCATCTCAGAAAAACTGCAAAATTCAGATTTAGATATTAAAATCGCAGTTATAAATGCAGGTTATGGGATTTTCGGCCCTATAACAAAATTAGAAAATAGTCAAATTCATGATTTTGTTACTACAATGTGTACATCATATGCACAACTTGCACGTGAATTTATCATTAAAAATAAAGCGGTAATTTACAATAATAAAGAGAACGCCAAAGATAACAAATCCCTTCTCTATATTACAGCATCTCTTGCTGCTGAAACTAATGCTCCACTTGCTACTATGTACTGCTCTGCAAAAACATATGATTCAGCATTTATTAAGCATCTTTCTATTGAAAAACATGGAACAAATTTAGATATAACAGCAATGCAGCCAGGATTCTTTTCAAATTCAAAATTTTTCGCGAATCTTCCTGGATTTCTTGGTAAGCTTTTCACAGCTGAAAATATTTATCCATCAAGTGATGAGGTTTGTGAATGTGTAATGAAAACCCTCGGAAAAGGTCCAATCGTTGATTGTAGTGCCAATTCTTTACTTACACGTATGCTTTTTTGGATCTTAGGTGAATACCCAACATATTTACTGAGCAAACTTGTTGTGAACCTTGCAAATAAAAAAATAGAAAAGTAAAAGTTATGATAAAAAAATGTATATTATATATATATGCATAAACTATTAGTCGAAATTTTTAATAACAATAATTATAATATCTTTTTTTTTTTTTTTTTTTTTTTTTTGAAAAAAATAGGCTGAGTCAAAAAAAATAATAATATTGTAATGCGTATAATTCATGGTATAGGTATAGCCAATCATTATTATCTCCTTATCGTTCTTATTCATTCGTTTGGAAGCTGAGTGTACTTAGTTAGATAAGGTTTTATTAATTCTTCATTGAAATAGTCGCCTGCATCATTTGGTTTAATTTGATGGACATTTACTATTGAATAATTCTTCATTTTTTGTACCATTTTATTTGCTTTTTGGCCAACTTTGGTCCAATCTACTAATATGTATGATGTATATTGTAATGAATCAATCCAATCCATCAGTTCTTTAAATAATTTTTTAGATGAAACGACAACTTTTTCACTGAAGATTTTCTTGGTAACTTTAATCAACTGTAACTTCTGCATTTCTGATTTATTTTTTGATAAGTATAATTTCCACTTGCTTTTTATTTGGTCAAGTGTATCAATAGCAACATCTTCGTATCTAATGCATGAATTTTGTAAAATGATAATATCTGATAAAGCGTATGTATCTTTGCAAAGTAAATTATCAAGTATTATTTTGACTTTTGTGCCTGGTTCAGATACCAATCCTTTAAATGACTCTGTTTGAAGTACAAACATTTGATCTTTTTTCCACTTTTTGCGTAAAGTTTCACGAAAAGAATCATTTGGCTGTTTTTTAGTATATTGTTTCAGTAATTTTATGCATCTTTCTCCATTTTCTTTATTAAGATTTTTAAAAGTGTAAAGTTGTGCACCATCATATATAATAATACAATATGAATCTGAACTGCAAAAATCTGGCTGGGTATTTATTTGATCTAGTAGCTGTTTAACTTCATCTGAGTCAGCATAAATGGTAAAACTATGTGATTCTTGATTGGAGTTTGGATAAGTTGATTCTTTAGTAGCATTTGGATTGCTTAATCCTTTAGCAGAGCATCCACCTTCGTTAAAATAGCTATCAATGATTTTGTATGGGATTCTAATTTTTATATTGGTTTTTTCTTCTGTAAATAAAATAAACTTTGATTTAAATTCTAAAGTTCCTTCTTTTTCTGAAGTCAAAAGTTGATCTTTTTTATCAATCATTGGAATATTCCATTCAGGGCTTAGATCAACATATAAAAAAACGTTTTCAAATAAGTCAGATTTTTCTTCATCTTTTTTGAATTTTCGAAAAAGGGCATTAATAGTAGTAACCATACCATTATAGTTGGCATCATCTGTTTCTTTCTTTTTATGTTGATCTTCTAAACGAACATGAAATTCTATTAACGAATAATAATCTGACAATAGAAAATCTTGAATATCACCTACTGAATGTAATTTATCATTAAGAATAAATTCGAATAATTTTTCTTCTAGATTAGTAATAAAATTATTCGTACATTGAAGAAAAGCTTTCATCATTTTTTCTACCAAAATATTTGCTTCATTTTTTTGGTTAATATAAATTAGAGTATCTCGGAACTCATCTAAAAATAATTGTTTAAATTGAAAGATTTCTTTTTTAAAAAAAAGAGGTTCCAGAATTCCCATTGGGATTAAATTTAAAACTGTATCAGATATATCAGAACTTTCCCTGAACAAATAAATAATAGCGCTTGCAAAGTATAAAGAATCTAATTGCCGTTGATTATGATTTGGGTCATATAAAATAATTTCATTGGCTATTGTATTAACAATATCATTTAGTTTATCAGGATAATAAAAAATTGAAAGGCAAAAATAATTTAATATGTATGCATCTAAAGGATATAAAGGTATTTTGATTTCAAATTTTGCACTAATCTTTGTATTTGGAAAATTATTAAATCGAGAAAATTTTATTCCTGGAATAATCTCTTCTAATGTTACTTCAAGTATATCTAAAATTTCATTACTATCACATTTCTGTATTTCAATTTTAATTTTATCGTGAATGCTCTTGAATGGTACTTTTTTTTTGTAAATATGATCTTTATGGGGTTCTAATATTCCTACTTGTTCTGAGTTTATTATTAAAGAAACAGTTTTAACAACATTTGATAGGTTTAACTTTAAATTTGCTTTAACAAACGATGCAATGTCTTCAAAAATCATAATTGGAAAAAAAATAAAAAATCAATTTAAGGGACAACAGACATATTTTTTGTAAACCTTTGAATAATCAATAAACTCATAGAATATAAAATTGAATAGTAGCTTTTTAGGAAAAAGTTTAGGTCAAAAATTATAATATTTCGCTAGAACGATCAATTTTTCTTCTTCTCAATTTATTCATTCTATCAAAAAAATTGGAATATGATAAAATTAAGAATAAATTTAAACAGTATTTAAATAAAATAATTTATTGCAATAAGAATTTATTAAAAATATATTGAAAATAAAGATTATATGTATATAAGGCGAATTTTTGAGATAATTGGCCTTATCAATTTTTTTTATTTGGTTTTATTTTCCCGTCTTATTAGAACTATCACGAACTATTACATTAGAAAATCCTTACAAATATTATTCAACAATTCAAATATTAAAAGAATCTAAGTTAACAAAAGCTTTTAAGTGTGAAAAATCAATACAAATTACCATAATCAATAAACCTGCTTATTAAAATGTTTCACAACTTCATATAAAGAATCAATTAGATTGTAAGGTTGCAATATGATGACAATATTCGTTTTATTTGCATTTTATAAATATTCAAATCATAAATCAGTATTAGCATTTTTTACATCATAATAACAGTAAATTGCTTAAGTGGGTATATAATACTTTTAAAATTATATTATCTGAATCAAATTTTCATCCTTTATTTAATAAATATTTTTATTTCTATTTAATTTTTTATTTCTTTGGATAAGAAAATACTCAATATGATGTTCATGAATATATACAATATTAATAATTACTATTTCCCATTTTTAAAAACCAAGAATATTAAAAATTTCATTTTGTGGGAACTCATTGAATTTTACTCTTTCAATTTTCAAAATTTTGTCTGTTGTCCCTTAAATCAAGTAACTAATTTTATTAATATATCAAACAAATAAAATAAACTATCATTAATTTATAAATTGAATTATATTATAAAATAAAAACAAAAATTATGAGATATAGATAAATGAAATATAATCTGTATTTAAATAAAACTTTCAAATTTGAATATTTTTTTTATGTTGATTCAAAATTGAATTAAAAGTCGATTTTTCTGCCATTTTGCACCATCTTGTTTCAAATGCCGGAATAGACCCTTAAGGGTAGGATGGGTATTTCTATGAGTTAATACAAAGGTACTCTCCTAATGTGTATAGTAACGAAAATAACGTATTTTGGATTTTTCAATATTTTGAAAATATCCACCAAATTATTTATTTTTTTACATTGTTCTTTTATATATATTTATTAATATCGCTAATAGGCTCTATGATTTTAATTTTAAAGGGAGATTTTGAACTTTTTTAATATTATTATAATTAGAATATCTTTTCTATCTAACATTATTTGAGAAAGATTTAATAAATATAATACCTTATTCTGTAACATATATTGATATTAGCATGCTCCTGAGGTATATATTTAAAAATGAACTAAAATTTAAGGAATTTAAAAAAAAAAATTAGTTTTTTGTTAAACTTTTATTATTTTAGAGGATTCTGGTTAATTTTATTTCTTACAAATTTAAAATATTATTTTTATTCGTGTATGAAATAAAATGAACTAATAATTGCAACAAACTACTCGATAGGTGCATCTAAGAATTTCTTTTAAATATGGACCTCGATAATTTCATTAATCCATTGATATTAGCTGCAATATCAATTTACAATATTTTATATTAAACATAATATATATATTAGATATAAATAAATGAATATACATGTTTACAATCAATGAATATTTATATTAAAATTGTCATAAAATGTAAACACTTTTTAAAAGGTTATTTCAAATATTTCAATATCTCATAAATATTAAGATATATATTGATATATATATTCAAAAATATTGAGATATGAATTCAAAATACATTCTGAATTTTTTTTTCAATGATCAATTTTCTATTGATACTGAATAAATGAATAAATCTAAAAATAAAATATAACAAAATTGAAATAATTATATTATGCTTTGAGTTAATAAAAATATAAAAAATAAAATATAAATTTTTAATATACCAAAGAACGAAATTCCATTTTTTTATTGATTGAAACCAAGAAGAATTATTGTTTTGTTTGCCAACGAGATATACATTCATGTATTTAGAGTAATTTTAGTGAATATGAGTTCTAGCATCAATTTTTATGTCAAAATAAAAATCAAACCTTGGTCATGCTGATGATAGTAATAATGTATTATATTATGCTCACAAGAGTAAACTAACATGCTAACATGAAGAAAAACATAAATATCACCTTTGCAGTATAAATATAATTTTAATAATTAAAACAAATGCAAATATTAAAAGTTAAAGAAATAATAAATAATATAACCAATTTAACATAATAATATAAATATATAAAATATATCGAAAAAACAATATAATAAAAAGATATGAAAAAAAAATATTTTTATTAAATTGAATATTTATTGTAATTATTTTTCACAAAAAAAGTTTTTTGTTTACCGATGCATTTATCGATTAAAACCAGACAATATTATATTCAATATTTAATAATACATTAATTACAATATATATTTAAAAAATAAAGCAATTTTATATTTTTGCCGTTACTATACACATCTCTCCTATTATTTTGCTTCGTTCTCTCAATTTTCTGTGGGATCTCAAATTTGAATGGTGGATAAAAATAAAAAAATTATGGATTTTTTGCGATTGTATTTTTGAATGCGCACAATATTTGCGGATAACAGCAAGAAATTTTACTGTATTATCCTCAAACAAATATAATGTTAATGGAATACAGCCATCAAGATCATTACTTCTAACATTATACTTCATATTTTAATTTTCGCAATCAAATTGTATTTGATTTTACAACATTCGATGTTTGAATCATTACAGCAAGTTCAATGTTATATATTCATTTATTAACAAAGATTACTACAATTAACAATACAAATTAAACCATTTTGACATTCATTCACAGTTATTCTTTTATACCAATATATATATTCGCTTAATAGATGATATGTTTTGTTTATATATATTCCATGAGTAGCTCATCGATAGAAAAACCATTCAAAAAGTGGCGTAGAAAAAAACGATTGTCCCAGATAATTATTTGAAAATAATTATTTTAGAATAAAATAAAAAAAATCCTCATCTCAAATAAACCTATTTTTCAAAACCTAATTTATACCCTTAAATTCAATTTTTTGAAAAGAAATGCTTTCTCAAATGATCTATAAAAGAAATAAAGAAAAATAATTATTACCATTACAATATCCATAAAAAAGTATTTTTGAAATGTGGTATCTTTTTGAGTTTAAAGAGAGCTATACGAGAAATATTGGAAATATTTATTATTTTTTCGAATTAGTTAAATTCGGTTTGAATTTTAAATTAATGGTATAGCATTAGATACCATTTCTTTTATGAGTGTTTTTATTGAGTCTTTATGTTTTTTGATTTTTTTTTTAAATAATATGTTTTTTGATAGCATTGATGTTAAATAAATATAGCATAATTCTTATTAATATGTTTTTTTAGTGATATAGTATAAATAGGTTTTCAGTCTTATAAAGCATTAATAGGTTTGTTTTTTAATAATTTGTTGATTATCAATACAAATAAAATTATATCCAATTTAAAGAGACATTACATTATTTATCATAATTTTATGCCAATCTAATCATAGATTATGCACAAAAATTTGTTTTTACAAGAAATCTGATATCAAATATCATATATAAAAATGAAAGTGTAATTATTTTCATATTTTATTTTATATATTAAAAAATAATTATAGAAATAATATAATTAATATATTCAAATGAATAATTATTAAGATATCAAAAAAAAACATAAACAATTTTTTGAATATTTTACATAAAATAATTATATTATAATATTCCAAACTTCATACATTAATATCATCTTTCAAAAATCAATCGTTACATTCAAAATAAATATTAAAATATCTCTTTATTGGATTCATAAAATTAATAAAATAACTTTCAACATTTTATAATATAATATTAATTAGAGAACTTAAAAATTTCATTAACATAAGTAGCACTTTATTTTATCATTGTTTTTCTTTTTTATATGAAATTGTAATTATTCAAAATTATTGAATTCATTTAAATAGGTGCTTTAATTAGTGATCTATCATTTCAGAAAATTGAGAAATATTAAAGAAAAGAAATTGTGAACAATTTTTATCAAATTAAAATAATTCATTGAAAATAATAAACCTTTGACATAACATAAACATATAAAATGGTTGATTATGCAGTAATTGTCCAAATTGGGTTTAGTATTCTAGTCATTATCCTTTTTGGATTCATTGCATTCAAATTTGGATTTTTACCAATGAGTTCTGTTTCAACATTAAATTTCTTTTTATTCAAAGTTTGCTATCTATGTCTTGTTGCACAAAATTTGTCGAAGAAAAAAATCAAAGAATTGAATTTTATGCCTTTTGTTGTTGGAGCCTTAACTACAATTGCCACTTTTATTTTATTTTTATTATTTTTCTTGATTCCTTATAAAGATAGATTTAAAAATTATCTTGGTGCAGTTCTCCCATGTGTTTTCGTCAATTATATTGTTGTAGGTTTCCCAATATTTTATACAATGTGGGACCGCGAGGAAAGTATTATGCTTCCAATGATCACATTAAGTAATGATCTGATAACAACTCCAATTTATTTAGTGTTGTCTAATATTTACCTCAGCAAGCATCAGCCTAGAGAAATTGGTCCTGGTGGAACATTAGTAAAGAAAAAAACAGGCTGGGATATATGCAAAATTGTCGTGATTCAAATGGTAAAGAGTCCTATTATATTAGGTAATGTACTTGGTGTTATATGGTCATGTACTGGATGGAAATTACCAACATTTTTAAATTCTTTGATGGATTTCTTAGGAAGTGAGGTACTTGGAATATGCCTGATTTGTGTTGGTGGATTCATTGCTCAGAACTCAATTGTCGCTTGCAATTGGATAAAGTTTCTTGTATGTGTATTTGCAAGACATGTCATTATGCCATTTTTCACATTATTGTTTTGTATGGCGTTTAAGATGTCTAACAGGCTTAGCAGGCAATGTGTATTGATGTCCACACTTCCTACTGGAACTACAAGTTTTATTATGTCAAGTATTTCTGGAATTGGCCCCGGAGTTTCATCAACAATGATTTTTTGGACCACATTGCTTTGTATTCCTTTTTTGATATGCTGGATAGAAGTCCTTGACAAACTGAAAATATTTGTTGATGAGTAGTCAAATATAAAAATATTGAATTTCTTTATTATATTATCAATAAATAGAATTTATTAAAGGAATACTATTATTTACAAAAGAATTTATGATATAAAAAAAATGTTTATTCAAAAAAGTAAGAAAAATGTGAATTTTAGTGCGATGTTGAAATTTTAACTTTTTAAAGCTCTCCACATGCTATTATTTCAACCTCTTGTGATGGAGCTCCTGATTGAGAACCAACAGCTTCTATCATTTTAACAATCTTCATTCCCGACATAACCCTTCCAAAAACGACATGCTTTCCATCGAGCCACTCAGTCCTAACAGTTGTGATAAAGAATTGGCTTCCGTTTGTATTTGGACCAGAATTTGCCATTGATAATAGACCTGGGCCAGTATGTTTTATTTGAAAGTTTTCGTCATCAAACTTGTGGCCGTAAATTGATATGCCGCCGGTTCCATCTCTATTTGTGAAATCGCCGCCTTGTATCATAAAATTCGGTATAATTCTGTGAAATATGCTATTTTTATAGCAAAGTTGGGTTCCGTCATCGCTCTGTTTATCACATAGGCACAAATGTAAGAAATTTTCAACTGTTTTTGGAACAACTTCACCATAAAGGCCCATTAAAATTCGTCCTACTTTATTACCACCAATTGCGATATCAAAATAAACTTTATTAGTAACTTTTGGCTCTGATGCAATTAAAGCTATGAATATCGCTAACATTGTGAACTGACCATATAAGTATTTCAATATTTTTCCCCAAGAAAAAAAAAGTTCTAGAACAAAATTCAAGAAAAATCAAATTTTAAGAAAATGATGAAAAAAACTAAATCATTTTTTTTAGGCCAAAATAAAACATTTGGAATTAGAACTTTTTGTGTTTTCATGGCCAAAAAACGATAATATTTAATTTAAAATATCATGAAAAGTAAAAAGCAGGTTAAATTCCTCTGAAACTGTATTAAACCAATTTGGAAGATTTCATTTCTTCTTTTGAAACAAAAAAATTGCATAATTAAAAAAAAAAAAAAAAAAAACATATGATTTTTTTGTTTCGTATTAGCCAATAGCTCGAAAAAAACTTGCACTTTATAATGAAAATTGAGATAAATTTGATAAAATGAAATTATAGTTGGTTTTCACATATCAATTTAATCATATATTTGATTTTTTAAACGATCTATAAAAGTCTTCTCACTCTAATTCTGGTATTAAGATATTCAAAATATAATATGTAAAACATTTGAATTTTTAACAGTGATTCTAAATATATTGTCATAAATTTCACAAGCTTAACCATTTCAAAAAGTTTTAATCACTCAATCCACTTTTACTACAAAAAAAATACAGTATTTTTGTAGCACTACAAAACTATTCAATTTTGTATTTTGCCTTGTATTATTTGTATTTTGCCTTATTATTATAGCTTATTACTCTACAGAGATATTTTTTTGTTTATTTCCACAATGTTAATTTTTTTAAATTATTTTTATCATTGATATTAAAAATATTAAAATCATCACTTAAAAATCATTTTTTAAAAAAAACAATCAAATAAAATTACAGATAAATTTTATATCAAAAAGTTAAAAATTAAATTTTAAATCATTGAAATTTGAATTGATATTATTTATATGATACTTTAAAAAGTTAAATTTTTAATGTTTATTTTTTTCAATTTTTTTCATGAATGAAAACTTTTTTCCTCCTCATTTTGCATTTCAAAAATCAAAAAATATGATTTTTATTTTATATATAATGTATATTATAATATATTTTATATTTAATAAAAAATGAATTATAATTGATTATTTTTATTAAATAATAATTGGCAAAAAAAACATTTTTTTGACATGATTATGTTTTAGCTACGATATATTTAGTAATTTTGAAATTAAACAAGAAAAACATGGTTTTAACAAAAATTAACAACTTATAAATTTTTTTTTTGTACGTTAATTTATCTTTTATCGATTTAATGATATCTTTTTTATAATTTCCTTTCAACTCTGGTTTGATTTAATATACGAAAAATGTTTCATGAATGATACTCTGCTTATAAACGATTTTGAACAAGTTGAACAAAAAGTTAACAAAATATATTTAGATATTATGATGAGTAGACTGACCTATTTAAAATCTCAAAGACTAGGCTTGTTTATATGGTTAACATTTGGATTAACACAGAATGGCATGCAAATCCACTTGTGAACATCCAAATTGAGCGTTTGTAGTTTTTAGCAAAAGTGGATTGAGTGAATGAAAAAAAAATTCAATTTTTTGATAATAATTTTATCAAAAAGTTTTTCTCATAATCACTTATGAAATATAATTTTCACAATAATAATCATAAAATTTCAGTATTATTTCATTTATTTATTTTAATATAAATATAATTATATTATAATTTGCATTAATAACATTTTTTCTGTAAATATATATTTTTTCTAAATATTCAATGAAAGCACGAATACTCTGATGTAAATTTGATAAATACTTGCCATATATGATATATAAATATTTTAATGCCACCAAAAATTTATTCTCATCCAAGTGAAAAAAGTTTGATTCTCTGAATCTAGTTCATTTTCTCCTTCGCATTCATTCACTGAATCCAACTCTTTCTCTCCTTCGCATTCATTTACTGAATCTAGTTCATTTTCTCCTTCTCACTCATTCACTGAATCTAGTTCATTTTCTCTTTCTAATTCATTCACTGAATCTAACACATTTTCTCCTTCGCATTCATTCACAGGATTCAGTTCTTTCTCTCCTTCACACTCATTCAGTAGCTCTAGTTCATTCTCTCCTTCTCATTCATTTACTGAATCTAGTTCATTTTCTCCTTCGCATTCATTTAATGAATCCAACTCTTTCTCTCCTTTTAATTCATTCACTGAATCTAGTACATTTTCTCCTTCTCACTCATTCAGTAGTTCTAGTACTTTTTTTGGGTAAATGGATTTGACCCAACTATTCAAATAATAAACGTTCTCCTGTTCAAAAAATAACGTATTGGATTTTTACCTCAAAAAAAAAAAAAAATATAAGAAAATGCTTATCACTTGTTAACCGCACAATGATTACTGATATAAGCCAAATGAATGCTAGACTTCAGAAAGATCAGCTTAATTCTTTCACTCAACCATATGAAAGAGATATTTCTTTTTAAACAATATTGAATTGTTTGACCTTGTTTTTTAGCCTTAATTTACCGGTTGCTATTTTTACATTCAAATATCTGAAGACTGGGCTTTTTCAGTAACAGTATTGAAAATTTTATATCAAAAGATTCAAAATTGAAAGACAAATTTATATAATATTAATATTAATCCGATTTCACTTTTGGCAATGGATTTCTAGCCAAAACATCAACATAAATAAGTGCACCAAAGCGAATTAATGGAATGAAAGGTGCAAAAATAAGTTGCATGAAAATATTACTCGTTGGACAAATCCCAAATCCAATTTCAGCCATAATCCATGATAAGAATTCCAT
Organism: Tritrichomonas musculus; assembly: GCA_039105265.1. Taxonomy (NCBI): domain Eukaryota; phylum Parabasalia; order Tritrichomonadida; family Tritrichomonadidae; genus Tritrichomonas; species Tritrichomonas musculus. The sequence goes on along the minus strand of JAPFFF010000015.1, from coordinate 2,376,882 downwards.
CGTAATGTAGTAATCGTTACGGTCAATACCTTTCAATAACATCTTGGCGATATAAGAAGGTGGGAAAACAGTTGCTGTTCCTTCAATCGCAGAACAAACATCTGGCTTAAACTCATTTTCTCTTTTCAAACCTGGGGTGTCAACTGTTGATAATATTCCCATGTGAACATTAATATGACTTGATCGTAATTCATTCCTAAGAGTTTCAGCAAGCCCCCTTATAGCATATTTTGCAGAACCATATGCCGAATATCCAGCGAATGTGAAGATGCTACAAACACTTCCGGAATATGTCATATGCGATCCCTTTTGCATCATAGGCAAAGCTAATCTTGATGTATAAGCTGCACCAAGATAATCAACACCTATATGTTTTTTAAAATCATCATCTGTTGTATCTTGAAATAGTCCTGGCTTTGAAAATCCTGCATTTGCAAAAAGATAGTTAATTGTTTTAACAGATTCCTTTATATTATCGAAAGCTGATTTTATAGATTCCCAATTTGAAACATCGGCAGAGTATGTAATGACTTCTTGATTGGATTTATCATATTTTAATGTTTGTGAAGCCTTTTCAAGTCCTTCACGATTTCGTGCAATAAGAACGACCTTATGAGCTCCCCTGTCAAGGCATTCTTGTGCGACTGCTAATCCAACGCCTGATGATCCTCCTGTGATAACAACATTTGCGTTTTCCATATGCGTTTTTCCTGGATAGAAATGTCTAAATATAAATAAAAGAATAGCAAGAATTGCGATGACAATATAAATTTCTAGAATAATATTCATATTTACAAGAAATGAATGATTAACTTTTATGATTCATTCTATCAATTATTTATATATTCAAAAATTGTGAAGAATTGGCTATTATTTTATGAACCTCTTTTTTTTCGCCCCTTTTCTTACCTTTTACTATTAGAGCAAAATATTTTTACATAAAAAAAAAAAAAAAAAAAAAAAAAAAAAAAAATTCAAAAAATATTCAAAATTAAGGAAATCTTTCAAATTTGATCGAAATTTATTCAAACTTTTGTCACTCAAAAAAAGCAATACCCCCTCCTCGCTACAAATGGTTATTTTTTGATACGTTATTTTTTCGTTATTTTTTTGAATGAAATTGAGAGAGAAAATTGAATAAGAAAAACGTACAAAAAACAAAAATTAATAATAAATACTGAAGAAAAAGAGTTTTCAAAAAATAAATATACCTTTTATTAACTACATGCAAAGATGCTTATATGATAAAAAAATGAAGGAAAAAAAAAGAGGTAAAAATGATATTATTTTAATAATGTGATAAAAGAAAAGAGTTATGAAAGGTTTTCATATCCCTTAATATTATATGCTCTGAGTATTTAATGTTTTTATATTTACTTAAATACGGTCCTAAAAATTTTCCTGATTTACTGATAATAAATTGCAAATATCTTATTCGGCTTTGAATCTTTTAAAAACTGTTATGAGAAAATAAAAATAAGTTTTAAAGGTGATAATAACTATCGAAACAGAAATTGAAAATTTTGATTTTTCTTCCAAAATATAATATTATTTGCAAATTTTAGAGAGAAGTAAAAGATATGCGAGCATGGTTCTATATTATATTTTGGAAGAAAAAAAAGCACGATTAAAAAAGCAAATAAAATTTTGAGGTTTCTCTAAAGAATTTAAGGTTAGAATAAAAATGAATTTTTTTTGTAAATGCAAAGTATATAACGAAATTTTTATTAGCAGTATCGATTTCTTGGTAGGTTTATTGAATAAAATCATCGAATTTGAGAGATTTGTTTTTTGATATTTGATTAATTGGAAACAGCCTTTAATAAATAAGTAAAAACAAAAAAAAAATGGTTATATAACAAATTAAAAAAGAAAATTAATTGAGAAAAAAAGCAATTTATATATATAAAACTAGGTGAATCTTGGATTTTCTAAAATAGGAGGAAATAAGAAAGAAGCTAGGTTGAAAGTAAAACAAATAAAGAGATATAGGAAACTCTTGAGGAAAAAAAAGAGTATTTTCTGTAAAAAAAGGCTCGACAAGTAAAATGTAATTTTGAAAATAAGACAAAAACATGCTACAAAGGTTCTAATAAAACATTAAATGAATCTCTATCGATTAGTTGACGAGTAAATGCGAAAAAAAAGCTTGTATAATGGAAATTGCGTTTGAAAAATTGCTTTTGCTTTTGTAAATAATGGACTTCTTGTCACTTTTTGGTTATTTTATCGTCAAAATTTTATGAAAATTTATTGTCATTCTCTTTGTTTTATTGTAAATATTTAAAAAATATTTCATTTATTTGATTTTATTTAAAAGAAATTGAATATTTTTATGAGTATTTATGAGGAGAAAAAAATGTTAACCATAAAAAAATTATTTTTTTCAGGTTAACAAAAAACTTGTTAACATATAACGTACATGAAAATAACCATTTGTAGCGAGTTGGGGGTAATTAATGAAATAGGCAAATACTTTAAATGCTTTTAATCAAAAGTTGGATTTGATACACCAGCAATTGCTATAATTTATTTAGGAATAATAGTATAATATAAATATTGAATTTTTTTCTTTTATTCAAACAAACAAAAAAAGTATATTATTTTTTGAAGAATCAATTAAACGCCATCATAAGGTTTAGCATAAGTATAATGGTCAGGAACTTGAATGTTGAAAAATTTTTTTGATTCAGGAGGTTTTTTTGGATTAATTTTTAATGGTTTAGGCCCTTTAATATCATCGAGCATCGATGGTAGGCGAGGCTTATGCTCTTGATAATTATGAAAATCTTTTCGGCAATTTTGTGAATGATGAAAATTATTTCTTGACGAAAATTGCTCATAGTCATAATTTCTGTTTTGAAATTCATTATTATGCGATGCTCTTTTTGGAATAATATCATTATTATTAATATTATTATAATTGTTTCTTGATTGAAATTTATCTAATTTTGGCGCTTCATCAGATTGTAATGTTTTAGATGCAAAAACAGGCTGTGCTTCATCAACTATTGCAAAAAAAGGATCATTCATTAATAATATTAATTTTGTACTGACATGTTATATGAATTTTTTTTTTTTTTTTTATAAATTATAAACAAAATTTTGAAGCGGTTGCGACGGTTTGGTCGTCCTTTCTGATGCAGATCTTCGTGAAGACGCTGACTGGGAAGCACATTACTTTGGAAGTTGAACCAACCGACAGAATCGAAGATGTAAAAGCTAAAATTCAAGACAAAGAAGGAATTCCACCAGACCAACAAAGATTGATTTTCGCTGGAAAACAATTAGAAGATGGAAACACACTTCAAGACTATTCAATTCAAAAGGATTCAACTCTCCACCTTGTGCTTCGTTTACGTGGTGGTAAAAAGAAGAAGAGGAAGAAGAAGAACTTCACAACTAAAAAGAGGGTTCCACATACACGCAAGAAGGAAAAACTTAAGCTCCTTAAATTATTCAAGATTGCTAAAGATGGAAGTGTTGAATTCCAACGCAAAGAATGCGAATCATGCCAAGGTTGCTTTATGGCCAAACATAAGAACCGACTTTACTGTGGACAATGCCACAATACCATCTTTAACGAAAAGTGAAGGAGTTATAATACCTAAAAGAGCTTATTATCTGCTAAATGATATCTTTTTTAATTTCTAATATATTTTTAGTTGCCTTATTTTCATTTATAACAATCTTTTTTCAATATTTATTGTCTGTTTTTATGAAAAATGTCATCAACAATATCTTTTTTAATAGAATATTGATAATTTATCAGCATCATTTTGGTACTGGAGTTGATTTTTTTAAGAAAAAAAACTTTAGTATATCCATATTTATAAATATACAATAGTATAACAATGCGATTTTTATAAAAAAAAAAATAAACATTTTTTGAAAATAAATGGCACTTGATTGGGGAAATGGAATAGGCCCATCTTTTCAAAATCCAAAATTAGCCAAAGAAATGCCAGATTCGTTCAGAAGTTTGTGCTATTTTCCAACCGATTACCCAATTAAAGAAGACTTTCCTTATATAATTAATCCCAAAAAATTCATTAGCCTTCAAATTTCAGGAGCAAACCCAAATGAAACAAATATGGTTGATATTCTTAGTGAAAATTCAGGTACTTCATCAATCGCTATTGATTTTATAACTTTTGAGAGATTATTTTTATCCGATATGAAGACTTTATATTTCAATATATTAAAAAATCTTGATGATACGCCATATGCTAAGTTAAAAAAGAGTTTACAGCCTGTTATCCAAGAAATTCAAAATAAACATAGTGGATATTTAAATCTTTTGGAAAGACTTATTAAAGAAGGGCCCAAGAAGTTTAATGCAAATTTTGTTCATTTTTTTCTTGGAGCAGCAGGGCCAGTGATTCTTCCCCTTCATAAACAATATATTGACCAATTTTTGAAAATAGAATCATGTGCCCTTAATTTTTCATATGTCAAAACATCTGAATATCAAGAATTTTTAAATGGTAGAACCTTAATTCAAATTTTTCGGGCTCCTATTGAATGGCAAAATGTTACCGCAAAAACTGCACGAAATTTGATCCATTTTCTTCCTGAAGGATCTGAAGGAAATTATTCATCAGAACTTGAGCGATTTGCTGAAAATAATGAAGTTTTAGCAAATTCGAGTGATTATATTCCCAAATTAGTCCATCTTTCACGCCAATTTGTTGTTGAACCGTTTCAAATTGTTGTTTCAGGTAGAAGGATTATAAAAGAAGGGCATTGCAAAAAACATTGCCGACGAAAAGAAAGTGAGAGAAAACTAATATTATTTAATGATAAATTACTTTATGCTAAACATAAAGGCGGAATGCTTGTTTCTCCCCAGTATTTTGATCTTTTATATCTTAAAATCGAAGATACCAATCTAAAAAACTCATTATTGGTGCTGAATAATCGCAAAAGCTTTGTATTGGAATTTGCAGATCAAGATACGAAGAATCAATGGAAGAAAGATATCACCGATGCGATTCAAGATATTATTCAAGATTCATCCGTTGATGTTAGCCAAATGAAATATGCAGCAGCCTGGATTCCAGATAAATTTGCAACCAAATGTATGAATTGTGGAGCTCCATTTAATGCTTTCAATCGAAAACATCATTGCCGTGGGTGTGGAAAAGTGATGTGCAATGATTGCTTGAAATATAAAGTAGTAATCAAAAATATTTCAAATGATCCTGTGAAAGTTTGCGAAAACTGCTATAAAGTATACAAAAATCAGTGAATATTCTTATCTAAGTACAATTTCACTCTAATTATTAATAGTACGAAATGATCAGCGGAATTTTTTTTTATCAGTGTAGAATATAGTTTATTACTGCATCTTTTTCGATATCCATATTATGTATTTGAATTTGGTAAATTGTGTTTTTAAAATATTTTTTAATAATTTAGATTTCTTGATCATATCGTTTTCCTGTAATAATCAAATATACTATTTCATTATATATCCTGGAAAATGCCACAAATTTAAAATTCAAAATACCATTTTATAGAAACAAATATATTTTTCATAGTAACAATAATTACAGTAAATATATAATAAGCCTTCCAATATTAATATATTTAGATTACACTCAAAATACAATTTGAAAGAAATCTAAAAAGTAAAGGAACAATAAATAAATTACATACATCAATTAACCTACAAACCAGCAAATTCATAGTTCTACCAGAAAAAGCGCATAGAATAATATATTATCTAATATTTTGACTTTTTCTTGCCGTTCGATTCACTCAAAGTGATCAGTTCCAGCAAATGCTGGTGAAACTAAAAATGTTGATCTTCCAGTGCTAACAAAACCAACAGACATTCCATCTTCTCTTGGTAGGACAAATTTATTTGGTTCAATAAATGTGAAATCTTCAATATTATGAACTTTCATTTCTTGATCAGTCGATTGTGAAGGATCAACTGCGTTTTCTTCTTGGAGACCAGGAACGCCCCAGCCAATGTTTTTTTCAATGGAAGCAACAATTGGATCACAGTCTCCAAGAAGCTCAGCATTAAATTGGCATGTAACTGGTTCTCTGTTGATGAGAATACTTGGAACACGATACATTTTGCGCGGAATAAAAGAAACAGGAGCGACCCGTAGCGAGGTGCCAATTACAATGAGAAGATCTGCTGTGCTAGCATCATATTCAATCATTTCGCTATTAATATTAGTTTGTTGCCCAAAAAATACAATACCTGGTTTAACACTACCCACTTTGCCACATTTTTTGCATGTTGGGACAGTTTGTGAATTGACATTCTCACGAAGATCTTCCATTGAATGAACTTCACCACAAGATAAGCAAATGTTGTGCCTCCAAGATCCATGTACACATTGTAAGCGGCAGTCTGGGACCCCAATCTCTAAAGTATCAACATTTTGAGAATATAATCTCTGGAGTTTGCCACGTTTTTCTAGTTCCGCAATGAAAAAATGAGCAAGTGAATGATCAGGTTGAAGAGACGGGAAAATCAAATGAGCAAAACGCCAAAAAACTGATGGATCTTTCTGAAAATAATCAACATCAAAAACTTGATACGGATCTTCAAGAGCCCCAGATTTTTCTATTGTTTCGTATAATCCGCCTGGTGATCTAAAATCAGGCCCAACTGAAGCACCAGCGCCGATGATAACAACAATTTTTTCAGCTCTATTTATATGATCAACAACATCTTTAATTGATGTTATGTATTCTCTAGATGACGGTAATCTGAATTTAAAACCTGATTCATATCGACGATTTTCTTCTTCAAGATTTTTGGCAAAATTTAACAGCAATAGCCATAATTGAACTGAAGTTGCATCTTTTGGTACATCAACATCAAGTTCAAGCTGTTCAAGAAAATTTCTAGGGTCATCTCCATTAGAAATGGCTTTTATTATGCATTGCTTGAGAACGTTCATCGAAACAGACCTTGTCAATACTATTATATGTGCTGTAACTGAAAAAAAAATATTTTATATATATATTGTAATAAAAAAACCTATATGTAAACATATTAATATTTGATAAATTAACTATACTAAATTATCCATCTGATGACAAAATATTGTAATTTTAATGAATTGATAGAATTTGAATAATGTCGGAAACAAATATTTCCTCAATTTTCTTAATCATTGAATTTTTTTTTTTTTGGTATATTTCAAATAATAAATATAGATTATCTTTTCATAAAATTAATATTACATTACATATTGAATTAAAATAATTATATATTATATATTATATTTATATTTCATTTTAACAATTTTATTAATTTGAATTAAACAAAGATAAAAATAAAAACAGTTAATTCTCTTGAGCATTCAATTTTTTTCGAGATATATGGTTAAGAGCATTCAGTGCCCATGCCCGTGTTTGCCCGTACTTGCCCGCGCCCGTCTTGCCCGTACTTAAAAAAAGTGGCATTGCCCTTAACCATATATCTCGATATTGACTAATAAGAAAAAAATGTTGTAAATTCCTATACATAAAGTTGCCTTTTATTTCCTCAATAGGTAATAATAATGAAAAAGCAGGAATGCAACAACATGTTTAGATTTTTAATCCAAAGAGCTTAACAGTTAAAACTTCAGAGTTTATTAAAATAACGAGTATACTTTGTTGTATATGCATACATTTAAATTAGTAATATCAGAATTTTAATACAAATTCAAAGCTAACAATATATTTTTATTTTGATTCATCAATTGCTTTTTGCAATAATGATAGAAACTTATCAGCTGTTTCTTCATCTCTAAAAGTTAACAACAGAATATCAAGCTTATTTTCGTTATCATTTTGTTCTTCCTTTTTTGCATCATCCTTTTTGCCATCATCTTTTGACTTATATGAAGGTGTAAGTTGGCCTAAAAACTGTATTTTATTTTTTGTTTGCTTTTTAGGGTTCATTTCTGGAAAAACACGTTGATTGAGAACAAGAGTTCCAATTTGCTTTCTTCTTAAAATAATTCTGTAATACTTGTGCTCTTTGTTATAATTGAAATGAAGAGGTCCGACTCCTCGTTCACAATACTGCAACTTTGTTTCTTCTTTTTCTTTTGAATCTGATTTTTTGGCACCAGAACTTTCATCTTTTTGGATTACTACTTTTGATAATTGATGGAGTTTTGCAACTGTATCAAGCAGTAGTTCTTCTCCTTCTTCCCCTGTTTTTTCTGCTTCTGAAAAACCATCTTTTATTTCATCAGCTGTATCTGCATCTTGAGCGCTTTCATTAGCTTTTGCATTTGTGATTGATTTAGAAGCCCCAGGACAAAATTCTATTTTTTCAGCTTGGAATTCTTTTCCAGTACCAAAAGTAAACTTTTGGGTGATTGCCTGTTTTGGTAAATTAAAATCGAAATTAAATGGTTTATTTTGTGTAGTATTTGAATCAGGGGTACAGGCAGAAGTGTTTGAAAAATTAAATGAAAGTTTAGGTATTGCTGATTGCTTAGTATTTGAATCAGAGGTGATGGAAGATGGTTTTGGCAAATTAAAATCGAAATTAAATGGTTTATTTTGGGTAGTATTTGAATCAGGGGTACTGGCAGAAGTGTTTGAAAAATTAAATGAAAATTTGGGTAGTGCCGATTGCTTAGCATTTGAATCAGAGGCACTGGCGGGCGGTTTCGGTAAATCAAATGAAGATTTAAACGTGGTATTAGAGCCTGAGGCGTTTGAAGTAGATTTCAAAAAATCAAAATTATATGGAGGTGTTTGTGTAGTATTGGAGTTTGATTTTGTGTCATCAAGTTTAGTAGGAAATGTGAATCCGGAATTTTCATTTTTTTTATTCTGGTCATTTCCTCCAATGGGAAATTGAAAACTCATGATTGAAAAAATGTGATATGAAAAATATGGTCATTTATAGATTGTAATCCTAGGGCACCCTAATAAAAATATTTTTTTATTATTCAAAAAGTGGAAAAAAGAGAAAAAATTCATGTAATTAATCGATTTTTGTAATGTTATTCTCTATCAATATTATTAGTATTTTCTCATTATATATTGCATGAAATAACTGATAATTTAACTATTTCCATCAAATGAATAATAACATATTTTTTATTTGATCTTGTTTAATACATCAATAACAACTTTTTCTGCTAATTTACTTGAAAGACTACAATGAGTCAAGTTATAAAGTGATATAACTTTCCAGTTCATGAAATGGTAGGCAAGATTTGGATTTACCTGAATAGGTATCATATGCCAATTAACAGTTTTTTTGAGAAATGACAGTCTATCATGAATATCCTTTTTTGAGGCATCAATAAGAATTGATTTTATAACTGTATCTCGATATTGTTTCTCAATAAAAGAGTATGCACTATTTGCATTCGATCCTTCTTTAAGTTTATCATAAAATGTTGCAAAACTTTTTCCATGACCTCCAAATTTTTCCAAAGCAAATTGATAATCTGAAGGATTAAAAATATTTTGATCAACAAGAATGTTTTTTGCTTGACCAACATCAAAGTCATTTACGTAAAGCATGTGAATCGTTTCTTTGGTATAATGCTGTAATAAAGGTACCTGATCAGATATTTCAATGATAATAGGTAATGATCGATAATCTCGTGAAAAATCTTCACAAATCCTCCAAAATGAAGCTACAGAATTACTTATTATATCATTTTCAATGTTAAGAAGATGATTTAGGTTATGAATAACAACTACAGGTGAAAGAGGCCGTAGAGCATCAAATGCTTCAAATAGAGCTTGCAGCGAGATTTCTGGATGTGTTTTAAATGATTCTGAAATACTGATAAATCCTTTAACGAGCCTGTGAGTTAATTGATCTTTGAAATCAATCTTTACATCTTTGATTGGCTGTTCTATTGATGTTAGAGCCTCAACCAATTGAACTGCCTTGAGTGTTTCTTGATTTTTATTTATTCTTCCATCAATAAGTTTTAGTGAGTTTATGACAACAGAGCGTACGTAAGAGACAAAATCGTCGATTGCAGCATAATTACTTAAAAGTTTGAAATCAAAATCAAAAACTAAAAAATCTTTGGCTCTTAAGTTATCTTCGAAAACTTTAAGGCCTCTTGTTTTTCCAAAACCGGATGGCCCATAGACAACAAGAACTTCTTTGTGGTCTGGTTGAAAAACAAAAGTATTTAATTCTTTTTGGAAATTAAGATTCCATATATAAGGGATTGGCTCGCTAACTATTATTTCTCGCTTTGTTTCACGGAAGAACATAAGCCAAATAGCAATTGAAGCAGCAAAACAAACAGCAGAACAAATAATTATATATAATGTAGTTGAGCTAGTGTGATTTGAATTTGAAGTTTGAGCTTGAGTTTTTTGCTCCCTAGGTTTTGGTGTTGAAAAATTATTTTTATTAATATCAGTCATGAATTAATAATATTTTATGAATTTAGTAAATAAAAATAATTTCCACTTTTTCATAATGCTTATCGTTTCAAAAACATCTTCAGCATGATATATTTATTCTGAATAGTACCAATCAATGAGTCATTGATATAAAAGAAAATTTGGAATTATTAATTTATGAAAAAAGGAAAATAGAATGGTTGAAACGGTTAAGGTCAATATTTCCTCTAAATCGTAAAATTTTAACCAAATTCTGGAATACTCATGAGTTAGCATTGAAATTCATGGCATTTTAAAATGGTAAGATTTAAAGTTAACATTGCCCTTACCAGCAAAGGAACATTAAAATTTCAAGCTATTCCAATCTCCAAAAAAAAAAAAAAAAAAATGCATTTTTTTGGGAAATCAGGTACTGATTACCCCAGAGACTTTTTGAATGGGAACTTTTTGTGAGCATAAATGGTTAAAAATTGAAAGTTTTTTATAAACGTGAAGTCATTTTCTGTTGATTATTTTCATGTCTTTTGAAAAAAGCAACATCCTCACAATTTAAAAATAAAATAAAAAAATATATAACATTTAATAAAACAGCTAAACATCAACGATTAAAGCAACTAAACATCGATAATCAAAACAGATAAACATCAACGATTAAAGCAACTAAACATCGACAATCAAAACAACTAAACATCGACAATCAAAACAACTAAACATCAACAATCAAAATGAATAAACATCAACGATTAAAACAACTAAACATCGACAATCAAAATGAATAAACATCAACGATTAAAACAACTAAACATCAACGATTAAAACAACTAAACATCAACGATTAAAGCAACTAAACATGTGATGTTTGTCTATAAATTTGTTTTATTACTCTAATTAATATTATGATACTTATTTAATTAATATATAAAAAAAATGATTTTGTTATTCTGAGATATAATCATTGAAACATATCAAATATTTCAATGAATCTATCTGTTTATTTGTGAGTAACATTGAAATAATATTCATATCAATTCTTGATTGAAAAAAGCATATATTATATATTTTTATGTAAAATTATTTTACACATATAATTATCGTCATTTATTTTCATCAAATTTCTATTTTTACAATATCAAATCCTATGTTTAATGTAAATTTCGAAAAGAGGATCAAAAGTTATTATTTAAAAAGAAAATATATTTATTTTTTTAAAAAAAAAATAGTATTATCTGAAGTAGTATATACTAGTCGGTTTCCGCGGGGCACAGGCTGCCCACGCGTCAACACGAACTAGTTAAAAAAAATAAAAAAAAAAATAAAAAAGAAAAATAAAAAAAAAAACTTCTTCTTCTTTTCATGTTATCCCACCCACCCACCTCAACGCCTACTATCAATGAAACGGCACAGGTACCCCACCCCACAACCGCCCATCTATGAAACGGCACAGGTACCTGCCCCGAGAAGCCTCTTTTATGGTGTGGCTTTGACTTGCTTTAGATAGTATTCAGTAAATGGTAGATTTCCAGAGCCCTTTAATTGAAAATCGATATGATAAAAATCATATTCAAAATCTCTTTTTCTATTGGATTCTCTAAGTTTATCTTCACCATATATTTCATCTAGTACTGCAAATCCTTCACTATAATTAACTCTAACATAATGTTTCTTGTCATTTGAATCGTAAAATATAAATAACATTTCCATATATAAACTATTATATTCGACACATACAATTAATTTTTTAGAGCTAGTATCGTAAGAATATGAGCATAATTCTGGGATATCCTCATAATATGATTTGTGAAATCCTGAATAAAATATTCTCCAATATAAGTCATCCAATAATGATGTAATATCACTCTTTAAAGCTATTTCATCCTGTTTCAATATTTTTTCGGCTAATATTAATTTGGTATTGAAGCCTTCAACATTAAAGCACCAATAACCATCATCCCTTGGTTCATAGCCACATTCATAGGATATTCCATCTATCTCCTCTACCCAATATATTTCTTCATTAATAACAGTATTATCATCATAAACAAATAGAATATCGAAATTATGAACCATTTCAGAGTCATCAGTAAATGTCCCAACAAGACGAGTTCCACTATTCAATTTTATTTTGACTTCCCACGTTCCTGAACTATCTTGTAAGTAGTATACGTTAGGCTGTGCGCCCTTAACGGTCGCCCAGACCTAACTGCGCCAATGATTTCACCAAGGCCATTTATAAATTTTTTTCTCTATTTTTATTTTTATTTTTAAATTTTTATCTTCATATCAAAAAACAAATGTGGGGAAAAAGAAGGAACTATATGATCACATTCTGGACACATGAATACCCTAAAGAGCTGCCAGATAACTCCACTTATCTATGTACATGTGAGGATACTTGTGAGAATGGCAGATATCATGGTCATGCATTCATTTATTTCAAAAATCCAGAAGATATGAAGTGTGTTAAGAGCTTATTTGGTCATAATGCTCATTTAGAAGTGCCTCGTAGAAACAGCTGGTGTATTCGATATATACTGAATAACAATACGAGAAAACATGACTTCCAAGAATTTGGTGAACGGCCATTAGATTAATTTTTTGTATTTGAAAAATGAGCTTTGTTCCATTAAAAGGCTTTATAAATGACTATGAGATTTTAAATAAATACCCTTTCACAATAAGAAATAAGAAGACACGTAAACCATTGAAAGATTCAAAACATAATGAAGGTTATTTGACGGTTAATTTGAATGGTGTAAACTATTTAAAACACGTTATTATTGCCAAACAATTTTTGCCTAACGATGATCCTGTTCACAAAAAAGAAGTCGATCATAAAAACCGTAATCGTAAAGATAACCGTCTATGTAATTTACGATGGGTAACGCATTCTGAAAACAATTATAATCGTAAAATGCCGTAATTTATTTTTATTCAAAATGTCAGATATAATAATTATTCAAGGTCAAATTCGTTTCAATCCACCTATAACAAATCAAAAAGTTACAGATTTGAAAAGAGAACACAATTTTAAATATATAGATATCACAAATAATTATGTGACATGTTTAGTGCCCTATAATTGGATACCAGCAAAGGGGTTTAGGGATGAATTAGAAATATTTGCGAATAATATGAAGGGCAAATTATTTAGAGAACGTTTTAGTGGTGAAATTTTGGCCTATAAAGGATCGCCTAATGCTAAATCTGCTTGGCGTTATTTCATTAAATATGGGAAGGTGCAAAGTGACAATAATGCTGCCTTTAAGTTCATAAAATATTATAAGCCCAAACCAAAAAGACATGCAAAATGGGTGAAGCCAGAGCATGATGATGCATTACCGCCACCTCAAGAAGAGCCATCACAAAATAAAACAATCTTTCAGAAAAAGTCATCGTCTTCGGCCAAACCTATACTTAAAAAGTTGGCATCTTCATCGTCTTCTTCTCAAACATCTACATTATCATCAAGCGGTACATCAAGAGCACCATCTCCTCCCCCACCCCCACAAGCATCCCCTCAATCATCAAAACAAACATCAAGGCACACATCAAGACCACCAACACCTCCAATGGATCTAGACCAATTTATTGATTATAATGCAATCACTGATAATAATTCACAATTAGAATCAAAAGAAGTATATCCATATCTAAAACTATTAGTAGAAAAAGGAAAAAAAGTGAAAAGAATAGGACATGTAGCCTTATTGCCTCCTGATTGGTTTTATTATCTATATGAGAATCCGAAACAAGAAGCAGTGGACTCTCTCTTTGAGTATCTTAGTAAAGCTCCACAGTTTAATAAGAAACCAATTGATTATTATGATTGCATTGTAATTCCTGCTGAACTAGAGGAACATTGGATATTAATAGTAATCGATAATGGCAATAAAGATATCGGTGTATATGATTCAAACATGAAAGCATACCCAGATATCGGTAAAATAATGAATAAATTCTTGAAATCACAAGGCATTAATCATAAATATCCAATGAGATATAATCGTGTTCCTAAACAAAATAATGATATTGATTGTGCTATATTAATGATGCAAAATGCAAGGATATTATTGCATGATGGTAAATGGCCTTATCCAATAGATGACGTACCTAATATTAGACAAAGAATTGCACGTGAATTAAAGAGCAAATCATTAGAAACAGCTCCCCTCCCACCTACACCACCCAGTTTTCAAAAACATTCTAACAACACAGAAAAACCGACTCTTCCCAAAAAAAAAAAATGAGTCAAGCTGAGAAGGAAAGAATCGAACAAGAGACTTATAATTATTTTATTAAAAAAGGTGCATATCATTTAGCTAAATCATATAAATACCCTTATTGGAATGTTCATGAAGATGTAGAATCTGGTGTACCAAAAGATAAATCAAAAAGAATGTAAAATAAAAATTTTTCAATAAATAAAAATGCCAGAATTAATTTTGCCAATTGAATGTTCACTTTATTTTAATAAAACATTGAAAAAGACAGAAATATCTGAATTATCAGAAATTTGTAAATCAAAGTTTAAATTATCAAACAAAAAAATAATCTTTACTGATTGGGCAAAGAAATTTGATTGGGATGATTATGAGGACGTTAAAGAAATATTGAATTTAGTGGCCAAATATTGTTCAGTACATAAAATCACACTTTTTGGATCGATAATTGGTTATATAGGTGAAAGGAATGAAAATATGGTCAAATCAAAAGCCTATCAGATTCAATTGAAAAAGGGAGATATAATTCCAAAGGAAATAATTCTTCATGCTAGTAAATCAAGAAAGAATAAGTAAGATATTTATTTTTAGTCAAAATGGAGTTACCGCCAAGAGTTAAAACACAACACCCTAATCGTGAAAATATTGTACATGATGCTAACGTTCCTGTCCCAATTGAGACTGCTTTTTTCTTAGAGGACTCACAAAGAGATCCAAGCAAATTTAATCGTTTTTATTTCAATTTTCCTGGTGATTGGTCAACGTCAAACAAAGGCGAAACAATTGTGGGTGTAAGGTCAATGTGGCTCGTTTCAAAAAGACGAAAACTTGAATTCACCATCTCAATTGCTAAATATTTAAAGGTTTCATTTGATAAAATACCTGGATTCAGTATACACGATAGAATTAAATCTATGACTTCATCTCTTTATCAGGATGATTTAAAAATCAAAGAAATAAAAGTAATTGACTGGCTCTCAACAGAAAGAGATTTCAGAGGATTTTTTGAAGCAGTCCACAATGCTTTGAAATCATATATCTCAATATGGTGGAATAGCATCACTAACGCATTTGAACAATCTGATATTGATGTTTTGAATAGAGACATACAAACTGATGGTTATTATGACGAAAAAGGTTTTCATGAAAAAATATATTCTGAACGAAACAATAATTCTTTAGATAAATACGGTTGTGCTTTCAAAATAACTGAAATGAATAAAGATTTTGAGGAAGTATTTAATATTGGTGACGGACCTACTCAAAATAGAAAAGGAAAATATAATTTGTATGAAAATGAATTAATTTTTGATAATATTTGGGATCGTCATTCATGTAAAGTTTATTCTTCACTTGGCGAACAATCATTACATAATTATATCGGTAATTCACAAATTTATTATAATCCTATCAAATATTTTAAATTGAATTCTTCTGATCAACGGTTTTGGATTGAATTATATTCTGCCAGACAATACAATGCCCCCGTTAAATTACCCAATGGAGAAACTTTTGTCATGGAAATGCAGTTCTTGCCTTATAATAAGATGTTATACGTTTAATTTATAAAAAATGACATCACTTGCAGAATTATACAAGGAATATCCATACCGTGGTCCAGCTTTTGAAAAACATGCACTTGAAAAAGGTTATTCGAAAAAAGAGATAAGGAAATTTCAATCAGAATCCGTTGTTCATGATCAAAAAGTGCCAACTCCTAAATATATACCTATCGTATCGTCTCATTCCGGAGGTTTTCAGATGGATACGTTTATAAACGATAAAGGAGCTAACGGTTTGAATTATTTGATGCTTATCAATATAAATACCCGTAAAGCTTATGCATATCCGATGAGAGGGAAAGGGGCGTTACAGGTCAAATCAGCATTGAATAAATTCATCAAGGAAGAACCAAATTGCCATTCAATCGCTTCAGATCAAGATGCTGCTTATTTATCAGACGAAGTGACATCTTGGATGAAAAGTCATAAAATTATATATACGACTACAACGGATGATAATCACAATAATTTAGGAATAATAAACCGTTTTATGAGAACGATAAGAGATTTAGCCGTTAACAAAAATTTGTTAGATGCCGATATATGGAAAGATATTTCAAAAGAAGGTGAATTAACACACAAACCTACAAGAAATATTTCACCAAAAGAAATGCAGTCATTAATGTCAGCATATAATGAATCATATCATACTAAAATAAAAACAGCCCCCAATAAAATGACAGCCAAAGACGAACAGAAATATATTTTGAAAAATAAAACGCAAGCAAACCCTTATGATTTCAAAGAAGGTGATAAAGTACGTATCGTAGAAGAAAAAACGATTAAAAATAAAAAACGAAGAATGGTTAGCAATCAAGCATATACAGTTGATTCAAAATCTGGTAATTTATTCAAAATTGCTGCTAACGATAGATCTGTGAACGATTATCCTGGATACAAAATAGTTAAGGCGAAAGGATTTGTTCCTATGGCCAAAACATTGAAAGACGGCAAAAGAGGGAACATAGAGGAGATTTTAGGGTATAATAATGCAAATGACCAATACAAGGTCAAATGGGATGATGGAAGTCAAGGGTATACATATGCCAAAAGTATGAGAGAAGGAAATCCAACAATATTATCACGTTTAGAACGAATGTATTGGGTGAAAACAGGTGAAAACATACCAGTTAAAATCAGAAAATACATTTAATTATTCTTAATCAAATGAAAGGAAATATTATTCAAAAAGTTGAAGAATTAATCAATGAGACGCTCAGAAAAAGTATGAGAGAAATTGAGGGCGCTTTGATCAAACCATTATCAGAAAATTATCCGTTTTCATCAAATGGGATATACTTTTTGATTGGACGTCCTGGTGCTGGCAAAAGTTATTGGATTTGGCGCCATATTATGATTACAGAAAGATTATTTAAACATCCATATTATCATAAAATTTATTTCTGCTCAACGTCTGGTAAAATGGATAAAACCGCCGAAGTTTTGAATAAAAAGATTCTAACAAAAATAATTTATGTCTCAGAAAAACAATTGATGAGCGTTCTTCAGAAACATTTGAAAAGGAAAATAAAATATTATGCACTTGTCAAACATATCCTCTCAAAAATGAAAGAAACGTCTGATGAGATGAGGCGTTTAATTGAAAAGCATCATTTAACTGACCTTCAAGATAAAATCATTTATATTGCCAGTAAGCTTTGTAAATATGGAACCGCCTCTTATCCATTCAATACTCTGATTATTCTTGATGATTGTGCTGGTTCAGATTTATTGAAAAACGGTAATTCAGAATTTATTAAATTGTTGACAAAAACAAGACATTATAACATAACGTGCATAATGGCATTTCAAACGATAAGATTTGTGCACATAAATGCTAAACGTATGGCAACCGATATTATCTGTTATAGCGGTTATTCAGAAGAAGATTTCACCTCTTTATTGCAGCAAACAAATAACAACTTAAATACAAAGGCAACTGTGCAAGAATACTTGCAACATAGAGAACCGCATGACAAATTTATCATGAACATAACTGCAAATAAATACTATTTTGAATCTTAAACGTTTTATTGAATTTAAATGGGATTATTTAGAAAATGGGCGAGAAGAAGTATTGGCCTTGGAAGTCAATTATTAATGGGAGCAGCAAATTCAGCAACAGGAGGATTAGCAGGTAAATTAGCGGATAATGCAACAGGAATAATGAAAAATCAATCAGGATTAATAGGCAAAACAATGGGTAGTTTAGGCAAAGCATTTTTAAGCGATAATATGAGAAACAAAATCTCAAATGTAGCGGATGCAGCAATAAAATACATTCCAAAAGGCAACGTAAGAGAAGCATTAACAAAAATCAATAATCATGCACAAGGAAGAGATGAAAACTATAAAATGCCAAAACCCGCTAAAACAGAATCGAGTAGTTCAAATAATTCACCAGCACCTATAAATCATGTACATTCATCAAATTATGAATAATAAGAAAAGTCAATTTTATTGAGTTTTAAATGTCAAAACACTTAACAGGCTCAAAACGTTTAGCGGTTATTCAAAGGTGGATAAATGGCCATGACGATCCAGATTGGGAGGTTTTGCCAACTCGAAAACAAGGAAAGTATATTGTTAAAAAGCGAGAAACACCAATAGAAGAAGAAAAAGAAGAGAAAACTCCAGAAAATGAAGAGAACGAAGTTTTTGAAGAGGAAGAAGAAAAACCCAAAATGCAAAAACCAAAGTCGAAAAAACTCACAAAAAGTCAAGAAATCGATCCAACGATAAACCTTGAAATCTTAAATCAACTCAAATTACTGGGTGATGAAATCAAACGCAAAAGAGAAAAGAAAGAACAAAAACGATTAATTGAAGAAGTAATCTCAAAGAAAACTCCAGCACCAAAACAAGCACCTCCTCCTCCTCCTCCTCCAATACAAGAAGAAGAATATTATGAACCACCAATTCCAAGACAAAGACGAAACAGAATCTTTGATGATATTTATTAACTTTTTTTATTCAAGAAATGATTAATCATGAGGTTTATATGAAAACATCAGCTGAAGTTTGTTCGCAAATTGCGTCATATTTTGATGTTGTAGATAGCTGTATTGCCACTTCTGATACAAACAAACAGTATTCAATTAATCCACAAACATCATATTCGCCTTCACCTCCAATAAAACAAGGGTCATATACAAGTGTTATTATTTCTCCAAATACACACAATACAGCTGACATCTATAATGGTTTTATTCGTGCTGATCTAAAAGTGACAATGAATATAAATGAAAAGATACCAGATTTGAGTGATATTGGCGGTTATCCATTCAATAAAATCTGGTTTGGATTCAAAGATGCAAGAGATGCTATTGAAAAATATGAAATAGTAGCTAACGGAATAACGATATATACACAAAACTTTGGTTGTGAAGAATCGTTCTTAACTGCATGTTGTGCGAATGAAACAACAAAGAGAGCAGATGTATACTCAAAGGCAAGACATAAAGATATATGGAATAATAATTTTGCCACTCGTTGCGGAATAGTAATTAATTGGCCAAACGAAGATTTAACAGCAACATTTACGATTCATTTAAAAATTGATTTGCGTAGATTCTTGCCATTATCAAATATAAAATATTTACCAGCTTTTGCAGGAAAACTCGAATTAAGATTATATTTCTCATGTGCTGGTATGCTTTGTTGTCCATGTGGACCATCAAGATCTTTACTTGCTCAACCATCTCTTGCAACTAAATATACTTTTTCTGAGATCACTAATGAATTCACACCTGTTGGCGATGATGTTAAAATATGGATTTCAAGTACATCAGCTAATTCATCAGGCCAAGCATCAGAAAAGACAGATGGAGCTGAAATATTAGCATCAGAAACACCATATACTCTTTATTCTGGTTTACGAAAATTCCAAGTCTATGAGTATGAAATCACTGAATGCTCATCAATTATTCCATGTTTTGGTATAAACAATGAAATTTATCAACAATTGGTTCAGCGTTATTCAAATCCACAACATCCACTCACATTTCCAACTCAAACATTGTCATTTTACACCTGCACTCAAGCATTAAAACAAATCCAAGACAAAACAACAGTCACTGTCACTCCAAGATTTGTTGATTCTATCTTTTGTTTATTCCCTCTTCATCAACGTCATCATACATATTTCAAAAATCCACTTTTTAAACATTTCCAATTGAATTGTGGCGGTTATGGCAATATTCCAGCCAAATCTTTCGGAACAGATGGTGAATATCCAGAATTCATTGAATATAGTCAAAATGCAATGAATATGAATGGTGAACAAACCGGTTTCAATAAAGAGGTTATCGCTTCATTATGTAATGTAAGTAAACCTTTAGCCAATATCACAGGTTTATATCCAAACGATAGGACTTCATTCTTTATCGGTTTTGCGACAGAAACAGATGGGACATATCAACAGGGCCTTACAAGTTTATCACCAATTAACTTCGAAATAATCGTCACACAGGAACATGCACAAATAAAAGATCCAAATGATAAATCAGAGAATTATAAAAAGCATTTTTCTCAAATAGTCGATACGCCACCAATATTAGGTTTATTAGTTGATGCTTCTATTTCGATTTTAGTGCAGCCCAATGGCATGCCCCCACTGGTTCGAATTGGGAATTATGACATTACAACTCCTGAATAAAATAGAATTTTTCTTTACTTAAATGGCTAATGATTATAAATCCCCAAATGCAGAGATTGTAGGAAGAGAAGGAGTAATGTATAATGAAAATACAGAAAAAGTGCGATTTATCAAAGGCAAACATTATGGTATCTTTTCGAACGATAACACTTATGCTGTCACTTTTAATCCCAAGGTCAATTTGCCACCAACGATAGTTCGAGAAAATAAACCTGTACGTCCTCCACCAACTAATCAGCACACAACAAAAGGACTTCATGAACCACCAGTAAGCTTAACTGACGGAAAACATTATATTCACCATGGATATGTGAAAAAACCGCCACTTTTGCCTCCTTACCTGAAAAAGCCAGAAGATTTAGCTCAAATACAAGGATTAGCAGATGAAAATAATAAAGGATCAATAATATATGGACCTAAACACTCAGTTATAATTAAAAATAATATCTATTAAATTAAATTAATTTTTATTAATTAAATTATTTTTTCTTCTTCTTTTTCTTTTTCTTCTTTCTTTTCTTCATCCTCTTCTTTTTCATCATCATCAGAAGAAAAATTAAAAGGACTATCAGAATCAGTACTGATCATTTTAATATATTTTTCTTCTTTCTTCTTCTTCTTTTCTTTCTTTTCTTCCTCCTCTTCTTTTTCTTCCTCCTCTTCTTCTTCTTTCTTTTCTTTATATCTTTTTTCTGCTTCATTCATTTGAATCCATACATTTATTAGTCTTTTTGTAGCTATTTCTTGGTTTCTCAGTTTGCAGTATCGAACCATCATGAGTGGAATTATCTGTTCTATTTTATAAATCGGGATCTCTTCTGTTTCTTGTTCTAATAAAGCCCGGATGTCTTTTATGAGGGGCATGAGCTCTTTTTGGATCTGAGTTAATTCATGAGCAAGTTTTTGGATGGACATTATATAAGTGTGATTTGATTATTCTTTCTAAAGTTTTCTTCTTAAATAAATGGCCGGCTACTTATGATAATTCAGAAGTTAATTGGTCCTTTAAAATTTTAAGGTTTATCTCCAAGACAAATGATCAAGAAGAGAACAAACGCAACTGGTGTTAACGCAAATATAGCATTGGAGCCAACCGCAGCATCGTCATCGACTTCAAATATAAATAATAATATTATTATAAATAAACGAGAAGATGGGAAAGAGGAGATAGTGATAACAAGAGACGTGAATGCTCAAATAGAACCGGAAATCAAAGAAACAGACGCAAAAAGTGTGATTTTAGAAACATATGCTCAAATACTTTTAAATCAGGATAAAGCGCTTTTAAGCAATTTAATCTCTAAGCATTCTATAATTGTCCCTAAAGAGTGCTTAGAAGAAATCATAAAAGCAATTCTCAAAGTCACAGAAGTCGAAGTACATCTTGATGAAGATATTGGTTGTTGTGCCGGAAAAGCAAACCCAATTCGAAGAATAGAAGCCATTAAAATACTCAAAGAGAACGGCGAAATCATCACTGACTTCAAACAAGTCTATAATAAAGAATATAATGAATTAGTAAACAATTATCACTTATGTTTAAAGTTTTGCATTTAAATGTTTATTAATTAAGCTATTTATTTTTATTTTTGAATAGCTCAATCATCTCATTCTTGAGCTGATAGCATTCTTCTTGTGAGCCGATTATCCTTATTTCTCGGCAGTACTTAAGAACACTGATTCTAAACTTTTGTTGTGTTCCTGGTGCAAAACCGATCTCTGTACACCACATTTTATATGTCTCAAAGACTGTTTTTCGTGGAAAACCCTTTTTGAACTGAATCAGATTCTTCTGAATGAACATGAAATAAGGGTTCTTGAAAAAATTAATGATATCAGTCTTTTCATTCGTGAGAGGAATCACACTTGGATCAAAGAGAGATATATCATGATATCCAAAGAATGCAAGAAGATTCGAATAGAATTCTGGAGTGAACGAATCATGTAATTGGCTAAAATACTCGCGATCTCCTCTCTTCTCTGATGATGTCTCCATAACTAAAAATCTTCTATCATCTTCTTCGATTTTTAGTGGCGCAAAGTTGTTTGAGAGAAAAATAAAGTTTGCCACGTTCTGCTGAGTGAAGACATCATGGAACTTTTTGTGTATGTCGATTGAATCTTCTGTTATCAATGTCTTCAACATTTCAGGGTCATATTTCTTATTATTGATAAAACTTTTCACTTCATTGCACACAAGGAGCATCTTGTACATGATGCTGCTGTTAAAATCGCCAGTAATGTGTTCAAGTTTGCAATTCTTATTTGCATATGAGCCAAACAAGTTGCAAATGGTGTCAGTGAACGTGTTCTTCCCTGTGCCTTGTATACCTGTGATTACTATTGATGTCTTTGTCTTCTGACCAACTTTCTGCACAATGAATGATATCCAATTGATAACATATTCATAGATTTCGTGTCTTTTGTTGCAAATGATTTGTTCTATGTGAGTTAAGAATGGCTGAATCAATTCCATCTTGATTTCTCTTTGAGGCACAGGGAAATATTCAAATCCTTGAAAGAAAGTGAACGCATTCTCTCTCCCAGGAAAGAATGTTAATTGTTCATACATGATAAAGTTCTTATTCATTCCTGTATTAAGGATTTTGTCAGCTGTCACTTTTCCAACATTAATCGTCATAAGTTTGTGCTTGAGTTGTTGTGCTGTTGTCATCACTAATTGTGCTCGTCTATAGGATGGATCTCTCACTTTCATCAAGATTAATGGAGGAGTGATGTCTATTTGACAAATCACTTTCTTAAGATCTGTCATGAATTCCCCTACTCTTATTATTGAACGCTCATTTATTGTGCTGACATAATTCTTCTTTCTTATGCTCGTTAGGGTGAAATCATTGTGTGTTTCAATGTGTGCGCTGTCGTCTATTTTGTTTCTGAAATAAGTTTCGAGCATATAGTGTCTTTGCCTTTGAGGGAGACAATTTAGAAAAGAGAACAGCCACTCATTACTCATTATTGGAAAATTATTTGTCCATCTGTCTGTTATAAAAGTAGGATCATTTTCTTGTCTTTGACACCACCATTCTTTCACTATTCCAATAATAAAATCAAAAGTGTATGGTGCATAATTGGCTGAATCATAAATGAACCGTAAATTAAATTCGATTGGAGCGATTAGAGAATAGAGGGCTAAAATGTCTTCCCTTTTGAGCTTGATTGGACTATTGTTAACCTCAAGATCGTTATCTTTGATATCTGGTTCATAAGAACTGAAAACGTTTTCGATTATAATTTGGTTTTCTGTTGGGTCATTGTACAAAAAAGGATCGATATCTTCTTCTTCGGTTAAATCGATAAATTGTGGATTTAACATTTTAATGAGTGATGAGATTTTTTAATTTTTTTTTCTTTTCAAATTAAATGGCCGGACGACTCAATTTTTCAGAATTTAATGAAACAGATATTATCAAAAAGCTCAGTCACTCAGAAAGTATTGAGAACTTGAAAAATGAAGAGCATAAAAGAGGAAGAAAACAAAAATATGCCACTGATGAAGAAAGACATGAAGCAAGAAAACAACAACAAAAAGCTTATAGAGAAAGAAAGAAAAAAGAAATAGAAGAATTAAAAGAAAAAGTTAAAGAATTTATTAAATAACCGTTCCATCTGCTTTTATGACTTTAATCTTTTTAATAATTATTGGCCACAAGATATCAAGGTGTTCATCGAACCATAGAATTAAAAGGACTTTATTTTTTTTGCTTTTTGATGGAATTGGAATATTGGATACAAAAGATAAGATTTTGGCCATAGAAAACAATTGATTAAAATTGATTTTAGGTCCATACCTTTCAGTTAATTTTTTCCAGGCCATACAAGAATAAGGACCGAAATCAGGATCTATCTCTCTCTTAGACATTAAAAAATAAAAGACCAAATTTGCTCTTTAAATTTCAATCAGTATTCAAAATATTCATAAAGCAAATTTGCTCTATAATTTTTAAAAACAAATTTGCTCTTTTATTAATTTATATTAGAAAAAATATAAAGCAAATTTGCTCTTTAAAGTATTGAATTTAAAAAACAAACCTTTTTTTCTGAGGTTTTCAATCATAATTCAAAATATTTATCAAGCAAATTTGCTCTTTTATTAATTCAATGCTTTAAAGAGCAAACATTTGAATAGTTTTCAATCATAATTCAAAATATTTATAAAGCAAATTTGCTCTATAAAAATTCAATACTTTAAAAAGCAAACATTTGAATAAAGCAAATTTGTTCTTTTATTTATAAAGCTTTGAATAAATAATCCTTCTTTTATGATATATCATTTTTCTTTTACGAGAAAACATTAGTTTTATTTCATTAACATGTCCTATACCTTTTATCGTTAAATTACATTTGAAAAATTTATTATATAAATCTCTTAATTCTTGTACATAATAAGTATCATAAAATAATGTTCGATAAAATTTGAGAAACTTTTTATCGACTGGAAAATTTGGGGGTATCTCTTTCTTTTCCAATAATGAAAACTTTTCTGGCTCTCCATCTGGTGTCGATACATGAAGCCTACGTTGTATTTGATTTGCAAGTGTAATCATCTCTTGATCATTTTTATAATATATTTTATTTTCTTTCTTTTTGATTTCTGGATGAATCGCGTTTAATATTGTTTTTTCGTCTTCGTTTAAAAAGGAATAAAGCGGATTTTCGAAATACTCGATTTGTTCTATTTCATCCCAATTGTCGATCTCGAAAAACTCGGACATTAAAAAAGTATGAAACTTTTTCAAAAGAATTTTAAAATTTTTTAATTTTTCAAATTCTATAGGAAAAACATTTTTTAGAATAAAAATAACTATTTTATAAATATGTATATTTAATGTAGATATTAAATAATAGTTTAGATTTAAAAAATAAAATACTTTGAAATAAAATTTACATTCTCTCAATTTATTGAAATATTTTTAATAATTTGTTTTTTAATAATAATCATAAAAATAATATATATATTTAATATAGATAATAAATAATTAATCGTTAGATTAAAATAAAATGTTTAAAAATCGCAAAAATTAAAAATGATCGGACATTCAAAATTAATTTTCAATTGAATTATTTTTATTGAATTATCTTGAAAATTAATGATTTAATTAATTAATAAATAATTTATAAATAAATAATTAAAAATATATTAAATAAAAATATACTCCAAATTAAAAATAATTAAATCATTTATATTAAAACTGAAAAAACGATGAAAATTATCGTATTTCAATTTTGTCAGAAACGATAATTGAGAGAATAAATTTTTTCCTTCTGAATTATTCTTAAAAACCGCCATTGCTGACCATTTTTTTAATGATCAACAAAGCGCTGTGGAACAATTCATCTAGAAAAGAAAAAAATAAATTACGGAAAGAAATAGGGAACCACCGAGAGCCCCGTCACGAGACGGAAGAGCCGGTGGTTCCCCAAAATACGGAAGAGCCGCGAGAGCCCTATCACGTGATAGGAGTGCCCCGTTATTATACGGAAGAGCCCTATCACGTGATAGAAGAGCCGCGAGTGCCCCGTTATTATACGGAAGAGCCGCGAGAGCCCTATCACGTGATAGGAGTGCCCCGTTATTATACGGAAGAGCCCTATCACGTGATAGAAGAGCCGCGAGTGCCCCGTTATCAATATGTTTTAGAAGAATCATATAATTATTTAATACCTCCGATACAACAACCGCCTCCGATGCGACAAACGCCTCCGATACAACAACCGCTTCCGATGCGACAACAAGCACAAATATCTCAAGAACAAATGCAGCCTCCTCCTCAAACGCAAACAGTACAAGAAAAAATGCAACCATCTCAAGCACAAATATCTCAAGAACAAATGCAGCCTCCTCCTCAAACAAAAGACCAAACACAAATACAAATTCAAAAAGCAAATGAAAAAATACAAAAAGAGAATAAACCTAAAAAATTTTTAGACCTTATGTTATCTCTGATGAATGAAGAAGAAGAAGAAAATGAAACCATAAGTGAAGATGATAGAAAGACGATAGCAAGATTCATTGGAAGACAATTCAAGAAAGAGATTGTAAAGCAAAGTGCTTCTTATGATGATAAAATCAAAGAGATGCAAGAAAAAATACAAGAACTAACTTTAAAGTTAGCAGCCAAAGAAGCATCGAAACCTCGTGAAATATCTGATTCATTATGGAGCTGCGAATCTTTCAATCATAAAATAGAAGAAAAAGTTACTGAAAAAGTTCACGAAAAATACAAGAAAATTGAGCAGTCTGTGATCGTTCTCGACCAAAAAACCATTGAATTAGAACGTTCTTTATTTGAAGTCAGAAAATATTCTTGTTCACGCGATGCTCAGAAGTTATTAGATATGATGAATCACTTTGTCAATAATTATAATGAATATCATCCAACACCAGAATTGAATAACGAATACCAAACGATAATATATCGTTTGCCCTTAATAATTGGATCAAAAGCTTTTGATACCAAATATGCAACAGTCAGTCAGAAACAAAAAATTTCAATTGTCAGTGCTTTTAAGCCTGATGTTAAAGATTTAATTTTTTAATAAACAATTCAATTTTTTAAAATTTTGAAAATTTTTATTTTTATATTTCTACGGTTTTTAGGTTAATAAAGGTCAATTTAATCACACTTAAAATGGACTTCAACAAACTTTCAAGAGAAGAATTGATAAAACTTGTTCAAACACAGCAAAATCAAATACAAAGATTACAAAGAAGTGGCTTGTCGGGGAAAAAGATGAAAACCAATATATCAAATGTAGATAATGACATAATGAACTTGTCTATAGACTTTTATGAAGAATCAAAGACACAAGCAAGACAAGCATACGAAAAAAGAGTAAAAGAAGTGGATGATCAAGAGTTATTTCAAAGAGAACTCAAAAGACTCATGTTTATGGCTGCAAAAGAGTTCTCCTTTGAAGTCGATATTGGAGACAGTGAGTGCAAGAGACTCGCATTTACAGAGATGCTTCGACACTGCTATAAGATTCGAAATAAATCAAAAGTTGTCGTCAAAGCATACACACTTGATGGACACGCAAAATGGTTCACTCTCAGCGACAAACATGACATAGAGAGCACAATAGGTCACATATCAGGCGAATTAGACTTGTCAGAAGAGAAATCAGATACAAACCCAACTGTCAATTTTGAATTCATTCCAGTCAAATATGATGTACTTTTTCTGAGAAAACAACTAGACGATAAAGGAATTAAGTTCGATGTTATTAAAGAAGATGAAGATGACCATGCTTTATATCATGAAGAAGTCGAAATCGATCCAGATTATAGATCAACACCAGAAGGCTCATTCTTTCCTTTTATTAATTTATCTAATTTAGATCTCAGTGAATTCCAAATATTCTCAAAGATAGATAAGAAAAATTATAAAGATAATTGTTTTGTCTATGCTTTGATTCAGTCAGGAGTGTTCAATGATGAAGAAATAAATCACTTGCGATATTATGTTCAAACAAAATCGATACCAAATAACAAAATCAAAGAGATATCAGAAAAATTCAAATGCAGTTTTGTCGTGAAAAGAATCGACGAAAGGTTTGATATTAAGCATCAAATGCAGATCAAAATAGACACCAGAAAGAAAGGTTATGATCGAACAGTAGAGTTGCTTCTTTATAAAGATCACTACATGATATATAGGCCAATCAAATGCACCATCTATTATCTTGAACATGCAAAAGAAATAGACGAAAAGTTCAAAGATGATAAAAACCGCTTCATGATCAAAGGCTTCAAAGGCGAAAAGATTTTTTATTCAGAAAATGGCACTCTTCCAATGATGATATTCAGAAAAATGTTTGAGCTCAATATGTTCAGAGAGATAAGAAGCTGCGAATTATCCATATTGAATACAACCGAATACGATGGATTGAATGATTACATTGATCTTGATTATAATGAAGAATTATGCACAAAAATAATTGACTCGAATAAAGATAAGAAGAAAGAGAAAGATTGGTCTAGAGTATATTATTCAGATTTTGAAACAGACACTACTGTATCTCCTCATCGTCCTTATTTGAATTGCACAGTGTATCGTGAAGGCCAAAATATTCACAAAATAAGTTTTGAAGGTGAAAACATTGATCGTCAGCTTCTCAATTATCTATACAATAATTCACTAACTTATTTTCACAATTTAAAGTACGATGGTTGCTTTTTCATCAATACTCCTGGATGGAAAACACAAATAACTGAAAGAACAGGCACAGTTTTGCAAGTCATTATGCTCAAGTATGCTTCAAATGGTAAATTAGTGAAAAAGCTTACGTTTCGCAATTCCTATTCAATTATTCCATCGGCTCTCAGGAATTTTGCATCTATGTTTAATTTAGATGTGCATAAAGAGGTTATGGCATACAAAATATACACTGAAAAAAACATTCAAAAAGCTGTTCTGCCAATCAATGAATTCTATGAGCAGTATAGAAAAGAGAACGATGGTAAAGATGAAAGCAAACAAATCCTAGAAAATGCCAAAATAAGTGAAGCATACAATGAAAAAAATGATTCAATTAATATTATGAAATATGCCAAGTTCTATTGTTTTAAAGATTGTATCGTTCTTATGAAAGGGCTTGAAAAATTTGATAAAGATTTGAAAGAAGTATTCAAACAAACAGGTACAGAAATGTTAGGCGTTAATAACTTTATTTCAATCTCATCTATCGGTTATCATTTCGCCAATAAATATGGATGTTTTGACGGTTGTTATCAATTAAGTGGCAAACCGCAAAACTTTATTCAAAGATGTGTAAGCGGAGGAAGAACAATGACAGCATCAAATCAAAAGCAATATATAGAAGGAAGAATACAAGATTTTGATGCAGTTAGCCTTTATCCTTCAGCTATGTATGTAATGGATGGTGTTGCTAAAGGAAAACCGAAAATTTTGCCTCAAAATATAGACCATGATCAATTGATGAAATTTGACACTTTTTTTATTGAAATCAATATTAATGAAATCAAGTGCAAATCCGATAAGCCATATAAATTCGGGCAAGTCTTTAGACGAAATGATAAGGGCTCAAAAATATTTGACAATGACCCTGTTAGCAATTTTTATATTGACAAGATTGCACTAATGGATTTAATAGAGTTCTATGATCTCAAATACGAAGTTATTCGTGGTTACTATTTTGATGAAGGATTTAATAAGAAGATAAATGAGTTCATTCTTGGATTATTTAATTTAAGACTCAAATATAAGAAAGAGAAGAATCCACTGCAGTCAACGATCAAATTGCTATTGAATTCAATCTATGGCAAATCAATATTGAAAGCGATGAAAACCGAAACAAAAAGTGTACCCAGAGATGAGCTAATGAAATACATTTGGCGCAATTATAACTTTATCACAGAAATCTATGATGAACCGACAATTGATAGATGCTATGTGAAAAAGCTGAAGCCGATCAATGATCATTTCAATCTCCCACAATTTGGTGCTAGCGTTCTTTCATGGTCAAAACATTTGATGAATCGTGTTATGGCTAGTGCAGAACAAAATGGGATTGAAATATTCTATCAAGATACCGATAGCATGCACCTATATGAAGATGATGTGAAAAAAGTGGCAGAGATCTTTAAGGAGAAATATGATGCTGAATTAATAGGTGAAAACATGTGTCAATTTCATAATGATTTTGACGGTTTTGAGGGTGCAGTAGGCCAAATACATTCACGAAAACTGATCGCATTAGGCAAGAAAAGTTATTTAGATATCTTAGTCGATGAAGAAGGAAAAGAAGGATATCATATAAGACTCAAGGGCATTCCTCATCAAGTGATCATTAATAAATGTAAACGAATGGACATCACAATTGAAGAACTCTATGAAAAATTGTATGCTGGGGCCAAAATGGAGTTCAATTTATTAGATGGCACAAATGCATTCAGAAAAACTCAAACTTTTCAGCAGACTAATCTCAAAAAGTTTAGCAGGACCCTTAAATTCATTTAGTTAACACATCCTTAACGTCTGCATCTTTAGCTGGCTTTACTTTAATTGAAACAAACAAAGGATTTTTTAAAGCGATAGGCTGAAATTGGAAATCGACTAAACTTAATTCTAAATATTTTAAACTATCTGTGTTTGTTTTTATTTTTATTGGTTTTCCTTCTTTCTCAAAGTCATAAATCAGTGGCTTGCCGTCTATAGCCATTGTGTTTATATTTCCTATAACTGAAGGAGTATACTCTTGATCTCCAATAGCTGAATACATCGGATTACCTTGTAAAGAGACCAAATAAAGTTTTGTATGAGTTATGATCGGCAAATCTGGTACAATAAAGGGTTCTTTAGGATCAATTGTCAAAGGCAACGGAGTGTTGTATAATCCAGTCAATAATGCTGCTCTGTGAGATATTGATGTAATTGTTGTTTTCAAACTTGCTGTTATCTTAAATGTTCGTTTATTTTTATCATATTCCCATGCTAATTCACTTTTCTGACTAAAAATTTGTTCAAGTTGTTTGATAGAATAATGATAGGACTCAGAAAATTCAATAGTATGAACGGTTTTGCCAACTTGATATTTCATATAATCATCTTTTGTGCTTAATAATATGTTTGAATTAGTGTTTATAGAAGACACATAATATTTTACATAGCTGCATTTCCAAGGTATATTCATCGTCAAAGAAACAGTATGATATTTTTGTGAATCACGGCTTTGCATAGAAATTAACATTTATTTATTATTAAATATGTCGATTGGTTTATACTCAATTCAATCAAGTGAGGCTGAGTCATTAAAATCAAATGGAATAGAAATCAAAGTCGGAGAAGATGAGAATGGAAATAAAATTGTTCAAATAGAAGATGAAGATGGTTCTTCAGTTTTCTTCAATAACATTTATAATAAAACAGAGATAGATGCTTATATAACCGCAGGTGCAGGTATAAAACCAGGAGATTTAAAAAACTTATATAAAGTCAATATTTATCCAACAGGACAAATCAAGGTGAATGGCAAATTGACCAATGCTTTCACCTTAGAACAGCTTTATAAATGTTTGAATGATAATTCAGATGCTATTCAAAACTCTCTAAATCAATTGAAAATAGACGCAACTTTTGATGTAAACCGTGAAATTTCAGACTTAACATTGAAAGGATTAGATTTTGATCTAAAGAATAAATATTATATCTCAACAGAAAACAATTCAATAAAGACATATAATCAATTAATAAGAGTACTCAATCAGTTTATTAAACATTCAAGGGCTATGACGGTTATCAGCCCAGATAATAAACTATTGAAAATGCTCCCCCTTAAAAAAGAGGATGGTGCTCAACTTTTGGATTATTGGGAGGATAAACGATGCTATTATGAAAAAGAAAAAGTAGCCACAATTAATGAGATTATTGAATCATTGAATATCACTCTTGAAAATTTATATAATTGGATGAAAACATTCAATAATTTGAAAGATTTCGGTTTTGACAGTTCATCAAATATTAAACCAGATGGAAAAGCAAAAGTGATAACGTATGTAGAAACCGAAAAAGAATCAGAACCATGGTATGGATCATTTTTGACCAAAAATAGAATGAAAACCAAAGACGAACCTATCACAAATTTTGACCAAATGGTCAATGCAATCAATACAAACACAGAAACAATATCTCAAATGCATGAAGATATTATGGAAGGCTTAAATAATCAAGAAGTGACAGTATATAATGAAGCCAAAGATGAAATAGAGACAAAAACTTTAAAAACAAAAACAGTGAACGATAAAGGTGAAATCGAATATGATAATATAGCCAATGTTTTTGAAAAATTGAAGAAGGCCGATAAACAGAATCAGAATTTTTTCCGTCATATCATGGAGAATTTTAATAAAACTGCTTTGAAAAATATATATAATAATTTTAAACAGACTGTGTTTGGTAAAGATGGAGAAACATATCAGAAGACATATATAGCACATTTTGATGATGATGTTGCTGGTGATAAACATTTTGCCGTTGTCGAAAATTTTGTCGACTTTTTGAAACAATACTTTTCAAATACAAGCAGTTTTGAAGACTGGAAAGAATGGATAGGCAAAAATATAAATAAACAGAAGATAAAAGAGATTTTTGATGGAGTAGTTGTTCCAATGATAGATGAAGTCGGAAATGCAGAAATCAAAGAATACCATTTTGTCACTGACGCTGATCAAATAATTGACCCTGAAGAAGCCGTTGAAGTGGAAAAATTATGGGAATGGCTCAAAGAAATAATTCAAAATAAAAAATATACAGCTCCAATACAAACATTTTTATATAACAACTTTTCCAAAGAAAAATTTATTGAAATATTTAACGGTACAGTTCAATTAATATGGGATAAATCCACAAAAAAAATTATTCATGCAGTTTATCAATTTGTCAATCATCCAATAGAAACGACGGGTGATATCGTTATTGAAGTGAATAGTGCTTATGAATTTTTGAAAAAATATTATGAAAACCAAACAGAGCTTATGAAAAGTATCCTTACTGTTATTTTGGTTCTTCTTGGTTCAGGAATTATGGGCATGGTAATCACAAGTGCATTCAAAAAGATTCGTGCCAAAAAAATTGAAAATGGACGTTTAGCATTAAGCACGAGCAATTTTGAAGGAGGGCAATTGTTGGATATTAATAATGGCATTATTATTGATGGAAATGGAAATGATAATAATGATGATGATAATAATGATGACGATATGAGAGACCCTAGTTTTCAGGGATGGATCGATACAACAAATAGAAATATTCGAAATATTATTCAGCAACATAATGTTTTAGAAGAAAGAGTCTCAAATATAAGAGAATGCAATTGTAATGATAATAATAATAATAATAATCAAAGATTTTTTGGCCAAATTTCTCAACAACAACATCTTGACATTCAACAATTAATTCAAAAGCAAAATCATTTAATAATTGATAATAGTGTCGGCTCTTTTGTTGATGCGATGTTTCAACCAGAAATATATCAAGAAGCAGCAACTCAAGTGAACACAACGATAAAAAGACGACGAAAAAAGAAAGAAAAAGTGAATGTAATTGACACATCACATGATCGTTCTTTTCGAAGAGATGAAAATTATGTTTTTGACATATTAACTGATCATTGGGTTCTTCATAATAATTCTAATTTTCAATCTGGTTGGCGAACAAATCTTAATGCACAAAATATGCCACGCAATTTTATCATTGACACTTTTCATGGTGAATGGGTTGCTATCGGTGCAGAAAATGGTATTCAAGAATCAAATGCAGACTGGAGAACGAATCCTAGTTCAGCATTAGCAACCTTTCTGTTGCCATCTCAAATAAATGATGGTGTTTTTCGTTGGAGTGATAGATATGATCAATGGATATTTCATGCAAATTATAACTCATATATAAATCAAGATCAAAGTGAAAGATTAGAATGGCAAAGAGATCAAAGACAACATTTTGGTGATAATTATGTTTGGAATGTTTTTGATCAAGAATGGCAAGAACATGGACAGAATTTTGAAGCTGGATGGAGAACCAATCATGAATTTGTTCCTCCTGATAACTATGTATGGGATGATTATTTAGAAGAGTGGGTGATGTTATCATATAGAAATAGAGGTTTTGACAGCAATTGGAGAAATAGCTATTCAGAGAGTGTGTCAATTATGGTTGAATTTTTGAATTCAGGCCGATTTTTAGGGAAAGGCCAAATTGTTCAATATGGAGGTGAATGGGTTTGGCGCCATCATGTAGACCCCGTTGATGATATTAAATTATTATCAGATGAAATAGCAGATATTAATATTAATAATAATTTGCCAGCAAATATTTCAGGAGTGAATTCAGTAAATGAATTATTAGAAAGCTATGATATCAATATTTTGAAAGAAGATGGCCGAACAATTGATGAGAAAAAACCGGTTTTAGGCAATTTCAATATATTAGCAAATTTGAATGTAAATGGATTAATAAACGGTGTTGATATTGAAAAATTAGCTACGTCATCAGATAAGACAGATTCACTTTTTAATATAAAATTTGGAGTTCCAGAATTCAATGTGAAAAATGAAAACGTTGAAGGGGATACAAAAACAATCAATAATGTAAATTATAATATATTGAAAATTAAAATAAATGATGATGATATTGAACAAAAATTGAAAGCTTTCAATGGGAATATATTCAAAATAATTCTCAGAAAAGATGTTGTTTATGACACAGAAGGACGATATATCAAAGAATTTTTCATAAGCGTTCATGATAATCATATTCAATGTCCGATAATAGCTTATGATGAAGAATCGAAAGGATATACAAATAAATGTTCTGAAGATAGCTCTCAATTTTTCATAGCTTTTGATGAGCGTCTCAATATTGTGCCATATACGTTATGGATGAACGGTGATTTAAGTATAATGAATCAAACAAGTCAAGATTTTATTGAATCGAATAAACCAGTTTTTAAGTGCAAAATAATTGAAGCAGATAATTCTCTCAAATTACACAAAAGTGACGTTCATTATTTCTATAAGCCTTCAATTATTTCAGAAGATAATGATTATTATAAAATGATTTTTGAAATACCTTCTGATTATACAATACCTCTCAATTTACAATTTAAATTCAAAGAATATTGTTTTGGAAATGAATGGGTCTTAACCTGGGATGGAACAAAATGGATGGGCAATAATATTCAAGCAAGAATCGTTGGGAAAGTTGTGAATAAATTGAATCGAACAAAAATGTCAGAATCTTCAAGACCATCAAATTCTGTTTTCATTATGATCAAGAAAACTGAAGCAAATGAAAAATTAATCCCAAAAAGTGAATCATCACCAGAAAGTTTAATTCATGGACTTTTTCAAAATACATCTAAAAAATTTGAATTAATTAAGAAAGATGGCACAAAAATTGAACCAAAAAGTTTATATTGGTTTCTTGATGATTCAGAAATAGTTAATGATGAAAGATATCCAGATTATTCAATTGGTAAACTAAATATAATTTGTGATGATTATCCAAATAATAATTTCAAAATTGAAGAGATTGATGAAATCCATTTAAATATTGAAACACCTGGTTATCCACAATTTACTGTTGCTTATACATTTAAAGCAAATGGTGTTTTTGTTAATTCAGTCAATAAAAAAGGACATTTTGGTCTTATTCCTCTGAAAGATACAATTGAAAGCCTTGAATTACATTTAGAAGATAGTTTAATTGATGACAATACCAGAAATATTGAATTATATCTCAGAAAAGATATTATTAATTCAATAGAAGAAGTCAATTGGGATTCAAAAACAAATGCTTTTGCTTATATTATTAAATCTCAATTCTATGATGTTAGTCCAAACCCAAATGCAGCAACTACTTTGTATACAGATTATAATATCACTTCATCAAAAATAATAACTGCCGATAACATCACGACGATGAGAAGTGATTTAAATGTTTTGACAAATAATTTTGATGTTGTTTCATATGATGTTCAAGCTATTTCAAATAAAGTTGATGTTTTGAATTCAGAAATGGTCGCTATTAATTTAAAAACACAAAATTTAGAATATGATGAAAAAAATACACGAATGATTTCTTATGTTGCATTAGCTTTTGGTATAGCAGGGACAGTTGGAAGTGCCATATCTATCGGAATGTCAATTAACCCTAACTTCATCAAATTCCCCACTCAAACTGTTTCCAATGCAGGCCAAACAACAACCAGAGGCGGTGGAATTTTGCAAAGAATTCAGAACTTTTTTAAAGAATGGTGGTATAGAAGAGCCGGCTATCGTAATCTTGGTGATATGGAATTGTTTGATAACCCAGGGATTACTCGTTCAATACAATCAACAACTGATTTAACACCACTTTTTGAATGGTGCGATAAAGAATATGAACCATTACCTGATGAAACATTTGATGATGATTTTGATGACCCTACGAAAGCAGTTTTATCCATAAGAGCAACAGAAGAAATGTGTAATCAATTCAGAGATAGTTTGAAGAGACCTTTCAAATTATTGGCCTCAAAGGTCGAAGAAATTGAGAACAGTGATTTTATTTCAAAAAGTGATTTGAAAAGAGACGATACAATTGATATTAATGGCAAATTAATTGATGGCAAAATACATTTAGAAGCTGAGGATACAATAAGTGAAGGAAATATCAAAGTCAGGATTATGATTATGAAAGTAAGCGAATATAATGATATAGACTATGAAGAGAATTATCCAATAATTCATATATCAAATGGAGAGATATCGAACTATGAGGGCACAGAGAACTTTCCAACTGCATCTCTCCAAGACAAAACTATAATTATTGATAACCCAAAGAGACATAGAATTAGTGCAATCAGCATCAAAGAGAACACAGCGATAAGAAGTATGAAATATTCTGTAAATGATATAGCATATATGAGTGATATTGATGCGCTTAATAAAAAGATTGATCAAATAGAAGAAAACTCACATACAAACGATGAAAACATAGCAAAAATAATGAATACTTATCCTACTGTTGATGAAACAAATGAGGCTTTAGATGTGCTCAAAGGCAGAATTGAAACATTAGAGGCTGAAAATACAACCTTGAAGGCTACGATAGCCGCTTTTGAAGCTAGGATAACTGCTCTTGAAGAGAAAAATGACCCAGATAGTCAATGGAAAGCATATTATACAGGCTTTACTGATGTCACTGATGAATATAATAGGTATTTTCTATTCTCTTATTTTACAAGTGAGAAACACATAATTATTGATAATTTAGATAATGATCCAACAGGTGATAATGAACCTGTTCCAGATGGGGAGTACTTATTGATATTCAAGGACAAGACTCAAAAGCTACATTTTATTAGATTTATATCAACTGAATGGTCTGACCCTCAACAAATAAAATCATATTTGGATGAAATATACTTTAAAGACACTAACCCACCTTCTGGTGCTTATGATATATATAATATTGAGTTAGATTGTGATACCTGTTCTATGATTTGTTTCGATGCTATATATATGAAGAAATCAGCATAAACTATCTATCATATATTTTTTTTGCTTATAACTATCCCCCAGTGAAATCATCGGCGCAGTTAGGTCTGGGCGACCGTTAAGGGCGCACAGCCTAACGTATACTACTTTGTACATTTTCAAATGGCACTTCAATAGATTCTTTGTATATCTAATCATTTTTCTCTCTATATTTGCTAATGTCTTTCTTTAATACACACTCCTTCAAGGCTTCATTAGCTTCATCCACAGTAGGGTAGTTATCAAACTCTGCCTCTAGCTCATTGACCTTCTCAGCTAACAACTTGAAACAAGGCTTGAGTGAGTCCCTAAACATATTGCTGATATCCATAGCACCACTTAATGTCAAGGTTCCAGTATCAGGGTTGTCATTCTCATCAGTAAAAGGTAGTTCATCAAGTTGCTTATACTCTTCCTCACACCAGGTAATTATAGGTGTTATATCTTTGGTTATGCTTCTTGCTGTAGTACCTGACATGAAGTTAATGCTATTTCTAACCAAATCACTCATACCTTTGGTTGACTTATGAGAGAATAACCTTTTAAGGAATCCTCCACCTTTTATGGTAGGAAAGCTTATACCATCTGGAAATAGCTGCATACCAATAGAACCTATTGACCCTGCAGTACCTGCAACCCCAAAAGCTAATGCAGTCCATGAGACTATACGTAAATTATCTACATCATCCTCCAGATGTTGAGTAACTTGTTCAGTCCTTGATACTCTACCTTTTAAGCTTTCCATAACAGTGTTCATTTCGTTAACATCATAGCTAATAACATCTACATTGTTGGTAACTAAGTTTAAATCACTCCTCATAGTAGTAATATTATCAGCTGTAATTATCTTAGAGGAGGTAATATTATAATCAGTATATAAGGTTGTTGCCCCATTAGGATTTGGGGATACTTCATAAAATTGCTGCTTAATGATATACTCGAATGGGTTAGTAGTTGAATCCCAATGAACCTCATCTATTGGGTCAACATATTCATCAGCTAAATATATCTTAATATCCCTTGAGTCATTAGTAGTCGAAGCTGCATATGTATATTCAAGCTGTTCACATGAATCAAGTACACCATGTAAGAACAACCATACCTTGTCTCCTCCATTACCTTCTTTTCCAGTAGGTCGAACTGAGAACCTATTTGCATTTTTAGAACCTTCAAGGGTAATATCAAGGTAGAGTTCATCAATAGCACTAGTTTCTAATTTATTAGTCGCATTATTCATCTTATAGCACCTTATTGCTTCAATATCATATCCATCTTTTGTACCTCCTTGACTTGTTTGATATCCTAGACCATATTTCGAAAAAGGTTCTATCTCCCCTGTCTTTAATTTTACAAAACAGTCTATTTTACACTTACCTCCATGAATCATGTAATGTAGTATGTTATCAGGAGAGTAGTCATTAGGCTTATTAATCAGTTTCATGTTCCTCTCACTCCTCTTGACTTGTATGTAGGTACCATCTTCACCATACTCATTCTCCTTATTTAATCCATTAACTAATCTACCATTGATATGACCTTGTATGTTATCACCTACCCATTTTGTACCATCCCATGATAAAAACCACTTATTACCAAAACAATACTCATTAAACCTAAACTCTAAGTCATTAGGTATAGTATATCCTGTATCTATGTTCCATTGAAGTAACCAATATTTCTTGTTATCTATCACAACCTGACTAGTTGATGTAGGCTTATATAAGTATAGTACATCACTTTTACGTAAACTTAATGCATTATCAGCTTTTATTATAGAACACTTTATTGCCTTCTCTGTCTGTAAAGAATCAGTTATATATTCATTCATTATGCTCAACTCCCCATTCAGCCACAAGGTATATGGGTTGAAGTCTAGTTTACTATCAAAAGCTATATTCATATATCCCATAATGGTACTATTATTTATACTACATCCATTACTACTTTTAGTTATCAAAGGAGAATATACTTGACCATCCTTAACATATATGTAGAACTCCTTGACTAAATTACCACTTGTATCATATACTATATTCTTCCTCAATACTATCTTAAATATATTAGTCTGGGTTTTTATATCATTGAGCTTATTAATGAAGTCTTCAGGCAAATTAACAAACTTAAGGATATTGTAAGTTGTTGTTGAAGACTCAAATGATACATACTGTATATTTTTATTTTTAATATCAACTTCTGGTAAACCTTCGACCTCATTAAATAAATGACCTGTCTGCACATAGTTATCTAAGTCACCCAATGTTAATAACTGGCTACCTTTTCGAGTAGCATCCCCTATCTTAAACTGTATATCTCCTTTAAATCTTGTAGTAGTATCACTCATTTTAGTTAAATAAAACTTCTCATTCGATGTTAGCGCATTTAGCTTCAAGTGCTGCAAGTCTTGCCTCAAGAGTATCAATATATGCATCCTTCTGGTCTATCATTTCCTTCACTTCTACTTTAGTAATATAAGCAGTCATATCTATATCTTCTAATGGATGTTTTGTACTTGACTTATTTTCAAGCTCTTTGATTTTCTCGCACATGAATGCTATTGTACCCTTTAAAGTATCGCGATATGTCTTTGCAATATTAATACATGTATCAAATGAAACCATCATCTTATCAGCATCCTTCATTGTTATTTCAAGTTCAGGTTCATCATCTGTTTCTTCATGATATGCCCATGCAAGAATCTTTTCTAATACATCTTCCTCTGCTAATGTCTCTGGGTTATCATTACGACGGAACCAACTTGGAATATTAAATAATCCTATTCTATTTGCTACATATGCTTCTGCTGCTACTCCTGCTATAGCTGCTGCATCACCAGGATGATGTCTAACAAACTGCCATTGACCATGTAAGAACCTTCTAGCAACATAACCTACTGCTCCCATAATAACTTGAGTAGTTGCACTTATAACACCATCTTGTTGGTACATTTCTATCACTCCATTCACAATATTAATTACATGTAGTCTTCTTCTATCTATTGTAGCAACTACATTTCCATTATATAGTACTTGTGTTATTTCTTCACCAGTTGTTTCATCTAATGTGTCATTAAAAGCTAAAAGATTACCATGAGAATAAATATTATCCATTAGTTCTCCTCTTTGTTCATCACTCATTTGTTCTATCATTCTTGCTGTTATTGCTGGTGTTGTTCCTGGTACTGTCCAAGTATCTGTTGTGGCAACAAGGTCATAATGCTGATATCTAACTCCATTTGCATTGACTTCTATCTGTGAATTTATTCCAACAAATCGTACTTGACCTCCACTAATATTTGCTGTAGTTGGTGCTGAATAATCAATAGTAGCAACAATTGGATCAATAGTCTCTCCTCTATGATCAATAATATTTATCCATGCTTCCATTGTTTGGTCATTCAAGTAAGGTTCTAATCCAATATCTCCATTTTGTACAAATGGTAAATTTAATCTGTCTTGCATAGATAATTGTTCAATATCTCTCGCTGTGTATGTTGTTCCTTCCCATTCTATTGACCAATTATTATCAGTAGCTCTATGTATTCTATCTGTCATCTCAATATCAGCTGGTCTTATTAGAGTCCTTCGTTGAAATACATTATTATGGATAATGAGTTGGTCATTATAAAACAAATCATACACATTAAACCACTCTCTTCCATGATATTGGATACGTAAGATATCAGGATGACTAGCAACTAATGCATTTCGTTCTTCTCTTGTCATATCTGCAATATCTTCTAAGGTATACTGGATTCCAGATATATTGATAACAGGAACTTGATTCCTAAGTGCAATCGTAGTTGAAGCTGTATTTGTCATTGTAGTCTGTGGTACAGTTATATCTGTTCGAATCTCATCTGTTTCATCTGTAACAACTTGTGGCTGAACTTCTCTATGAGTTCTCTCTAATGATTGCTCAGTGGTTGTGATAGTATTTGTTGCATTATCAGTATCATTATCAGTTATTGTAATCGAGGATGAATTAATATTTAATGTTTCAGTTCCATTTGTATCTGGTCTATTCCTAAAGAAGTGTAAGACATTCGAACCAAGTGTAGCAATAGCATTTCCTAACTGAGTCAGTGCATGTGTTGTCGAAAGGACAACCTGTGTAGCTGAGAATGTTGAAATAGCTCCAGCAACAGGATTTTGAACAGTTGTTGTTATTGGTAAAAATCTTTCCATAGTCATCTTATCAGCCTTCAAATCAACATTCACCAAAAACTTACCTTGAAAGCCACTACCTCCATCACCTGGATAACCACCACCACCACCACCTCCTCCACCATTTCCTCCTGGACCTGCTGGGAAAGGTCTTGTTTGATATGTATTAATAGTTACAGAGTTATTGGACATATTTAATGTTGAAAGGGCACTTGCAATACAAACTGTTGATGCTAAAATATTTAATATACTATTCGCAACTGCTACACCTTGTTTAATACTATCAGTATATTCATTATACATGGCTTGAATTCTCATTTGTTCAACTAGATTATCAACTGTCTGTTTCAATAAAGCATAATCATAGGCTAATATATCTGTGATTCCACCAACAACATTTAAATCTCGACGCATAGTCATGATATTATCAGCCCATATAATCTTTGATGAATAAATATTATAATCTGTCGATATGGTAGTGCATTTTCTTGGGTCTGGCTCTACTTCATAAAATTGTTGTTGAATAATTATATCGAATGGATTAACTTTCACATCAAAATCAAATAATTCTTTCTCTATATATATTCGAATGTTCTTATGATTAAATCCTTCAATGATTTTAATGGAATGCCTTTTTTCTCGATGATAATTAAATGATTCGAGACAAGGATTTGACCCATAGGTATGCATAACACCTGAATTAATACAATGAGTAGGATGACAATCCCATTTTAATTCAGTTATATTTCCATTAATATTTAGGTCAGCATAAACATATAATCCATCATCTGCATTTAATCCACTTGGTGCATCAACATACATTCTAGCTTGTTCATATTTATATCCATCTTGAGTAAAAGTACCTGAACCACTTGAATCAAAAGTTGCAGTTATTCCTTCACTTAATATGGTTCCATCTTTCTTAACAACCCTCCAATTGGTAAGATAATCTTTCAAGATATGAGCATAATTATCATCATCAGTTAAATCTTCCTTTATTGTTCCTTTTATCCATCTACCAATTCTTTCGTTATGTTTGATTGTTAAAGCAGGCGCACCGTCATTTGTGTTCATGTATGATATCTTTTCTGTACACATGTTTTGACAATTATTTCCTGTCCAATTTTTACCATCCCATGTTAATTCCCAGTTATGACCAAATAGATAGTCTTTGAATCTAAATACTAAATTTAGTGGTATGTCATAATCTTTATCTATATCCCATCTCATACAATAATAATTGGATTCTTC
Organism: Tritrichomonas musculus; assembly: GCA_039105265.1. Lineage (NCBI taxonomy): Eukaryota > Parabasalia > Tritrichomonadida > Tritrichomonadidae > Tritrichomonas > Tritrichomonas musculus. The sequence continues at coordinate 2,333,614 of JAPFFF010000015.1, read as the reverse complement.
ATACGTCTTAGATGGTCTATATAAATATAACTGGTCTGATTCCTTCAAGGTAAAATACTTGGAGTCAGTTGTTGTTGTACCTCCACTTGGAATAGAATCACATATTATTTTCCCATTTACTTTTAAGTCACCCTTTATAATATATTTACCAAGTACTGGATTCTTCTCATCTATCTCATTAGGATTATTAATAACAGGGATACCCATACAGTCTAAAATTTTATCCCAAGCTTCAGTACTTGTAATTTGGTCTGGTATTGCTATTGCTCCGCTATTGCTTTTATCTTCTAATGATAATGATAATGGGCTTATCTCATTACATTGATAAACATAACTATTATAATCATCATTCCATACTAATTCGCCGATTCCTTGTAAAAAATGTTCTTGATAATGCCTTACTGCAATATCTCCAATATCTCGATTTGTCCTCCAATCTCTGTCATATAGCATGTCACTAACATTGTTTCTTATGGCTACCCATTCCCTATGGTCTATGTCCCAAACAAAATTGGCAGGTGCTTGTAAGCTAACATCTCGCCTCCAATCATTATTATCATTTGGATGTGATCTTGGCATATTAGCTATTGTCATTGAATTAACCCAACGACCTGACTCAAGAGACCAAACATAAGTTGGTCTTAACACTGCATTCCTATTTTGTTCAGGAACAATATTAATAACAGGTCCCGGTTGTTCTGGTACAACAATACTTTCTTCTGGTGGATAATATTCCCATTGTCCTCTATCAGGATTATAAATCATTTCTCCTTCCCAATGAATATTATGTTGTACTATTGTTTGTGCTATTTCATTTCCCTTTGGGTTAATTCTCCATCCAGCTGGTACATCTTCTTCATGTGGCGCTATTGCTATCCATTCCCTATGTCCAACATCCCAGACAAAATTCCAAGGAGCTCCAAATGCAGAATTAGTCCTCCATCCAAATTGATTTGGTATATTATAAACTGCAAAACTCGTCCACATGCGAAATACTGTACACCAAACATATGAATCATTAAATAAGGATTCTCGTTGACGTGTTGGTTGTTCTGTTTGTATTCCTATTGACTGGTATTGTCTATTCATCTCATCTAAACCATTATCATATATCTCATAATCAAACATCTCTTGTGTAAATGACTCTACTTCATTTTGGAACCTGAGAGATGCAACATTATTTCCTAGGTTCGCAATATTATGTAATAAATAACCTGATAATTGATTTACAGCTTGTAGACCTACATTCATATATTGAATTAGGTTTGAATCATTATCACCGCCTTCATTATCACCACCTTCATTACCTCCTTGATTATCATCCTCTTCTTCACCATTACCTTCATTACCTCCTTGGTTACCTCCTTGATTATCGTGTTTGCAATTACAAGACTTGATTGTTACAACATAATCAAATAAAGCATTATGTGAATTCACTATATCTTTAATAATCTCGAATACTAAATTTAAACATTGTCCTAACGTTATATTTAAATAGTCTTGTCCACCAGGTGGTACAACATCCACTTTCATTCCATTAGCATTTCGATGTGTATAATAGTATGTAATACCTGAATGTAATATTACATTATACAAATAAAGACCTAACATAGCTTTTGCATATTGGTCTTTATTTTTATTATTATCTTTTAGATTTTGGGTATATGTCTCAAAAAACTCACGAGGACTTTTAACTTCAACTATTTGGTCTGCTTCAATAAGGTCTGTACAACCTTTATATTTATATCCAACTTTTTTCAGCGATTGTTCTTGAAGTGAATAATGATATTGAATTATTCCTGAAATAAATTTTTCCCATGTCTTTTCATTGAAGGTTTCATATAAGATTCTTTTTGTAATTTGGGTGGTCTTATCATTCTCTATCATGCTTATCATCATATCAGCCAAATTATGATATGTCTTATAATAAACACCATCTGGAGTAGGAGTTGGTATAGACTTTGGATATTGAAGATAATGAACAGCTTTGCTTTGCCCTGTTTGTTCATCAAATGCAATTTGTTCATATCCATCTGCTGCACACATCAATTCGGTATACATCTCATGAATAGCCTCACATGTTTTCGATTCTTCTTCAATAAATTCATTAAATGTATTAACACAAAGTTCATCTTTTATCAACTCCTTATGTGACTCTGCTTTTTCAGGTAGTGAGTCTTCTAATTGGGGTGTCTGTTCAGGTCCTTTAAATACGTATTTTAAATAATTGGCAAATTTATTTGTAATAGGTACATTGCCGAAACCATCAAGCTTTCCTCCATTTTCGATATGATTACCAACTACTCTTTCATCTACTTCTGCTTTGTTATATAAACAACTAAAAGTAGGGTAATCATCTGGGTCCTCATTTCTTATAATATCAATATTACCTTCATCATTAACACTTATCTCTATATTTTTGTCTTTGAGCTTTTCAGCCTCACTTGATTGCAAAGAATAAAGTTTAATTGACATTTTATGAATTATAAAATGTTAGTATCAGTACAGAGTACAAATGCTGATGAATATAATAAGGTATCTATCAATTTGGATATACCATGGAAGTGTAAATATATTAAATATTTTGTATCTTCAATTAATACAATAAGTAATATTATGTTGAGTACGAAAGATGATTATATAGAGTTTACATATAACAGTATTCCATTCAAGCTTAAATTCGAAGATAGATATAATTATACCATCAAGCAAATAGAAGCAGTTTTAAATCCACTTGCGGAGGTATCTTTTAAATATAATGATACTACTCGTACATTTACAATAAAGACACAAACACCGTTAACGATAACCTCTATTTCCCATAGGGCTGCGCTATTAACTGGTTTATATAATACTTCATTGCCTATTGTGTTACCATCAAATGCAACATATAATATTAAAGACATCCCAATATTAAATCATACTAAGTTGTATCTAGTATCACTACAAGGTAATGCCATATACTCGAATATAGGTGAACAACAATATACACCTTCTGTCATTGGTAGTATCAATACATTCACTTTAGATAATAAACCACTTATATATGATTTCGAAACTGAAAGTAAACCATTAAAAATAAAAACATATACAGATTCATTAAAGTTTTTAGAATTAAGTTTAGTAGATTTTCAATATCAGCCAATATTGTTAAAAAGTCCTTTGTTCATAACTATCAAAATTAAACCATCTAACTCGACTGATGTCAATGATGTTTTAACTACGTAAACCTAAGAGTACGTGCAAATTTGGGTAAGTTGGTTTGTTGAAATGTCTTTGACTTCCTGAATGCATTCGAACCATCCAACAAATCAAATGTCATACTTTCTCCTTCATGCATTCTTTCAAAAAGCTCTTCAACTGAGATACCCATCCTTTTGCACTTGTTGAGAATAACTTGTTTTGGAATTCCTTTGAGTCTAATATGATATCCTTCATTTCCTTGTTCATCAACCAAGATATCGAGGTAGCTCTTTTTACCAAGTGCAATGAGTTTTCTTGAGTGTATTTCTCCTTGACTACCTTCGAACTCATCAAAGTCATTATGAAACTGACACATATTTTTTCCAATAAGAGGTTGATGATACTTGAACTGGAATAAGTCAGCTATCCTTGGTACATCTTTTTCAAGTACATGCATACTATCAGTATCTTGATAAAAGATAGGTATACCTGCTTGCTCAGCTGTAGCCATAACCCTGTTCATTAAGTGCTTACTCCAAGAGAGAACGCTTGCACCAAATTGAGGTAGGTTGAAATGGTCATTAATTGGTTTCAACTTCTTGACATAGCACTTATCAATATTAGCATCTTCAACAACCTCCTTGATAAAGTTGTAGTTCCTCCAGAGGTACTTGTATAGTTGGCTTTTTGGTACTGTCTTGGTTTCAGTCTTTGTTGCTTTCAATATTGACTTGCCATATATAGAGTTAAGGAGGAGCTTTATGGTTTGTTCAAGAGGGTTCTTTTGCTTTTTATAACTTGCCCTGAGATTAAAGAGCTTCTCAATGAACTCATTGATTTTCTTGTTAAATCCGTCATCAAAGTAATAGCCACGTATTAACTCATATTCAACATCATAAAATTCGAACAAGTCCATGAGACCTACTTTATCGATATAATAATGGTCAACAAGGAAATTGCCGAATATTTTACTACCTGATTCATTCCTTGTAAATACTTGTCCAAATTTATATGGCTCTTTTGATTTACATTCGAGTTTCTTGATGTTGACTTCGATAAAGAATGTATCATATTGCATAAGTTGTTCATGTGTTGTACCTTGTGGTATTACTTTAGGTCTTCCTAATGGTATGCCATCCATAACATACATTGCAGATGGATATAAGCTAACTGCATCAAAGTCTTGTATCTTTCCTTCGATGTATTGCTTTTCATTACCTGCTGTCATTGTTCTTCCACCAGAGACACATCGTTGTATGAAGTCTTGACACTTACCTGATAGTTCATAACATCCATCAAAGCAACCATATTTCTTGGCAAAGCAGTATCCAATAGCACTTATAGATATAAAATCATGAACACCATACATATCTGTCTTTGTTTCTTTAAAGACTGCTTTCAGGTCTTCATTAAATTTTTCCATTCCCTTCATCAAAACAATACAGTCCTTGAAACAATAGAAGATGGCATATTTAATGATGTCGATTTTGCCATCATTATAACAATTTGCAATTTTTGCATTTTCGATAATCTGCTTGCAGTTTGCATCAAGTTGTGCTTTCGATAACTTATCTGAATTTTCATCGATGTATTGCTGTTGGAACTCAGTAGCATCAACAATTCTTCTTTGAATGTTCTCTTGTGTATATAGCTTATATGCCATGACTTCCTTGTGAACATTGAGGTTGAACATTGTAGCAAATTTACTTAATGCTTGAGGTATTATACTATATGAGTTCCTGAATGTTAATCTCTTTTTGACTTTCCTTGTACCTTCTTCGAATAATGTCATGATGATTTGCAACACAGTTCCACTTCGTTCTGTTATCTGTGTATCCCATCCAGGTGTGTTAATGAAAAAACATGCATCATACTTGAGGTTGTGAAAATATGTTAATGAGCCACTCCATAAATAATTCAAGAGCTTCTGTCCACAATCTTCACCTTGAATAGATATTTTATGTATGTTGGCTCCATCTCGAAAGATCGTACAATTGAGATATGGTATATGTGGACTGACTGTCGAGTTTGTTTCGAAGTCGCTATAATAAATCCTTGACCATGTATTTTGTTTCTTTTTATTATTCTCAATGATTCTTGTACATTGTTCTGCATTATATTCGAGACTTACATAGTCATTAACATGCTCATATTCAGTTGTGTTGATAATATCCATTTCGCATGCTTTGATTTCTTCAAATAGATGTAACTCAAACATCTTTTGGAAAAAGGTTATTGGTTTGATTCCTTCAGAATTATATTCTTTGACAGTCTTTCTGTTACTATGTAATTTATATATCATACATCTTTTTTCAAAAGGCATATATGCAAATGTTCTATCAAGTTCTTCATAGTGTTGAAGATAGAATAATGTACAAGGTATGTTCTTATTGAGCATATAATGGTCTTTGAACAATATCAGTTTAACTTCTCTTTTAAAATCAACAGACCATTTTTTCTTTCTGGTGTTGATTCTTGTTTCATACTTGTATTTATCAGGTTGTTCAACAACTCTAATGATACTAAAATTGCACTTGAACTTTTTAGCTACTTCTTCTATCTTGTTATTGGGTATGGTTCTTGTTTGAACAAAAAATCGTAAGTCATCTATTTCATCATCAGTGAACACACCGGATTGTATACAAGCATATACAAAACAATTATCTCTGTAGTTCTCTTTCCTTACCTCATGAAAGATTTGGTATGTAGATAAGTCTATAGGTGATAGATTGATGTATGGGAAAAAACTACCTTCTGGTGTATTTCGATAGTCTTCATCAATTTCAACTTCATCATCATAGATTTCATGAGTATCCATATCTTGCATCTTGGTTCTAAAATGAACACCATCATTTGTTTTGTTCATGTCAATAAATTGTACCTCATATCGAACTGGAATGAACATGTTTGAGATATATGGATTAGTGTCTGACTGGTCTTCACTTAAATCAAGTTCTCCTGTTATATGACCTAATGTACTTTCGATGTTGTGCTTATCACTGAGTGTGAAGTACTTATAAGTTCCATCAAGTGCAATTGCTTTAACAATAGGTCTTCCAACATTTTTCTTTTTATGTATCTGTCGTAGTGCTTCCGTAAATGCGTACCTCTTATCTTCATCTTGATTGATGTCTGTAGCAAAACCAATACCTTGTCCTGCAGGAATCATGAGCTTCCTCATTTCTTCTTTAAATTTGTCTTTCTTTTGGTATTGTTTTGCACGTCGATTATATTCACGACGAAACTGTGATTTTGTATCAGCATAGACATCTCCAATAGCATCTAAAAAATTGTCTTCAATGTCCTTGTTCATGTTTAACATAAAATAAAAGTGAAACGATAAAAATAAAAACAAAGAAAAAGTTAAAAAAATTATTTTTTAGTTATGACCTATCTTATTGGGGGTAATCATCATCATCAACGACATTATCTTCGAGATATGGAAAATGATATTGGAACTCATGTCCTTTCGACTTCGAGTCAGAGTTCCGTTCAATTTCGTTCTTCTCCATTGATTCACCAAATTGCTTAATGGCATTCAGCACTTGCTTCGGTGATTGCTTCTTTCCTTTTCTCTCGAAGCTGCATGCTTTGTCCAACTTCTCTTTCTCTTCTGGTGATAAGTATGGTCGAAGATGATAAATGCAATTGGACAACTTCCATCCATAGGACTTGAACACGTTTATCAGCTCTGGTGCTTTTTTCTTGTCATATGATTCAATAGCGTCCAACATGTTTCGAAGATAATCAACTTCTACCATCATCAATCTCGATCTTGCCAACTTTTCAGCAAATGCATCATCTGTTGGAGGACCAGCTTGTTGAGCATTTTTGAGATTTGACACGTCATTCTTTAGATCGTGAATTTTGTTAATGTACTTCGCCACCTTTTTTGGAGCAAGTTCCAATTTCATCAGCTCGAGTGCGTATTCGTCGTTATCATCAATGTCTTTCCTGAGTTCTTCAGCATTGTGATTTATGTCTTGAATGTTATATTCTACCGCAGTCATTCGCTCCTCCAACTTCGTTAATCGATCTTTCAAGTTTTCATTTTCTTCTATTATTCGTTCCATTTCATCTCGAAAGTCGAATGGCCTAACATTATCCTCCTTATAATCACTATTGGATTTCATATCATGAACACTTTTCGGTGGCTTATATGGTTCTCTGTGAACTGGTTCTTGTTCTTGTTCATGATCAACTTCTTCTTCTTCTCCTTCTATCTTTGTTTCTTCTTTTGGATTGGAACCGAATTTTTGTTTCTCGGCAAATGAAGATGGTCTAGCAAGAACACTTGGAGGTGGCGGTATTTGTTGATTAGATGGAGGTGGAGGAGGTGGAGGAACTTGTATTATATTATATGAGCGAGGTGGTGGAAAGACTTTATTTGAAATTGGAACATATGGATTCTTCCTTCTTGCATCGTCTTCTTGCTTCAATCTTGCTAATGCTTCTTCTTCTTGCTTCTTCTTCCTTCTTGCTTCTTCTTCTTGCTGCTTCTTCAATCTAGCTGCTTCTTCTTCTTGTTGCTTCTTCAATCGAGCTGCTTCTTCTTCTTCTTGCTTCTTCTTCAATCTAGCTGCTTCTTCTTCTTCTTGCTTCTTCTTCAATCTAGCTGCTTCTTCTTCTTGCTGCTTCTTCTTTAATCTAGCTGCTGCTTCTTCTTGCTGCTTCATGATGAACTGTCGCATGGATTCGAGTTGTTCTGGGGTCATGTTCTTGAGCCAAACTTCTGTGGGTGGAGCTGATGGCGGATCTGATGGTGGAGCTTGTTGACCCGATTGCTCGATCGAGTCAAATAGACTAACATCGCTGTCTGAGCTGTAGTTGTATGACATACAAGTATAAAAATGATCTATTTTCTAGTTGATATCACTAAATTTTAAATTTCGTAGAAAAACTCGAAGGTGGATATTTTTCTTTGAAAAAGTTATATACACTATAAAAATTCAAAAATTGAATTAAAAAAAATAAAATATATTGAAATTTTAAAAAAATATATTTATTAATATCACTATTATTTTATTAATGATGAATGAAGAAGAAGATAAAATAGAAGATATTTTACAAAAACAAACACCTCCTAAAGATCATGATTCATTCGACTACAAAATTAATATAAACATGTCGAAAAAAATATCTCAACTAAAAGTTGAAGATGATACATCAAATTTAAGAACGATGTGTGAAAATTATGCTCATGCTCTTGAAAATGATGCACATCGACTTCGAGCAAAACAAAAAAAGAGGTATGATGAATGGTTTGACAACCTCGAGAAAGATTGTTATCCTGCAAGAGACATTGTTAACTTGTACAACATGTTCTTTGGTCATGAACTATCTATTACTCGACTTGGTTTCGGGCATCTCGATGGAACAAAGAGACACTTTACACATAAGAAAGTGAAAAGAAACAAGAAGTTCATCACAATGTACTACAAGAAAAATGAATAACTAAAAAAAAGTTTTTTTAACTACATGTTTTTCCTCATAAGCTACCTTTTTCCTCATAAGCTACCTTTTTCCTCATAAGCTACCTTTTTCCTCATAAGCTACCTTTTTCCTCATAAGCTACCTTTTTCCTCATAAGCTACCTTTTTCCTCATAAGCTACCTTTTTCCTCATAAGCTACCTTTTTCCTCATAAGCTACCTTTTTCCTCATAAGCTACCTTTTTCCTCATAAGCTACCTTTTTCCTCATAAGCTACCTTTCATTCCTTTCTTCATGTGATACCTTTTTGCTTTCATACGACATTATTTTTTCCTTCATACTTTGTACTTCTTTTTTCTTTCTTTCACGATATGCCTTTTGCTGTTGTTTACGTGCTTCATTTCGTTCTTCAACAGTTGCATACTTTTGCTTTCTACCACGTTTTTCTGTTGTTTCAGTTTTTGCAGTATCAATATTTTTGAGGTTGTTGTTACTCTTGGACTTCTTCAACTTCTTGATGATAGCTGTTTCCTTGAACTCACCCAAATCTAAATTTTGGCTCATGATTTCATTCGAGAAAAAAAATTGAATTATTTTTGAAAATTGAATATTCGCAAACAAAATCACTTCATTTTTTAAAATGTCGCGTTCTGGAAATGACTTCAAAGAATTCCAAAAACAGCAAAAGCTAGCTATCAAAAATGCTCATGTTGAAATAGCCAATGCTATTAAAGAGGTGATATTTCTGTTCAACCAAAAAATAATAAACTCGACATCATCTAATGTCTGCACCATCTATGACCCTTTGATACAAGCAAACATGAACAAGATTGCTGAAGCACTTACTCAAATGAATCTCACTACCTGCGAGGTTTTTCATAAAAAGATTCCTCAATCTACAACACCAAAATCTATTGGCTTTCACGTGCCTATAGTGCCTGACTCGCAAGAGACACAAGAAGAAGATGATGAAGATGAACAAGAAGCTTCATCTCCAAAAGACAAGGAGTAAGAGTAAAAAAATAATTACTTCTAATTTTAAGTTTTTTTTTATATGTCTTTTTTAAGTTTTTTTAATATGTCTTTTTTATACTATGCAATATTTTAAGCATACATGATAATTATTAACAAGCTCATTATATTCTTTATTATATACTTGTTTCAAGTCAATGACTACCTCTCCATTATCTTTAATAATCTTAATAGCATCTATTTTTCTTATTGGATTGCTCTTAGCTGCACAACATCCAACATCTTCATTAAGTTGTACTTCAACCTCACTAACATGTAGTATTGCTTTGATGATGTTGCTAAGAGATTCAATAGGTACTATGATGCATTTCTTTGATATAATGTTAGCTAGTAGTGCTTTGTCTTGATTAAGTAGTATTTGTGCATATGCTTCAAGTATAACATTACGTACATCTGGTTCAACTTCAACAGGTTCAGTTTGCACTCCAATGTCTCTTGTAATAACAATGTCTTCCTTGCCATCATCTCTCTTATTAATAATAATGTTGTTGTTGATGTTTGATGTAGATGATGCAGCTGCTGATGGTTCTAAAGATACATTTGCTTGAACTCCATTGGTTGTACCCCTCTTCTTAATCATTTAGGTTGGGAAAAAATAGGCTTAAAGTACTAAGTCTAGCTGTTCTCCAATAAACATGTCAAATGACTCAATTTGATATTTCTGCTTGAGAGCATCGATTTTTGGTTTATGACTTGTAGGAGCAGCTGCAATGGAGTAGTTGTAGTATTTGATTCCTTGATACTCTTGAGTGGTAGTGTTTCCATTTATGTAGAACTCTTCGAAATCTTCAGATATTTTTCTCCTTGAGTTAGGCTTAATAAATATTGAGTCAAGATCAAGTTCTTTGAGCTTATCTGGATAAAATCTGTGGCACTTGTCTTTTATCTTGATTGAGACATAGAGTACTTTGCCTAAATAGCTCCATTCTCCTGCTTTCATTGGGTACTTGTCACAAAGTATCGAGAAATTACATTGTTTAGTATTTGGAGCACATTTTGCGCGAAGTTCATTGACATAGTCATAGACGTTTCTTGTTGTCATTTTCATCTGGATAAAAAATTCAATAAAAAATTAATATATGTTATTTTGGGTAAAGATATGTTGGGTAGGTCCATATCGAATATCTTGTTTATTATATTCTCTTGCTCTACCTTGCATTGGTGGTTTCTCAGGCTTCTTAAGATATTTTGGTAAGAGAGGTACTGGTTTATCTTTTTCACCTATATGTCGATAAAAACCACCATCTGTAATACTAACAGGAGGTTCACGAACAGGTTTGGTTATATGTTCTCGAGTATCTGGAAATCTAACAGGGTCCTCATGTTCAATAATCTGGGTAGGTGGTCGATTAATATATGGGTTGAAGGTTACAGAATAAGTATTAGTATTACTGAACACACCAAAATGTTGAAACTCTATGTCTTTATTTTTCATGGTAGCTTCATTATACATCATACCTTCTCTTCCAACAATCTCAGCATGTGGGCTTCTATAATCATTCGACATTTTCTATAAAATAAAATATACATCTTTTTACTCAGGGGTTGTTAAATCATAAGGACCAATACGTACTGATGGTGGCATACCATTAGGTCTAATTAAGATACTAATTGATATATCTGTTAATAAGCATAATAATGGAGGTGTATCTACTTCCTGTCTAAATGGATTATCTGCCTTTTGACTACATATCAATTCGAAGTTAATAGGTGCAAGACTTGAAAGACCTTGTTGATATGTTCCATCTGTTTCAGTAGGAAGACCTATGAAGAATGAGGACCTATCATTTGGATAATAGCCTGTTGTGTTTTCATTATATTGATACTCATTCGCTAAACTTGCAATAACCTCTTTATTAAATCCATTTTGCTCTCCATTCATGTTCATTGCATTCTGGCAATATTCGAGGAACTCTGGATACTTACCATTCGTACCAAATGCTTTAGCAGGAATATTATTGTAATTACCACAATTCATATGAAATGCTTCAAACATAGGATTCTTGAAGTATGTCTTATGTGTATGCTTGAGTGGGAATAAGCAAAACATACTATCTACAAAATTAGGTGTAATAGTAATAGTTGCTTTATCTTGTTCATTATTAAGAGGTCTTGTACAAGTGTAAAATGACATAATCTGTGTTGGGAATGTAAGTGGATGTTGAGGGTTAGCATATCTTTGAACAAGTGCTGTATATACAGATTCATGAATACCAAAACAAGGTATAATACTCGCACATTCTTCAATGGAATAATCAACAACACTCCAAGTTCTCCAATCACTGTAAATAGTTCGGTCAACTCTTTCCTTAGTCTTGTTAGCTCCGTCAATTTCATATGCTCCTCCATGATTTTCACCAACAGGTGGAAGATTCTTGGGGTGATTAATCTTATCCATTGCTATTTTTTCGGTACTTGTCCACATCCATATTGGTTCTCCAATAGGTCGAAATTCATTGGTAATTTCATCAACATTGAAGTCTTTCATTATATGTGGATTAGCAACCAAGCTCTTTTCAAAACCAACTGGACAATATACCATACCAGCTGTTGAAAAGTATAGACGTAATTCGATTTTACCTGCAAATGCTGGCAAGTACTTGATATTAGATAAAGGTAGGAATCGTCGCAAATCAATCTTTAATCTAATTGTTTCAGTGACAGAAGTCACATCTTTGTTAAGATTTGCAACAAAACCACATCTCCTTCCATGAGTATCATTCCAAATATCCTTATGTCTTGCTTTACTATATATATCAGCTCTTTTAGTAACTTCATTTGCACAACATGCAGTTAAAAAGGATTCTTCACATCCAAAGTTCTGGGTATAAAGCGTCATACCATTAGCTACAATTTCATACTTCTCAACAGCATCTCGAGCATCCTTAAAACCAAACCATACCTTACCAAAATTATAACCACTGACATTTTCTAAATCACTTAGAATTGGCTTGTCTATTTTTATCATCACTCTCATATCTGCTCGAATAAATCCATTATATATATCAGCAGTATTATGAGTATTAGGAGAGATAATACATGTTGTATAGGAACCACTCTTAATTGGTGGTGATGGTGAATACGAAGTTTGTGGATTTAATGAGTATGCCTTATTAGTATCACTAAGTGCTATGCAATTATCGACAACATCAAAGTAAGATGCAATCTGAGTACAAACCTCTGCTGAGGTTTTCATATAGGATTCCTTGTTAAGCATTTTAGATAGAAAAAAATTTACATCATATCTTCAAAGATGCGATTTCTCCTACCAATAGGTCTCATAGGTATATATTGAGGTTGTTGTTCTTCTTCATATTGTTGTGGCGGTTCTTCAGGAACATACTGTTGTCTTGGTTTACTCATCCTTTTATCAACAACCTCCTTTATCATACGTCTCTGTTCTTTCTTCTCTCGACTTATCTTCATTTCTTCACCTAGTGATTTTAGCTGTTTTAGTATTTCCTCATTCACAGTAGGGTCATAAACTTGGCTTTGTTGAGTTTTTCGAGGTTTTGGAGGTTTTCGTGCAGCTTTCGAACTTATTGGCTTTCTTGGCTTTTCTTCAAGTTCCTCATGTTCTTCACTGTCTGAGTTTTCTTGAGTTTCTTCGTTATTTTCACTTTCTGAGTTTTCTTGATATTCTCGAGTTATTGGAGTTTTTCGCTGTTTTACAATATACTTGTCTTTGGTTTTTGTAGGTAAAACTTCCCAATCTGGGTCATCCCTTCCATTCAACCATTTATGAATAACTGCAAGTCTCTTAGAACCTGTTAGATGTTTTGACATTTAAAATAAACAAAAAAGTCCAAAAATTTAGTTTTTTTGAGTTTTCATTAGATGTAGGTTCTCGCCCGATTGTTGGTAGTAAAGTCACTCTCTTGTAATGATCTAGACGAAAATGCTGGCTTTTCAAGAGGTGCTCCAACTGATTCACCTTTTGCAGATTTATTAATTGATGATAAGGCAGTTTTCACTTTTCCATCTGGGACATATTTTAATGCTGTGTCAGCTATGTTTGCTAATTTATTTCTTGTACTATCGCTCAAGTAGCTTTCACCAAGACCTCTCGCAACTGAACCAATAACACCAGCATGCTTGGTTAATCCACCTGCTGAAGCATCCAATATTTTACTTGCAAGACCTCCAGTAAAACTATCTGCAGCTCCCATTAATAATTTACCACCTAAACCTACTCCTCCTTTTATTATCGTTTGCCATGGAGAAAATTCTTTTTGTTTAGCATAATTTGGCTTCCAATAATCTTCTTCTGAATGAAGTTTAATTCCCATTTTTAAAAAATAAAAAATTATTCGAAATAGTACTTATTAGCAGAAATATTCATTACGAATTTTTCATGTGGTTCTTTATGTTGTAAGTATTCAGCTACTGTCTGCTTAGTATTTAATGAGTTATTAGTTTGTTGCAACAAGCTAGTAAAATCTTCCTCACTATATCCTGTATAACATATGATATCTGTTGCTAACCTTTTCGCATTCATATGAACAAATCGAATAGTTTGGATAGCCATGATACATGTTAAATTATAGTGTCTTGTCTTGGTTAACAACTTGATAAATTCACTATTACCATTCTTTAATAAATCACTACCTGCACAATCATCTAGTATCAATAATGTGTTATATGGATATGATGATGTTTCATACTTGACTAACTTATTGGCTATATATATTATTTTATCATTGAGCTCATTTAAATGATGCTTCTCAATGAGCCTCCTCATTTCGTCATTGGTCTCTTTCATTCGAGATAATACATATTTGACAATAGCATAATACTTTATCTTTCTTCGAAGATGTCTTTTAAGATAACTCATTAATTCTCTTTCCTTTACATAATCGATTCTTGATTGTATCTGTTTATTAAGTGTTTCAGCTGTTTTATCCATTTTACCAGAGCTTGAGCAAAATATTATCTTTTGGTAGTATGGATGTTTAAACAACCTCTCTGTTATCATAATATGTCTCCATATCCAAAAACTTTTACCAGCACCTGGTTTACCAATTAAAAAGTATATACCATTTGTGCTAAAAGGATAATCAGGTGATAATGGTTTAATCAAAGCACCATCTATCTCTTTCATGTTCTTCCGTAAGGTCTCTTTAATCAATGTTTCTACTTTATTTATTAGTTCTGCACTTGGGGGTTCATCCATTTACAAATTTTTAAATGTATTTCATAATTTTATCTGGTATTGGTTTGCCCTCAACCTTTTGACCTGCTTTAATTTGTCGTTCATAATTTTTCTTTTGTTCCAACCAATATTGTCTTTCTGCCGTACCAAGTACTAATGGATTACCTCTCCTTACATCTCTAATAGTTTGTCTAGCAAAGGCATCATCACCTTCGACTCCTTCCCATTTTAAATCATACTTACCAGTATCTTCATCAAAGTTATATATTTTTTCAATAATACCTTCTTTACCTTCATTTAGTCTTTCAGCTACTTTAATCCTTTTGTCTCTTGTCCTTAACAACCTATATCCAGGGAATGAACTAGTTGAACCATCTTTGGACTTGACCACAAACTGGTTACCTTTTTGCGAGTCAACTATATAAGACTCATTAGACAAATTACTTCTTCTTTTACCAAATGGTTCTTTTTCGAGTACTAACCTGACCTTCTCACCTGGATTAAAATGGTATGGATTAATGCGTGCATTCTTTTGTATGTACTTTATTTCATCCTCTGGAGTAATATCATTAGGTGCTTTATTATCTAAAGACCTATGAGGAGAGTTGTTATATATGTTGACCAAATCATGCATCTCCTTTGGTTGAATAAACCTATTTTCACCAATAGCATCTCTTATGGTTCTCATAAACCTATTAATAATGCCAAGTACATTATGGTTATTCTCAGTTGTTGTTCGGTATTTTATGTTCTTCTCTCTCATGAAGTCTAAGACTGTTGATGATAAATATGCTGCATCCTCATCACTTGTTATCGAATATACATGAGGTACATCATTAACAAATTTATGAAGTGCTGTTAATACTTCTCTTGCTCCTTTACCATTCATAGGATATGCATATGCTTTTCTGGTGTTGATATTGATGAACATTAGATAATTCAACCCACCTGCCTCTTTATTATTAATGAAGGTATCCATTTGATAACCATGAGGATGTTTGGATACAATAGGAATAAATTGTGCTTTAGGTACTCTCTTATCATGTACTACTTTTTCATCAAAGTATTTCTTTGCTTCGTCTTCATTTAGATTCTCTTGTTTTGCCATGCTAAGGTATTTGTCCAAGGTCTTCCATTTAGCTTTGTTGTATAATTTTTCATATGGGCTTGGTTCTTCTTTACTCATTTATTTTTAAATAAACATCTTATCGTATTGAAGGAATTGCATTTCGATTACAAATGAATCATTTGGAGGTAGTTTTGTTGGACAATTATAATGGGCATCACTATAGAAGTCTATCCAAAACCTTTGGTCCATTGAGTTTAACTTGAAGTACTTAATCGGACTATATTCAACATCACTATCTCCAATATAGTTATGTAATGCTTGTTCACCTATCGATGAATATATTTTGCATGATTGTCTGTCCCATATATTATCAAATATTAATGTCTTACTCCATGTTTGATATTTTTCTGGTTTATTTTGAAATATGCCATTACCTATATTAAACACATCTGCAAAGTCATCATTCCAGGATTTAAGTTGGAAAAAGTTCATATATGGTGCAGTATACTCCCAATCTCGTTCATTCTTACTATTGTTATAGTAGTATTTATGGTTCCCTGCTTTATTTCTTTCTGTATAAATGATTTCATGAAAACCATTTTTATCATAGTATCCATCGGTTTGTATATCTCTATCCTGTATATCATCATCATTTTGAACAAATTTGTCTAATGTTGAAGTTTTAATGTATGACTTGAATGCACGATTAACTGCATCAAAAAATCCACGTAAATCTCCATCGACTGACACCCAATCAATGACTTTGAAGCACCCATATTCATGATTTGAACCAGTTATATAGTCTTCTTTTAGTGTTCCATCATTCCATGTTCCACCACAAACAAACTCATATGTTTTCTTATGTATCTTATATATTTCAATCTCTACTTCCATTTTGCGTCTTCTCTTAATGATATGTGCTGAACGAACGCCAACAATAGATTCCCCTTTGTTTGCAGTTGACCATTCTGGTGGGAAATTAAACCAATACCTATTAAACTTAGCTTTATCATGTTGAGCATCCTCAAGGAAGTAGGCTGTTTCGATTGGAAGAGGTGTATTACCATCATTAACTATATTATCTCGATTAGGATATAAAGTGTTAACACTTGGTGGTAATTCCATTTCGAGTTGAATAAAAAGTCTTTATTAATATACAACACCTGTTTCTAATTCATTGTTTTGAAGTTCTCGAAGTATTCTCTTTCTAATATCTGGTATATTGCGTTGTTTAAACTTACCATTTCCTTCATGCAAAAAGGTACGACAAGATTCCATTAGAAACACTCCACAATCCTTGTTATTCTTTTGACTAGGTACATCATAATATTTTGCTTTTAACTTACCTGTTCCTGAAATATCGATCCACTTATTAAGTGTCTTTACCTCTGGTGCCATTGACTTATTCTCAGAGTCATAGCATTCGATTATTTTCTTTGGATATCGAACAATACATAAAACCCAATGTTCTCCATCTGAGCAAATGGGGACAAATACTTTATCGAAATGTGTAAATGACTGTTTACCTGAGATAGGACTTTTCATCAGTTCATGTATTTTTTCCATATCATTAGTCTCATATGCTATAGAAAGGAGGGTATAAAATGCAGTAGGTACAACCAATATTTTCTTTTTATCAAACTCTGCCTCATTTTGACCAGGTTGTTTATTCAATCTCTTTCCTTTGTTATATAGAAGTTTCAAGTAGTCATCAATAACATCTTCTTCTATATTTTCATCATTGACTAAACTCCTCCAATCATGAATTTTATGACGTCTTTGGTCTACTGTATACTCTCCTGTCTTCTGTGGTGTCATACGGGGTTGTCTTGGAGGAGGACTAGTACCTCGAGAGGTATGTGATGATGGAAACTGTGGAGGTGGTGATGAAGGAGGAGGAGGTGGTGGAGGTGGAGGTGAACGAGGTGGTGGAGGTGGAGGTGAAGGTGAACGAGGTCGTTTTGATTTTTTCTTATGTTGTTTTGATTTTTTCTTAGGTCTATCATCCTCGTCTAAATTTGTACTACTTTGAAGTAAAAGTTGAATTCTGTTTTGATTTTGATCCCTTGTTGGTGGCTCAACATTTGTGGGTCGGTTCCTACCGATTTTCCTAAGGTTAAGATGATAATCATTTCGATTTAAAGTTGGAGGTCTGGGTAATGGAGCCAATTCTGGTATATCATCTGTTTGAATACCTCTAGTTTTATATTCTTTCTTATCACTTTTCAATGTTCTTTCTTTCATCTGCTCTCTCAGTTCTCTAGCTGCTTGTTTTTCCTCCTCAGTCTTCATTCGAGATATCCTTATGTTGATAATATCATAATGTAATTTTATCTCTGTTAATATACCTTGATCTGATTCTTGGAGAGTATATTGATATGGCTTTAATACTGTTATGTAATGCCCATGTTCATCTTTATCATCTTGATTTTTCTTAATAGCAAACACACAACCTGTAAATTTTGCTCTTGGTTTCTCTCTCTTGAGTCTATTAGCAAATTCAAGTACGTCTTTAAAAGCTATACTAGTATTTAAATATGTCTCATATAATTTTTGTAGATTTATTTGATTATTAGAGAACTTCCATATAGTTTGACCCAAACCTCTTGTTAATCTTGCAACATCTCTATCAACTAGTTTAGGTCGAAATTTAATAGTACCTTGTAATAGTTGTATTTTATTGTTAGGTTTTGTTTGTGTACCTACATCACTTGTCATTTAAAAATCAAATAAAAGAAAGAAGAAGAAGATGTTGTTTATTAATGAAGGTTATCAAGGCTGCTGTTGATATCATCAACGTTGACCTTCATATTTGCAAGGTCATCAATGACAGAATCGAGTTTTAAAGATAGCAGGTTGACCCTATTAAGAACCTCATCAAGTCGTTGGTGGAGTTGATCAATTTGGAGCAACAAGTAAGTTTCAAGCTTTTGCTTTTCATCCATGATTTTAGCGTTGAGCATTTCAGTGGTCAATCGTATCTTCTTATCGATATTCATCAAAGAAAAAAGTGAAATGACTAAATATTTTTCTATTGTTCATTTCATTTTTTTTATTTCTGTATAAATGGCTTATTACATGACCATAAAAGAGCGTATATATATCCTCTATAAAATAGTATCAAACCTCTATGAATATAGATGTGAGACTAATGAGGGAGTATGTAATATTTTAATTAATAAGATAAAAGAGTTAGCTGCTGAGTATTTCGAACCTGAATTTCTTGGTGTAATGATGAAAGATGGTGATTTGGAATTTATCGACCAAATAGAACATTTTGCCTTTGAGTTCTTAGAGTACCAAATATCTAATCTGCCCTCGCATTTATAATTTTGGGCATATCCCTGTTATAGTTACTATCAGTTGGGGTTACCCATCTTAAGTTGCTTAGATGGTAGTCAGCCCTATTCCTATTGATATGGTCTACCTCTATTTTATGTTGTGGGTCATCATTCGGTATGAACTGTCTTGCTATAAGTACATGTTTCAAGTAGTAGTCGCCATTTAGACATACACGTATATACCCCTTAATATGTTTTGCATCTTTGCATATAAAATGATTACTCTTACGTCTTATAGTAAAGGGGTACCTATTCAATATCTCATAGTCGTTAGTAAAGCCTTTGAGTGGCACAAATGACATTTACATATAGAAAGAAATAGGTACGAGATTCTCGGGGCAGGTACCTGTGCCGTTTCATAGATGGGCGGTTGTGGGGTGGGGTACCTGTGCCGTTTCATTGATAGTAGGCGTTGAGGTGGGTGGGTGGGATAACATGAAAAGAAGAAGAAGTTTTTTTTTTATTTTTCTTTTTTATTTTTTTTTTTATTTTTTTTAACTAGTTCGTGTTGACGCGTGGGCAGCCTGTGCCCCGCGGAAACCGACTAGTATATACTACTTCTGATTTAATAATAAATAAATGATTGAATATTAAATGTATTTTTAATTTTTTCCCGTTTTGAGAATCTTACATCATAAACCTAGCAATTCTATATTGTTTTTCATTTCTAAAAAGAATTCACTTTGTGATTGTCTTTTTCTAATGTAGGACTACAACATTTTCAGGCCAGAAACTTGATATTGTTTTTGTTTACCCTATAAACATCAATCGACAGTATTATTATTAGAATTGTGAATAAGGAAAAACTTTTCCACATGGTGAAAAATCATCCATCATAGTAAATTATCAAAATGGCTCCAAATGGCAACTGAAAACTCGAGATAAACAATTAATTAATTTGTTTTTAATTAAAAATAGAATTATGAATGTAGAAAATATAATAAAAATATGCATAAGAACATATTGCAAACAATATTTCAGCAATTATTTGGTAAAAACCATCTAAAAATCACATAATCTTCGTTTATCAATTCGCCAAATTCTTTATAATGTCCAACTAATTAAAACACCAGATGAAATAAAGAGCACAATCACAAGAATAACTGATATAACAAAAATGTTTAGAATAATGTTTAGAAGTAATATCTTGTATGATACAGATGGAAATTTAATGAAAGAATTCTTCATTTATATTAAAGATGGACAGCTATATAATCCTGTAATTTTTATTCCGTAATGAGCATTGGAAATGGATATTTAGATGAAGAATCACCAATGAAGAATAGGTTTTATATTGCATTTGAGAAATCATCAGCTGTAAATCCTTATAAATTCTATCACTAAGGAGAACGAAGCATCCAATATTTATTATCACAAGACTCATTGGTAGCTGTTGAACCAAGAATAAAGTGTGATAATATTGAAGCTGAGAATGCATTAAGATTATACAAAAATGATAACTTATACCTTTATCTACCTGAAGAAACTCTAGAAATAGAAGGACCAAATAAAAATAAAGTAGAAAAAGAATTCTATAAAATCATCTATAAAATATCCACTGATTATGTTATCCCTAATGGTCTAGAATTCGGCTTCAAAGAATTCTGTTTTAGTAATGAGTGGACATTAAAATGGAATGATTCTGAATGGATAGATAATAATTGTCAAGGATTACTTAGAGATAAGGTATCATCTAAATTACAAAAGGTTAATTCCAAACAAAATTCAGATGGTGCTATTGGTTGCTTTATTTTAATTAAAGACACTGAAACACATCACTCTGTAATCAATGAAAGTAGTAATGGTTTATTATATAGTTTAAAGGAAATAACAATATTGAAACAACAATTTGGTATTCAAATAGAGAAGAAAGTGATGATGGAAACTTATATGATGTTGAATGTCCATTTGACAAAAAGTTAAATGGAGCAAGTTGTGAAGGATATGATATGTTAAATCGTGATGAATATGATGAAGTCCGTTTTGATGCAATATTTATGAAAAAATAAGCATAATCATCTTTTTTTTGCTTAAACTTATCCCTAGAGATATCATAGGTGTGGTTAAGTCTGGGCGGCGGTTTAGGACCCACAGCCAAACGTATACTACTTACTTTGTAGTACGTTATATACATGCTATAAAAATAGCAAAAACTAAAAAAAAATGTTATTGCGAGTATGTTTTTGGTGGGAGATGAGTTAGAAATGTGACTTCTGATAGTTTATTTAAATTTAATTCCTACATGAATTTTTTAGTATGAAGTTCTGTATTAAGTTGAAGTATTTGTGGCAGTGCTGGTGCATAAAATTATGGTTAAAATATCTTATATATATATCATTTCTGCCATCTTTAGCGAAGCATCTGACGTGTTAGTGAGGAAACCAAGTATTTTGAAAGGTTGGGAATCAAATTTGTTTTTGAAGGAAAAAAAAAAAAAAAACAATACTCAAAATATATATATTTATTACCAATATTGATAATACACCATCTTCGGCAAAAACTAGATGATGAAAAAGCATATTTTAAACATATTGTACTAATTTTGAAAATGAGAAAAAAATGTATATGATCAGTATAAGAGTCCATATCTGGACAAAAGTAAAATTTTCTCATGAAATATTTGGAATAATATAAGTCTTTCATCAATAGTATTTGGAGTTCTTTTGATGGATCAACTAAAGTATAGTTAGTCTTTTCTGAAGAACCTTCAAAAAGTGAAAATCATTCAGAAAAAAAAAAGCTCAAAAAGTTGTTATAATCGTTGATATTTAGCTGTTTTAATCGTTGATGTTTAGCTGTTTTGATTGTTGATGTTTAGTTGTTTTAATCGTTGATGTTTAGTTGTTTTAATCGTTGATGTTTATTTATTTTGATTGTCGATGTTTAGCTGTTTTAATCGTTGATGTTTATTTATTTTGATTGTTGATGTTTAGTTGTTTTAATCGTTGATGTTTAGCTGTTTTGATTGTTGATGTTTAGTTGTTTTAATCGTTGATGTTTAGTTGTTTTAATCGTTGATGTTTATTTATTTTGATTGTCGATGTTTAGCTGTTTTAATCGTTGATGTTTATTTATTTTGATTGTCGATGTTTAGCTGTTTTAATCGTTGATGTTTATTTATTTTGATTGTCGATGTTTAGCTGTTTTGATTGTTGATGTTTAGTTGTTTTAATCGCTGATGTTTAGTTGTTTTAATCGTTGATGTTTAGTTGTTTTAATCGTTGATGTTTAGTTGTTTTAATCGTTGATGCTTATTTATTTTAATCGTTGATGTTTAGTTGTTTTAATCGTTGATGTTTATTTATTTTGATTGTCGATGTTTAGCTGTTTTAATCGTTGATGTTTATTTATTTTGATTGTTGATGTTTAGCTGTTTTAATTGTTGATGTTTAGCTGTTTTAATCGTTGATGTTTATTTATTTTGATTGTCGATGTTTAGTTGTTTTAATCGTTGATGTTTATTTATTTTGATTGTCGATGTTTAGCTGTTTTGATTGTTGATGTTTAGTTGTTTTAATCGTTGATGTTTAGTTGTTTTAATCGTTGATGTTTATTTATTTTGATTGTCGATGTTTAGCTGTTTTAATCGTTGATGTTTATTTATTTTGATTGTCGATGTTTAGCTGTTTTAATCGTTGATGTTTATTTATTTTGATTGTCGATGTTTAGCTGTTTTGATTGTTGATGTTTAGTTGTTTTAATCGTTGATGTTTAGTTGTTTTAATCGTTGATGTTTAGTTGTTTTAATCGTTGATGTTTATTTATTTTAATCGTTGATGTTTAGTTGTTTTAATCGTTGATGTTTATTTATTTTGATTGTCGATGTTTAGCTGTTTTAATCGTTGATGTTTATTTATTTTGATTGTTGATGTTTAGCTGTTTTAATTGTTGATGTTTAGCTGTTTTAATCGTTGATGTTTATTTATTTTGATTGTCGATGTTTAGCTGTTTTAATCGTTGATGTTTAGTTGCAAAAGTGCAAAAAAGTTCCAGACTTTTTTTTCTATGGTACGATACAAGGTCAATTTTGACCTAAACCTCCACGGGCGATTACGATTTCCCCATTTTTTTTTTTTTTTTTTTTAATTCAGATGTTAAATTTACATCAAATGATATAGTTTATAATAATATTATCTTTCCTTAATTAAAAAATAATCAAATTTATAAACCGACACATTCTCATGAATAACCGCCAATCAATGTAAAAAACTCCGGGCGATTTATATCATTCTAGCCATTCCATCTTCCATTGGAAAAGTAATTTCAATTATCTCTCAAATATAAAAAGTATTGTTGGTACCTCATAAACAGTCAATATATATAAATATTAATTATTTTATTGAGAAATTTGTATAAAAAGAAAAGTTATATTGAATGGTTTATTTAATTCAATATGAAATATTTTAAACTAAGTAAGTGAATATTAAATTAGGTAACCGCAAAGATTATAATCAATGTCAAGAGTTTCAAAAAGAGATAAAAATCGCCAGCATGATGTAGAAGAATCATGCGCAAGACTTCGAAAGCTTCTTGGTGATGATGACACACTCCCAAATGCAATCAACTTTTCTGACGGAAAAGTTGTCCCTATAAATACCAATGTTTATCATCTTTCTTTGAAAGGAACTTCTTCTTTATACCAATATGACGTTACACTTGAGCCAGAGATATTAAGTTCTAGGCTTATTACTCATTTTGTTTATTCAGCTCTTTGTCCAAAAGGAGGTCCAATGGGCACGAATGAAAAATGGCAAAAAATCATTTTTGATGGTCAAAGGATTATTTATTCATCACTTGATGATCTCCAGGGCCAATTTACCGTTCAACCCAGGAAAGATACTGATAAAGTTGTTACAGTTAATATCACACAAACACGTAAAATAGAAAGTGATGATACAGAATCTCTTCTTTCTATATATAATACAGCTTTTCATAGAGCATATCACGCACTCAACTTGAGTAATTTCAGACGTAAGTGGATTGACGAGAAAAACGTTAACAAAATCAATGTTTTCCAAATTTACAACGGTTATCTTCCTTCAATTTCATATCTCTCTGGTGGTTTATCGTATGTTCTCAATACAGCTACAAGAATCGATAGAAGTGGAACATTATATGATTTTATAAAAGATAAAAATGCATTAAACGATCCTAATGCTCGTGCTGATACTGAAGCTGCTATAAGATCAATGCAAATTCAAACTACTCATCGACCCAAAAAGCCAAAGACTGTTATCGTTTCTTCAATTCTATGGAATGAAGTTGCATCACAAAAAACATTCGAACAAGAAAATCGAAAGACTCATGAAAAAAGAACAATCTCTTTTGCAGATTATTACCAAGAAGTATATAATCATACCTGCAAACCAGACGATGTTCTTATTGAAATGGTTACTCGTGCAAATGGGCAAGATAAAGTTACGATCTTTCCTTCTTCTGTTCTGAAAGCTTCTGGAATTTCAGAGGCAGAACGTCGTCGTAGAGATACTATGAAAGACATTGCTCAATTCACTCGAATCTCACCACAAGATCGAAAAACTAAACTTGATAGATTTGTTCAATCCTTAAAAGAAAACGAAGAAGCTTCCTCGTTCCTCAATCAATGGGGATTTACATTAGGAAGCAGCGTGCAAGTCAACGGTCATGTTATCAATCCGCCAACACTTGAAATTTCCAAGAAAAATGGTGGCCAAGCTGATGAATATCCTCTAACTGACAGGCTTACCTATCAATCGATCTTTAGAGATCACGGTATGTATGAAGGTGCTACAATCAAAAATGCTCTCCTTATCGTTGCTCCAGATACTAATAGAAATGATATGCCTCAATTCATTAAGAATCTTGAACAAGTTGCACCAGGTCTTCCACTTAACATTCCAAAAATTAATCCTAGCAAGCATGTTTTGTATGTAAATAACTCACATCCAAATGACTACATAAATTCAATAGCTAAATACTTTGAAGCATGCGTCCCAGAAGAGCTCCCAGGCTTTGTTATTTGCCTTATCCCAAGCCAAGAAAAGAAACGATATGATGGTATCAAGCACTTCTTGACTGTTGAGTTAGGTGTTCTTTCTCAATGTGTTAAAACACAAACAGTTTTCCAAAAGCCAAACTTATCTGTTTATACCAATATTGCTGTTCAAATAGCATCAAAATTGGGTGGTGTTCCTTTCAAAGTCAAAGTTCCACTCAAGAGTACAATGGTTATTGGCCTTTCTCTCCCAAGTTCATCATTGCGTGGTACGTCACCTGTATGTGCAGGTACGTGCAGCACCGACTTTGGACTTGTTCATTTCTATTCTAATATGAAACCTCTTCAAAGAGGAGAAAATGCAATCCCTGAAGATTTCCTTCGCGAATTTGTTGAAGAAGGATTAAAGCGATTCAACAAAAGGACTGGTGCCTATCCTAAAAACATCATTGTTTATCGTGATGGTGTTACATATGCCCAAATGCCAAAATTGAAGCAAATTGAAGTATCAGCAATTGTTGACACTGTTAAAGAAGTAACAGGAACTGATACAATATCAATTGTTTATATGATTGCCCAAAAGCATGCGTCAATCAGGATCATGAAAGAAGTAGGTAGCAATAAAGTTGATAATGCTGGAGCTGGTACAGTTATTACTGACGAAATTGCAACCAAAGGTGTTGCTGAATTTTACATGATCTCACACTATGCAAATCAAGGCTCTGCTTCTCCAACTAGATATACAATTATTTATCATTATCCTAAATTCTTTGATGATGATCACCTTATTAAGCTTACCCACTTCCAAACTTTACAATATCCTAACTGGAATGGATCAATCAGGACCCCAGCTTGCCTTATGCTTGCTTCAAGACTTGCTGATATGGCTAAAACTCACCTTTCATCTGACTCGCCAAAAGATTTCCTCAACAACAACTTACACTTCCTTTAAAACTAAAGTTATTTAATTTTAAGTTTTAAATTTCTTTATTAATTAAAAACATTAAAGATTTTATAATACAACTAATCAATGAGAATAATGAGGTTTTCCCTTTTCATCTATTTTTCTTCTGTTGTAGTAGTTATTGTTGTTGTTCTTGGCTTAATATGTTGAAGCAGCCAGTCGCGAGCTGCAACAATTCCTTCACCATTTTCCGCAGAACATTCTTTAATGTCACCGTCTACCTTAAATTCATTTACTTTTGTAATTAATTCAAAATCACTAATGGTGAGTGATGATTTTTTATCAGTTTTGTTTATTAGTATTAAGATTGGAATTTGTTGAAGTTGGCACTTTTGTAAAATCATTCCAATTTCATCGCGCACAACACTCATTCGTTTTTTATCTGTTCTATCAATAACAAAGCATACCGCATCTGAGTGTTTTATATAAAAATTCCATTCGTCTCTATAACGCCCAATACCACCACAATCATAAATGCAAAACTTTGATGCCCCCATCGACGATTCATAATAGTCAGCTCCTGCAGTTGGAATAGGGATAAATTCTTCTGTCGCATTTGGATTAATCATCTGGTGAACAATCGATGATTTTCCAGAACCATCAAGACCTACAAAGGCAATTGTTCGAGAAATATATTGAGTTTGTTCTGCAGTTGCGTTGCAACCCATTTATCTGTTGATTAAAATCTGTATAAAATATTTCTAAACGCCACTCAAAACTTTTTCTATATGAAATAAAAAATTTTATAAAAGAGAGTAAAGAGCAATCGTTCTTTTCTGCTCAACTTTTTCAGAAGGAAACTTTTTGAATAGTAAAAATAAAACTTTTTGATTTAATTCAATGCATTCATTGAAATTTAAGGCGGTCTTTTTTATTATTTTTAATACGAGTTGCAGAATAAAGCGATATACAAACTAATACAGGTTTTAGAATTATAAGATTTATACATATTAATAAAATCTACGGCATTCTTATTTGTGCCCTTTTTTGAACACAAATAAATCTCGTTGATATTCTCTTTTCTCAATTTCTTATTCACGCCATTTGTTCAGCACAAGTAAATCTCGTTGATATTTTCTTTCCTCAATTTCTTATTCGTGTTATTCTGTAATTCTTATTAGTTTGTATATCGTATTAGTTCGTATATCGCTTTATTCTGCAACTCGTATTAAAAATAATAAAAAAGACCGCCTTAAATTTCAATGAATGCATTGAATTAAATCAAAAAGTTTTATTTTTACTATTCAAAAAGTTTCCTTCTGAAAAAGTTGGGTAGAAAAGAACGATGACTCGAGAGCAAAGAATCATCTTGTTAAAAGTTTCTGCATATTTATTAATAAAACTGAGATGCAATAATTGCAGAAAAACTTGTCCAATGCTTCGAATTGTAAGAACAAGAGATTGAATTCACAATGAAAAATACTCATCATGAAATAATCTTTGTTTTTATTAAAGAAAAATAAAAAAAAAAAAACTTATTTATTTTTTATTTTATTCATATATTATCAAAACATCATAATAGTAAAAAAAAAATAAAATGGGAAAAATTATTCATTTGCGTATTAAAATGTTTCTCAAAGTATCACTTGTTAATTTATCTGCAAGACCAATTGTGCTTTCAATCATAAATTTGATCTTTGGCTTAATGAAGAAATCTTGTGTGCAAAGTATATCAAGCATTTTAGGAAATTCACTTGATTCAACTTTAACTGTTTTACTTGGTGCAGGTAGAAGTCGAATGAATTCATCGTCATCATCATATTCAGCCTTTTCATAATTAGGACATTCATCGCCAAAATCGATTTCAATTTCAAGATCTGTTCCATAATCGTTGTCGTTGTCATTATTTTTCATTGACTTAAAAGATTCTGGGCTCTCAAAAGAATTAGGACTATCAGTTAAAGATTTATTTGGTGATGATTTATTCGGTGATGATTTGGTTGGTGACGATCTGGTTGGTGACGATTTGGTTGGTGACGATTTGGTTGGTGACGATTTATTTGGAGACAGTCTATTAGTTGAATCATTACTCTGAGAAGGTTGTAAATCATGTTTTTTCATTTTGTGAGCTTGGGTCAAATCATTTTCTTTTGTATCTTCTATCATACCTTTTTCAACTTGATCAAGAAATTCAGTTTGATTCTTTAATGATTCAATGTCTTCATAATTAATCTGGCTTAAATGTTGATTTTCATTATTGATTATCTTTTTTTGTGGTGAAACAGGTGTTGATGATACTGTTGGTAACTTTGTTGTAGTTTCTTTTGATGGTAGAGTTGTAGCAAATTTTGATGTTGCTGATAATTGTGTCTGCGGTTTTGATGTTGGCGATTTAGTATTTTCTGAAGTTGGTTTAGCTGGTAATTTAGTATCTTCTTGATTTTCTTTCAAAGTAGGTGAACATGATGCTGATGTGGTTGGCAATTTGGAAGTTGTTGGAGCTGATGTAGGAAGGAATTTATTTATATCTGATGATGGTTTGCTTACTGATTTTGTTTTGTCTAATGTTGGTTGAATTGTAGGTGCTGGGAATCTTGTTTTTGATGACGCTGTGGTATCTGATGTTGGGTCTATCGATTGAAAAGAATTTGATGGTAGCTTTTGTGAAGTTTCTTTATTATTTTCTGAATTGATCTTATCAAGATAATTTGTTTCTGCATTATTTTTAGAAGATAGGCCTGAAACCTCTTTTTTATTAGTTGGAGACCGAGTAGGTGATGATTTGTTATGTTGTTGAGATATTTTTTGCTTGTTTTCTTGAGCTGTTAATTCCAACGATAAGTAGTGAAGTTTCCCACTTGGAGAAGTTGTTGGAGAGAATTGTGAAGTAGTCCTACTTTTATCTGGAGATGAATAATTATAAACGGAATTATTTGGTTGCCTTTGAGAAGAATATATTCCACTTTGAATAAATGATTTTTCCGTTGTTCCTTGTTGTGTTTTTTTAGATAGATAGTCGAACCGTGATTCATATCCGGTAAATATGTGGGTTGGTTTTTTTCTGGGCGAATCGTTATAATAAGAATTTTGGTAAGCTAGAGAGGTATTATTTATTCTGTGGTAATTTTGATAGTTTGCTTCTTTTTCTGGCGATTTGAGGTTAAAAGTAAAAGTTCCAGTAGATGGATTAAGATTTTTGGTAGAATAATTTCTTGAATATTTTGATGACATATCATTATATGTTGGAACTACGGGATATGCTTTTTTAGGTCTAGCTGTACCTAAAAACATTCCATCGAAATAGTTTGAATCATTGATGCTTTGTTTCTTAGAAGAATAATTAAGTCCGTTATCACTAAACTTGCTGAGAGCTTTTTGATATGATTGATTAAGCGAGTCTCTCTTTTGTTGAATAGATTTATCGTATGATGATCCTTTAAAATGTTTCGATATGCGCATTTTACAAAATTTGGCCGTTTAACAAAAAAACTTACAAGTTTTTAATAATTTGATTATTTGTATATTTGGCATGCTTGCTTTTTAATGGAAATAATATATAGTCCTATATATAAATTTATATTGATACTAAGTAATATCATATGATATTGATTACTTCTATATTTTACCAAATTGCTTAAGAACAACCTGATGATTTTCAAATTTTAATATCACTCAATTACACTCTAATTAATTTCAATTTTATATCATACGAGTTTTCTTTATTTCTTCTTCATATTCACCTGAAGTTATGATCAAAAAAATTAATAACATATCCAATAACACAATATATATATATTGATTTTGTGGTATCAATGATCAAATTTTTTATTGTTTTATCTCATAATGTTAAAATATATTACAAATATTTAAAATATTAAAGTTTAATTTAATTTTTTGGAAAAAAATCTTGAATATTTTAAGATAAAAGATAAATATATATCAAACATTTTTTTTTTTGAAAAAGCTACAATTCTTTTTAAAAAAAAGTGGTATCGTTTTTATATGAACAAAGAAGTTTTTGAAATTATTGTAGGATTGCCATATGATCACTCCGAGTCAGAGAAATTGGTTAAAGATTTTACTATTATATCTGTAAATTCTAATAAAAATGTGCCTTTTTACTTTAATTTATCAATCTTAAAATCGTCCTCAAACGTTATTTCCCAGTATGAATCTCAAAACCCCGGAAAAAACACTTTTACGGTTGACCCCAATCAACTTTCCGAAGAAGATATTATTCTTTTTAGAGATTTTGTTTATGGAAAGAAAATCGAAATAAATTACTCAACAATTGAGCGTGTAAAAAAGATAGCGAGTTTTTTTAATTCAACATTTCTTCTTGAAAAATGTTCTTTGTTTCAAAAATATGTGAGTTCAATAAAAACTGTTATCAAAATCATTAATAATCAAATAAATATTGAGAAATTTATGAAACTTATTGCACAACATTTTTATATCTTTAGAATTTCTAAATTTTTGAATCAATGCGATTTATTATTTCTATATCAAATATTAACTCTCCCAAACTTATGCGATAAATCAGAAGAATCGATTTGCCTTTTTTTAATGGAACGTTTAACTCAAATAAAAGATATGCAGCAAGTTCCAATAGAAGTCTATAAAATATTGGGCACAATTCGCAGTGAATTATTTTCTGACACCTTTTGTCAACATCTTATTACAACTTATGAAATTAAAAAAGATCTCTTACTTCCTTTAATCCAGAGAAGGCTTACATACGAAAAAGAAAATGATTTTTTGCCAAATCGGATTTATCAAAAAAACGATATCGAAACATGCTTGGAACAGTTTTTCATAGATTATTCTAATCTTGCAAGTTAATTTCATTGCTTTTTATTTTTAAATTTGATATAAAATCTTTTTTAAATGTGTTTAAGTTTCATATTATGCATATACTCTTATTATCAGTAAATAATCAAATGATTAAACTAAGCAAAGAGCAAATTATAAAGGTTATTTTTAAAATGATTATTCAATGATTGTGGGAGGTTTCACCTCGCAAAAGAGATAATACATATAAGCATTTCAATTTGAAATTAGGGTTTTAAAAAATAATATGTAAACTATTTAATATTTTAATCTTTGTTTTTTATTTATCTCAACATTTAAATCATCTATATGATTTTAATTTATTAAATATAATATTTACCAAAGTTGTGAACTAATTATCAATATTTAATTATGAATATTTTTCAATTAATCCAAATTATTGATAAGTTATCTATTCAAAAACTTTCAAATCAAATGTTATGTATTGTATAAACCATTAAGAATGATAATAAATATAATCATATTTGTATTTTCTATTAGAAAACTATAATTTTCAAATGTTAAAAATCATCTAAAATTTCAAATATTAGTGCTAATTTATGTATACTTAAATTTAATCAGGAAGATCTTTTTTCTTTTACTATTTTAATGAACTGTATTATCTGGTAAAAGATATCAAATAAGATAAGTAGAAAACTAAAAAATTCATGCTAGACACCCAAAAACATTTAAAAATTCGCAATTTAAATATTATTATCATATTTCAAACCAAAAACAAAAGTTTAAAAAAATAAATTATATGTTAAAAATAATCTAACTAGTCTTTCTAGGACTCAAAATAAATCAGTAAACTAATCATGTTTGATGATATATAATATAATGACCCATATCGATTTTAATGATTTTATTTATTGATCATGATCTCATAATCGGTACTTTATTCAGAAAAAATTGAATTTGATTTTCAAGGAGCATTCAAAATTGAGGGTAACCGTAATTTTATATAAAACCCTATTTGAAATATTCTATCACATAAAAAAAAATAATAATTCGTATTGAATTAGCAATCGTACAGGTAAAATATATCCCCATGCAAAGCGGTTTGTTTATATTTGATTTCAACATTTTGAAGATAATCTTGATAAAAAAATCGATTTTAATAAAAATTATATTAAAATGTAATTTTAAAATAAATTTGTTTTCTTATGAATGTGATAATTATTGATAAAAAAAATTATATATTGAAAAAAAGCATTTTTTATGTTTTTTCAATAAAATAATTAAAAAAAAATAAAATTATCTCAGTAAAAAAATATTTTTTATTTACATAATATATAATTCTAGAAGATGATTACTTTAAAAAAATATATATTAAAATAATTTTTATTAATATCAATTCCATTATTGAGATTTCCTTCATATTCTTTAAAATTAACCCCTTTAAATAATCTATTCAATTTTTTCTATTTCAAATGCAATTATCCTCATTTATAAAAGATTATATTTATGATTTATTGCAAAAATAGCAATATATTTCTTAATATAACACAAGTATGCTAATAAATATTATGAAAAATATCGAGGAAATCATATTTTCTTTACTATCGCTATGTTTTAAATAAATTAGCTTGTAAAAATGATCATCAAAAAACTATATAGTAAATTGGAATGTTTTGCTTGATGTTTTTTACTTATTTTATATGTCTCCTTTTTTCATTTTTCTCTTATTTCTATAAAAGCAAATATATTATTCGTGAAAACAGGTATTAATTTAAATTGGCATCATTAAAAAAATTGGCGAAATTAAAAAAAGAAGAATTGAATAAAAGGTCAAATTTTTGTGATTGTCAAAATTGTTACAAAATGGAAGGAAATCAAGCCATCTCTAGCCCATTATTTGATTTTTCAGATTTTTGCGAAAAAGAATTTCTCACTGATTGTGAACTTATCACTAAAAATCCCGAAGGATCACAAATTTCAACTATTAGAGCACATAAAGTAGTTTTAGCTAATTCTGCAAATTATTTCCTTGATGCCTTTACTTCTGGAATGGAAGAAACCGTCACAGGTAAGGTAGATATCCTTCTTAATACAAAAGATGATACTTTATTCCGCAAAGTTTTGCATTGGATGTATACTGGAAGTATAGATTTTGCAGAACTAGAATTTATTCCAATTCTCCACATTGTAAGATACTTTGGAGTTCATTCACTTGAAAAGCAGTTACAAGATTATCTTTCTTTAAAGATTAACCCAGACAATATTTTAACTTATGTGAATCAATGTTATGAATTGCAATTTCCTTCTGAACTTCAATTGTTTGTTCCATATCTTGCACAATATTTTGACCAGATTCACATGTCTGAACTTTCAAAAAGTTTGGACGTAAGAACTTTTTGCCAAGTCATAAAAGAAAAGGATTTTGGAGTTGAGCAACGCATTAAAATTATTTCTCAATTTATGTCAGGTTACAAGCCTCTTGATCAAGAAAAGAAAGAACTTGCTAAAGCATTAGACTTAACCACACTAAATGCAGAATTAAAGGATCTTATTAAAAAATATGATGTAGATTGGCTTCCAGATGACATATTGAGGGCTGCTAAGTAAGATTTCTAAAAATAATATTTCATAGATTTTTGTTTCATTTTTATAACATTTTTGTTTTAAAAAGCATGATTTTTTTGTCATTTTTTGATATGTGAGTGTTAAATAAATATGATTTTTTATATTAAATACAAATACAAATAAAATATATCATTTCAGACGAAGCCTTTTCTTTCTTTTATCAGCTTGAACATTTTGGGGTCTTTCTCTCTGTAAGTTAATGATCGCATCATTAAATGAACTGATAGGTATTTGATTTGAGTCAATGTTTTTTCTTAAAGTGATCATTGCTGCTTCTCTAATAATCCCCTCGATATTAGCTCCTGTAAGTCCATTGGTCGAATTAATAACAGCTTGTCTTGCTTTATCGCGTTCTTCAATGGGGACATTATTTGTATAGAGGTCAAATATTTTACCTCTGGCGATCGGATCTGGTAATGGAATCTCAAGAATATAATCAAATCTCCCTGGTCTTGTCATAGCAGGATCTATTGATTCTATACGACTTGTTGTTGCCATGATAGTTACACCATCATCCTTCCCCGTTAATCCATCTGTTTCGACAAGTAATGTTGTCAGAATTCGATCGGCAGCTTCAGAAATTGTTTGACCAAATTTTCTTTTCGGAGCAATTGAATCAATGTCATCGAATAAAATAATTGATGGAGCTGATGCACGAGCCTTCTCAAAAATTGAGTGAAGTCTTTTTTCGCTTTCACCAACTTCTTTGGCAATGATTTCAACTCCTTGTATGTCAAAGAATGTGACTCTTGATGCTCTTCCAACTGCTCTAGCAATAAGTGTCTTGCCAACGCCAGATGGTCCTGTTAGTAACACACCTCGTGGTGGATGAACACCCATTTCTTTGAATATCTGTGGTTCCATTAATGGCTTCAAAATTAAAAACTCGAGCTTTTTTAAAAGCTGGTCAACGCCAGCAACCATTGAAAATGAGTCATTTGGAATATATTTTTGTGAAGTGGACAGAAGTTCTGATGGATTTAAACTTGCATAATGTTTCATCAGTGATTCTTGTTCTTCTTGTGTTGATAAAGTGCGAAACTGTTCAATAAGAGGTGTTGAAAAATTGGATGGAAGTGATTTGAAAAGAAGTATTCGTTCTTCCAGGTCCAGTGGTTTTAAGTAGAATCGTTTTGGAAAATGGTGTAAAATCGCAGGATCTACATTTGCTGGATCACGTGTTGTTGCGATAATAAATTTATTAATTAAAGGAGATGCCATTAGCAAGTGAGATAATGAAGATGTGAGCCTTAAGTCTCGAGGTGTCATCTTCATTGAAAAATCAGAGAGTTCTTCGATCAAAATAGCGTTTGAGCTCATTTTTTGAATTATTAATGAAATTGATTGGCGTTCATTAACGCCATAAGCATCTAATTGAGAAATTTCTGTATATTTTTTAGAAAGATGCTGAAGAATAGAGCGGCCTAAGCGAGTTTTTCCAGATCCTGAGGCTCCTACAAGTAAAATTCGAGTAATATTATTTTGGATGCAATTAGCTATTTCTTTAACTAAGTTTGGGCGGCAAGAACAATCACAAATAACATTATTTATAAAAGAATTAATATCAAAATCAGAAAGATCCATTAATGATTTAATAATTGAATGGTGGAATTGAAAATATTCATTGAGTATATTCAAATATGAAATTTGCAAATAAGTCCATATTATATTTTTCTTTAATGGTTGTCGACCTAAACTGAAAAGCAAATGGATAATGAAAATATTTTACTTACCTTCAATTGATATTTGATTGTTGCCATCATTATTTAAGAAAATGCTCAATGAACAATTTTTATCTCCTTCTCATTTATTATAATTTAACAATAAACTAATTTATATGTTCATAAAGATTTCTTATAAATGAGCAATTTTATACATTTTGTTGGTGAAATTTTAATAATACATTCAAATTTCATTTGATTTGCGGTGTAAAAATTATTGAAACGATAATATAAAGAATTTTCAATTTCGAATGTATAGCAAAAGAAGAAACACAACAACTAACATTTGGGACGTTGCCATTCCGCAAACAAAAACCAATAAAGCCATTATTTTCTTATGTTTATTTAATGGTTTGCGAATACCAACTATTCGTCTTTTAGCTAGAAAGCCCCGAACAATTTGCTTTGAGCCACTAAATAACTTCGATCCATACTTGTATTCGCCAACAACGACAAATATTTTATCATCAAGATATCAAGCACAAATTCATTGCCCATCAGTCGACATCAGAGTTGATCCAACTATTTATGATGTTCAATCAATCATCAAAGCATACGGAAATGCAACATTAAGCGAAAGAACAGTCATTCATTATTATGGTCAAGGATGTTTAGAGCCAGGCAATAAAGGAAAAATGTACTTCTTTGATAAAAGCAGAACAACTTATAATGGTTTAACAGTTACAAAACTTCTTGATCCATTTTTATCACCAATAACATTAATTATTGATTGTGATTCAGCAAGTGCACTATACGAGCCATTGAGGAAGATCAGTGCTGATAAAGATGTTGTTGCGTTTTTCGCAAGTCAAGAAGGTGAAAAGTTACCATCATCAACAAACATGCCTTTAGATATATTAAGCTCAGCTATTCTCGATCCACTCAAATCAGCTCTTTGGTTCCATAGCTTAAATGCTGTCAATCAAAGTCCGGTTGATTTAACAAGTGTTTTTAAAGAGGAGCCTGTTAATGGCATTGATAAATTGCTTAAGAAATCAAGGAAAGAAATGGGTGGATTTTTATCAGCAATTCTTACCAGCATTGCTTTTTCAACTCTTCCTTCACATATATTCCAACAAATGTTTCATTCAGACAGCTCACTCCGTGAAATTTCCAAAGGGTTTATTCTTGCAACACGTATTTTAGCATATTCAAATGTTCATACAGTTTCATTACCAAATTTCCCACCAACAGCAGACGCTCCACAATGGGGATTATGGGATTTATATCTTGATGCAATTTCAGCAGGTACTGAAGGAGCTCAAAAAGGAATAAGAAGCATTTTTAATGAAATAAAGACAACATTTGTAAACTTTCATGAAAGTTATCTTGTTCCGCTAATCTTATTTTTTATAAGATACAAAAAAGATTTTTCTGAAGAAGCAACACATCTTATTTTAGATTACATTGAATCAAACCAAGAACTTCCTCATCCATGCTTGATTGGTATTGCTGAAACAATCTCAAAAATTAAACTTCCTACTGAAAACCACTTTTTAATATTAGCAAAATTATATTTGGCAGGATTCGGTGAAAAACCAGATATAAGCAAGCTTTTTTATTCACAAGATGATGATATCAATTCTGCTGCTATGCTCATTTTATGTTGTTGCTATGAAATAGCACAACCAACAAATCAGGTACAATTTCTTCAAATGTGCGCTCAATATGCTACAACATGTGCACCATACTCAGAAGTTTTGTTTGGTATTGTTGCATCTCATATGACGCTCATGTTTAGTGATGCTAAAAAATATCTAGATGCATTTCTTCCACTTTTACAGGATCGCAGGGAAGATGTTCGAGCATCAACATGTTTTGCTATTGGTTTAACTCGTGAACAAAGTGCAATTATGCCACTTTGTAAAGCAGTCCTTGATGATTCTCAATATGTATCATCAGAAGCTTTGATCAGTTTATCAATGTTAATTAGATTCGATATAAAAGATGAAAATTTATTGAAAGAATTGAAGATGGCAATTCAACCTGCAATTTCACGCATTTTAAATAGTCAAAATAAATTGTTACTGAATACATTAACAAGAGTAAGGCCATTTATTGAAAACTTTATTCAAGATTGTGGAATTACGCTTCCGCCTGCACCTGGAAAAAATTCTGGGCCACAAATGATGCCTGGCAGCCTTATCCCTGATTTACTGAAACAATCTGTCGCACATAAAGGATTTATTGACAGATTCCATACTAATTTTTTCTTGTGAGTTAAATTTATTGTTATGATTATTTTCTATTTATTTTTAATTGATTAAAAAATATGGGTTTCAATATTTACTGATGTTTTTCTATTGAAAAAAAATTTATCGGGTTTTTTATATCAAATTTTTTTATTGATCCAAACAAATAAAAGCAATGATATATGGATTTTTAACTATTTGTTATTAATGAAAAAATAATTAATGAGAATATTTATTGATTTTTGATTTATTTATATAGATATGTATATATTAAGTTTTTAAATATCACTCTGAATTTTTCAATACATTAAAATTAGCTGATTGTATTTAATATTTGATTAAAATTATGCAGGACTCAGTTGGAAGAGCTTCAATGAAAGTCAAGAGTACAGATCTTGCTACAGCACTAAAAACAGGAACAGTTAATGTTTTATCGACAGCTATTCTTGAAGCATTAATGGAACAAGCATCTTGTAATGCTTTAGATACAACATGTTCTATTTGTGGGCAAACATCAGTTGCACATTCAATGAAATTAAAGCATAAACGCCCATCAGCTCTTGGGGCCAAAATAACAGCATTTGCAAGAGTAACCGATGTTGATCAAGATGGTGTTAGCTTAGAAGTCGAGGCTTTTGATGAAACTGGTCTTGTTGGACAGGCTATCCACAAACGCGTTTTTGTAAATAAAGAAATATTTGAAAAAAAGTGTTTTGATAAGGCCCTATCTTCGAAAAGCTTGTAAATGTAATCATGGCTATATATAAAATATCTATACATTGTTTTTCAATATTTGTTTTTTTGTTTTTGAAAAATATTTCCCTAATTTTATTTTGCTTGAATTGAAATATTTTTCCATCAATCTTTTTATAATTATACTTTAACAATCAGCATAATTTTTGAGTATTAGCAAAAAACATTCAGTAAAATTCAAGATAAATACGATAGATTGTTGATTTAAAATGCATTCAATTTTTTGAAAAATTGAATGATCAGCCATATAAGCACAGAATTTTCAATGGAAAACATTTTATTATAAGTTGATTTGCTCTAGAGCAAGTGTCAAAAAAATTCTAAATTTTGAATTGAGAACCTGTGCTTTGAATGTATCAGTAAAGAATTGATATCATTTTTTGAAGAGAATTTATTGTTCTTTTTTTCAAAAATTGTATAATTGATGATGGAGCATTTTTTTCAAAGATACATTTGTCTAGAAAAGGTATTTCATTGGTTTCGATAAGGTGTTGGGCAAGAATTAGTTTTCTTTCACATATTTTTTGTCTAATGCTCCTTTTTTTCTTTCTTTCAAATAAAGTTAAAAGTTTTTTTTTCTCTTCTTTCAAGAAAGGACATTTTAATAATAATTCCATCATCACTTGTCCAACTGTATCTCTTCTGCTGTTTTGGATAAAATCATTCATTGGAGGTTTTTGTGAATGATATCAATCTAGGTTTGATCGATTCGAATTGTTCGATGAAAGATTGCTTGCAATAACTCACCATTATAAAAAACGAAAATACGATTTACTAATTCTTCTTCTGGTTGTAAATCACAATATCCAATTAAGTAAAGACTTCATAATAAGATTTGACAAAATGGATTTCTTTATCACTCATTAGAAGTTTATATCCGCCAGGATTTAATCTGTTTCATTTTGGCCGATTTGGAAATAAATCATCAGCAATTTATCATATCAATGAAACGAAACAATTTTACTTCAAAACCATATATATTATATTGTGTTATAGTGTTATATAATAATGAATTTCAACGATTAATTTCAAGATATTTCATTATATACGATTTAATAAGATCTTCGCATCCGAAAAAAAACTTTAATTGATATGATAAATTGCCGATGATTTATTTAGAAGCGTGATGGCATTCAAATCGAAAAAACTCAGCATAACGATTTGACTAATTGTAAGTATTTATTAATATATAATGTAATGAAGAGGACAAAAGAGTTCTACTAGAGAAATATAGGTTATAATAATGGCTCTGTTAACTGATCTATCAACAGGAGAGTGTGCATAAAGTTCAGTATCCAAATATAACAGGTCAAGTTGAATGAAATCTGAAAGATAACTTCCAAGATGATTCTTTAGAAGCAAACTTATTCTACAAGAATTCAATGATAAATTAAAAGTAAAAATACAATGATTTCCGAAAATCAATTTAGTAGTATATACGAGTCGGTATATTTCCTGTGCCTTTTAATAGAAAATTGATAAGTGTAAATTCATATTCATAATTTCTTTTTCTATTTGATTTTCTCAGTTTATCTTAACCATGTATTTCAATCTAGTACTGCAAATCCTTCACTATAATTAACTCTAAGATAATAGCTTATGATTGGGGCTTTTGTTTAGATGTAGGTGACACCAGAGATATAAAATCATATTTGAGGAAGGATTATACAAACCTCATTGATGAGATTATTTGGGATTCATTAACTAATACATTTAAGCAAATAATAGACCAGCAGTTATATGAATTAACACCTAATCCTAATGCGGCTACTACCTTATACACAGACTACAATATTACTAGTTCGAAGATTATAACAGCTGATAATATTACTACTTTTAGGAGTGATTTAAATCAGTTAACAAGAAGAAGAAAGAAGAAAACACCAAGTAGAAGAGGAAGAAAGAAGATATTCATACGTTTCTCGAATCAAATACTACCACCATCTCGTTCTCTATATCAACAACTACCACCTCTTCCTCCACCTCGTTCATATCTAACAAGACTTATTGTTCCTCTATCAAGACCTGCATTTACTGAACATCAAAAAACAAGCTCCAATCCAAAGACAGAGACGAAGATTGAAGAGGAAGTTGACGAATCATCACCAGCTCTCAAAGAAAAGTACAAGCCACCTAAAAATGCTGCAGATATGAAAGAAGCTAATAATTACAAGGAGGATGTTGTTCCGACGATGAACTGTCGAAAAGAGATAGAAAGAGCACGAAAAGAAGTTGAAAAACTCAGAGATCGTTTATCGAACATTGAGACCAGGGTTGTTGTTGTTGAAGGTAATATTGAAGATATCAATTCCAAAGCATTTGAACTCAGGAAAGATGTAGACACCAATAATAAGTACACAAAAGATCTCATAAAAAATAATTTCTCTCCAAAAAAGGTTGCAAAATATTTTCATTTCATTTTTATTTTCGAATGAATAAGTGGGGGAAAACCGTTGTTGATGGAATTGATGATAATGAGCCTCGTTATTATCCTCTTGATGACAAAGAAAAGATCATAATTATATTCCCAAGACCCAAAAAAGAAGAAACTTGTATAAAAATTATTATTTACATCAAGAGAAAGAAGAAGAATTGAAAAAAGACATTCCAAAAGAACATCAAGAGAAAGGTGTTCAAACAGATGAAATACCTGAAGAAAAAGATAAAATACCTACGATTTAAGAACTACTTAATAAAATTTAAAGATTATTTTTTTATTTTTTTCTTAAATTAATAGTACATTAAATAGCTTGAATAATGACTCATCAGCTCTTTATGCTAAATTTAAAGCAATAAAAGACAAGATATTTAAAAAATGTTTGAATGAAGATGATAAATAAGTTGGTCAATTCGATATAATGATAAATATAATCAAGTCATATAAAGAACTCTTTGAAGACATTGAAAAAGCGAAGTTTTTATTGAAGTAATTTGATACATATATCTCTATAGCTGAACATCAAAATAGACTATGTGGGATCCGAAAAGGTAGTTGGGTCCCTTAGTAGTAGTGAGAAAAATATTTTTTAATTTTTATTATTTTTTTTTTTATCACGAGTCGTGTTGACGTGGGCTCTTAGCGTAGCGTTAGCACTACGGAAACCTACTCGCATATACTACTAATTTGACTTGTTATGCCTTATTCTTAAGAATCAAACTTATTCTCAAAAAAAATATGATTGTTTTCAAAACATTTCCATACAAGATTTTTGCCAACTTTTACAATTTATAATTATCTGAAAGCATATGTAATTTTTTCAAAACTAATCTTTACTTTTTTTACATCACATTTTTATTAACGTAACATTTTAACGTAACTTTTATATAAAATCAAAAATTTTGATGTAAATCAGTTATTTATGTTTAAAACAATATTTTTATTCATAATCTAAAGATAAAAACTATTTTTCATTAACTCTTGCTAATTTTGATCAAAAAACCATGTTATCGCAGATGATTCTATCTGATAGATATAATTAGAAGCAAAATATCATAGAAAAAAAGGTTTTGTACGTCGATACTATTATAAAATAATTCAAATGCATCGAATAAATAAATCAAAACGATTTAGCCAATCATAATAAGTCGAAATAAAATCAGAATTTTTAAATAAATATAAAGTGCCATTTTACACCATCAAAAGAATGATCAAAGAAATATCAAAGTTTTAATGATTTATTAGCAATAATAACTGAATAAAAATTATTTCTGCTTTATATTCATGCTTTTTATATTTTAATTGACTAAATTTTTGAAGATAAAGATATTTTTCAAATAAAAAAATAAACGGAAAATTACATATGTATTAAATGTATGGAAACTCGAAAAAAACGAAATAGAAATAACTAGTGGTTTTTAAATCATCATATTTTATAATATGTTTTTATATTGAATTTTATATTATTATAATAGCCATAAAATATTATATTTAAATTTTATTGTGAGATATATGCAAAATATATAAATTGAATAAATAAAAACTATTAAGTATTCAAAAATATGATTCAAGTAATCCATTATGCAAATCAATAAAAATTTATTATACATTGGAAATATGAATGAATATAAAATGTTATATATATAATTATTAATTATAATTTAGGGTTTGAAAAATTAAATAAGATATTGGAAATTTAAACTATGATTTTAATTTCAATAAAATGTTATTAATTTTATTGAATGATTACATACAATAATTTGAGAAAATAAAAATCTATCATTATTTTCATTAATAATGAGAAATTAAAATAGCTTATACAATTATTTATGAATGCTTTATCAAAATATTTTTATACCTTTGAATTATGGATGAGTTTTTAATTTTGAATGCATTTGGAGATTTATAATTATATATGTATTTATATGTAAATAATTTTTGTGTTTTATTTTATAATTATTTTATCATATTTAGAATTTATATTTGATATAAATTCTATTTAAGAAATTGTTTTAATAAGATAAAAATAAATAATCCAAATTTTATACTCACAAAATATTTGAAGAGCTTTTATGTAAAAATTTATGCAAACATAAATATCCTAAAATAGAAACATATTTAACCTAATTGGCTCGGTAAAACCTCATTATATTTTATATTATAAGGAATATGTTGTTTAGAGCTTGTAATATTATTCCAGTCTTTCCAGAAAATTCAAGATTTTTTGTGAGAACCAAAAAACGTGCTTATTCAAAAAAATGAATATTAAAATAAAATAGACGTTTATTTGAGAGGATTTGGTTTTCAAACATTTTTATCTTTTTTTAATGGCTATATCAAGTTTCTTTGCCTCGATAAAAAACCATTAAATTTATTATATAATAACATATCCGAAAATTATGTTAAACGGTTAAGCCAATCTCTCCAGAAAAATCACATTTTTTTAGTCGTAAATTTAATTTATAATATCTTCATAATTAGTTAAATAATAAGTGATATAAAATACAAACTAGCATTCAAAAACAATAAAACATATGTTATGAAAATATAAATGCACATATATGATGGTATCAAGCAGATATTCCATTTTGATGAGAAAAAATTAATTGGTCTATAAAGTTAAATATATATAATACATCATAAGTATGATATGAATATTCAATGTTACCGATCAATATTTGCTATATAAAAAGATAAAAGTATTTCAAAAAACATTCCATACATTTTATGTATTTACATATGTAATTTCTATCGTCCTGTGTAATTACATTGTATATACAAAAAGTAAAGATTATTCAAAACAAAATATTATTTTGAATGATATATAAACTTCAATTAAAGAAACGAAAAAAATGATATAATTAATTTAAAATTTCTCTTTACTTTATTATTATAGTTCAGTGGAATACTTTTTACCATTTTTATCACTTACATTTAACCAATAACAATACCAAAAAGTTAAAATTTTAGGTGTGGAAATTTATCCTTGAAACAAAATTTTATCCTAAATTTATCCTAAATTTTTTTTTTAAGAAAAACTCGTAAATTTTAAGTAATGATCTGAGGAAAGCGTGGAAAAACAAAAAAAAACAAAATTTTTTAATTTAAATATAATATTTATTTATTATTAAAAAGTAAAGTTGTTGTTTAAATAATATCATTTTTAGCTGTTTTATTATCATTATTTGGAATATTATTTAAAATTTTTATTGCAATTTTCAAAATTTGCGAGAATTGCTTTTTTTTCATCTAAAAAAATTAGTTAATCAAAAACAATGATGAATATGTAAAAAAAGGTAACAAAATATTTTTTTTCTTCATCTCACATTATAATATAATGATGTGATTGGTTAAAAAATCATCGTTTTTTTTATAAATAATCATATCTTTTGTTTATCATTATTAAATTCTTATTAATATCTATATATATAGTTTATGTATATTATTAAATATATATATGATATAAAATGAAGTTAATTAATTTTATTATTTGGAATATTCATTTTGAATTAATTCTATCAATTAAAAAAATTCAATGCCCGATTAACTATTTTTGAATTCTATAACTTTTTTTATTGAAATTATTTCAATAAGTATATTCAATATCTTTTTGAAATAAATATAATATAATATATGATATATCATATATTTATTGTAGATTTTACGTATTTTTAGATTCAATTATATTCAAAATTTTAGAAAATTTTGAGAGTAAATTAATAGAAAAATATTTTACGTTTAGAAATATTTTTTTTTGGATGGAATCAACTTTGTTTACAAGAGAAAGCATTTAATCATTATATGAACAGCAATTATCGTTAATAGTTCTAGCAATTTGTAACAAATTTTATCCTGTTTTTCTATTTTTGCTTACTTTTTTTTTTATTTTTTATTAACTTCGATACTGACTGTCAATTTAATATTCAGCGATATATTTACAAAACAAAATTTATTTATCTACTGCAATATTGCAAAAAAAAAA
Organism: Tritrichomonas musculus; assembly: GCA_039105265.1. NCBI lineage: Eukaryota > Parabasalia > Tritrichomonadida > Tritrichomonadidae > Tritrichomonas > Tritrichomonas musculus. Next base: position 2,289,027 of record JAPFFF010000015.1, on the reverse strand, counting down.
ATCCAAAATTTTTATTTTTATTCCAAAATTTTTATACTTTCTTTTTTTCTCCAAAAAAAAAGCATATATAAATAGATACAATTTATCATACACCACTTTTGCTTATTTTTTTTTATTTTTTTTTTTTTATCCTAAACTTATCCTAAAAAGTGACAAAAGGATAAATTTCCACAACTAAGTTAAAATTACAATTTTGTCAAAAAAGTTGATCAATTTTAAATATTTTGATATTATATTGAAATACATTTATTATTATTAGTTCATATACATTTTGCGCTTATCTTATTTATTGATAAATTCTAAGATATTGATAAATTTGCTGAATAAAAATGAAAAATTGAGAAGTTTACATTCTTTTCTATCAATTTTTGGCTCTTTGTTTCTCCAAAATCTATTGTTAAAGTTTGTATCTTTGAAGTTTGCATCATTTATTTCGAGCCATATAATATTTATTTTAAATTTATCTAGATTTCTGAAGGTAGATTTTTCAAAACAAAAATATGATTTACAGTTTCTATATTTTTTTCGTTAAATATTATTTAATTTACTATAAATTGTGAAGCCAAATATAGTGATGCTTATTATTTTTAAATTATTAATGTTTTTATATCAAATATGATATTTATTCCTGATTTGTATAATTTCATTGAATAACAAATTGATATAAAATATCTAGTTGTTATGCGATGTTAAATTAAAATGACTTGTTTAAAACCAAATAAATTTCGAAAAAAATCAAAATGAGATAAAAATTAAAACGGTTGATTCAAACAAAATTAGCCTAAACGATTAACAATTCTGGTGCACAAACAATTTATAAAAATGATCATATCTTTTTTTCTACCAATAAAAATCATTAATATTAATAATATATATATAAGTTATCTCCTATAAAATAAATTTATAATTTTTTAATTTAAAATAACCATAACTTCTTTTTCTTTTTTACGATATTCAAATTCTGGCGAAATCTTTGAATAGCAAAAAAAAATTAGCATACTTGATACTTCCAAATAGGAATAAATTTAGTTTTGAATCCTGTTTTTATGAAAAATGATAAAGCTTTCAATTCATATGCATAGAATATAACAAATAATTGAATGTAAATAAATAATAATGACCAAAGAAAACTAATTCATAGCATTGGATAATTTTGCATAAAAAGTCGACTACTCTTTGATCCTTCAATTGCTCAATTTGATTTTACTTTTTCAGATTTTTTTTTAATTTTTTGAATTGGTGCGATAAATTCAATTGAAAATAACTATTATTTTTCCACAAATTAAAAATATTGAAATATTCTAATCTGTCAGAAAGATAAAGAATAAAATGTTAAAAATTAATCCATACAATATCGTACGTTAATTTTTATTTTTATTCAATCTCATAAATTTTTTTGATTTTAAAATTGACTAAAAAAATCATTATTTTTTTCAATTAAATATAGAAAAAAATTGAAATAAACCTATCATTTTGTAACCATTTTTTCTGAAATTCATTTCAGATAAAAAAGGTTAGTAATTGTATAAAACATATACATGTAATATTATATTTTACATAAAATTGTATGCGATTCATTTTATGTGAAAAAAATGCATCTTTACTTTTTTATCAATTTGAATTTCAAATGCTTACAAAGATAGAAAAATTAAAAGACAAACAAGAAGGATCATTTAATATAGATGGTAAAGATAAGTTAGAGGCACTTAAAATCTTTAAATAGTGTGAATAAATAGAGAAAATCCTTCAAACATTTTACAGTTTATTTGAATATTTATTGAAAATAATAACAAAAGTTCTAATTCAATCTTTTCAAAAAGATTTAAGAAACATCAGAAAAGAATTTTATATCAATTCTTCAATTCTTTAATACCATGGATAGACTAGAACAGCTGAAATTTTGTATGCTTAATTTTAATTCAAAATACACCAGCTGTTCTCAAGAAAGCTTTAAGCAAATACACCAGTTTCTTAACGATTGGAATCGCTCAGATACCGTTGTTGAAGATTGCATTCAACTTCTTTCAAAAGAAACGAATGAATCGATATTATTTTATTCAATACGTGCATTATGCGATTTTTACAGATCTGGAAGATACAGTCTTCTAAAAGAACAACAGATTATTGATATAGGAAACTTCATTTCGGAATTAGTATTGCGATATATATCAAATGAATCAGCAGGAAATTCATATATCTCTTCAAAAAAAGAAAGTAATGACATTACCTTTTTTAGATTCTATTTAATTTGCATTGCAGATTCATGCGCTTTTTCAAAAGGGAATCTTTTGCTCAGAGATATATGCTCGAATTTACCAATTGAAATTTCACTAAGAATTTGCACTTTTTTCTTTGAAGATTGGAATCTGTATATTAATTTAAAATGGCCCGTCGTAAATGACGATATTGAATTCACACTAGGAATTTTGCGCGAAGTCCCGGCTTCAGTTGATTGGCTTCCTCTATATTCTGCTTTTGCTGAATATGTTCTTGATCTAAATTTATTATCAGAATTTTTACCAAAATTGCATGAGCTAATAAATATACCAGACGTTGATAATTATTCGAAATTAAGCGATCACATTGAAACGATATTAAATATACCAGATGTTTTACAATTTTCAAGTTATTCTTACGTCATTTTTCAATTTTCTCTTGAATTTGCTAAACGGCTCCGCGATTTAGTTGAAATAAGTTTAACAAAAAACGACGTGAATGCGATATGCGAATTCAGCAATCAACTCACATTTTTATGGTCTGTAATAATTTCATTTAATGACGAATCAGATTCAATTTTCAGAGAAGATGTTGTTCCGCTTTTACTAGATCTACTTAAAGAATTTACTATCGTAGAATCTGTGTTAATGGCAGCTGTCCAAATAACACAAGATATTGAATTATGGCCCAAGTTAATCGATTCCATGGCTAAATTTGGTGAAGTTTTTAATGGAAAAGAGCCATATCATCATTATACGACCAATATCATTGAATTTATTTTATTTGGAGGTTCTATTGGCGTTGATTTAACAGAATCTCAAACTCAATATAGCCTTTGCCAATTTTATGGTAGTAATTCAAGCGAGATAAATGCATATTTAGCAAATCCAACACAAAACGTTCCTGCTATCTTAACTTTTTTATCTATTATTGCAAAAAATAATAAAACAAAAAATATCCTCCCTTCAACAATTCCATTAATGTATCTCGAAAATATTGATTTTTTTAATTCATCACCGAAGGATGTTATTTATTTTTCCTTAACTTTTGTTGAGCAACTCAATGATAATGAAAAATGCGTTGAAAAATTTTGTCAACTTTTTTGCCTTTATTTTCAAGCGTTACCTTATGAATGCGCCAAAGGGTTTTACAAGATAAGCAATATAAATCGGAAATTTTATTATGAATTAAATGTCCCACAATTATTATATGAAAATTATCAAAAAGTTTCATTTTTTGAAGAAAGTAATGAACAAGGAGAAAATTCAAATTGGGATGGCGAAATAATTACCAGTAAAAGCCCTCTTATTTATATGCTTCCGTGTATTATCACAGATCAAATAGATCTGATTATTAACGATCCTCAAAATAATAGTGAAAATAAACCAGACAATAACGAAATAACACAAAAACTAATGAACCGATTAAATGAAATCGCATCACACATTTTTGATGCATTAATACAATCACAATCAAACGGAAAACAATTTTTACTTTTTTTAAATGTCATATCATCAGTTTTTACTCTCATGGGACAAGGAAATGAAATTATTAAACGATTTTGTTCACTTATATTTCAACAGATTATGCAAACATCACAACAACTCTGGTTATATCCGTCTGTTTATATTCAAAATTCACTTTCCTTTTTTGTAATTTCATCTTTTTTGAGCGATTTTGTCAACGATTCCGCTTCAGCCGTTGCCTCTTGGCTAAATCAAGTTATCTTAATAGCTCCAGTCGAATATCATTTTAAAATACCAAAATTTCTTCTTCAATTCTTTAATTTTATGCCAAATTTATTTCTAATCATACAAAATTCAATAATGCCTCAAGAAATCCCAGAAACGCATCAAGCGAGAGCTGTTGTCAATCCTGATATAATATGCTTTGCATTAACTTGCTTGAATACATTTGTTGATGATTTCGATACTTGGCAAGAATCATTCTTTATTTTGTTCCCACCGCAACTTCTTTTAACATTGGCATCGATTATTGAAGACGAACAAATTTATTCTGTTTTGAATGCTTTAAATAAGATTATCGATTCAGGAAAAGCGTCAAATGAATTTATTGAACAGTTGCTACTTGTAACGTTAAATGAGTATCGCAAAGATAAAATGAACACAGTGAACTTAGAAATCATCAGAAAAATTTGTAAAATTGTTGGTGAAGATAACGTTGTCCAGGCTTGTAACAGCTTATGTGGTAATGAATCCAAAGATTTTGGTCAATTAATTGAAGATATCATGAATCCTGCGCATTAAATGATTTTATTGGTTTTTATTATATAAATATTACTATGGAGAGTTATGTATTCAAACGTATTTTTATTATTGTTATAAATTTTTATAGAAGCTTTGGATATCATATTAGAATTGAAAAAAAATTAAATTCGATTTTATGATAAAATGTTTGGTTTGAATTGAATTGTTACTTTGGCTTAGCTCAATGACTAAATTTTTAAAGAATTTATATCCAGAAATATTATAAATTGTTATTTCCAAAAATTGAAATAATTGAACACCACAAATAAAAAAAGTTAAGACGAAAAAAAGTTTTTTGCTATTTTAAAAGCCTTGATTGTTTATTTATATATAAAAAGAAAAAATATGAAAAAAAGTAAAAGCGCTCAGTAACAAATACTTCTTAACAAATCATCAAAGTTACATAGACTAGATGAGAAATATTTGCTTTATGTTGAAAACCATGGACCAGAGAAATACTTTTGGATGAATCCCAATGATTTCAATGGGATTATTATAAAGTAAATGTAAGCAATAATGCATGCAATTGGATAAATTTTAGATGGTAAAATTAGCCAGGAAATAATTATAGCACAGCATGCTTGCAAAACGCCCATGCTTTTCCTTGGATCTTTCCAACCAAAATAACTCATGAGGAATTTATCTGTAGAAACAAACCCACGCGCAAGAGCTGGTATAACTGGCTCTTCTTTCTCTTCTTCTTCAAGGTCTTTGTTAATTGACTTCCAAGCGTTCAAAAGAAGGAAGAAAATAGTGAGCAATGCCATAAACACTATGAATGGGATATATTGAAGGCAGAAAGACACAAAAGCCATAACGCATAAAATCCTTAATTTCACATGGATATCAAAATGAAGAGAGTTAAAATAGTCAAAGAAAGATTTGACTGGTGCCAAAATTATTGTAACTGGGTCAACAATTTCTTCTCCAATTTCGACAACTGGTGCTGCGGGAACTTCTGGCGCTTCTGTGCATTCTTGCAATTCAACTTCAATTGAATTAAAAGGTGTTGAATCACGGCGTGCTGCTGTAGCAATGCTATATACAACTTTCCTAAATTTATCTTCTGAAAGTCTTGAAGCTTCTGCGAGGTGACGAAACATATTAAAACATTGATAAAGAACTTGGGCGGTTGATAATTGGAATTTAGACGTTGATCCATTTACATCTACAACAGATGTCGTCAAATCACTTCTTGTTCCTGTAATACAAAGAAGAGATTCGAATGAAGCTTGAACAATATTTGAATTAATTGTGTTTCTAGGAAGAAATGCCATTCTTCTGGTTGTTAAATAAAAAACACCTTTGATAACATTTGTATTTTCACGATCGGGAACTAATAAAGAAACATCAGGAAACGAATCAATGATGGCTTCTGTTCGAATATTTCCACCAAAACATAAAACGACTTGTCGAAGAGCTTCAAATTCGGGTTTAGACCACCTGGCCCAAATTTCATCAGGCAACTCTGTATTAGACATTATTAAAATTTCTTTTGCTTAGGTTGAATAATGATCGTAAAATTTTTTATTTTTTGAAAACATTTTAAACTATTTAATAGAATCAATCTAAACTCTAAAAAACGATACATTGTACTGAATGTATTTATGAGATGCAATATTATTACAAATAAAAGAAAAATTCCCAAGAAAATCATATTTCAAATAATACCAAAATTCATAAAAATAATTCAAATTCAAATAGCTTATAGAATTTTTTGTATGTATTTTTTTTAATATTTAAATGTTATTTATCTCTTTCTAATTACAAGTTAAAGTAGTGTACAAAAGGGGTGATTTAAGACCGGGGGTCTTAAAACGCTTCGCTTCCCCCCTTTCTCGGTTCTCCGCTCTTGACGAGCTTCGAACCGGACACCATAAATATAGGTCATTTATAACTTTCATTTTTGTCTTCATTTTTTGAATATTATTTAGTGGAATAAATAATACATTTTTCACTCGTTTATGACTACATAGTTTATACTTTTTAAAAGGGGTGATTTAAGACCGGGGGTCTTAAAACGCTTCGCTTCCCCCCTTTCTCGGTTCTCCGCTCTTGACGAGCTTCGAACCGGACTCCATAAATATAGGTCATCAATGCGGTCCATAACTGTCTTTAGTTTTTGATTTGTTATACGAGACCCTATATTGCGCATAAAAACCTTTATTTTCACATTAGAAGTATATGTTAGTAGTCAAAAAAGTGTTATCTTTATACCTGAAATGTGAAATGAAAAACGAAATTTTCAATAAAATTTTAATATATTTATACTTTTTAAAAATATTGAAAATAAAAATTTTAAAAAAATTTTGTGAAACTGATATGTGATATAAAAAATAATAACAGGTATAAATAATTTTATATTTAATAATTTTTTATTCTTTTTAAAAAATGAAACTTATAGAAATTGAAAACCAAAAATTACCCATGTTTTCACCTTTGACTATGAGTTTTCCACTTTTGAAAGAAAACAGTGAAATGAGTATTTCAATTTTTTCTATATAGCATATCATTTATGATGTCATATTAATTTTTGAGAATATTCAAAATATGATCGTTGTGTAAAAAATACGTTATTTAAAAATTTTCACTTCATTTTTTCCTTTTTTTTTTAACAAATTTGTTTATTTCAGAAGCTCAAATATGAAACTTTTATATATTGCTTGATCCTCTTTTGTTTAATGGTAATAACTCAAAATTTTTGATTTTCCAATCATATTTGATTTACAAATATTTCGACCAATAAGATCAATTGAAAAGTCAAAATAAAAAATGAAAATACTGTATTTATAAATTTTTAGATAAACATATGATCACCAAAATCTTACATTTTTGGTTCAAAAAGTTCAATATTCATATCCATTTTTATAGCCATTGAAGCATTTTCGACAAATTTGTTTTTTTAAAATTTTTTATTTATTGGAAGAATTTTTCAAAAAACAAAAAAAAGTGATTTTTAATTTTTCATCGACCATATTATTTCTTTTTTATCACAACGGTTTTTTGGATTCATGAAAAATAAACATGATATTTATTTATCACAAGAGTTAAACTCTTTTTTTTTTTTAGTTATTTTAAAATGATAATTAAAAATAATAATTCGGAAAATTTTATGAATAGCTTTATATTAATATTTGATCTATTTTAAGAAAAGAGAAACTATTAATTAGCATAATTTTATAATGATTTATACTCTCATTAAGTCATCATCAAAGAAAAAAAATCATTATATCACTGCTTTTAAAAATTGTTTTTTCATTGTTAATAATAATTTTTTATATATTTAAGAAATTTAACAAATAATAAAAATATCGTTTTTCAAATAAAAAACAATGAGATATTATTAAAAAAAATATGAATTTTAGATACTCAATTATTCAATGATAAAATCATTGAAAAAGATGCAACTATCAATAATTCACAATTTCTAATTTAAAATATTCAAAAATTCAGATAAATCGCATTGTTACTCCATTTTAAATCATATTTTCATATTCATTTCACATCATAACTTGAACTAATTATCAAATAAAAAGCTTCTCTTTTATTTGGAATATTAAAATTAGTATTAATTCAGACTATTTTTATTATTATTTTATTTATTTAAAAATATATAATAAACATTTTTTAATAGTATCAATTTAAACTAAAAGACTATTTGAAAAATCAGAAAAAACTTTTTTCATGAACAAAAATAAAAAATAAATTTTTTTTTCAAATTAAAAAATGAATTAAAACTGCTATTTAACTTAATTCAAGTTTTATTTTGCTTTTAAATTATTTTTTAAACTTTCTTTTTCACTTAGTAAAAAAAAAAAAAAAAAAAAAAAAATGATGAGTAAGAGCCATGAAAGATAAATTTTAACAAGCCGTGTTTGATTTTTCACCATATAATTCACCTTCTGAAGTCGAAATTTGAAATAGTTAAAAAAAAGAAAAATATATATATATATTAAAATGAAATTATTTTTAAATAATATTTCTTATGAATTTTATTCATTTATGATTTATATTCTTAATTGGTATTATTTAAAAAATAAAAATCAAAGATAAAGATAAAAATTTATTAAAATAATTAAGAAGAATTGTCTTCATCACTAGATGGATGGTAATCAGTGTCATCGGTATTTGTTATTTCTTCTAATTCATCTGATGATTCAGTATTTACATTAGATGATAACTCATTATCGTTTGAGAATCCAGGAATTTTCCACCCCTCTTCGAGAACCTTTATGTTCATTCTCTTCCAAATATTTTTCAGCATTTTATAAATATATTTATATCTCGCAATGTCTTCTGGTATTGCATTTTTTTTTTCATAATTTGCTATTTCTTTTTTTAATACACCAAATACTCTGATGTCGAGGGGCTGGTACTTACCAGTCCCACATGCTGGCACATAAATTAATTTGATTCCTAACCTTTTAGCTTCTTTTCTGACTTCCTTATCAAGGTGGGATTTGTAAACGTCAAAAACAAGTGCAAATGGCTCATCATTCATTTTCTTTGAGAGCCATTTCAGATATTTCACCATGACTTCTCTATTTGTCCATCCACTTGGTGAATGGACAATTAATTCCTTATCTTCTTCTTCTTTCTCTTCATCTATTTCACTGTTCCATTCTTCCTCTTCTTCTTCTTCTTCTGTGTCTTCAACTCCATACTTCTTCTCTGATAATTTAGTTTTTCCCTTGGCTACAATAACCAAGGGAATTCTTTGTTCTAACTGCATTTGAATCGATGCAATAACTGTTGTTCCCTCTTTTGCATTAAACTTCTCCCCTCTAACAACTTCTCTTGTTTCTTGATTTTTAATGCCGACTACTTTTTGTTCAAAATTGTAAGTATGGATGAAGGTTTCATCCATATTGATTATTCTTGATGCTCCATATTTTGCTACTGCTTTTGCAAGAGCTTTTAAGTATTTTTTAACAAATCTCATATTAACCTCTCCTCGCCTTTCGTTATGAGGTTTGCGCATACTAAGTCCATGTCTATCTAAAAACCGCCTGCACCAAGATAAGCTAGCTGAAAAATTTCGCATTTGAACCTCGTTCATTAGTATATGTGGTGTATCACTTGCGATATCGAATAAACTTTGAACCTTTTCTTCAAAATTAGAGATAATAATTTCTCCATTTTCGTCGAAAGGCCATTTATGTTGGCGAATAGATTTGATTATAAGATATCTTGTTGCCAAAGAAATTGGACTATAATATTTCTTAATGGCCATCCCAGCAACATCTAATAAGGTAACGACTTCTTTGTTATTTATTCTTTTGATAATTTCTGTGGCCATTTCGTTTTCCTCAAAATCAGAAAATGATCCAAGAAGCATTGTGTTGAAGTTATAACTTTTTATTGTTTCTTTATGGCGAAGGACCATGTCGCTTTTCGGTAAGGATCTGAATTTATCGTAACATTGTTTTCCAGATCTTCCAACCATATGCTTCGATACCTTGATCCAATCTATATTATGCTTATTAGAAAGTATTTCTCCTGTTGAAAGGCCCCGATTTATAACATTTATTAGTTTATCAGTTTCGTCAGATGACCAAGGACCATTCATGCATATCAGTCCATTTTGAGGAATACGATATTGTTTATTGTATTTTAAATCTTCATCTTTCACAATATCGTATTCCAAGTTTAACAGATCAATTATGTTATTGAAATTAAAATTACTTTTTCCTCTAGATTTTATTAATGTGAATGCAGTCTGGCAAATGTTTTTGAATGATTTTAAACTAACTTTATTAAGTCCTTTGTAATGCTTTTCCATCTCTTTCTTCAATGATTTATAATTGTTGTATGAATGTAAAAGGTGTGCTTCATAACATTTTTCCAAAAATTCATCCGTTACTATGAAATGCTGAGATTCATAATTTGCATTTGAATTATCTGTGTTATTAATAATACTTAACGACGAATTAGGCTGGATTGAAGGATTTGTAAATGAATTTGGCTGTCCAATACTAGATTTGATTTGGACTTGAGGAAGAGTAAAATATTGATGACTCAAAGATTGCGAAGTATTCTCTGTGTTATTATTAATAATACTTAACGACGAATTAGGCTGTCCAATACTAGATTTGATTTGGACTTGAGGAAGAGTAAAATATTGATGACAAAAAGACTGCGAAATATTTTGATTTTGCTGATTCTTCTTTGAGTTTAGAAGGTCTTGAAAAGAGCTTATTAGATTTTGCGCAGAACTGTTTTGAGGCTTTGATAATATGTCATCGAAATGTTCTTCGCTATTGTCTGAATTATCATCTAGGAACCTGTATAGAGAAGCAAATGCTTGTAAAACATTACGTGAACTCATTATTTATTATATTATTTCTTAAATTAATTTAAGAAAAACCAAAATATCTAAAGTGAGAGAAATAAAGGGGGTCAATTCAAAAAATAATTAATTTCAAGGGAAAACGATAATAAAAATTTATTTTGAGAAAAAAATATTTGAAAAATTTTTTTTTCTTAAAATTATATTTTCTGAAAAAATATTCAATTTTTTCTTAACTTGATCGTCAACCCCTATTTTATTGAATGTGACCCCTATTTTTTTGGGGCACTTTATAATAGAAATTATATTTCATATCACTGCCGCTAGGTTTATCTTAATTTATTACTCACATTTTGCTAGATTTGGTTTTGAATTAATCTGGCTTTGATTATTTTTGGTTTGTCTTTGATTAATTAATTCTAAATTCAAAAATTTTAAATTATTAGATAATTCATCACCGGAAAATTTTTGTGAAATCAAAAAGTAAAATAAATTTGTGTATTGATGTACATTCAGTATGAAGATGATCTTCGTTTGCTTTGAGTTTTAAATTTAAAAATTTTAAATTGTTAGATAATTCATCACTTAAACATAATTTTTTGAAATCAAATAGTAAAATACATTTGTGTATTAATGTACATTTAGTATGAAGATGTTCTTCGTTTGTTTTGAATTCATTAGATCATAAAAATAAATTTATATTTGGTACTTTTTTACCTTGTTAAAAGTATCACTTTTTTACCGTGAAAATACGATTTCTATTGCAATCTATTACTATTAGCTCAATTTAACAGAATTTTGTCTGATCCTTTGGCCTTCATCTAATTGATAATCCCTATTGAATTTGAAAGATAAAATTTGAATATCATCTTTCAAATATTCAAATATTATCATTCTAAATAAATATATTTTCAATTATCTTTATTTCATCCAATTAAAATTATAAATTTATATGATTTTTAGTTTAAATATATATTGATAAAAATAATATTCCCTTTTAATTTTACCAAAATTTAAAAATAACCAAATAATTCATGAAAAAAGAAATGTCAATTCACTTTTAACTTAATTTCATTATCTTCATGAAATTATATCAAAAAAAGATGAAGTGACATGAATTGAATAAACCTAAGAAAAGTGGAAAACTCATAGTCAAAGGTGAAAACATGGGTATACGAATTATTTGAATTAATAATTAATGAAAAATTAGAACATGATTTTGATTATTATTGGATATCTAAAGAAGATTGTATAAGAGATATAATAGATTTTGCTCAACAAGAAGGTTATGATGGTGATATGGATAATTATGATGCTATCTATTGGTATTTCAAAGGTAAACGTGATAAAGAAAAACCTAAAGAAGAGCCCACAGCAGAGCCTAAAGAAGAGCCCAAAAAAATAATAAAAACGGAGGATAAAACACAGTTTGAAATAACAAATAATATTATGGAAAAATTAGAAGATTCTCCCACAAATTGGTATATTGATTTTGAAAGATTAGATAATGACGGACGAAAATTATTATTGCCAAAATTAAAGAAATTCTTTGAAGAACATATTGATGCTTTATCAATATCTGAGAAATATAAAATAGCTTTCAAAGTTAATGGGGAGTGGCATTCAAAACGATTGACTCCAGAAGTATATAAACAATTAATGAATAATCTTACCGAAAATCACTTTATATTTGATATTGAGAATGTTGTGCCAGAATATTTTTATGAAAAAGGTGCAGAAAAGATACCAGAATGGAGTCTATTTAGTGCTGTCAAATTTAATGAATTTAAAGGTATTAAAGCTAAAAACGACTCACAAAGTGAGGCCTCTGTAAAAAAAGTTTACAGCGATGTTGGTGGTAGTTTCTTTCAATATTTAGTAAATAAGAATTGCCCGTTAAATGTTAAAAAATATCTTAAAAAATTACAAATATTCACATCTCTAGTAAACAAAAAAGGTAAACAAAGAAAAGAATTAGATGATTGTTGTTTTATTTATGCTTTACAACAAACTGGATGTTATGACGATGCTACACTAAATAAAATGCGATTAAGAATTAACACTAGATATCTCTCACAAAAATCTTTAAATGAATTATGTATGGAGTTCAAACTGCATATTAAATTATCATTCATAGATGAAGATGCAAATGGAATAAATAAAAAACGCTCTGTTAAATCTACTAAAAATAACAAAGAAAAGCATTATTTAGGTATAGAGAATGCAGAACCAAATAGAACACATACAATGAATATATACAATAAACATTATTTCCTTGAAGAGAAAACACCTTTTAGTACATATTATATTAATCATTTAAGTGAGTGCACAGAGGACAAATACAATAAAGAATACAATAGCGACCACTGGAGAAACGCACGATATTTTATTAACTCTTCTGACCTAGTGAGAATATTAATGAAGAACAATTATTTTGTTCCTATTACATTTGGACAATATAAGGTTTTAAACACAATATTCTATAAAGATGTAGACAGTAATATTGACCTTATTGACCTTGATTATAATGATGAACAATGCACAAAATTGATTAAAGAAGAAAAGAAAAAGATTAATAAAAAAGATGGAGAAAAAAGTTATTGGTATGCAGATTTTGAAGCAGATGTTAGTACAAGTATTCACAAGCCTTATATGTGTGTCGTACATAGTGCAAACGGAAATCACAAAAAATGTTTTAAAGGTGAAGATTGTAATAAACAATTATTAGATTATCTAGATGATGAATCAGTAGTATATTTCCATAATTTAGCGTATGATATTAGAATGCTTGCAAACTTTGGCTTATGTAAATCTATTATAAAAGGTTCAAAAACTATGATGGCAGATATAAAATACACATCAATTGTTCACCAAAAGAGAATTACAAAAACAATTCATCTTAGAGATTCATTACCAATATTATCATGCAAATTATCACAATTACCATCTATGTTTAATATAGAAGGAATACAAAAAGAGATATTTCCATATAAATATTATACACTAGAAAGACTAAAAACAAATATTGGCACAATAAGCGAAGCAGGCTTAAATGAAGATAAACAGTGGACCGATGAAGATTACACTTTATTTAACTCTAATATTGATAAGATTGAAGGATGCCGCTTAAGTGATAACACTTTTGATATGTATAAATATGCTGAATTCTATTGCCAACAAGATGTTAATATTTTGAGAATTGGATTTGAGAAATTGCGTGAAGGATTTAAAGAAAATTTTAATATTAACCTTTATAAATTTATTAGTATATCATCTCTTGCAAATGAAGTGTTTAACCAAAAAGTATATTATCCTAATGGAAATCTTTATAAATTAGGTGGACATGTTAGGCATTTCTGTTCAAAAGCAATATATGGTGGTAGATGCATGACTGCTTACAATAAAAAGTGGCATACAACTAAACCACTATCAGATTTTGATGCAGTTAGTTTATATCCATCAGTAGTATAGTATAGGCTCCGCTATCGCCAAGCCTATACTTAAGCCCATTTCACAGCCACTTGGAGCCTTTGGAAGTCCCCCAGAGCCTTCAAAAAGCTCCAACCACCTCGATAATTCAAAAAGTTCGCAACAAAAAAATTCCAAACTCATATTTTTATCGTCTCGTTGTAAAAATTATTTTGACACAAAAAAATGTATTTCTTGAAGATTCCGTTAAGATATCCCTTCGAATCAAGAAGTTGTTTTATAATGATTGAAATGTACCCGACGCTCAATCCAGCTGAAGAACAAACACCAATCCCTATAGAATTTATTGATACACATTCCATTTCAATTGTTTAATGTAAATCTGTCTTTCTAGATATTGATCTAAATTCATTCTTACATTAAAGTCATATTTATCATCTGTAGCTTGATATTGAACAACTTTTACTTTCTTTGATCCATATATTTCATCGAGTAAAGCAATCTTTGATCCGTGGAGAATTCTCACAAAATGTTTTTCACCACTCGTCTCTTTAAATATTATTAACAATTCATATGCATCAGAATCGAACTCGACACTAATCGTTAAAATATTTTTGTGTGAATCATAATTGATTCCGGTTAATTCATCAATCCATTGAAGATCACAATCAACAAAGCCAGAATAAAATATTCTCCATTCATTTTCTTCATCTTTATGATTCTTGAATGAAACAAAGAAGTCCATAAATAATCCAAGAATATCATCCACAGGATATTTGTCATTTGATCTAACAACTTTGAAATATTTAATATCAGAATAACCATTTATGTCTTCCAAATAATCATCAACAGACGAACTAATATTTACAAAACCATCAAAGGTACAATAAACTTTTGAAACATTATTTCTATATTTTTCATCATAAACAGTTTCAATGGTTAAATCTTTCACGATTCTATATTTGAATTCTCCAACTTTTGAAAAAATGATGAATGTTCCAGATTTTGAATAAATGTTCAATAGCAATACAATACAAAATTCACCATCAGCAGAATCATATTGTAAAATCATATATTTGTCTTCAAAATTTCTTGGAATAAATTTAAATCTGAGTTCAAATTCTCCATTAACAAAATAGAAATAACCAATATATGTTTTTGGATTATCAGAAATATTCTTGTATCTATCATTTTTGATGAATTCAACCAAAGCATTCTCAAAAGTTTTCTCTAAATCGATTCGATTATCTGTTTTCAAAACTATTTCATCTTGTTTATTTATTTTTTCCGCTAGTGTTAATTTTGTATCTAAATTTCCTGTTTCGCTTTCGATATAAAAGCACCAATCATCAGTCTCATTTGGATAATAATTTATGTTATAAGTTGTTCCATCAATTTCTATATTTATATATATATCGGAATTCTCAGGTACATTTTCATCATAATCAAACAGAAAATCAAAATTCTTGACCACGCCAGCATCAGTAATCGTTCCAACAAGACGAGTTCCCCTAGTCATTTTTATTTTGGCTTCCCACCTTCCTTCACTATTTCGGACATTTTCAAAAGGCACATCGACAGCATCTTTATATATCAAATCATTTTTTTCTCGATATTTTGATAAATCTACGGCGGCAGGAATCTCACTCTTTACTTTCTCCAACGCCTCATTTACTTCATCAACGGTAGGGAAATTATCAAACTCTGCCTCTAGTTCATTTACTTTTTCGGCAAGTAATTTAAATGCAGGCTTCAAAGAATCTCTGAATATATTACCAATATCCATAGCCCCACTTAAAGTTAAGGCTCCACTGTCAGGGTTATCATTTTCATCTTCAAATTTTAAATCATCTAATGGTTTATATTCTTCTTCACACCACATAATTATTGGAGTAATATCTTTTGTGATAGACCTAGCGATGGTCCCAGACATGAAATTAATAGATGACCGCAACAAATCACTCATGCCTTTCGTTGATTTGTTAGAGAAAATTCTCTTCAAAAATCCACCTCCCTTTATTGTTGGAAAACTAATTCCTTCGGGGAAAAGCTGCATGCCTATAGAGCCCATAGAACCTGCTGTTCCTGCTACTCCAAAAGCTAAAGCTGTCCATGACACAATTCTTAACTTATCAACATCTTCTTCTAGATGCTGAGTTATTGTTTCTGCTCTTGATACTCTTCCCTTGAGGCTTTCCATTGTCGTGCTCATTTCCTGGACGTCATAACTTATCACATCAACATTATTGCTTACCATATTTAAATCACTTCTCATTGTAGTAATATTGTCGGCAGTAATAATTTTCGATGAGGTAATGTTATAGTCTGTATATAATGTTGTTGCAGCATTAGGATTGGGATATATCTCATAAAATTGTTGCTTGATAATATATTCGAAGGGGTTTGTTGTAGGGTCCCAATTGACCTCATCTATCGGGTCAACATATTCTTTGAATAAATATATTCTAATATTTCGTGAGTCATTAGGGGTTGATGAAGCATAACAATATTCTACTTTTTCACACGAATCTAATATACCAGTGATGAAATACCATTTCTTATCACTCTTTGGGTCAAATATTTTTCCAGTAGGCCTCATAGAAAATCTGTTTGCCTTGATGGTACCGTCCAAAGTGATATCAAGTAAAAATTCTTCCACTTTAGAAATATCTAATTCGCTCCCTGTACCGTTTGCTTTATAGCATCTTATAGCTTCAATATCATATCCATCAACATTTATTCCTCCATTACTTGTTTGATAGCCCAATCCATATTTTGAAAAACTTTCTATCTCACCCGTCTTTAGTTTCAATTTACAGTCCAATTTACATTTCCCTCCATGTATCATATAATGTAGGAGATTATCAATAGAATAGTTATCAGGCTTTTTAATCAACATTTTATTTCTTTCACTTCTCTTGATTCTAATATATGTTCCATCCTCTCCATGTTCATTCTCTTTATTTAATGCATTTTTTATATTTCCGTTTATGTTTCCTTGTATATTATCTCCTACCCACTTAGTTCCATCCCAGCTTAAAATCCATTTATTACCAAAACAATATTCACTAAACTTAAATTCCAAGCCGCTAGGTATATTGTAATTATCGTCTATATTCCATTGCAGTAGCCAATACATTTTATCATCTATTTGGACTTCACTAGTTAGTGTGGGTTTATAGAGATACAATACATCACTTTTATGAAGCTTCAAAGCATTATCAGCCTTGATGATTGAACATTTTATTGCCTTCTCTGTTTGTAAACTATCAGCAAGATATTCATTCATTATACTCAACTCACCATTCAACCAAAGGGAATAGGGATTAAAATCGAGGCTAGAATCGAAAGCTATGTTGATGTATTCAAATATGGTGCTGTTATTTATAGAACAGCCATTACTGCTTTTGGTTATGAGAGGGCAATAAACCTTTCCATCCTTGGCATAAATAAAGAATTCCTTCACTAAATTTCCATTCGTATCGTATATAATATTTTTTCTCAAAACAACTTTGAAAAGATTTGTTTGGGCTGTTATTTCCTTCACTTTATTCATGAAATCCTCAGGTATATTAACAAATTTAAGAATATGATATTGGGTTGTTGATGACTCAAATGACTCGTATTGTATATTATTATTTTTGATATTAAATTCTGGTATGCCATCTACTTCATTGAATAAATGGCCTGTCTGAACATATCCATCTAAATCACTTAGGGTTAATAACTGGCTTGCTTTACGAGTGCTGTCTCCTACCTTGAATTGTATATCTCCGATGAATTTTGTTGTTGTTGCTGCCATTTCAAACCCAAAAAAATATTTCCCTATTCTACTCAATATTTGCACACTTCTTCTCCAATGCAGCAATCCTTTTCTCCAATGAATCGATATATAAATCCTTTTGCTCCAGCATTTCTTTGACTTCCAATTTTGTAATATAAGCAGTCATATCTATATCATCTAGGGGATGCTTTGTGCTTTGAACAGATTTTATTTCGTTAGCTAATATTTTGAAAACAGGCTTCAAAGAATCTCTGAAAATATTACATAAATTAAATGTTGCCTGAAGAGTCATTACCCCCTTGTCTGGATCGTCAAAATCATTTTCGAAAGTAATCTCTTCTAATTCATCTAACCCTTCATCACACCATTCTAATACTTTATTTGTGTCTGAAATTGTCCTAGACCAAGGGTCAAATTTTCTTAGCCGAGAAGCGCCGCTAAAATATGACTCTTCCAATAAAAATGATGTCCTAGCATGAGTTATTGTTGTCGCTGCTACTGCTACATCTGATGACGCTTCTGCTCCTCCAAATGTAATGCCCATCGATGATAAAGCTAAGCCTCCACCAACTATTCCACCTGCTATAGTGAAGGCTAAAGAAATCCCTTCAACAATCTTTATTGACTTCATATCTGAAATTAGATGTTCAGTCTTATCTTCGACTGTTATTAATCTCCTATCCATTTGGCCAACTTTATTCTCCAATTTATTGAAGTCATATGATAAAACATCAAAGTTATTACTTACCAAATTTAAATCACTTCTCATCGTAGTAATATTGTCGGCAGTAATAATTTTGGATGAGCATATATTATAATCTGTATACAAAGTGGTAGCTGCATTAGGATTGGGGTATATCTCATAAAATTGTTGCCTGATAATATATTCAAAGGGATTCATTTTACCATCCCAATTCATTTCTTCGAAGGGGTCTGCCATGCTCTTTCGTAAATATATTTCAATATTCCTGTCCTCAGGATTGATAAAACTATCTGTCCAATCACAGGCTATTCTATCTATTGTGTCCAAATCTCCTATCAAATCAACATTTCCATTCAGCTGTCCATAGACATGAAGTATTTGTGGTAATATTTTGAATGTTAGTCGGGTAGGAGTAGATGATTTTGGCAAATAAATATCTAAATATACTCTGGAGATTTTAGGAATTAATTCATTAAATTTAATTATATTAGCCTCATAATTAAATAATCTACACTCAACACCTACCAAATCATAGCCTTCATATGTCTCTTTATTATGTCCTCCCATCTCAAACACCCAACAACTAATATGATTTTCATCCCCATTTATAATTTCATCATTGTTTAACAATAATTTGGTTTCTAATTTTCCTTCTTTACTAGCGAGTGCATATAAGCTATACAATATACCCTTCTCTCCTCTCGGTATTATTTCGTTGTGTATATCATCATTTTTCATCATTGCATAGCATAAATGTGTTCTATTATCATTATGATAATACCCTGTGTTCCTTTTATTTAATTTGTTAATGACACTCCCTCCTAATCTTCCACTCAAATTATTGCCTGTCCATTTATCTTCCTTCCATTCTAATTCCCATGAATTACCGAAGCAATACTCCTTGAATTTGAATTTGAAGCCTTCGATGAGATGGTAATCATCTGGGATTTCATATATCATTTTATAATATTCTTTATCTCCTATTGTAGCGTCAGTAATTTTTGTTGGTTTATATAAATAAATAATATCAGAATTATGTAATTTAAGAGCATTCTTAGCCTCTATTGTATCACACTTTATTGTTGGCTCAACAGCTACCAAAGAGTCTTGAGGTAATAAATACATTATACTTAGCTCTCCCTTGAGATATAAATCATAAGAATCAATTCTAACCCCTTCATCATGAGCAATATATAATTTATTTGTTGTTGTTTCATGGAAATAACTAAGCCGGGTTTCATCATGCTCGGTATTGTGTATGAGGACTGGATTATATATTTTTCCATCTTCTGCATAGATATAGAACTCTTTAATTATTTTTCCATTAGCATTCATGATAATATTGTTTCGAAGAATTATTTTAAATATATTTATCCTTCCCTGAGTATCTTTTATTTGTTCTTGTATTTCTTCTGTACCACCTATCACCATCATCTTAAAGTCTCTATCAAATAATCTAAAAGTATCTGTGCTGAGCAAATTATTGGTGAGAATATATTTGGGAAAGCCAGATTGATAAGTAAAATTAGATGTGGTAATATCCCCTCCCGATGATAAATTTGATATATCTACTCCATTTATTAATCCATTAACATTTAAATTTGCTTTGATATTAACATCTCCATATATTGGTTTTTCTCTATTAAATTGATAATTCTTTGGTGGTTCGATATATTTGTTTCCATATACTTCTAATGCTTTCTTGAACGATTCAAGGTCTGACCCTGGAATTGAAATAGACCCATCGGGCTGTTTTGGTGGTGTGCCGATGTCAATACTCAAAGGGCTAACAGCACTATTGCAGTATATCCATTCATTTTCATTTTCATCCCATACTATATCTCCTTCTTTCTGTTTTGTATTGTTTGCCATAAAGGCTGTATAAACAGCCACACTCATTCTATCTTCATTATTCCTCCAACCTTGACATTTATTATCAAAATCAGTAATCATAATCTGAATCCAGTTTTGTCTGTCCACATCAAATATAAATGAAGGAGGCGCATCAAAGCTTCTATTTGTTCTCCAGCCTGATGGAAAATCATCAAATGAATACCCACTTTCTGTTAATAAAACCCATCTATGAAAGAGGGCTGACCAATAATATCTTTCATCATGATCAATATTAAAAGACCTATCATTCATGAAATTGGTATGCTGTATATTGGAATCTATATGCTGATTTTGATTTTGATATTGATTTACCAAATCATTTATACCGTCATCATTATTGTAAATTGAAAAGTCGACTACCTGGGATTGAGCCAGCTGGACCTGATTATCAAAATGCAAACGACTAATATCATGTACCTGAAGATGGTCTTGAACCTCATCCACTCTATCATATAAATCAGCTAACAATTCAACAAATATAGCATCGTTCTCATCTTCAAAATTATTCTCTCCATCTTGATTACAATTGCATGATTTTATTTTTGAACAATAATCAGCCCAATAGTTTAATGATACTATTATATTATTTATATTCAGCTGGACATCATTTAGGATTTGATTTAAACTGACCTTTACTTTTGTACCATCATATTGTCAATTTTATTGTATGGTCTACAGTTAATGATGTCGAAAATAATTTTAGAGCTGATGCCAACCCATATCCGAGAACACTAGATAACAATAAATTTTGAATTATTTGGGGATAATTTAAGTAATTATCTTTTTGATTTTGCATGTATATATCAATAAATTCACCCGGGCTTCCTACTTCCACTAACTGGTCTGCTTTAACTTCTTCATCACTATTTTTATATTTATATCCTATTGTCTTAAGAGTATTGTCTTGAAGATTGTAATGATATTGCTTTGTGCCATTTATGAATTTTATCCAGTTTGCTTCATTAAATACCTCATATAATATTCTCGTTGTGTTTTGATTCTTTTTTTCATTCTTCATAATATTCATCAACATATCAGCTAAATTATGATATGTCTTGTATTGGAGGAAAGGTTCAGTTGGCTTAGGCTCTGGTGGAGCAGTAGGAGTTTGAACATATTTAACTACTTCACATTTCCCCTTGTCTTCTTCCAATACTACTTGTTCGTATCCATCTGCTGCGCACATCAATTCGCTATACATATCATGGATTGCTTCACAAGTCTTAGATTCCCCTTCGATAATATCATTAAATGTATTAACACAATATTCATCTCTGATAAGTTCTCTGTTGGATTCAACAAATGAATTCGTTCTTGCTAATGCTTTGTATTCAAGTATTTGTGTAGATTTTTCAGTTATGGGAACATCCCCAAATCCTTTAAGACTACCTCCATTTTCAATATAGTCATTTACCACTCTGGCATCAACTTCAGCTTTATTGTATAGACAATTAAATTTTGGGTATTCATCGGGCTTATCTTCTTGGATGATATTTATTTTTTCATCTTCTCCAGCACATATTTCAAATCCATTTGCTTTAAGTTTTTTTGCTTCTTTGCTCTTTGCAGAATATAGTGTCAAGGACATTTTAATCTGAAATTAAATAATGCTGTATAGTGTTCAGAGCCAGCCAGGGAATTATAATACTGTAAGAATGAATATAGATATTCCTTGGAAATGCCCTTTCGTCAAGTATTATGTTTCGTCTATTAATACTAAAGCCAATATTTTGTTAACCACCGATGATGATTATTTAATATTTGAGACAGAAAATAGTGAAGTTCGAATTGATTTCGAGGAGTCGTATGCCTATTCTTTTGCAAATCTGGTTAAATTTTTAAATGAAAGTCAGACTGTAATTACCTTCAAAAATGTCAACAATAGAACCATATCTTTAAAGCCTGTCCAAACAGTAAAATTCAAAGAAGGCAGCCATAGAGCAAAATTAATTACTGGATTGTTCAATACTAAGCCTGGACATATATTTCCAAATGGAGTTGAATGCAACGTCCCAGATTTGCCAATTCTTGATTTTGCCAATAAATTATATTTAGTATCTTTGCAGGGTGTAGCAGCGCACTCATCTATTGGAGACCAAGAATATACTCCCAGCATCATCGCAAATATTGATACAATGATTATGGACCAAGAAGCTTTAATAGTGAATTATGATTTGACAAAACCAATAAAAGTAAAAGTAAATACAGATTCGTTAAAGTATTTGGAAATGAGGTTGGTCGACTTTATGTTCCAGCCAGTAATCTTAAAATCCCCCTTGTTCATTACTCTGAAGATAAAACCATCCCAGGATGCTGATATATATGATATCTTGACAAAATAAATTTGAAAGTCATTTGAAATCATTTTCTGAAGCCTTTGAAATCCCATTTGAATGCTCTTTGAAACCAGGAAATGGACATGTGATCTGAGACAATATTTGGTCGTAAAATCTTTCATGCTTCTCTTTGTGGCGCTCTAAGTATACTTTGTGGCGCTTCAGGTATATCTTTGTGGCGCATCAGGTCGTCTTTGTGGCGCTCTAAGACATCTTTGTGGCGCTCAAAACATACTTTGTGGCGCTCAAATATATACTTTGTGGCGCTCTAAGATTTATCTCAATTTCCAAAAAATTTCATTCAAAAAATTTTTCCAAAAAAAACATTGTGTATTGTCGGTCCAAAAGAACCATTTTCTTGATATGTTTTTTGAAAAAAATTTGTCCTGAAATGTTATTTGAAAAAAGAGAAAACCCTTCCCTGAGTTTTTTTTTTGAGACGACCACAGGATTTTCTAGAAATCCTTTCAAAAATATATCATTCATATTTTTGTGGCATCTCATAGAAAGTCCCATTTTTCAAATCACAATTCCTACAAAAATATTTCATACATACTTTTGCGGCGACCATAATATTATTATGGCACCACGAAATGTGATTTGAAAAATTGGGACCCCCTTTACTGCTTTCTTTTATGGGGCTCAGGAACCCCAAGTTGCTTGTTTGGTAATAAAAAAATGAACATACCTGCTCATACATATTTTTTGAAACATCATTTATATTTTCTCAATCTCAAAACCATGACCCCCTACTCATGCTTTTTTTCCAAAATTTTGGTATCAATATCTCGATGAATATTCAATATTTTTAAACGTTCTTATAGTCAATTTTCTTCCTATTTTAGAGGAGAATTCAATTATTTCAGTCATATTTTGCCAATCCCATTCTTGAATCCCAATCTTCATTTTTTCTGTTCTGCTATAATTTTTGTCGCGTGATATTTTTTTATCACTTTTTAATTTTATTGTAAAATGGACAACCAGCTCATTTCCAAACTATCCAAGAAGCAAATTTTATCCCTCCCTGGATTTTATGGTAAAGGGAAACAAACCGTAAAAAAACTCCGAGAAGAGCTCAGACAAAATATCTCCAAAATGAAAATAAACAAAAGAGGCTTGAAAGTGAAGGATTATATCAAGGCATTTAATGAAAGTGATGATAAGTTGTTTAACAATCTGCGCAGGCAAAAAAATACCAGACAAAAAGAAAAGGCATCGCGAAGAGAATACAAACAAAGCCTCAAAAATAATGCCAGAGCAGAAAGGGATATATTAAATATTTCGGTCGATTTGTACTCTACAGCTAAGACCGAAGCCAGAAAAGAGTACAAGGAAAGAGTCAAAAATATTCAAGACAAGCCTAAATTTAAGAAGCAGATGAAGGAATTTATGATGAAAGCGAACAAGGAAATTTCATTCGAAATAGTTATTGGAGATGATGAAGATACCAGGATGGCATTTACTGAAACTCTAAGGCAGCTTCACAAGAAGAATAAAAAGAACGTGGTGGTAAAAAGTGAGTCTCTAGATGGGGAGGAATATAAGTGGTATACCATCTCATCGGCACGAAATATCGACACAACTATTGGTCATATCTCCGGTACAATAGATTTAAATGATGATTGTTCTGATAATAATCCTTGGATTGGTAATGTATTTATCCCAGCAAAATATCAATTACTCTTCATTCAAAACAAAAAGAAAGGCAAACAAACCATCTTCACAATCAATAAACAAACTAGTAAAGGAAAGCTATATGAAGAAGAAGTAGAAATTGATGAAGATTATAGAGAAAAACCAGACGGAGGATTCTTTCCATATATCAATCTTTCTGATATTGATTTGACTATATATCAAATATTTAAGTCTGTGGAGAAGAAAAATTATCAAGATAATTGCCTGGTCTATGCATGTATTCAATCAAAAGTTTTCTCAGAGGAAGAGATAAATCATCTACGTTCCATGGTGAAAACAAGGATGGTACCAAATACTTTAATCTATGATATTGCCAAATATTTTAAATGCCATTTTATTGTCAGGAGGATTGATGAAAAATATGCTACGAGAGACCAACAGCAAATCAAAATAGATACCCGAAAGAAAGCCTGGGCTAAAGCTTTTAACAGGACTGTAGACCTGTTATTATACAAAAATCATTACATGATTAACAAACCTGTGGGAAACACAAAGCTGATTACAGTCCTACGAAAGCTATTTAAAGAAGGCATGTTCAGAGAAATAAAATCTTGCGAGATGAATATTTTGGCCACAAATGAATATAACAGTCATCTAGCAGATTATCAAGATTTAAATTATGACCCTTCCCTTTGCTGTCAAAAAATAGATTCGTCTGTTATGAAAAAAGAGAGGGAGTGGTCAAAGATATACTACTCTGATTTTGAGACAGATACAACACTATCACCCCATAAACCATATCTTAACATTACAGTATATAGAACAAAAGAATTGATACATAAAATGGTTTTTGATGGGGATAATATAGCCGAGAGATTATTAAAATCTTTGGAAAATAATTCTTTGACATACTTTCATAATCTAAAATATGATGCCTGCTTCTTCATCAACACCCCAGGATGGGACGTCCAAATAACTGAAAGGAACGGTACAATTCTTCAAATTGTCATGACAAAATATAAAATAAACAAAAGATTAACCTTCCGAAATAGCTACTCTTTGATACCTGCTGCCCTATCTTCCTTCGCTAAAATGTTCCAACTACCTGTCCACAAAGAAGTGATGGCATATAAAATATACACAGAAAAAAATATCAAACGAAAAGAAGTCTCAGCACTAGAATTCCAACTACAATATTATCTCGAAAATAAAGACAAAAAAACACTTCAACAAATAAAACAAGACTGGAAACAGCTTATCGATAATGCAATAAATTGTGGCGCTTATGAAAATCTCCAGATAGACAGTCCTTCGGCTGCTTTGCAGACTGGAACTTTGTTCCCGGACGTAGCGATGCCTTGCATCGATATCATGAAATATGCCATCTATTATTGCAAGCTCGACTGTATTGTTTTGATGAAAGGAGTAGAGAAATTTAATCGAGACTTGATAGAAGTGTTCAGACAAACAAAAACAGATATGTTGGACGTCCATAATTTTATCTCTATCTCTTCGATTGGATATTATTATGCCTACAAATTTGGTTGCTTCGATGAGTGCTATCAGCTAAGTGGTAAGCCACAAAACTTTATCCAGAGATGTGTTTCTGGGGGAAGAACCATGACGGCAAATAATGAAAAGCAGTATGTAGAAGCGAGAATACAAGATTTTGATGCCGTCTCTTTATATCCATCAGCCATGAGTATTATGTCTGGAGTGCCAAAAGGAATGCCAAAAATTATTCCTGAAGGAATATCTACTGAAGAATTATTACGTTATGACCAGTTCTTTGCCGAAATAAACATTAAAAAACTAAGCTGCAAATCAGAGAAGCCATATAAATTTGGGCAGGTATTTAGCAGGAACGACCAGGGCTCTAAAATATTTACCAACAATCCAACAGACCACTATTATATTGACAAGAGAGCTTTTATGGACCTGATGGAATTTTATACTTTTGACTACGATTTTATCCGAGGATATTATTTTGACGAAGGATTTAATAGTAAAATTAATATATTCATCGAGAAATTGTTTAATCTCCGAAAGAAATATCAGGATGCAAAAAATCCTCTACAACAAACTATTAAACTCCTTTTGAATTCTATTTATGGAAAATCTATTCTCAAAGCCACCACGACAGAAACAAAATGCATACCAAAAGATAAAGCCATCAAATATATCTGGAAAAATTATAATTATATCACAGAAATAATAGAGAATAAATCAATCGAAAATGTGTATGTCAAGAAAGTAAAACCAATAAATAATCACTTTAATTTACCACATTTTGGAGCCAGTGTGTTGTCCTGGAGCAAACATTTGATGAATAGAGTGATAAGTTCAGCAGAGCAGAATGGGATTGAAATATACTACACAGACACCGACAGCATACATATCAAAGAAGAAGATGTAGCAAGGATAGGAGAAGTGTTCAAAAAGAGATATGGAAAGGAGTTAA
Organism: Tritrichomonas musculus; assembly: GCA_039105265.1. Lineage (NCBI taxonomy): Eukaryota > Parabasalia > Tritrichomonadida > Tritrichomonadidae > Tritrichomonas > Tritrichomonas musculus. Next base: position 2,262,013 of record JAPFFF010000015.1, on the reverse strand, counting down.
TAGGCAAAAAGATGACGCAGTTTCACTGTGATTTTGATTCGTTTGAAGGAGCTGTTGGGGCTGTTCATTCAAGAAAATTAATAGCTCTGGGGAAGAAATCATATCTCGACATTTTGGTAGATGAGAAGGGGAATGAAGGCCTACATATAAGACTGAAAGGAATTCCAAAACAATGTATTCTAAACAAAGCAAAGAGGATGAATATATCAGTGGAGGAGTTGTATGAGAAATTATATTGCGGCGAGGAGATAGTCTTCAATCTTCTTGATGGGGCTAATTGTTTCAAAAAAAGTAGCTCATACCAACAGATAAATTTACCAACATTTGAGAGAAGAATCAAATTTTAATTTTTTCAATTTTTTCCATTTTTCATTTTTTCCATTTTTCAATTTTTTCCATTTTTCATTTTTTTCGCGTTTTCATATTTTTTAATTTTTTTATCACGAAGCCAAATGTGTCAAGAAATGACATTACAAGAAGCCCTCCAAAAAATTCAAAAATTAAAAGCTGAAAATAAAGAACTCAGAGCCGAAAACATAGAACTGAAATCACAGAAAGAAGGCATAGATTACCCAAAATTATTGGATGATGCCCTCCAAAAAATTGCTGACCTCACTACAAAATTGGAAAAATCAGAAGCTGAAAATGAGAAATTAAATATGTTGTTGGAAGAGAATGACAATGAATGGGCAAACAGCATGCGAGATGTAAAAGAAGAAATACAAGAGCTAAAGGACAGAGTAGACGATTTGGAGAACAGAGAAGACGATTTGTATGACGATATAGTATATCCAGAAGCCCAGACAGAAGGGGAGGCCCAGTGGTTTGATTTGAAAGATGATGATGAATATGAGATTAAAAATGTATATCCATATGATATTAGACGAAAGAGAGATGGAAAAATAATTACTAATACTTTAAATAAAAAAGATGGATATATCCATGTAGCATTAAATCGAAAGCCCTATCGAAAGCACATTCTTGTGGCAAAACACTTCATTCCAAATCCCGACCACCTCCCTATCGTCGACCATATAAATCATCACAGAGATGACTACCACACAACAAATTTAAGGTGGGTATCAGCTAAAGAAAACAGCAAAAATAAATATGGATACAAAGGCCAAAAGTATAATTATCTAGATGACTTGCCTGCGGATTGCCAACAAATTACTTTATTCAAAGGGTGGGAGTTTGAAAATTATTTCATTAGTTCTGACAATAAAATTTGGTTCTACAATGGAAATCAATACAGAGAATTAAAAATTTATAAGAGCCGAAGCTATTTATATGTTAGTATGATGGATATAAATAATAAACATCACAGCATTGGATTAAATGCTTTGATTCAAGAATTCAACTGAGCGACAAAAAAATACCTGTCGAATATTTTTTTACTTTATGCCTTTATCAACTCAGCTAATTTTTTCAGCTCTTCTAATTCTTTTTTCTTTCGTAGCCTATACTCCTTTTGTTGTTGCCTTCTTGCCTCGAGCCTTTCCTCTGGTGTATTGTATTTACTCTTTCTGCCTCGCTTTTGTTTTTCAGGGAGGGGTTCGGCTTGGGTTTCCTCTTCAGAGATTATTTTTAAATTCTCTTCGGATTTACTTTTAGATAGTTTTTTTATAATATCAGTTTTATTGAATTGTGTGAGGTCTATTTGATTAGTCATTTGCCTTCGTGATAAAATGTAAAATAAATTTCTAAACACACACATATTTCAAACACAGATGATATTTGTTAATTAGTTCGTTGTATTGTTTGTTATATACTTGTTTGAAATCCATACAAACTTCTCCCTTGTCGTTTACTATTTTTATGGCTTCGATTCGGCGTATCGGATTAGCTTTCCCAGCACAGCATTTTATATCTTCATCCACATGTAATTCTACCATCTCAGCTTTGACAGAACATTTAATTATATCAATCAACGCCTCTACAGGAACAATGATACAATTTTTTGAAATAAGATTAGTTAGTAAAGCTTTATCTTGGTTCAATAAAATATTGGCAAAAGTCTCGAGAATAATATATTTTACATCTTTTACATCGTCTTCTGGGCTGTCTTCTAGCTCCACATTTCTTGTTATAACAATCTCTTCCTTCCCATCATCCCTTTTGTTTATAATGATATTGTTATTAATATTTGATGTTGATTGAGCTGCGGCTTGTGGTTCTAATGATAAATTAGCATTAACACCTGCATTATTTGCTCGTTTCTTAATCATTTCATTTCGAAAAAAATTTTTATTTAATAGATTATGTTCTCTATTTTTACTTTATGTTGCGGGCCATATATTATATTTCCTTTATCTTTTTCATTAGCCTTCCCTTGTATCTCCCCTAATTTTTCAGGTTTCTTGAGGTAAGGAGGAAGGATGGGTGCTTTAGGAGCCTTATCTTTTTTTAAATAATACCCTCCGTCTGTGATGCTGACAGGTGGTTCATGCAAGGGTTTTGTTCTATGTTGATTACTCTTCGGCGGCCTCACAGGTTTGTTTTCCATATATTTTATAGGCGGTCTATTGTAATATGGATTAAATGTGATAGCATAAGTATTATCATTAGAGAATATGCCAAAATGATTAAAGCCTATGGTGTGTTCTGTTTTTGTTCCTTCGTTGAACATTTCTCCTTCTACTCCAATGATAGATGAACTAGGATTCCTATATTTATTCATTTCATTTCCAAAAAAATTATTCAGCTTACTCTAGGACGAGTGGCTGATGCTCCCCAATGTATATTTCCGGCGTGCTTAAATTGTATTTCTCTCTTAGCTGAATAATTAATTCTTTCGTTTGTTTTGAAGCATTTTCTATAGAATAATTATAGTAGCTATGCTCCTCATATATCTGTTCTTGATTTGAGCCGTTGATAAAGAATTCATTCATTTTATAATGTAATCGACGTCGAGAATTTGCATTGATAATTACATGCTCTATTTCATATTTTTTAATTTTGTCAGGATATATTCTCCATGTCATTTTTTCTGTCTTAAGTGATATATAGATGACTTTGCCCAAAAATTTGTTGCGAGAAAGCTGGATGGGAAATTTATCACAGAGGATGGCAAAATTACATTCCTTCCATTCTTCTGGATTTTCAGCGAGGGAGATAATATTGTTGATGTAATCGTAGACTCTTTGCTCTTGCATTTGTGGTGGAGATAAAAAAATGAAAAAAATAATAACTTGACAAAATTACTCCAGGCAGTATTGAAACTTAAAAGAATGGATGTATATGGTGGTTTTTTTATGATTTATATCTCTTGTCATAATACATTTTCTTCCTCCTTTTGCTACATTAATATGCATTATTCTATAAACTTCATCTGTTATCCTTTGGTAAAATATATCTTCATCTGTTTCTTCATTATAGTAATAATAATATTCCTTGTCATTAAACTCCCGGCATTCCTTTGTCATTTGATAGTGTGTTATCATGATAGCATCATCTGGAATATTATCAACGAATTCATATTTAACACCATTTCTTGACGATGCATTTTTGTTATTATCACTTGATGTACACCATCTTAAATTCTCCAAATGGTAGTCGGTTCTATCTTTGTTTTTGTGGTCGATATATTTAAAATTATTTGGATTTGGAATGAATTGTTTAGCTATGATTTGATGCTTATTTATTTTATCACTATTTATGCAGACACTTGGATACCCGTTATTTTTATTTATTCTTTCTGATACAACATAATGGTTATCTTTTCTTCGAATAGTAAATGGGTACTGTGATAATATTTCATAATCTGGATAATCATCAAGTGGTACAAATTCAATAGCTTGTTCCATTTATCGTAGAAATAAAAAAATTATATTGGTAAAGTTTTTATTGTGGCGTAGTCAAATCATAGTTGCCGAGGCGAACAAGTGGTGGCATACCATTAGGCTGAACCAAAATTGATATTGATGAATCAAACAAAAGACAAATTAGAGGAGGAGTTTCCACGGCATTTGCATATGTTTTTGCGCCTGTATCTTGGGATACATTAATTTCAAAGTTAATTGGAGACAAAGATGTAAGGCCTTGCTGATATGTATTATCTGTTTCTGTTGGGAGACCAATGAAGAAACTGCTCTTATCATTTGTCCAATATCCAGTTGAATATCCAAATGTCGGTTGATTAGTAGTTGAATCTCTATTACAATATGTCAAACTGTTTACTACTTCTTTATTGAACCCGCTTTGTTCACCATTCATATTCATAGCATTTTGACAGTATTCTAAGAATTCAGGGTATTCATCGGTCGTTCCGAATGGTTTTGCAGGAATGTTTCCATATCCGCCACAATTTAATTGAAATGATTTAAAGTTAGGATTTTTGAAATATGTATGATGAGTATGCTTTACAGGAAATAAACAAAATATTGAATCAACAAATCGGGGTGTGATTGTACAGGTAGTTTTGTCATTTGGATTTTTTAGTTTATTTGTTGTTGTGTAGACGGAAAGAGTTTGCGTTGGGAAAGTAAGTGGATGAGTCGGGTCAGCATATCTTTGAACGAGGCTGGAATAAATATTATCTTCAATACCAAAACATGGTATGATAGATGAGCATTCTGTTATCGAGTAATCGACGACTTGAAAAGTCCTGTCTTCTGTCTTGAGATGAATAAAATTAATATTAACTGCATTACTTTGAGCAGCAAAAGCTGCTCCTGTTATTCTTGTAGTATCAGCCAAATTTGTTTTGCTTGTATACATAGTTATTGATTCATTTATTGGAGTAAATTCATTTGTTATTTGATCGAAAGCATATTTTGAATAAACATTTGGTTCGTGTTCAAATGTAGCTCCTGGGCCGATAGGACAACATACCATTCCAGCACAAGAAAAGAATAATCTGAGTTCTATTTTTCCTGCAAAAGCTGGGAGGTATTTAATATTAGATAGGGGTAAGAATCTTCTCAAATCTATCTTGAGATGAATTTTATATTTCTGTTCTGTCCATTTTTTACCATTTCTCTCTTTCCAATCAACAACGAATCCTGTTCTACTACCGGATTTATAATTCCATATATCTTTATGTCTGGCCTTAGAATATACATCTGCTCTCTTTGTTGTTTCATTAGCACAACAAGCTGTTAAAAATGATTCCTCACAACCAAAATTCTGGGTATAGATGGTGATGCCATTTGCTACAATTTCATATTTCTCAACCGCATCTCTAGCATCTTTAAAGCCAAACCAAACTCTATTGAATTGATATCCGTCTGAAGTTAATGGTTCAACAGCTTTTCCAGCAGCTTCTTTAATACTAACTTCCATATCGGCTCTAATGAATCCATTATATATGTCTGCTGTATTATTGGTATTTGGAGATATAATGGCGCTGGTATATGAACCACTAGGAACAGGAGGTGATGGGGAATACGATGTCTGAGGACTTATAGTATACTGTTTGTTGGTATCAGATAATGCTATACAATTATCGACGATATCAAAATATGATGCTATTTGAGTACATACTTCCGCTGAAGTTCTAAGTTCAATCTCGTTGTTCAACATTTATAAAAAAATAAAAACTTCAAAATATATCAGAGAAAATATTATTTCTTCTTCTGCGAATGAGTTGAGGTTGAGGAGGTGGTGGTGGTGGTCGTGTTGGCTCGTCCTCTGGTTCTTCTTCTATATCATTTCCGGAAGGAAAATTAGGCTCTTGAATATATTGTGGCTGAGTATATTGATTTCTTTTATATAATTCTTTATTCATTACTTCTTTTATCATCCTCTTTTGCTCTTTCTTTTCTCGTTTACTTTTTATTTCTTCTCCCAATAATTTTAGCTGATTTAATATTTCCATATTTATCGTGGGGTCAAAAATGGCTGAATTATTTGATTGCGGCTTAGGCCTTGTGATTTTTTTTGGGAGAGATTTTGTGGGCGGCTTTATTGTAGGCTCCTCTGTCGGCTCTTCTACTTCCTGCTCTTCTACCTGTGGTTCAATAGATGATTCTTCAGTAGACGGTTCAGAAGGGGGCTTTACCAGTGGTTCCTTACGAGGCCTAACAATATATTTTCCTTCTGTTTTGGTAGGGAACACTTCAAAATCATCATCTTCAATCCCACGTAGCCATTTATTTATCAACTGTAATCTTTTACTTTGAGGCACTCTTTTGCTCATTTATGAAATTTAAAAAATGTTTGAATATGCAGGCTTTTACACGAATTTGTTTGAGTTTTGGAGAGTTTGTTTACCAATCATCTTTCTCAAACTTTTCGTATGCTTCTCTTTGCCTTCTTACAGCTTCTTGTAGATCGGCCACAAATTGTTTATCTTGTTTCCAATTTCTAGCTTTTTCAGCTGCTGACAATTGCTTTTTGGGAGGCGATGGTTTAGGTTTTTCTTTTGGCTTTTCTTTTGGCTTTTCTTTTTGTGTTGTAGCATTTTTCTGTTTACTACTTTTAGCGGCAGTTGTATTGTTTTTATTGCTTATTTGTTTTTTCAATTGTGCTAATTGTGCCATAGCCCTTTCAAGATGCTTATTTCGTTTATGATGTATTTTAAAACCAGATGGCTTCCTTCCATAATAAATGCGTGGGAAATGTGATTGAGCTACATTACTTCCCAAAGGATTCGGCTGTCTTTCAGCTATCGATTTTTGTAATGCGGCTTTTGCCTCTCCTTCTTTGATTCCATCTGCAGCCATCATCATTCCTTTGCCAATACCAGCTACAGCAGGGTTCCCTGTAATTGCTCCGAAAGCTTGAGCAGCTCCTCCGACAGTATTTAAGATTGGTACTTTATTTTTCCATAACCATTTACCAGTTTTACCAACAGCAGAATCTTCTATCCATTTACTAGCTTTACCAACACCAGATTTAACAGAATTCCATGCACTATTTATAAATTTTCCTAAAAATCCACTAGAATTTTGGGGTGTTGAGGGTTCAACTCTATCTGTATCTTCAACTTTTTCCATTGTTATTTAAAGTCAATAAAACTAGCTTTCAAGGACATAGTCCAAGTATGACTTCGTCATTCAAAGTAATATTTGTTGGCTGTTATATTACAAATAAATTTGTCGTGAGGCTCACGATGCTGCAAATATTCTTTGACTGTTTTTTTGATATTTAGATTGTTATTCGTTTGTTGGAGCAATGATGTAAAATCTTCTTCTGAATATCCACTATAGCATATAATATCGGTGGCCAATCTCTTTGCATTTATATGGACAAATCTAATGGTTTGAATAGCCATAATGCATGTAATATTATAGTGCCTAGTTTTTGTTAACAGCCTGAGAAATTCCGTATTATTGTGCGTCAATAAATCGCTCCCAGCACAGTCATCCAATATTATTAGAGTGTTATATGGATATGATGAAGTTTGATATTTTACCAGCTTGTTTGCTATATATACTATTCTATCATCTATTTCTTGAAGGGAGTGCTTGTTTATTAGTCTCTGCATTTCTTCATTCGTCTCTTTCATTTTTGATAATACATGCTTTACCATCGCATAATATTTTATCTTTCGCTTTAGATGTTTTTTCAAATAATCCATCAATTCTGCTTCGTTCAAATATATGATTGGTGTCTTGACATTTTGACTCATCGCCTCTGCAGTTTTGTCCATCTTACCGCTTGTTGAACAGAATACTATCTTCTGGTAGTAGGGATACTTAAATAATCTCTCGGTAATTAAAATGTGTTTCCATATCCAATAACTTTTTCCAGCACCTGGTTTGCCTATCAAAAAATATATACCGTTCGTGCTAAATGGATAGGAAGGATGAATTGGTTTCATAAGTGCAGATTCTATTTCTTTTTGGTTTTTTCGCATGGTTTTTTGGATTAAAACTTCTACTTCTTTCATTATTTGTTTAGCCATTTATTGTTGGTTAAATCCATTTTTTAATGTTTGATGGGATATTTTTTTGTTTGCTCCAATAATCCATTTCGAGGTTTGATAATTTAGTTGGGGCTCCTTCTCGTAAATTTTTGGCTGGAATAACATCTTCTGTCCCTTCACTATATTTAATTTTATATTTATTCTTAGCTGCATCGTAGGATATAATTTTATCCACAATACCTCTCTTGCCTCCCTTTAGTGTCTGAGCAATATTTTTATTCTGTGTTTTTATCAATCTATATCCCGGCAACTTATCTATCGATTCATCTTTGGACTTAACAATAAATTGATTTCCAGCTTTTGAATCAACAATATAAGCCTCCTTGCTGACCCTATTTCTTCGCTTCGAAAATGGTTCCTTGGCTTGTATAATTCTCACCCTGTCGTTAGGCTGAAAGTCATATGGATTTATTTGTGATTTAGTATTAATATACTCTTTTTCATCTTTTTCTGTCATTTCGTTTGGTATTTTATAGTCCAACGACCGGTGAGGGGATTTATTGTAGGAATCTATTAATCCCTTCATTTCTTGTTCTCCAATAAATCTATTCTCTCCTACCATATCTCTTATAGTTCTCATGAATCTATTTATGATGCCTAGTACATTATGATTGTTGTCTTCCGTAGTATTGTATATAATATTTTTTGCCTTCATTATTTGCAAAACATCATTGGACAAATAGGCTGCATCCTGGTCAGAAGTAATAGAATAAACATTTGGTTCATCTACTAAAAATTGATTTAATGCTCTAGCTACTTCTTTTGCTCCCTTCCCTCTCATCGCATAACAAAAAGCCTTTCGGGTATTGATATTTATAAACATCAGATAATTCAAACCATCTTTTGTTTTGTCATTTATGAAAGTGTCCATTTGATATCCTCCTGAGTGTTTTGAATATATATTCATAAATTTTGCCTTTGGTACTTTAACATCATGAACTATATTCTTCAAATAATTTAATGCTGCCTCTTCTGTAAATCCATATCGTTTTGCAAGAGGAACAAATTTTGATGGTGTTTTCCACGGAAAAGTTTTGTATAACTCCTCTATTGTTTTGTAAGTCATTTAAATTTATTTAAACATATAACATCTTCTTGTATGGTAAGAATATCATCTCTATAGCAAAGCTTTCACCGACTGGTAATTTAAATGGTGCTTTATATTCACGCGCAGAATATAAATCAATCCAAAATCTTTGGTCTGTTGAATTCAGCTTAAAGTATTTGATGGGGTTGAAATTAACATTCGAATTACCAATATAATAACGATTTGATTGTTCTGCTATTGATGAATAAACTTTACATGAATGTCTATCCCATACATTATCAAACGTTAAAACTTTATCATAGTACTTTAAATACACATCTTTATTGTTTTGACTTACTCCATCACCAATATTAAATACTTCATCAAAATCTTTATTTGTTTCTTTTAATTTGAATGCTACACCATATTCATCCGCATCATTATTATTTCGTTCTGAATATATTTTTTCATGAAACCCCCTCTCATCATAATAGCCATCAGATTGTATATCTCTATTTAAAATATCAGTATCTGACTGTACAAATATTTCATTGACGTCCTTCCACCATGTTGCTATATAGTTTTTTATTGATGTATGAATAGCATTAAAGAATCCTCTAAAATCTCCTTCTATCGACATCCAATCGATAACTTTTACATCTTTTACTTTAATATTATCTTTATACAATAATATCATATTATTTATTTTTGAAGTCGTATCATTCCCTTCCACTATATTAAAATATTTCTTTTGAAATTTTGCAATTGTGATGGTGAATTCAATTTTTCTTCTTCTCGCAATCAACCACATATTTCTTACCCCAACAATAGATTCTCCTCTATTTGAAGTGCACCATTCTTGTGGAAAATTAAAGTAGTATCGATTTGGTTTGCTGGGGTCTTGCTCTCCATCTTCCAAAAAGTAAGCATATTCTATAGCTATCGGTGTTTGTTCTTCAGCTGGATTGAGCGTCGGGTACATTTCAATCATTATAAAACAACTTCTTGATTCGAAGGGATTATCTTAACAAAAAATGGTTCGGGATTTCTTGACGGAACGTTAAGAAATCACGCCATTTATATATACTACTTTTAGTAGAGATTTTTTTGAACTTTTTGAATTAAAAAACGTTTTGATAACGAGACGATAAAAATTTTAGTTTGGAATTTTTTTGTCGCGAACTTTTTGAATGTTGGGGCCTTTTGAGGGGGTCCAGGGGTGCGAACCCCTGGAGTAGTGGGGTGCGGAGCCTCTGCGGAGCCCCCAAGTATAGGCTTGGCGGTAGCGGAGCCTATACTATACTACTCCATCTGCAATGAAAAGATTATATACAGTTGAAGGAAAACCTAAAGTGATTCAACCAGAACAATTAAACCTAGAATTTCTTTCTAAACAATCCGCATATATTGTAGAAATTGAGATAACAAAAATAAATAAACATTATCCATTTCCATTGATTGTTCAAAAGATAAATGGGTTAAATAAAAACAACGACTATCTACCAGAAGGACAAACCATTAAAATAGTTGTTGATAATATCACATTAGAGGATTACATAGAGTTTCAAAAGATAGAGTTTAACATTTTACGTGGATACTATTGGGATGGTAAAAAAGATTATAGAATAAGAGATTGCATCAGTGATATCTTCAATAAAAGACTTGAATATAAAAAGCAAAATAATCCATTACAAAATCTCTATAAACTTATTATGAATTCATGTTATGGTAAAACAATAGAGAAACCAGTTGAAAAAGATTATAAATATTTACGTGAAGGAGATGAATTAGATAAATTTTGGCAGAAGAATTATAATAAAATAGTTGAAGATATTCAATTGAACAACTCTAACATTCACGCAGTTAAGACTCTAAAACAAATAGATAAACATTTTAATTTTTCATTGTTAGGTATTCAAGTTTTGTCTATGTCTAAGAGAATTATGAATGAAGTAATGTGCTTAGCTTTTGATATCGGATGCCACATTTATTACCAAGATACAGATAGCATGCATATAGAGTCCGCTGATTTACCAAAATTAGAGAAAGCATTTAGAGATAAATATAATAGAGAACTCATAGGTAAAAATCTTGGCCAATTCCACTCAGATTTCCCAGAGATAAATGGACATAAAGAAATGCCTCAAGCAATTGAATCATTCTTTTTGATGAAAAAGATGTATATTGATAAACTACAAGATTCCACAGGTGATATAGCATATATGATTCGTGGCAAAGGACTTACACAAAATTCTATCAAGTATAAATATAATGAAGATTTTAATGGAGATGTTATGAAATTATATGAAACGTTATTTAATGGAAACTCTATAACATTTGATTTAGCAAAAGGTCAACCATGTTTCGATATGAACAAAAATATGACAGTATCCACTAGAAAAAAATTCGAAAGATGTATAAAAACTGAATATGAAAGTGGCTGTATAGATGAATATTTTAAGCAGCTAATTTAAAACGTGGTATTGATTGAATATTATTTTTTTCGCCGATTTTATCGGAGCCAGCTTTGCTGTCATCAACAACTCTATATAATCCATTAGCAAACCCAATAACTTTATATTTACCTGGTTGCACATTTGTCCTTCTTTTCATCATTCCATCCTTTTCATTATACAGTTTAACACTCATACCTTTATTTAAATAAAATCCATCACTCATCATAATATTATAGTTCTCTTTGCATATATTCATAACAATATATGATTCAAGTTCTTTATCATCATTTACTTGTTTTGGACTAACACTTTTACCAGCATATTTAGATAATGTTTTATGTGGTGCATTATTATATTGTCTCACTAATTCATTCATAATAGATGGTGTAATAATTCCTACTCTCATGTTATAAGCCATATCTCTTAATGTTCTAATAACTCTATCAATCAACCCTAATGAACTATGCATAGGGTCAGTTTTTGTTTGTTTCTGCTCACGTTTCATAAAATCTGGATAATTACCCATTTTCATTCTTGGTGCAGTTCTCCAATGAATACCATGAGAATTATAATAATTTTGTGCCTTTCTCGAGTTAAACGAACCTTCTCCATCAAATGTTAAATGCTTAATAATGACACCTGATTTTATTATTTTATCGAGTGTCTTTAAATAGTTATCAGCTGATTTTTCATATTTAGCAAAGCGTTGTCTTTTCGCATCTATGTTTTCTCCATTGTCAAACAAAATTTGGTTCACTAATTCAACATATAAATATCTTGTGTTAACGTTTATCATAACAAGATAACACAGTTTATCTACAAACATCAAATCAATAATATATGAATATCTCGATGATACTTTATGCAATTGATACTTTTTATTTGATTTTAATGGGAAATATGATGTATGTTCATATATATTAACCTTCTTACCAGGAAATATTCTTTGTAATGCTCTTATTTTGTTCTCTGATTTAAATCCAATATAATTTTGCTCTTCTGGAATAGTATAGGTAGTATGCGTTGTTGGCTGATAATAAAATTTGTTAACATATCTATCATACCATTCATCTAATGATAATGATGTTGGCCCCCAATTTTGACTAACTCTAGCGAATTCATCTTTATTTAATAATCTTTCATGATTAAATACAACAAAATCATTTAGTTTATCATTGAATGTGTCTCTTAATATGTGTCTTTGGGGTGTCTCAGATTCTTGTCTTTTATTCCATTCTTCAACAAATATATCATATAATCTTCTAAAATCATCTTCAGTTATTGGAAGTTTATTATTTTCTGATAACAATGAACGTGCTTGACTTATAGTATATTTTTGTTTGTTATTCAGTTTTTCGAATAATCTATTTTTACACTTTTGATATGTATTCATATAGTTTTTATGCCTCTGATATGCTATACTCTCAAGTAATTTTTCATGAATTTCTTTGTAGTTAATTGATATAAAATTCCTTATTTGTATATTATCATTCTCTGTAAATATTTTGTCATAATAATATGTAATATTTCTATAATCCCAAGTATCATGTTTATAATGAAAATCTTCAGTTAATGCGTCATGTATTTCTTTACATATCCATTTTCTAACTGTATTGTAAATAAAGATAAAATCATTATTTCCTTCAATATCTGCTATATCATCTTTGTATCTCTGTTCATTTATTATAGCATTTATTATTTTATCCGTGTTATTATAAAGTAAATTACTAGTATTCATTTTTTATTTAGTATTAAATGAGCCAGCAAGATTGCCTCACACTACCACCTCTTAAACAATGGCACGAAAGAAAAACATTTGCATCATCAACACTTAAACAAATCAAATCACGTCTTCAATATTATCGAAAAATATTAAAGGAACCTATACCAACTGATCCAAAAAAAATAGCAAAACGTAATAAGATTCAACGCAAATATGAATATAATATGAAGGTCAGAAATTTATTAAATAGAGCTATTAACAATTTGTATACATTATGAATAAACCTTTATTTTTTTATAAAATGTCTAATACTTTACGTCAAGCAAGAATATTATCAAGTGAGAATGATGCAAGTGTTAAACAAGAACAAAACACTAATATCGAAATTAAAGTATCTCCCAATAAGAGTATACCACCTGTATCATATCCAAATATACAACCCATTAATCAGTGTGCACCTAATAATGTAAATTTTACTATGCCTCCCCCAACTATGCCTCCCCCAACTATGCCTACACAGACGACACAGCAACAATATGCTTCTCAATACACACCTCCAACAAACAGTCATATCCCTATAGCAAAAGATAGAGGTTTAGCAGACTTAGGCATTGAATTAGATTCTTTAGAGCAAAAAAATAGATTTTTAGAAATGTTAGTTGAAATGTATGCTGATAACCCTTTAAGGATTAACTCTTATGTTGTGTGCAAATCAACTCTATTAATGAATATGATAAAGTTGTTAACTGGATGTGATAAAGTTGATTTTGTTTTAGAAGATGATGAACCTGGATGTTGTGCAGTTAGTGTTTCAAAATTTATCAAAATCGATAAAATATTAATAACAAAAGATGGTAAATCAGAGGAATTAAAATATGCTTATAATAATGTTTATACAGAGTTTATAAAGTATGGCATATCGCTAAAATTAGCGACATGACTGCAACAAAGTTGCCGGGATAAGTTTAAAGATAGCTATTTAAGATTTAGCGCATGAAAACAGCCAAGGTATGCTCGTTTATTTTTGCACTGACAGTTCCAACAATACTTCGTTGAATCTTTAAAGTAATTCCTAAATCTTCATCCAATATTCTTCCATCATATAGAATAACATCACCTATTGCATATAAATTAGCATCATCGCAAGCAAAAAGAACGTCTCCATGTGTAGCGAATGTAATGTTATTTTTTTCTTTATCAATACTAGTGATTACACCAATATACTCTTTCCATGAACCATTTATTTTAACACTACTAATGCAATCAACTGAATCTGTTGCAGTAGAACTCACAAATGAACCATTAACATTTTTATACACATGACCAGACATAAATACAGGTTTCCCAAGTGCGTAATCTTCAATATTTTCACCAGCTTCAATTGGAGCATAATGAGTAATCGTATTTGAACCATTTGATGTTATTTTGCCAGAAACATATAAATTTGAATCAATTGTTGTATTTCTTGCAGTACCAAACATGCTAAATGATTGAAATCTATGACCATCAACATATATAAATACTTCACCAGTATCAGCAGTTTTTGAAGACCTATACATAAAGACAGTATTATAAGTATCATTATATCCAAATCTAAATAAAGTAAGTGTATTAGAATCAATAGAACTAAAGAAACTTGCAATATTACTTTCGGTAGTATTAATCGTTAATGACCCATCACTATTTTTTGCTAAATATTTATTATCACATTCTGATTCAGTTAAATATTTATCAGTTTCTGTTTTATATAAATCAGTACTAATTTCAACTTTATCTTTATTAACTGTTATTATTTTTGAACTATTTAAGTATAAAGATAATTTTGGAATATTATTAACTAATTCATATAATATTTCACTTTTATTTGCTAAATCTAATCCAAAATTAATAAGTGCTTGTTTTGCTGAACTTGTTGAATAAATATCAAATATACTTAAATCTGAACCTTTTATCATAACTCGACCATTAACCACTAATTGGTCTTTTATTGTAGTTTTATATTTTTGAGATTTATATGTGCAATTTATCATATCAACATCTTTATATTTTATCATAAATTCCTCTGTATAAGGTGAATATCTTAATGAAACATAACTATTTTCATTACATAATCTAATATCTGGATAATATGAATTATTCACTATTAATGATGGAGAATTATTTGTAAACGTAGTAGCTATCGTTAATGAACCATCATCATTTTTCTCTACATATTTAGTCAAATCAACAGGTTCAGGTATATCAGATTTTAATGCATAATTATCTTTTACGAAGTTCATATTTGGAATACAATATTTGTCATAAACTTCAGGTTCGTATGAATAACTTACTGATTCTAAATCCAAAACATAATTACTATTATATCTGAATGTTCCATTGTAATAGAAAAAGTATATAGTAAAAGTATTTTCGCCTTTCTTGTAATAATAATATTCCGTGTCTTCACTATCATACAAATATTCTCCTGAAATATCTTCATTATTACAAGAGCCTTTCACAAAAAGTGATGATTTCATTAATATGTTGCATAAATCTCTATCCAAATTTGTTATATAAGTTCTTTTATCCTCATCATTTGTTGTTCCATTTACGAATTTTGTAGCTATTGACAATTCTTGTGTTATTTTTTCGGTTGATAATATGTCTTGTTTCTTCAAATAAGACTGTAAGTCCTGTGCTTTAGCATAATCATCAAGATTCTCAAGTGTTGCATAATTTGATAAATCAACAGTAGGGATTTCACTTAAAATATTTTGCTTATGATTCTCAATTAATTTTTTTGTCGCAGCTGCTGATAATAATTGATTATTGGTTAATGTTTCCCCTAATGCTAACATATTTGACTTCGGTTTAGGGATATATTTATATGAAACATTTGATGGCTTATTTTTAGAAAATACCATTAAATAGGGATATTCATATATTAAATTACAAGCGATAACAGAATTTACCGCAACAATATTTCCATCAGAATCTACATCATAATTGTTAATACTAATCACTTCTCCATCTGAATCAACTATAAATGATACATCTATTTTAGATTCTGATTTTAATTCAAATAGATAGTATTTATAGCAATTATCTGAACCAATTATTGTTGTCTCTGATGCAAAATCTAGTTGTTTCTCAATAACGCCAGGTGATAAAACGTCAACATCGTGTATTATTTCATCAACATATTCTATTTCTTTCACAGTTGATTTAGCAAAAGAGAGTCTACTTAATGATTCAATTCCTGCAGCACCTATTCGCATTAATCCTGGACCAAATCCTATTAACATAGTACCAATATCAACAATACCTTGTAAAATATCAAACCAGTTAACTTTATTTGACATACTTTCTATTTGTGATTCTAATTGTTTACAATAATTTTGTAATTGAGATATATCATTTAGTGCAACATCAACTGTATTCCCTAAAGAATTTAACACAAACATATGACTCTCAATGTTTTCACCAATTACCACACCAGATGTTTGAATATTATAGTTTGTAAAAAGGGTTGTGCATGATTCGGGTTTAGGAACAACATTATAATAACCACATCCATTGAGATATTCAAATGTATTTTCATTATTATATTCTACGTCAGCGATTTTAAATATAAGATTTGGATTAGTGGACATAAATAATTTTATCCCTTTATTGTTAATCAATTTTTCGGTATGATGATATCCAATATATTCAAAATAATTATTACTATTTACTTTATAATGGGGTGAATCAATTGTTGCATCTACATTAACTTTTATTTCGTATATTTTCCCGTTAAGCGTTAATGTTGCAATATAATCACCTCCAACCCATTGGCCTCCACTATCGAACTCACAAACGATATCTATCCACCATTCTTTATCATTTTCACCTGCATAATCTAGTTTTCCTTTGTTTATTTTCAATAATCCTTCATTAATGAGAAATGTTAATGCGTTCTGGTCTGAATGGAATTTAACAAGATGTGATAAAGTAAATTTATTAGCATCATTTTTGGCTATTGTTATTCTAGCTTCATTATCGCTATTTTGTATTATCTTTAATGATTCCGGAATATGTACACAATAATTGTTTCCAATCCATGTATCTCCTTTCTTTGTAAGCTTAAATGTTGTGCCAAATACTTCATCATTGAATTCAAATGTTTGTCCATCAATAAGTGTGTTAAATTCTTCTGTTCCTTCATCATAGCCCCAATAAGCAATATAATAATTGTCATCTTGTGATATTGACTTTATTTCATAGAAATCTGGTAATGGAGACCTAAATAATTTAAAACAATTATCTGCATCTATAGTATTACATTTAAAGTTTATTATTTTGTTGTCTTTTGTATTAATAGTCTGTTTAATTGGAGCAATAAATGTTATTCTTATGAATCCTTTTGTGAACAAGTCAAATGGATCGCTTAAAATATCTTTACTCATATATAATCTCGCATAATCATCATTTTCAATATAAGATACAACATATTTTCCATCAGAATAGTCTATGCGAGGATTAGTAAATTTATTATTTGCAAATGATATCACTCCTGAACCCAAAGATGTAGTAATTGCGAATACATTTCCTGAATACGTTTCTGGTAAATCAACTGCGATTTCCAATATATTACATTCATTTGTTTCTTTTTTAGATAATGTTTTAACATCTATTATGAATTCATCAAAGCCATCTACATATTCTAAATTACTCTGTGAATCAGGTTTATTTTCTAGTATTGTTATTCTATTATCGTGGTCATCTAATATTTGTGATGTTTGTGATAATATATCAATGATATTATTATTTTTAACAATAAGATTATCTTCAATTATAGCATCTTGTTTAACATGAATATTATCAAATTCTCCATTTCCACCTGCATTGTATCCACTAATAAATGCTTTATCAAATGCATTTTGTTTTGTTATGATTGCAGTCATTTTATATATTATAAAGAATGGTAAAAACGTACTTTATCACCAAAGATTATGAAAATGATTTGCCTACTGAATTCTGTAATTCACTGAATAAACGCTATATATCTTTTCAATATTGTTTGGCTATTTGTAATGAATATATTGACGGAGAAACAGAATGCCACAGTAATTTTATTCAACGAGATGAATATTGTGATAGTTTAATATGGTACGCTAATTTAGTGCCCCCAGACGAAAATCGCAAGTATGAATATATCGGAACGAAAAAAAAATTTAGGATATGGTTTACTGATTCTAAAGGAAATGAAATAAAACCAGATAGGTTCACTGTTTTCTTAAAATTAGAATATTAAATAAGATTATATATTTTTTTGAATTGGCTGTAAAATACATTAACTCTTTTGTTGTGAATATTATAAATTGTTATATATAATGAACCTCGTTTATCTTCATTTATATGCATTTCTTTATATTGTTTTCCATTATAAAAGTAGAATTTATCATTATAAAAGTAATAGTCCTCAAATTGATGTTTTCCATAATCTTTTACAGCAATTGCATCATCTGGAATTGAATCATGATATTTTATTGCTATTCCTTTATATGAGGCTTTATTTTTTTGGTTCATTGATTTACTAACCCAACGTAAATTATCAAGATGATAATCATTTTTATCATGGTTAATATGGTCTACCTCAACTTTATTATCAGGGTCATCATTTGGAATGAATTGTTTTGCTATTAATACATGTTTGAAACGAGGATAACCATTTATATGAAGTGTTGGATAGCCTGCGTGATTATTATATACTGAGATAACATAATGTTTGTCTTTCTTTCTAATTGTAAAAGGATATTGTGATAATATTTCATAATCATTTTCGAAATCTTTAAGTGGTACAAATTCAATTGTTGCCATTTGTATAAAGGATAAAAAAATTATTTAGAATAATGAATTTAACATTTTACTCTTTCCCTGCTGGCACGCCAGTTTGATAGTATTCAACACCATTAACACTCCATGTAAAATATGTGTCGGAACATATCCATGCTTCTGGTGATGGTGGATGCATATTTGGGTATTCTGGATCGGGAATAAAATATGTGTCATCTTCTCCACGATACATTGGCTGACCTCTAAATGTAACAGTTATTGAAGTGCTACCTGTGTCTAATCCATCGAATACATATCCTGCATTACTTCTTTCGAGTTGAAAATTGATACCAAATGATGTTCCGTCAGAACGACAATTTAAATAACGTTTGCCCGTTGTTGGGTCGTTAAGTGGCTGTGTAAAACTATCTTCAAATTCTTGTGTTGCTTCTAACGCTCCATCTAACTCGTTTGCAATCAATTGATGTTGATAGAACCTGGCTGCACAAGTATTAGCAAATTCGGTATCTGGATATGTTCTTTTATTAACAACTAATTGCACATTTTGATACATAATATTATCAAAACATGTGATGTCTGCAGGTGATTTTGGAAACATCATTGTGATATTTGTTGCATTACGTAATGGAATACTTTTACTGATTTCTAATCCATTTACCTTTGCTGTTCCTTCAAATATTTCTCTTGTGAGTTCTTGTGATGGAATCAATAATGGTGTTTGCAATTCACGAACCAATCCATTATAAACATCTTGTTTTAATCCAAATCCTGCTAAATTTGAGCGACCTAATTGAATAGTACCACCGAGAACATCTAGTGTAATCTTTTCTGTTTTCAGGTTGATTGAATCAGATTTTGTTGTTGCTAATAATGCACCTTTTAATTCACTTTTAATGATTTTAACAGTGTCGCCAGCATCTAATGGTTTATCAGGATTAGCTGCTGCGATTAATTCTGCAAATTCCTTTTTATTAACATCATCACGTGATACTTTATATTTAGTAAATTCTTCATCTGTGTATCCAAAATCAATTGTTGGATGCTCTAGTACATCATCATCATATACATTTACGCCTTTATATCTTTGATACTCTATATGAAGCTTTTGTGAAGGAGTTGGATTTGATGAATAATGAGAGACAATCACTGATGGTCTACCAATTTGTGTGAATTTACGTGTAATAGGTATAACAGCAGGCATCTCTTCATCTATTTCTTTATCTTCTAAAAATTGAAGTGTTTCTTTAACTACATTTGGATTCACTTGTGCCCATACAAGTGCGCGTAAACTTGTTTTTACTTCTTCTTCTATTTCTCCACAGATTGCATTAGGATATAATTGCCATGCTTGAAGTGCTAATTGGTCTACAAATGGTATAGTCAATTCGATGGTAAATTTATGTGGTTGTCCATCTGCAATATCTTTTAAGTCTACATAACAGCCACAAATTGATGGAGAGAATTGTGAAACATTTTCCCATGTAGAATGTGAATATTTTGATGTTGCTTTTGCATCTCTTGGCTTAATAGAATTATATGCAAATGATTCACGTTGTAATTCATCTTGACGATATGCACCTAAGAGTTTATCATTAATCCAAAATCTACAATCTTCATAGAATTCTACAGCATTTTTGAATCCAACGAATATTTTCATAAGTCCATGTGTGTCAGCAGATACGTCAATTGGTTTTGATAATTTTATGATAAAATCTAAAAGAATAGTCGTAAATGACTTCTCAATTTGTGTAATTGTGTGCCCAGAATGTGTTAATTTTATTCGTGTTTTTGTACCTACAGGTAATGGTGCATCTTTATCTTTGAATTCCTCCATGACAAACGAAAATGTGTTATCTCCACCGTTTCTTTGTATAAGATTGCGCAATTTTGATTGAAAGAATGATAAAACATCACCCTCATCATTTCCTAAATTCTTTGTTTGTGCGTTGTAATAAGTCATTTGTTTAAATATAAAAATAATGTTTATCATAATTTACATTTTATTTACGACAGTAAAGTAAACTAAACTTTGTTTATGTTTACTGGAATTGAAATGGCATTTGGAAGTTGGTTTAAAAATTTGATTAGCGGTGCAAAAAATATTATTGGAAAAGCATTACCAGTACTTAAAAAAGGAGCAGAAATTGTATCAAAAGTAGCTCCAGTTATTGGAGGCGCGATTGGTGGGACAGCAGGAAATGTTATCAATAAAATAGGCAACTACGCAGGGAAATTTGCTGGCAATAAGTCGCTGCCTTTGGCAGGGCCTTTCGAAGGAAAGTCTTTAGGTGTTAATGGGGCGGGTATCAGACAAACTAGTAATGGACCTGTGAATGCCCAGTATTTTAATCCAGGAAGATTTGATATACCATTATTGAAGTAATTTAAATTTATTTCAAATGTAAATGAACGAGGTGAAAATAATTGAACCTATTTCAAAGTATACTAAAGAGTTTGATACAGTTGATGAATTTAATTTGTATTATAACAAGCATAAAAATGATATGGATTCACTTACAACGCATAAATTAAACAAAATGTATTACATAAAAGGATATCACATAACGAAAATAAAAAATGTTTTAATGTTAAAGAAGATTAAAGAAGAGAATATTATAGAGCAAAAAAATAGTGAGATATCTGAATTGAAACAAGAGATAAAACAGATAAAAGAAACAATAAATAATATTATTCATTTTTTAAATCCTCAAGAGCAAGACAACATAGTGTTGCCCCCTTCTGATACCTGAACGATTAAGCATGAATGTGAATCAGGATAAATATTTTTTTCTTCTGCAAGCTGTCTATATAAATTATAAAATTCTTCAAAATCTAAATTACTAGCTGATTGTGAATATATATAATGCAACTGTTGACGATTAAAACATGGAAATACAAACAAAGTTGTTATCTCATTTTTGATATGTGGCTTAATTCCTTTCCATCCTTGGATTAACAAGAAGTATGTGATATTTGTGTGCCTACATCTACGAAGTTGTTGGCTAAAATATGATTCTTCTGATGAAAATAGTTTGCTATTAGAGATATCATCAAAAAGTACTAATGTGTGAAGATACTCTTTATTATAGTCTTGTATATGTAAAACATTAAACATATCATTTTTTTGTCCATCATCTAATCTTTCTTCTAAGTGTTCTCTTTTGACAAGATAATAGAGATTTTTTGCAGCTATCAATTCTGTCATAAAATCAACTGCATTTTTCTCAGAGATTGTAATATATGGCATTTTAATTAGATGTTTCAATGTTTGCCAGCTCCTATCGTTTTCATCTCCATTCTTCGTGATATAGACTAATAAATGGTGTGTTTTTATTAATCCTATTTTGATTATCTCTTGTAGAGCAATAACAGTTTTACCAGAATTTTGTTTGCCTACGATAACATTTACTGAATTATATTTAATGTGAATATCTTCGTGAATAGATTCTATTAATGCACCTGATAAATTGTCTTTATTTTGTTTTAGTGTATCAGATACTAAATAATTGACGTCTTTTAGGTTATTCATTTACATATTAATAGATTATATTATGTGTAAAAAAAGACTCATATTATGTTTAGTTTAAAAATGCCTCATCATCTTCTAAGTTCCATTCGCCATTCTGTTCTCGATTATATTCTTGTGTGATACCATCGTGCCATTCACCTCCTTCTTCATCATTTCGATGGTCGTACTGCATGCCCTGTCTTTCTTGTCCAGTATATTGGTCGTGTATCAAATTTTCCCTTTCACGTTCATTGACTTCTTGAGCTGATTCTACCATAGCGTGTCCGAAATCATTATAAATCTTATTTCTGAGTTGTGCTCTTTGTTCAGCAGTCCAATTATTTCCATTAGTATGGAGAACATGTAATAATAGGCTTGAAACTTCTGCATCAACTATTCGTTTTCCTTCACTCTTCTTACACCATTTCTTAAACTCTTCATGTTCTACTGAGGTGAAACCACGTTTACGAGCAACTGTACTAAGTATATAGTGTTTCCATAATTTTGACGTAGCCATCATAATTAGTCTTGCCTTGAATTTAGGAGTGATATCTAATATGTTTTGAGTCCTAAGATGGTTAATAACATCTTCAACAACATGACTAACAACATAATCGCGGAATCTAGCAAAGGCATTCTTTCGCTTCTCCTTAACAAAACTGTACCCATCTAACTTGTAATTTCTCCATGCTTCAGGCATTGTATAGCCTGTCATCTCACCTAAATGATGTGGATTTCCATTGAGGTCATTATTATAATTATAATTCAATTTCTCCTTGAGATATATTGGAACAGTGATTGATTTTCCGCCATGATTATCCCTATATTGTTTTCTAGCAGCTGCATCATAATCTGTATAGAAATGAAATCGTGCAGGCCAATCTGACTTTGCTGTTGTGTATCCATTAATGTATATTGGATTGTTGCTACCATTTTTAATAATAATATCTGGAATATTATCCCCGTTAACATCTTCATCTGATACAGACCATGGTTGACTATTAGGATTTGCTGCATTTCGTTTATTAACAATATCTTGAGCTCCAGCAAGGGTCATTGCTTTTCTTCTTCTTTTGATGTCTTTTTTATTGTCTAGAACGATATCCCATAATGCATTCATTCCTTGTTTTGGTCCACCAACCCTACCTGGTCTATGTCGAAAATGGTTTATTGATTCAATTGCTATTCTTTGAATTTCTTGGACATTGTTCGCTATTGTATTGATATCTACCGGATGTTGAGCAAAAGAATTGTAGGCATTAACTAAATCCTGTAAATTTACTTCTTGTGCCATTTGATTTTGAAATAAAAATGTATTATTGTTATTATTAATATTAGTGTTATCTATAATTGGAGTTGTTTCATTGGCAAAGCCAAGGCCAGCGGCGCTGTCATTAGGGGGTCTTCTTCTTAATACATTCAATGGATTCAATTCTGGAAAAGTCTCTGCCGCACCATATCTAAAGAAAGGAGCAGACCTAAACTCCGTTTGAGAAGGGGGAGCAGACGCTGTTCGAGAAGGGGGAACAATATTATTGTCGCTAGAAGCACCTTCACTTTCTGGATATACTCTATTTGCGAAATGGTCCAGACTTTCTTGATATATACGCCTTACATATTTATGGTGAATATTATCATTTGATGCAAAATCATGTTCATTGAGTATTCTAATGATAGCTTTTATAACATTTTTTGGATATGTCTTTTTATATTGTTCAAGTGTTTGGGAATTAATTCTTGTTGTGAGTTCATTATAAACACCATTATTTGTTCTAGCCCATTTACTAAACTGATAATCATTAAAATCTTTTAAATCAGAATAATCTATTGGTCTATCATATGGATTTTCATTTTGAACCCTTTCAATGAATCTATTCATGGTAGTATCATTAACACTATTCCCTTCACGTAAACCAAATTGAAATTCGTTAAGAGGTTCTATTAAACGAGTAGCATATGAACTGTCCCTAAGTACATATCCTCCTGAAGTAGTGCTAATATTAAACCCTAATTCATTGTTCAATCTATTACAGTATCCTAATAATTTTTGAGTATTATTGCCTTGCATTACATGACCTGGTTCGAGTATCAGTTTTGTTTTACTCATTTGAATACAAAAAAATATTAAGGTTTTATAAGCCACATTCTTTGATGAATTGCTGATAGTTAGTCTTTAAACGGGATTCTATTTCTTTAACCAAACTGTATGTGTCATAATTTCGAATATCATGGTATACTATTTCTTTTCCATCTTTATTAGTAAACTTTTTTGGTTCACGTTCAATGACCAAATTTTGTAGATTCTCTTTAGTGTTTATGTTGTAATGTGCACCTTTAGATTTGGCTTTAATATATAATTTTTCACATTCAAACAGCTTGCATAAATCATTATATTTCAATTGTTGCCTCTTCCAAAGTGATATCAATATTGGTTTAAATACTACATAATTACTATCAAATCTATCTTCATATACTGTATCTTTACTAAATAAAACATAATATTCATATGCATTTGTTTTTAAGTCAATTGTATGCTCTTTAACAAATTCCTCTAATTTATCACATAATTTATTAATAGAAACGTATGCAACTTGTTTAGTCATTTTTTGGTGTTATTTGTATTGCGGATAAAAAATTAAAATTAAAAGAATAAAAATAAAATTTTGAGAGAATAACATTTTATTTCACAATTCACAAAATTTTTTTAAAATTTTATTTTCAATATTTTTAAAAAGTATAAATATGTTAAAATTTTATGAGAAATTTTAGTTTTTCATATCACATTTCAGGTATAAAGATATCACTTTTGAGACTACTAACATATACTTTTAATGTGAAAATAAAGGTTTTTATGCGCAATATAGGGTCTCGTATAACAAATCAAAAACTGAAGACAGTTATGGACCGCATTGATGACCTATATTTATGGTGGTCGGTTCGAAGCTCGTCAAGAGCGGAGAACCGAGAAAGGGGGGAAGCGAAGCGTTTTAAGACCCCCGGTCTTAAATCACCCCTTTTAAAAAGTATAAACTATGTAGTCATAAACGAGTGAAAAATGTATTATTTATTCCACTAAATAATATTCAAAAAATGAAGACAAAAATGAAAGTTATAAATGACCTATATTTATGGAGTCCGGTTCGAAGCTCGTCAAGAGCGGAGAACCGAGAAAGGGGGGAAGCGAAGCGTTTTAAGACCCCCGGTCTTAAATCACCCCTTTTGTACACTACTGTTAATTAACTAAAAGAAATCAAAATATTTCAATAATGAAATAACAAACATAGGTATGCGATTTTAAAATAAACTTATTTTAATTTGTTTCAAAAATATAGTAAAAATCTAAAAAAAAAAGTTTTTTACTTAAGAATTTGTAATCAAATTATATAGAAAATCATTTAAATAGGACAAAGGCGAATAAATGATATATAGATGCCTGAAAAAGTTGCCGACGACATGAAAAAGTTGCCAACGGTGGCCTTAAAAGCATTTTTTCAGCATTTAAACAATACGATATAAAAAAGAAATCATTGTTTCATTATTTGTTGCATTTTAAATTATAAAAAAATGTTTATGTTTCAGTTTTTTAAATAAATTTTGTTAAATATTTTAAAAATTTTTATGTTAACTTTTTCTTAGCATTTCAATTGAGCATTGAATATAAGATATATATATATCTTCATATTTTTTTAATTATTACTTTTTATTACATAATAATAATATTTAATATAATTTAAATATAATTAATTATAACTTTCATTTAAATATATCCTTAAAAAGGTCATCGTTGGCAACTTTTTCCCGCAACTTTAAAGTTTTTTATAGCTTTTATAGCTTTGTTCTCAAAGAGGGTTTGCAATGATTTTTTCATATTTTAAAAGACAACTGTAAAACAAATTGGAATTCAATAAGCATTCCAGAAAAATAATGCTTTTATGAGTAATGAAACGACTCAATTTTGTATCATTTTGATTTTTCTAAAAAAAAAAAAAAAGCAAATCAACACATATTATATATAAAATTGAAAATAAATATATAAAAACTGGTAATAATTCATTATCTTTTTTAAATTAACTGATATGATCATTTATGATAAAAATTTAAGTAAATTATAAATCAGAATTATAATTGATCAAAAAAACAAGTTTTTTCTCTTGTTAAGGTATTTAATTGATCATTATTATTGTGAATATTGATAAATAACCAGTTTTTTCTTATTGCTTTATGCTTAAAAATATGTTTTTTTCTAAATTATAACAACAAAAGAAAATTTAAAAATGAAATAACTCATTTCAGGATATCTAAGTCAAATTATTAATTCAATAAATATAGAGAATGTACCATAACTTAAAACTTGACGGTGGCAATTTTTTGGTTTAATTATCATTAAGTTTATTATTTCATAAATTATTAAAAAAATGAAAACATTTTTGATTTTTTTGATTTTTTTTCAATTGCATTAATTTTTTTTAACATTTTGCCACCGTCAAGTTTTAAGTTTTTTGAATACAGTATTGATAAAACAAAAAGCAAACATCAATTTGATTTCTATCTTTAGTTATTTCCTTTTTAAAATTGAATGAAAATTTGAGGGAAAACGATTATATCAAAGTGAAACAATGATCGTTAAAAAAAAATAGTAAACGGGGAAAGGTCCCCCTTAAAAACAGAAAAATTTAAAATTTCTTAACGTACAGATTCTAATAAATGCTCAGTGTTGAATTACAACCAGCAGTCAGGCAAATAGTTGAAAGAAATGAGCAATTAGAAGAAGAAAATAAGCAATTACTAGATAAAGTTCATGAACTTTTAACAGAAGTCACAGCTTTAAAAGCAACTCGTCATAAGTTTAAACTTGATTGCGAATCTGCCATTACCTCAGGAACTTCATCGCCAAGTCGTGATATGAAACAAAAAATAAAACGCCAGAAACGCCAAATTGAAAATCTTCAAAGTCAGCTATCATCAACTAAAACAGAACTTGAAGCTACACTTCAAGAGAAAAAATTAATTCAGCAAAATATAGAAAAACATGAAGATACACTTGAAAAACAAACACAAGATGAAGCTGACGCAACCCATTCATGCCGCGAAATGGTCAAATCTTTAAATCATTTAATAGGAATGATATCTTCTCCAGATGCAGAAAATGAAAGCGATAGTGAAGAATTAAATTTTTCTAATCTTAATGATCTTCCTACAGCTGTGTCATTTTTGCAAAAAAAAATTCATGTACTAAGTGAAAAGTGTACAGAACTTAATCAATTTAATGATAACAGAAAATTAGAAAATACAAACCAAAGGCAACAAATTTCATCTTTAGAAACACAGATTCAGTGTCTTGAAAAAGAAAAAGAAACTTTGGAAGAATGTAATGCAAAATATATAAATGAAAGAGAAGAACTAGGAAGCGCAATTGCAACTTTAAGGTCTGCTCTTACAGAAGTCAAAAATAATCTTATATCATCAGACGAAGAAAAGAAAGAATTAAAAAAAGAAAATATTCGTTTAAGAATTGAACTTGATGCGTTAAAAGAAAATAAGAAAACCGAATTTGGTGGAATTGATGATGAAAATGATGATAATTATTAATTTTTTTGTGTTTAATGTATTGATTGATTAAATATTCTATAAATATAAATTATATTTTTTCAATATTTCTTCAAGATCTTTAAAATTATTTCTTTTTGATTAGAATATATGAAGTCAATTTAGAAAAAAATTTTAAACGAATTGAATAGTGAAATCATTAAAATGATTGAAATTTTGAATGATTATTTTTTTTACATATTTTCAACCTCTTCATTATTCTCTCAATTTGAGAATTGTGATGGCGAGATTGATATTGAATTTTTGAAATATAATTATTCAATTTTAAATAAAAAGATAAAATTCAAAAATAATAAACAACTTCACAATATTTTAGAAGAATCATGTGTTTGTGCGAAGTTGACAGCCATTACTTCAATCCTTTATTAACATTGGAAGCCTATGCAAGTGATAAAAGATGCGTTTCATCGCCATCAGGAAATACTTACGAAATTAGAGATTTTCTTGGAAAAGGAATCTTTGGAGAAGTTTATACTGTTCAAAATATAGAAACAGGAGATATTTTTGCTCTCAAAATGGGAAAAATCAGATCAGGGATCAAAGACCAACTTGATAGAGAAATTTATGTTTACGAAAAAATAGAAAAGTTGGATGAAGATGACAAAATGAGTTTTGGAACAATGATTGAATCTTTTCAAACAGACAAATATATCTTTATTATTATGGAACTTTACAAATACGATTTACTTAATTTCTTAAGCAAACGTAACTATAATGGAGTACCTCTTTCATTTATTCAGAAAGTTCTTAGAGATATTGTTCCCGGCATTTTAACACTCAAAAATCATAATATTATTCATTGCGACTTGAAACTTGAAAATTTAGCTGTTTCAATCGATTCACAAGTTAAAATAATAGACTTTGGATCTTCAATATTAGAAGGGGAAACAATTCCCGATTATGCACAATCAAGATATTACAGAGCACCAGAAGTAATCTTAAATTTAGAAAAAAATTACAAAGTTGATATTTGGTCACTTGGATGCATCGCAGTTGAGCTTTATGCAGGTCTTCCAATTTTCGCTGGCGAGTCAGAAGAACAAATGCTTCAACTCATTCAAAAAAGAGTAGGAAAGTTTCCAATTTCAATGATCAAAAAAACTCCAAGAATGAAAGAATTTTTCAAAGGAAGTAAAGTTAAGTCTACAAAAAGACTTTATGATAAATGCTATAATAATTTACACCTTGAACAGATTATTAATGAAATTAAATTTGCAAGCGATAATGATGATACCAAACAAATGTTTATATCGCTCGTTAAAGGAATGCTACAGATTGATCCAGAAAAAAGATTTACCATAGAAGAAGTGTCTGATCATCCATTTTTACAAAACGATATTTAATTTCTCGTTATTTTTTTTAATAAATTGTTTGAATTTTTTGAATACTTTTACTCAATTTTTTTTTAAACGTGCATTTCTTTAAATTTAAAATAATAAAAAAATGGTTGATTTAAGACCTCCACCAACAATACTTAAATTTTTAGCAACATTGAATTCTAAAAGGCGCGATGATCAAATTCGAGAATTCGTTGTTTCTTATTATTTAGATGATAAAGCATTTTCCGTCTCTGAAAAGCAAGTTCCAAATTCTGGCTTTCGAAGTGGACAATTTCTTAAAAAGATGGTTATTAATAATCCAAAAACAGGAGTTCCATATGAACCACATGAAGTTTATGTGGGAGCAGCTGTTAATTTAGGAGGATGGCAATTCACTTTACAAGAAGCATCAGAAGATGCTCTAAAAGTTATGGAAGCCCAGTCTGATGTTTTTGTAAAATGCGATTTAGCTGAACTTCTTAGAAGAATTCGTCAGACTTTAGCAATTTCAGTTCCTGAACTTCTCGTTCAATTTCAGAGAAAAGATAACAGAAAAAGAAATTGTATTTCTCTTGCTGATCTCCAAGAAGTATTTCTCAAAAATGGAATCGATTTTGGAGACCAGGAATTTCTGACTTTATTTAGAAGGTATCAAGTCAATGATATGGATCTTTTCAATTATCAGGTATTTATTGATAATTTGGTTTAAAAGCATATTGTTGTTTGGTTTATAATAATTTTTTATTTTTTAAATCAATGTTCATCATGAAAATTTGCTATTTGATCAAAGGAAGCAATGCTTTTTTCACTTATTTTCACAGGATTCTAATAGGTCGAATAATGTTTGCTGAAAATTAAAAAAATTAAGTGATAGGATAGCTATAATGATTGTTTATAAAAATAATAATTATTCTTCAACGATTGTTCTGAGTTTTCTAATGTCATTACGGATAGTATAAGTATTATTATGTAAAACAACATAAGGAGCTTTCTGAAATCTCCTCACTTTTTCTTTATGCCAATCACTTCTCGTCAGATTAAATATTAAATCATGAACATATGGATTTGATGCTAGTGGGGTATGCTCAAATGAATTCAAATCTCTGTATAAATCAAGACATTGAACAGTAAATTTATCTTTAGGCCAATTCTTGCAAGCATATTTAATTCCACGAGCTGGAACTGTTCCATCACCTTTTGTTGGAATCATATCAGGTGGCTTATCCCAGCCATTCTTAAAGTGTGCAAAGAAATCTGTGTGAGCGCCACTGTTGAAGATAATATAAGAAGGAACGCCTGGTGATGAAATATCTCGTGTGGTAAGATTATTCTGGCATTCGTCTAAAATTTTGATGTTATCACCTGTAACTTTTTTATTGTCAACAAGAAGGTCACGAATTTGAGAAGCAGTATATTCAACATCTTCTGCTGATCTAACAATGGCTTTATTACCAAATACAATTGTGTTTGGCAAATGCCCTAAAACAACTGGCATTGATTCAACCATCGACGCTAGTTCTTTAGACCTAATCATAGGTAAAAGGGGAAATTTCTTTTCCCAAAGAGCTGGAAAAGATTGACCTACTCCACCAAAAGAAGGCGCTAAAAAGATTGCACGATCAATATATTTATCTTTCCATGACTGATCTTTGCAGTATTCCGCTAAGAACTGTTGTAACGAATGACCACCGCATGAAAATCCAAACATTGTTACTTGTTGATTATCATTTTGCTCATAAACTTTCTCAACAAGATCATGAAGTTTAGGCCAAAAATCTCGTAAACCAACAGGAGCAATTCTCCAATCGTAAGGAGCTGCAAACAAATCTTTGCCAATAACATATCCTTTTTCTTTTAAAAAATCGATTAGAGATGCAAAAGAACGAATTAATCCATATCCAAAAACATTTGGTACAACATAGCGAACACTCTCTTCTCCACCAAAATCATGGATACCAATTGTAACGTTTTCGCGATTATTGAAAAAATGATTTTCTTCATCCCAAAAAACTTGTAAAAACTGAAACAAGCAATTGAACATTGGTGGAACGGTCCATTTTGGGTTCACCCATAATAATTCATCAGATACTTTGTCAGGACAGAACCAATTGGCATTTGTCTGATTATATGTAATCCAAAGATTTGTTCCATACAAAGGTGGGAGCAAAATAATTGGTTTTAATGAGGATATAAAATGTGTTAGAAATAATAGCATCAAAATGAAAATTCAAATAGGCCTTATTAAGGTATTCATTCAATTTTGTAGTATTCAAAAAGTGACAACGAAAATACATATTTTGCGAAATATATCATTATAAATTTTAATTTTTTTTATTAAATATTCATAAAATTAATAATATCATTATATAATATATTTAAATTATTGTATATCTTGCTAAAAGTAGAGATAATTTCATAAATAATCACTCAGCTAATCTTTTCAACCTGAGTTAAAATTTGAAAAATTGGCCATATTTTTTGATTTTAAAAAGATTTATTTTAAAAAATCAAAAATTCCGACGCTGGGGACTTTATTTTGGATAGATTTTTTCTTTGAATACTTTACATATTTTTACTTTTCAGAAATCTTTATTTTCTCACAATTTTACAATTGTTTATATCTTACAATCTCACAATTATTTCTTAAAAAAATGCTCAATATTCTGAAGCATATAATAATTTCATAGAATTGATCTCAATTTTCTGATGATTCAAATATTTCATAAAAAATAAATTCAATTTAATAAATTAACTAAAAAATATATCTTATATTTTAAATTGGATTTTCCTCATATTTGCTATAATATTTATACAAAACATCATTTTTTTTCTAAACTTATCAAATTGTAAAATTTTCATTCAAAAAGAAAAATTAGTTTATTTTTATATCATACGTCAATTTTACCATTATATTTAGTAAATAAATTTTTTATCATCATATATTTTATTATATTATAATATGATAAAATATACTGCTTTTGTTCAACCTTAATATGGTCTATAATAATTAACATATTTAAACTTCATTTTAAATTTCATTAAAAAAAATAACAGTCGCTCTCAATGCCATATCAGAACATTTGCCATCAATAAATTTCTGGAAAATTTTAAGAGTTTTTTGTCATTTGTAAAATTTTGATTTACCTCACTAGCGATCACCTTTGAAAATTTTCCATTTTATAATATCTTTGAAAAATATGTTAAAACAATAATTATAATACAATAAAAAACAAACAAACAAATAAAAATAATATAATGGTTTAACCGTTTTAACTAGTCAAAATATTGAGAAAAAAATAATGAAATTGATAAGGGAAATTTCTCAATTTTGTTTGCATTATTACACTTTTTTCAGAGGTTCCATCAAATAATTGTGGCAATAAATAGTCGTTGATAAAAATATTAAAATATGAAAAAACTATGGAAAAATAAAAAATTTAAAATATGGATGACTAAAATGTACCAATAAACATCGTGCTGCAATGAAAAGCTGTGCCAAATTGAAAAATGAGCTTGTTAAATAATTCTTAATTTTCTTTATCAAATTTCATGGCTTTGAAATTTAATAAATAAAGCTAAATTAGTATCATCAACATTTGTAAGCCATGAAAAATGTATATCATCATAAAGGTTTTCAATATCATCAAAAAAAATTACTGATATTTTTTTAATTCTTTGAATGAATCAGAAGGTAGCTTGGCCGAGTGGTCTAAGGCGATGGATTCAAGTCCCATTACCGAAAGGTGCCTGGGTTCGAACCCCAGAGCTACCATTTTTTTTTTAATATTTACTAGAATTAACATATTATTATCAACTCCATGTTCAGTTTTTTCAAAAACGATACTGTTAGCTTTTCAAAATATATTTAAGTTAAAAATATATATTATTTTATATTTTCTTTTTATCATTAGGGAAAAATTACATTTTAAATAATAATTGTTCAAGATAATTATAATCATTTTTATATAGGCACTTTTTGAATGACTATTCAAAAAGTGACTTGTGAATGAATCCCTCTTACAACATTTTACTAAATTCATTATTTGAAACTTTAAAATTTCCCTCTTACAACAATAAACATTATAAATATGAAGCACACATTTGAATATTAGGCAATTATAACTTTTTTTTAGCAAAAATTTATAATTTGAATATCTTAATATTGAAAATACATTTAACAATCAATAGACATTCATATTATATAATAAAAAAGAAAGAATTGTTTATACATATAATAACAAATAATATTTATATAAAAAAAAAAAAGTAACAATTTAAATTATTCATTTGATCCAG
The DNA here is from genome assembly GCA_039105265.1 of Tritrichomonas musculus. Taxonomy (NCBI): domain Eukaryota; phylum Parabasalia; order Tritrichomonadida; family Tritrichomonadidae; genus Tritrichomonas; species Tritrichomonas musculus. The sequence goes on along the minus strand of JAPFFF010000015.1, from coordinate 2,228,390 downwards.
AAACAATATAAGTTACGACAGTACCAAAGTTTGGTACTGCCAACTCACCTCTTTCTTTAATTTGGAAATCGCGTCCATATATAAATTCATAAACAGCTCTCGTCGTATGAATCACATCTGGCATTCCGAGTGCCATCATTTCCTCAGCCAAATCAATAACGTCTCCGCAAACCTCGAATATTGGCACGTCCAACTCGATAACTCCGCCATAAACAGGTCCGCCGGCTGCTACTCCGCATAAAGTATTTATATCTGCGCAATTAAATTTTTCTTTAATAGCCTTAATTTTAGTTAAAGCCTCCAAAGAGAACCTTGTAATTTCCTGTGCGTGTCTTTCTGTTTGGTTTACCTCGTCGAATAGTCCTCCTATTGCCATGAACAAGTCGCCGATAATTTCAATACTTTCAATTGTTTGAAAATTTTTGGCCTTTATCAAAGAGTCCAAAGAATTGTAAACTTCATTGAAAATTTGAATGGTGTTATCGTTATGTTCTTCAAGGCAAAGAGAGATCATTGCAATTGTCACACTTTGCACTGAGAAAGAAACGCCTTGTTCTTGATTTGACATGAATTTCAATGTCAAATTTTGCGGCATTACTTTTGTGATCAATTCTTTCTTTCTTTTTGTTTCTTCTTCGAGGTCCATCTCAAGTTTTTGAATGATTGACATGTCAGTCAAAGTGACAAATGTCTTAGTCGATTCCAACTTCGTATATTTGGCGCTTATTAAACGACCATTTAACGAGAATTGGGACTGACCAAGAACGATTTCATTTGGAATTTTAATTTCATTTTTGTTATTCATTTCATTTTTAGTGTTTTTGTTTTTCATTTTGTTTTTCTGCTTCTCTTTGTCACTCTCGCTCATTGTGCTGCTGAACTTGGTCAGGTATTCATTGGCCTTCGAGTTCATGAACAAGATGTTGCCGGTGTTGTTGATGATCAAGATTCCGTTTGGATAATTCTCGGTGATCGACTTGTAAACGATGTCGTCCAAATGGACGTCGTTGTCGTCTCGTGACGAGAAGTCGCCTGATATGATTGCCATTATGTACGACGACTCGAGTATCTCTTGCGGCGGTGCGTGCAGGATCATCAAGAGGACCTGTTTCAGCTTCTTTTCCTGCTTTGACAACTCGTAGACGTACAGGAATGAAATCAGCAAACCGAAGATGAGAAGGACTGTTGATATGATGATCAATTTGGAGCGGTTATTAGTAAAGACGTGCTGAACTGAATCTGTCAATTCTTCATTTAACGGGTCCATGTATTGAGGGTATAAATGGCCGAACAAAGTATGCCAGACGTCAAAAAAGACAGATGAATTAAGGTCAATATTTCTGCCAATTGCTGAATACTCGTAAAAGATTCTTTTGATTAGATTCACATAGTAATGATACATGGAATCATCAGATAAACAACGATACATTGAGTGATAAACAGATGAGTTTACATCTTTGAAATCACACTTCGAAGTCTCGTACTTTTCAAAGTTCTTTATGTACTTCGAAACAGTGTGAATTTGACTCTCGCTGTCTCCGTAAAACATGATTCTGTAGTTATCTTGCGTAAGTTGAATTTTGGTCAGAAGAAAGGCAAGAATAAAAGGATCAGTCAACTGCGCCTGCTTCAGGCCGTTGTCCATCCATGCCTTGCATGTCAGTAGCAGCAGCGCAGACACCGAATCGCAGTAAGTGTAAGAGCAGTACATTAAAAGTGGCGAAGAATGAATGAAATCGTCCAAATTTTTAATGTAATATTGACAGCCGAAGTTAATGAAAACAAGATCGCTGACCAAAATTAAAATGCCAATTAACAAAATCCCGAAAAGTTGAGAAAGTTGGCTTCCAATATCGCCACTTCTAAAAACGGTTATTGTTCTTTCTTCCTGTCTTTTGTATTCAATTTCTTTCTCTGTTTTTATTGACATGTCATTGTCATCATTCAATGGCTCAGTATTCGATTCTTCAATCATTTTGGACAAAGTCGTTTTTGGCAATGAATTAAAGCAACGGAAAACTTTCAATTTTTGTGAACGTGACCAATTTGTGAGAACGATAGAAACTGTGATAAAAATGACAGGAAATGAAACAGAAAGAGCAATTTCTAGTATATAAAATATTTTCTTAATTTGATTGCTATGATCGTTGATATAATTCAGTAGTTTCTCGGTTAAATCTTTAATGCATGTCTCAAATTGGAAAGAGTTGAAAAGAAGATTGACAAGCTGGCGACTAGTTGCATATTCTGAAGGATGTTTCGAATTTGCAATCTTTAGAACATTTAAGACTGAATCTACTGAGTTTTGTTGTAATGATTTATTTACTTGTCCTCTAGGGATATTAAAAGTTGCATAGACAATGAATAGCGTTGTATCATTAAATAAAGTATCTTTGACTTCTTTTAAAATGATATTCTTCGATTTGTCTTTCTTAATCTCTGATAATTCATCTAATGCTTCCAAAGCTTTTTCAGCGAAATATGTCATCATTTTGTTGGTATGACAATCACCTCCAATATTTTGTGGAACTCCTCCATCAACACTCCAAACATCTTCTTGACTTCCATCAGAATTTCCACATAGATTGCGTATGTATAAAGGAGCATCTTCCATGATCCAGTGACAAGTTAATCCATACAAATGAAGAACATATTTGTGTACTTTGTCAAGATTGGTCAGATACTTGACTGGATCGGAAATCATGGTCTCCATTGGACGAATTAATACTAAAACTACAATGTAAGGAATGACAAAGAAAAGGGCAACCATTACTAATGTCAAAGTTATGCTCATTCTTAACGATGATATCGACATATTCATGATCGTGTTCCGAAGTCGAGTTTGCATGTCTTGTATGTAAAGAAATCCATCATCATCAATTATTTGACCTTCATCAATAGATCCAAAATCGCTACCACTAGCAGCACTTGAGCCACCAACTTGTGCATTTGTGGGGATATTTGGTCGAGCAGCAGTAGGACGCATGTTATGATAGATCGGGCGCGGAGGAAGGTTGGGAAAATAAACTCTCCCATAGAGATAAACTTGATCAACGCCTTCACTGTGGCCAAGTTTAATTTTTCGAGCTTTTTCGCGATGGAAACTTGAGAGTTCGTAGTTGGCTTGGACTTCTCTTTCATAGTTCGAAAGAGCGCTTAACGCATATTGGTTATTACTGTGATAATTCTGAAGATATGTGAATTTAAGGTCAATTTGTTTTACGATTGAGGAATATAGTAAAAATAATGGCTCAAGTTCTGACGTTGAGCCAGATAATGCTGCTTCCCATGTGTTCCTCATTCTAAGTTTGGCAGTAACAATAAGATTTGAAATGCTTTGTAACTTCTTTTTTAATTCATTGCTCAATGTTGATTCTCTTCTCATTAAAATTGTCATTAATTGAGCTTTTATGTACTTCTTCTTAATGTTTTTCTTCTCTATCTTTTGAACCATCATGTAAACCCAATTTAATTGTGAGTATTCTTCAGGATATATGGCCAAAAATTTGGCAAAATAAACAAGAAGTGAAAAATCTTCTTCAAAAACATTTAATGAATCAACAAAAACAGAATAACTCAGGCAATAACGATGATTAACTTGAAAACCAACAAGAATATGTGGAATAAGTTGTGATGACCGTTTAAACATCGAATAGTTTTCTTTGCTTTCTTCTAAAGAATCTAAAATTTGAATAGATTTAATGAAATAAAATGTGTGGAAATATGAACCTAATAATAGGCATATAACAATTATTAAAATAATTATTATAATTATGTATTCTGGCATCGCTTTGTCTAAAATGAAATAAATAATTGAGATAATTGAATTGACAATGCTGCCAAAGGTGACTGAACTAAATATCATTTCTTGAAATCCACTTAAAAATCGTGCAAAAAACATCATAAAGCAAAAAATAAGGCAATATCCAACAACTGTGAGGCACATCAAGATAATTGAAACTGTTTTGTTTGAGTAATGTCCTGAAAATTCTGATAAAAAACATATGACGGAAATCGTAAAAGTCATTGATGATTGGGGCCAGGGATTAGCTGTTCTAAATGCTGAAGGTGTGAAAAAAATGGTTGAAATATTAAGAAGCTGATGCAAAATAAAAAATATAATAGCTGTTATTGATGATAAAACTACTATTACAATTTGTTCATCTGTTATGTTTCCAGATTCTTGTGATGTAATAACGCCTATGAGAGACATTATCCAACAATGAGGAAGATGTTCAATGATTAAAAATACATAACTCAATAAAGTTGGAATGAAACTAGGTAATGTACTTTTTTTCTCAAAGTAATATGCTGAAAAACTGAGAAAAAGAATGTGAATAATAAAAAAAGCAATATATATATATCCTAAAACCATTTGGTATTTGATATCTGATCCTATTGGGAAAAAACGAGTAAAAATCGATAAAAAAACGCCTACACTATATGAATAATTTCCTTTTCGATAAAGTGTTTCATTTGGATAAAAAAAAGAGACAATGAACATTTGAAGTAAACGAAGTCCAAACATTAATTTACAAACAAAAGACTGAATAGGAAGAGCACTGAATAAATATGAATACAAATTAATAAATGATCTCCTAGCTCTTTTTATTGGTGATTTTCTTAAAAATTTTAATCGTTCATTTTTCGAACTAATTAATGATGATGAGCAAATACTTGTATTTTCATATGAAGACATTGATTGTGTTTCTTTTATCTGGCCTTTATTTAATGAAACTGATGTTGACATTAAGATTAATAAAGTTTGAGGACTTCAAAGAATTTTTTTGCTCTCAAATTTTAATCGTTATATTTATAATTCAATACTTTTAGATATTCATTTCTTAATATTCTATAGAAATCTCTTTTCAAAAAAAAAAATAAAATTTATAGATATATAAAAATATACGTTAAGATTTTATGTTATTTATAAAAAATGAATGCTTGTATTATATCTTTTCTATTTTATAAAGGGAAAAAATCAAATAATACCATTATTTGAAAAAGTTTTAAACTATTATTTTTTATAACAAAAAGTTGGTTGTCAAACGTTTATTTATTATCAATTAAAAGGGGAATCTCTTTCTCAAATAATAACGTTTTTTTGTTTTAAATAAATATAATTATCTTATATTATATTAAATTTATTTGAATAATATTTGTCTATATACATTTTATAATAATATAAAAACATATATTCTAAAAATAGCCTTATTATATTTACTTAAAGAATATTTCTCTTTGCTATTAGTATTTTAGGAATATATAAGTATAATAACATTTAAGCTTTTTTTGCTTCAAACAAAATAATAGTAGGAATTAAAAGATAACGTTATTTCATTTGAGGCAGATCCAGAGCAAAAGGTCAAATCATTTTTTTGATTGGTCAAAATAAATGTAAACGATTTTTTATATGATTGTTCAATATTTGAACTTTTATTATGAGTAGTCTTTTTAGATTGAGAATTATATATCGGCAAAATGAGTGAAAAGGAAGAATAAGTAAGCAATCGGTCCGTTGACCTTTGTTTTGTTTGTTGTTTCGCGTGTTGTTGTTCTGTCTTTGCTGTGATTAGTAGTTTTTGATTGAGAATCATCTTCGACGAAATGAGTGATAAGGAAGAATAAGTAAGCAATCGGTCCGTTGACCTTTGTTTTGTTTGTTGTTTCGCGTGTTGTTGTTCTGTCTTTGCTGTGATTAGTAGTTTTTGATTGAGAATCATCTTCGACGAAATGAGTGATAAGGAAGAATAAGTAAGCAATCGGTCCGTTGACCTTTGTTTTGTTTGTTGTTTCGCGTGTTGTTGTTCTGTCTTTGCTGTGATTAGTAGTTTTTGATTGAGAATCATCTTCGACGAAATGAGTGATAAGGAAGAATAAGAAAGCAATCGGTCCGTTGACCTTTGTTTTGTTTGTTGTTTCGCGTGTTGTTGTTCTGTCTTTGCTGTGATTAGTAGTTTTTGATTGAGAATCATCTTCGACGAAATGAGTGATAAGGAAGAATAAGTAAGCAATCGGTCCGTTGACCTTTGTTCTGTTTGCTATTTCACGTGTTGTTGTTTTGCCTTCATTTTTTTTATAGTTTTTTAAACATTTTTTTAATCAAACTGGCAAAAAAAAAGGGTCACTCAAATTGAATAGTTTATTTTGTTGTACGAGGGTATTCCTGTAGGACTGGGCTTTTACAGTTTATTATAAATTAATTTTAATAAATTGGCCTTATATAATCAGAAAAAGTTGTTTGCTCTGGATTTGTTGAATTGCTCTGAGTGTGGTGAAAGCACGTTAATCACAAAAAATAAATTTCAAAGACAGACCATTTAATTGAATAGTTTTATTTTATTTTTGAGAATATTATTTTTTCTTTAATAGAATTTTTTTCTGAGGTTAGGATAAAATAAGCATCGCATCCTCTGAATTTCATTCAATTATTGATAATTATTTGAGGAGAACGATCAACAAATTCTTTGAATTTTTCAATAAATCTGTTTTTTTGATATGTTTATTTTTTGTTTTTTGAAAATTAAAAAATAGTTTTATATTGAAAAATATATTAGAAAATAATATAAAATAGTTTTTAAATATATTAAATATCATGTTAATAGTCCAATTAATTATATAAAATATATATATAATGGCATAAATTATAGGTGGACTCGAACTTGATCTCCTAAAAAGTCGTAAATAGGACTTAAAGTCTAAAAAGTTTATCTCAAAAAATCTTTAATTTGATTTAAAGTCTAAAAAGTTTATCTCAAAAAATCTTTAATTTAATTTTAAGTCTAAAAAGTTTATCTCAAAAAATCATTAAATTGAATTAAAGTCTAAAATATTTCATCTAATTCGTCATTAAAATATTCTATTCCCTCAAAAGTTTATCTCAAAAAGTCTCTCAATTTATAACTAACTAGAAAAACATTTATACCAAAAAATCAAATTATTATGGCTATGTCTCGAACTTTTTTGATCAAAAAATCTTTGAATTTATGACAAATACTCTTTTTTAAAAAATCAAAAAGTCTTTTTTTTGAAATATATTTTTTTTCTTGTAGAAAAGAGATCCTTTTTCTAGGATAAAGTAGGTTATATCTCCCAAAATATCTTTTTTGGAAAATTAATTTCCATTTTACATTAAAAGGCCAATCATGAATTAATATGTATTATTGATTCTCAATTTTCTTTAAAATTGTAATAGTTTCTATACTTATTTTTAAACTTTTCTTATTAAAAATCATATATAATTTATGAATAAAAATAGCTTCGCATACTTTTTTTATTTTCAAAAAGATTGATCTAAAAATTTCAAGTTTTTTATAAAGTAAATATGATACACTATTATAAAATAAACTTTTCATTGCTCTAAAAAAAGATGAGCTATCAATGCGAAATGAATATTCATTTTACACTTTCTAATTCTAATCTTTTATATATAAAATTAAATTTGATAAATAAATATAATATCTAAAATAGTTATTTTAAATTAATTAATCTATTATTTTAAACAAAAATATTTTTTTATCAAGATATTAATTGATTAATAATTTTGAAATCAATCTTTTTGGCACTTTTACGGTAAGCAAACGAAGCTTTTTGTCTATAGAAATTCATAAAGAAATAAAGAAATTCATACCATCTATAGAATATATGCTTTAACATAAGATTATTCTATGGAATTTACGTATTAAAAATAAAATATAATTCTTCTACAAAAATATAATAATTATATTATTCAACATTACTATGAATCAATTCCATTTCTAAATAATAAATATGATATACATGTATTTTAGATTGAATGAACAATAATATTAAAAGAAAGAAATTCAATTGCATATTTTAAAGTTTTTTTAATATATCTATTACGATTAATTGTAATAATAAGTACCACTTAAAAGGTTATTTTAAAGATTTTTTGATCAAAAAAGTTCGAGACATAGCCATAATAATTTGATTTTTTGGTATAAATGTTTTTCTAGTTAGTTATAAATTGAGAGACTTTTTGAGATAAACTTTTGAGGGAATAGAATATTTTAATGACGAATTAGATGAAATATTTTAGACTTTAATTCAATTTAATGATTTTTTGAGATAAACTTTTGGGTCAAATCCTAGTGAACCCGAGTTCTAAAAAAATATCAGCACCCCCCTCTCAAAAAGTTCAAAAAAAAAAAAAGCATTCAATTTTTTTCCAACTATTTTTGAATGGTTTATTTTATTAGAACTTTTTGAATGATTTATAAAAATGATTAAAATTAAAAAAAAAATTCTGACAAAATGAAAAATGTGAGTTTTCTGGTTATGTAAAAAAATTAAAAATAGCAAATATATATATAAAAACAGATTGTAAATTACAAAACTTAATTTTATGAGATTAATCAAATTTTTGTGAATTTTTGTATAATTATGTAGTAACCATTCGGCTGTTTCGTAATCCCTTTCTATCTGAGCTTGACATCACCAATTTTTAAACACTGCCATTCTCGAAATTTGGAATTACTGCGCATGGAATAGAAATTACGGCATATAAAAAACGGTAACTTTTTCAAATAATAAATGGTCATGTTAAAACTTTGTGAATATTTGCTTTGAATCCATGTTGGTTAAGATAAAAAAAAAAACTCACGCTTAATATTTTAACGTTTTTTTTTTTTATATATATACCGTAACTCATGCTTTATATTTTAATAAACCAGACCAATTTATTACAGAAACTAATCTCACTTGCATATGATTGTCCTTGCAGTTATATTAGTTGATTTTATTCAGCATCAGCATACCATTATTTACTCTAATCATCCTCGCCTGCTCAAATCAATTATCCAATTTTATTTTAAGACTGAAGTCTCCTCCACCTATTATCAAATGTGTAATAAGAAATTACTTGTAAATAATTAATTATATTTCTTCTCAAAAACGACCAAATAAAATACGGCTATTGTATAGAGCGGGTTCGGCAAAATTACTGATTTGACAACGGAACTCTCCAACTTACGACCGTAAGGGTTAATTATGTGGGAAAAAATAGAAAGTTTTGGGATAAATTGAAAAAATAGTAGAAATGAACAGTTGTCAGAAAAGTTGTAGAATAAAATGAAAGATAAGTAGCAGTATTATATATTTAATGAACTCCCTGATCAGATATTTCGATAGAGGTGTCGCAAAAAGTGTAGCTGAACATAATCAATCAAATTCAAAAAATCTAATGCTCGTTCTAATAATGATGAAATTCCATGGAGTCAATGATAGATATGCTGCAAAGCAAACCAATTGGCCAGATGATATATTATATTACACTGCATATCCTTATAAAGCATCTCGAAAAGCACATAAACAATAAACCTGTAAATCGAGCTTTAACAGAATACTAAGGCATAATAAGTTGTAAGATAAGGAGTAGAATAAGTTATAAAATAAGTCGTAGGATAAATTGTGAGATAAGTAATAGGATAAGGTAAAAGATAAGTAGTATATTAAGTTATAAAATAAGTCGCAGGATAAGTTGTAAGGTAAGTAATAGGATAAGGTAAAAGATAAGTAGTATAGGAAGTTGTAAGATAAGTAGTATAGGAAGTTGTAAGATAAGTAGTATAGAAAGTTATAAGATAAGTTGTAAGATAAGTTGTAAGATAAGTTGTAAGATAAGTTATAAGATAAGTTATAAGATAAGTTATAAGATAAGTTATAAGATAAGTTATAAGATAAGTTATAAGATAAGTTGTAAGATAAGTTATAAGATAAGTTATAAGATAAGTTGTAAGATAAGTTATAAGATAAGTTGTAAGATAAGTTGTAAGATAAGTTGTAAGATAAGTTGTAAGATAAGTTGTGAGGTAAGGAAAAAGATAGAAGTAAGATAAGTCTTCAGATACACAAGACAGTTCAAAAAGGTAAATAAATATATACTTAACAATCAATGCAAAATAGAATGATTTATTTGATCACTATCTTTTTTGAAGCTAGAAAAATCGAATTATAAATGTGAACATATGATTAGAAATCATTAAAAAATGGTTTTTACAATTACTACTTATTGATATCGGTATTGCAAGTTCTAATAAAGCTTATTTTTGTATTTTATTTAGCAAAATTATTTTATTTTGAAGGAATAAACACAAGCTTTTATCAAAATAATGATTCTCTCCGATTTCCTTTTCTGAACATGTTAAATTGTACTTAAAAATTCATTAAATTAGAAATACTGGCCAAAAACATTTAATATTATCAAAAAACTGCTCTAGATATTCAATTTATTTGATTCATTATTGTAAATCATCTTCCAACTTGCATTTTTAATCATTCTCAAAAAAGTAAATCAATGGATTTTATCATTCCTCTGATTCTTTTTAGTCTAATAATAAATATTAAAAATTACTGTCATGGAATAAGTTGATATCTAATTATATAAATTATTTGGAAAAGGTAGGATCGAAAGATTTTAGTAGAACAAAATTTTTATTTTTTTGAAAGCATATTTGGTCTATTTTATTTAGCTTATATAGCCAAAAATGTGTTAAATTCCTTTTGTTTTAACGTTAACTTATGTTGTTTAATTAAATATATGAACTCTTACATAAAAAGGAAAAAAATGGAAAATTTCCAATTTTTCCTCAAATCATCAATGCTAAAAAAAAATAACTGCTGCTTTTCTCTCAAAATTGACCTACTTTAGCCATATATTTGGCCTTAAATATTTCTCATTATTAAATTTTAAGGTTCCGATTTAAAATAATTCGCTGTAAAAAAGCAAATATAATACTCATTAGGATAGAAAAAGATATGGAAAGAAAATAAATATGATAATAAAAACAATTAAAACATTAAAATAAAGTCAATTACTAATACTATAATATTTAAAATTAGAATAGATTTGTTTTAAAACCAAATGTGTTTATATACATATATATATATCAAACCAAAAAAACAATAAAGTATGTATTGCGATGTGTAAGTTTATTACTAATTATCAAAAAATTTTTATTGATTAAACCTAAAAAAAGGATTTCAGAATAATAAGTATAAATTGCTCTAACATAAAAAGAAACCTATTAAAATTGGAATGACTAAATCAATATAAAATTTAAATGAAATGTAATTGAAATTTATTTTGAAATTTTACGTAAAATGAAAAGGAAATATAAAATAAATGTAATTTAAAGCATGCTTAATTTTCATGAGTATTTAATAGAAAAAGAAGGCGCTTAGATATTTTTTTACTAAGATATAATCATTATGTTGATTCTTGCTTGCCAGCCAGGCTTTCTTTACAGGACAAGTAGCAGCATTATGGAATGAACAGTCGCAGATTCTACAATGACGAGTGTAATTGAAATTTATTTTAAAATTTTACGTAAAATTCTAAACCTTATTGAGCTGTAGTTTGCGGTTGTGAGATTAATGCGTTGTATCTGATAAAGGAACCTTGTATTAAAGTAAATGTTTGCTTGGATTGGAGAAAACTGTTTGATTTTGTAAGAATTCTAAATCTTATTGAGATGTAGTTTGCGGTTGTGAGATTAATGCGTTGTATCTGATAAAGGAACCTTGTATTAAAGTAAATGTTTGCTTGGATTGGAGAAAACTGTCTGATTTTGTAAGAATTCTAAATCTTATTGAGATGTAGTTTGCGGTTGTGAGATTAATGCGTTGTATCTGATAAAGGAACCTTGTATTAAAGTAAATGTTTGCTTGGATTGGAGAAAACTGTCTGATTTTGTAAGAATTCTAAATCTTATTGAGATGTAGTTTGCGGTTGTGAGATTAATGCGTTGTATCTGATAAAGGAACCTTGTATTAAAGTAAATGTTTGCTTGGATTGGAGAAAACTGTCTGTTTTTGTAAGAATTCTAAATCTTATTGAGATGTAGTTTGCGGTTGTGAGATTAATGCGTTGTATCTGATAAAGGAACCTTGTATTAAAGTAAATGTTTGCTTGGATTGGAGAAAACTGTTTGATTTTGTAAGAATTCTAAATCTTATTGAGATGTAGTTTGCGGTTGTGAGATTAATGCGTTGTATCTGATAAAGGAACCTTGTATTAAAGTAAATGTTTGCTTGGATTGGAGAAAACTGTTTGATTTTGTAAGAAAGAAATAAAAGATAAAGTGTTTAATGTTAATTTTATGAAACCAAAATCAACCGCCAAAAAATCAACTTTTTGAGAGGGGGGGTGCTGATATTTTCACAGAACCTGGGTTCTCTGAAAATTTCCTCTAAACTTTTTAGACTTAAAATTAAATTAAAGATTTTTTGAGATAAACTTTTTAGACTTTAAATCAAATTAAAGATTTTTTGAGATAAACTTTTTAGACTTTAAGTCCTATTTACGACTTTTTAGGAGATCAAGTTCGAGTCCACCTATATAAATCTCATATTATTATTAATAAAATAAAGGGTACACAGAGTCAAAAATGATTGATAATTTATACATATTATTTCATAAAAGGGTATTTTGTAAATTATCATGTATCAGTCCATAATATTTAGATATTATAATATTTTATCAAGTGAGTAGTTCATTCGAATTTTCAATTGATTTGGTTATGAAAACGGGAATATTCGGTCATTATGAGCTATTATTATAAAAAGAAAGTTGGTTTATCATAAGAAAATTTTTTTAATAAAAACTCATGATCTCCAAATGATCGTAGAAATTGCTATTTCAATCGAAACGATCATTTTTTCAAGTAACACATATAATATTTTGATGCAAATTGAGAACTCACAAAATAGCTCGCACCTATTGAAAGCTTTTTTCAAATCCCCTTCAATACTAGGCTTTTGTATCCAGTGAACTGAGTGTCCATTTTCGACTTTTTGTAAAAAGCTGTCACTTTTTGTGGACATAAAACTGCTTTTTTATTTAGTATTTTATTCAAAGATTTGAGTTGAAGTATCCAAAAAAATTTTTATTGGATACTCTATTTTTACTTTAATAAACTCATTAATATCTGAAAAAAAGAATAATAAATGCCTTAAACACCTACTATTCTTAATTTTTAAAAAACCTCTCAAATATGAATTATAAACTTTTCAAATTCACTAAGAATGATTTTGACCAAGAAGATCAACATTTGAAATAAAAAATAAAATTCAATGTAAATTTGGAGCGATATAATTGGTCAAACGAAATATACATTCAAAATAATCAATGAAATTTGAAAGGTGTATCCAAGATTGAATTAAAGTGTCCATTTTGGCTATTTTGGATCCTCAAATTCTCTCAAAAAATAACGAACAAAAATGAGTATCCATTGGATACTTTTTGAATACAAACTCGTTTGGACACAAAAGCCTAGCTTCAATATATAATGGATAAGAAAATTTGAATTGAAAAAAGTTGTTTTTTATCAAAAAGTTTGACTTTTTCATAATATTTCATATTTTTAGATTTATCTTTTTCCCCCTACTATATTTTTCAACAAGTTCTATTTAACTTTTTCTTATTATATCATATTAAATCTATTTTGCCTATTTATAAATCATAATTCTTTGATCGATAAAAAACCTATTTTGACTCCACTTTATCAATTACATGAAATGAAATAAAGTTTATCTTAATCATAAATTATTTTATTTAGTAATTTTTCAAATCTATATGGTTTAAATTAATAGTTCAAAAGCAATATGTTATTTTTATTGTTTGATCAGACCCTATTAAGGTATTCATTCAATTTTGTAGTATTCAAAAAGTGACAACAAAAATACAAATTTTGCGAAAAATATCATAATAAATTTTAATTTTTTATATTAAATATTCATAAAAAAATAATATCATTATATAATATATTTAAATTATTCTATATCTTGCTAAAAGTAGAGATAATTTCATAAATAATCACTCAGCTAATCTTTTCAACCTGAGTTAAAATTTGAAAAATTGGACATATTTTTTGATTTTGAAAAGAATTATTTTAAAAAATCAAAAATTCCGACGCTGGGGACTTTATTTTGGATAGATTTTTACTTTGAATACTTTACATATTTTTACTTTTCAGAAATCTTTATTTTCTCACAATTATTCAATTGTTTATATCTTACAATCTCACAATTATTTCTTATAAAAATGCACAATATTCTGAAGTATATAATAATTTCATAGAATTGATCTCAATTTTCTTATGATTCAAATATTTCATAAAAATTTAATTCAATTTAATAAATTAACTAAAAAATATATCTTATATTTAAAATTGCATTTTCCTCATATTTGCTATGATATTTATACAAAACATCATTTTTTTTTCTAAACTTATCAAATTGTAAAATTTTCATTCAAAAAGAAAAATTAATTTATTTTTATATTTTACGTTAATTTTACCATTATATTTAGTAAATAAATTGATGTCATCATATATTTTATTATATTACAATATGATATCATATACTGCTTTTGTTCAACCTTAATATGGTCTGTTTGATCTTTCTTTTTAAAATAATATTCATCATTCTGATGTAGGAATAATATAACTTGTTGTAAGTTATTTAGAAAAGGGGGGAAAAAAAAAAGTAATCAACTAAAAATAGGTTATTTAACTTTTTTATTCGAAGTGAATGACACTGTCTTTATGTCTAATAAGGTTCATATAGAATTGCCTATTTTCTGGAGATAATTTAGTTTCGAGTTCCTCTGAATTTACTCGATGTTGTTCATCGATTTTTTGAGTAAGAGCATTGAACCAGTCAACTGGAAGCTCTACACCATTCTCGAGGAAGTATATTGCATGTCCAAGAACTTGGTAGAACCATGGAAGTTGTTCAATTTGATCCATCATCGTTGATGCAGCTTTCAAAGCACGAACAAGGCAGTTCTTGATCTTATCTGGTGATTTGAAGGCCTCTTCTTCATCTTCATCTTCTTCCTCATTTTGTGATTGATTTTCTTCTCTATCTACGTTAAACATATGAGAGCATAAAATATGAGCTTCAGCTTGTTGATCTTTTTGAAGGAGTCCACCTGCATTGTTGCAAAGCTCTGATGTGATTGAGATATATGCTGATGCTGGCAAATTGATAAGTTCTGTGGCTGTTCTAATCATGGAAATAAGCATTCTGAATCTTTGGCCACTTTCGAACACACCATCTTTCCAAATCTTAATTGATGATACAAAGAATTCTGTTGTAATTGCTGCAGTTCCGCATCTGTCACTAATTTTTGTAGCTTCAAGATAAATCCAAAAGCTTGGAAGAGGAGGTGGGTCTCCATTGTCTTTCGAGAGTAAGGAATAGATATGTTGTAATACATTTCTAACGGTTGTTTGGCATTTAGAGGCTTCTCCTTGAGCATCTATGTCAACAGCAATTTTCAAAATTGATTGACCAAGAGACAAGTAAAGATTTTCTTTAACTTCATTAGAAAGTTTTTGGATGGTTGCTGAAACGCTTGTCAAAAGTTGGAATGTTGTGTCAATTGAAGATTCTGATTTGATTAAATGGAAAACACGAGCGACGGCCTGAAGATGGTAAGAAATTGGGTCTTCTGGATCTTCTTCATAATCAGATGGCTCTTGTAAAAGAACTTGGATTATATTAAAGAAAGACTTGAGTTTATTTGTATCGTCAATGAGAGCTTCAGTTCTAGAAAATCCGTTGCATACTTCAAGAGCAATCGATTTTCTATCATTATATCTCATTCTGTTAACAAGAGCTGGGAAATAGTCAAGTTCGAAGAGCATTGATGCATCTTTCATCTCACGAAGAGGAGTTACAAGAAAGAATCTAAGCTTCATTGAAACTTTAGGATTGTCTAAGCGGGCATCGCCATAAATTCCATCGATGTGATTTTCGACGAAATGGAGAATACTATTAACATTAGATGTATTGTTTGGATCAACTTCAAGTGTAAAGTTAAGAAGTGTTCCAAGCATTTCAAGTGTATCTTCAAGTGAGAAATGTTGACCAGCTTGAAGGAGTTGATCAATTTGTTGTGCAACGAGCTTCACTGTTTTTATTGCCATAGCCTTATCAGAATCCTGTGCTGTAAAGTATGTTTGAAGCCTCTTAATGATTGAAGTAACAAGAGATAAAGTTGAAACTTCATCTTCTAATTTCATAAGAACCTCGAAAAGGGTTTCAAGAGTTTCGATGTGGTATTCAGCTGGAAACACTTGTGTAATGATTTCAATTATATAGTATTGTGCAAGAGGTTCTCTGCATGCAGTTATTTGTTCAACAACGCATGGCAAAATGATATCTTTGTAATGAGTTAATTCAAGGCCATTGAGCATTGAAAGACGTTGAATGTTTGATCCTACAAGTTGTTTCAGTTGTGATCTTTGTAATTTTCTTTCTTCAACAGTTTTTGTATCAAGAGAAAATTCAAGTCTAACCCAAAGAACATTCATCTGCTTGAAATTCTCAAGAATGAATTTAAGTGAATCTTCAATGTCTCCTCCTTCTGTATTTCTAGAATCAGGAAGAACATCTTTCATAATGTGCAAGAGATAGTATCGTAAAAAGAGTGCCCTTGTGGGATGTTGAACGCCTCTTGCCATTTCTATAAGATCACGCATAACATCGCATGCTTTTGCATGTTCATATTTAATGAAAGCTGGAGCAACTGTAAAGAGAAGATAAAGGCGTGGAACGATAGATGGAGTATATTGAACCGTTTCATAAAGTTCGGCTATGTCTCTTGAAGAGAAAAGTTTTCTTTCGTCACCTTTAAAAGCGAGCGCAAGACTTGATAAATGCGATAAAATAGTAATATAAAGGTCATTGTAACGAACTGGCGTAAGAACACTTGTCTTCATGTCTTCAAGCATTAGCGTAGCATACCTTAAGCCTTCTTTAACGTTTTTTTCATCAAATTGTCTGTTCATTAAAAATCCATAACCTTGAATACGATCGTTTGCTTCCTTGACAAAGACTTCTTGTTCTTCATCGGGAGGAAGTTGTCCATACTTTAATTCTGTTTCTGGTTTTGTCATTGTAAATGTAATAATATATTAACCGCTATATTTCAATAAAACTCGATGTTAGTGTTCTTAATAAATTTATGCTTATATTTGGTCGCATTTAGGATCTATAAAATTTTATATTATATGAACAAAAATATGGCAAATAAGCTGCAATGTTTTTAAATTTTATTAAATAAATAAATTTTTTTATTTCGTATAATCGAAAATGAGATTTCATATATGAAATTAAAAATTAAGCAATACTTTAGATGGCTTTCATATTTTTCCATAATAAAAAATTAAATTTATTTTGTAAGGTGTTATATATATTTTGAAATTAAAAACATGAAACGAAATAAAGGAGCAAATATATTGTTAGAAAAACAATTTTAAAAATTGAGACAAATCATGAAAAGCTCAGAAACGCTATATGGATTTTAATCGTTTAGGTTAAAAATATCACCAAAACAAAATATCATATCAACTAAAAACAGTTTTTATTCTATTGTTATGAAATTATTTTTAATTATTTCTAAATAAAAAGAAATAAATATAATTACTTATAATATAAAACTAATTTTTTATCAAATTATTAATTTGTATTTTAATGTTTTCTTCAATTATAAATTCAAAAATAACAATTTTTTAAACCTTATCAAAAAATTGAGATATCATCGGTTATTTATAATGTTGTAATATCTATATATTTCTTAAATATATATATAGAATTTTGGCGTAAATATATATTTACTTGGTTTTTTATTCCAAAAAAAGAGTTTATATTCCTATATTTTTTTTAATAAATACTCTTTCAATAAAATCTTTTTGGTAACAATGAATCTATTCATATATTATGTTATAATATGAACAAATATTTTATTTTATAATTTTATTATTATAATGATAACATATTTACAGTGATATTTGAAAATAAATTTCAACTAATAAAAACAAATATGTACACAAATATAATTCATATTACTCATAGAATTATTAACTCTAGTTTAAACATCAATACAATAATGACAGTTCTCGGTGGGCAGTCTCGAGATTGTAAACTTACAGTTCTTGGTGATTCAAGTGTTGGGAAAACGACGCTTATTCATAGCTTTGTCAATGACGAATACAGGCCAGATTTCAAACCAACATTAGGAACAGATATATCTACAAAATATTTAACTATTGATGGACAACAAATCACCGTGACAATATGGGATACAGCTGGAACAGAGAGGTTCAAGTCATTAAGCCAAAACTTTTACCGTGGTTCGCAAGCCTGTATTCTTGTTGCTGATCTTACTAATATCGAATCGTTTAAAAACCTTAAACTATGGCATCAAGATATATATGGAGCTTTACCTGCAGAAGAAGTTTCAACTTTTCCTTTCGTAATTTTAGCTAATAAATCAGATTTGACAGATCAAAGAAAAGTTTCACCTGAGCAAGTTAAAAATTTTGGTGAAATAATTCAATGTGAAACGTTTGAGGTTAGTGCAAAAAATAGAGATAATGTTGATGATGCATTTGAATTTATTCTCAAAAAATATTTAGAAAATTTAAGAATCAATCCAGTAAGATTAGAACCTAATTCTATAGATATAGATGGAAATAATGACAATCAAAATGGTGGCGGTTGTTGTCATTTTTAGTGTATTTGGTGATTTTTTTACATTTCATGTTTTTTTTTTTTTACCCAGCATATTATTATAATGATTTTATTTAATTATTCTTCAATAAATTAAAATCATGAAGTTTTTTAAACTACTGTAAATGTTTTTATGTATTCTATTGAAAAGTAGACTTGTTATATCTCGATAATCGATATCAATTATCTGTACGTTTTTTGATATCAATATTGATAACAAAATTATTAATCTGATAATCGATCTTGATATCAAGAAAAAATTTTTTTCAAAAAAATTTTTAAAAGTATTCAAATTTTTTGGAAATAAAAAATACAAATATATTTGTTTATAATAAAGTTTAAATAATAAAAAATGAGAATATATGTTTTATCTAAATGATATATTATTTTACAAAGAGTAAAATAAAAAATAATAATTTATAGCAAGTGGAAAATGTCTGATAATCTTATCAAATATATAGTATTTTCATATAGCATTTCTTATTTGATCAACGATTTGTTGAGAATATTGAAATATCAAGCTTTATATATGTCAATTCTGATATCAGAAAACCTATTTAAATGAAATAATAAGGGAATGTAGATTTCTTTCAAAAAAGCATTTCACAACTCATAAAATCAACAAAATGTATCGCATTAATGGATATCGCATCAGGCGTATCAAAGGTGTACTTTCACTTAAAAAAACAGCACAAAAAAATGAAATTATTACTGGTAATTCTGAAAATGAGCAACGTTTCATCGCAATTATAAACGAAATATCTGATATGTCTGATGATATAAAAAACATCAAAACTTCATTACTCGTTATCAAAACTATTTCAGAGATATTGAGTGAATGAATCATAACTGAATGAATGTTTCACCACCATCAATCACTTGAATTGCAAGATATGATATTTTCATGTTTTTCATAAAAAACATCAAAACAGAAATTTGATGATGATTGACTGTAAATGAATTTCAAATGTTGTTTATTAAAACATGGAAATATAAATAATGTAGTAATTTCATTTTTGATATGAGGGTTAAGACCTTCCCATCCTTGAACTAATAGATAAAATGTCATGTTTGTGTGTCTACAACAGTACCATAATATAATACTTCATGTGTGAAATGTTAGCTGATAACTGATATCATCAAATAAAACTAATGTATGAAGATGCTTTTTATCAAAACCATCAACCTGCAATGTATTGAATAACTTATTAAGATCATTCTATGTGATATTCAGTTCTGGAACATTTAATTTATCTTATAAATGATTATTTTTGATGTTATAATACTCATTTTATGCATTCATGATTTTTTTGAGAGTTTTTTCTGCATCAGCTTCACTCTCAATAATAATTGGTAAACATGGTTCAATTAAAAAAATTAACGCTAAAAAGGATCTATCACTTTCATTTCCATCTTTTGTAATATACAAGAACGTCCACTTTTTGAGCGAAGCTGATGCAGAAAAAACTCTATGTGAAATAATTTTTTAAAAAAATAATATTTTGAACGATTAAATTAATATACTCTAAAAGAAAAATAATAATTAATAAAAAAATATTTTTTTTTCATTATCTGCTAGTTGTTCTTCTGATACCTGATTATAAGGAAATTGTAAATGCTGCGACAGTCCGTTCGAATGGAGCTGCAACAGCATCTATATATTCTGAAGCTATAGATGTTTATATAATTATATTACGATCACTTATTCATTAATAGAATATTATTTTTAAAATTACGATCATTTTATGAAAAGTACTCCAAAATATCAGATGAAAGTATTTTTTTATTAGGTAAATTTTGAATGATTAAATAGACGCTACTTTGAATAAGATAATTTGATCACTTTTTAAGTGGTATTTGACCATATAACTATTTAAAATGAAAACTTTGAACTTTTGACAAATTTTAATTTGAGCTTGTATAATATATAGAAACGAGTAGACAATACGTTTTCATCAACGATATTTTTATTACTTCTTCTAATGAAATTACGATAATAAAGACTAAGGAAAAAACTGTCGACGAATGATAATAACTGTACCTTTCGATCAGCTATGACTTTCGGATTCTTACGAGTATCAACACTGAGTTGTTTCTGATGTCGTGAATCTCTCTTATCATCGAATTTGTATACAATGAAATGACACTTCATTTGAATAGCTATTTCCAATATCTTCTTATTTGGTATCGATCGAGTTAACATTATCGAACGAAGCTTATGGAGTTCGTCATCATTGAACACACATGATTGAACACAAGCGTATACGAAACAGTTATCACGATAGTTCTTCTTGTTAATGGTATTGAATATCTGATATCTGGACAAATCTAAACCATTGATTAGATTAATGTATGGAAAGAAACCATTGGATGGAGCTCCACGAAAGTCATCAACTGATTCGATTACTACTTCTTCACCATCAACCTTTTCGATGAACTCAGTCTTTCCAGTCTTTTCATTCTTAGTCATCTTGAAGAAAATCACTTCGAATCGAACTGGAATGCAATCCCAACCGACTAAATGTGGATCACAATCGGAGAAGTAATCTTCTACTGTTATCTCACCGAGTATACATCGTATCATAGTTTCGAAATCTACCTCTTTATTTAGATTGAACTTTCGACCATTACCGTTCATGTCATAACAAGTTATAATTGGTCTCCATTCATCAGTTTTCATCTTACGAATATGCCGTAACACTTTAACGAAAGCGTATTGTTTCTCACTATCATCATCGATATCGATTTCAAATGATTCATGATTTCGAACATCTATCATCATTCTCTTCATCTCGTTTTGACACTCATCTTTGTCATGAACATTCTCTTCATAACGGAGTCGATCATCGGATTTGGTTGTCGTATAATCAGTATCGATATTCATTAACGATTCGATATATTGTTTATATTCACTTGGTTTTGGAACTGAATAGAGTTCATTCATATTCATCAATGAACGTTCGAACATAGCTGTATCTTTCAATGATTGTTTATACTGTTTATGACTTTGATGTTGTTTTTGTTGTTGACGTTTCATTGTCGACATTCGTTTGAATAGATCGTCATCGGACTGTTTCTGTTCACGAATTTCATTGAATCGATTAACATAATCATCTACACGTACACCTCTAAAAGCGATATTCATCTGTTTGATACTCTTCTTCAATATAGGTTTCAACTCTTTGATCTTGAGTGATCGATATCTATCAAACCCTGGTAATGATAGAATCTCAGATTTCGATAGTCTACTCAACAACTTCGTAATTTAAGGTGAAATAAAAAATAATTTTCATAGTCTAACAATAATTATCATCCACATCAATATTAACATTAGTATCGACATTAATGGAATCATCCATCGAATTAACATTGATGATGACACGTATATGAATATCATCGTATAGTATTCTATCGATTTCATCTTGAGTCGGTTCCGAGTAATCGACAAATTCATCTATTTTTCGACCATCAACGTCTATGGATTTGACACTCATTTAAGTGAAACCAAAAATAAACATCATTTACTCTTCACTGGAATCTACATATGGTTTAACTCGTTCATTGGTTTATCATAAGTTCTATGCATTTATAGATCAATTGTATCTTCTTATCCATAGATACATCATCATCATAGATAGCTATGAAACGATCATTGAGTTCATCAATATCATCTATGTTGTAGTAGTTGATGATGTTGTCGAGGTTGAAGTCTCTATCAAGACCAACATCATTGAGATAGTCATGAAGTTGTTCCATTAAATCATCAACACTGTTGATGTTAAAGAGATCGTGAAATTCGAAGAAGTCATCAATAGCTAATTCAACCGTTTCGATTGGTAACGGAATGTGTTCATCTTCTATGTTATCTCTTCTATAACTCATTTAAGTGAAACCAAAAATAAACATCATTTACTCTTCATCGTCAGCGAATTCATCTTCATCGAAAGCTCCACATGGTTCAATCCATTCATTGATTAACACTAACTTTGAATCCATAGCTACATCATCATCATAGTTAGCTATGAATCGATCATCGAGTTTGTCAAGATCGTCGATGTTGTAGTAGTTGATGATGTTGTCGAGATTGAACTCTGATTCGAGTAGTTCATCGACACTGTTGATGTTAGAGAGATCATTGTTATCGGTTCGACTGTGAATTCAATTTTGGTCATCAATGATTGACTCAATGGTTTCGACTGAATCGATTGGTTCGACTGTGAATTCAATTTTGGTCATCATATTATTATTATGATATGACGATAAAAAAATAGTTTGAATCGAAAGTGAGTCAGTTTACGATTGATCGTTGAAGACTATGGTTTTGGACCATCAACAGTGTTGTCGCTGACGTGGAAAGTTGACTAAAAATAAACATCATTTACTCTTCATCAGTTCTATCTTGGTCATATTCGATGTACGATCTATCAATCGATCATTAACACATAAAGAGTATCGTTTGTTCATATCGTCTACTAAACAATACACATGTGAATTCCATCTAACTTGATAATTCAATGGTCCACAACCCAGTTTATATACCTTTCGTTGACTTGGACTGAAGAAGTAGACTCGTTTACGGAACATATGTGTTCCATTACATGTAGACCATATTCGTTTGGATACCTATCCGGAGTAATGAAATGATAACTCTCTGGTTTAAACCCGAAATCGTCATAGTACTTGAAGTACTCACTCATTTGGAATGAAGATAAAAAGTTAAATGAATATCGATAGCGTTGTCGTTTACAAGTGATCGGCGGAGACATAGTTTTGGACCATCAACAGTGTTGTCGCTGACGTGGAAAGTTGACGTACAATGCTGATAAGGACGGGAGGAGCACGCAGTGCGGATCCCTCCTTATCTAATCTACTGGATATACTTAAAATTCAATAAACTAGTTTCAAATAAACATTAGCACATGCATTAATTCGCTTTAAACTTGGAAAAACAATAATTGGTTACCCTATAGAGCTTAAAAGAATAGAAATTCTTCTGAGTATCATACTTGAACATTATGAGAAATTAAATGAACTTTTAAAAGCTAGGATTCCAACTGCTTTTATTTATAACGTCGACGAGTGCGGATTTCAATCTTGGGCTGACAAGATCACTGAAAAAGTTGTTGTACCAAATGAAGTTGAAGAAACATCAACAAACATAGGAATTGACCGTGCAAGCAGACTAGCCACTTTGATTGGTTGTGTATGTGCTGATGGCTCAACACTAAAGCCATTTATAATAATCACAAGAAAAACGAAAGAAAAAAATTATGGAAGAA
This sequence comes from Tritrichomonas musculus, assembly GCA_039105265.1. Classification (NCBI taxonomy): domain Eukaryota; phylum Parabasalia; order Tritrichomonadida; family Tritrichomonadidae; genus Tritrichomonas; species Tritrichomonas musculus. Next base: position 2,204,571 of record JAPFFF010000015.1, on the reverse strand, counting down.
TTGGGATATGGTCAAAATGTTGTGGAAGTGGTATTCCAGGCAAATGGTTTTGTGGCTGGATCATTGTTCGATTATTGGTCACAAACAATATTTTTTCCGGAGGTGAAGGAGAAAAGAATAAAATATCAGTACCAAGGTCCTGTATTGCTATTGTTCGATGGATGCACTGCATATTCATCAGATTTCTTTTTAGATGAATGTACGTATAATGATGTTATTCCGATTCAAGAACCTGCCAAATTTTTCATATCAGGTGCATGTTCTTGATATCGGGATATTTGGTCTTCAAAATAACATCATTAAAAGTTTAAAATCATAAGATGATTGTAGTCCTTACACTAACCAGATTATTTCAATAGTTGATTCCTGGCAAAAAGCAACTATTCGGAGCAATGTAACTAGTGCTTTTCGCCAGGCTGGCTTTGTGAATTAAGAAATTGATTCCAAGTATTATGCTAGTGTTGATCCAAAAAAAGCAAGATCTATTCGTGGTATTGATCATGAAGAAAATCACTTATTTCCAGAAAACAAGAAAAGAATTCCAATACTAAAATGTTGATGTTGATTAATCATGATTATCAATTTTCATGTAAAACTTCTATACTTCTCATTAACAATTGGTTGTATAGAAATCAATTGATATAACTGTAACACGATGATTTGAAGGTTTAAAAGAATTTGATACCTTCATTCAAAATAAAGAGAGGCAATCACGAATTAATGAATGAGAAATCTTTTTAAGAAAGTGTGCAATACTTCAACTATCTTCAATGCATGATAATGATATGAATTAATTTCAATTTTATTGAGAATCAAATAAAATCTTACCGAATCTCAAAAATTCAATTAAATTCACAAAAAATCTTCACCGAATCTAACTTGAAAAAGTTAGATTTTTTAAAAATTTGCTTTGTAACTTTTATCGTGAAAGAATTCAGCCAATATTCTAGTATTACATAAATATTTTTTTCAAATGAAATGTTTTTTTACTATATTGCCAAGTTAGACTACTTATTTTTTATGATAAAAGAATTATTATTATTATAAATAAATCTTTTTTTTGTTCGTTTGTTTACTTCTAAAATAATTATTATAAGTCATACAATCATTTCAATCTCAAAGTTGAGGAAATATTTTCCCACTTTTCAATAATAATTGATAATATATCAGCATTATATTATATTATTCTATTAAAAATATTTAAACTGTGGTAAACAAATGGGAAATAATGTGTAATTCATCAAAAAACCATATATATTCTGATTTGAAATATTATTAATTCATACAATTAAATGTAAATTTGTAACGAAAAAGAGTTTTAATCAGCAAAATCAATTGACTTAGAAAAGTATATTTATATTATATATTTATATATAAATTGGCTAATGAAATGAAACACAAAGCTTGAGTCGACAGTTAAATCCTTCGTCGACTGTTTTTTCCGTTATCTTTATTTACTGAATTGTATCTCACATTTATCTCAGGATGTATTTAATCAATGAAAGTGCAACTCATATCTTTCCTTTTATTTGTTAGAAATTCATTCACTTTATTTTAAACAGTATCATTTTATGATATATTATCTGGAATCATTGTTTATAATTTGAACAAATATGCTATCTTCACAGAATCAAATTTACAAATTATTCATTTTTTCCATAAATGCTGCATTAACAAATTCATCAACAACTTCTCCATTTGGAATGTAATTAGCGAGTTCTGGTGGCTTTACATCTGGATATTCAACTGGTTGCGGAGGCATGTTTTGGACACCATAATCAGATGGAGATGAATTACAAATGAGATAATCACCAGGATTGAAACCTCTTGTATTAACTGCTGGTGCAACACCTGTTATTCTATTCAAATCGTTAACAAGTAATCCAACCAGATTATCATATGAATGCGCGTTAACTTTATTCTTAAATTCACCTACAATATGATGAACTTGATGATGAATTCATGGAATTGATGATTTCTCTTTACTCTACAGGGTGGTAAAAAAGTCCGTTCGTCAGGGTTTTTTACAATGTATAGTTAACATTACTATTTCATATTATGTACATATATTCTTTGAATTATAAATAATAAAAGTATATTATTTATTGTTGAAAATCTATTTAATTAACTTTTAAAAAATTAATTCAAAAAATAGTATGCATTTATATTTTTTTGTATTTTTAAAATGTATTGAAAAAAATTAAATGTATTTCAGATTGTGATTCTATTTCATTTATCAAAATAATATAATATTAAGCTTAGTTTAAGAAGATAATATTGACATATATTTTGAAAATAATTATTTGGGTTTGAAACATAAAGTGATGAATAAACTTCAAACCATACATACATTCATCTCTTTTGATTAAAAAGTATTATAAAAAAACCTAATATTGGATTTTACTGAATTAATTTCTATATTTTAATATATATGCATCTATACTATTTGAATATATGTATTTATTAAATATTTATTCCAATTATCAGTTTAAATTGTTTGATTGATTCTTATATATGCAAAATTTGAACTTTTTCAGTATTCCAAAATTTTTGGAAAAATGATAAAATAGTTGAATCTAATTCATAAATCATATTTATTTTTATTTATTAATATATATAATAATATACAATTTAAACTTTTTATATATAATGTTTTTATGAATATAGAATGATTTTTAGCAATTGAAAATATCAATTTTAATAAGTCAATTGAAATTTTGATATGCTTTATAAAATTCAATTAGAAAATTATTAGTGAAGCACCTATTTGAATATTTCTTTTAGTTATTGATTACTATAAAAATTATCTATTATAATATTTAGATATAATAAACAAATATTTAATATTCATTAAAATAATGATTGACGAACGGACTTTTTTACCACCCTGTATTTAGTAGATCTATAGCATGTTTAACTTGTTGTTTCCAGTACTTAATACATAATTTACTAAATAATATCATTTTCTGTTGTCCTTCATAAGGTGCAAACTGCATCATCTAATTCTAGTCCTAAAACATATATATATAATATTATTAATATATGCTGATTATGCTTTCACTTTTTTACTCTATATCAAGCTAGTGGTATTGGATACGATTCTTGTAAATTTTACATATTACTTACAACGATAATTCATTTTTGATTTAGTTGTTCCTTTCTATTACATCATCATATCAAAAATATCTAACACCTCTTCTGGCCAGTTGGGTTGTAGTGTAGGTGTATACATTCTTTATTTACAACTATAACATCATTAATTCCATCATTATTCTTATCAATCATGTTATCAAGAGTATCTAGACCTTGGGTATCTTTCTTTAATAAACTCCATTGATTATTTGGATTTGATTGATTATGTTGAGTGACATTTCTTGTTTACTCGTTCGTTATATATCACGTTTCAAATCCAATACAACATTGACCAGATCTCTCATTCCAATGTTTGTTTTTGATATCATTTGTGTCTGAATAAAAAAAGATACCACACAATCACATTCATGCACAGTTATGTTCATTTTCACCATTAGCTAACGGAAAATCACTCACAACACATCACACAAACAACATTCATGTAATGGATTCAGATTACAATATATCGTTAATTACACAGTGTCACAAAAGTACTTTCCATTTATATTGATGATACATTAATGATACGTAATCGAGTTTTTTTCATCAACATATCTCTTCCATAAACGATATTCAAGTTCGTCATATCACGCGGAAAACACGATGTTAAAAACGCTGCCAAATGCTTCGTATATCGCAATGTTTAGAGATTTTAGACTTACCACACCTAGCACTTTGTTTAAAAATTCTCTGACCAGTCACAGCATCAGGTATTCACTACTGGTTTATGTTATAAACTGGAATTAATTAATCGGGAGTACGATAGATACTTTTACAGAGTATAAACCATGTAAAAATGCTAATCGTACTCCTGACTAATTAATTACAGTTCTACGTAATAATAAAAAATTATAGTCTAAATAGAGGCAGGGATGGTCATTGTTGAAAAAATTGATCAACGGCGCCACTTTTTTGGTGGTTCGTTGTCAACGTTAACCTTGTTATTTCAACGTCAACGATCAACGATAAGTGTTTCGTTGAAATTGATCGTCCAAAAAAATGGCATTTTTTATTTCTATCGTCGTTGATTTAAAAATAAATTATCATTTCGGTAACATATATATATTTGGTATTTATATAGATATGATAATGATATTTACTTTTTTTTTCAAAATAGTAATACTTTATTAAATCATACCAAATATAAATTGAATCGATAAAGTTTATTTCATAAAAAGTTGCCTCTCAAAAAAAATCAACTTTTCAATAAGCATAACGTTAACTTAATTCATTGATTCAACATTATTTCAACGTTAACATGTCGTTATGACCAAATTGAAACGGTTATAACAAATGACCTTAATGTCGTTGACATTGACATTCAATTCAACGATATATTGGGCTATACATTTATATTTATCATATCAAATTTTTTAAAAAAGATCAAATCAATTCTGTTTTTTATTAAACTCTAAATCATTTTACAGACAATACTTTTTCCTCTCAATTGTAATTGACATATAAAATATTTTTCAATATATAAAATTTTTTATATATTTTTACACAATTTTTTGATCAAATTGAATGGTTTAATTTTTCAAAAATTTTTGGAATTCTTTTTATCAGTTTTCTTGAATGAAACAGTAGAAGAAGCAATATTTAGACTATTTCATGTAGAAAATCATTCAATGTGGTAAATTAGAAAATATATTCATAGTAGCCAATGCCGAGTTAAATAAGTGTGAAATCAATTAAACAAAACTGGTCAAATTCCTAGTCCAAAACAATTGGTAGGCCTACTAAAGTAATTGAACAGGCATTGACCAAAATAACATCAGTAACGATAGATGATCAAATGATATCTGCGATGTTCCATTTTTATGTTCTACAAATATAAAAAGAAGAAGTTTTTTTGAACAAAGAGCTGCAGTTCTTTTATTATGTTCTAAATAAATCGTTGGATTTATTAGAGATTAAGAAATATAGTATTACCATGAATATTTCAATACTATTAACTTCTTGAATAAAAAGTTTTATATATTTCACTTTTTGAAGATTTTTCAATGCAAAAATGTGAATTTTGAATTACAAATTTGAACTTTTTTTAAAGTCGGATTCAAAATGCTTGGGACAACATTCAATTTTTTTCAATGTTTCTCAGAAAAAAAATCATTCAGCTTGAGATTAATTGACCTAAAAGATTTATAAATTTGACCTTATCGTTTTCAAAAAGTTTGTCCCAAGCCTTTTGAATCCGATTTTATATAATGAGTCAGTTCACTGTCTGACTTCCAGTTTATTTTCTATGAAAAAAATTTTCAAAGATTTGAGTTCAGAGTTAAAATGCGTTTATCATATTATTAAAACATTTTTTTTATATGAAAATTATTATATAAAAAAGATAACAAATATTTTTAAGATTAAAAAGTTTTATAATATACAAATTAAGAATAAGATTATTATGTTTTATTATAATTGGTTCGAAATAATGATATTTAAACATATTTTCAAAAGTACCATCTGATAAATATTATTCTCCTAATATGATCATTTATTTTTAAAAGTTAAAAAAAATACTTCCATTTTATTTCAAAGAGAAAACTTAAAATTTTTGAATGCAATAATTCTTTCAATTCATAGAGATTTTCTTACAAAAATTCAACAAAATAAAAGCAAATTTTTTTTTGAAAGTATACCATATTTAGCAACTCACTAGTAATGAGTTATTACAATCATGTTTTTTTTTTTTTTTTTTTTTACAAAATAAAAACAAAAAAATTAAAATGAGAATATCAAATCTCTCTCTAATAAAAGAGTTCTCAAACTAACCAAATATCTTTAGTATATGCTCTCTATATCGCCACAATATCTTTTTTGGTTTTTGGTATATTTTACAACTAACAAAAGAAAGATGAGATAATTTTTTTTGCCAATTATTGTTGTTACAACAATGTTGTACGTTTTTTAACTTTTTATAAACTCACATTCAGTTTATTTTCGAAATAATAATTTCTATAGAAAACTTGATTTAATATTTCATTTTTTAAAGATTTGAAAGAGAATAATACTATATATAATTATATTTAAAAACTAAAACAAACCAATTATCTTAAATTGAAAATTCAAAAATCTTATAGAATTTAACAAAAAAATAAAAGAAATATTTCCTTTTTGTAATGTTTTTCAAAAAGAACGTTAACACCTTTTAATGACCATTTTTTTAAATAAATTTGCTTTATTTTCTTTGAAAATAAATTTTAAAATTAGATCTTGGAAAGAGTTTTAATTTTAACAGAAGATTTGAACACTTTTTATTAAATTTCAAAAAGTTCTGAAATAATTAAGTTTTTCAAAGAGTAAATTCACCGGAATGGCTCTTCTTTTCATATAATAAGGCCAATTTCAGTTATTAATATTTTTTTTTTTTATCTTAAAAAGTACTTTTTTAAATAAGTAAATACCAAATCAATAAATCTCATATTTACTTTATTTTAAACGAGTAAAACCATTTATAAAAATTTTGTGACCTGATCACTTTTCGATAAAGTTGTGAAAAATCTCGGACGATAAGCAATTGCTTTTTTACTTTTTATTAGATTTACGTCATATCTTAATGAAGCGTACCTTTTTCTTTTCTAATCCTCAGACATTAAATGTGTTGTTGTTGGCGATGGAGCAGTTGGTAAGACATGTCTCCTTATCAGTTATACGACAAACGCTTTCCCTGGTGAATATATTCCGACTGTTTTCGATAACTATTCAGCAAACGTCATGGTCGAAGATCAAGCTATTAACCTTCAACTTTGGGATACTGCAGGTCAAGAAGACTATAAGAAGCTGAGGCCATTGTCCTATCCTCAGACAGATGTATTCATTCTTTGCTTCTCGCTCGTTAGCCCAACTTCGCTCGAAAACGTTGAGAACATGTGGGTTCCAGAAGTCAAAGAACACTGCCCAGGTACACCATACATTCTTGTTGGAATGAAATCCGATCTCCGCGATGAGTTCCCACAGCATGCCGACGAGTTCAAATCAAAAGGTTGGGAAGCCGTTCCAAAAGAAAAAGGAGAAGAAATGAAAAGAAAGATAGCCGCACAAGATTATGTTGAATGCTCAGCTTTGAAACAATTTCACCTTAAAGAAGTCTTCGAATCAGCAATTAAGGTAGTTTTACATCCACCAACCCAAAGCGATACCAAGAAATCTGGCGATAGTGAGAAGAATGGCTGCTGTTTGCTTTGCTAAAAAGACAGGCATCATTTAATCAAATTTTTCTGATTTAAGATTTTTTTCCTATACATCAACTCTTTTTTTACTAATTTAATTATTTATTATTTTTTCTTTTTCTTTTTTTGTCAAAATATCTTTTTTATCATACTTTTTTCCCTCTCAAGGCTCTGTTTTCTATTCTACCAATCTTTGTCTATCTATAACTTTCACTTTTTATCGGTGGTTTGTAGATGACATTTCCTCAAAAAAAACATTAATTTTCCGTTTTTCATTTCAAAGAATTCAAACAAACCTTTTAAATTTCTATTAGTTAAAACTACAGATATTAAATAAATCATATGAAATAAAGTATATAGCTAATAAGGTTTTATTACATCATAAATTGAAATTGTATTATTGAAAAACTTATTTTATTATTCTTTCAAAAAGCTAATCATTATCAAAAAAATGCGTTAGATTTTTTAGGGAGAAATAGTAATTCAATTTTTTTATATGAGACAATTCAAACAAAATTTATTTTTTGAAGAATTTTCTTATAAAAACACAATCTAATCTTATAGATGATTCTGATTTATACCATATATATTTTTTGTTAAAAAAATGTTTTTTTTCAGAAAAATTTTTAATAAAAATTTAACGGAAATTCTGAATTGAATTATACTTTAACGAAAAAAATAAATTAATTTTTTTACATTAAGATGCTCCGCGTTATTTCTGTTCCTTTAGTAATACCAAGAAAAAGAGAACTTGGTAGTACTGTAAACTACCAACGACACGAGGAACTTGGGCGTGGAGGTTTTGCTGCTGTATATAGAGTAACAAATCAATCAACTGGAGAAGAATTTGCATTAAAAGTTGTTCCAAAAGAACGAGTTCAAAAGCCGAAATCATTAGAAAAATTAAAAAACGAAATGGCATTACAACGATCCTTAAATCATCCAAATATTCTCAAATCATATGATAATTTTGAAGACAGTAAAAATTATTATATCCTTCTTGAACTCGCGCCAAATGGTTCAGTCAAAGATATGGTTAAAAAAAATCGTTATCTCTCTGAGTATGAAACCGCTCGAATTTTAAGAGAAGTTATGAGTGGGCTTTGCTATTTGCATGACAATCGAATCATTCATCGTGATTTGAAACTCGAGAACTTTTTAATTGGGAAAGATAACAAAGTTAAAATAGCTGATTTTGGCTTATCAACAAAATTGGATTATGACGATGAAAGAAAGTACACAGTTTGTGGGACTCCAAATTATCTTAGTCCAGAACTTCTCACAAACTCATCTAAAGGACACAGTTATGAAGTTGATATTTGGACTATTGGTGTATGCGCATTTGCAATGTTAACAGGCAGACCTCCCTTCGAAACCTCAAAACGCAAATTGACTTATGAACATATTAAAAATTGTAAATATCAATTTCCCTCTGAGATTCCTTTATCTGCTGCTGCTCGCGACTTTATTAAAGGAATACTTCAAATCAAACCAGAAAGACGTCCAAATGCACAAGATGTTGCCCTGCATCCATTTTTAACTCAATTACCACCAAAAGTCAAAAAAGTTTCAACACCCAGCACAAAACCAACAACCACTCATGACATCAAACAAACATATGAATTGAAAAAACTTGGCCAAAATAGAGAAATTAAAAAATATAATGATATTAATAAATCTCCAACGTCAGAAACAAAAAAAGCACCAATCACACGTTATAATAATATCAGAGAGAATTTCAAAGAGACTCCTCAACGTAGCAAACCCGAAAATGGTGCAAATGCTGATATTAATATCAATATCAATATAAATACACCTGAACGCAACGATCAACTTAAATCACCAAAAGAACGAAATCAAAGTACAAAATCACCTTATCAAAATAATACAAATAATAGTAACAATGCTAATGTTAACGATACTAAAAGCGATACAAACAAAAGTGACAACAATAATATTAATGCAAATAACATTAATAACAACAACATCAATAATGATATTAATACTAATTTGAATAATAACAACAATAATAACAAAAACGTGCGTGAGCATCAAAACGATGAAGATCAATTAAATGAAAAAAGTACCAATGATAAAATGGTCACGATGCCAAAAAATTTTGTCTCTCGTTTTTGCGATCACAGTGATAAATATGGACTTGGATACATGCTTATTGACGGAACAATTGGTGCGTGCTTTAATGACTGGTCCAGAATGGTTATGGATCCTTTTGAAACTTTCGTTCAATATTGGGAAAGTTATCAGACTGTCTCCCCTGAAATTATGGATCCTGTAAGTGGTCCACAAACAAAGAAACTTGCTTTAATCAGAAGATTTGCCGAGTCTTTGAAAAAGACTAAAACTATGTTTGAACTTCCAGCTAAAAAATTCAATCAAAATTCGCCAATGAAACATGTTAAATATTGGATGAGAAATGATGACGCTACTTTATTCAGAATGGATGATAGAAACATTCAAGTTAATTTTAATGATAGAATCAAATTAATTATTTTTTGGAATTCGAAAAAAATGATGATGGTTCACTCAATCAGAGAAGCGGGAAAACTTGTTGCTTTAACTCATGTTAATTCTCAACAAGCTAACTCTGAGGAAAGAAAAAGATACAATGTTGCCAGATCGATGCTTGCTGCAATGAGCACAAGGTAGCCCTTTTATGGAATTTCTTTTCTTATTTTTATATTTGTCATTTTGTAATTCTAATGTGGAAAAATCTATAAATACTTTCTGTATTAAATTTTGTTAAATATTATTATAATTTTAATCTTCTAATACATTTTATCCTTGATTTTATCTCAACGATTATTTAGTTTTAGCCAAACGAATTGATATTTCAAGTGACATTAATTAAGGTATAGAATTCTTCTTGCTCATATATACATAATTTGTTTGCTTAAAAGTCATTTTCAAATAATTGAAAATAAGAAGATTTAAGCGTATTATTAAGAAATATAATGCTATAAACTTTTAAATTTTTACATAAAAAATTAAATCAAAATATTTTTAAATTTTCAACTCATTTCTCAAGTGGTTATTAAAACTAATACCACAAAGATTACTAGATAATGAAATGCAGAAAGGTATTAATTTATATTGGAGAATTTGTAATTGACTCAATTTTTCTTAATTCATTTCAACGATTAACCAACATTTCAATTTTGATATGAGAGGTTGAATTAGAATCAGATTTTTTATCAAAAAGTTGATGTTTTTCACATAATTATTTGAAAAAATCAAGCAAAATTTAATCTTTTTCCATAATGATTCAGGATGTATCAATAGATGAGCTTATTACAAAAGCTCGCGAATCATTTTCATCTATCCAAAAATTGCTTGAGAAAAATGATCCAACAGTTTGTGAAGCATTTATTAGTTGCTATCAGGTTGCTATCGATGCGCTTGATTCCCAAGAAGTTCAAATGAATGATACAAAACATGCAAATGAAAATATAATGGATGATATTACAAATAAACTCGATAAATTGAGTAATCTTTCAGAAGATGTCTCACAATTCGAAGACGAAATTAAACGTTCAGAAGATAACATAGAAAAATATAAAAATAATATCGAAGAACAACAGAAAATCAATGATAACCTCAAAGAAAAGTTACAAAAAAGATTTGATTTTATTCCTGAGATCAAAAATCTTGCTCAATCTATTGAGGAAGCTAAAAAGATGGAAGATGATATCAAAGAAACAGAAGAAGCAGAAAAAAAGAAACAACAAGAGCTACAGAAACAAATTGATCAAATACAAAAACAAACAAATGAAATGATTATTCGTTCAAAAAGCTTGATTAAAAAAAATCAAATGAAAGTTACAGAACTTGAAATGAAAATTAAAAAGACTAGTTCAGCTAGTAATTTACTTTTAACTCCAAAAAGCTCAAAGCCTCTTGGCCCATCGATGATCATACATAAAACTCAAGATTCTGCAGCAGATGAGCTTAGATTACTTCGTACTTCAATGGAGGAAGCTTTACGCACAAACTCAATTGTAAAAGCACAATTAAAAAATATAGAACAAGATCTAGCTGCATGTAGAGAGGAGAATGCAGCACTTAAAGCTTTGACCAAAAATGTTTTAGACAAAAACAAGTAATTTATTTGTTTATATTTAATTAATTTGATTTATAGATAAAGATAGCCGATGTTCAATCAATTTATACATTTTACTCCAGAGATTTTATAAATTCTTTTTTTAGCTTATATGCAAATAATTAATATTCATCAATATGCTTTTTGGTATTGAAACCTAAAATATTTAAATGGATCAGTACAAGCGTCATCATAACAATAAGGCATTTGAAAATTTATTGAAAAGCAAATTTAAAATATGTTTTTTTTTAATAACAAAATGTTTTAATAGTAACAAAATAAAAAAATATTCCTATATAAGTATTTATATATATGCAAAATAGAAAAGCCACATAAACATATATTTCTGAATATTCAATATTAACATCTGGATATTAAATAAATCATCATATTGATAATCTTGGTCTAACACAAGTATTGTTTTCATTTGCTTGAATACAATCAATAAGTAATTATGCAATCGGAAATTTCGAAAATTATGCCTCTTCTATTTCGTTTTTTTTAAAAAAAAAATAAGGTAAAACTGCAAACAAATAAACAAACATAAGCTAAAACTATAATTATGACTAAACTTGGTATAAAGGCAGCCCTTTAAGATAAGTCATAATGTTAAGTGGTATTGGCCTTGACTTTTCTAATAATTTTGTAAAATTACATTTTCCAGTTATACAAAACTCTCTAACAAAAGAAATCCACATTTCTTCAGGTACTTCCGAAACTGAATATTCTGAGTTCTGTAGTTTTTCGAGGGTTCTTGAAAGAAGGGTTTTATCATATTTATTATGAATTTCCCATAATTCAGCAAAAACAGGCGGCATTTGAATATCGGTAAATTGCAATGGATCAAACCCAGGATATAATTGTTGAAAAACAATCGATGCAGCAACATGGGAAATCGCGCTTTCAGTTTGTGAGTCTAGAATATTATCTTTTATAAGGACTAAGGCGAATAAATAAGTTAATCTGAACATATCTTGGTTTGGCTCATTGTTATTAAAGAGGATACTATCGATACTATCAATTAAGAAATATAAAGGATAATTTGGAATAGGCGATTCGTCAACTAGTTGGACATCAAAAATAACTCTGAAAGGTTTAGATTGCTTGATATTAATAAAGTCATAGATCGTATCAGATATGAAATCAAACTTTTTCTTGATTTCATAAAAATCTGAAATCCGTCTTAAATGCTCGCTAGGCATAGTAAATATAACACTTCCAGTATCTAATTCACCCCATGGAACTTCAATATCTTTAGTTTCTTCCCAAACAGAATCATCACCACAAATTGCACGAGGATATTTACAGAAATTTTCAAATTTAAAACTTTCGTTCTGAGGCTCAATAGGATCTATTGAATTAACTGTTATATATAAAATTCCACCGAAAGGAGTATCAACAATAATTTCAGCAGTTTCAAAAGGTTTTGATGTAACAAGATTAGGCCATCTTTTCCAAGGACCAAGCATCCTCAATAAAGAATCAACATGAGAGCCAACTTGGGCATGAATTTCAGGCATTTCGTGTTGTGCTATAATATTCCCTTTTTTGCCAACTGGGAGCCAGAGACCTGTTGAAACCCAGGCTTCATCGGTAAGAAGCAAATTCATTTCTGCATTAATCATTTCAACATTTGGACCTGTTTTGCCAGGGAAATTCTCGCTTTCAGGAATTGGGGGAAGTTTGTCAACTGGGAGCCGCTCATAGAGATCTTGAAGAAGGACAAAAACAATCTCTTGTTTTAGGTCTTTACAAATACCTTCAGGCGTTACATAATTCGTTTTCTTTAAAAAGTCCCATGCGTATTCTGTTGTTTCAATAAGCTGACTTTGGTGCGTATCATCGCATACCATGATATAATATCGTAATGTAGTAACAAGATCATCTAGATTAGATACATCGATATCTGCTTGTTTAATTACAGTTTTAAAGTTTTCTGATATTGCTAAAAGATTTGAATCGCGAACATATGAAAATGAAGGGGGAATGGTAATTAGACCAACATCTTCATTTTCATCATTTAACATACAACAAGTAAAGGCTAGACCAAATTTCGATAAAACTGAGTTAATTGGAAGTGTTCCAATGACTGATTCAACATATTTATAAAATATTGAAAATCCTCCTCCATCATTTACAAATTTAATAATATTATTTGCTAATTCATCATTTATTTCAATATCGGATGGAATAATTACTGATTTATAATTTGAAAGATAATTTGCATTTTTACCGCGCTCAGCAAAAAATCCGAGATCTTGAAGCGATTTCATAACATTTTGCGCTGTTTGAGAGTCAAAACCAAGAACAAGAATTGGGGAAATAGTAGCTGATCCACCAGATAACCAATTGAATGAATTTGTCAGCAATTTTGATGTATCACCAGTTTGTAAAGCTTTCGCTCCTAGAAACGCGAGTTGCGAAAAACACATAACACGACCTTTACCGTAATTTGAAGCCGCAACAATCGGAAGTTGCAGGTCAGTTGGCGTCGAATCATCTAAATGCAGATACGATGTTATAATAGGAAAACTTTCTCGATTTAGGCAAACAACAGGCCTCATATTTGAAGTTGAAGCAATCGATTTAGCATTGGCTGTTAATTGTTCAAATTGAGATATCGGACTGAAAGCGGATTCGGTATTAACTATATTAGAGGAGCTTTGTGAAGTCTTTTTCGATTTGTTGGCGTCGACTTCGCAAATCGATCTGCCGCACCCCATTGGTACAATTCAATGAAAATTCTAAACTCAGTTTCTCAGAAATATCTGTTTCTAGATTTTTTTTATTTTTATCTTAATGAATTTAATAAAAAAGAAAAATTAAATCACAAAATTAATAATAAATAAATTGTTTAAATCAATTTTTGTCTATCAAATCAAACAAATATAAATATAATGTTGCAAAATTGGTAATAAAATATATTTTTTATAAAAAACGGAGTTTAACGAATATTCGTTATTTGAAATATACAAAAATTCGTTATCAAAAAAATTTTTAACATATTTTTTGACTTTAATACTTCTTAGTCTTTTCATTAAAATTTTTCTTTTACATATACACTAAAGAAATAAACTTGAATAACAGAGAGAATTTACTCTTATTAAAGTTATTCAATAAATATTCTTATATTTTAAGAGGCATGTCAACCAAGAATGAACAATAAGCGAAACTCATAATTTGGGATTTAGATTATTAAAGCATCCATTAATAAAATTCTACCAAATCCGATTCGTTTCTTCTGTTGAGTTTCGAGTTTTTCCTCAAATTTGTTTTTTCTATAGTTAGAATAATTGAATTTTTTTCAATGATCATATAGAAATCGTGCGAGGGTCTCAATTAGGAGAATTGAAATCGTGTTAGGGTCTCAATATTAAATAATTATATAAAATTATATTTTATTATTTCATTATATTTTATTATTATATTATATTTTTTATATAAAACAAAATTTATTTTTTCTCACAAATTTCAATTTATAAATGATTATCTATTCAAAATTTTTCAAAAAACAATTATTTTTTTTAAAATTCTAGCTTATCTCCTTAAAATATAGATTTATAAAAAATTAACAAGGAAAAAAACAATTGGAGTGCTTTATTTTATTCAGAAATGAGAAAAAAAAGAAAATTTGCAGAAACTCTTTCAACTTTTTCATGAAATATTTTTCATCCCATAGAATCATAACTATGAAACTTATAATACTGATCTAATAAGTGATTTTAAAAATATTGAATAAATTAAAAAATTAAATATGTTTGCTTTATCAAAAAATATTTTGGCATAATCTTGTATCAAGAATAATACCTAATGTAATCAAATATAAACAGTATTTATATTTATATAACAAAGTATTATTAATAATTATATTATTATTATCATATTTAAATGAATATACAAAAAGATATAATTATATTTTTGATAATTTTTTAATAACTTTTTGTGATAAAAATTTTGGTTGATATGCTTTCATATTTTATTAAAAAAGATGGATCATTTGCTATTATAAACTCCCAAACCCCCTAATTGATCATAGTTTGGATGATTTGAATAAAATAAAATATTAACATTTTTTATATAAAAAAAAGTATATTTTTAAACTAGTAAAAAATATAAGCATATTTTATAATAGTTTGGACAAAACGAATTTTAATATTAAAATTTGGAAAATATATAAAAAAAAAAAAAAAAAATTATATTGATGAACGATGCAAGTGCTCAGGCGATGGCAAAATTTCATACAAGCATTGTACAAATACACCAGAAATATCAACGACCATAAATTTTTCACTTTCTCTAACAAGTGCATGGCTTGTTATTGGGTGTGAATTTGTAACGATAATTTTTTCTAATGGAGAGTTAATAATGTTTAATATGTGTTCTTCATTGCAGCAAGTAATATGAGTTGCAACAGCAACAACTTTTGATGCACCAGCCTTTAGATATTGTTCAGCTGCACTGATAATGGTTTTTCCTGATTGTATTATATCGTCATAAATGATGACAATAGAATCTTTTACGTCACCAATAACAGCTTCAACAAGATTTTCTTCAAGTTGACTAGACTTTGGCTTTTCGCGGCAGAAAGAAACGGGGATTCCCATTGCAACAGCATATCTGTTTATCCAATTAGCACGTCTAAGGTTTGTTGAACCCATTACCATTTTATCATGTGGATAATTAAGTTGTGAGATTGCTCTAACAAGCGTATTAAGAGCATCAAGTGCGACACAAAGACATGGTCCTTCGAAGTAGTGCAAAACACAATTATAGTGTGGATCTAAAAAGATAAAAACATTTCCTTCAGCAGCATTACCAATAGATCCAAGCATTTGTGTACTGCATTTTGATACGACAACTTCACCCGATTGTGAAGCTCTATCACGTGATAAATATGTAAGGAAAGGAATTACAAAAATACGCCTTTTGACACCAAGCTGAGCAAGAGTTGCGCCAATTCGATACATTCCAAGAATATCATCATCGTTTGTTAATGAAGCAATATAAACTGAGGTTTTTCCAAGAAGAGCAAAGTCTGAATCGATCAATATACGATAATATTTTTCACCATTAGGGAAAGTTGAATGCTCAATACCAACATGAGTAATAATTAAACCAAGGTCAAGCAATTCTTCAACAATACTTTGAGATATATATTTAGAATTCTCATGTTCAAGGAAAACAACTTCCGCCATATTCAAGGATATTTGAATTTTTTATTTATTTTTAGGCCTTATTAAGGTATTCATTCAATTTTGTAGTATTCAAAAAGTGACAACGAAAATACATATTTTGCGAAATATATCATTATAAATTTTAATTTTTTTTATTAAATATTCATAAAATTAATAATATCATTATATAATATATTTAAATTATTGTATATCTTGCTAAAAGTAGAGATAATTTCATAAATAATCACTCAGCTAATCTTTTCAACCTGAGTTAAAATTTGAAAAATTGGCCATATTTTTTGATTTTAAAAAGATTTATTTTAAAAAATCAAAAATTCCGACGCTGGGGACTTTATTTTGGATAGATTTTTTCTTTGAATACTTTACATATTTTTACTTTTCAGAAATCTTTATTTTCTCACAATTTTACAATTGTTTATATCTTACAATCTCACAATTATTTCTTAAAAAAATGCTCAATATTCTGAAGCATATAATAATTTCATAGAATTGATCTCAATTTTCTGATGATTCAAATATTTCATAAAAAATAAATTCAATTTAATAAATTAACTAAAAAATATATCTTATATTTTAAATTGGATTTTCCTCATATTTGCTATAATATTTATACAAAACATCATTTTTTTTCTAAACTTATCAAATTGTAAAATTTTCATTCAAAAAGAAAAATTAGTTTATTTTTATATCATACGTCAATTTTACCATTATATTTAGTAAATAAATTTTTTATCATCATATATTTTATTATATTATAATATGATAAAATATACTGCTTTTGTTCAACCTTAATATGGTCTTTATTTTTTCACTTTTTAATTGAAAATTTCAGATTCGTTGGAAATTTTTCAATTAAAGGTGAAAAATTCAATTCTCCCCTTTTTTTATTCATTATTTTCTTATTGTTTCATTATATTCCTCATTTATTTTAATGTAACTTTTTGTTGATTTGAACTAAGTTGGTCAAGGATTATGACGACCATGAAAATAATTCAAAAAGTTTTACATCATAAAATTCATCGTTATCATTAAAATTATACCTTTATAATTATCTTTCATATATTAAAGGTGAATTTATTTAACCAAAAAATTATTACAGTCTTTACGGGATTATAACGGAAATATCCACTTTAATAACGGAAAAGTTCATTATGATAACGGAAATGTTCATTATGATAACGGAAAAGTTCATTTTGATTACGGAAAAATTCGATTTCATAACGGAAAGTGTAACCATTTTTTGTGAAAATCTTTTTTATAAAATATTCATTTAAAAATCATGGTTTTATTTAATAAATTATAAATAAAAAGATTTAAGATCATCATAAATATGGAATAGATACCGAAAATCGGAAAATAAACATAAAGAAACTTTTTTTTAAAAAATATCATCAAAAATTTTTTCTCATAAAAATTGGATTTAATGGAATATATTTAAGATTAATACTTAATATAAACTATTGGCATCTGAAAATTACCAAAAATATTCAATTAATCTATTTTATAAATATTATTTATAAGTTGATGCAAGAATATATAACTAGAAAATATTCATAAGGCAACGTATATGTGATATATTGGAAATTTAATTAAAATAATATATATAAATCATGATTTTTTAAGTGAGTGCTTTATTAAAAAAATTTTCACAAAAAAATGGTTATACTTTCCGTTATGAAATCGAATTTTTCCGTAATCAAAATGAACTTTTCCGTTATCATAATGAACATTTCCGTTATCATAATGAACTTTTCCGTTATTAAAGTGGATATTTCCGTTATAATCCCGTAAAGACTGTATGGAAATGGAACATCAATTCAAGAAAAGTTATAATTTATAACTTATAAAAAAAAGTACCCTCCTCTCCCTACAATTCGTAATTTTTTGAGTGATTTTTTTTATATCTCCATAAATAAAAAATTTTGAAAAATTATTTTAAAAGCGACATAGTATCCAAAAAAAAAAAAAAGTTACGAATTGTTGGGAGAGGAAGGTATTGCTTGAATTTATTTGTTTATTATAAATATTATAAGAAAGGTAAAAAAAAAATATTATAATAATATAAATCTATTAAGATTATGAAATATATGATGGCATAATATTTGATGTGAAAGGAGAAAGCAATTGTCTAGCTTTTTCTGTAAAATTATCTTCATGAGTGTTTTTAAATTCACCAAGGAATTGATTAATCTGATCTTCTAATACACTGTCATTCCAATATCTAGAAGTTAATGCAGAAAACGAATCAATAATATATTGAGGAACATCATCAAATATTGTTGTTGACCAAATGACCGCAAACAATCCCTTTGCTGCACCGAGTCTATTTTCCCCGTTATTTAATTTTTGAGTGAAAGCTTCAACGAACTGAGGAACTTGTTCTCTTTTGCTAACGAAAGTTCTCAAGAGGAATGATAAGAGTACTGAAGCTGTATCTTGCACGTCAGCATTTGGATGCTCCAAAGCTGGTAATGCTACATCATGAATAATATAATCAACAATTTCTGGAGAAATATAATAAAACATTTCTTTTGTTAGTTCTATAAACAAAGATATCATCAGAACTTGCTTAGTCCAAGGTAAATTTGAAGGATTGAGTTTTTCAATAATATCTTTAATTTTTTCATTAACCATTTCTTTTGAAGGGCATCCAAAGAAAAGGTTAGTTCTTAAAAGTCCAACGATGCCAGCATTTAAAAGCGACATAGTATCATCATCATTACTAATTTCAATCATTACAAAATCTCTTAACTTATCAGTACAAAAAGGGGCAACAACAAGAGATCCGAAATTAATTTGCAAGAACTGTTCTGAAATCCATCTAGCGAAGAATTTGGCGTCAGTTTTTAGTATATATTGGTTAAAAACGTTTTTCATCAAGTTAATCCATTCCAGCGAAGAAGGGAATCGACAACAAGCTCGAGCGAGGGAAAGGAGAATTTGAACGACTGATGATCTTGTAGTTTCGAGAGTTTCAGGATCAAAGTAAATTGGAAGCCTGCTTGACAATATACTATCCATTAATATTATATCTCTAACTGAAGAGAAGAATAGAATTAAGCAAATTTCGGTATCCTGGCGTATATATTTCGATTTTACTTGAACATCATGTTCGGGATGTAAACCTCTCAAAAAGTCAAAAAGCCAAAAATAACGTCTTGGGTCGGAATCGGACAAAACGCCGAACAGCACAATGAACCAAGAGAAAGAAGTGTCAGATTCAGGCCCACACATAGCTTGTCTCAAAAATTTAAAGAGAGGATCGAAAATTATTTTGAAGTCATTGAATTTGAAATAAATGGTCGCACAAATAACGGCAGCCACCATTTCGCTGGCAGTGAACAGGTAAGCCAACTGAGGCTCTTTATTGAGGAACTCGGTTGCTATTTCAATTAATTTCAGCATCATCGGAGGCCCAAAGAAACGAACCAAAGAAACCCAAAACGAATACTTCTCCAAGGAGAAGCACTCTTCATCGTGAACTTGCGAATTGGCGAACAAACAACAGAACTTATAAACAAAGCTCGAATTATCATCGAAGAAGACTTTATAAAGAGTTTTATTTATCTCAACTCGATTCTCATAATCATCAGGGAAATATTGCTGAACAACCTTTTCATCGAAACTTTCTTCTTTTGTCAAAGGTCTCGAACTTTTCTTCTTAATTAATTTGACCTTTGTATCGGTAAATTGAAAAGTGTCGTAATTCAATTCAGTCAATTCTGGATACTCAATACGATTCTCATATTTCACACGAGGAATGAGCATCTCAAGCGCACAGCCGAACACTTGCAATGACACATTACGAACACTCAAATCATCACTAACAAACATCGACGATAAAAACTCAAAAACATCCGATTCTAAAACAGGCTTCTTCCCGATCAAAACAGAACAAACAAGAGCAACTGCATAGTTCTGCGTTTCCGCTGAACTCGCGTAAAGATCAGAACGACAGATGCTTGAATATATGATATTCTTTCTCTCTTCATAAAGTTCATCGGAATCGAGAGGAGGCATCGAAAAGTCAAAACTATCGATGATCTTAATGATCTGATTCCTCAACTCACGCAAGTTATCGTTCGGTATCTCAGTTGGCAGCTGACGACACAATGTTATTGCAATTTGACCAATAAGGTTAAATTGCGTTGACGGATTTGCGACCTGAATGAAGTCTGACATAAAAATCGAAATAGTCGCCAACGAGTCGTCGGAAAGAAGGAAACAATCCTTGAAAACATCCATCATTCTGGGGAACAGGTCGGCTATTTCGTTGCCATAAAAGATGGATGCTTGCGCCATTACAGATTCGCATTGCTTTCGAACTTCAGGAAGAGGTGAAGCTGCGTAAATGAAAATTTTTAAAACAACTTTCGAAATGAGTTCGTTGAAAGACAAATCAACAAGCTGCGCCAATTTTGAATACAATTTCAAAGCTAGCCAATAATGATGGTTAGGGAACATTGCCTTTGCCGAAGGGAGAAGGATACTTTGCTTTGTTGAGCCGCAAACTAAGTCAAAACGTTCAGAAATAGAATCAGCTCTTAAGGCGATTGGATCAACGGTTGTTATGATAACTCCGTAACATTTCAGAATCGATGCAGAAATGTCTTCATGAAGGTTCATTTCAGTTATCGATAATAGCCAATCTGCCACTTTTTCAAGTCTTTTTGAAAGATCAACAGATGTCTTGAAATGAAAAGAAGGGGAATCAAACAAAGGCGGAACTTCTTTCTTCTTAAAATGAGTAGGCGAAACAGCTCCAACGATTCCCTTCAATAGATAATAGGCCATTTCAACCGCCGTTTTCATTGATTTCTTATCGGCTTTTTTAGAGAACATTTCATCCATTATTGGGATGCATTTGTCGACTATTTGACAGGTCATGCTGTAATCTTCAGGCGTTGGAATGTGCCATTCAACCGAGTCCTCAGTGACTTCGCAAACGCCTTGTCTTTCTGGAAAGAAACAAAAGACAAGCGAGTGAAAACTAAGAATCCATTTTAATAAGACACACGACTCATGGCGAACTTTTTTCAATGGATTATTGAGACCATCGAAGATCATCTTCTGAATCTCTTCTTCATGCCTGTAAGTGAAAGTCTTGGAAGAACGGACGAGGCACTTCATTATGACCAAATTTCTTTCTGTCACTTCGTTGAAGCATCTTTTACAGAGGCATTCCGGAGTGAATGAGTCGACAAATCGACTGATGTTTTGGATTGGCAACACTTCGATGTTCTCTTCAATGATTCCATCGATTGTTTCACGCAAGTTGCTGTCAATTGAGACCGATAGGGCCGATAGAAGGAGTTCCATTGAATCCAGAGAATCATTGAAATCATCAGAAACAGCCGTAGTTGCAAATTCAATGCATCTTCGAACAATAGTTAAGGCCCAGCTAGACATAGTGTCATCCATTCTTTTTGACCATAAAACCGCCTCAAATAAGGTGAATATCCATTGACTCTTTTCTATGTCCATTGCTGTAATGTCATCTGCAAAATCAATGAAAACATTGAGGAAATCGGACTGCTGAATGCCTGTGACTAAAATGGTGGGAGCTATGGCCGAGATTGCACGAAGTGCAGGCGCTTTAAGATGTGCATATTCTGACAATCTCATAAAGGCTTCATAAACAGGCGGAATGACGCATTCTGGGGCAAGCTGGACTAATTGGCCAAGTTGTTCACATGATGAATCATCATGGTAAAGCTCTAGAATGTATGATGGAAGAATTAAATTAACAAACCAAAGATGATCTTCAGGAGTCAACGCGGGTATCGGTAACTTTTTCCTACGATCTGCTTTAACACGCTGCGAATAAGATGCAACGAGAGCATTGAGGAAAATAATGGCTTGTGCTATCGTATTTGGATTACTTGTTTCTGGAATTGGTGAATGTAACGGTTCGAGAAGGTGAATTAGTCGATAAAGATGATCTTTAACAACTTCTTTGGCCGAGGTGGAAAGAAGTCGAACAATTAAAATGGAAAATTGACACGATAAATCATTTGCTGACATCGGTTCAACAAACATGAATTCTGATGAACCAACGGAAAAACTGGCTCGTGAATCAGTTTCTTGGTCAATCGGGGAAATAGGAACACCGATAAAAAGCGACAGTTTTTGGAAGAAAAAGGGAATGTAAGGAGACCAATCAAAATCTGGAATGCATTGTGCTGATAAACGAACATATAAAGGAAGAAAAATACTGTTATATATAACAGAAGGGAATAATGACCATACATCTATTAAATAATCAAACCATAATGAATGCTTGTTGTGATTTACTGGCATAAATAAACAAACTAAAGAGGATGAAATGGTAATTAATGGCGTTTGGGGATCTATTAATGTTTTCCATTCAGATAATAATTGATCGGTTGTATCAGGCTTAAAATATTTGTTGCATGATACAGCAAATGTTACAATGGATGGTATATAATTATTTGGCGTTGACCTTTTCTTAATTTTTGTATGCGATATTGATAAAGTATAGATAACGTTATATATTTTTCGCCAATCAAAACAAATGTCAAGAGGCTCATATATAGATTCAATTATATCATTAAATATATTGATAGCAGTAATTGAATATTGCAAAAATCTCATTGAAACAATGAAATCAAATAATATTTGAAGGATTTGCTCAACTTCAGATTTAGTAAAAGTAAAAACTTCAGAAGAATTGTAAAGATCAAGATCGGCAAGCCATAATCGTATCGCTCGATAATCATTTCCAGATAATGCAATCGGAAGTTTTTCAAGTAATTCTTTTTTCCAAATTGGTTGTTGTTCTTTTATTTCATCTTTTACACATTGTGGAAGTACTCTTGCTATGGATTCCGCTCTTTTGCTATCAATTATACTCATATTTGGAAAGGAGCAAAACTTCACAATAATACTGTTATAATTATTTGAAAAGAATTTTGGCCGATAAGGATTTTGATCAAAATTTTTATCACTTTCTCAATTTTTGAGTACCATGCTCCCAGCCGATAAGCTCTGAATGCTAAACTTTGTTATTTCTTATTATTATTCTATAATTGAAATGGAATCAGCAAAAAATATATAAACATTCACATTTTTTTTACAAATTGTTTTGAAAAAGTTTTAATTAAAAAACTGTAGATGATCAATTTTATTCTTTTTGATTATAAAAAAAGAGTAAATATCAGTTTCTTAAAAAATATTTTTATATACAATAATATTTTTAATTTATTAAAATATTATTAATTATTTTATTATTATGAAATAAAGATTTAATTCATAAGAATAGAATATATGATCAAAAAAATAAAGGCTGAATTTCAACAAAAACAATTTGTCCGAGGCCGTTTAAAAAATATCTAGAGTTTTTGTATTTTTAAACGGCCGGATGGCTTTATGGCCACTTATAAAAAAAATTTAATGCAATCGCCTATCATCGTATTAAATCAGACAACGAAACGAGATACAGGTGCCAAAGCACAACTTTCATGCGTTGCCGCCGCAAAAGCTACAGCAGATGTTGTTCGTACATGCCTTGGCCCTCAAGCAATGTTAAAAATGATTCTCGATTCAATGGGAACTCTCGTGATCACAAATGATGGAAATTCAATTCTTCGTGAAATCGATGTTGCACATCCAGCCGCTAAATCAATTATTGAACTTGCCCGTGGACAAGATGAAGAAGTTGGTGATGGAACAACAACCGTCGTTGTTCTTGCAGGTGAAATTTTGTCTGTTTTAGAAAAACCACTTCGTGATGGAATCCATCCCCATGTCATCATCTCAGGTCTTCGCCGTGCATTAGACGATGCTCTTGCACATCTTGAATCAATCAAAAAACCAATCGATAATTCAAATGATCAAGAAATGCTCTCAATTATCAAAGCCGCTATTGGAACTAAGTTCTTATCAAAATGGTCTGATTTAATTGCAAAATTAGCTCTCGATGCTGTTCGCTTAATTTGCACAAAAGAAGGTATTGTTGATCTTAAGAGACAAGTTAGAATTGAACGTATCCCAGGTGGAGAAATCGAAGATTCTTATGTTATGAAAGGTGTTATGATCAACAAAGACGTTCTTCACTCAAACATGAGAAGAAGAATCGAAAATCCAAAGATCCTTATGTTAGATTGTGGCCTTGAATACCGTAAAGGTGAATCAATCACAAACATTGAAATTACAGGTGAAAACGATTACGCAGAAGTTCTTCAAGAAGAAGAAAAACAAGTTCGCGATCTTTGCGAAGCTGTTATTGCAACAGGATGCAATATTGTTTGTGCAGAAAAAGGAGTTAGTGACTTAGCATTACACTACTTAAGTGAAGCTAATATTACAGCATTAAGAAGATTCCAAAAGGTTCAACTTGACAGAATTGCCGCTGCCACAGGTGCCACTATCTTATCAGACCCACGCGATGCCACAGAAGCAGATTTAGGAACTAAATGCCACCTTTATGAATGCCGTAAATTTGGTGATGAATGGTGGTCATTCTTCGATAACTGTGATGATCCTAAAGCTTGCACAATGCTCCTTCGTGGACCAACAAAAGATGTTCTTCTTGAAATGTTCCGTATTTTAGATGATGCATTAAAAGTTGCAAAGAACCTTCTTAAAGAACCAGCTCTTGTCCCAGGAGGTGGTGCTTCAGAAGTTTCAGTTTCAACATTTTTGAGAAAGAAATGCTCTCAATTAGATTCTGTTGAACAGATGTCATATGGCGCAGCTGCTGTTGCCTTTGAAGTTATTCCAAGAACACTCATTCAAAACTGTGGTGCATCAACAATGCGTATTTTAACAAAACTCAGATCAATTCATGCAGAAGACCCATCAAAGGCAACTACAGGAATTAATGGAATGACAGGACAGATCGCAAATATGGCTGAACTTGGCGTTTGGGACTCACTCGCTGTTAAGTCTCAATCATACAAGACAGCATTTGAATGCGCTATCTCACTTATCAGAGTTGATGATATTGTTTCTGGTCTTGTTAAAAGAGATGAAAACGGAAATCCAATTAACAAAAAGACTGTCACAGAAAAACTTGAGGAAAACACACTCGCTGCTCAACAAGCGGGACTTCAGTAAACATAAAAATAAACATTTCATAAAAATCTTTTTCAATTTATTTTATTTTATTTTTTTATTTGCAAATTTATATCTTAAAATGTTTTTTTTTTTAAAAAAAACCGACATCATGCTTTATAATTTAGTGATGCCTTTCGCTAATTGATACCACACTTGGCTGAAAATCAAAAGGTTTTGCTTTTTTTTAATTTTTTAACAAAAGTATGGTAATATTACCATACTTTTAGAACATTATTTATCTTTTCAATCTTATAATTACTCACAGAAAAGTGGATGTGATTTTGGTGGTAAAATCAGAGTCCAAATATCATGTTTTTATCTATATCAAAAATTGAGAAATCTTGTAGGTTGATAAGAATTGAAAGAATATTCCTCTCCGTTGTTAAAATTACACAAAATTTGTGTATTTGTAATCATTGATCAACTTTTTCAGATAACTTGCTTTTTTATCATATTTGATTATATTTGTTAAAAATGACATTTTAATTAAGTAAATAATAAAAAAATATGATTTATAAAATCACAAAAAAAAATTCAAAATTTTGAATGACTTATTGAAATTTCAAAATTGATAAATATAATGTTTAACCTTGCTTTTTTATCTATTCTAAGCTATCTTGGTAAAGCTGGCGAATGTGATGGCTTAACTAGGTGCACATTCCAATCAGAAGAAGTTACAATTTCAGGAACCACTTTTAATGGCTTATCAGCAATTTCAGATGGTGGAGCAATTTATATTGATAGTTGTGAAGTATCAATATCTCAAACACAATTTACATCATGCAAGAGTGACAAATCAGGTGGCGCAATTTACTGTCAGCAAACTGCATCTCATACATTTACCATCATTGACTGTACTTTTAATAAATGCTCAGCTTTTGACGGCGGTGCATTATTTTATAAACAAACTGAAGCTTGCAGTGATGAAATATCTAACTGTATTTTCCAAGAATGCAAAGCGAAAGGAATAGGTGGTGGTGCCCTTTTCCAAAGTAACGGAGGTTCAGTTATAGATTGTACTTTTGTTTCATGTGAAGCAGAGTTTAATGGTGGATCTCTTGTATATTGGAATGTTGCCTCACAAAGTGAATCAGGAATTGTTCAAAGATGCTCATTCGAATCTGTTCTTTCCCTTAATAATCCAAATGAATTCTATATTGCCACAAGACAAGCAACAGTAAAGCCATTAAAAATAGCAGATTGCTGCTTCTTTGCTCAAGCAAATTGGGAAAATAACCCTGGTTGCTTTTTAATTGCTGCAGGAAGTGATATCGAATTTGAAGGTACTAATTATCTCGGTGGAACTGAAGATTCAATTGTATGGCCATTCTCAGGTAAAGTCGAAACATCTTCTATCACCTATAATGCTCAAAGTTGCCCTGCAGAAAGACCAACTAGATTACCCACCCCTCCATCTTCACAGCCAACTTCAAAACCATCTTCACAACCATCTTCGCAACCATCTTCAAAACCATCCTCACAACCATCTTCGCAACCATCTTCAAAACCATCCTCACAACCATCTTCGCAACCTTCTTCACAACCATCAATTTCTACTTCATCCTCTTCCTCATCATCATCATCAACCACATCATACACATCAAATATTCCTACATCACCAAGCACCATCCAATCACCAACGACGCCAAATAATCAAGATGGTGGTTATAAATCTGAAATTGATGATATTAAAGAGCAGACAAAGAAACTTAAACTAATTTCAATTATATTCATTGCATCCATTTGTACCCTTATGGTAGTTATTTGCCCAATCTTGATTTTCTTCATTATCAAAACAGTACGAAATGGAGTTAAGAAAGAAACCTTAAGTTTGCATGAGCCTTTGACATAAAATCATTATTTTTAACATTATACTTTTTTAAAAAATTTCAATAAATTAATGCAATTCTTTCATATTCAGATTTTTTTATTTTTAATTCTCACAGCTGGATAGTACGCTTGCTTTCAATCGAATTGCATTTTGTGCATGCCACCTAAATATGTTTTTATGACCATTTAGTATCAAGTTAAAAATCCAAAAAAAAAAAAAAGGGAATACTTATTGCCCCTGATACTTTTTGACCCCGGAGGTTAAGGTCAATATTGACCTATATCTCAATTTTCATTGAATTTTGAGAGATATTCTCAAATCATTTTACAACTCTGGATATTTTATTATTCACTTTTGCCCAGAAAAAGTCGAACTTTTCCAAGGGAAAAGTGAATTTTGAACATCCCAACTTTCATCCGATACCGTAAGTTAAATAACTTCATAGCACTCACAATAACCTCAGAACACTTACAGCTTTTTGATTACAAGCATTGAAATTCTCAGAATTATATTTCAATAAATTTATTCAATTCTTATTTTTTTTAGCCTAATATTTTACCCTTTATTCAACCTTATCAATATTTTGTTTGCTATAAATTCAATTACTTTGAATATTCTGAGAATATTATTTTTTTGATCTTTTAATTTATTCAATGATTCTATACTTAAATAAAAATCAGAAAGTCTCTCAATAGTGTTCCGAGGTTATTGAGAGTGCTATGAGAAATTTTACCATACTGTAAATCTCAGAAAATTGAATAGAACTCTCTCAAAATTGAGAGAATCCCTTTCAATTTAATGGGATTAGTAAACTGAGTTCAAAAAACTTTACCTCCATTTCAAATTTTAAATCATTTTATCTTTTTTATTAAACAATTTAATTGCATCATTCTTCATTAATAATATATTAGATAATTATCATAATATTAATCAAATTTTAAAAAACTAATTCATATTTAAAATATAAAGATATAATTATTTTAAATTGAGAGGGAGGTAATGTTTTTTGAACAAGGTTTATATTTTAACAAAAAAATGGTTATAATTTAAATTCATAATAATATGATTATATTAAATACTTTAATAATAATATGGTTATAATAACAAAATCCCATAAATCCCAGATTTTAATCCCATTTGGATTAGAAAGAGTAAAATGGGACTATCTGACATACTTAATTTGATGCAATATCTAAACATTTGAAGTTTGGGATATATCTTTTGGGAATTATTTAATGTTGATCAATATTAAATAATAGTCATTGAAATTACTTTTTTTTTTTTTTTTTAATATTAGTGTAAATGAATAGTCAATGAAATTCTAAAAATGTCCTAAAAAAACTCATTATTTGGTCTTTCAATCTTATTAACTTTTTGAATAATTATTTTGACTTTTTTGTATTCCAAAAATTAAAAATATATGATTTTCAAACAGATATATTTTATAATTTTTCTCTTATAATATCTAATATTTCAATATGTTAATAAATATAAAGATATAATTCTTAAAACCAAATAAAAATCATTCAAAACCCCTTTTTTTTTTATTTAGTCATTTATTGATTTCTATGATCTCTCAAAAAATTTAAATCAAAGAAATAAATTAATATTTTGCGTTAACATATAAATATATACATTTATAATTTGATAAAACAAATTAAAATATACATTTAATTCTTTTATATTTGAAATTGTAGAAAAAATATCATTTAAAATAAAGATAGATGCATTCTTTTTTTAGGATGGCAAATGTGTGAATAATTCGGTTATCATAATTTTTTATCATGACTACTCTTGACCATAATGAATCTTCTGATATGCAAGAAATCAAAAATGAAGAAATTGTCATAAAGGAAACACTTATGTGGATCGATAGTTCAACAAAAGTTGAGAATGTCATTACTTTTATTTCTTTTATCGCAATCATTATTTTGACTATTTGCACAGGAGTTATTGGAACCCCTTCAATCAATTCTCAAAAAAGTATCCGTCTTTTCAAAGAATCAAATATTCAAAGATTGTCTTTTGACGCAGCACCAATCTCATCTTATAATCGTTTCATATCTTTCGATATTTATTTCATCAAGAATGACCCATCAAAAGCTATTAATGTACCTGTATCGTTTGAATACTATATTGAATGCAGTTCAAAAGATAAAACAATTAACAAAACAGCACGTACATATTCAGGACCAGTTCTTGGCGACGCAGGAGATAATTTAACTCATCCATTCTATCTTTTCAATGATAGACTAATTGACTATCAATCTATTGAAATCGTCTGTGTTATGGATAAAACAAAATTACCTGATTTCAAGGGAATAGTAATCTACACAAAACTTGGAACTCATGATCAAACAACATTTCAATGCTATTTCCGTTTTGTGTATTCTGCATTTGAATTTTACTCAATTATTACACTCATCAGAAAAATGAGAAAAGATTCCCACATTTTCTTGCATTTAGAACAAAAATTATTGATTCCTTTAATTGTATGTGCCATTTTATCTAATAATCCATTATATATTTTCCATGCCTACAATCCAGGACACCTTTACTTCTTCACATATGCTCTTGGTTCAGCTCTCTTTGAAGGTTGTCTTTGTCTCGGAATATTAGTTGTTTTCGAATATATTCGTCAAAAGAATGTTAAATTTGATTTGGAATTTTTATTCTCTAAACTTATTTATTGCTCCTGCATTGCACTTTCTCACTTCTTCTACAAACTACACTATGCAATTGGAACATATAGCAACCCGCAAATTACTGGTCACTCCGTAACAGAATTTATCTTGAGAGAAATTGAAGTTTTACTTCTTTGCGGATTTGTCGTTTGGGCATTCATTCTCTTCTCCAAATGCATCTCATCAATTGATATTACCGAACGCAGTAAATTTGTTATGTATTCTTATGCTAACATTGTTACTCTTATTGGAATTATACTCTTTAGTATCATTGGAAATGCATTCAACTTATATCAAGACACTCCTTTAATTGAAGTTTCTGAATTTGTTTTCTCGAATGTTTTCGTTTTAATGATGATTTATTTTCATTGGCCATATTCAATTCTTTATGAACAAGATTACCTTGATGAAGCTAACAATCAAAATGATCATGCACCAATTGCAGATATTGCTGAACCAATGCCTGATGATAATCAAGAACTCCTTGATGACGAAGAAGAAGACGACAATGAAGAAGAAGAAGAAGAATAAATGATCATTCTTAATTATCCATATATAAAAAAAAATACATTTTTCTTTTTAAATTTATTAAAATAATTTTATAAATTTCCAACTTTTATATTTAAATGAATTAACGATCAACTATTGAGAACCTTCATTCAAATTTAAAAAATGGAAGCAGAATTACAATCATCAATAAAAGCTTGTGAATTGCGTGATTGTGATCTTTTGCAAGGAACAGTTCCTCAAATTATAGATCCAAATACAAATATAGGATTATTTCAATTTTAATTTTTTTTAATATGGGATAAAAATGGAATTAAAATTACAAACGCGGCCTTAATGCATGTTGCATGTTTTTCTGGATCATATGATTGTGTTAAATTTTTAATTCGATGCGGAGCTGATGTTGGAATTTTAGACATTTTTAACAAAAAAAAAATTTTATGGAGAAATTTTTTTTTTAATTCATAAGATTTCATTTTAATTAGTTATCGTACGCCTTTATATATTGCAGCACTTGCTGGATTTACACAGATTGTTCAACTGCTTCTTGATAATGGTGCAGATCCCAATGTTCGAGATGTTTCTAAACAAAAAAAATTTTTTTTTGCAGTTTGTTTTTTGTTTTTGTTTTATCATGTTTTATTATTATTATTATTTAATGGGATTTCATTTATAAACTAACTTTGGACAGCACTTCATCGTGCAGCGCTCTGGAATTACAGTGATATTATAACCTTACTTTATGAGAAAAAGGCAAATTTGAATGTAGGTGATGAAAATAGTATTTTTCCTTAATATTTAATTGGACACCCCTTCATGTTGCTGTTAAATGGAATAGAATGCAGGCGGTTGAGACACTTTTGAGTCATGGAGCTGATGTGAATATAAAAAATGATGCTGTTTTTTTTAACATCAAAAAATTTTTTTTATTCATGGAATTTGTCATTTTTAATGTACTTATAAACTTCCACTAAATATCGCAGAGCAGTACGGATTATCTAAAATTGCTAATTTACTTCGTAAAGCTCAAGGTGAACAAGCAATTAAAGCGGCTATTTTAAGTAGTGAATAAAAATAATATTATATTCAAATATTTTTTTTTATATATACATAATTAAATAATCAAACATTAAATTTGTTCCGTTGATGATACAATATGGACAACATAAAGAGGAATAACACGATTTGAAGATATTGAGTAGAAATATTGATTATGTTTCCAATGAAACAGCAATGAATCATATTTTCCTATATATCTGCTGATATCTGGAAGCTGACTTTTATGATCAAGCTCAACTACAACTTTTCCATTATCAAAAGCGCATATTAAGAAGATTGCTTCTTTCTTCTTTTTTAACTTAGATTCAATATGGTACATATGATCTGCAACAATCATCTGCTTTGCCATGCCTGATTGAAAAATATCCATTGAATTAGATCCAGTATCAACAACAAGAGTCATCCAATGCATAGTTTTCTCGCATTCAGTCATTTTATCATAGACAACATTTTTCATTGCTGATTTTAATTTTATTCTTGTGAACATTTTAGCTGATATCCAACCTTCAATCATTAAAAATTCTTCTGATTCTTTTGATAATGGGGCTTGTTTTTTGAGATCTGTTTTTGTTCGTGCAATTTGAAGTAGACCATATTGACAACGGTTAATAACATATTCGCGTAATCGTCTTTTTTTCTTGAAAATTATTGTTGATTTTTGTTGCTCAATTTCTTTAAGCAATGCTTCGTTGGCTTCTTTATACAATAAAATTAGTTTTGAAATATTGTTTTCATTATTAAATTGAGTGAAATAACTGTGATTGAGCTTCTTGTGTAATTCTTTATTTTCTTGAATTAATTTTTCAAGTTCTTGTTTTGATGATGCCGTTGCTTGTCGCTCATCAATCATTAGTTTTAATTTTTTATTTTCATTTGAGATTTTTTCAATATATTCATTTATCTCAGAAAGGTTATTTAAAGACGAAATAAATGATGTTGATATGGGAGGCATGTTTAGCGCTTTCCTAAGTTCGTTCTGCTCTTCACATAGGTTTTGAAGAATCAAAATGATTTTCTTAACGTTTTCTTCATAATTTATTTCATAAATAGTAGAAATACCATCGAGAGTGGCAATATTTTTTAATTTTAAGATAGATGATCGATATTTATGCCTTTCATCAATATTTTTTGGATATTTTCTATCATACTCTTCAATTGAATCATAATTTTCATTATCAAAATAAAGCTCTTTTGTAAATATCGTATTACGAAGATCTAATGATGAAAGCGAATTTGTTTTTTGAATGAAGTTCAGCATCAATTGGAAATCAGTGATTGAAGTATTGGAAAATTCACATGACTGAATGTATGGAAAAATATATAAAACGAATAATGGATTCGTTATTAAAGTTCCCGAAACGTTTAATGTAATTAAACTATCAATTTTGGATTGAATTGAAAATGCAGAATCAGATATGGAGTTATATGAAATATCAAGAAACTTCAGAGAAACGAGATTGACAAATGATTGAAGAGTTGTTATTTTATTATATGAAATATTGAGATATTCAAGCAAAGGAAGCTCAATAATAATATCTTCACTAATTTTGTTATGCGACAAAGAAAGTTTTCTTAATTGTTTAAACATATTAATTGATTGAAAAGAGTCTAAAAAGCAATGATCAAGAGTAAGCGATGTTAAATTCGGAAATAAATTCTCAAATGAAAAATCAAAAAGAGGATTATAGCTGATATTAAGAGATGAAAGAAGTTTAAGAGGACTTAATAAAAATAATGAATGTATTCTGTTGTTTTGTAAATCTAGCGATTCGAGTTTTATTAAATTTTCCAAATTTTCAATAACAGAGATTTTATTATTAGAAAGATCTAAAACTTTAAGCGAACTTATATTGAGATTTTGTATCTTAGTTATGAAATTCGAGGAAAGATTTAAATGAATTAGTTCACGATGATTGTGTATACTTTCATCAATTGATTCAACTAAATTGTTTGATAAATCCAGATGTGTAACTGATGGATTAGATTGAGAATTTAATAATGATTGAATATTATTCTTAGATAAACTATAGTATTCGCTGTTTGGTGGATTTATCGAGCTAATAGATGAAAATTCTTTTGAACGAAAATCAACCTTTTTTGAATTATCTGTGCGGAAAGATGATGAAAATTGCATCCTCACATAAAATTTATTAATAAACGGAATGCTTTTTTCAATTAAATTCGTTGAGCGAATTTAGTTAATATGTGATAAGTATATTTATCATCAAAGCAACGAAGCCTTCGTAAAAAAAGCTAATGAAATAAATTCAGCATCAGATTATTTTAATAATTTTGATTAATATTATATATCAAAATTTGGATATGTTAGAATAGTAAGTGAAAAAATAAGGAAAATTAGTGAATAAAAATAAAAAAAAGTTTAATAATATATTACGATAATTTAACTTTCAATAAGAACGACATTTTGGACAACAATTAAGGTATAATCATCACCAGGAGCTACCATTATTTCAGTAGTATCCGCACGAATTCTTAAAAATGTGAGATCGTTTGTTGGATCCAAATCACGGACCATACATCGAGCACGTTCAATTAAAGGAGGAAGTTTTTCTGCGTATTTTGATGGATCGCCATTCTTAAACTGACGGTGAATAACATGATTAGTACCATCGAGAACGAGAAAGCCGAGAACGCTATTATTTGACTTAATACGATTCAAGATCTGGTCGACTTCAGACATGTGTGTAGAGAAGAATTAATTAACGTTTTTTTTCTACTCTTTGAAAAAGTTTATAATATTTTAACCTAATCTTATTTAACCTTAAATTAGCTTTAACGATAATTCTTTAAATACGTTATTTGTAGATTTCATATTTTAACAGATGATTGAAAATGCAGAACTCAATACTGATTTTTCATCAAATTTACCGAAGAACTGTATTAAAAAAACACTCAACGAACTTCAAGACACTTTATCTCATGCAATTGAATCATATAAGAAAAACGGAGGAAAGCCTGCTACAATTAAATTTTATGATGAATCTGGGCGATGTAGACGTGTGAATACAAAAAAGAAAATAAAGACAGTTAAGAAAAGAAAATTTATTCCATATGGAATGGAAGATCCAGATGCTGCTAAAAGGCGTAAAAGAAAACGATCACAAAATGAATATACCACACAAGATGATGATGGATATGATTTTGACCAATTGACACAATCATCTGAAAAAAATTTAAGTGAGCAACTAAAAGTTGAAGAAGAAGAAGAAGAAGAGTATGAAGAAAATTATTATCAGAAAAATTCACGCCCAAGAACTCTTAGAGAAAAAATGGATGACATTGCATTATTATTAAATAAAATGCAAGGAGATCTAAATGAAGTTGAAGATTACGATTTTTCTGATGGGCTTAATTGATGAATAGCGAATTACTCTTTCAAATTTGTTTTATATTGTTTTTTCATAAAATTAATCAATTTAATTTATTTTTTTTCTTTTTTATCACCTATCTATATAATGCATATGTTTTTAAAATGGAAAATAATTTTAAGTTAATCATTATTTAATCATAATTATTAGTAGTATTTTTCAAAATTTGGTTGATATCTTTTTTTCAGCACAGATTAGCATCATTGACTATCCTGTATGCAAGAAATATTAAATATTATATTATCATGTACTATCAGCTTGTAGAAGAAAATATTTTAAAAGAATGATTAAGAATCATTTCATATTAATGCTTTTTCCTTTTTATTATTTGAAATAGGTACATATTATACCAAATAATTTTTGTTCTCTTCGCTGATCGGCCAACTTTTATATTGAATTCGACACCGATGATCATCCAAAATGATTTCTGAACACATAATTCAGAAAAATAGTAAATATTAAACTCAATTATTTCAATTTATATTCAATTGAATATTTCTATTCTTGATTAAAATAATATGTATTTCATGATGAGCTCTAAATTTAAAACTATATTATATATATAAGAGTATTTTATTGAACTATACTTAAATTGAAAAAGTTTATATAAATTTTATTGAAATTGAGAATTTTATCGTATCAAAAATCATGGCAGGAGAACATATTCGAGCAATTCTTTTCCGCCGTTGGACGCTTTTTAAAAGATCCTATAAGTCAATTATTATTACAACAGTTCTTGCACTTATATTTACTGTTCTTGCTATTATTGCTAATTATTTGATGAAAATTTTATTAAAAGATAAGGCAGATCCAATCGATTTTTCATCTTTCCTCCATACATCAGAACAAATTGTGGTTTCTAGCCCTCAAAACTATTCACAATCTGGTTACTTTCTTCGAGTTATGAATCTTACATATTACGAAGATGTTGGCTCCCCTGTCAATTACACATACTTTGAATCCAGAGAAGAATTGAACGAATGGATGTACGATAATTCTGCAAATCAAACAGGGCCAGGCTTTATCACAATGGGTGTGGGATTTCAAACTCCGACTACATTTTTAAATGCAGTAGTTCGTCCCAACCTTATTGGATACTATAATAGCTCTTGGGTAAGAAATGAGCATACTTGTGCAATTGTTAATTTGATGAGAGTCCTATGGAGAGTAACATATGGTGAAGACACTGACTTTACCTATTCGATTACAAGATTACTTCAAAGAATGAAAGATTTTATGTTTGGTCAACTAGCCCCAATGTTAATTACCTGTGGCCTTTGTGCAATTGTTCCAGTCATTGTATCACAGCCTATTATTGATGTTAATGGAGAGGTTCGTCAATATATGATATCATGTTCATTACGACTTCTTCCATACTGGGTTGCTACTTTTATTGTTGATATCATTATATGGATCATCCTTGTTAATGTTGCCTGGCTTATCTATTTTCTTTTTGGCATTCCAGCCATCAAAGATAATCTTTTGAATTCTTGGTATGCGTTTATGATGACAGGTCCTTCATTTATATTATTTATTTATTGCTTTTCATTTTGTTTTAAATCGCCTGAATCAGGAACACGTCAATTGTTTTTGATTCTGATTGTTTTGCTCCTGGTTCCTATCTTTATTGATATTATTCTTGACTGGGAAACGCCTTTTTGGCCAAACTGGATTTATTCATTGTTTCCTCATCTCGCTCTTCAAAGAATTTTAGCTGAAATATTAGTTAATGTTAGTATACTGAAAGAAAATTTATCTTACTATTTCAATGATGATAAAGTTACAAGAACATTTTTCATTATGCAATTTGCTGATATCTTAATTTATGCTTTGCTTCTTATATTCATTGAAAAAATTAGAATATGGGTTCATAGAAAGTTAGCAAGAGCACGCTATGATAATTACGATGATTTCTTTGCAAAAATTAAATCAAAACATCCAGAAACTATTGAAACAAAAGAAATGGAAAGGATGGTTCATGATGAAAAGCAAGCACAGAATTTTTCTGTTCGAATTGTTGATGTATCTAGACTTTTCTTTAATACATCTGGTGAACCAATTGCAGCTGTTAATAATGTTTCGCTTGGAGTTCGTAAAAACTCGATTTTTGGTTTCTTAGGTGCTAATGGGGCAGGAAAGACTACTCTGATTAAAATGATTACATCAATGCTTCCTCCCTCTGCAGGAAGAATCGAAGTTGATGGCGTTGATATTAGTTCACGAAAGAAAGATTCTGAAGCAATTGCAATTTGTCCACAATTTAATACTCATCTTTGCGATGAATTAACTCCAAGAGAACATTTCCACCTCTACGCTCTTATTCATAAACTACCAAAAGAAGAAGCTGAAAAGAAGACTGATGAGTTCATTCAAAGACTTGATTTGACTCCTCATGCTGACAAATGTGTCAGAGAGTTAAGTGGAGGTAATCAACGTAAGTTAGCCTTTGCATTAGCCTTTTATGGTCGTTCAAATGTAATTTTACTCGATGAGCCAACTTCATCTTTGGATCCTGTTGCAAGACATCACGTTCATGATATGATTAAGATTTATCGTGGTCAGAGAACATTTATGCTTTGTACCCATCTTTTAAATGAAGCTGAAAGTTTATGCGATATGATATCTATAATGATTAAAGGCTGCGTTTATACATGTGGAACTCCTCAATATCTGTCTCAAAAATTCGGAACAGAATACAAAATTGACGTTATGCTTATCGATGATACAGAAGAATATAATCGGAAATGCGATACATTTTTCAGAGAAAGACTACCAGACGCAAAACTCAGTATTCTTCGTCCAAAAGTGAGAATTTATGCAATTCCTGCTAATAAGATAACTCTGGCTAACTTATTCAATGTAATGGAAAAAGGTGCCGAAGGTGATTTTGGTTTTACTTATTATACTTGCTCTTCATCTTCACTTGAAAGAGTTTTCATGGAAATTGTCCATTTGTCTGAAAATGAAGATGCGCAAGCTGTTAAAAACGGAAATGGAAATAATAATGATAATAATGACATTCGTGCTGAGCCCGTTAATGATCAGAACTCTCTTTCAGCTTCTCCACCTTAAAATTTTTATAATCCTTATTAGATTGTATGATAATTATTAGAATTTGTAATTAAAAAATAATGCAATTTTGCTTTAATTTAGTTTCTTTTTTTGTTCAATAATCGGTACAAAAAAAAAAAAAAAAAAAAACTATAATATTAAAAATATATTGTAATAAATATTCAATCTTTTAATAAAAATTAGAAACAAACAAAAAGAATAATGAACATCAATACTTTGAAATATGAATTGTATATGAATAATATTTTCAAAACATTGATGTTTTTCTCATAACAAACATAAATTCATCTAGTGATATAACACCATCGCCATCTCGGTCAACTTCTTCAATAATATCTCGAATTTCTTCATCAGTAAGATTCTCTCCTAATTCTAGAGAAACGCGTTTTATATCAGCAGCCGAAATACCTCGACTTTCTGCTTCTGCAAAAAGATGGTATGCACGTTTTATTTCTTCATCAGGATTCATTTCTTCTCTTTTCTTTGTCATCATTTTAATGAACAATGGAAGATTTATTACGCCATCAGCCGTAGAATCAGCATCAGATATCATATGTAGAATTTCTTTTTTTGTTGGTTCAAATCCTATTGATCGAAGGGCAATCTTTATATCGTGAGTTGTAATTAATCCATCGCCGTCTATATCAAGCAAGCGAAAAGCTTCTTCTATTTCAGCTCTTTGGTCATCTGTAAGTTCATTTTTAGCTTTTGATCGTGGTTGTTTTGTTTCTGTTGAAGACATAAAATTTATTTTTGAAAAATGAAATGTGAAATAAATCAAAAAAACGTTATTAAAAAATTTTTAAAAAATTGAATTTTTGAATACAAAACAAATATAAACACAAAATGGACAAATTTATTATATATGAAATATCTTTTTAATTAAAATATAAGTAGCTTCTATTATTATTATTTTATTTATATTAAAATTATACATAATCATGTATTTAATATGCAACCTTTTAATTATTTAATCGAGGAAAGAAAAAAGAATCTGCATCATGAAGCATATTAAATTATGCAAACTTATTGTCCACATGTATTTGTAATGAATTCCAAATCGATTTTTAGTTCATTAAATAAAATATTTATTGATATTTGAGATATTAAATTTTTTTTCTTTCTTTTGAATTCAAGCTGTTATTGATATTTTAAATAAATATAATTAAAGTAGCAAGATTTTGATCAAAATTTCAATTTGTTTTATTTCAAATTTCTCAAATAAATAACCGATTTTTCTTAAGGTCAAAAATCGCGTTAACGATAAAATCTTTTTATTCAAAATTCTGATGGTCAAATTATTTGAGAGGCCAGAGAGGTTTTGGCCGTCCTTTTTTTCTTTTTAGTATGACAAGCCACAACTTCGGTCGTACATTCAAAAAACCACAACGTCCATACGAAAAGGAACGTATCCACAATGAACTCAGATTTGTCGGTGAATATGGTTTGAAGAACAAGCGTGAACTTTGGCGTGTCCATTATACCTTGGCAAAGATCCGTAAAGCCGCCCGTAATCTTCTTACACTTCCAGAGAACGATACCAAACGTATTTTCGAAGGTAATGCCCTTTTGAACCGTCTTTCAAAACTCGGAGTTCTTGATGAAAGCCATCAAAAACTCGATTATGTTCTTTCATTAACCGCTAACGATCTTCTTGATCGCCGTCTTCAAACACAAGTTCACAGGAACGCCCTTGCCAAATCAGTCCACCATTCTCGTGCATTGATTTCCCAACGTCATATTGCAGTTAACGACCAACTTGTCAACCAACCAGCATTTCTTGTTTGGAAAGAAAACGAAGGAGCTATCCAATATGCCAAGAGCTCAGTTTATGCTGATGAACGCAAGAAGGGACGTAAGGCTCGTCTAAGGATCAAGAACGCCAACAAGAAGACAGAGAAAGAAGATTCTGAGTAAATTAATTCCTGATATTACATTGATTCTATGCATTTTTATTTACTTCTTTCACAAAAATATTCGTTAACTTCAGAACTCAATTTAAATATCTCAACCTTTTTTTTATATATAAATTGAAATATTTAATTCTCTTATGTTTTTTTAGTATTCATCATCGAACTCTACAAGTTATGAATGATCATATGAAAAGTGGTGAAGGATCAATCAAAATTTTGAAAAGAAAATTTTACGTTTAGAATTTCAAAAAGCTCAAATGAAACGATTTCCAAGAGAGCCATTAGTTTCTGATGAAGCGCATATTATTGCAACACAACTAGTAGAAAAAAAACGCAATCTTAGTTCTATTGATTCATCAATTCATCCAAAGCTTTTAGCTCCTCTTGCAGCTTATCGAAATCAAGCCCTTTTTTCAAAGCAAGAACAAAAAAAGTGTTTTATTGAGAAAATAATATCAGAACTTATTTTAATTCCTCCTTTTCAAAAGAATATAACTTCGACCGCATCAGAATCATCACGCCAACATGAGAAAAAAGCGCATATGACAATAAAAGTTACCCCTGAAGAAAGACAATATATTAATAAGATTATTGATTTGTTACTAACTGATTCAGAAATTGATACAATTGATCCTGATTTTATTCCAAAAATGCTTGTAGTTCTCAAAGAAAGAAAACAGAAAGCACAATTAAATGCAGATGTTACAACATCTCGACAAATTCAGCAGCAAATGAAAAAATTAGAAAAAATGGCCAATTCACCTGACTTTAATTCT
Organism: Tritrichomonas musculus; assembly: GCA_039105265.1. NCBI lineage: Eukaryota > Parabasalia > Tritrichomonadida > Tritrichomonadidae > Tritrichomonas > Tritrichomonas musculus. The sequence continues at coordinate 2,163,652 of JAPFFF010000015.1, read as the reverse complement.
CAAACAAAACAAAAGTTAATTGATAATTACAATCAAATTTTAAGTCGTATTCAACAATTAAGGTATGAATATCAGGACAAGATTAAATCCACTCTTGAGCAAAAAGAAGAAGCCAAAAATAAGATCATTGAAGCAAACAATAATGATGTTATTGCTTTCGAAGAAGAAAGAGAATCTCTTGAAAATGGTGATGGATTTTTACCAAGTATAACTCTGCGTGAGTTATATAGAAAAGTCAAAATTGTTGAATCATCTGAAGAAAAAATGTACTTACAGAAACAAATTGAAACACAAGAAAATGCAGAAATGTATGAATATCTTCAAAGGACAGATCATTTGATGAAAAGCAAGAAAGAAAGATTAAAAAAAGCGTTTTATGCAAGAAAGCAACTTTTCGAAGAACAATGGGAATCAAAGCAAAATAAGATTAAAACTCAATATGATCAATTAATTGCCCAAGAAAGGCTACAGCTAGAAACAATGAAAAAGAGGCTTATAAATGCAGGAATTGAGCCTCCACAAGATAAGCAAGAGTATAAATTTGAAAATGATTTTGAAACTCCATCACAGCGATCAGCACCACCTGATCCAAGTTTGTGTAAAAAGCTATTAGAAGATGATTCAGCTGATTCTAGTAATCTAAGCGCAGAAGATCCAAAAGATGATGATATCAGTTTACTTGATAGTAATACATCAAGTGAAAATAAATGTGATATCTCAGATTCAAATAAGAAAAATGAAAATAAGCAAGCTGATCTCAATTGTAATAAGCAAAATGAGCCCAAAACAATGATTTCAAAGAAAAATGAAAACAGAGCAAGAGTTAATAATAATATGCCATTAAATATAGATCTAACTAATAGTATGAACAAAATGAATAGAAATCCAAAAGAAGAAAAGAATTCTAATGATAGAAACAAAAGTAAATTCAAAGAAATGGTAATGAAAATATTTGGCAATGAAACTCAAATCAAAGATAGCATAGAGTTGGACTTAGATTTGAATCAAGATAGTGATCTTATTGATCTTAGTGAATTTCATGATGATGAAAATAATCTCAAAAAAGAAGAGCCCTTATCAAATGATATTATAAAAAACATCACAAAAAATGCAAACGATAAAATGACTAGTGATTTAATCTTTTTCTCAACTGAGAAGGATGAAACAGAAGTTCCATTCTTCACTGATGATGGAATTGAATGTAGTATGATAAGAATAGAAGGTAATCAAAGCACTAGTTCTATTTTCAATGATGATATTTTTGTCAAATAATTTCATTGATTAGTCGATCTATAATTACTACAAGTTGTGTATAAAAAAATTCATCGTTTTTTTCAAGTTAAGTTTACATAAAAGTGGCATGGAATTGATTATTTTGGAATAACATGCATTGCTTGTTGTTCGAAGTACAAATAATGAATATTCTGATAATACTGACTTTAGTAAATCAAAATTATTTATGCTTTCGTTCTGTAGAAAATTGAATAATAAAAATAAAATAGAGTCTAATATTTCTTCAACTAATAAGATAGGATCTATATTCATTATTATTTCAGCATCTGGTGATTGTTGATATCGAATAAAGGTATGGAAACTCTTTTTCAATTCAGCATCTGAACATATATGAGATTTGAATTAAGCACTTTATATGTTCAGATTCAAGGTAATTTTGAGGTATTAATAAAAAATGGAAAAGTCAAAACAATTCATTAGATTTATTTTACAAAGAAATTGAATTGAAATGTTCGTTATTTAGGAGTTTGAGTACTTCTCAATTAAAAAAACGGTTTTTAAAGATATATGTTTATCTTGGATATTTATGATTAACATAAAATTATTATTACTTATATATTATTATTTTTTGTGTCTAATTTTATTTAGAAAATATTATTAAATTTTATAATCTTTTTTATAAGTTGTGGATATTTTGTGTAAAAAATCTCATAAAAATAAATAATCTAAATCAATAATATATATTATTTTCTTTAATTATTTTGTAATGCAGCAAATACTTAATTATTATTTTATTATTCCCATTCAAATTAAAATTTGTTGATATATAGCAGAACAAAACTAATTTATTTTTGTATTATTTTCTTATTTTAATGTATACAATATACATATTTATGATATATGAGTCGTATTCTGTTGACTCTCAATAAATCATTATTAGTATTTGCAGAGGTATTCATGTAGAGTCTAAATGAAGTTGAAGATTACGATTTTTCTGATGGGCTTAATTGATGAATAGCGAATTACTTAGTTTCAAATGGAGTATAAAATTCTTATTCATTAAAGTACAATCTTAGTTTCAAAATAGATTCATATAATTATATATATATTATTAAAATTATATTTTTATTTTAATAAGATATTTATTCAAATTTTATCAAAATAAAAATTGATTAATATAAAAAGAGAGATATGGTTATAAATTGACCTTAATAATGTTATTTTTATTTTTTTTTATATAATAATAAAGGATTACATTAGATTTATTTATTAATTTATTATTTAATTATATATATATAATTTATTTTAATAATTATATTAAATGTATATATATAATTGATCAAGAAATATATATAATAAATAATACATACTTTCAATGATATTCAATTTTCAATAATTAACATGAAAATATTTTATTGAAATTCTAATCGTCTAACGAGTAGATTGAGAGTCTTCCCTCAAATAATTTGAAAGAATTGAATCTATCGTTCAAATTTTTTTGGCGAGGTTAGTTTTCTCGCCAAATACCTGATAATTATTTTTTTTGATAAATAATTGTTAATATATAATACTATTTTTTTCCAATCTCATATTTTGGAGTTGAATTTGAGTTCTATTTACGAATATTTCAATTTTGAAAAAACACATTATTTTTTACTGAACAAATAACTGATTTGCTATTAATAAACATCAAATGATTTATCTATTTAATTTATTTAATTATCATTTATTTTTTCAGAATGATTTTAATTTGATTTTTCATATACTCCTTTAATAGTACTTTTCATTATTATTATATATTATAAAATAATGTTATTATTTATATTCAAATGTTTAATTGTTTATATATTATTTTTTTTATGAGTTATATATAAATTATTGACTTCAAAAAGTATCTCAATTAATTTGAATAATCTCATAGAATCAGTCAGACTGTTCTCAAACTCGGCCCTGAAAAGAAATCTACAAAATTCTATATTTCCTCTTTTCTTAATGGATTATAAAAAGAAACAAAAACATATGACATGTCATATGAGTTATATATAAGAATTTATTGCTTAAGTACATCAAAAATGTAAAAACAACAACTTTTTGAGAAGACACATCAAACTTTTTGAAAAAAAAAATTTGGCTTCAACATCAAATTCTAATAAAAAAAAAAAAAAAAAAGAAAAGTTAACTTCAATAATCAATTTTAATTTACAACAACACTAAATAAATTTCTAATCATGATATTATTTATATATATATATTGACTTTATGAGTCATTTAAATCAGCAAGACGCTGAAATGGAACTTCAGAGGCTCTTCTTGAAGATTTCTGTATCACATTTATCGCTGAAGGATTATTTTCAATATTCCGACTGGCCAATCCTTTTCCATTTAAAGTTGGGATTTGGCTTTGTTTCTTATTATTGTTGCTTTTTGCCTGTTGCTGAGGACGATTTGATGGCGTTTGAACTCTCTTTACGGACTGAGTTCTTTGTCTTGCCATTTTGATCAAGTTCTTAGTTCTATTCAATTTGTCGTTGTCAGAATCTTGGATTTTCATCCTCATTCTTATATCTTTTAAGGGACTTTTCACTTTTTCAGAGGAAGCTTTTACAATATTTTTATTTTCAATGTTTTTGCTTTTATTTTCTTTTGTGTTATTCTGAGTTTTGGTTTTCTTTTTCTTTTCTGCTTTCTTCTTTCTGAGCTTGTTTTCATCATCTGCTTTTTCAAGATCAATGATGAAATTTCTCATTGTCGTGATGAAACTGACAACAGTTGTATCTTTGTCAATTTCTTTTTCTCCAGAAAAAGAAAAAACTGTTTTATTAAACTCAGAGTCAATCGAAGAAAACAAATTCTGAATTTTTTCAGATATTGGCAAAATGACAGCTTCATGTTTTTTGTATTTATTTGTAAGTAAAATAAATGACATCTCAATGTCAAATTGAGAGTCATTTTTCGAATGTTTATTTGATTTATTTGATGATAAGAAAGGATTCAAAGATTTCCTTCTCTTTGAATTCAAATTGGGTGAACTTGTTAGTGAATCTTGAGATTTTGTAGATTGAATTTCTGCGAGCTTTGCATCGACCGTCTTCATGATATCTCTTAGACTATTGAAATGTTTGATTGTCTCTTTGTAGACTTCTTGAAGACCAGTCAGATCAATTTTCTCACACATCATCACGTTAGACATTTCATAGTGAAGCTTCTCAATATAATTAAGAGGTTCTTCATTATTTTCAATGTCGGCCAAATTATCATTCAAATTTAAATTTTTATTTTCCAATTCTTTTTTCTGGCATTCATCCTTCTTCTCTAGCATTGATGCAACGTAGTGGAGGAGCGTGTAATTTGGTAGAGACGATGAACGAGTGTCAGAAAGTTTTGGAAGAATTGAGATATCAAATCCTAATGCAGAACCACGAACTGTTCCGTAATTTAAGATATTTCCAAGTTTCAGTATACAAGCCAATACTTTCATCAGTGTTGGTGACTCTCTAATGTCGTAAAAAGTATCAAGAATAAGTTGTAATTTTTCGCTCAGCGATCGTAGTGAGCTTTTTGTGACAAGTAACGACAGCATCAGCATAATTCGTGCCTTATAAAACAAGGCTTCTTCGCATCCGCTTTCTTTTGTAGCATTTGTTGGATTTTTTAACGAATTTTCATTCAATTTTGTGAAATCTCGAATTGCAAGAAAATATTTCTCACAAATGCCAAGTTTTCTTTTGTCTTCTTTGAACTGGTCGATTGCGTTGTAATCATCTTGATCTGGTGCGTTTTTGAGCATCGTCTGAAGCTGTGATTCTGTGAACGATTTGTAATCAAGCTCAAAAACGCGCTTCAAAATTGTTTCTGGCTGCATTTTGAGACCAGAAAGAAGAATGGCTGTTGCTTTGGCTTTTTGTGAGCTGACTAGTTGGACAACAGAATTCGATTGATTACTTCCGTTTTCTGAATTGTTATTTGAAAGGCTCGAATTGCTTTTTTGTGAGAATATATGAGCAAAATTGGAAAGTTCGTTATTATCAAGGTCGAAATCATTTTCAATCCCTCTTTGATTAATGCTTCCCCAAATTGTGCCATCGAGACTGGTCCTGTTGACTTTTTTCCAAAATATCGATCTAGTCTTAATTCCTTTAATAACGATCATTTGCTGTGCTTGAGGTGAGTTTTGAGACGATGGTGCAGGAGGCGGGGGTGGAGGAGGTGGAGGTGGAGGTGGAGGTGGAGGAGGTCCTAATGATGATTGTGGATCAGTTTCATTTGGATTTAATTGGATGTTGGAATCTGAGTTTATTTGCACTGGAATTAAAATAGTAGATATGAGTGGTGCAGAATCTGCCTTTTGGATTGATTTCGAATTAATATCTGATTCTGATTCTGATTCTGTTGCTGAAATTGATTTTGTGCTAGGCTGAGCTGTTGTGGATTCTTTTAAAATTGAATCAGGTACGGAATTTTGTACAACTGTTTGATTGGGAGTTGGCTGGAGCTCGGAAGTCAGTTCTTCATTAGAAGACGTCTTTTCTTTATCTTTTTCTTTGATATTAGGTTTTTTATCTTCTTTTAAATATGATTTCAAATTTGGCTCAGAGAAACGAACACAGCGTTTCTTTTTAATCTGTTTTTCTTCTTTTTTCGCCGTCTTAGGCTTTATTGTTTCTTGTGCAGTTTCTTTTAGATTTTCTTGATTTTTCATTTTGATCTTCCCAATATGTTTTGGTTTCTTCTGGTTCTGGTTATCATCTGATTGTTTTATGGTGATTTTAGAAGATTTCATGATTTGAGATGACTCTTTTTTCTTGTCTTTGAAAGAATTTGTTAATGGATGAGAAGAAGAGAAAATAATTTCGATTTCTTTGATAAATTTGGAAAATTCTTCATCTTCTATTGGGAAGGATGTAGTTCTAATTTTAAAATCAACTTCACATTGATTTTTTATTTTATTTGGCAGAGAATAAAAATCAAAAGCAGCGTATTCTGTGGAATAAATAGGGTTTTTACGTGCATATACAATTGGTTTGTCTGATTCTTGGATTTGAGAGCATAAGCTAAACTGGTTCAATAATATAGATGCATATTTTGATTCGATATTAATTTTATTTAATATATTAATTTTGTTGGATTCTATTAATATCGATTTATTTTTCCTCTGTGAATAATTAATATTTTTCTTTGCAATTTTTGAAGAATAATGATCTAAAAATACAAAAGAAAGAGAATGGATAGTAATTTGTGAAATATCTGAATATTTTGACAAATTTTTTGTTATGTATTCATTGATATTGCATGAAATTGTGAAAATTGCCTTCCCAACTTTTTCATCATTTATTTCTTTAAAAGATGAAGAGGTAACAATATTTTTCAAAAAGCAAATAAGTCTGTTGATGTTATCATCAAGATTATTCCTATTTTTTTCACTAAATTGAAGCTTGTTTGAAATGGTGAAGTCATAAATTGAAATTTTTTTCTTAAAAAAACTTAATTTGCTTTTAATCTGTTTATCGACTTGAGAATTTTCGCCATTGGATGAATTTAAAATATTGAAGTTCAATGAAAAATTGATATCAAGTTTACGGAAATTAAAAACATATTTGGAAATTGTAAAACAGCAATTCTTTAAAGAAATAGAGCGTTTTCTAAATGATATTTTAGATTCTTCCCATGTGATATTAGAAATATTTATATAATTATTGAAACTAATTGAATCTTTAATAAAAAGATTGACAATCATATCTGAAAAATAGCGATTTAACTTGTAAAGAGTAGACATGATAACAATTGATATCAGAATAATAATTGATGTTCCAAAAAGGCATGAAAATATAGACGAAAAAAGAGGAATGAGCATTTCCTCTATAAAAATGATGTTAATGTATTGAAAAATTCAATCAAATTGTGTAAATAAACGTACAACAACTTTGAACAAAAATCTTGTATTTTTACTTGAAATAGAATATCCATAAACAAAATAACATTTTTTAGATTATAAATGTGGATACATATTTTATTTTGATTAAAAGTCTTTACATTTATAATAAAAAAAGGAAATATTTAGAAAACAATTGCATTTCATAATTTTCAGAAATTATTCAAATTTGAATGATTGCATTTTTATGTGTGTTTGGTAATTCAGATTACGTTCTTAAATTTTACAATTTGTAAAAACATTCAAAAGAATAAAATAGCAAATGATGGCAAAATACTTGTTTTAACTAAACAAAGAATTTATGTAAAAATGATTCCAATTATTATTATTTGGTATAATGGATCCAATTTCGGTATGCTTTTTTATCCCCTCCATTTCTTTTTGTGTAATATTATCAATTTCATTATTAGAGATTGATTAAGAGGAAAAAAAAAAAAGAATATTTTGAAAATTAGGTTAAATTTTCAGATTGTGTTGTGTGGACCTTGTTTGATTGTTGTTTTGATTGTTGTTTCGAATTTTTGTTTTCTATTGCCGTCTGGCATAAATGTTCATGTAAAGGTAGGACCCCAAGTTCAACACTCTGGTCGCAAAAGCGGCACTTAACAAGTTTGTGCGGCAAGTCAGAAACATTGAAATCTCTTGACATGTTGTTAACTATTGAAACTGCGTTAGTATTGTGTAAGTAAAAAATTCAAAGAATTTTAAAAAGCATTGAATTGAATTCAAAAATATTTTGTGAGAAAAAATAGGGTATATTATTGAAAAATTTAATTGAATTTTATAAATAAATATACCATCACTGGACAGGCCTCATATTTTATATATATCGGCCTCATATTAATTTTGAAGGCGAAACCAAATTTTGAAAGAGAATTTCAAACAAATCGGCCTACGAACTCAGAACAAATCGTAATTTACGATGTTTACAGATACAGCAAAACAGATTGTCAATTCTTTAGAACCTTTCATTCCCTGCGAATCATGGATTAATCATTTTTGTGCAAGGAACAACATCACTCTTAAGAACTCCGAATTTCTGGAGAAGGCTAGGAGAAGATTTTAACAATTCTCAAAACAAAACAAAAGTATTTTATCAAAAGTATACAAATGTAATTTATGAAACGGGGATGAATCCTCTAATTCTTTAACTAAAAAGTTCAAGTTGTTAGTAACTGGTAAAGCAGAGCATTCAATTTCATCAGTAAGCCAGGTGGAGCCTCATATTACAGGAATGTTCTACTTTAACCCTCTGGGAGTTCGGCTAGATCCATTCATCATCTTACCAAAACTAGTCAAACTCCCAGAAGAGTTAAGAGATATTCCTGCTTTTTTTAGTTCACAGAGCAGTGGATGGATGACAAAAAGAAACAGAACAACCAACAAAACTTATTTTAGGCAATCATTCAAGTCGTTATAACAGTTTAGCTCTTGAATACTTGGCTTTTCATAAAATCCAATTACTAACTTTTCCACCTCTTTGTTCTCACTTGCTGCAGATATTTGATATGGCTGCAGCAAGAAGTCTTAAATCAAACATGGAAAAATATCAATATAAAAAAACATTAAATGATGTTTTATTAAAATTAAATTCAAATGCCTCAAAAGCATGCTATAAAACAATAGTTTCAATAGTTGAATCTTGGAGGACAATCTATATTTGATAAAATCTTTAAGGCATTCCCAAATTTGAAAATACAATTTTTGTCAAATGTTTTCATCTTCAATATTTTCAAGAAGAATTTATATACTTGTCCTCTTTCAATATTTTTGTCTTTATTCATTTCAATGTCATTAGATAATTCGATTGAAAATCCCAACGATTTTTTTGGTTCAGCATCAGAAAATATATAATTAATTCCACTATCGTGTCTAATAACAGTAGTTGATGTTTGGCCCTTTTCAGATTTGAAATAATTTCTGAGTCAATTCGGAGCATAGCCATCTTGGAATGATGCTATATATTTCTTGATATTCTGTGTCGTATGGAATGATTGGAAAACCAAACGAAGTAATTGGGCCGGGGATTGTTTCTAAATTTTGCATTGTGCTTTTTAATTGCATGAACGATTTCCTTGTAGGAAGTTTTTTTATTTAATTCAAAATCATGCTCGAAGAACGAAAAAACAATTTTGGCTCCATTCTGATATTGGAACTGGCCCTAGAGGCATGACATAACAGTAGAGTTGCATATCTACAATGCGGCATAGTGCCAGAGTAGATGCTTTGAACTTTAACTCCAGGAAAACCATTGTTTTCTAAATAATTTGTAAATAAATTAACAAAGAATTGAAAGGTCAATGTTTGGCGATCTGATAATTTTACAGGTCTGAACAATTGGAATAGTATATCAACGATATAAGCAAAATCTGTATAAACGCATTCTTAATTAAGAACTTCTTTTGTGACCACTGCTCCACCTTCTTTTTCTCTAGTTCTGATTTTATTTTGAAAAATTAGTTCTTCACTTTACTTACGAAGAAGAATAGATTTCACAACAGCATTTAAGGTATTGTCAAAACTATAGTTAAAGTTTGATAGAAGTTGAATTAATCCAAAAAATTCTTCAACATCGTCTGTGCATAAACGAAGGAAAAAAATTTAACAAGTTTAATAACTGCAATTTAATAAGCGACTGCTGTGTTTATGCAGCGAATGACAAACACTTTATCGCTGAAAAAAGTTCAAATAGAAGAAGAACGAAACTCAAGCATGAAAAAATCATCGGGAGAACTTATTGAGATGTTTTTCAAATGAAAGTAAATAATTTTTATCGCTTGTCCAAGCAATTTTTTTGATTGGAAAGATTCAAAGTCTTCGATTTTTGCTAAACGCATGAATAAAAATGAAATGTTATAAAAGCAACCATCAAACATCTCTGTCCAGAGAGTAATCGTGTAAATGTTTGCCACACAAACAATTCTAAAGCGTAGCCATCTTTCATTGAGAAAATATTTAAACGATCTCTTATTAATGGGCTAAGTTTTGCTCCTACTTCATACATTGACATGTTTACACATTTCATTGTTTCAGGATCAAGACAAATAATATGATTTAATAAGTGACTTCTCCCTCCTTTCAATAAATGCAGCAGGTCTCTAGAGAGAACCATTTCTAAATTGATCATTTTCTTTATTTTATTAACAAAAGAATCTTCACTTTTAAAAATTTGATTAATGACCTTTTCAAACCAGTCTTAATGAATTTCTTCAAATGCAGTATCACCATCTGTTGATATAAAATCCACCGCATAATCTGATTTCTTGACAATATCACAAATTTTCATTTAAGGAACCATTTGTTGTCAATTCCACATGAAGTGGAAATGTTTTGAACTTTTTCTTAACAGGCAAAATCATATAAGTATATAAATATATTGCATTCTCTCCTTTCTACTCAACTGGAGGAATTGAGGCAGCATCACCTGCGATTGTCACATGAATTCTTTCAGATGGCGAATGAAATTTATGTAAAATGGTTGGAATTTTGTGAATGCTTTCAAAAAGTTTATCTTAGAAAAAGTTGTGTAGGTACAAAACATTGCCCCCTTTTAGATGAAAAAAATTTTTTTTCCTTGTGATTCATGTGCTTAACTTGATGTTTTATGACAAAATAGCATTCTTTACATATACATGAATTTCAATAATAGTAAATCAATCAAAAAATGGTTAATCATAAAATAAAATTGAATTGAATAAGAGTTTCCATACCTTTTACTCTCCCTTTTAAAGGGAGACCCTTTATTGAAAAGAGTTTTTTTTTTTTTTTTTTTTTTTTTTTTTTTTTTTTTTTTTACTCTCCCTTTTAAAGGGAGACCCTTTATTGAATTGAATCAATAAAGGGACCCTTTATTGAAAAGAGTTTTTTCTAACAAAAAAGTGCTTAAGCAATATCTTGAAAATAAACACATAGAATCATATAAAATTTGTAATTTATCTTAATTACATATTTTAAAAATAAAATAAATAAGTTAGAATTAAATTGCTAGGCTAGTTTTCTTCGTGAATACCTCTAGAGGTATTGAAAAAATGAATCAATAAAATTCAGAGAAAAAAATATCATCCTTAATTAAGTCTACAAACAAAAAGAATTGAAAAAGAATTAAATTAAATCAGTAATGACTGCTTCAAGCACGTGAAATGAGCTTAAAGTTAATCATAAACTATTCAATAATGGACTTTCATAAAAACTTTCCTGAAAGGTTTTGCGTTTAATCATATTTTTTTATTACATTCAATATTTATAACATTATTTCTACAATTAATGCCACTTATTGTTTACAAATGAGTACTTATTTTAAATATGAGAATTATAATATTTAATCTTTTTGAATAAAATCTTTTTTAATCAATTCATAAACCTACACCATTGTTCAAATTTCCGAATTAATACATTTTAATAGAAAATCATATCAAAAATGATGAATGAAACAAAATTTCTTAGCTACTAATCGAACAAATATAGATTGAATAGAAAATACAAAACGATGAATTTCAAAATTGAATGATAAAAAGAGAAAATTGAATAAAAAACAGATTCAAATAAAATATAATTATATTAACAGATATTTTATATAACCAATTATAAATAAATTAATTATGAATATTTTTATTTATTTGGTTCGATTTCATCATATAAATAAAAGTAAATGAGAGAATTGGCAAATTAAATATCATTTTTTTTTAAATAAAGAACTATAATTTGGGGTAAATTATAAAATCAAAGAAATAAATTCAAAAATAATGTTCAAAAATGAAAATCTTTAGAATTACCAAAACAAAAAAAGTCACATCTGTTAAAGAAGAAAACTTTTTCTTAAGAATATTCAAAAAAGTGACATCTTTACAGAATGGGACTCTTCTTTAGCGATCTTTGGAAAAAATGGTTCGGCAATCGTGAAACTCGTTGCCTAATGCTTGGTCTTGACGCAGCAGGTAAGACAACAATTCTTTATAAACTTAAATTAGGCGAACATGTTACAACAATTCCAACAATTGGTTTCAATGTCGAAACCATCGAATACAAAGGTTTCAATATGAACGTTTGGGATGTCGGTGGTCAGGACCGTATTCGTGCTCTTTGGCGTCATTATTTCCATAACACACAAGGCCTTATTTTCGTTGTCGATTCAAACGATATTGGTCGTATTGATGAAGCCCGTGACGAACTTCATAAGCTTCTTGAAGAAGATGAACTTCGTGATGCAATTCTTCTTGTTTATGCAAACAAACAAGATCTTCCAAACGCTATTAAGCCACAAGAGCTTGGTAACCGTTTAAGATTGAATACTATCACAAACAGAGCATGGCAAATTCAAGGAGCTTGCGCAACTACAGGTGATGGACTTTATGAAGGACTTGACTGGCTTGGCGAACAAATCAATAAGAAATTTAAATAAAAGTTGAATTAAAGAATTAAATTAACACATTATTATCTTTGTATTCTTTTATGGTAAGTTAAAAATACTTTATTTTTTTATAGCTTTGAGTTTGATTTATATTATGATCATTAATTATATAATTTTAATTGTTTTAATTTTCTGTAAGCATTAAAGATCCATAAATTTTTGACATATATTTGCTAATGTTGGGGTAAATCAAGGCGTTTTGGCTAGGATCTATGAAAAATAGAGATATACAAAAGCAAGATTTTTGATTCAAAAAGTTTTGTTTTGAGAAAAAATGCCAATTCATTTCAATTCTTGAAACTTGTGCAAACTCGCCAATGCTCATTTTTAAAATTCGAAATTTTTGATATATGCCAATGCTTCCGTATTTTAACTCGTCTTTGATTGATATTTTATAAGGAATTCCAATTACATTAGGTGACAAACCATTTATTTTAGATGCACGTCTTCTTTATTTCATTTTTATTTAATAATCTTTTTATATTTAATTAAAATCCAGTTCATATTTCAATTCAGCAATTAATAAGACATTTTTTGAATTCAATATATATATATATATATATCCATTATTTATAATGAAATATTTTGATATATTATTATGCTCGAATTTGAATGCTATCCACTTATTAATTAATTTGTGGATATTATTTATACTGATAAGTGATCCACTGAGTTAGGGAGGAAATGCAATTTTCAGTTTTTTTATTGTAAAACTTCTTATATTATTTTTTTCATAAGTGCTTGCTACTGAAAATAATATCGCTGAATATGTTTTTTAAATATCAAACAAAGTATTTATATATTTCTTAAAAATATGTACAACATTAAATTGCTCACTGGATCTATTTAAAATATATTAATTTTGCTTCTTCCAATCAGAATTTAACATTTTTTTTCTTTATTAGAAAAAAATTATGACATAAATATGCAATTTCATTTGATATACATTAATTAGTGCATGAAACCAAAGAATTCATATTTTTATTCATAATATTAGAAAATGATTATTCCCAATATTTGCGTTAAGAAGACTTCTATGCTAAATAAAAAAATACTTCAAGTTTTAAATTTAGATATCACAGTTAAATAATAATAAAACAGAAATTTAATATTATAATATTCAAGTTTATTGAGATAAAGATATAAGTTACATTAGGTATTTTTGAGATCATTCAAAAAAAACTTAATTGAATTTTTCAATAGATTTTTATTTTATGATAAAAGATTAACAAAAAAAAAACTGCGTAATTGATAAAATAGATAAGTATTTTTAAAAAATAATTAGCAGCATCCTTTCTTATCTTGGTTTTCTGTAGGAGTAATCTTTGGTTTCGGTGAAGCCTTAATACCTTTTCGATAGATTTGAGTAGCAACTTTTACAAATGCGTCTTTAACATTTGTTCCGTTCATAGCTGATGTTTCCAAATATTGGAGCTGGTGATGTTGAGCAAATTGTTCAGCTTCTGATAAGGTAACAACTCGATTCTCTGCAAGATCGCATTTATTACCAATAAGAAGTACAACAGCAGTTGGATCGCATAACGAATGAACATCGTTGAGCCACATATTGACGTCGTCAAAGGATTTTCTTTCAGTAATATCAAAGACAAGGATAACACCAACAGCGTTTCGGAAATAAGCTTTTGCAATTGATCTAAAACGTTCTTGTCCAGCAGTATCCCATATTTGAAGCTTGATTTGTTGACCGTCGACTTCGATCATTGTTGAATCGAATTCAACACCAATTGTTGATTGAGAATCTGTTGAAAAGGTATCTTCGACAAGCCTCTTCAAAATTGCGGTTTTACCAACACCACTGGATCCAATGATGATGAACTTGAAGCTATATGATGTAGACATTTTATTTGAGAAATTTGATAAAAAAAGCCACTTTTTTAATTTTATTTTTTTCAATAAATTTTTGATTGACTTTGATATTTTCATCAGTGCATTTCCATTCTTTTCGAGTTTACATGTAAATTTAAAAATTTGTATTTGAGACTTTTCTGTATATCCGAAACTTTTTGTAAAGTTAGTTTCAAACAATTATTTATAACCTTTTTGAATTTTTTTTTTTTTTTGAAAGAAAATGCCGATAGATTAACTCAAATATTATTTTTCGAATATAATAATCTCTGAATGATTAATATGAATCATTAAATATAAAACAACAAAGAAGCATGGTTCTAAAGATAATGATAACTTACATAAATTGATTTGATAAATTTGAAAATTTTCAAATCAAAATAAAATTAAATTTAAGTTGAAAGAAAAAAAGAGATCATAGGCATAATTAATGTAATATCAAAGAATTTATTTTACTCAGAATCTTCTTTCTCTGTCTTCTTGTTGGCGTTCTTGATCCTTAGACGAGCCTTACGTCCCTTCTTGCGTTCATCAGCATAAACTGAGCTCTTGGCATATTGGATAGCTCCTTCGTTTTCTTTCCAAACAAGAAATGCTGGTTGGTTGACAAGTTGGTCGTTAACTGCAATATGACGTTGGGAAATCAATGCACGAGAATGGTGGACTGATTTGGCAAGGGCGTTCCTGTGAACTTGTGTTTGAAGACGGCGATCAAGAAGATCGTTAGCGGTTAATGAAAGAACATAATCGAGTTTTTGATGGCTTTCATCAAGAACTCCGAGTTTTGAAAGACGGTTCAAAAGGGCATTACCTTCGAAAATACGTTTGGTATCGTTCTCTGGAAGTGTAAGAAGATTACGGGCGGCTTTACGGATCTTTGCCAAGGTATAATGGACACGCCAAAGTTCACGCTTGTTCTTCAAACCATATTCACCGACAAATCTGAGTTCATTGTGGATACGTTCCTTTTCGTATGGACGTTGTGGTTTTTTGAAAGTACGGCCGAAGTTATGGCTTGTCATTTAGAATAAAAGGATGAAAGGGTCGGCCAAAACCGTTTTTATTAACAAATTCATTTACCTTAATAAATCGGTTATTGGCCATTTAATATCTAATCGTAATGGTCAAATCTATATAAATCTCTTTACGGTTAGTATTTGTAAAGTATTTAAAATAAAATCTAGATTTAAATTGAAGATTCCTCAATCCGACTTATAGGTCGGCCAAAATAACGTATTTGTTCAAAACACAAAGCGAAATTTTAAAAAAGGCTAGAAACTTCACAAACTTATATATTTGTTTCATGAACATATGATTAAGAAAATATCTAAATTTGGTGGAAATTCTTGAGTTGGATTTTTTTTTTATCATTATTTTTTTTGAAATTTGAATTTAAAATAATTATATCCTGCTATATATTAAATTTAAATGTTATTTTATTTTTTTCTTTATTTATAAACTATATATATAATATATATATATAATAATAATTTAGAAATATTTATTATTCATCAGTGAATTGATGGAAAAAATTTAATACAAACTAAGAAAAAATAGAAAATCAAATTTCCTTTTTATTTTTATTTTATTATATTATAAAAACCTATATAACAACAAAAGTCGACTTAAAAATGAAAAAGAAGAAGAAAATCTTAAAGGAAATTATCCCAAACTTTTTCAAAAAGAATTGAATTTTGGGATTTTTAAAAATGCTTTTTTAATGTTAAACAAAATAAATATTTATTTATTAATGATTATACTAAATTTAATATAATATTATAGATATAGATAAACATAAATGATTATCTTTTTTTATGATAATTATAGGATATATTAATATTTTTTATTTTAAAGAAAAAACATAAATTTCACAAAACTCAACTCAAGAAATTGGATGAAACTTGGTAAACAGAATATGTAGATATCATATAATATTATATATCAAATAGAAGATATTCCTACGTTTTTTTATTATTTTTGACAATACTCGTTATTCTGGCCGACCTATATCCACTTTATCCAATTTTACCGAATAATACCAGAACCTCATTAGCAAATATATATTACATATCTCATAAAATATTTACAAGTAATTAAAAAAAAAAGAAAATTAGAATATATATGTTTTTTAACAAAATAAATAATAAATAATATTAATCTCAAACAAGGATGATAGAAAGTTAGAAATAGTAAAAATGAATTGGAATTAAAAAAAAAAAAATTAAAGATTTTCACCAAAATGGACACCATCCACTGTACATTTTGCTTAAGTGATATGTATCAGTAGCAGCCTGGATTAATCTAGATGCTTGTTCTTCAACATTTAAGTGTAGTCCAATATCAGGATCGTTTCCGTTTAATTTCTGGCTAACTCTTTTTCTCATTTCTACTGAGCTACTGACTGTTTTTTCAAGAGAACTTTCTGCAATGAAAACTCTTCCTTTATCTACAATACTTCCTGTTGTTGTTGCTTTAGATAATAGAATTTCTTGAGCTGTTTGATCTTCAGGGTCAACGAGTGGCTCATGCACGAAAATAGAAAGAACCATAATCAATACTCTATTATTTTCGCATAATAAATTAAGCATATTAACGAAGGAAGTCATAAAAATTCCATCAACTCCTACAGCTCCCATAGCCTTAACCATCATTCTGGTCAGTCTGAAAGGAACCACTTCAGGAAGATACTTTCTTAATGCAGCCTTTTCAAAGCAATCGCCGAAATCGATATGAACGACTTTTCCTGTTACAGTATCAATAAGTAAATTTGAAGGATGACGATCGCCAAGGCCAATTATATAACCTACAGCGGAAGTTATAGCTGTAGTAATGGAAAAAGTATCAATTTTCTTTAACCATTGCTCAGCTGATGGAGCCATCAGCCAAAAAGAGTCAGCAATATCAGAATCGGATGTTTCTTTAAATACTCTTTCAAGCAATTGCATTTTTTGGATTGGTCTTAAATAATCGTATGGAGTATAATAACAACCATAATCATCACATAAAGAATACTCAAGCATTGGATCAAATCCATGCTTTTTTCTTTGATTTTCAATGATATTTCTCATTGTTTCTGTTCCAGGAACCCATTGCACAAGACCATGCGCGACGCTCAATGGAATTACGCTAATAATTTGAATAACATTAGCATTAAAGCAAGCTTCTTTTCTCAAGAATGAATTAATCATTCTGAAGAATTGCATAATACGTTCATCTAATCGAAGATCTTCATGACCCTTCAACAGATATTGATAAAAGTTTCCATCCTCACCTTTAATAACGACATCTTTTGGTTGTTGTTTTGAAGCATAAACCGAGAACTGACCGACGAAGTATTCAATTCTAATTACAGGTTTATTTGGCCGATAAGTTCCAGGAATGGCCAAATAAAAGTGTGTCTTATCGTACAATTCAGGGCACACCGCCGATAATTGAATCATTTTGATACTATTCAAATCTTCACGTAGTAAAGATTGAACAGTTTGGCACCATGATGTGACTTGTGACATGAAATTTTTATCTTCAGGCTTGAATACGTTTAGCAGTCTTTCGAGTGTTGTCAAATGGTTTCCATATTTTTTCTGGAATTGCTTGTGCATTAAACATTTGGCCTTCGAAGGTGAACTGAGCTCTTGAATTGATACCAACGTTGAATACATTTTGTCATATTGGCGACTTGCAGCGAAGTCGAAAACATCGACAATTTTCTGTAGGACGTATTCGTGCCATGTTACGGTTACACGGAGCAAAGTTTTTCTTATCAAAGTTACTTCGTTGTAAACTTCAGGCATAGCCAACAAGAACTCGTTAAGAATCTCTTGGGCAGCTTTTGCACGGTTAACATTCTTTGACTTCGTCATTATTATCAGACTAAAAATCAGTCCGTGATAATGGTCAAGCAGCAATTTGTAAATAATGTTGTGGATGAAGTCTGCGACTTCTTTTGAAGGATGAGAAAGTTGAACGAGAAGCTGAGGTGATGCTTTAAGAAGTAGTTTCGGTTGTATCTTTTCAATACTGTTGTGAGCCGTTGAATTGAAAACATCATTGATGTCTGCATGTTCAAAGAAAAGATTCAAAAGTAAAACTACGTCTGGAAATGATGGCGAAAGGGTGGCACATTGCGTTAAGGCATCGATTGCAT
Organism: Tritrichomonas musculus; assembly: GCA_039105265.1. Taxonomy (NCBI): domain Eukaryota; phylum Parabasalia; order Tritrichomonadida; family Tritrichomonadidae; genus Tritrichomonas; species Tritrichomonas musculus. The sequence goes on along the minus strand of JAPFFF010000015.1, from coordinate 2,145,073 downwards.
TAGTTACGTATAATGTCAGATTGGAATCATTATGACTTGCTAATGCAACGTTGACATCGCTCCACTTCCTCAACATTTCAATACTCATAATATTAGTAGTGAGCTCTTCAATAATCTGGGTCGGAAGAATGTATTGAAGACCAGTAAATGTTGGTTGTTTATGTATTTTGGTGGTTGATGTGGTTGGACTTAGTTGCGTTTGACTTGTTTTTTCTGGTGATACTAGATCACTCAAGAGTGGAGCCGTTTCTATCTTTTCAAGTTGAGCTTGATTGAGTAGTGGTGTCGATTTACTAGTAATCGACTTGGCTAGATGGGCATATGCCTTTTTTAATGATTCGTATGAATCATCTAATTCTAATAACCAATTAGCATAGAAAAATTGGCACTTCTGCTTTAAATCACCAGTAACACTCACTGTAAGCTCTTCCATCTCTTCTAATGCTCGTTGCTTCTCTCCAACATACCAATGTGCAACAACACAACAAACTTTGTAAAGATCAGGCGCTGTTGCAAAGTCAAATAGTGGAAATAGATTATCAAATGCACTTAAATGCATTTTGGTGCCTAATGTAACACTCTTTAATTGAAAAAGTTTGATGAGATTATTATCTTGGATTTGAATTAAGGATAATCGGTTTGATATGATACTAAACCAGAGATCAAAATCACGTGGCGTTGTTTTTAACCTTTCATTCCATACATCTACAATATTCTTTCGATTTTGATTTCGAAGCCACATCTTCATTTCATTAATTTCGATCAGGTTTTGACAATCTAGCATGGTGTTCCTTCTAACCGTTTTATTTTCTGTCCAAAAAGTTATCGGCCTTGAAGCAATTAATGAAAATCCTTTCTCAACATATGATTCAGCCTTTTCAAAATCACCTTGATGAAGGGCATTTAATGCTATCAATGCAATGCATTGGGAGGAATCATCAGGCGAATATTGTAGAATATCACTTAATGATTCCCAATCTTTGAGATGCAAGCATGCCTCTGAAAAATGAGTAGCAAGTTGCTTCTTTTGGTGAATTTTGAGACGTTTAAAAACATCATAATATGACATTAATTTGGTCCACATGGCCATCGATGCTAAGGATTGAACTAGGCCAACAAATGAATCAAAGTCTTTCATTCGATTGAACTTTTCTTCATAAATAGGCATGACTTGATCCCACATTCCCAATTTTGATAACGTATCAGAATCTTTGAATGACGAGTCATTCAATTTTCGCTTCTGCCACATGCCAATGGCATTGGGCCAGTTTCCAAGTTGAATGTAAATGTCAATGAGCTTTAACACATCAGCAGACGACGTTCGATTTCCAGCATCTTTATTTTCAAGCATTTTTTCTTGAAGAAGTAGGGCAAATGCTGAACCTCCACATTGAAGAGAAGCATTAATTAGATCATTGTGTGGAATATCTAAGGGTTCTTCGATTTTATGCATAAATACTAATAAATTAATTATCTCATGAACAATAGTTCCACTCTCTTCAGTTGCCAAAATAAGCTCATGAAAACTTTTAATTAGCTGTTTTCGACCCCTTTCTCCAATTTCTCGCCAGCAACTCAAAAAGGCAGAATTAAATAACTTCAATGCAAGCGGAAAATGTGCAGTGGCTAATGTTGAACATATTCGAATTGGAGTTGATGGAGAATTCGAAATAACAGCCAAAATAAATGATCTTAACCATGCTTCAAGTTGTCTTCCAAGTCCCAAATTTGGAGTTAAGATTCGCTCTGTAATTGCATCTTCGCTGAAAACGTGATTATGTGCAGAAGGTTGTGGTGCTCGACGACTGACAAACTGCTTTTTATTATCAACCTTAATTTGTGGAGTGAAATGATTCGAGTATACTCCGCTTTTAATATCTTTAACTACTTGCCTAAGCTCGTCTGTTTCCATTTGATTTAAACAGATCATATCTAAAACTGTTTGCGCATGTGGTAGAAATGATGATCCTTGGGCTTTCAAAATTGAAATAAAAAGATTCATTGATTGCTTAGCCAATTTTCCATTGGGATAGTTAAGACCTATTGTTGTTGCCCGCATAATGGGTCCCAGGAATGCAAATAAGTCAACATGTTTATTTAATATCTCTAAAGTTTCAAGAGCGAATAGACGAACTGGCTCTAATGCTTGCTTACATTCAACAACATCACAAACATTTGGCACAATCATGTAAAGCAAATCATTTGCAAAAATACCAAGTTTTGAGAAAGCGAGCATTACCATTTTGGAAACATCTTTATTTGAAGTTTTAGCGGTATCTAAACAAGAAATAAGTAAACAAATTGTTTCTGAGGCATATGGTGAAAAACCATCACGAATAACTGTTAAAAATGAATTAATCACACCAATGAATTGAGAGGCGAGTTCAGTACAAAAACGATCGCGTATTAGTTTTAAACTTCTTTCAAGAAATGGTATTGTATTTTGTTGCGAATTTAAGATTAAACTTGAAAATTCAGGTAGATAAATTTTCATTAGGCTGGTTGTTGCTGTTTCCATCACTTCGAGAAATCTGGCTAAAAATGAATCAAAATAAATAAGCATGTACATTTTTGGATGACTTAAAACAAGTACAAGACTGTGAACCGCATCAGTATAAAAATCTTTCAGACTTTCATCTTTGAAAATTTCGAGAAGAGAGTTTGCAACAACAGCATTATAATATTGATTTGATGTAGCTGAATCCAAAAGGAGAGAATCATCAAGGGTTCCTTCGATATCTTTTTTAGGATGGAAGAATTGTCGAACAAGCGAGTCATCAATATTTTCAGGTTTCCTGCAAACTTTAGATGGAGGCCTATTATGAAATTCAAGAACACCAGTTACACCAAAAACTTTCAGAATTGCGATTCGAACTTTTCTTGAGTGTGTTGCAGCTAAGAAAGATGAGCAAGAACCAATAATTTGAGCAGTCTGTGCGCGGTATGCAAGCGTTGATGCTGGGGGACTTAAAAGAACCAAGAGTAAATTTAATATTGATAATGCCAGTTGCCGATTTGTATCTGGATTTAAGAATGAACAAAGAATAGGAATGAAGAAATCGGCCTTGCATGAAATTGTATCTGGATCTATTGGAGCGATTAGAGACATTGCTTCAATAATTCCGATTAGGAAGGAATTGTAAGCACTAACTTCAAGAAAGTTTTCAAATGCCTTTTGTTCTAAATGGTCTTCAAATACTTGCATTGCAATATCCATAAAACCACCTGTATATGTTTTCAAAGTCTTTTTAGTGGCCTTCATCATAAAAGGAAGAGTTTTAGCTATTCTAGAACGAGTCCGAATACTTGAGTCATTACGAATAATAAAGAAGGCATCAAGGATAGCCGTATGCATGATCGATGAAGCAGCTATTGGGTTATATGGAGAGAGCTTTTCAATAATTTGATATGAAATTTGGCGTACAGATGAAGAATCATCATGAGAAAAAATTTTGAAAAATTTCATGAATTCTGGAGTTGCAAATGATCGATCACACTTATCTCTTAAAACACCTAAAATACCAGCTCGGACATAAAAAGAGTGATCATACATAACTTCTTGCAATAGTATAGTTAAAAATGAATCATTTGAAATAGTTGGTGCGCAATGTTTGTGAATATTAAACATAGCTTTTGGAACTGTAATTCGTATTTCAATATCGGGGGATGACAAAAGAACAGTTAATGCATCAAAAAGTAGAATGTGATCTGAAAAAGCGTTACTAGATGAATCTGAAATAATGGAAATAGCGATTGATGGATCAATTCCCTTAAGATTTTCAATAAGCCTTTCTGTCAGTAAATTACTAGGTAAAACATTTGGGTATTTTGCAGCTGCAACAATAAAGTCCCTGAATTCCAACGTCATTGGTGTTTTTAATAACATTGAAATCACTTCTTGATCAAATGGAAGAGCTTTTTCACCAAATGAATTTATTATTCCTGTCAATAAAATGAATGCTGCATTTGGTTCAGCAGTTAATTGATTCACAAATTGTTTCATATCATCAATTCGATCTTCCATATAAACTGGTACTTTTTGGCACATGAGACAAAGAGAATTTACTACATCAACTGGGAATTCTAGAAGGACTTCTTCGGTTTTTTCAAATAATTCGTCGGCAACTGAATCAAGAAACATTTTGCTATCAACAAGAGACAAGCTTGCGCATACAACATAAGCTTCTCCTTGAACAAGTAATGGGCTATCATAACAAGCATCCTGAATTAAAGAAAAAAGCATTAGAAATCGAGATGGAAAGAAATCGGGATAACTTTCAATAAGACTTTGGATAATCAGAAGTGCGGCATATTTTCGAATTGGATCGTACAATGAAAGCATTTGAGTAGATAAATGAAATAAAAAAGTCATGTAATCTTCAAGATCCGATCTACCGTATCGAATAATTGTCCTGGTAAATGTACGAATCGCTTTAGCGGTTACTTTAAGCACACGGGTTGAAGTATGTGAAGCAAGTTGGCATATAGTTGATTGAAGTTGAAGTAAAAAACAAACAGCACTACTGCCTGCTCTTGTTGATAATGCATCAAATAAATATGCTGCAGCAAGTGGCCTTGCTCTTCTTCCTTTTGATCTTGCCCATTGCATTAAACGTGTAAATAAATGTGAAACATAGCGTGATTGTTCAAGATTAGGATGGTGAATCAATTGTCCAGCACACCAACTAGTAAATTTTACCGATTCAGTATCTGTTTGTGGAAGGAGACAATCAAAAATTTGACTAATTTTACCAAAATCATTATATCCAAAACGATAAAGAGCTAGGATTCCAATAGATGAACGAATTGCATTTTGATATCCTCTAGATTTAGCCAACTGCGTAACAACGTCCAAAAACTTATTTACGTAATCGTTGAGATTAGCATTGCTCATTCGAATCATTTCGAGGTAAAAAGAATGATAATATAAATGATATGTTTTAATCATTTCTTCATAATTGGTGGGAATAATAAGTTCAGTTAAATTCATTTAATATTCCCCTAACTTTTTCAAGTATCACTTTTAAAATTTTGTGAGAAAAAACTTTTTATTTAATTTTTTGATTGAGTTTGAAAACAATACTTTTTTTGAAAGAAATTCATATTCAAAATTTGATAAAGTGCTGATCTTCAGTTTTTGTGAACATAAAAAAATTTTACAATATGTTTAAAAATTGGGCTTATAAAAACTAGCATTGGATTGATCTTTCTTTGGAACATGCGAATACACTTTTTATTTAAATTCCAATGATGATTTATTAAATATTAATAAAAAAAATAATGAGCAAAAGCTTTATTCAATAAAAACAGATCAATAATCTACATGATAGCGAAATCAAAAAAAGTTCTTAATTTGCTGAAGGATTAGCAGTTCTGAATATATTTTGGATAATTAATGCCTTAGTTGCCTGAGCCAAGTCTACGATATCTTTGTAGCGTTCATCGTCTCCATAAATGATATCGTCAATTAAATTAGTTAAATTACAATTATTAATATCTAATTGTATATTATATTCAAATCTCACTTTTGAGCATAGATCAGCCAATTTACAAAAGAATTTTAATGCAACTTTCATCAGCAAAATGTCGTCGGATTCAATTAGAGAAGCAACACTAGAAATAATATTTTGATTTAATATTTGGCTGATCAATCCTATTTTTCCCTCCAAAAAAAAGGTAGCTAACTTGCATGCTTTAGCTTTGGATGCTATATCTCTTTTATCAAGGACACTAATTACATCAAAAACTATTTTGAATTTTACTATTACATAGAATGGAGATTGTATGCTAACCCTTCTATTTTTGGAAGGAGTTCCATATTCTTTTTCATTGATTTGCTTTGAAAAACGAGTAATAATGTTGCATAAGTGGCCTGGAATATCATTGTTTGGCGAATTCAGTGGTATTTCTGTAGCATGCTTTAAATCGTTAATAAATTTGGAGTAAATGTCATTTCCTGAAATAAAAATATCAAACTTAAAGTGCTTCGTTTCAAATGAAATTGAGCCATCTTCTTGATTTTTTTTTTCAACTTTATATTTTTTATCACATAATGATGATAAAACGCGAATGCATTTAAAATAAATTTCGAAGTCTTTAATATATACGAATCTGCATAAAAAGAATTTATTTATAATTTCTTTAAAATGCTTTCTATTATCAAAATAAACATAAGAATCCATCAATAATAATTGGTGAAATGAGTCGATAAGCTTTAATGCTACTTCCCTGTGATAGGGAATGTTTAAACTATTTTCGCGAATATTTGGAAAAATTTGCTTCAAGGTATTCAGTATTGCTACATAAAATAAAACAAAATCGCCTTCTGGAATATAGCATTGCATTTTATTAGTAGAAATATAAATATACTCTAACATAAAATCTAGAAATTCATCATCTGTAAACCGTGATTGAGCTTTTATTCTTCTATAAAAATTGCTCCTTTTAATCAATTCATTAAAATAAGCAAATGAGCTCTGAGATTTGTTCATTGCTACTTTTATAATATACATAATCATATGAGATTCATTACTATCAGTAAAAGCAAGGCAATTCCAAAGGTGTTGAAATAAATCAGTTGGGAAAAAATCATCAAGAAATACACAATACTTCTCTATATAAATATTTAGAAAAATGTAAATTGTGTATTTAAACAAGTTTTGATAAAATTGACTTTGAAAAGATTTGATAAAAGCATTTGAAATCTGATTAGAAAAGCAAAATGAAGGAAGTTTGTCATCCTTTTTATATTCCAAAAAATTGAAGCTTTCTTTAACCAAATTATTGAGTAAATCATTGTTTTCATTTGTTATTGCATCAAGGAAACAATGAAAAAATTTATCTAATTGATCTTCTAATGGGTTGAAAGAAGCATCATTATGATATTCGATTTCAAAAAAAATATCATTGCCGCTTTGTTTTGTCTTGTAATCCATTTGACTATTTTGAATGCAATTTCACTGAAAAAAATGACGTTAATTTATTAAAATTTTCAGAACTTTTTTAGAGTATATTCGTCTCGTGCTGTTAGAAAATATTCGTTTAAATTACAATATAAACGAATAGATTTTGAAACATCAAAATTAGCATAATGAATCAACTTAGTCCATATTCACCCCGTTATAAACCTCATATTCCAAACATACCAATCCAGGCAAACCGGAAAGCTAAGCCTCATCGAAAAATTCATTCAAATACCAATGCTTCAGTTCCTTCTCCGCCACCATCTAATGATACTTCTATAAATCCACGTTTTAGAAAACATGCGGGTAAGAATTTACTTGATAATCCAGCATCACAGCAATTATCCCCTATTATCCCCAATGGTCCAATTAGTCCACAAGAAGCAATTGAAACCTATTCATCAATCATGACTCGTTATGAAGCATCAGAAATCTTGAATTTTCCATCTGTATATTTCCTTGGTAATTTCGCCAAAAAACGTGAACCAATTCGAAATCCCAAAAATAATTTTGGATTTGATACAAACGATCATATTTATAGGCTAATTATCGGTGATCATCTTGCATATCGATTTGAGGTTTTAAGTTCATTTGGATCAGGTGCTTTTGGGCAAGTTGTAAAAGCTCTTGATCACAAAACAGGCCAGCATGTTGCAATAAAGATTATTGTAAATACTGAGCAAATGCACGAGCAAGGTCAGATAGAAGCCAAAATACTTGCTCGTCTTAATCGGCGCTCCTGCCCTAATGTTGTGCGTGCATACGATTTCTTCATATTTCGAAGTCATATTTGCATTACTTTTGAAATACTAGGAAGGAATCTTTATGAACTAATTCAATTGAACCAGTATCAACCATTTCCAATGATTATGGTTCGAACTTATGCTTTGCAAATCTTTCAAGCTCTTGAAGGTATTCATGATGCTGGAATTATCCATTGTGATATTAAACCTGAAAATATCTTAATATCAAATACTCAAAGGAATGTCGTCAAAATCATCGATTTTGGAAGCGGATGCTTTGACGGACGTCAAAAATATGAATATATACAGAGTCGTTTCTATCGTGCACCTGAAGTTGTTCTTGGAATTCAATATGGGCCACCAATGGATATTTGGAGTGCAGCTTTAGTTATTGTCGAAATGCTAACAGGGAGAGCACTTTTCCCATGCAATACAGAACATGAGCTTTTGGTCATGATAACTGAAATGTTTGGACCACCTCCAATTGAAGTCATTAAAATGTCCAAAAGAAGAAAAGACTTTTTCGATCTAAAATTGGGCTTGAAACCAATTAAAGGTAGAATTTGTCGACCATCATCAAATTCTTTACAATCTGTTTTGAATATTAATGATCCCAATCTTATCGACTTCTTAACAAGATGCCTTGCTTGGAATCAGAAGGATCGAATGACAGCAAAGGAAGCTTTGCAGCATCCTTGGATTCAAACGAAAGTTTTGTCTATTCAAGACCAGCAACCAGCAATTCAACCTTCTTCAACCCTTCCTGATCTTCATAATTCGCAAAAGGTCCTTTAAATTATTATATATTAATATGAATTATTTGTAATTATCATAAATTACTTTCAAAATTAAAATATATTAGTTTATTATTATTATTATTATGATAATCCTGGCTTACAACAAAATTAAAAAGGAAAAAATATGAGGTTTTATATTACCATTACATCAGGGCCAACTTCTTCATGGTACGATGATGTTGGTATTGTTGAACCATTTGCTGCTGGGCGAGTGAGTCCAAGAGCGTTTGTTGCTCTATCTCTTGCTCTTCTTTCATCTAGAGTTGAGTCCATTGAAACATCAAATATCCTTTCTTGAATTCGTGGGATCGCAAGAATTTGATCTTTGAAGAATTTGGACATGATTGCAATATGGTCAAATGTTGCACATCTTAAACTTGGATTTGGACTATTAAGTGAATCTATTATCTGTTTATCTGTTAAAAGAAGGCCTGCTCCATTTTCTGTGTGGCTTGCAAGAAGATTTCTCATATATAAATTAAAAGTTCTAAGTTCTATTTTATGTGGAAAATCAATGATCCATAATTTAAAATCTTCGTTGTTAAGCATCATTTTAGCAAAAGTATCATTTTTCACAAGAGGAGGTAAAGAACCAAGCAAATCATTTGTTAGGGAGAAAGATTTCTGAATAATGGTTTCAACAATATCAGTATATTTTTCCGGGTTTGGAGACTTCATGATCATTGGAACAATGGTTTGGGCAATTGATGGAAGTGTTGAAGGATCATTAGTATTGTCACGAAATATTTTTATAAAAGTGTCAATAGAATTTAATTTGTTATCATTTACGAATTGAATAGCAACGAGTTGGTTAATAGGATCACTCGAATCTTGGCACTCTTCAAAAACATGGTTTAATAATTCTTGGCCACATGGTAAAATTTTAATGATCAAGTCATAAACACGAAATCTTTCTTCTGAATCTTCAGGTAATTTAAGTACAGATTGTAACAATTTGCGATCTAATTTAATGAGTTGTGATTTCAAATCTTCTAATCTCGAAGGATCGCATGTAAGATAAACTTTGAAGAGGTATTCAGCTTCTTCCATAATTGATGAAAATTTAGTTGTTCACATAATATTTATTTCAATAATTGAAAAAAAAAAAAAAAAATTATTTGGTAAAATAACAAATTTACATTTTTTTAGTAAAATCTTATTATAGCAAAAGTATTATAAGTTTATTTCTTTTTCTTAGGAAAAGTTATCAATTATTGAATTAAAAACGATCATATTATTAATTCACTTTTAAAAATTTCGAAATGAGTGATTCATGCTTAATAAGCTGTCCTGTACAAGTTTATCAGACATATCGAAATAGTAAAAAACTAGTAGGTGATGATTGCAGCATTCAAATTATTAAAACTGAACAGTTTTCATTTATGTTCTATATTCTCGATTCTAATTCACAAACATTAGTAAGTGCAGATATAGCATCTGCTCTTAGCACACAGTTCAGTCTTTCTTCTCTCACATTGGACTTTAATATCCGTTATCAAAACAAACTCCACAACATCAACCTCGTTTTTAATAATAAAGATGACCTCAAGCGCTTTGTTAACATATTCGTTAATTCTATGTATGAACAGAAAAACCAGAAGCGCGTTGCTCCTGCCGATTTAAATCAAATTGATCAAATTATTGATTCAATGTCTATTGATAACCAAGATGCAAACTTTTCTGCAGATGATGAGCTTTTTAACGAAGATGAGCAAGCCCAAAGTAAATCGCAGACAGATGGTGGGCATAACTTTTTACTTCGAATTGCCCCACTTACTCAAAATACAATGGTCATGAGAAAGTATGATAGCCATTGTGATTTAGGATTATTTACAAATGATAGCAACTGTCAATTTAGAATGAAGATTCCTAGCATAGCCGACTCTAATGGAAAAAATCTTTCTATGTCAGATATGCTTACAAGTAATGCCGATCATAATCTCCTCCTTCTTGATGAAAATCGACCAAATGAATTATTTGATATGAGCCTTGACCGAGGTGTGGTTGTTGGCCAGTATAATACAAAAGATTCAATGAACATTTCGCACAAAGTATCCCACCTTATTCACAAAAATCAAAATAATTCGCAAGAGCCTGTGGTTGTTGGATTCAACAATAAAAATACAATGTTTCTTGATACTCGTGTTCAAAATCCAATTGTAAAAATATCTGAATATAAGGGTAATAATCAATTCTTATGTGGTGTTACAACAAGAAGTGGAAGAATGGCAATGGGATCAGCAGATGGAACAATTCGTTTATACAGAGAACCATGCCGTTCACGAGCCACTGTTAATTTCCATGTAAACGTCGGTGAAGAGCCAGTAATCGCAATTGATGTATCTCCTGATGAGCAATGGATCGTAGCTACTTGCCCAGATTATATTTCAGTGTTTTCGGTTCTTGCCCCAAGCACTCAAAAACTTGCTTTCGATTTCCCAATGAAAGATGAGAAGACTTCACTAATGAAGCTTGTCATATCTCAAAATGATCAGCAAATTATTGCTCAAACAAATGGAGGAAACTCACTTCCATTTACAAGTGCAAGATTCGATGTAAAGAACGGGAAAGTTGTTGCTATTATTGCCTCAATTGGAAATGCACTTGTTTCTTGGAACTTCAAATCAATTATGAATTATCGAATTCCCAAGTATTCAATTACTTTCATTCCTGGTGAATCGATCATCGATAACCATCCTTTAGAAACTTCAGATGTTTTATATATAGCGCCAAACCAAGTATCCGTTGCATTAAGACAAAAAAAGCCTAAGTAAAAAAATTTAATTTCATCTTTATATTAACATTCCTTTAAATCAATAATTTTTCATTATTTTTTTTTTTTTTTTTTTGCATGTTGTTGTTCATTGAAGCAAAGTATTGTTAATAGTAAAAAAGTTTTCATTTATAATCAAATAGCAATAACATCATAAAATACGTTATTTCATAATATATATATATAATCATGTCATTGCTCGATATACTCCATTATTGAATATTTCATTGTCTGTGGGTAAAAAAAATTGAATAATGTTGATGGAAATGTTGATCAAAACTTTGATTAATTTGACCAAATTAATTGGTCAAAGTTTTTTCTAACCGTTTTCCTTCTAAATCAAACTCATTTCCATTATGTCACTCGAAAAAATTCACTTTACATCTAATGAACTTATTTCTTTTTTCATTGTCTCTGATCCACCAGAAAATAATAATGAATTTCTTCCTGTATTTTGTCCTGAATGTCAACCTCCCCTTGACCAATCACAGTTTGCCAGCAACTGGAAGCCAAAACAGCAGTATCATCGTCAAAATAATAGGTACCAAATTCCTTTGGCAAATTCCTCATCAACAACATTAGGATCTACAAATATTTCTGATAATCATCAAGCGCCAATTCAAAACACATCAAGCACTCCATTAACTACATTTTCACCGCTTTCCCAACAGTCTAATAAACCAAAATATTCTGTCCCCACAGATTCGCAACCAACTAATCCTTCAATTATAAATTTCCAACCTGCAAGCTTTCAACCTACAAATCAGCCAATTGCAAACTTTCAGCCGGCAACTACTTTTCAGCCTACGATTCCTGTAAATTCTAATTCACAAACAACTTCGTTCCAGCCAACTACTAGTTTTCATCCTATGACCTCTTTAAATTCAAATACTCCACCACCGACATCATTCCAGCCGACAAATTCTTTTCAACCTACAACTGCATTTCAACCTACATCTACTTTTCAATCTTCAAACATGGAAACTTCAAACTTTCAGTCGTCATCTTTTCCATCTACAATATTACCAACTTCAAACTTTCAGCCAACTATTTACTCACCTACAAATTTATCTCCTTCGAATTTCCAACCAAATTCTCAGCCTGCAAGTTTCCAACCAACAATTTATCAAAACCCTAGTTTGCAAACTCCAAGTTTCCAACCACAAAATGCGCAAATTTCCAATTTCCAACCAACATATTCTCAAACTCCAAACTATCAGCCGACGAATTTTCAAACCTCAAATTTCCAGCCACAGAATGCTCAATTTCAACCTCAAACTGATATTCAGCAACCTAATTTTGTGTATAATCAAAACATTTCTAATTATCAATATGTACCACCAACAATTGCAGATGCTTCCAATTTGCAATCACAGCCATTGCCTCAGGCATCTTTCCAGCCTTACCAGCCCAGCATACCAGAGCCAGTCAATCAAGAACAATTCGTCGAAGAAGAAGAAGAAGTACAGCAAGCTGAACTAGAAAAACAGCAGCAAGAAGATGAAGAAAAGGTGCAAAGAAAAGAAGAACAAGAGCAAGAACAAGAAAATAAGCCTTCATATTCGAATTTATTCTATTATAAGCCAAATACGCAAGATGAGTCATTTCAATCAGTGATTGATGTTCAAAAAGATGAAGCAGCAGAAGAAGAAGCTAGACAAAAAGAAATTCAAGCACAACAACAGCGTTTACAAGAAGAACAACAGCAAGTTATTCCTGAATCATGGGCAAACAATAGCACTCCTAATGCACAAGACAATCAGCCTTCAATAGAAACCATCATTGCTAACCAAGAATATGAATCAACAATTGAAGCTCAACAGCAGCAGGAGCAAGAAACGCAAAAGCAAGCCCAACAAAAGAAAAGTCAGCTCAACACTTGGGCAGATTCTAACAGTCGTCCAAATTCATCTCCTTCTGCATTTGAAGATATCATAGCAAGCCAAAAGAAGTCAGAACCAAGTAACTCTTCAAAATCTCAAATGGCAAAAATTTCAAAAAGCAATTCAAAAGGCAAGACAGTTAAGATGTCTCTTCAGGAGCTGCAGCGTGAATATAACAAGCCATCAGGATGGGGTGGTCCTGTAATGAATGCTCCAGTTCCATCAGCATCAGAGATCATTGCTGCTGCTGCCTCTTCAGAAGCATCAGCAACATCAACAGCAGCAACAACAAAAGCTGCTACTTCCGAAGGAAAAGGAAAGAAAGGTAAGAAAGCAAAGAAGGAAGTTTATGATTATCAATCTTTTTATCGTATGAATGAAGAGCAAGATAAAGCTAAAAAAGAGGCTATTTGGGCAAATGCTGCAAATTCACCTGCAAATCCAAAGATGAGTTTCAGTACAATTTCAGCAGAAGCAATTATGGAAAGTGAGAAAAATAGAGCTTCATTTCCACCTCCTACAACAGCGCCTGTAACAAAACGTGCAAATCATCGTGGGCGAGGTAAGGAAGTTCTTGGTGTTGTGAAAACAAGTGCACCACAAAAATATAAAGATAGTGATGATGACGATGATGACTTTTATGAACCACCAAGACAGCCATCATTTAAACCATCGTTTAATGCAATTTCAAATGATGAAATGAAAAAGCAAAAAACTACTCAAAATCAAACTCCAACAACAAATGTTACATCTAATGCAACTTCTCAATCAAAGAAAAAGAAAGCAAAATATCAAGTAATTACAGATACAAATCAAGTTGCACCTCAATCTTCGTGGGGAAAAGTAACTGGTTCTTCAGCAACTACAGCACCATCAGCAGCATCTACATCTAAGACACAATCACCAAAAATTGCATTCGATCAAATTGAACAAAATGAGAAAGTTGACCAGCCAACTAAAGCAAGTAGTACTGCCGCTTCAACTGGTCCAGCTGTTCAATCTAAAAAGAAAAAGAAGGGCACTAAAAAGATTATCTATCTTGACGATATTTTACATAATCATCAAGGAGGATCAGCAGCTAAACCACGATACGATTCATCATCTAGTGATGATGAAGATTACACCCGCCCTCGACCTGGTGCAAAGAAGAACGCACCCAACTTTGATGCAATTTTACAACAAGAAACTAAAAATAAAAAAGCTAAAAAACAAGCTTCAATTCCTTCTACTGTTTCTATTTCAACAAAGTCACCAATTAAGAATCAAGCAACAAACTTTGATGCTTTATATCAGCAGGAAATGAATCGTAGTTCAAACAAATTACAATCACCATTACAAAATCTAGCCCAAAATAAAAGTAATGTGAAGAAATTTGATAGCTTACTAAATGATGAAGCAGCATTGGAAGATCATAATATTAATAATATCGAGATCATTGATGATACAGATTTTCCAAAGAAGAAACAGCAACAACAAATGCAAAAGCAGCCAAATCGTGCTGCCCCTAAGCCAGCTAATAGCAAGAAACAAGGATCATCTAATAAAGCTCAACAGGAAGATAACAGTGAGTTGTTTTGGGGAAGGACTTCTAAAAATGAATCGCCTCAAGATTATCAAGAATATGATGATGATTATGATGACAATCCAGGTGATTTTCAAGGGTTTGGAAGAAAAACTAAAATTGAACGTGATCCAAAAGCTGCATTTTTGCAGAATTTAATTGAAAAGAAACTAAAAACAAAAGGAGAAGATTGGTATGAATATGCTCAAAGTATTATGAATAAAGATAGAAATGGGTTGATTAGATCTTTAATAGCAGCAGGTGTTGAGGATAGTGATGCAAAGAGTATAGCAGCAACCTTTTTCAAACAGTATAATAAATAAACAGTTTTTTACATATTAAACTAATATAAGTAATATAATGTAACCATTTTTTCTTAAATTTTTGTGAAATAAAAAGCGAAATTGAAAGAAAGCTTCAAAACTTATAGAAGAATTTCATTGTTCGGAATATTAATTTAATGAATAGATGAACCTAATTATACTCTCTTAACTTGAAAACCGAATAACGAGTAGACTCTTAGTTCTTGTTGCTGAAATTTTTAAGAAAGATATTTCAATGAAAATGACCGTTTTGATATATGTATTTGAATTCAAAAAGTTCGTTATTTCAAAATTTTCTCCTTTTTTTTGAGAAAGTGATTCTCTCAAAAATTTATATTTTGGGTCAAAACTTTAACCTTTTTTGAATGAACTTCAGAAAATAATTGTTAAAAAGAGACCAAAGTTATTATCAAATGAGCAAATTTACATGGGTAACATCCAATAAAGGAAAACTTCGCGAAATCATTGCCATTCTAGGTGTTGATCTTAATAATCAAGCCATTGATTTGCCAGAATTACAACTTGGCACATCTGAAGAAGTCGCATATTATAAAGTTAAAGAAGCAGCAAAAATAATTGGTGGCCCAGTTTTAATTGATGATACAGCACTGCATTTTAATGCCTTACACGGACTTCCTGGAGCATATATTCGTGCTTTTACAGATAAATTAACCCCACTTGAAATGTCAAAAATGCTTGATGGATTTGAAGATAAATCTGCATACGTTACATGCAGTATTGGATATTGTGCCGGCCCTGGTCAAGAACCAGTTGTTTTTACTGGTAGAGTTGACGGAAAAATAGTTCCTCCAAGAGGCAACGGCGGTTTTGGATTTGACCCAATTTTCCAACCAAATGGAGTTGATCAAACATATGCAGAACTCCCAGAAGAGAAGAAGAATTCGCTTTCTCATCGTTATTTAGCATTAATGAAGCTTAAAGAATCAGGAATACTTAAGTAATATATATATAAAGAATTAGCATATAAAATTCAAATGATAAAATAATGTAAAATAAAGTACTATTTTTTTAATATCCTCTTATATATTCTAAAAATTTATATTGTATTAAACTGAATCCAAAAATGAAATTTAATCGAGTTTTCTACTTTTTTCCATACTTCTAGCAGAAGCATATTCGACAAATAAAAGCTAATACTGCTTTCATATATAAATTTGAAATATTATAAAAAAAAAATTAATTACCAATAAACTATCATCCGTAATGTATTTAAAAAAATCACATAATTACATAATAATAATCTGTCAAATTTTCACTAAAGCTTCTGTTATTTCTTGATCTGAAGTCAAATAATTTAATTGATTAATTGTATCTTTAACGCTTGATCTTAGTTCAGCATGTTGAACAATTTGTATTAGTATTTGAATTGTCAAACCATATGAAGGAATTGTTTCTTTTGTAAAGATACATTGCACAAATTCTGCATTTTTAACTTTTTTGCAAGCATTTACAACAACTAATCCTGCCAAATTCATGTCATGTTATTAGCAAATAAAAATTCCAAGTAATTCATCTGGGAATATAACACCATCATTAGCCATATTAGCTGCAGAAATGTAGCAAAAGAATCATTTGAATGCATTTATTCATCAACTTTGTTGTCAAAAATGGTACTATTAGTAAATGAGTCCGCCCATAATAGGCTTTCAATATCTTTCAATTTAAGAAAAAAAAATAGAGCATTATTATGTAATTGATTGAATTGTTATACCAAACAACACTTTCAAATTTTATTTACAAGAAAGAAGGAAGAAAAAGTTCATATCTTTAATTTTTACTTATCAAAAATTTATTCATTTTTAACTTCATTTACGCTAATACTTAAACTGCTATTTAAATTATTACGATTTCCATTTCTAAGTTTGTTATTGAGTCTTGATATCTTTCTCTGATAATCTTTACATTTGTCAGACAAAATTGTGTTTGTTTGTAAAGCCGCAAGTCGGTCAGTATCCATGATAGACAATTTATTATTCAATGTCATAACTTGTCTTCTTAAACTCTCGCAAATAGCTTCAAGTTCCAAAATCTTTGTCTGATTATTTGTTGTCTCTGTGCTCAAACGCTGAATCTCTTTAGCTTTTTCGCTATCTTCTTCTTCCTCTTCTTCTTCATTCTTCTCTAAATTAATGCCTCTTGATTTAACGAATAAGCCGCTTCCGCCGTTGTTCTCTGCAACTATTTTGTTTAGCCAACCACTTGGTAATTTCTTCTTATCGTCTTGATCATTTTGAACATCTAATTCATTATCGATATCACGATTCAAAAGATGGCCTGGTTGAAGGTGAAGTTCCTCTTCAATTTGAGAGATAATTGTTCTCAATTTTTCTGCTTCTTGTTTAAGATTTTCATGTTCTTTGAAAAAGTCATTATTTGATTCTAATAATAAAAGATTATTATTTTCAACTGGATTCTTAGAATGGCCAGCTAATAAGTCTTTCAATTTGTCAACTTTTCTTTGAATTCTTTCTTGTTCTTCTTCTTCTTCTTTGTGATGATCTTCTTTTTGATTCTCATGAATTGGATCTGGTTTTGGTTGATTTTCTTTGTCAACCAAATTAAGAAGTGAATCTGGTTGAAGTTGGAGAACTTTTTCAATACCTTTAAGTAATTCTTTTTGTGCTGCAATTTCTTGTTGATAATTAATAATGTTGTCATAAACCTCGAGTGCATAAATCGCACGAGGTCCACCTTTAGTCTTAAGTAGTTGCATTGCCTTATCAAGTTTGATTTTAGTTGTATCTAATTCTGTTTGTATCAGATAGCTTCTTGCCGTTATTTCATCTAATTTTGAAAGGTCATCCTTGAAGCTCTCAGCATCAGCATCAGCTTGGTCTAAGTCTTGTTCGAGCTGCTCAACTCTGGCACTTAATTCTGCATTATTTCTTGTCAACTCATTACTTTTACTTTTGGCTGATTTCAGCTCGTTTATCAATGTTTTGATTGTATTTTGCTGCTCATTATACTTTGAGAGAATATCTGCTCCTTTTTTAGTAGCATCTTCAATTTCTTTGTCTTTTCTTTCAATCATCTTCTTCATATTCTGGTTTTCTTTAACAACTTCAACAACACCGCTGTTTGTTGTCTTGCTGAAAGAGTCTAGAAGGTCTTGGAGTTCCTTGGCGTGGTTTGAACTTTCTTGAAGTTCTGTTCTAAGACGTGAAATTTCATCTTCAAATTGTTTCATATTTTCAGGAGGGTTTGATCGGTCATTTAACTTTTTCTGAAGCTTGGAAATTCGTTTTAGAGCAGCTTGGAAATCTTGTGTTTCACAATTGGAAATGTTTAATGATGATTCTTGGAATTGTTCACAGAGTTCTTTGATCTTGTCTTCAAGAAGTTTAATTCGTGAATTGGCTTCTTCAAGATTCTCTGCTGGTGGTCGATCCAAAAGCGAGGCTAATTCTTGAGCTACTTTGTCAGCTTCAACGTCGTTTTCACCTTCATCGTTATTTTCGTTTTCTCTTTCCGTTTCAGTCTCTGTTTCAGTTTCTGCTTCAGTTTCTCGGCCTGTATCAGTTTCTGCGTTTCCTTCTTCCTCTGCTAAATGAACTACGCGGCTAACAACTTGAATACGATCGTTGACTCTTTCATCGTTATTATCAGTTTCCATTTCAACTTCATTGGAGGTATAAATTTCAGAATCTTCGTTTCCTTCATCTGTACTGTGTAATGATTGAGTTTTATCGCTTTCGAGATCTTGTATTAGTAAAGCTCTTTCCTTTTTAGCTGCATTATATTTAGCTTCTAGTTCTTCGGCTTCGGGTTCTTCAGTTCTGGATCGATTTATAAAATCATCAAGTGCTTGTGGGGCTTCATCATTAACTTCATATTTACCAATTTCTAATTTTATTTTCAGATCTGAAACAGTCTTATTTAATGAATCGATTTCTGAATCTTTTGTTTTGACATCGTTTTTCAGTTTAGCAATTTCTTCTAAAAGCTTGGCTTTGTCATTTAATTTAGGATCTGATGATTTAAGTTTGTCTAGTTCTTCCTTAACTTGCTTATATTCACCTTTTAATGTACTGTATTTGCTCTTTTTATTGGTGAATCGTGTTGTCATTGCTTCTAATGCCGCTTTATGTTCCTCATTTTCTTTTTGTAATTTAACTAATAAATTTTGGCTTGCTGTATGTGGTTCAGCGTTCAAAAGAAATGATAGAACTTCTTTGTATTGAGCTTCGAGCTCTTGATATTTTTGAATAACAGCAAGGCATTTATCATATACTAAACGAACTTCTTCTGTTTCTTTTGCAATCACTCTTCTTAATATTTTGTTTTCCTTCCAAACTTCGGCAAATTTAACTTCGTTTGAGCTTGTTTCATTGACGTTTTCGGCTAATTGTTTTTGTAAATTTGAAGCACGTGCATTAGCATCTTCTAACTGGCGTGTTTTATCTTTTAGTTCTTGTTTAAGATTTTCAATTATAGATTGCAAACTTTCGCTTTGCATTCCTCTTGTAAGAAGTTAATATAAATTTCTGATATAACATTTTAACGTAAATTTGCCTTCAAATTTTTTTCATTTTGATAATATTATATCTAAATAAATAATAAATAAAAATAATATTAACATTCCATTATGTAATAAATAATATTAATTTCATATATATATATAATTTATTTGCTAGTAGTTCGTAAACTTAACAATATATTAAGAATTTATTCAGCTAATAAAATTATTAAGATTAAAAATATTAATATCTTAATGTGTTATTTTTCAAACTTAAAGATAGTGTTAATTTTATCTTAAACAATTAATTATCAAGTAAAAAATATACTTTACAATATTAATACATATTTTTTTAGGTAAATATTTTTGAATAAAGTTATATTTTGAGATAAAGAAAAAAACCATAATTAATTAGAGCCGTTAAAATTGATTTTTCAATATTTTTTATTAAGATGTAAATTTTGATTTAAAATACCCATAATTATATCATGTAATCATTTAGAGAAATAAATTTTCAACAAAAAATTTTCAATGGGATTATCAAAATTTGTTTTTTATATAATTTTGAATGATTTACATGATAAAAATTGGTTCATTTCACTTTCAATGTTTTCCCAATAAATAAGAAATATATCAAATCAAATTTTTAGTTAATGCAATATTAAATTAGTATATATAAAAATTTTAGGGTAGTATTTATATTAAGTCATTAATTAGATTCAATACGAAATAGTATCCATATGTCAAACTGCTATATCTCGGAATTTAATTTGGAAATATTTTACAAAAAAAAAAAAAATTATTTGATAATCTGTTATGATTTCTCATGAGAAATATTTCTTATAAAATAAA
This sequence comes from Tritrichomonas musculus, assembly GCA_039105265.1. Taxonomy (NCBI): domain Eukaryota; phylum Parabasalia; order Tritrichomonadida; family Tritrichomonadidae; genus Tritrichomonas; species Tritrichomonas musculus. The sequence continues at coordinate 2,124,702 of JAPFFF010000015.1, read as the reverse complement.
ATGGTAATCCATTTTGAAAAGGATTATGAAAAAATTGTATGAATTCTCACAAATTTATAAAGTTGTAAAACCTTCCTAAATTGAACTTTTTTATGTCTTCTAAATTCAATATCATTAGGTCACAACCTACTTTTTCAATTACAAAATGATTATGTATATAAACGTAATAAAAGTAATCAATGTATTTGTATATATGTATGGGTACTGGATTCTCTTCCGTCATTTATTTATATATTCATATATTATATTAATTAAGAGTTAATTAGATTATTTTATAAATACCAGAATATTTTAATGGGCAATAAGTGATATATCAACGATTTTATTTTTAAATAAGAAATGATCGTTTTTTTATTTTTTGAATAAGATCATTGAAATATTTGAATATAAAAATTAAATTATGAAATATTTTTATCTTTTAGAACTACTTATATTTATAAATTATTTAATATAAATAAAAATATATAAATATATTATATTAGAAAAAATATAAATGTTAAGAATTATGTTTATTTTTTGGAGCTAAAAAAACAATTCAATATCTTTTGGTCAAGTGTAACAACTTTTTCGTTGAGCGCAAATAAAAGAATTCGTTTGTTGGTTCTAAAAATATGGAATTTTTCAATATTTGACCAGAATTTCATAATTTTTGGCTTAAAAAAAAATATAATTTTTTCAATCTTTGAAAAAAATAGTAGATTTCTAGGATAATTATTTCAAAAAGAAATAATTATATTTAAGACATCTTTTAAATCTTGCGAATTTTCATCAATTTTGTAATCATTAAAAATGCGAATTAAATTTTCATAATTTTCTTCAAGATCATCTGAATTTTTCAAGAATTCCATTAAAGAAGATTCGACAAGTTCTCGAGAATGCATATATATTATGATATCTGATCTTTCAAGAATTCACTCATTTTATTTTTATAAAGTAATAAAAAGTGACAAAATAGCTTGTATGCATTTTTGTAAAAAAACTGCTGATTAAAAGTTCATTCCCAATATAAATATAAATATAATGTAACTTATCACTATTATATTTTTATTTATTTAATATAAATTCGGAGCTCTATAACAAGATATTAAAGATTCTTATTTATCGTTTTTTCATTTTCAAATATTTTGAATTGCTAAAAATTTATGAAAAAAAAAGAAACTTCTCAGAACTTTTTTTAAAAAACTGCTGATTAAAAGTTCATTCCCGATATAAATATAAGTATAATATAATTTAATACTATTATATATTTATTTATTTAATATAAATTCGGAGCTCTATAACAAGATATTAAAGATTCTTATTTATCGTTTTTTCATTTTCAAATATTTTGAATTGCTAAAAATTTATGATAAAAAAAAGAAACTTCTCAGAACTTTTTTTAAAAAACTGCTGATTAAAAGTTCATTCCCGATATAAATATAAGTATAATATAATTTAATACTATTATATATTTATTTATTTAATATAAATTCGGAGCTCTATAACAAGATATTAAAGATTCTTATTTATCGTTTTTTCATTTTCAAATATTTTGAATTGCTAAAAATTTATGAAAAAAAAAGAAACTTCTCAGAACTTTTTTTAAAAAACTGCTGATTAAAAGTTCATTCCCGATATAAATATAAGTATAATGTAACTTATCACTATTATATATTTATTTATTTAATATAAATTCGGAGCTCTATAACAAGATATTAAATGATTTTAAATTTCTTTCAATATTTATATAACTATTGAAAAATTATAAATCTTAATTTGGTCAACTTTTATTAATTAAATGCTTTTTTATATTATTATATATATAAAAATAAAATAAAAAAAAATTTTTCATAAATAAAAATTTTAAATAATTTAACGAATATTGATCGTCTACCCACACATATATTTGTATTTAAGTGCCTTTGGCATTTGAACATATATTTGCATTATATGAACTGAAAACATCAACCTCTCATGTGCATAAATAAATAAATTAGAAACCTTTTTCAGCCTTTTACAATAAGAATCTCTTTTATAAAAGAGTTTCGTGAATATGATGTTTTATCTTCAAATAGTTCAGTTCACAAAATATCAAAGAAATGGCAATAAGATAAAACTTTCATGATTTAGATGTTAAAAGGCAATTTTGAAGTTAATCTGGTACAACTGTTGTGTATTTAAAGCTGGTTATTTAATTCATAATTAAAGTTGTACCCATGTAAAGATTTGAATTTTTTTTTAATGTTCTGCTCAATTTCTCTAAGCTTTTTGTGAAGATCTAGACGAGGATCATTGCGGATTCTTCCTATAAATTTAACTGGAATCAGGAGATAGCTGCCATCATTTGAACTTCCTGATGTAATTGCGAGGTTTCTGGCTTCTTCAAGAGTTGCAAATTTAACGAAGGTTGAAAAATCTGCTGGTCCTTGCGGAGGTACCTCTGGCAAATTTTGGTAGGACGGAACAAAATTCCCGCAATAAATTCTTCTTTTGGGTGGAGCTTGATTTCTTCGAGGTTGAGGTGGCGGTGGTGGATTAACTGGCTTAGGAGTTTCCCTGGATATTTTTGGACGAGGTGGCAATTGATCGGCTGGAGGAAATTCGGAAATTCATCATCAAGGTCACTTGTTTCTGAATTGTTATAGTGTGGTGCATGCTTGAACGAAAAAGACTTTTTCTAAAAATGAAGTAGCGTCCGTTATTTTTAATATTTCCAAATTTTATACAAAAAAGCTGGTTTGGCGTTTTTAATTGAGTCAAATCTTTTATGGCGGGTCCGTTTAAGTTTTTGTTAATTCTTATAGAATTTGGTTTATGGCGGTGGGCGGGTTATTGATTTTGAAACTTTTTAAATATTATAATTTCGAGATTAGAAAAGGAAATTTTTATTGACTTCATTTACACGAATCAATTGATCTTGTACAATTACCGAGCAAATACTTGGTGTTTTACGATTCTGAATTACGATGAAGATATTGAAAATTACTTATACGAAGTGTTCCAGAAGTTACAATTAAAATATATGATTTACGGAAGAGAAGAAGCACCGTCAACAGGAACAAAGCATCTACAGGGATACTTCAGAGGGCTTTTGACTTATAGAAAAACTATAAGTTCTGCTGGGACTTTTGTTCATAGTAAAAGAGGACCGATTTGTATTTGGTCATATTTAATGCCGGCTAAAGGTACGGAAGAGGATAATTACAATTATTGTTCTAAATCAGGAGATTTCGTCGAAATAGGACAAAAGGTTAAAAGTCTGGAATTAAAAGTTCAAAAAGATAAAAAATGGATCAAGATGAAAAAAGATTACTTGGAATTATCTACGGAAGATTTCTGAAAACCAAAATTTTTGGAAGAGCAATAATCTGAGAATACAAAATTTTGGGTTTCAGATTCTTCAAATCAATTAGGTATGATTCTTTTATGGTAATACAGTTGGAAACACAAAAACAATACAGAATTGTTCACTGAAAGGAAGCAGCAAACTCAACAAATCAATAATCTAAGACATTTTGAGTTTTTGTGTTTTAAGTTTGTCTGTTTTAAAATTATTAAAGTTTCTGCATAAGAGGAAATTTAATGCTCTGTTACCATTCATTTATACAACCTGTTGATGCAATTCAAACAAATGTCAAAGCAAAACAATATCTCTTAAATTCTTTATTTCTGAATCTGAATTACCAAAATATAATATTGAATGGCAAAAGCAAGAAACTATTTTACGCATTTTTGTTTTAATTGAATAAACATTTATGAAAAAGGTGCGAGAACTAAATATACAAAAAATAACCGTTTTTTAATTTTTCAAATATCTCATAATATTTTAAATATTTTATACTATTTAAAATAAATATAATATATATTTATTGTATAATAATTAAAAAATAATATTTTATTTCTTGAACCTCATTATAGATACTGAAAAATGCATATCTATTTTGGGGAACAAAAAACTAAATAATTCAATAAATAATTGTTATTTTTGTTTGATAGATGCTTATTAATGTTTTTAATTATATCAGAAATCTTTATAAATGATAAAATTAAGATTTTATATTAATTTAGCTGAGATATATTTAAAACACAATCAAAAAACTAATATTTTAAAAATATCTCAATTTTTTTTGTTTCTATGGGGATAACTACTTATAATTTTACTGCATTTTTTATTTGTATTATTATATTTTTAAATGAAATGAAATGGCTCGGGAGACGCCATTTTAGATTTTTTAAATCAAATTCAGAGAAGTAGGATTTATTCCTCTCAATTGCATTCAATTTTCAAAATTTAATAAAAAAGTATAGATATTTGATATTTCAAGTTGAAAAGAACATATAGTAATTTTACATATTATTTGATACATGATATATTATGCAAAAAAATCATTTTCGTTGAGTTTTGGATGAGTCAGTCGAAATATTAAAATCAACATATCTTTATTAAATTTTATATAAATTGGGAATGTAATGCATTATTTCGGTTTATATCAACAATATATTTCTTATTAAGCTTGAAATTCCTCATTTAAATCTAAATTTGGCAAATAAAAAGCTTTTTTATTTTTGAAGTTCCCATGTAAAAAATGGCCCTATCATTCTCAATAAAACTTATCTATTATATTAAATGTAATATTTAATTCTTATAAACATTTTTATATACGAAACGTTAGAGCCATTTTTAAGATACAAATGCTATTTATATATGGCCAAAATTGTTTTTAATATTTGACTATCCATTCAATTAATTGATAAAGCTTTATTAAATATATGTTTTGATTGATTTTATTAAATTCTGAGAATTAGGATTTATTCCTCTCAATTTAAAAAATGGACAAAAAAGTAAAGAAAATGAGCATTTCTATTTAAGAAAACTTAATAAAATTTACAAAAATTAAATATTGCATTGAAATATTTATAAATATATATTTATTATTGTATGAAAAGGAAATTGATGAAAAAATTATTATTAGCATATTTTGATTATTTTTTAACAAAGCATGAATTTGGTTATATTATTTCAAATAGATCGCAAATATAAATAGAATTTTCAATCAAAATCTGGATTTTATTTAAAATTCGTCGAATAAAATGGATTTAACATTTAACAATGAAAAATTAAAAAATGGCCCTATGAATTTTGGTGAAACAGTTTTATTTAAATAAATATACAATTTACTCACTATTCTACAATTTTTTTTTATTATCCTTAGAGCCATTTTTGAGATATGATTATGAAAAAAATATTTGGCCAGATTTCTCAGAAATTTTAATAAATAATGATGAAAAAGCTTTCAACTGAAGATTTATTATTATTTTTTATACAAAACTATTCAACAATTAATCACAATTTGGAAAAAGAAGGCTTCGATGATGATGAATTTGAAGAAAAATTAAATTTTCACTATAAAATTGGGCTCAGATTATTAAAAAGATGGACTTCCGTAATAAAGTAAAATGAAAAGCTCCTAATTAATAAAAAATTAATTTTTAATAACTAAAAATAGCATAAATAATATCATATTTATATTTTAAAAAATTGAATGGTTTATATATTAATATATTCAAATCTATAAAATAATTAAATAATAAATATTTTGGCAACTACGGAGAGAAAGATCACAAAATTAAAATATGATATTTATCATTTTATAATGTATATTGTATTTCAAAATTTTGTTGTAATTTTAAAAAAGAGAGTTCTCGCACCTCTTTTATGAATTAAATTTAACTTCATTTTTTATAATGTATCGCAGATATTATGCACATCGTCCTAAAAAGAAAGGTCTCAATAAATATAATATAGAAAATTATATCAATCAGTATTATCATTTCCAAATAAAAATTGGAAAGTTGATGTATATATAGCAGTTACTATTATTCCTGCAAACAATGCTATTGTAGTGTGCAAAATAACTAAGTTAAGAGGTAGTTTTAAAACTAATTATAAAGAAATAGGTTAGTTGCAGTTATTTAACTTCCTAAAGGTTTTGATTTAACAACTGTTAAGTTAACAAGAACACTTTCAGAAATAACTTCGAATTTATATTCTCCATCACAGAGTGTACCAGTTTCATTAACCACTAACCATTATTCATACTTTTTTTTTTGTCATAAATATCATCACTTTTTCCCCTTTTTTATATCATCTCTAACAGCCATCAACACTCAAACAAAAACTGCTTTAGTCTGAAAACACAAAACAATCAGGTTGAACTTTTTCATTAAATAATCTTTTTTTTATAAAAAAAAAATTATCAACATCGTCAAAAAGTGAGAAAATTTGAAATTGTCATCCAAAATGTTATGTTGTAGCAGGAGAAGAATTAGTTCCAACAAATCAACACAAGCATTGTCACATATATGTACATTACTTTGATAGAGTTTATACTAGCTGGATTAATAATGCTATCTCAGTTGCACATATCAATATATGTACTTTAATCCAGCTAGTATAAAAAACAAGTACGTAATCAAGTATGAAATCAAAGAAAAGAAAATAGTTGAAGATGGAATGGTTACTGGAAAACTGATGATTATAAAAAAAAGATTTAAAGACTCCAGTAAATGAGGAATTGGAAGCAAAATATCTTTATGAATTTTTTTTAACCAGTATTCGAAGATCTCTGAATATATATTATTGACATATTGATATGAGCCCAATCCTGTGTTGGAAAGAGCAAATGGGCAAACTCATTGATTGACCAGTATAACATTTACAATTAAAATACCAACAAATGATGGGATTGATATCAATTTGACCATAACTTGTTGGTTCTTATCGAAAACTACCATATTGACAAGAAAATGCTTGGAGAAATGATGAAAATCTAGTCTGATATATTCTGTTTCATAGGCGATGAGAAAATTTCACATGTAACATTTGATCATTCTCATTATTTGCTAGATTTTAAAATCTATTTTGCGTTTTTTAAACAATTAAAACTGTTTTTTTTTTTTTTTTCTATTGTTTCAAACCAAAATTTTGCATTCATTCAAAATGAACGATTTATTTTATTTCACATTTCCCTATTATCTCAATAAGCTTCTGATTTTTTTATCTACTTTGTAAAACATGGGAGAACATGCGCAACATTTTGTCAGAGACTACTTGCTTATTTGTCTAGCTCTTTTGATTGTTTTTATTATAGCAGTTATAATCATGTATTTCATGATTGCAAAAACAGCCCCACCTAAAAAGCCAAAGAAGAGAGAAATCAAATTTGATACGAAAAGAAGTTCAAAACTCATTGATACTGAGGAATTATACAGTACAAGGGAACTTGACGACCTTGATTGATCTAATACAATATTTTTACATAATAAATTCTAGATTGTTTGCTCTTTCTACAAATAAGCACATGTTATTTATATACACGCTTTTTTTCCTGCAATTATATCATTGCAAAATTATTTTGTAATAAATAAATCTATATTAATAAACATTTTTTATTTAAAAGGTCAAACTACAGCATGGTACGCACACTATTTTTCCTCAAAAAAAACTAATAAATCAAAGATGAGACCAAAAAATTTAAGTGCAATTATTTTAAAAAACATTCAAATAAAGCTATTTTGATTTTATTGATTTAGGTAATCGTCTATATCAACCAATTGACAAACAACATTAAAGTATGGCTCCTCATTAATATTCTTATTATCAAGAGACTGATCTATAAATATATAGTCATTATAATTAATTTCTGGATTATCGTTGTTTGCATTATTATTATTATTATTGTTGTTATTATTATCTGTATTTTCGGGATTATCTGAACTCTTCTTCATTAAAAACCTTATTTCACAATTATGAACCCATTTTGGAGCATAATTTGGAAAGTTATGCAATAAATCACTAATTTTTTCTGGCTTATCTAATCCAAAAATTAAAGGAGTACCAATAAATCTTGGATTTGCTCCAATATAATAAAATGCAATTCTAACGTGAAAATTCACATTAAAAGTATCATATGGAATTATTTTCATCATAACAACTGAATCAAATTCTACTTCAAGTTTTTTATTATCTTTATCAGTAGTTAATTGATCGTCTGGGGATCCTTCATTGACTTTCATATACAATTGATGATCTCGAATTTTCCATAATTCGTATTTGTTTTCATCTTTGGGTTGGATTAACAATAATTTTAAGAGATGTGATTTAGTATATTTGAGTGGAAAATTAAAAAGATAAGGGACGAACTTATAATGATCATTTTGTTTCCATATGATGTGATGGATTTCTTTGGTGAAACTTTTATTATCTCTTGCTGTTTTTTCACCAATAATAAGAAAAGAATTAAAATCGGGCAGTATAACATCGAGAAATGGAAATGGATAATCAATTGGTGAATAAGGAACTATAATTGAATTTGGCATACGCATTACAAAAGATCTAAAATCAAATTTTCCCTGATATTTAGGAGATCCCGAGTTTGATAATATATATACATATACTGATCTTTCTCCTTTATATTCTTTTGGAGATTCCTTTTCTGATTTGTTATCCTCAGTCATTTATCCTTAAGCCTGATCTTCACTTTTTGATTGTAACTTATGACAAATTCCAAAAATTGACCTCTTAAAAAACTTAAGAAATTCTGTCCAATATCTTGGAAACGAATAAAAACAATATGGAAAAAAAAGTGTGGCTAATTTTATTATAATAAAATGAATAGATTTCAACAAAAAAAAAAAAAAAAAAATAGTTATACTTATATTGATAGAGAATTATAAAGCATCTTTCACAAGATTTCCGTAAGTAAACTTTCTTTGGTCTTGTGGTTTCACTTCTTTTTGTTCAATAACAGGAACTTCAACGCCAAACAAAGAGCACATTTCAGTGACACCTTCAGCACACTGATCAAAGTCATCTTTCCAGTTTTTAGAAGTTAAAATATTTTGAACTTTTTCTACAAAATCATCTGTTTCATTATCATCATCATCATCATCGTCGTCGTCGTCATCAAAAATACTTTCAACATCAAAAGCTTCATTTAAACTTATTGCCGCTTTATCTCTAATAACAGGATACTCGCAAACAAATAATGGTGCAAGAAGTGAGAAAGCTTGCTTTCTTTGCTCTCCCTTGCATAATACTGTGAGCCAAGTAATCGTCGGATAAAAGATATTTAATTTTCTAAAAGTAACTTTCTTCAAAAATGCTTTACATGTGTTTAAGAAGTCTTTTGTAAAATCATATAAAACTTGTCCTCTATATAGACCTTCATTCAAAATTTTAGGAATGAAAGAGAAAAGAGAGTTGGTAAATGGTATGTTGACTCGATATTTCACAAATAAAGAATTGATAATCTTTCCAATAAGTGCTGCGTTTTCAGATTGAAGACGGACAAAGTAGACCAAAGCTTGACTTGCTCTTTGAGAAAGCTCTGGTGCATAGGCACCAACGCATAAAATCAAATTTTCACAAATAATTAACGAATATTCATCAATTGAAATCAAAGATGCAAAATTCTTAAAATCATCTGCATTTTCTTTAATTGCAAATGATAGTTCATTTTTATATTGCAATGATTTTGTTGTTTCAACAATCTTTTTGAGAACAATGAGACCAAGATCACGATTTCCAGAAATTCTGTCTAAGCAAAGCTGAAGAACGTCAGTTATTAAAGCATTAGCTATTTGCTCATTTGGAAGTAGCTTCTGGAGAACTTTAAGCGAAGTCGCGCGAACAGTAGAACCTTCATCACCTCTTTTTGTTGTTGTACGATCATTAAGACCAATTTTGAGTATTTTGATAATTGTTTCTGTTGTTGTGAATTCTGAAATTTTCTTCACTGAATCAAGCAGAGCTGTTTTTGTTTGAATAATTGTTTTTTCATCAGTTAATAAGCGGCATATTTCTCCAACTATTTGATCAATATGATCTTTAATGTACCATAGTGGAAATGCTGAAAGAGAAGATGCAACTCCAGGCTGTGATATATCTTTTAACAAATCAGAAAAGAAATCTTCAGACAGATATCGTTTTTCTCCATTACCTAAGAATATTAATGATTGAATAGCGGATTTTTGAACCATTTGCGAATCAGACATAAGCCATTCATGTAGAACCTTTGGTAGATTTGGCACTTCGACGTCACGCTTGGCAGCAGCACTAAGCATTTTAATAAATGAACATTTGATTTCATCACTTTGGCAATCTTCCGAGAGATCTAAAAGATCTTTTAAGATTTCAATATCGACATCCATCACCCAAAGAATATTAGCAAGAGCTTCATAGCCACCATGCTTAATATCAATATCGTATGATTCACATGAAGAACATATTGACGCAAGAATATCTGTTGTTATTAATTCTTGATGATCCTTTGCGATGATTGAAAGCGACTGAGCGGCGAGCATTCGAATATCTATATCCCAATGTTGAATTCGGTTATTAGCGAGGTGTGAAACAATTGAAGCTCCGTAATCTTTGAATTGCGCAACGAATGGCGCTATTTTTAAATAGCACCCAACACGAGAAGAAACAGACAAGAAATCAGCAACATGAATTAATTCGAGACCGTTTGGAAACTTTCCATGTCGACCAACTCCTTCTTGAAATGCAGCTGATGCAGAACGGCGAATATTAACTGATCTATCAAACAAGAAAACATTTACCAGTTGCTGTGCAAGTTCGATGCAAACATCTTGAAGATGAGATCCATCATAAGTTCTAGCAATTGCCCAACAAATAAAACAACCAGCATCACGAACATTTTCAGCAACTGAATGCGAACCAAGTTGAACATCATAAATCAAAGAATTAAGAATGATTGGCATTGCACGAATCATTGTTGATGGAAGAAAAACACCTCGTAATGTAAATTCTGCAAATGTAAGACAAGCACCATTAATTAAATTATAATTATCAACATCGTCAAAAAGTGAGAAAGTATATTCAACAGGTTGAGTAGCATATGAATAAGGAAGTCGTTCAACTATTCGACCAATTCCTTTTGCTGCACTCCAACGAACAATTTGAAGCTGACTTTGAAGCCCAGTGAACAACATTTCTAAAATTGTATTAACTTCTAGTGGAACTTCGAAATCTTCTTCATTTTTATAAGCATCATCGTCATTAGTTTTGGTTTCTTTTACTTCTTCTTCTTTCTTTTCTTGAGGTTCACAAATTTTCAAAAGACGTCCTCTTTGGTATCTCCAAGGTGCAACACGAGGTGGTAGGAATGCGAGGCCTAATTGTTGTATTACTTTCATATGATAAAGTCTATGATGCGCTGAAGGAGAACTCGCGAGTGAGCTAACAGAATTTAACATTTCTGTTGCATAAGGAATAGCCCAAAGTTTATCAAAGCTTGTGAGCATATGAAAAATTGTTTTAAGATATCCTGTTGTTAATCTTTCTTGTGATGGTGATAATGATTTAAAGGCTGTATGAAGAAAATCATCACGCTTTGATACCATATCGTTTCGAAGAAGTAATCTTGAAAGGAAAAATGATGCAGCATCACTATCTCTAGCGGGAGATGAAAGAAGTTCAGTTGACTTGGTGATTAGGTTCGATATTAATTTTTCTCTAGCTTCTGCTTTGAAGTTGATATCAAATGGTACAAGAGCTAATTGAGATAACCAAAGAAGAAGTACATAACGAATTTCCCATCGTTGACTGTCCTTACAAAAGGCGTTGGAAACAGGTTCAAATGTTTGAACTTCGTTTGGAAATAATGGTAGAAGTTCTCGGTACCCACGAATATTAGATAAATGATAGATACAAAAATAAAGAGATTCAGAAAATTCTTTATCATTAAAATGAGCCATACATGTTTTTGTAAGTTCACCAATTAATTCTGCTAAAATAGGATCAAGAAGCTGAGGCATTTCCATATAATTTGAAACTAAATTAACAATTTTGGCTGCAGATTCGTTATCAGATGGGTTATCGCATAACTTTTTAGTTAATTCTTTTATTTCTCCTGCATTTTCTAAAATATCACTTTCATGAACAAGGGGTGTGTCATTTATTTCCTTAGTTTCTGAAATAACAACTGTTGAAAGATGATCAGCTGCTTCAATGTTTTGCGTCATTAAAGATTTTACAAATTAGTAAACGGGTACACTTTAATAGAAAAATGGTTACATTTTCACTCAATTCCTAAATTCGTTATTACGTTCAAAAGTTGAGTTTTGATGAAAGTTCATACTTTATGAAATAAGCTATTTCTATATATTTAAATCATGAATGTTGACCTTCACCACTCAATAAGTGTTATCTACTTTATTTTTATATCATTTTCATTGTGTGAAATTTTATAAATTTTTAATGATTAACATTTTTATTAGGAAAAGATTATATATAGGTAAAATTAGTAAAAAAAACTTTTACCAGATATGAATGATTATATTATTTTGCTTGTTTAGAAAAAAATATATTATTTATAATAATGCATTTGGCAAGTATTGATATTATTATTTTATCATTATTATACTGATATAATCCTTCAACGGATTCCAAAAAAAAATAACTTCTTTTTTAAAAACAATGAACTTTTATTAGCTCAGTTATTATGTCGTTGTGCCAATATCTGGGAGCTTAGGATAATACAATCCTTTAGGCTGTTTTTGGGGCAGAGGAAATAGTTTGTTAATTTTTTCTAGCAATTCTTTATTGGTTACTCTTTCACTGGCAAATTTACGAATATAACCTGGAGCATCAGCATCAGAAAGTTCAGGAATTACGTTTTTATTAGGATCTGAAAAAGAAGTTTGGCCAGAGAGCAAGTGAGTGGAAATGAACTCGTTAAAACTTGAAATAGAAAGTATTTCTTTATTATCACATAATTTAAGATATTGGTCTACCCATTCTGGAACTGGGTTTGGACCAAATACGTCCAAATAATGATAATAAATTGATTGAATTGAACTTGTCGCATCTTCGAATATTTTAAGACGAGCTTCAGATTCATATGCTTTTTTGGCTCGGTAAATAATTTCATCTTTATTTAAGTTTACAAATGAAGAAAGAAATGTATGAAGAATAGAATTATTTGCAGTACCTATTTGATTAGTTTTTGATCGGAATGTTGCGGCTAGTATTTGGAGTTGCTGTTGGATTTGGTCGAGTTCTCTCTGTTTGAACATATATGTGTAATTTTAATAAAAATTTTGTTTTCAAAAAAAAAATATCATCGGAATTTTTTACATCAAAATGTAAATTTAAGGTTCTCCTTTCAAATTTAAAAGATTAAATTCAATGAGATTTCACAAATAAAATATACATAAATATCATCTGTAAAAATGAATTAAAATATAAAATTTATGATAATATATATTTTAAAAAATTGTATAAAAACATTTTCATGGAATATTATTGTTTTTATTTTTCTACTGATAGAAATCACAAAATTAAAAAATCAATAAAATTTTGAATAAAATAAGATTTAATCGTTGAGGCCAAATATTTTTATTTTTCACGAAAACTTTTTCCGAAAAATGCTCTATTGAATTATATATTCTATGAGTTAATTCAATATTGAATAATTTCCATTTTTTTTGGGAAGGAGAACCTTAAAAAAATATACTATAACAATAAACAAACATATAAATATGTAAATATATAAAAAAAATTAAAACTAATATAATTTACATACATGTAAGTAGGTTATGAGAATAATAAATAATAAAATCTCTTATTGCAAAGTTTCTTATTTTGTATTTCGAGGCTCTCCATTTGGCTGTTCTTGAGCTACGATAAAATAGTCAGAGTCATTATCAAAAGTATAGAAATAAATTGATTCACATGAAGTAGCTGCCATTAATCTATGGATTGGATCGGCTTTAATACAGTTAACCTGATTTATAAAATGATTATATGTTTTCTTTTTATTTGGACTTGCTAGTTCAACTTTGGATGTGGATTGGTTTTCAAAGTCCCAAACAACCATTGCTTCATCATAAGCACCTGATACAAGACGCGTAATACCAATAAATTCCAAACCAAATTTGTCAGAACCCATTCCTGTTAAAATCACAGAATCCATTTTTTTAAACCATTGCACATCAAGATGAGCAAAAGTTTCGTTTGGCTTACGTATATCAAAAATCATTATATCACCAAAAGTTCGAGCTGCAAAAAGCAGATTATTTGGAGCAAATTTTAATGATTTTACATCTGGAAAATTATCTCGATGCTCCTTCTGAACAAATTGTTGTGAATTGATAGTGAATGATGGTGTTAAATTTTCTGGTTGTTGACGCATATCATATAGAGATATCTTTCCATCTGACATGCCAAGTAGAAATAATTCTTGAAACTGCTTGTTAAGATCAGAACAAACAATTCTGTGATTGCTTTTATTATTAATATCTGAATTCATTGTACTCAAATTACTATCATTATTACAAATATTGGAATTAAAGTCATCATCTGGAATAAATGATAATAACGTAGCCTCATTTGAGCCATTTTTTTTATTCATATCAAAAATACAAGCTGCATTAGACGCTGTAACAAAGAAAGCAGATGGACAATAAAAATCAGAATCAACTCGTTCATTTAATCGGATATCATCAAATGATAACAACAGATCACTTTTACACTGTGACAAAGACGATTGCTTTTGTGGACATTCAAAATTTTGTAAATTACCATTTTTTGGGTTATTAGGCATTACCCATTTAAATGTATCATCATGCACAATTTGATATAAATGTGTGGAATAACTAGAATTCACAAGTAGTTTTGGATTTAGTTGAAATTCAGGGGAGAACTGAACAGATGATATTGCTTCTGATGTGAAGATTCCACGATTACAATCAAATCTAGATTGTGGAACATTAAATGAATGCGATGGACACAAACATGCTTTTGAACTTATTTGGTTTTGATTCAAAGTTGGGAAAACTAGAACACGACCTTTTTCTGTTCCAGCTGCAAGTATTTGTCCACATGTGCTAAAACACATTGAATTGAATGAACCTGAGGGCTCAGGAATAGGGAAATCTTGAGAATCTCCATATGATGAATAATATGAGAGATTCATTATAATCTTTTCATGTAACATTTCATATATAAAATTTTCTTTTTCGAAAATGATTTATAAATCAAATAACCAAAAAATTAAAACCATTCAACTCCTTTTCTTTCATTAATCACCATAAAATCCATATTAAAAATAAAAGAAGGTGTTTTATTATAAACATAATATTTTTAAAACGCCAGAAATAATTGCATTTTCCAGAATATATTCTATAAGTATTATATGAACGTTCTTGATTTTCATTATCTTTGGATAAATAATATGATTTGTGTGGCTCTTATTAAAATTAGCATTTACATTTTGGTTTATTATCATCGTAATCATCTTTTTGAAGAATTAAATGCGAAGATTCTGGTAAATTTGTTTGATTTACTTTTTTATCAATTTCCGAAAGAAGATCATCAACATTTTCTCCAGAAAGTGATGAAACATATTGAATGTCAGAAATATTACATCTTTTTTTGACATTTGAAAATATTGATGATATATTTAAACTATTTTTCCAAAGATCATATTTTGTGGCAACAGCAATTAAATGAATGTTCGGTTCCTTATTAACAACAATTCCCTTCCAATCAATAATGGAGTCAATCCAATCATCATTGTTCGGGTTAAAACATATTAGGCCAACAACTGCATTTTTGATATAAAATGTTGCCAGGCTTCTATATTGTTCTTGACCGGCTGTATCTAAAAATTCAAACACAACTTCTGATGTACAATCATGATTATACGTAATTTTGATAGATCCTGCGCCAATAGTCGAATCTATATTTTCATGAAATTCGTTATCTTTCATTCTCTTAATTAATGTTGTTTTCCCAACACCCGAATCACCAATAACGACTATTTTATAAGATTTAATTGAAATATTTTCATAGGGATTTGATCCAGCAGGAATATCCATTTTAATTTAAAATTTTAATTTTAATCTTTCAAAAAAAATACTGATATAATACACAATATCTTATAAATAAAATGAAATAATATATCACAAGTTATTTTCCTATTTTATAATCATATTAAAAACAGTTTTTTTGAAAAATAACATATATTATTTTAAAACAAATCAGAATATTAAAACAATCTAAATCTGAAAAATAGCATATTTTTAATTCAAAATTGAATACTTTACAGAATTTTTTTTTAAATAAATGCCAGCTGTTTGAAATCATTCTTATGAGTTATATATATTATCGATGCCTTTTAGATGATTTACAAAATCCTCTATTTATTAATAATTATTATATCTTACTTAAATTACTAAAAGATAAAAAAAAATCATAAGATGTTTTTTTTTTTGCTTTATTTAAAAATTAAAGAAACAATAATAAATATCAAAAAATCAATTTAAGTTTGTATCATTTTTGATTTGTACTGGTTATATTGCTGATATTTCGATAAAATGTTTACCTTAACATTAGTATTATCTTTATCAGGTGGCTGCAAGCTCGATGCTTTTTCAATATTCAACCTTTTGGTTGAATAACCTTTCACTCTGACCAGCTTCATCTTTTCACGAAGGTTCTTTACTTTTTGTGTTGACCATATATAAGGATCAATTGGAATAGGAATCAATGGAGTTGACAAATCCGAATGGGCGCCACCTTTTGAAGTAATATCGTCGAATTCTGGTGAAATATCGATAGATTCTATTTTATTTTCTTTCATGATATTTAAAATTGCTTCAGACACGGACTCCCAAGAAGAATATTCGCACAAATTGACGTCGAAGTTGAAAGTCTGACTATTTTCGTCGTCATTTTCATCTTTTTGAGTGTCTATTGAAGACAAGAAAGCAGCGATTAATTTTGCCAATTCCACTTTCAAAGCTTCAATAGCCGAATTTTGCGCCACAGAACTAACGTTAATCAAACCAAGTGAACCATTTGAATAAGAATCGAGAGCAGTAGAAACGATAGATATTAGAGGAGATATTGCGAGGACCCCTTTTGATATCTTAGAATATTCCAAGAAAGAACGAGCAACAACAACGATTGCAAGTAAAAAGACAATATTATTGTTTTCATTCAATAAAATGTTCATTCCACTGTCAGCGATTGCACCATAAAAAGAAGTAACAACGAAATCAGGATCTTTATCATTCATCGTATCGGCAGTTCTTTTCCCTTTATTCAGCTTAATGATTCGTGCACCAACCATCTTTGCCATTTCAATCAATAACGGAGCTGCTGCGAGGAAGGCTTTTGGCTTATCTCGTGCAATACAAATTCCTGCCTGAAGAACAAAGTCTTCAACTGATGCTTTAGACGGCTCTTTCATTGTTGAGACCAGATAATTGCATAATTCATCAGGAAGTTGATCATTATTACCCATTAAATAGCCAATTTGAAGAACAATTGGAATTTCTTCATCAGTGAAAAGACTTGAATACGGCTCTACGTTATGATAAGCGGCAAAGGCTGAATGAAGCCATGGTAAGAAAAGAATAAAAGATATTGTACAAAGCAAGGAACTATTCTCTTTAAGAATAAGTTGCTTTGCTTGCTCTTCCCCTTCTTTTTGCTCTTCATCATCATTGCCATGAGTCCTTTCTGTGTTGAAAACTGCAAGGAAAATGGCGTCCAGTGTCCCTCGTGGACGGAGAGTGGCACATTGGCATGCAAGGGCTGGAAGAAGACGAATCAATTCGTTATTTGAACGATTCAAACTTACAATATTATAATAAAAGAATTTGGAAATAACAGAATTAGCAGCATTACATAATTCAATGCTTGTGTTAATTGAGTTTAATGAGATGAATGACTGATCATTGATAATTTTGGAATTAATATCATCTGCATTAGTCGTGACTTCATTTTTAGGCTGTGATTTGGCTTTCAATGCGAAATAAGGAACTGATAAAAATGAGGAACAGATCGAAAAGATCATTTTGAATGTGTCAACAAAATTTTCACTTGATTTGTATTTGTCAATAGCTGCATTGAAAATAGCAAAAATACCTGTGATGTATTCATGAACAACTGATGGTCTGCTCATGTACAAATAAGAAGCTTTGAGGACAAATGACATCGATTGAAGGATCTTTCCAAGAACATTGGGATCAAATGGTCGGAGAATCTCTGAGAAAACAGTGCAGGCACGTCCAGCAATTCGAAGGTCACCACATCCACAGCACCAAAGGAGGCATTCATTACCCATACCGTTTAAGAATTGTCGACCATAATCTTTCTTCTCCTTTAAAAATTCGCACAAAAAGGTGACGAATTCTTTTGGTAGATCAGTAAACAATGCAGATGATGATGTAAACGGTCTCTTGTTACTTTTTGAGAGGTAGAATATATCAGGCTCATCATCGTCTTCATCAATGTTACTTACAACTTGCTTATCAAAAACAGATTCAGATTCACTATCAGATTCAGAATCTGATTCCAATTCGAATTGATTATCTTTTGTGACATTGATATTATTTTCTCCTTTTTTACGAAGCAACGAAATGATTTGCTCAGGACATTCCATTCTATTTAATATATCATAGAGCAAATTTTCAGTTGCTTTGTTAAAGAAGATCAAACAAAAGTTGATCGTTGATTCTAAAAATGGTCGCAAGTATTCAAATGGAGAATTATCAGTGTCACTTGAAGAACTCATCGAGAATGATGAATTACGAAGAATGACGTGAAGAGCTTGAATCACAGCGTAATAATATGCATAAAATTGCTCAACATTTTGAGTATATTTTTCTTCTTTAATGTTCTTCTCAGTGGTTCCAACATACCAATAACTAAAGGTCAAATGTCTGGCCAATGTTTCAATGATCATTTTACTCCAGTTTGAAGAGAAATGAACAATGACTGCATATGAAGCTAATGGCGAATAATCAAATTCTTCATCTGGACTTGTTTGTGTTGGACAATGAAGAGCAACATTAATGACCAATTCAACTTTTTCTTGCGAATCTTCACAAAGTTGATCAAATAAGGCATAATAATTAGAAACTGCATTGGATTCAAGGAAATTGTAAATAGGTAATAATTTCCTAATTAAAAGATATGGCGTAAAACGACCTGTGCCTTCATCTAACGAATATGCTCGAAGGAACATTGCTAATATTTGAAGGACATTAGATTGAACTTCACTTTTATTGAGTAAGAAATCATCATTATTACTATAGTAATGATAATTGTAATAATTACAATAGTTGTAAAGACTACTTGCATCATCAATTCCATTATTAACTCCAACACTGCAAAGACATTCAACAAGAGAATCAACAATATCATCAATTAAATTCGTAAACGATGATGCTATAATTTGTGCATACTTCAATAAAAGAGGCATTGTTGGAAGTTCTGAATCTGATGAAAATGACATGAATGTGGCTTCAAGTCTTTGTAATTTCATGATCATTCTGGTAATCTTTTTATCATCATTGTATAAAACTGTGGAGAAAAGTGGACAGAATCTCTTTAATAGATTATATGCTTTGATTCGAATTTGGCATTTCTTACTCATCATAAAGAATAATGACATAATAAGAAGCCTTCCAGCAAATCGTCGAATAACCATCTGATTGAATTGTACTTCATCATTGTTCAAATCATGGTTATTCGAATCGGTTCCAACAAAATATTTATAAAGTGATTCAAATAATAATGGACAACGGAAGATGGCTTCTATGTAAAGTGGAAGAAGAGACGAATCGTTTGCACATAATGCACTATATAATGGTATATTCATTCTTTTTCGATTAACTTGATTTAATACAAATCGTTCATTACCTGATTGCAAAAGAATTGATAGTAAATCTTGTTTAACTCTTTTATTTATCTTATTTTCATCTTCAATAGGATAATCTATTTGAATTCTGATTATTTTGCCTTTCATATATTCTTCATTTCTATCAAGTATTGGGAAGACACAAAGAATAGATGTAATTGCATGCCTGGCATATTTGTAAAGACCAGTGTTTGTGAAATAAATCAAATAATCAAATAAATTATTTATTGTTGGCATGAACGTACTTTCATCTTGAACAATTCCACTGTGATTTGGTCTTCTAAATGGCCCTTCAGAACAGGCATTATTATCTATAATAAATGAGTTCAAAAATCTGGATACAATATAGCAGAAATTAGGGAATGATGAAACTAATGGTGTACTTGAAGTAATTTTTAATTTCTTGATTTTACTTGGTTCATCACTTTCATTTGAATCAATATTAAAGTGCTTGATATAAATATTAATTAATTTTAAGATTGATTGTTGGACT
The DNA here is from genome assembly GCA_039105265.1 of Tritrichomonas musculus. Lineage (NCBI taxonomy): Eukaryota > Parabasalia > Tritrichomonadida > Tritrichomonadidae > Tritrichomonas > Tritrichomonas musculus. The sequence continues at coordinate 2,104,491 of JAPFFF010000015.1, read as the reverse complement.
TTTATTTCAGCAAATATTGCAAATCGAACATCAGTTGCTTTTAATGCCATGCTGAAAATCTGAACAAATTCGTTCATTTCTTTGTTGGTAATAGCGTCTTCATTTGCTTGATCAAGTTGATCATATAAATCTGATAAAAGTAAAATAACTGCTGTCCAGTGAATAGATCTTAAATCCTTTGCATTTTCAATTATATATTTGGCCTCGCTTTTTTGAAGATCTTTTGATTTTTGGTCAGAATAATTAACATCAAATATTGATATTGGATAATATTCACTATATGAAGCAACTTTTAATTCAATTTGTTCTTTTGTATCTTCTTCTTCGCCATTATTTTCATTTTCATTTTCTTTTTTAGTCTTTTTGAACTTATAATTATTTGTATTAATAATCTTGTTTGATGATAAGAAATTTTTAATATTAGTAATTTGATTCTCATCTGCATAACGAACCAAAAATGGAATCAATAATGAGCATTTATTCTTTGGTGATTTAGATTCTCTTAATTGTTGAGTTACAATTTCATTCAGGAACTCAAAGAATTCAACAGGAGCCTTTAAACACATTAAATTCATTATTTCAATGAAATTAGATACAAATAAAACTGGTGACGAGAGTTGATATTGTCGTTTTTTTAGACTTCTCGAAGTTTTTGAGTTAAAGAGAAGTAATTTCATCTTTAATTTAGAAGCTACAGTTTGATTAATTTCATCTTGATAGTTTGCCATGACGCTGTATAAACAAGATTGCATTCTCATTCCATTTGCAAATTTATAAATACGCTCAGAAAGTGCTTCTGCGAGAGTTGTAATAACATTTGATTTAAATGTCATCAAATAAATACAAAGAGCTTCAGTTTTTTGAATGAAATTGTAAATTTCTTTCTTATCTTTGCATTTTGGTGTAAATGATAAATCAAGAAGTTTAATGAAGAATAAAACGAAAACAAAAAGATGTTCAAGCTTTTTTGTTCTAAAAATTTTCTCCATTAATGCATCAATGATATGGATTCTATCATCTGGTTTTGCGTTGAAAAGTTGATTTACCACCATAATTGAGTAAAGAGAAACAGCTGGACAATCACTAACCATTGAATTGAATAATTGTTCACCAATCTTCGATAAAAAGTCACTTTTATTCATAATTCTTGGGAAGAAAGATAAAATCTGAATATAAGTTTCTTCTGATTTCGATAAAGTTATTGATCGTCTTGGCTTTATAAGAACGTCATATAATTTATCTTTATTTTTCTTCTCAGTTTCTTCTTTTGGCTTTTTAACTGCATTAATATCATTTTCATTTTTATCAGCATCATTTTCTTTTTTATCAGCATCATTTGCTTTTTTATTATTATTATTATCATTACCATTTGCTTTTTTATCTGTTTCAGTAGTATTATTTTTAGTATCAGGTTTGTTCTTATTATCAGTTTCTTTTTTATCTTTGGAAGGAGCTGGTTCTGGCTCTGGCACAACTTCTTCAGCCTCATCATCACTTTCTGAATTTTCAATTGCAGCAATTGGCTTTGGCTGAGTATCAATATTATATGCATCAATGTTAACTTCGCCAGCTTCAAGAACCAAATGTCTGATGTACATTTGATGCGAATATTGCTTTCTAATTCGTTCTTTAAGTTCTGGTGCAATTTTTTCTTGAGAAACTGGAAGAGTTAAAATTGGATAATCAACACTATCAACAAGATTGAAACTAAAAGCTTCATTTGTAAGTTTTTTCAAATCATATTTTTGAGCAAGCATAAATAAAGTTGGCTTCAACTGAAGAAATAGAAGCGGAATTGTTTGGCCAATATTGACACCTTGATTTTTTGGATTTTCTTGAGCCCATTCAGAAAATCTTAATCTTGGATCAACAATTTTGTTCAAGCATAAGAATACTGACGCGAAATATGGCTTTTCCTTTAGCTTTTTAATGAAGGTAGGAAGAAGAGTCTTCATGAAAAACATAAAATCACGGGCAGCAAAATTGACAAGAATGTCACTCACAATTTCTGGATAAACATCAACTTTCGCTCTTGTGACAATTTTACTCAAAAAAATTGAAGCAAACGAATCAGGCTTTTCTAGATCCATATCAGGATGATTGATATGAGTTGCTTCAATACCTGGATGACTCATCGCATTAAACTTTCCCCATTCCCAAAAGAGATTTGCTTTTGAAACAAATTGTCCTCTTAAATAGGCTAAAAATGCTTCAAGACAACCAAGAGTATGAATTAAACATTTGTCAACAATAACATTATCTAAGAAATTCTGGTAATATGTATCTGTTAATTGGGAATCACGAAGTACAACAATTGCAAATAACTTGATTAGATCATGATTTGCAGAATCAGATGATGCACCTGAACCTGCTTCAGTTTTTTTGTTTTTATTATTAGTTTGCGCGCTTGATGCACTACCACCATATACTAATGGTTTCAACTTCGCACTAAGATCATTGAGAAACTTTTTGAACTGCTCAGATGATCCTGAAGTAATTTGCATTACGATTGGTGTTATTGCTTTTGCCCATTCATTGTTTATTGTTAATTTAAGAAGTGAATTCAAAAAATCGGATATAGATTCTGCTGTCAAAATTTCTGAAACAGTTAATCGAAGAAAACGATGAAGAACTAATACATCATTAGATTTACTATTTAAGGAAGTAAAATTATTGATAAGATCGGATGGATGATTAAGCGATAAGAATGAAAATATAACTGAAAACTGCCTGATTATTAAATTTTTTAATGATTTTTCGGTTTCGTTTTCTACTATAATTTCATCAAGAGTTAAATTTCCAAGCTTAATTAATTTTTGATAAATAGAAAGATTTGGAAAATATGATAAAATTTGTGAGGAACAATCAGCAAAAAAAAGTATTAGGAGCATATCAATTAAATTTTGACTGCATGATTGATTTGCATTAGTACTTCTTACATGATTCATTAATTTTGTGTATAAATCAGAATTAAAGCCAATAGGAGAAGTAAAATTATTCGGTAAAATGGATAATAAAAATGGAACTGAAATTTCTGAAGATTTTTTTCCATATGACACATAAAGATCAACCGTTTCTGAATATCCAATAATAGATCTTGGGTACTCATCAACAAAATCTGAATCTTTTTGCATTGTTTCTGTATATCGCTTTGAACCAAGTTGTGATATAACATTTACAAGACCATCTTCAATAAGAGGGAAAAAAGAAAGCAGAATTGTTTTCCCAGATGTAGTACTAGTATCCATTATAGAATAATATTTATAAATAAAATGATTTTAAAAAAAATCCAGGTTTTTGAATGTAAAAAAGCGTTTTGAAAGATTAGAGGTTTTTAAATTGATTTTGAGTCGAAATAAACTATTCAAATCTGCAAAATATAACAATTATACTTGAATTAGCTCAATGAAAATTTCAAAAGAATCAAAATATTTTGAATAAATTTTTTCTTTGTATATTCAATAGAAATAATTAAATTTATAAATTTTCATGTTAATAAATTTCTAATCCATTCAAAAATTCAGAAAGCTCATTCAATAATAAGCAAAATACTGGATAACATTTGTCGTGTGTTACATTGGGCGCATTTTTTTTTTTTTCTAATCCATGCAAAAATTCTAATTTTTGTGGAATATATATCTTTTTGCAATCTTGATATCATTTTTATATTTTTTTTTTTCCTCTTCAGCCGAATTTATGCAATTACATATAACATCTGAAATTTTAAGCAGAGAATCAATTGGAGCAGACAAGCTATGCTTCAAATCAATTTCAAAACGAAATTTTCTATCATTATTCTCATGTTTAGAAACACTAGTTAACCAATAAACATGTTTTTTTTATTCTCTCTCCAATTTTTTTTTTTTTTTTTTTGGACTTCTTCTATTATTGTATTTGTATCTTAAATGATATCATGAAGTAGTGCAGAACAAATCATTGAAGCAATATCATCTTGAGCAAAAGTACCATCAAGAACTCCTTCATAGCGCTTTGATGAAGCTTCATCAATAAGATAGCATATTCAATCAATATAATTTGATGTTTTTTGAATAAACTTTTTGAATAAAAAAACAGCAGAATGAAGTACTGTTTTCAGGTTAAAGTAAATAATGTGATTTGTATTAATGATATCCAAATTGTAATCTGATTCGAAAGCAAATATTGTGCAAAAAGAAAGAAAGAAAGAAAAAAAAAAAAATATAAAAACATCAATGCGATGACAATATTTCTGTAAAAGTTTTTCAGATTATAATTATAATTTTTATATCCACTTTTTGAGTAAGTAAATATTTATTTTTATATGAAAAATCCGAACGTTAAAAATTATTTTGAATGGACCTCGAACTTAAGGAAGAGCAAAAGGCCTCTCTGGAAAAAGATATATCAACCATCCAGAGGTGGGTTAAAAAGACTCTTTCGATCACAAAAAATGAATTAATAAATAGTACAAATCAAATATTTAAAAATTTAATTATTGATATCGACGAAAGCATTCAGCAAACAAAAAATGATTTGAATTCTGATGACAGTATATTGAACCAAAAAAAAGAATTAGCAATTCTACATGAAAAATTGCAAAGAATTGAAAATGAGAGAAGTCAGCTGATTGAGAGAAACGATAATTTAACTAAAAGACTTGATGAATCAACAAAAAGGAATATATCTCAAATTCAAAATGATTTTGATGCTAAATTCCAAAAACAGGCAGAATCATTAACTCAAGAAAATTCAGATTTAAAAATAGAAATACTGAACTTGAAGAACAAAATATCTACCCTAACACAAACACCAGTTGATTTTGAAACAACTGGAGATGGCGATGTATTTTCTGAATTACAGAATCATTTTAACCATTTATCTCAAGAAAAAGAAAATTTGCAGAGTCAACTAGAAATTGAAAAACAAAATGCACAAATGTGTAAAAATAAAAGTGATCTTGCAAAAGCCGAAAACGAAAATCTTACAATTTTAATGGATATAATGAAGTCTGAATACAATGAATTAACTCAACAAATTGCAGATTACCGCCAAGATTGCCAAGATTATGAGCGCAAGATACAAGACGCAAACAAAGAAATTCAAGAAAATCAAATCAATATTAAAGAGCTTAAAAATAGAAATCAGTCATTAATAAGCGAAATGAAAATGAAAGATAAAGATGATGATAGTAATAACAAGTTAAGTGAAATGAATTCTTTATTAAAAACAGAAAAAGATAGATTACAAAATGAAAAAGGTGAACTTTTAAATTTAATTGATAACTTTAATAAAAAACAGTTAGAAACTAATCATCAACTTTCGTCGCTCGAAACACAAAACTATAATTATAAAAAAATTGTATCAGATCAAGAAAAAACCATAAATGATTTGAAATCACAACTTGTACAATATGAAAAGCAAAATCAGACGATGTCGGATAAAATAAACCAAATTGAAAACCAATTACTTGAGAATTACAATGAAAAAGAAATGCTATTGAAAACCCAAGAAAATGCTCAAAAAGAAATTGATTCATTGAAAAGAAATTCAAACAATCGATCATCAACAGTTATTGATGGACTAAATAAGCAAATTTCGGATTTAATGGAAACCCAAAGAGCTTTATATTCGCAAATTGAATATCAGCAAATTGAAGCTACAGCACACAAAAGCCAAATTGAAAATCTTGAACAACAACTTGATGAAACAACAAGTCTTTTGAAGAACACGAATGAAGGCGATAAATTTGAATCTTTTTCAAAGAAGCTGGAAGAGATGCAAATTGAAAATGAAGCACTTCATAAGAAATTAATTCAAAATCAAGATCAAATGAATAAGATTGCAGATATAGAAACATTAAAATCTGTTAATAAAACATTACGGCAAACCCAAAATGAATTAAAAACAGAATTACTAAGTCTTAAAAAAGAACTCTCTAAATGTATATCTGAAATATCAACTTTAAAGGCACAAAATAAAGATATAACCACGCATATTGATCAATTGAAACCCGAAAATATTTCACTTCGAGAAAAGCAACAGCAGTTGATTAAGATATCTCAAAATGTTCAAGAATCAAATCGAGATTTAACAAGGCAAAATCTAGAAAAAGATAAGCGTAACAAATATTTAAATGAAAAAGTAGAAAAATTAAGTGAAGAATTATCGATATTGAAAACAAGAAATGAAGAGCTTGAGTCTTTGATTAAAAAACACCACATTAAAACTAATAGCGATGAAGAGATTGAAGAAGAAGAAGAAGATAATTCAATACTCAGAAGAAATCTAGAAATAAAGAAAAATGAAGATTCTAAAAATGCAGAAAAAATCGCAAAATTGCTTAGTGAAATCACTAAAATTAAAAGTGAGAAGAAAGCCCTTCGAACAAGACTATTGAAAATCATTAATATGTGTAAATCATTACAAAAAACAAAGGCTGAATCTATTCAAGAAAAAGAACAATTGACTAAAGAGATTGACCAACTTCAAAGCGATTATATGAAAATAAATGAAAAGAACTCAAAATTAACTTCTGATAATCAAAAATTAAGAAAAAAGAATTTGAAACTTGTTGTTTATGCAAAACAGCTAAAGAAGACAAGACAAGAATTAACTGAACAACTAAACAATATTAATAATAATGAAAATGATAACGAAAATGATAATGAAAATGATAATGAAAACGAAAATGAAAATGAAAATGATAATGCAAATAATGCCAATAAAAAAGACGCTAAAGATAAAGAAAATCAAGAAGGCAACGTTGATCAATCAATTCAAGTAACTCTTCAACACAGTATAGTTCAAGAAGAAGAAGATATTGATGAAATAAAAAGACTTAATGATCAATTAAATACGAAAATTATTGAAATGGACAAAATTAGGCGTCAGCATAAAAAAGAAATGAGCAAACTTCAAAAAGAAAATTCGAAACTTAAAGCTAAACATGAAGAGTTACAAGAAAAAATTAAAAATGAACCGAAAAATCATAAAAAAGATGATGATATTAGTGAAATTAAAGAAGCACAAATGTCTGAACTTCGTTTTCAGAATGATGCTTTGAAAAGGAAAATTGAATTACAAGCTCAAAATTATGAGCTTGATATTTTAGATCTTCAAACAGAAATTGCACAAAAAGATCAAGAAATTAAGCAATTACAGGAGAATATTATGAATAATAGTGAAGATAATACAGAAATTCAACAACTGAAAGCCAAAAATGCCGACTTGCAATCACAACTCAGTCATTTGATGCAAGATAGAAATCGGGCAGGTTCAAGACGCGGATTTTATCCGGATTCGTCAATCAACAACTTTGATGATTTTGAGCTAAAGGCTCAAAAATTCAAAGATACTTTATTAAGGCAATTTACTCAAATTAATTTGAGAGTTAAGTCGCTCGATTCAAGAATTTCTTTCTTAAAATATAGACTAAAGTTAAAAAGAAATACTAAAGAAACGTTAGTTATTCCAAAAAGTTTATATTCTGTAATGCAGCTCCTAGGAGTTAAAAAACGCACTAAAAAAGCGAATTTGGAGCAAATTTCGGATGATTTATATAAAGCTTTGTTAAGGGGGACGGACCAAATAAAAAAAAATCAATTTCTTTAATTTATTTTATATTTTTTACTTAAGTAATATACTAATAATTAATAATTACTAATATTTTCAAATTTTTTTTATAAAAAATTTTTGTTTTTTTACGAAATTATATATTCAATCATTTGCAAAACATTTCCTTATTTTTTAATTTTGTCGCATTCATCAGTTTACCTTTCATTTGTAAATTATGAAGTGCTCAGTAGTCATGCCAAATTCTATTTTTTTATACATAAAAATGTTTGAAATACTTTTTTTTTAATTGAAAGGAGATTAATTATATTATATTTCAATAAATATTAAACTAAATTTTGATCGAATACATAACTTTATATTCCTAGGTTCACTGATGATAAGTTTTTAATTTGGCTGTAAAATCTTTAAAATTGAATGATTACATACATTTTGAAAAATCATGAATTACAGAGAGATTTTACCAAAATTTAAAAATGTATGTAGTCTTTCAATTTTAAAGATTTTACAACCAAACTAAGTTATAATATTTTTTATTAATAGGAATAAAAAATTATGTATTCGTTAAGGATTTGAATCACTACATCTGGTAAAATGGAGATATGAAAATTTTTGTTCAACTTTTTTGCACTTTTTTTAACTTAATTTTTTTTTTTAGAAAAATCTACAATTTAAATTTATAATCAAAAAGAAAATGTCCATTATAAATATTATAAAATACTATTTTAAATATTTAATCATTAATTATGATATAATAATATGTGTACGTTTTTTTCTTCAGAGTCCCATTTTTTTGAAAGGTTTATAATTAAAAAAAAAACGTATTAATATATAAAAAGTTGGTTTATTTTGTTAACCATATATTTTTTAACGTTTATTTCATTTTTTCATTTTTCATGGCGCCAAAAAGGAAAATCCAAATAAAAAACCAAAAAGCAATAAATATTAGATGGAATAAAAAGGATGATGATAAAGAAGAGATTCAGGAAGATGTTCCTTATAAAAAAGTTCAACCAGATATGGCTGTCATCAGTACTTTAGTACAAGGCTCTGGTTTTCAAAGAGCTCGCATCGGCGCTGCTATCCAAGGAAACTGTTTTCCTAGCAAATCTACCTTTTATAGGCACCAACAAAAGTTGATACCGAAAATAAAAGAATGTACTTCTGAACATTTTGAGAGGTTTGCTAAGGAAACATTTGAACAGAATGATGCCAATATTTCAATAGATGGGAGATATGACTCCTGTCGTGATGCAATGTATTGCACAACAGCAACAATGGATTGCAGGAGAAACAAAGTTGTTGACATGCAAACAACAAACAAAAAAGATGTCAACGTTGCGTCCAATATGCTAGAATCTGCTGCAGCTAGACTAAGTTTTGACCAAATTATTGGAAAATGGGGACCTGATTGTTGCAACTCGATAACTTCTGATAATGATAATAAAACGCCAAATCAAGCGAAAAAAGCAGGTCTGGATTTTAGTCGAACCTTCGATCCTAGGCATGGATTTCAATGCATGTCTAGAAATTTTGCAAAGCTAGCTGACAAATTGGAGTATGATTATTTATTTTCTGATGAAATAGAAACTAAGAGAGTGAAAATTGTTTCGTGGGGAGTATATTTAGTTACAAATATTGAAGATGTCGAATTGAGAGGACTTATGTGGACGAACTCTCCATTTCATATGATAGGTAACCACGATAATTGTTCGCATGGTCCATTACCACCATCACATTCTGATTGGGAACTAGGGAAAAACGATGAAACTGCTTTTAAAAAAATGCAAAACTTTTTCAATAAAACCGAAAATTTTATTAAAAATTGCGACTTTCGAAACAATACTCAATGCAACGAGAGTCTCAATAACCTCATATCGATGCTGGCCCCAAAGAGACTTTATTTCGCGCGATCATATGAAGTTAGAACCCTTTTGGCAGGATGCCTATATAACGATCCTCATTTTTTTTCAAGTTTGTTGACTGACCTAGATCTTATAAAGTTTGTACCAAAACAATCATTAGCTGATATATTGTCATTCGAAAATGATAGAGAACAAGAAATATTCCGAAAAAGAACACCTCAATATCGAGAAAAAAAAAAGCATTACAGAAAAAAGAAATACTCTAAAAAAGATCCACCTGGCGATTACAACGAAGACAAAAAAGATTTTTCATTTGAATAATAATATTATCTTAATCTCAAAAACTTAATTAGTATCTCTACCTTCAGACTTTACACCTTTAAATAAAAGGTATTTTGGTTTTATATAATCTTTCTTTTATATTTTTCTTTTTTTATTCTAATATTTTTTACATATAAGATTAAAAAAAATTCATTTTTTCATTATATTTTAATATTACAAGAAATACAAAAGATTTTATTTAACAAATTTGTTTGGTAAGCCATAAAAATTATGAAATGACTAGAAATTATCATTGCATTAATTTTCAGTAATAAACGATCAAAGATGCCATATTTTCAATAAAAAACAAGACAACTAAAAATAATTTTCAATAACAAACGATCAAAGATGCCATATTTTCAATAAAAAACAAGACAACTAAAAATAATTTTAAGTAAAACCGATCAAAGATGCCAGTTCTTTTTTCATTATCTCATAACAGCAAAAAAATGAAAAAAAAAAGTTCAACAAATCAGCATTTTCAGAAAAAATGATCAAATATATATATATTTTTGTGTTTCATATAAGTTTTTTGATAATAAAAAATTAGAGTAATCTTTATACCATGATGGTATATAAAATATTTAATAATTTTTAATATTATTATTTGATAGAATTTCATATTTTTCAAATAGTTTTTTTTAAAAAAATTAAATTTCGACTTTAGAAAATTAATTACTAAATGCTAATTGATATAAAATTACGTAATGAGATAGAAATATCTTCTTCAAAAAAGAAATGATATAAAAAATATTTATCGATTTACTTTTTAAATGTAAGCAAATAATTAGTACTGATTGTAATTGTTTCACTAATAGTTGAAAGCAAGTGTTGAATAAGATCTATCAGTTTTTTGAATCAATTTAGCTTTTAGGTTTCAATGTAATATTTCGTTATAATGAGGCTAATATAGTTATCAAATGTATTCGGTTTCTGGTTAACTAAGGGATATGAAAAAATTTGAATACTTTTCAGAATATACATAAAATTGAAATATCTTAATAAAAAAATCATTTTTAATAATATTAATTATTAAATATAAATATATTGTTTAAATGAATAACAAAAAAGTAAAATTTAAGATTAAATAATGAAATTAAATATTATCATATTTATTAGTTAGAGCTGCTTTAAAATAATATTAAAAGTCAGCATTTCATGTTCTATTCACGATTATAACAACAATCTCAAAATCTTACATTTTAATTTTGTTTATATAGTGAGCTTTAAACATGTGAGACTCCCCCCTTAAAGAAAGAAGAATATTCTGAAAACGAAGATGCTTTTGAATCTCTGGCAGAGGTAATGCAGCTTGATACTAGTAATGAAAGAGATATATTAGAAGAAGCTTATAGGCAGTTCAAGTATCTGAAAAGTGTCGAAATTAAGTTTAAAAATTCTCAAAATATTATTGATAATATAAGAAGATTGATAGAAAAAGAAACAGATAATGATGACTTTGCTGATACTGTTCGTTTACTTTTTGTTAGTAATAAAGATTAAAATATTTATCAAATATGATTGGATTTTTTTAATATAAAAAAGCATTAAAATAACTATCATTATATTATAAAATAATATGATAGTAGTTATTTAACTCTGAGCTAATATTCATTAAAAAAAAAAAAATAGAATAGATTGAATCGTAAATATACTAACAATTTTACTAGGTACAAATATAAGAAACAAGATAAACAAAATATAAATATAAAAATAATATATAATCACATTAATAATAATAATTATATATTATTAAACTTTGAGTCGAGAAAACAGGAGTAATCTGAATTGAGTTTCCGGAACGAATCCGGCGATGTTTATTTGACTCAAAATCGCAGTGAATCGGGCCGTTTCATCTCGTAAGGGGTCATCGCTTACGCTCGCCCAAGAGCCGTTTCTGGTTCCCAATCATGCGTTCACCGCATGCTCCGCCAAGAAAGCAATTAGCACTCTCAGACTTTCCCACAGCTTTAGACCTGACGAGCAGGTCAGTATGTATGCTGTTAAACATCCTCCATTTTCTCGACTGTTTTTCAAACCGCTAAAAATCGTTCAAAAACTAAAAAATTGCCAATTTCAATGTGACCGTTTACTTAAAAAATATAAAAAAGAATATAAATATCTCATTATTAAAATGAGATTATTGACTCTTAATTATAAATTATTGATTAGATATATATTCTATAAATTTGATAGTTATTTGGTACTAATTGCTAGGTAATTAGAATCAATAAAAAAAAAAAAAAATTAAAAGAAAAGATTAAATACCTTTTTTACATAAAAATTAAGTTGCTTAATTCCACTTTCAATCAAACAATACTCATAAAATGAAAGGTATTTCCGCGATAAATATTTCAAATAAAAATAATTCTTTCACCTGATTGCTTCAGTATTTTCCTTCATTTGAAGAAGAAGCTTTTTCGTCATTATCGTTAAGATAATTTTTTAGTTGATTTGATTTTTTAACCTTATTTGAATAATTCTTTCCTTTAGAAGTACTGTTTTTGTTACTAAAATTATCTGAAATTGAGCTATTTTCGTCGAGATTAATAATTTTGTTAGCTTGTGAAATATTGTTATTATTTAATGAGTCTGACTCAGATGATAATTGGTTAAGTACTACCTTTTGGAAATTTTTATTATTAGAAATGGCTTTGTTTTTTCCATTTGATTCAGATGATTGAGAATCTGTGACTTCTTCTTTCTCTTCAACGAATATTTGTTTTTTAATATTCATTTGATGAGAAGAAGAAATAGATGAGCTATTTTGAATCTTTAATGATCTTAATTTCTTTGAAATATTTTCGCTATTATCGCCTTCAAAAGAGAAAATAGGTTTGCTGTTTTCACTATAATCGCTAGCCTGAAGTTGGATTATCTCAGAACGAATAGAATCTTCTTTTCCCGTAGGTTCAACTGTTTTACTAATATGTTTTTTAGTTGATTTTGGCGTCACTTTAGGAAAATTCAAAGAATTATCAACTTCTTTCTTTTCTTTCTCTCTAACTTTCTCTTTTTCTTTTTCTTTTGTTTTCTCTTTTTCTTTTTCTTTCTCTCTAACTTTCTCTTTTTCTTTTTCTTTTGTTTTCTCTTTTTCTTTTTCTTTCTCTCTAACTTTCTCTTTTTCTTTACTTTTACTTTTTTCTTTTTCTTTCTCTGAAAGATCTAAATTGTATGTGTCACCTGGAAAATCATTTATCAAACTTGATTCATCAGACTGTCTCATTTTAACATTCCTATTTTTAACGAATTCAATATTTGAATGAGAGCTTGATTCAAATACTTGGTTTTCATTCTTGTTTTCTTTGATTGGAAAATCTTGTGGCTTTTGCTTTTGTGGTCTTTGTTCTTCTGACTTGCTGAATGAATCACCTGGAAAATCTCGAAGTAGACTTGATTCTTCAGATGGACTCAATTGAATATCTTTATTTTTAATGAAGACATTCGCTGATTTTTCAGATGAAATCATATTAAAGTCCAAATCTTCTTCCTCCTCTTCAAAAATGTCATCATTGATGGGTGGACTGTGGGAGAATGATGGTGATGATAAACCGTTTTTATCGTTTGGCTTATGCTTACTATTAAGAAGGCCTGAATCACCATGAATTGACTCTTTGTCGTTTGCGGCCACGGCTGGTTTTATGTTTGGCTTATTTGATGAAATGGAGAGTGAGTTTGTATCTATTCGCTCTGACGATGTTAATAACTTATCTTTTTGTGTAAATTTCTTTGATCGTTCAGTTCTCTTGTTTACTTCGTCTGTCTCTTGATCAGAATATAAAACTGAAAATACAGATCTTGGAGCATCTTTAGAAATTTTTGAATGCTTTGAATGATTAGATTCGCGAGATTTATTTAATTCTTGAGACTTGTTTGATTTTTGAGAATTAGTTGATTCACGTGATTTATTTAGTTTTTGAGAATTTGTTGATTCACGAGTTTTATTTGATTCATGAGATTTGTTTGACTCATGAGATTTGTTTAATTTTTGCGAATTACTTGATTCGTGTGATTTGTTTGAATGATGGGAGCCTTGTGAGCTATATGAATGAGTTATCAGCTCTTCATTTGAAAGTTTTGATTCAGGAGTCCTTGGTGACTTTGGAATATCAGACATCTGTGACAATGATCCATTTGATATATTAGAATTTGGCGTAGCCTCTGATTTGATTGAATGGTCAGATAATTGTAATTGATGCATTTCACCAGATAAATGTAATTTTTGAACTTCTCCAGATTTTTTGAGATTTCTGGAATTATTTAAATCATTTTGTTCGTTTGATTCCCTACTTTGGTTATTTGAGTTTAGATTAGCTTGGCCAAATCCTCTTTCTTTAACTTGATCGCCGAAACTGAATTTTTTATCATCTTCTTTGGCTTCCTCTTCATCTTCTTCGTTTGCTGTGTAAAGGTCAATTGATGACATTGCTGCAGATAACGTTTCCTTTGTCTTCTGTTGTTCAACAGATGGTTCAATGGCCTGCAACTCTTCGCTTACTGGAAGCAGAGCCCTTTCTGAGTCTGGAGGTTCTTGAATTGAGCTAATCGAATCTCCTGTGAAATTAACTGTGATTGTATTGTCACATGATGTCAATGGTCGTGATTTAAAGCTGGCGCGTGAAGAAAGTTTGCACAAATCTAAATTTTCTCGTGAGAGAGTGACTCTGCTGCTTGTTCTTTCTCTTCCTTCATGTAATTTAATTTCTCTTCTTTCTTCCTCTTCACCTTCAGAAAGGATGAAATTAGAATTGTTTTCATTATCTGATCCTTCGCTTAGTTCTTGTTTCGTTCGAATGAACTTTAAATCAATATTTCTTTCTTTGATCAAATCACTTTCATTTTCATTTTCAACTTCATGAAGTCTCCTATCAAATGATGATGAAAATAGTTTCGCTTGTCGTTCATCTTCTGTCATATCATTTTGAATTGAGATGTCTGCCATTTCGGGAATAGTAGGTTGCTTTGGAGATGTAATTTCTTTAAGAAGTTTGACTTTTTCAATTGATTTGTCGATTCTTCGTTGGTAAGTTAAAGAATTTGTATTTAAGTTATCTGGTATAACAATTGATGAAGATGAAACATTATTGAATATATTAGAATTTGAACGAGAATTCTCGTTACTTTCATCGTATTCGTTTTCTGAAAGTTTAATATCTCTATCAAGTATTTCAGGTTCAATTGTTTGAGTAGCCTTTGTAGGAGACTCAAGAGGTTTTCTTTCACTTGAAAGTGCGGCATTTCGAGCTGTAACATCTGTTTTGATTGAATCAGCAAGACGTTCAATTGAGTTACTGCTAGCGAAATCGGGTTGATCATTAAGGCCTCTTTGTTGAATTTGTTGTTTTGGAGATATATTTTGTTCTTTTGTAGATATAATTTGTTCTTTTGGAGATATATTTTGCTCTTTTGGAGAAGTGGTTCGATTTTTATCTGATTGTTTACTTTTTGGATACTTATATGCATACTCAGATTTCCTTGGAGATTTTCTTTGATGATATTCTTCATTTTCGTATTCATCACGATGCCTTGGTGATCTCCTTTTATAATCATCGTCACGATGTCTTGGAGATTTTCTCTTATTATATTCTTCGCTTCCATATTCATCATGGTGTCTTGGTGACTTTCTTTCATAGTCGTCATAATGATGCCTTGGTGATTTCCTTTTATTATATTCTTCACTTTCATACTCACGGCGATGCCTTGGTGATCTTCTTTTATGATCATCTTCACGATGTCTTGGTGATCTCTTTCTATCATAATCTTCACTTTCATAATAATCATGATGCCGGGGTGATTTTCTTTTATTGTATTCTTCGCTTTCATATTCATTACGATGTCTTGGTGATCTTCTTTTATGTTCATCTTCACGATGTCTTGGTGGTCTCTTTCTATCATAATCTTCACTTTCATAATCTTCATGATGTCGGGGTGATTTTCGTTTAGAATCTTCATCATGATACCTTGGTGATTTCCTTCTATTGTTTTCATCATGGTGCCTTGGCGAACTCCTATGATCATAGTCATCATGATGACGTGGATATTTCCTTTTGCTATCATCATGACGGCGTGGAGAAGATCGGGTATAGTATTCTTCACTTTCATAATCTTCGCTATCATATTCATTATCGTATTTATGTTTTTTATGTACATGCCTCTTTTTTATTGGTTCTTCTTCTTTTTTCTTCTTTGATAAATTTTTGTCTGAACTTTCTTTCCTTGCATCAGTTTCGTCTTCATCATCAAAGTCGATTTCAAATTGATCAACGCCACGAGGAGTTTGTACTTCTCCTATCTTATACGTGGGTGTTGTTTCTTTCTTTGTAATATGATATTTGACTTGAGTAGCTGCATTAACTAATTTTTGTTTTCTTTGTCCAAGATTCCTTGGCATCATAAATACTTCATGTTCAGTGTTTGGTGTTTTAGAATTTGCATTTTCACCACCTTGACCAGTTTGAACTGATGATGATGAAAGCATTTTGGGTGACTGATCGCCATATTCAGCCAACGGATTTCTAACTTCTTCCCCTTCTCCATATTCGTACTCAGAATCATTTTCTTCATGATTGGCAAAATTCTCAGTTAGTATAATATCTCTGCTTTGGACATGGGGATTTTGGTCTGGATTGCTTTTATTAGCAACTTTCGGAGATCCTGGTTTATTATTTGCTTCATAAACGTTGATTGTAGTATCATTTGACAATTTGGTTGTTTCTTGTGGTTGTTTATTTTTGCTTTCTCGATTATTTTGCTGTTTATGATGTTTATGTCTCTTTTCTGGAAATACTTGTTGATTCTTTTTCATTATCTGAAGTGGCGTTGAAACCTTTACTCTTTTCTGAGGATTATTTTCTGAATCTTCTGAATAAGATTCAAAATCATCTGATTCAGAAGCAACAACGAAAGATTTGATTTTTCCATCTTGAATATCGGTCTTTGGCGTAAATGAAGATAAATCAAGTGTACCTTTAGGTGAAGTTTTAAACGATTCGTTATTCGATGAACTTTCTGTTGATTGTCTTTCATTCTTTATTCTTTGCTGTTGTGATGAATCTCCATTGCGTGGTATGAAAGACATTATACAAAAATTGAATCAAATTTAGTGAAAAATATTTTCCGTTAAAAGCAATGAATTTTTTGATAGCTGAAATAATTTATTTTATATCTTGAAAAATAAAAGTTTAAAAAATAAAATTTCATTCTTTTACAATTACAATGCAATTCTACAAAAGATCAAAATGTCTTATATAAAAAATAAATGCTCCTTTTCTTGATTATTTAGTATTTTTTCATGAATTTTATGATATGAAAAATTTTCATATATAAAACGACTTCGAAATCCACTAAAAATTCTTTATAAAATACAATTTAAAGTTCACTGCAATGGAAATTGTGCTTTCTTGACAAAGTAAGCGTCGAGATCTTCTATATAAAACCTTCCACAAACATTTAGCTTGCCAACAGCTAGGCAATGAATAGCAGTAATAAACGAGCAAGGAGATTCAACCACATTTTCTTCTATTCCTGCAGTAAATATACAGTTTGATTTATCACCTGTATCTTCAAGTTCGAAAGACAAAATTGCTTTAATTTTGATATTTTCGGTGGTTTCAGCATTATTTTCAATCTTTGTTGTTAATTCCCAAACATTATCAATTTCTTCCAATTTTTTAAGATCGAAAATTACATTGAATTGAGGTGGCTGTAATAGAATTAATGATGCAAGGTCTATATTAACGTGAGTTAATTGAAGTGAGCCAGAAAGTCCTGTGACCGTAGACCAACGTAAATCAAGTTGTTCACTAATCTTCTTTTTAACTAGAAGGGTTGTCCAGAGTTGATGCTTTTCATTCAATGAAAGTGGAGCGTTCTTTAATTTAACTGCTGTGCTTTCGCATTTTCTAATATGTTCACTTTCTAGTTCATCTGTTTTCCATTTTCTTTCATTTCGATCAATATTAGCAACAATCCGATCAATACCTATTAGAAAAGTACCAACGTCATGAGCTTCGATTACAGTAGGAGCTATATCAATATTATTGCCGTTGTCTTTGTCTTTATTATTCTGAACAACAATAGGATTTGAAAAAGGATTAGTAATGACAATCATGAAAGTAACGGTTCTTGATTCAAAATCATCATGATCATCAAGAGATACAACTTGTACATGACTAATATGAGGTCCATCTATGATTTCGAGCTTTTCATTTAATTCGAAATGACGGGTATATTGTTCCGTGCCATATTCAACAGCAAAAGAAAGAACTTGACTTGATTGGTCTGCTATAAATGATAGTTCAAACTGGTGGGATTGGCCTGGTTCTAGTTCAGGTGGTAATGGAGGATTAACTTTTGGTGGATAAGCAATTGGAAGTGATGTAGGGGTTAAAACAGGAGGTGTTGGAGCGAATTTAATACCTTTTAACGCCACTTTGACATTACTAGTGTTGATTAGTTGGTAATTAACATTAATTTCACTATTTTGTACTAATTGCGTTTCAAATCTAAATGGTTGTTTCATGACTAAGGTTGGTAATTTCTCAATGACATCAATAACAATTGGGCGTGAAATATTATATTTGCCTGTTAAATTTTGTGTTACAAATGTGAATCCACTCAATGTAAGTTGGCCAACTTCTTTTGCTTTTAATAATAAGGAAACGTTGGATGATCGTTTTGGTGGAAGTGTGAAAACAATTGGATATACGATTGCATTAGTAGCTGTTAGTGTGATCATATCAAATGTAAGTGGAATCAACAATGGGTTGTAGAGTTTAAAAACAAAAGAAAGATCATCGCCTGCAGCGCACCGCTTTTTGTTTTGAGTTTTTTGAAGAGGAGAATAAATGAAAACGTTTGATTTTCCTGAAGTCGCTTCGTTTATGGGAGAAGTGGGAGGTACGTATTCAACAGAATGAACTTCGATTAATATATTTGCAGAAATTTCCATATTAGATGGAATCAAATTAATGATTTCGTTTTGCTTGTCAGCTGTATGAATTAAGCTTAAGTGTGAAAGAAGAAAATGCATTAAATCATTTTTAATTGCTCTTGGGATAGATCTGGAACTAAAAAGTTTCGCAGCTGGTGCAACACGCTGTTCGCACCAGTCATTTCCCGAAGTCAGAACTTCTGTAAAACTTTTAAGAAGAAAAGAAGGAGCTTCATTCGTTCGATTTAAATATTGGTTGCATAAAAACATAAATGTTCGTTTAAAACCATTATGTAATAATAATAGCAAAGCAAGTTGATAATAATAGTTGATTTGTTCTGGTGGCTTTTTGCGGGTATTAATCCTTGAAATTGCGTAATGAAGTAATTGCCTAGAATATCGTGGACATTTTTGTGAGATTCGCAATTCAGTACGAATTTCGTATATTTTATCTGCACACTTGTTTCCCATTGCAATAGCTGTTATAAATTCTGCTGGGAATTGAGGATCTTCCTTTAAGTTGGAAAGGTTTGATGGTAAATCACGCTCAGCTTGAGTTTTATCTAAGTCAATTTTTAACCTGGGATCATTTGAAAATTCATTAATTATTGAGGTAACGTAAAGTGGTGCTCTGTGTTTAAGGGCTTGATTATAAAAATCAGAAGCATCGTTAAAGCCACCTAGAAGATATGCATATGAAGCTATTTTAGCTAAATTTAATGGATCATCTTTTCCTTTGTTATATAAATCTTCGCATTGTCTACCAATTCCAAGTAAGTATTCCATTGTACAACGGATGAATCCTTGTCTTACTCGCTCAGAAACTTCTGTTTCGCCTAAATCGCTTGGAATTTGGGTAGCACACGCAGGAAGTTTACTTCCATCAAATGATGATGATGAAAAAACAAATAAGCAAGGAACAGCTGATGATACTGAATCTTGTACCATTTTATCAAATGAAAGAGCGCATTCAATAAGATCTTTTTGTGATTCTGCAACAGCAGCACCAACAACAACTTGAAAATCGCGATGAGGAATTAATGGATCGGCAAGTCCTAATATAAACGGAAGAGCATCTGGCGATTCGCATGCAAAAAGCGAGAATTTGGCCTGGCCAGCAATATGAAAAAAATTTGGTGCAAACGAATTAATATCCAAGTCTAACGAATTACATAATTTTTGGATTAAGGTATAAAGTCCTGTAAATGCAGATGGGAGTTTCACACCCACTGCAGTGAGGAGAATTTTGATACTGCTTTCGTTTGATAAGAAAGGAATTGGTAAATTTGCAATCATACGGATTTTGATAAGTTAATTGAATTTGAAACAAGGTATTGTTTATCAATACCAAAAAAAATAATTTCATTTTTTTCTTAGTAAATAAAACAAAAATCAACTGCATGGAATATAGTTTATAATATTTAATTTTGTATGTGAATAATCAAAAGATTATTTTGAGATTTCTTTAATTTAAAATTTTCCAAAACCTATCGTCATTGTTTTTCAAAAAGTTATTAGACATCGAAGAAGTTTAAAATTGATTAAGAAAAAAATATGAATAAGCATTATTACATTGCATCGGTGCTAATAAAGCTGATTTATTTTAATTTTTCTACATCAAGATGATTCATCAAATAAGTAAATTATGTTAATAATTTGAATGATATCCGTTTTTAAATGTATATAATGGTGTTAAAATAAAGAGAGAGAATTCACAAGCTTCAGAGAATTCATAAAAATGAATAGCATTGAAATATTTAATAATATTATAGAAACATTAATATGATTGAATAATATAAACAAATTAAATACATTTGATCAACAATTCCTTCAAATGTTTGAAAAACTCTTTTTTTTGTTTTTCCTTTTTTGTCTCTTCTGAACATTTTTCAGGTATTTTGGATAAGCTTGATAAATTTCCCAAAACTTCGCAACTTGTTCAGAACTTACTGTGCTTGTTACAAGAGGTCTTTGTTTCTGAGAAATCGGTTTTGATAAATCTTCTGAGTCAACCCAAGAAGGGCCAACTGATAAAGAGCCACTCATATTCGTAATTGCTCCATCAAGTGGAAGAGAGGCTGCGAATGCTCCTTTGTCTTTAGTCGGAAATGAAAAAATTTTTGCTTCTGAAATGACGCTCTGCGAAAAGTTGCCATTGCAATGGTATATCTCGGGATCGACATAAAAACCAACATTTGACTCTAAGAACATGAAAATGGATATAAATTTTCAAAAACAATGATTTCAATTTGAAAATCTTTTGATAATTTGAATAGATTAATCTTTTAAAATTTTCAGTCCAATTAATAATTGATAGAAATTATTCGACCATTTATCTGAATATTTTGAGATTTTTGAAAAAATAACGATATTTTCAATCTTTATAACTTAAAAAATTCATAAATTAAATATATAATTTCATCACAAACCCTTAGAAATTCTTTTAACAAAATATTTTTTATATTTAAATAAGAAATCTCTTTTAAAAAATTTTAAAGTCTCATAAACCATTCATATTAATCACTTTTTTTCAATATATAATTCAATATTTCAATAGTTTATGATTTATCAAAAAAGAAAAAACAAAATGTTTATAATAGGATGCAAAAAAAAAAAAAAAAATTATTTAAAAGAAAGGTATGGAAACTCTTTTTTGTGAATTTTTTTTGAGAGAAAATAAGTTATGCTTTTTATTTTAAAAAAGAAAAATTATTATATATTAATACACATTAGAATTTATGATGAATTTATGAGTTTCAGATGAATCTAATCAAGTTGAAAATAAGAGGTAATTTTGAAATTCCAAAGATAATTATCATTTTAGTAAGATAAATATTTATAATTATCTATATTAATGTATTGGTTCATCATTATGTAATAAATGTTTTAAAAAATGATCTTTAAATATCAAGATAAATCTTAATTTTGAAAATAATAATATTTATTTTACAATTATCTTTATATTTTTCTCACAAATTGTTTTATAAATTATTTATATAACATATAATAGTATATATTTTAAAATATAATTATTTAAAGTATCATCTTTCTGGCTAAATAATGAGATATCAAAAAAAGCATTCAAAAAGTTTTTAAAATGAAATAACGTATAAATTTACAACAATTTCAAAAAGTTGCAAATGAATTAACGTATTAATTTACACGAATTCAAAAATATTCAATATCATTATTATAGAAAAAGTTAAAAAACGATCGATTATTTGTGAGTATTTAAAAAATAAACATCACAAATTAAAAATTGTTTATATCTTAATTTAGGTCCAATAATAATTATGTTATTAATATATATTTATATTATATACTAAATAATAAATATTATAAATCAATATTATAGAAGTCTATACGACAAAAGGGAGTTTCCATAGCTTTTTTAAAAGCATAAGTATATTAATTAAAAAATATTTATTATTGAAAAAAAGATACGAATCATTTATAAATAATAAAAAAATGTATCAATTAATGAAAACATTGAAAATTAACTGCTTCCTAACGGTTGTTCCAAAATTTGAGTGTAATTCAAATATTTACATTTTATCTACTTTCAATTTGAAAGTTTCAAATATTCTATAACTTGTTTTTCAGAAAAAGTCGAACTTTTCCAATGGAATTTTGAACATGTTGATAACACAAGATTCTGCAATACTTTGTGACTCAATTTAGAAACTGATGAAAATCAAATATTAAATAATATAATAAAAAAGTAATTTTAATAATGATTGATAAATTATTGAAGATTTTACCTTTGAAATATTGAATGAAATTGGATTATCGTTTTTTATTTTCTTTCAAAAAGCATAAGAAAAATTTTGGCCTTGATCTCACAAATTTTTTAGTTCTAAGCGGTTGAACTTTTTGATTTTTCCCCTCAATTTTTTTCTTTGTATATTTGTTCACAAATAGTTGAAGTTCAACTGTTGAACTTTTTAGATTTTTTCCTCTCAATTTGGATTTTTTTAAAAAAGCTAAAAAGCATGAAAATAAGTAAATAAAATACTAAAAGAAGAAACTATAAATATTTTAATATACATAAATAGAATCATGAAATAATAATTAGCATTTCGTTGGGTGAGATAAATGAAGATGCATCAAAATATGCGGTATTTCATCTAGCATAAACTATGAGTATATTCATTGAATAAGAAAAGCAATTATTTGTGTTTAATGAGTAAAAAAATATATCGTTTTGCACCAATTTTGTGATAAAATACAATAATCAGGTGTATTAGCCAAGAGTGAAAGCGCATTTGACGTATTTGTGTTCTTTTTGTGAGAATTGTGATCATATATATATCTTCAAAATTTGAAGCTAAATATTGGTTTCTCTTTCATCTTTTGCTCTCAATTTATTTTATTGGATCGGTAATACCAGCATTATGCTCTTAAAAGCAGGAAATAAGGGAAATTTAGACAACGATTTTAATAAAAATTGGAAATTGCAATTAGAAGTTTATTTTTCTTCTTCTTTATTGAACATATAATGCCTGTAATGCTGTGAAATGGTGTTTATTTGTATAAAAACCTCGAATACTTACTTCTTAAATTGTAAAATTATAAAGATATATGACAAATAAGCATTCATAAAAATTGAGAGTAAAAAATCCAAAAAGTTCAAAAATAAAGATTTACCATGAATTTTATTGATTTTTTTTTTATTTATAAGAGGAAATGCCTAAAAATAAATGCAAAATTAAAATAATTTAAATTAATCCAACACTCTTTGGTAAGCAACATCAATCGTGTTTTTTATTTTTTTTTAGATATTCATAAAATAAAAAAATTTCATTGAAGATTCTTTAGTATTTTAAAGTTAATAAGAGAAAATTAAAAACAATTGTTTCTCTTTTAGAATATTATAACTTCATATATATATAGAGGTGAGGCTGCGAAAATTTTTGGTATTTTTTAATAATATTAATAAATATTATCTTATTGCAGAATTAAATGCTATTTATGATAATTTCACTAATATTTTTTTCAGATTTTTAGCTATAAATCCATTTTTAAAATTGAATTGTTTATATCTAATTATAATTTCAATTTTATCTTAATAAAAAAATTCCATTTACTCAAAATAATAAATAATTTAATTATCAATATTTAATATATAGATGTGAATATAATATTAAAATCTTCGACTAAGAATTATAAATCAAATTTTGATTTTTTATGATTTAACTAACTATCATCATATTATAAGCATGATTTGTTTGGTAAATTATTGATAAATATTAAAATAAATACTTATTGTGATGTTGATACCAAAATTAAAACAAATGAAATTATTGGTATATTTGTGAAGTTTACATCATTAACGTATATAGAATTATATTCAATATTAAACCTCAATCCTAGCTAAAATTGTAAAAAAATTTTTAAAAATATTTTGATATGTTTGCCTGCACCAGATAAGTTAAGAGATAAACTATAGTTATCCCTTTGATCTTTAATATAGAAGAAAATTTCTCTTTAAATTGAAAAATATTTTTTTGAATTTTCTCCAAAAACGCATTTATTGAATAGCTTTCTTATTAAAAAATAGAGATAATCTATATACAAATGCAATTTAATGGTTGAAAAGAAAAAATAATGACGAATATATGAATTATGACATTTTGAAATATCAATACAATTTCAATTTTTTTTGATTAAATCTAAAAAAAAGTATATGATATGAAAAGGTGACAACACCATAATACTATATTTTTAATTTATTTTTAATTTTGTTGATTATTATTCCGAAAAAAGTTCATTTAAAATTTCGCAGTCTCACCTCTATATATATACATACAACTTTGTAAAGTTTTATCAACAACTTTGAAAAAAAATTAAATGTTTTATTGTTTTATTTAAAGCATCTGCTTCATAAATGTAAATGATATTTAATTTATTTGCAATTTTTATTCTGTTCGTTACAAATTGTAACCATTTTTGAAAATTTCTTTTTTCTATGTCAAGAACTCCCACCAGTATTGATTTAAAAATTGTTGTTCTTGGTCCTGCCAGTGTTGGTAAAACCTGTTTAATTCATCGATTTTGTAATGGTTCTTTTTTGACATCTACTCTTCCAACAATTGGTGCTGGTTTCTTTCCTCATACAATGCAAATTGGTGACACAGAAATTAGTATGATGTTATGGGATACTGCTGGTGAAGAGCGTTTTAAGAGCGTTGCGCCATCTCTTTTAAGAGGTGCCCAAGGTTTAATTTTAGTATATGACGTAACATCTCCTCAGACATTTCTCGAAATCGATGAATACTTAAATTTGTTTCTTGATAAAGGAGAATATGATCCTAATAATACCCTTCCTGTTATGCTTCTTGGGAATAAGTGTGATTCTGAAATTCACGTTCCGCAAGAAGAAATCGACTCATGGCTCTTGAAAAATCATATTAAATACTTTAAATTGGTGTCTGCTAAAACAGGAGAAGGAATTGAAGAAGCTTTCACAGATTTTTTGTCGCATTTCATTCAATATCATTACCAATCAGATATTGAAAGAATCCCAATTGATCAGCCTTCACAAGAGCAAAAGAAAAATTGTTGTTAAATAATTAAAAAGAAAATCTGTTCGTATTTTTTTTTGAAATGAAGTTTTTTATTATTATTATTATTATTATTATTAGCAATTGTATTATTTTTTGTAAATGATAATGTAATGGCAGCAAAAGGTTTTTGCCAAGTTTTGAATTTATAAAAAAAAAAACAATATTCAATATAGGTAGAGTATAAATTTATAAAATATTTCATATTTTACGAATATGAACTTTATTTGATCATACTTCTGCATTTTTTATAATAATTGAAAGTAAATTCGCATGAGCAAGTAACATATTATTCAAATATCTTTTTCAAGACTCAATTCTTTAACTAGTTCAAATTTAGAGTTAGTCTCCAAAATTCATTTTAATATATGGTATTATACATTTTTTTAAAACTAAAATAAAAAAGTTATCTGCATTTGATTATCAATTTTTTGAAAAGATGAGAATATATAAAATAAGTCGCTGTTTAATTGTTAATTATTTTTTTTACCATGCATCGTTATCAGAAGAAGATTCATCATCAGATGAAATTTCAGGAGCAGCAGCAACGATATCATCCATTGTGATAGGTGCATTCTTCTTATTTTCTTCTTGAATTTCTTCGAAAGTCTTCCTCCTGACTTGTTTATTAAATTGATGAGCAACTTCAGAATATTTCTTTGTGTTTGGAGGTTGGAAGTCGATCATTGGGAATATGTCTGCTGCGCCATTTTGCCAATCAACAATTTCAAATAATGGCTTAGATGTGTTTCTTACAGGTGGATAAATGGAATCTTGGAAGAATTCATTATGTGATCTTAGAACTCTCCAGTGGAGGGTGTGCATTGATTCTGTTGCGAGTTTGAGCATTCTGGAACATTCGCATCCCATTACATCGCACATCTTCCTTGGAAGAAGGAAAAGACCACGTTCTGGTTCTGACGTTTCATATGCGCCTTGTGATGCAACAATTCTGTCATCATGGCAGAGTTCAACGAAACGAATATGGCCATCACCTTTTCCTCCCAAATATATGATTCCTGCTCCTTCTTCGTACATTGGAAGAAGTGATCCAGAAGACATATCAAATTCAACACTCTTGAGTGGTTTTTCGAGATTTTTAACATCCCAAATGCAGAGCTGACGTTCACCACGGTTGCTGCTTCCAAATGAGGCTAGATATCCAAAATCTGGAATATTAAGAAGACGCCTATGACGTCCACCATTTTTATGTGCAATTGTTGATTGTATTTCAGGCTTTTCAGCACGTGGATCGAAAGCAATAAGTGTTCCATCGCGTTGAATGGCATAGACTTGAGATGAGAATTCGTTCAAAACTACATCTTGCACTGAATCTTTGCAAAGAGATGAGAAATTGCGGATCTGTTTTTCGTTATTAATATCCCACATGTAAATTTCTGGCTGTGGAGTTGCTGTAAGAAGAAGGTTATTGGTGCATTCTGAGAATTTGGCAATCGTGACTTTACGATTATGGTTTAATGATAAGGCTGGATCATGAATAGCTTCAACCCATTCATCTGGAAGTTTCCAAAGTTTGCACTTGCAATCATCACCTCCAGAAACAAAGAGTCGATCATTGAAAGGCGAATAGCTCATTGTGCTAATACCACTTCCGTGTGGATCGGTAATCTGAGAAACGCATTTAGATGGAAATCTTCCTGGTTTGTTAAGAGGTAAGAAGTAGATTTGTGGTGTTTTTGATGCGCCAATAAATGCAAATTCTTTGCCATTGCAAGCAAGTTCGTTAAACTCAGGATTTGGTGCTTGTCCAACTGGTAAATCAATGTAGTATTGGCTTGGTGGATCTGGAGAGCATTTAAGATATTTGTAAAAGGTTTGCGGTGCTGCAGGTTTCTTTTCTTCAACAACTACAGTTTCTTGTGGTTTAGCTGTAGGAAGTAGATCAATTGTCTTTAGTTGGCCATCAGTTCCTTCTAGCCAAGATTTTGCATCAAGAGATGATTCATATACTGGATATGGTGGGAATTCGATTGGTGTCTTTGGGAGTGTGAAGCTAACACGAGAAATGCAATTAGTAATGTTTAAGAGGCTGCATCTTAAGAGAACATTACCATCAGGATCTGGTTTCATGTGATCGAAAGTTGCGTTATCAATTCCGACAGAGTGAGTATAAACACAAACATCTTGAAGTGTGTTAGAATCGATAATATAAAGTTTAGTTTCGCGTGAAGCATTAGCAACAATAACACCTGAGAAGTGGTAGGTAACTGAAAGAGGTGTTCCATTAACGCCAACTTGGCGAGATGCAAGCGAAGCAGCCTTATCATCGTAAATTCTTAATTCTTGTTTTCCACTAGCTGAAAATGAAACAAGAACTCTTCGATTTGGCAATGCTTGTAAAAATCCAAGACCACGTGCAGCAGAAACCTTGACTTCGCAAAGAGATTCTTTCTTACGGGCATCCCATACTTTCAAAACCATATCAACATAGAGAGCAAAAACAAGTTTTCCATCATCTGACCAGGCAACAGCATTTAATGGACGTCCATGTTCTAAAACTAATAATGGTTCGTCAAGTTTTTTATCATATACTTGAAGTTTTCCACTACGAAAACCAATAATAATAAGATCACTAACAAGTGGATGGTATGCAGCGCATTTAATTTCGTCTTTGAAATCTTTTGTTGCAACTGGTTTTGAAAGGTCACGGTTAAGTTGTTTCTCGGGGAGATCAAAAATTGAAGCAACGCCATTTGTTGTACCAATAAAGAGAGTTGAAGGTGCGTAAGGGCTGAAAAGGAGGCATGATGCTCTTTGTCCGGGTGCCTTTACACGTGGTTGGCGAAGACCGAATTTAGTTGTGTTTCCAGTTGGAACGCAAGTAACTGTGAGATTCTTTTGATCGTTACCTGGGCATGCATAATATCTTGATGAAACGTCAAATAGGTAGTTATCCTTTTGAACATCAATTTCGTTTATCTGTTGATCAGTGAGAAGGTTGGCGGAAAGATTTGGATACATAGATGAGTGATATGTTTCATTCAAATTTATTAATCGTAAAGTATTTAAAAAAAAAACCAATATGCTTCTTTGAAAAGAAATTTCAAAACAATTGGGGCAATAAGAAATCTTCTAAACTCAACATAACGAAGAATTATAATACTATTTTATGAAATGAAAGATTCCTCCTTCATTAAAGTTAGATTAATCTTTGAAAAATCATTCATAAAAAAAAATAAGATGAAAATGAGGATTTTGTTAAACTTGATAACGTATATTTTAATTCAATTTTTTTTAGTTAAATATCTGGAGATCGAAATATTTATTGGTGTTTAATAATTAATTAAGCATTATTTGTATATTTTATTTAATGTTAATTATATTTTTATATTTGTATTTATTAAAATATGTTATTCTTTAAGATAATGGAATTTTAAATTTTTAGTGAAAATAAATATTATGAAATAAAAAATACTTTTTTATCATGATTTTCCAACATCTATCTAAATGAAAATATATATTATATAACTTTCATTGACCAGCCCAATTTTTTCTTTTTTATACACGTTGATTTTAAATATTTTTAAGTTTTTTTTTAGAATTGCAATCAAATGATTTGAGTTTAATTAAATAATTAAAGATAAAAATCATAACAGTAGATACAATAATTCTTTTCCATAATATTATAGTGCTAATTTGATTGAAAAAAAAATAGTGATATAAAAAAAGATAAATAAGAATAAATGATAATTACAGTTTATATATCTAATATCTATAATATCTATTAATTAAAAATTTCATGAATATTTTAAACAAAATATTTAAAAATCGATTGCATTATAATTTGGTAAGCAGCAGTCAACGTCAACTTCTTCATACAAATTATTGAAAATATTTTCGTATGAAGTGTTGCGATTAAAATCATTTGGTTGTTCACCTTCTTCTGTTTTTTCGCATTGCTCAGGAATAATTTTATTTTTTTGTTGAACATCATTAACTTTTGTATCATTAAGAGCATTAAAATTTGTTTCATAAGTATCCTCAGTACTTGTGCTTTCAATTTCACTTGGATCTGTTTGAGAAATCTTTTTCATTACTTCTTCTTTCTTCTTTCTGTTCATCATTGAAGACCAATGGTTTTTAAGATTAACATCAGTTCTTCCAGGGAAATAATATTTCATCCTTGACCAATGTGGGCCAAGTTCCTCAAATTTTTGTTCAAGAAGTTGTTCTTCTTCTGGTGTCCACTTAGTCTGTTTGGTATTTGTTTTCATTCTATTAAGTCTATTCATTCTGTTTATTTTTTCTTGGTTGAAATCTCTTTTTGGTAAGGTTTGGAATTGTTGAGGATAACTATAGAACTGTTGTGTGTTTGTTGTTTTCATTGGCATCATGGGACGATAATTTGGTTGAACTCTAGTGTTCTGTGGGAATTGCATATAATACATTGGGTAAAAATTGGTTTGCATCATAAAAAAAAATGAGATATGTTAAGTTAAAATTGCTGATTATTTTGAAATTCTGAGATTTATTTTTATTTCTATGATATGCTCTGAAATTTTCATATTTCAGCGGTATAAATTCAATTTCTATGAAACTCAGAATATAAAACGATTTGAATAAAATAAAAACATAATTGTGAGGAAAATTTTAAATAAAATTATTTGAAATAAAAATAAAAACATTTGAATATATTTTATAGATTTTAAAAATTAAGTAGTTTATCAAAATCGAGTAAAATCAAAGTGATGATATTTCAAGATTTTTTTATTAAATATATAAATATATAATAGATTTTAAAATATGTATTCTCTATTAATTCAATTTTTTTATATCGTTTTTTATATTATCAGCCAAGTTCTGAATATCTTATAAATTACAAATTAAAAACTTATAATTTTCATATATTTATTCCAATATATTGTTTAACTATCAATAATAAAAAATATTTTATGTGTTTCTTGTATTAGTGTTGGATTCTACTCAAATTCATTATTTGAATTCCATAACGTTGAAGAAAATTTTGAATGATCACAAAATTGAGATGAGAATGTGAATATGTAATTTAAATGCATAAATGCTTTCATTCACAAATAAATCGCTTATAAAATAGGTTTCATTATATATCTAACAAAAACGTTTTTATTTGAATAGAATTCAATATTTTTCAATTCTGTAAAAAATGATTTTATCTCCTTTTTAGTTTTTATGATTTAATTAAGCAGCTAATTTTGGGTTAAAAATAATTTATATTGCATATAGTATATGGGAATTTAATATTTTTGAAACTATCATTTATCGTATCTTATTTAAATTTTTATTTTTTTATATTTTGAGTAAAAGTTCACTGAAATACAATTTACAATGCATTTTTTAAGGATTTAGATATAAGAAGATAAGTTCCTCAAATTGCACCTTTACATTCAAAATTGAAAAAATTGTAAATTTTGAGATGAAATTCACCTTAACGTCTTTTTTATAAGCAATTTTGCAATCATTCTGGTTATTCAAATTTTCAATGCTTTACATTTGAGTTCTAAAAAAATGGTAGCTAATTAAAAATATAAATATATATTTGTATTTAAAAGTATATATGATCTAGAAAATATTATAAAATTGTTTAATTCGAAAAAATAAGAAAAAACATGTAGCATAATTAACATTTTTTATTGAGAAAAAGACAGCATTCTAATGAAAAACTGTTTCATGCAGGAAAATCAATATAACTATTCATAGAATTTACTAAATTACATTTCATTAAAAATATTTATAAGTTGAAAAATTAAAATTAATTAAAAATATTCATGAGAAACTTAATGTAGATCTTTTTAATAGAAAATAAAAAGAATTTATCCAATGCTTGTTTTTCAATATAAAACGATCATATTAAATTTTTGTAAATTTCACAATTTTTAATGACATCTAATTTTTGATGTAAAGAATGAGTTACTCTAATCACATATGATTAATTCTTTTTCGTGCCTCAATTTTTAAGTAAGCCAAAATCAAAATAGTGTTCATATATGACGTCAATATACGAATTCATTTAAAAAAAGTTTTTTTTTTTTTTTTTGAAAACAAATATTTTTATCGTCCTATGAAAAAAGTTAACAATATATGAATTTTCTTCACAAAAAAATAATTTGAATTATATTTTACAATACATGAATTAACTGTTTAAAAAATAAGTTTTATGAATTAAAAAATAAAATATATTGAATATACATTCAAAAAAATCTTATCGGTAAATCATGTTTCAAAATTTGAAAGTTCAGAAATTTGATATCATAAAATATCATTTTATTTTTACAAATCGCAATGCAAAATCAACCGCCATTCCAAAACTTTCAAAATCAGCCATCAATGCAAAATCAGCAAATAATGCAAACTCAACCTATCTATATGAATCATCAAGATTTTCAAAATCAACCCCAAATGCAATCTCAGCCAATAATTAGCAATCAATCAAAAGAAGTGCATCTCACTTTTCCAGTCATATATAAAAAATGTCGTTTTATGGTTGATCCTATTCTTTTATGTAACACATCTCGGAAGTTTCGTGAATTATATCAACCATTAGAAAATGGCAATTATAAATTTGGTCCAATGCAACTTGAAATTGCATGCACTAATTTTTCAGAAAGAAATGTAGACAATTTCTTAAAGATATGTCAAAATTTGCCTAATGATGTTCAAGATTCAGAAACCAAAGAAATTTGTGAAATAGCAAGGTTGTTTCAAGCCGACCAAATCTATAACTCAGGTCTTTCGTTCGTTCAGCAAGCAATTGATCCTCAATTCTATGTTCCTGACAATAAATACGAAGAATCAAATGGTTTAAAATATTTATATATTGAGCCAGAAGGAAATTCAAATAATAGTACAGAAAACATGAATGAACTTGAATTTAATTTATTAAATAGTCAAAACGAAGGAGAGCAACAGCCAATGAACGGTGGATATATAAATATAAATACAGTTCCAAGTACAAACAATACAAGTCTAAATCAAATGAGAGATATTAATAACAACTGCCAAAGTAACAATAATATGAGTTCAAATAATAATTTCAGCAATACTAATGCAAGTTCAAATAATTTCAACAATACTAATAGCGTCAATTATAGCAACAATTCAAGTTCAAACAATATCACATCAAATGATCATAAATTTGGAATTCCAAATAACACGAGTTTTGGTCAATTTAATAATCAAAATTACTCTGGTCATTCTAGTTCACCGAATTTAAATGAGAATGGTAATAACACCGTTTCAAATAGGAGCATTGATGTTAATCAAAAAGATGAAAGTAATACAAACAATGAAAATCAATCTGATAATGCAAATGATCAACAAAAACCTATACATTCAGTAGTATATCAGATTAAAATTGATATTCCTCTTTGGAAATGTAATCGATTTTTCTTCATTCAAAATGGACAAATCGTATTAACAGCAAAGCAAAAGAATGAATATATTGTTATTGGATCTGGTGCTGATGTCCATATAAGTACAGATACTAGTAATCATGTTGGAAATATTATTCAAAACGAAGACTATTATAATGATGTTAGTGTTGAAGATCAGAAATTTATTGTCAAATATGTTTCGGTAGGAAAAGCTGGTCATTATTCTATAGAATTATCATTTAAACACAACGGAAATACATATTATTGGGGACCGAGGGATTCTTATAATAAAATGGAAAATTATGGATATAATTTGAAACTCAACGGAGAGTATAATCATCATCCAATTAGATCAAGAAAAAATACTGTTCTTCAGAATCCTGATGGGCAAACAACTTTCATTGTCAGAAAAATGGATGAAAATTTCTTTGAAGCCGAATGTCATCCTGATGTTCCACCAACAATTGCATTTGCAATAGCTCTTTCAGATATAGTAGGACCATATTATGAATTCGATGGACAATTCAACTTTTAAGTAGATTAAAGTATCGAAAATGTTTTAACATATATTATTATCAATAAAAATAATGTTTAAAAGATATGTCAGTTTTCTATTATCAATTTTGATGAAAGAATAAAGAACTTCTGTGAAAAAAACAAATGGGATAAGAAATCAGTGGTAATTGATATTCAAAATTTCCAAATATATATATGTTTACCGATCCAAAAAATACTAGATACTGAAAAAAGAAACTGGCATTCGATAGAAGCTGGAAATTTTTGCATCAGTATATTTTAAGGTTCTCCTTTCAAATTCAAAAGATTAAATTCAATGAGATTTCACAAATAAAATATACATAAATATCGTTTTTAAAAATGAATTAAAATATGAAATTTATATAGATATATATTTCAAATGATTGAATAAAAATATTTTTATGGAATCTTATCGATTTTGTTTTTTTACAGATAGAAATCATAGAATTAAAAAATCAGTAAAATTTTGAATGAAATAAGATTTAATCGTTGAGGCAATATTTTTTTATTTTTCACCAAAACTTTTTCCGAAAAATGTTCTATTGAATTATTTATTCTATGAGTTAATTCAATATTGAACGATTTACATTTTTTTTGGGAAGAAGAACCTTAAAACTATCCTGCTTATTTTTGGGATTTTACTTAAATCATAATATAATTATTATATAAAGTATATAGAAGAAGTTTGGAGAATGGAACATTGGTAGTTCTAAGTTCCACCTCTCTCTTTTTCTTTAAAAGCAATTTTAAAAACGATACGTCACTTTCCAACGTGTTTTTATAGAAATTCTATTAAAAAATTGAACTTTTTAAATAAGGTGACTTATCTTTTTTGGAATTACTTTAACTTAAAAGTTTGTATACTTTGGACAATCGTTTTTTTCTACGCCACTTTTTGAATGGTTTTTCTATCCAAGAATAGCTATTCTTGGAAAGTAAAAAACCGCCATCTTAAGGTGAAATTTAACTTACTCTGTTAAGAAAATTAACCAAAAAAATCGTAAATTTAAATTTTCTCTTAAAATTATAACTATTTGCTTTTTTTGATATAATTTTTTTTTATTTTTACATAATTTTTCAGGAATATACGCACCAGTGATCACCACAGGGCTGCGCGAAGCCGAATCAGGCTCCTTGAATTGCTGGATGAATCGGGAAGCCATTTGAACTAAATATTTATGCATTATTTAGCAAAAATTGAATAAAAAATGTATAAAAAAGTATTCAAAAAGTTTAAAAGTTTTCAAAAAGTGGCGTAGAAAAATACGATTCCCCGTATACTTTTTTTTTTTTTTTTTTTTTTTTTATGCACATTCACTCAAAAATATGTGAACACAAAACACAAAATCGTGTTTCTTTGATATTTTTTTGTGTTCAAGGTATTTTTGTAATCACCGTCCTTTGGCCATCTTGATACAACACTGAACACAGAAAAATATTAATGGTAAGAATGATTTTTATAATCATCAAAATCAACTTTTTGAATGATATGCTAAAAAATAAATATTAATATCTTATGCTGAAAATGTTATTAAAAAATAAAAATATAATTTTTAATATTATCAATATTTATAATATAATAATTTATCTATAAAAACATTAAACACAGCATATTTATTGACTTATCACTCGAACACAATTTTTTTTTAAGAGTTTTTGTGTTCACACATTTTTGAGTGATTTTATAACTTAAAAGTTTGTTATAAGATGTACATAAAAAAAAGTGTTTTTGAAACATAAAATTCTGATATTTAAGGGCGTCCGTCCCAAAAATGTTGTAAACTTGTTAATATTGAAGAAACTCATAGAATACATCTTTCAATACTTCCAAATTATGAAAAAGTTTAGGTCAAAAATGATGATATTTGTCCTAAACGATCAAAAAATAATTGTTTTTTTGGCCGATAAAATTTTACAAAATATAATTTTGAATTAAAAATGAAAAAAAAATGCATAAAAATATTTTTTGTAATATATCATCAATCTATGAATAATTAGAATTTTGTTTCCTCAAAAATATAATTGATTTTTCAACTTTTTTTACTCCAAAAAGATCGAAAATATTTGAGAAATCTCATTGAATTCTGAGTATTGAACTGGACGTACGCCCTTAAGATAAATGTATTTTAAAAAAAAAAAAAAATATTCAGAATTTAATTCAAAAATTATGAGAATAGGTGTGTAACGATAGAAAGTTTTCGGTAGATTTTTTTTGAACTTTTTCCCAAAATTGATTTCAATTATTTTCTATAACATTTCATCGTCATGGTCCAGCCTTTAGTAGTTGTTTCACAATCAATTAATTTTATCAAGTATTATGTATGATGAAGTGGAAAACGAACTATCCATGTTCTTTGCAACTTGTTATTATCCGATTTCATATTTTCTAGATAAAATATCATAAAATGCGGCCATTTTATACATCAGAAAATTGGAAATATATTCTTGTTTCAATTTTATTAAATGAATTACATGAGTTTATCAAAAAGGATCATTGCATTACTGAAAGAGATGGGAAAACATTTTTCAATTTTCAATTATCACTTGATGCAAATAATAAAATTTCAATAATTGTTTCAAACGGCCGTTTATCAGTTGAAGGATCATATTATTGGTTAAATGAAAAATGGAATAAGCATAATTTAGAGATGGAACAAAATTTGGTTCGCGGGGAAGAGAACTACAAAATCCGCGATTAGATGAAAATATTCGCCTTTATATCACCATCAACAACTTTTCAAAGAGCTCGAAGTGCTTTTTTTTAGACGTCCTTTTATTCTGTTGTCGCAATATGATTTGAGTAAAATTTTTCATTATTTTGCTAAAAATGTTTCAGAATTAGGATTAAAACATGATGATGATACAGATATGCTGTTTAAATATATAAATCAATGGGGCATTAAAAAAGATCAAATATTTAATCGTTCATTTTCTGAATTAAATGCAAAAGGAATTACAGGATATTTTATATTAATTTTAGTTCCAATATATTATCATCGAAAATTACTTCAATATACAGTTTACGAAACAGATTATTATTTATTTCAGGAGTTTATTTTTTTGATAAAGCATATGCACTTTTTCAGAGAAATCATCATTTAATTTAAAGATGGTTATATTTTAGATACAACCTGGAGAATTATGCCAAATTTTGTTGTATCAATATTAAATGTTTACTTTTACAATACCAGCTTACCGATAGCTTTCACCTTCGGACATGTCGAAACCAAAATTTTATATAGTTTATTACTAGACACAATTGAAGAAGAGCTCAATATAAATTTTACTAATAAAATATTGGAAAGTGATGAAGGCTCGGCCCTCAAAGAAATATGCAGCAATTATTCAATAATAAAATTATCATGTTTGCACCATTATTTGGAGAAGTTAAAAAAATATGATTATTATTACGAAATTAAAGAAATTCTAAAATGTACAAGCCAAATAGATTTTGACAATAGCATACATCAATTTTCACAACAATTTACTATAATATGCCTAGAATGCCCAGATGAAATTATCAAAATTAATAAAATTTTATCACAAATTGGTTAAATTTTTAATGGCGACCAAATAATTGAAAAAGATAATAAATGGAAAAAAGTATCATTATTAAGACGAATTCCTTATCACATGCCTTATACAACAAATACGTTGGAGGCGATGCACGGCCACCTAAATAAAAGGTCGCCAAGGCGAAATACGTTTTTTTCGGCATTATATGGAATCATATCAGAACTCAACAACAAATATGACCAAATAAACGAACTAATTCAACATAATTATCGATATACAAAAAAATCTACACTTAATTCTCAAGCAAAAATCAGTAATGAATAGATGATGAAACAAATGATGTTTTACGAAACAAGTATCGACAGTTGCAATTGTGGTCAAAACAAGCTTGAAGCATCAAACTAAAAAATAGATATACCGTGCATGCATTGGATATCATGTTGATCAGTTTTCCAAAATTTCCCAAAAATTGATCTCAATTTTCGCCCTAAATACCCAAATTTAAAAATTGACCACGAATTCACCTTAGATCTCAGCTTGCCTCAACACCATTATGATGAAAAAAATTATATCATAAATACGATAAAACATTTCAGTAAATATAAAAACGAGATTGAAATTCGTAATTTCGTTGACTCACATGACTTCGCTGATAGAAATCAGTTTTGGTCAATGTTGAAGAAAAGAATTGAATGTTTGGGAAAAAAATTCATCTTTTGTAATATGCATTTAAGTTATCTGATCCAATTCAATTGGACCAATTGGTGATCATAAAAAAAATCATTTCAAAAATTAATATAGTCCTGTCTAAAAGTGGCCACCCTCTCAATTTAGTGGCCACGGTGTCAGATTAATTCAAAAAGTTAAAAAATATAATATACTTATGTATTAGAAAATTGTTTTCATATAAATAGTAAGATTTTTTACATATAAAGAGGATAATAAAATAAAATAGCTAAAGCATAATAAAAGAATTAAAAATGTTTATTAATAAAGGTGATTATCATAAAAAAATAAAAAAAATATTAAAAAATTTTCAAAAGCTAAAAAAAAAAAAAAGAATAAATGAAAAAGTTATATTAAGCAGCAGTAATTAATAAAAATGAGTTCATATATCATTATTCTTTGGAATATTTATATTAAACCCAGGAGGTAATCTCAGAACTGCTTGTCTATGAGGGTTTGTTGCCTTTTTAGGAATGTTTTGATGATGGTTATTTGGAAGTTCTGAAGTTGAAGGAGGAATAACATTACCTTGTACATCTTTATTCATAAAGTTCTTCAAGAAATTGACTGCTTCTTCAACTGTGTATTGACTAACAAAAACATCTGATGGAATCTTTAAATGGATTTCTTTTTTTTTATATATATCGGATCGGGTCTCATCACTTTGCGTTTAATTCACCGGGCATTCGAACCATTTAAAGATATATCTTTATAATTAAGAGAACGAATCTTTGTGTTGGCTTGAATGTCTACTATGTGATTTTGAATAATAACTCCGTTAGGATCAACTTGCCTTTCACATCTATCTCTGAAAATTCCTGCCATCTGCCAAGCAACAGTGACATTATGAGGCGATTTAATCTTATTAAGTCCTTCCAAAATTCTCAAAATCGTATTTGTTTGATATGAATAATGATAATTGAAAGTGAACTTAGCAGTTTCATTTTTCTGAAGGTTAAAGCCAAAAAGGTCCAGTGGCTGTACTTGATCGCTTGAATGAGGAGGTATTAAAATGATCTTAATTTTGAATTCATTTAAAACATTTTCTAATGTTTCTAAAGACTTTTCATGACCTTTGAATCCGTCCATAATAATTACACTTTTTCCAAAATATTGGTATCTTTCTCTTTGATACTTTAAATAAGGTATAAATTTTTGAATGAACCAGTATGTAAACAATTCATGCTCGCAAAAACCTTTAACTTGACAGCAGAAAAGTACTGAACCACTAGTAATTTCCTCAAATATTTCGTTATCTAATGTAAGGCGAGGAACTATTATCATAGGATCACAAGAACTTCCATCTGTTGATATACAATGTAATAAAGTTATTCTTTTGATTGAACGATTTACGGGATACGTCTCAATATTAACATCTTCGGGAACAAAAATAAAAATATCTCTAGCATCTACAAATTGGTTCTGTCCACTTTCATCAGGATTAAAAACCAAACCTACAGGAACGTCCGGTAGTTCAGCTTTTAACATTCTATAATATTGGCATATGTCTTCCAAAGAATGGTGGTCTTTTTCACTCATGGCATTTCAAATTATGATGCCAAGGAATCATTAAAAACATATGATTCACAATAAGATAAATGAAACGGATACTTGAAAAAGGTGACGTGACAAAAAACGTATATCTATGATGGTTTTGAATAATAAGAGAGCTTTTTTCTAGTAAAAACATATCATCAACCTGTAAACTTTCCGAAAAGTTTCTATTAATACTTGGACATGAACTTCACGAAAAGGTAATCAGTTAATAGTTAAAGCATTTCGTTAAAAATAAAGTGTGTAAAACTAAAAATAAAAGAAAATGTTCCTTGATTTTTGTTGTTTGTTTGTTGTTTACAAGTGAAACATAATGATTCTCTTAGCATCTCATCAGTGTAGAAGAACGTAAGATAAAAGTGAATGTATACGTGTTGTTATTGTTTATTTGTTTGCGTTTAGTTGTTTGTTGTTTGTTTGTTGTTTACAAGTGAAGCATAATGATTCTCTTAGCATCTCATCAGTGTAGAAGAACGAAAGGTAAAAGTGAATGTATACGTACATTTCTTGTTCTTTATACCAAAAAAGTTCTAGACATAGCCATAATAATTTGATTTTTTGGTATAAATGTTTTTCTAGTTAGTTATAAAATGAGAGACTTTTTGAGATAAACTTTTGAGGGAATAGAATATTTTAATTACGAATTAGATGAAATTTTTTGGACTTTAATTCAATTTAATGATTTTTTGAGATAAACTTTTTAGACTTAAAATTAAATTAAGGGCCGAATATCATTTTTTTTTTTTTTTACAAAAAGTTTATATTGACATATCAACTTTATATTAACAAGTTTTTTTGTATCAAATAGCAATGTTTCTATTTTCAGAGAAAAGTTACATACTCTAGTGCTTTTTATATATCTTTTTTCGCAAAACGTTCATATGTCTTGTAAAATTTGTCACATTATTTGATTTTTTTTTTTTTTTTTTTTTTCTCCATAACATTATTGTGTCTTTTCAATTTTTACAAAACAGCTTACAAGTAAATATTTTAATTCGTTGTTAATTAAAACGAATTCAAATTCAACTCATATGAAATATATGCCCACACTACTTGATTTTTTTGGTCATATTATTATTTCTTATATACTTTTTCATAATAACTATGAATATTTAGATTTTACATGTTAGACTTGAATATAAAATAGTTTTTATTCAATTTTTCATCACTTCTCTTATAATTGCCATTAGGATCATCTTGGTAAACCTTTTTTCTTTTTAATCTTGCTTTGTTTTTTCCTCCTTGAACTTAGCTGTTTTAGATATTTCTCTCTTTTTTTGCAAGTTCATTGTGTCTCTTTTTAACTCATCTTCAACTTGATGGCTTATTGGTTCAGCATTGCAACACTCTCTAGTGATGAAAGGTGCTTCAACTGGCGCGTTTTGTCTTATAACACCTGATGCAATTCTAGCATCTATTTTGTTCCAGTAAGTGATCTTTGGAGCAACAAGAGCATAAGTAGCATTTACTGATTCTACGCATTGAGATGAATGATGAACAGATGTGTTACCAATATCTTTTGAAAATTGGTCTATTAATTCATTTAATATATCAATAAGAGGTTCATGCTCAACACCTTGCCACCAAATTTGATGAACTTCATCTTCAGGATGAAAGCAATTGGAATGGTCGCCTAAATAATGGGGAACTGTTGATAACCACATTTCTAATCTTTTGCTATCATCGGATTCCTTTAAACAAGTATTGAACCACTTCAAAAGTCGTCCTTCTAATCCATCAAATGGATTATGGAGAACAACTGCTTGGTTGTCGTTAGTTACATATCGAAATGTTTTGTTATCATTTATCATTTTATTGAGTGCTGTTTTAAACGAATTCCGAAAGTGGCCAGGATCATAACGAATCTTCTGATTCAAATTATATTTTTTGTAAGTTCTTTTATTTTTATTATCTCGATCTTTTGAGATATTTTTAATTTGATCAACAACACCTCTTTCTTTAAGAATACTCATCACTCCTTATGTCTCTTCAGTTTCCATTGCATTCGAGCTTAGTAGTGATAGTGTATCAATAATCGGGGTCAGATAGAATCCACTTAAAACGCCTATAAATGACCCATTTTTGGGCCCATATTCGGGTTAAAATTCAAAATCCACATATGGGACCCATACTGCATACTACCCCAAAACGCCTTTAAAACACCCATATTCGGGCCCATACAAATTCCGAAAATAGCCCGCATATGGACCACCTATGGACCACCTATAGACCACCTATGGGACTACCTATGGAGCAGACCGATGGAACGTTCCGATGGCGACACAGACCGATGGGACAGACCATGACAGACAAAAATAACGCGATTCTCAAACCAATTCGATTTTTTATCCAGTTAGAAATGAATTCAGCAACAGCTGCCATACCACAACTCTCCACTGTCGAAGCTAATGGTGTCAAACTCGATTACCTCGAACGCGTCATCCTCAAGAAATACCCCCAATGGAAATCCCTTGCATTCGACTACCACAACGACGATGATTTCATGGACGATCTCATCGATACAATATCGAATTATGAAACCGATTTGGAATCCCTTCGAACCAAAATCATAGATGGTGATAGCTATGATCGCAAGGAACTCGATTTGGGGCGTATCAAGATGCTATTGAAAATACTCGCATTCTCATATGAATACGCGTAAGTTCTCAATCGCATTCCCATTATATATTTTTGGACTCAACTTCATATGATGTAATAACTAGCTAGTTCGCAATGCAACTCAATTTTTTATCGAATTCCAAATGGAATCAACTGGGTCAAATACACCAGTGTCAGCTGTTGTCGAACCAATCGATGATGAGTATGAATTCATCCAGTATAATGAGAAGCTCCGTTTGATACATTCCATTAAGGATGATATGTACCAAGCTCAAAGCATTCTCGCTGCATGCAATTCCAAGAAGCAGTTTCGCCATTGGTTTGATAACAAATCAACACAGGAATTGCTCGAAAGTGGGTCTGGTAGAATTCTACCAGACCAGAAATTGTATGAAGATAGACCCAATTTGTCAAATGATTTGAAGGGTATGTATGTTCACCGATTGCTGGTCAATCATATTGCAATGTGGGCATCACCATCATATGCATGGGATGTCATGCAATTATTGGATTCACTAGCTTCTCAGCAACGCGAGCAGATGAATAACAAAATCAATGACCTCACTACAAGGGCTGTCCCCAAGGATCACAAAAATAGCTACCGATATATGATATGGCTTGAGGATCTTCCCAAAGATAAGGATTCTGTGGTACTCCATCTCGTTCGTCGCAACAAGCATTCATGGAGGCAGGTCAGTAGGATATATCAAGATAAGAAGAAGCGCTGGATATTTATTGATGACCTACCCATCGCAATGACCCCGAATGAAGATATCAAGCGTATGGCCAAAGCTATGTTCAAAGGGGATGATGTCACTGTAGGTGGTACCAGGATTACCATCAAAAGATCATGCCTTAATGATTTTCATACAGCTGTGGACAAATATTTCACAACCACAATGCAATCATAAGTACATTCGTCAAAATCCCTGGAACAGTCGAAAATAATATTTTATTTTTGCATAAATGGATACTGATACAGCTACTGGTACGGCTACTGGTACAGATACTGATACAGATACTGATACAGCAACTGATGCTGAGATACTCCTAAAGATCGTAGATGGCATCACCGATTTGCGCCGAGATGTCAAGCATTTGATTAAGCGTATGAACCATAAACGCAAACCATCTGCAGATACCCCCAAGGCTGAAGCACATATCGACACCACTCAGGACACCACTCAGGATGCAAATGACTCACCTCCGGAGACTCCATCTATTGAACATCCTCGACCTCGTTTAAATCGGACCCATATATTCAATCGAAGCAAGTTCCTGGATATTGGAGATCACGACCGATTGATCCAATATGTCACATCACAGGCAGTAATCGATGCGGTCTCCAACGCAGAACCTCATAAACGTGTATCCCTATTGCGTAGACTCATACGCGATAACCTGAAATTGAGTATCTCCATGTTATGACCCAAAAACTAATCAACACCCATATGCCTATAAACGGTCCCCCAAGGGAAACAGATCCAGATCCCGATGATGAGATTGATACAACCGATTTCTAACCGTATTCCAAAAATATTTTTGCAAAAACCGACCCCATGATGGATGCGTAATGCATTCTCTAGAGGAACCAATATACATGCCCGGGATTGCACATCAATCCCTCAATGAAAATACCTGCATCCACCATGAGGCTGGTTGGGGTTGCAAATGCCGGCAAATGCCCGTATTACCCCTATAATCCACAAGTAATAGCTTACCCAAGGTGTTTAGTGCGCTTGGGCTCTATCACAAATATGGACCGGAAATAATACGAAAAATCGGTATGGCAGTGGATCGAACTCATGCCTGCAGCCGAAGCCCGGAGACATGCTTCATGACCCAACAACTATACCAGTTAGCGCTAACACATATATGATTCCGATTTGCTATTTAATCGAATAAAATTCAAAAATAGTATGTCATCAACTGCGTTGCGATGATTATTTTTGTATTTTTACCAATGGGGTAAATGAGTAAGATTACTAATTGGAATTTCGATAAAAAGGTTCTACCCACAGACATCGTCAGAGAATATATCGATATCATCAATGAGGAGTTCGATGGGGGTATCTCAACCAACAGCCCATATGTTGGACAGCTGAGTAGTCTCATAAAGTTCCTGAATGAGAACTCATTTGTAGCTCACACTGGTTTTGATCCCGATAATAAGCTCAAGGAATCAGATCTTGAAACATTCATCAGACGACTGAGGCTTACGCGTGCTGAACAGGAGCGTCTCGAGAAATTGGGACTGGAACATGCTGAACGTTTACTGAATAGCAAGATTATTACTAAGAATTTTGCTAGAAATATTCAAGCCACAAATACTGTTGACGCTTATATAGATATCGCCAATGAGGAGTTCGGTGGCAATATCCCATACGACATACCATATAATGAACGACGGAACGGTTTCATAAAGTTCCTAAATGACAATGCATTCGTATATCGTACTGGGTTTGATCGCGATTATTATCTCGAGGAATCCCATTTTGAGAAATTCTTTGAGAGACTGCGTGATGAACAAGAGGATGAGCTGCTGAGGGATGCAACTGACAAGAATCTGATTGCACTTGAGGAGGTCAGACTTGAACGTGAACTCGCTAAGAAATCGGAACAGGAGCGTATTGAACAGGAACG
The DNA here is from genome assembly GCA_039105265.1 of Tritrichomonas musculus. Taxonomy (NCBI): domain Eukaryota; phylum Parabasalia; order Tritrichomonadida; family Tritrichomonadidae; genus Tritrichomonas; species Tritrichomonas musculus. The sequence continues at coordinate 2,060,294 of JAPFFF010000015.1, read as the reverse complement.
TCTCCAGAAGCGGGAACGGAAACAGGCTGAGAAATTGAAACGCGATCGATTGAAACAGAAGCGGGAACAGGAGAAGAAACTGGAACGTGAAAAGCATCGCAAGATTAGTACTAAGAATTTCGCTAAACGTATTATACCCGAGGAAACTGTTGAAGAATATATCGATAAAGCCAATGAGGAGTTCGATGCCAACATCCACAACAGATCATATAATGAACGACTGAGCAGTTTCGTAAAGTTCCTGAATGATAATTTATTTGTATATCGCACCGGTTTTGATCGCGATTATCATATCAAGGAATCAGATCTTGATACATTCTTCGAGAGACTTGAGACTGAACGCCGTGCAGCCGTAGATAATGATTACTTCAATAATTTCAATAGAGATGCTTACAAGATTGAGGACCGCATTGATGAACGCCAGCAATTGAATACCTGGATTAAGTTCATTCAGCAATTAGATGATGAACACAAAGCATATTCATATTTCAACAAGTATTATCCCGAGTATCTCGATAGAGCTGAAATACAAGATATACTCCGAGACAGGACTAAGGTTACAAAACTGAATCATATTATCGGTAGTAACGCTAGTATTGATGATAACAAAGCACATTCCTATTTCAACAAATATTTCCCCGAGTATATCGACAGAACTGAAATACATAATATACCCCGAGACAGGACTAAGGTTACAAAACTGGTCCATATTATCAATGATTCCCCCAAGGTCACCGAAAACATTGATGATCTCCCCAAGGACCCTGAAAATAATGAAATACTCGATTACCTCAGTGAGTTCGGCCATCAGTTCAAATCGAAACACACCGATTTCCTCATGGTGAATGAACCTGATAGCTATGATAGGGCTGTTGAGGCTTGGCGATCATATACCAAATATGCTGATAGTGATTCCAATGAGCGTGAGGATATCGATACCTATGAGCCAATATACATATACTACTTCAACTCAATATCCTCATTGAACACAATATATGACGGCTTGCAACAGGTCTATAAGCGTGAGGTAAAACCATTCAAAATCTATTTCCAACTCTCGGGTGTATTTGAGACTCCCTATGCTGAGAAAGTGTTTGGGTATTCATGTGAATATGCAGCTAGGGAAATCAATTGGAACAACTATAAATCGGCTATCCCAATTGTGGTTCGTGATGAGCAATCGCTTGATATCGTGAAGTACTATATTGAATCAGTACTGCACTCATATGAGACCTCAACATCTGGAACCAAGTTGATTATGGTAGGATCAGTCTCATTCACGGTATCTCGAATGGTCAAGGTTAGTGGTCCAATCAAGGATATACCTCCTGAGATCAAAAATAGCAAATTCATCATCACGGACAATGCCGATGACAATCTATGTTGGTACCGATTTCTGGCTGCATGTCTAGATGACCATCTGGTTGACCCTGAATCTGGTTGCAATACTAAGAATCGCACACAGGCAGCTAGGAAGCTCCTATGCGAGGATCACCATATAGTGTATTCTACTAAGCCATCTCAAGATGCAATCGACCTCCTGAACAACTATCCGGGTACATCAATTGAATCCATGAAGGCATCTGCCGAGAAGCATCACTTGAATGTGGACATCTATGAGTACTTGGAGGATCTCAAAGTCTATAACCTTCAGGACCAATGGAAATACAATGAGGATAACTCATTTAGGAAATCCGCATTGCTGTACACCCAAAATCGAATCATCCACATAATGTACATCAGGAATGCTGAGAAGCTGACCAACATCCATATCTGTCCAAAGTGTGGCTCATATGCCCATTACGGTCATTACAACATGAGGTGTTTCGAGAACCATGTTAAGAACTGTGATGGTGTATTTCGAAAGCGATTCATACCCAATCGTGAACCACTACCATACTGTCCACATATACTCAGTAATCCGGTGTACGAATATTGCTTAGCCTATGGTCTCGAATGGAAACCCAACATATATTACATCACCTACGATTTCGAAACTGTTGAACAGCCTGTGAATACATCTATTGGTTCATCCACAACCATCAACTCACGACTGATTCCCCTTAGTGTATCATCATGTGTCAAATCGCAATCTGGTTGTACCACAAAGCACTTCTCATTAAGAGATTCATCTGAGTTCATCATCAAGTGGATTGAGTGGTTGTTTGAGCAATCCAAGCAGGTGTATCACGATAAGGTTCAATACATGAAATCCTTCATCAATCAACCAGTTGACAATCTCAAAACCATTGATCGCAACCTGAATGTGATAACCGTATTTGGATTCAACTCGAGTAGATTCGATAGCAACCTATTCAAGGAGTATCTCAACTACAGTTCAGCCAAGCGAACTACGTTATGGAGTGTTGAGCCCAATAGTATCATTGGTACCGCATCCTCACTGAAGCAGTTCATATTGAAGTCACCCAAATACGACACCAAGTTGCGATTCATCGATGCACAATCATTTGTCGCTGGAGGTACATTACGACAATTCGGGGTTGATTTTGGGGGAGTCGAGAATAGCTCGAAGGGTGTATTCCCATATGAAGCCATCAACACTGAGAACTACAATGAGGTCCTCTCAAAAGCAGAGCCATTTGAGTATGAGGCGTTCTACAGCTATCTCAACCAGAAGAACCCATTGACACCAGATGATTACAAACTGTATCTCGAGGATGCCAAAAACTATGAAACCCGATGGGACTACCTACTTGCATACAATGATAATGATGTCGAGATGATGATCAAACCCATTGACAACCTGATTGCACTCAATGCACAGTACAATGTGGACCTCATCTCAAACCTATCGCTAAGCAAGAATGCATCCTGTATCAAGTATGCACTCGCATATAAGGAATTCAATCCAAATGCCGAATACTCTATACAGAATCCCATTAACAAATTCAAACCAAACCTCGATTGGTGGCGATTCAAATGCGAGAACTACTATAACCAGGATGTCAAATATAATCTAGCTCATAAGGACAAACCCAGGAACCTCGATAAATGTGTTTGTGAGGAGCAATTCGATAAGTTCATGGAGATGTACAACAATCCAGATACTGGCAAGTGCCATCTCTGTGGTGAGCACTTCACATGGACCAACAGACCTACTCTCGATAGAATCAATAATGATATCGGTCATGAACTCAGTAACTGTAAACTCGCTTGTGCGGAATGCAACAGACTTCGCAGTCGTGATGACCCCAATATAACCAAACTCCGAATTCAGCTGAAGAAGTACTGCAAGATGATGCATCTCCCAACACTCATCAACGATGAACAGGAGTATTACAGCTTACGGAACAACATCACTGGTGGTCTATCCAATGTCATGCACCGTGTCAACATCAAGGGTCATACCAAAATAAACCGTTTTAGATACAACGCCGTTGATCACAAGGTAATCTCATATGATACTCCACACACAATGACTCATATTGTTGGAGTCGATTTCAACAGCTTATACCCATCAGCATTCAGTTCAACCAAACATGATGCCAATCCATATCACGGGGGAGTCATGTATATGCCAGGTTCCATGATGGAGCGATTCGAGGTGTACAAGGATGGGGTCAAAAATATGAACACCTACAACTCATGCATGCATATCATCAACAGCCAGAAGTACCAAGAACACCCCGATTTCCTATTCAAAGCGGAGGTCATGTTGAAATGCCCAATATCCAAAATCAACTACTTCATCAATTTCCCACCTGTATTCCGCAATTTCGATATCACCAATGATGAGAACACAATTGGTCCATATATGCACGACTACATGACTCACAATAAGCTCCCATCTGTTGACAAAACTGAACGGAAGCTGACCATGAGTGTTGATACAATGGGTACCTATCAGACATTCTCGAACTACTACCTCTGGTTCCTCCTCGACCATGGACTTGTCATCGAGGATATCAAGAGTCTCACCAAATACGAGGCTCATCGTGGATTCAACCCATTCGTTAGTGAGTTCATGAAACGCCGTCAGGATATCATCTCTGGAGCTGCTGGGGGAAATGAGAAGTTCTACAAGATCAGCATGAATGGCTCATATGGGTACGATGGTATGAACACCGAGAAGTTCTCCAAAATCAAGATATGCTCACGCGATAAGACCTTCCAGAATATCATCTACGACAACTATGTCAGTGGCACCAAATTGAGTGATGACAACTATCTACTCCAGATGAACCCAAAGAGCTTCAAATGCACGACATGCCTTCAGGAATCATTCTGGACTCTAGATAATGCCAAATTCTGGTATCTCACATTCATATACGACTTCATGTACAAGTGCCTTGATGTGGAGCGATTCCATTTCATAGAGGGGGATACTGATAGTGCATATTTTGCGGTTGCCGGTGATGATACCAAGGGGTCCGATCAAGAGTTCAAATACATCATCAAGAATAGGGCATTCTATGATGAGAACATATATAAGTTCATGCCGAATCCCAATATAAATACAATCGCTGATGAGAAGAAAATACTGGGTCTCTGCATTGAGAAGTATGGTGAGAATATGATAGCGTTAGCCCCCAAGTGCTACACCATATTTAATAGTGGAGCTGTGACCAAGGCACTCAAACTCAAGGGGGTCTCCCTCAAGAAAAACCATATTACAAGTGATGATTACAAGGACATCATCGACAATGGCGGTGTGAAGGTTGGCAAAAATATCAATCTGCAGATGATGCGCAAACTCTCAGCACCTCCAGGTATGACTTGCAATAACAAAATCAGTGAGATGACGATGTCCAAGATCACGGTAAACAAGAATGCTCTCACCGGGACACACACCAAAATGATTGTCCTCGCGAACCAATCCTGTGCACCATTCATCCACGGACTCACATCAGGGAACTATATTATATGCAATTCGAATTGAATATTGGGTCGACGGGAAATCCCGCAGACCCGGATTTCATGGAGATAACCACTAAATATTGGGTGTGGTAGAATTCTACCAGACCCAGAATTAGGCCTTAAACACAGCTAATGTGGATCCGTTGATGATACCAGTTATGATACCCACTGTCATACGATTTATTTTTGAGGTTATCGCGGTCTCACCAGTGAGTATCTTCAGTTTATTATCAGCGTTATCGATGAATACCTCATCCCCAATGGAATAGCATGAGGAGTCCTCGACCTTAACCATGTAATCCCCATGAGTGGCGAATGTGATACAACCATTGGCTTCATCGATTCTGACGCATATACCAACATACTCCTTCCAGGTGCCAGTGGTCTTCACACTACATATGCAATCAGTGGTGTCAGCTTCAGTGCTAGGGACCCATTTCGAATCCTCACGATGATATACCTTACCGGTCATATATACTGGGGCTCCAATGACGAAATCGGTGATGGTGTTAACCGATGACTCGATTGGGGAGTAGTGGGTGATGGTTGTGTTGGATTGTGCACCGTAAATAGCAGCCTTGAATGTTGCTAAATACTCTCGGGACATGATTTGTCTTGAATATAGTTGTCTAGCATCTAATAATTCCTGAGTAGTTGTCCAGGGATATCCAAATATTGGGAAGCTATATGTAAGTGTACTTGATGTTATATCATCAGTGCCTTCATAATATAGTGGGAATTTGAAATTGTCGAAATACACAGTCCTCTGATGTAATACTATTACTATGTTATGGGGATTTCCATCTGTATCACGGAATAACACCCTTATTTCACAACATAGTGCATATTCACTTACTATGTATTCCAGTTTAATCACATTATCTTCAAGTTTTAGATAACGAATTGATATATCCGAGGACCCCTCCTCAATTGGACTGCAATCAATGGCACACCTTTTTATTAGTTGCTCATCTGTAACAGCACTCGACTTCAATGCATACTTCTCATCAGCCTGGGTACTAGTATAATATGGTGTCAAGTCAACTGGTGCTGGGATATCTGTTGTGAGTGCATACTTGGTCATATCTGGTAAGTCCTGAGTCTTCGCGTATGGTTCCAATACAGTACTCAGTGCAGATTCATTAACCAAATCTGTGGGGATCTCAGGGATATCCGTTTTGAGAGCAAATTCTTTGAGAGTTTGGGTTGTTGCAATAGACACTTCTGGAGTATTGAGCCTGACAACAGAGACATTTTTCGGAGGCTCGAAAAATCCGCTCGGGCCAACAAAATAATCATTGAGAAGTCCATCAAAATCCTTTATGATACGAATTATTGATGATTTATTTGTTTCATGGCTAAATAAATATCTTGTATCATTAGTTCCATCATAGACATAATTTCCATTTTCATAATTTTCACATTCAATATAAAATCCATATTGTATGAGGTCGGCTAGTAATTTGTCGCAATTTGGAGTAACAAATTTAGTTAAATACGGATCATTACATTCAAAATCAATATTCTCACCTCCAGCTTGTATTGGAATATCATTTATGACATTGTCTTTTGAAATATACTTCCCATCAGCTACATCCTTGGTCTCATACTTATCTAATTCATATGCGAGCTCATCTTCATCGACGAACTTCTCATCAGCCTGACCACTAGTATAATATGGTGTCAAGTCAACTGGTTCTGGGATATCCGCTTTGAGAGCATAAGTGTTCGACACGTATCTCGCCGAATAAGCGTTTTTGTCGGTTGGTTCGACAGTTTTGGTTATTGAGCATGACAGTATTTCCGGTGTATCACCAGTTCCTGGATTGATTAACTCATGGGAGTTATACAGATACCAAAGACTAGAATCACTTCCTTCCATGCGCAGTATCTGAGAGGGTAGATTATCATCATCGTCATTGTACGAATAGTCTGCGTGAACATAATGGGCCGTATAGTAGCTGTCTGATGAGACAATATCCAACCCATATTGCTCAATCAGTGTATGATATGGGTCGTAATCCAAATCAAGAATTGTATTATTGGCGATTGTGAATTGAATAGTTGTTTGCCCCTCGATAATCTCTGGGATATCGCCTTTCACTTGATCAATAATCGCTGGGAGGTCTTCTTTTCGAACATATTCTCTGGCACAAGAATCCAAAGCCGCTTGAAGACCTTCATTAGCCGCCATACTTGTTAAACACATTGATGCTTGAGCTGATAATGGTTTAACATCTTCAGCCATCAATTTCTGAAACATTTCGTCTGGTAATTGATCTCTTATGTTCAATTGCAACTCACTATTTTTGAGAACTGTGGGTATCTCAGGGAGGTCCTGGGTCTTCACGTACTCACCTAAGTTCGCAAGCTTCGCATATGGTTCCAAAGCAGTACTCAATGAATCACTCGTAACGATGTTCTCAGGGACCTCAGGTATTTCAGTAGATAGTGCACAGTTTTTGGCTATGTAATCACGTAATTCCCCAATGGCACCATCCACATCTTCACTAGATGCGTACTTCAGCATCTCCGTATTGAAATCCTCGGTTTTCACATAGTCGAATAGCTGGGTTTGCAAAGCGTATGACTCAAGGTCCTTGGCTAAGGCATATTTTTCGAGATGCTCACCAACTGTACTCGTAATGAGTTCCTTGATCTGCTCCTGGTTGGGACCAGTTATATTCGAGCCATTGGACCCATTATGGCACATGCATGCATACTTTTTGATGTACTCTATTAGTAACTCGTCAATAGTGGACGCTTTTATAGAAAATCCACTCTGTTCTATACTGAACATTTAATATAAAATAAAGGTATGCTTAGCCGTATTAGTAAGGAAGTCCCGGATCGCACAACCCGTGAGCTTCTTATTTATTTAAATTTACGTGAAGTACCAAATGGGATCATCTATAATATATTGTATGTCATCGATAATCCAAGATTGTTCAATGAAGAGGCCAAAGAAATACTCGATGATCTGAAAGCCATGTACGATTCATCTAGAAATGGTAAACCACCTTTAAATAGTGTTGTTAATGGTACTGCATCCAAGTTAAGAGATCTGAACCAATATTTGATTGACCCACAGTATAAAATCCCGGATCTCTCAACCGAGGGGTTTTATAAGTTTTTATCCACTGAATTCAGCGCATCAGATTTTGGCCGCCATGATATATCAGTTATCAGCACCCCTGATATAACATTTGTCTTCCAGGCTATGAAGCACGTCATCGAGATGCCAGACATGTACGGTGATGAGATAAAACAGGTAATCAAGGAGATGTTTGAAGCTTGGGATAAATACTACTATTATAAATCAGATGATGCTCACGAAAAAATTGTGAAGGAAAAGATTAAGCAGTATATCCCCATATACAAAAATATTGAACCATATATGGCACCTCAGCCGATTAGAACTCTTGCTTATTATAAGATCCAGGATCACGCAACCCGTGAGGTCATTAAGTTTTTATATAGTGAATGTGGTATATCAGATGAAGTCGTGAATAGTATAATACAAGTCCTCACTAATATAGAAGTATACGTACCAGAGATAGTAAATGCGATCGATGAGATGAAACGCGCTTGGGAGTCTACTGACTTTAATAATCCTAATCAGGTTGATCGTTTGAAGCAAAGTCTTATGAATTATGTCACGACTTACTTCAAAGATCCATATTCATATTTATGGACCCAAGCGATTGTTACTAGAGATCAACACCCGACATACCGTAAGATCCTTGAGTTTTTATCTAGTAAACGCAAAGCGTCAGATGAAGAAATCCAAAAGTTGAAATGGGGTATCGAAAATTCATATGCTTACAAAGCAGAAGGATTACGTATACTCAATGATCTGAAAAGTGCTTGGGAGTCTATTACCAACTTTAATGATCCTAATCAGGTTAAACGTTTGAAGAGTCGGCTTGGTACTCTCGCCTACGAGTTCTTCACAGATTCGGATTTTTATCTGCAACCCCAAGAGCTTATAAATATCGTTGGTAAAGCCAAGGACCCCACATATCGTGAGCTTCTTATGGCTTTACATGACTACGATATATCAGATGAATACATCACTAATATGGTACATGTCATCAATAATCCAGATATGTATAATGATGAGATACTAAATTTCCTCCGAAACTTGAGAAAAGTGTTCTATGATCACGAACCGATGCGTACAATAGTACCTCATATGCTCGGTTTACTCGATGATCTGAATCTGGGTAGTTTTTCCGGTTTCTTCGCGAGTTATAATCTGCAAAAATATTTGAAACCCAAAGTACCACCCAAACAGGAACCATTAGGGGATATCCCAGGATCGGAACCCAAAGTACCACCCAAAGCAAAGCCATTGGCGGACATCCCAGGACCGGAACCCAAAGCAAAACCCAAACAGGAACCATTAGGGGATATCCCAGGATCGGAACCCCAAGGAGATCCAAGCGAAGTCCCTAGCGAAGTCCCTAGCGAAGTCCCTAGCGAAGTCCCTAGCGAAGTCCCTATCGCGAAATCATTATGGAATATTCCTGAACCCGAATCTGGCCCGAACCGCGAATTCATTAAGTTTTATACATTTATACGTGTATATTTCAAAATACCAGATGAAGACATCACTAATATGAAACATGTCATCACTAATCCAGATGCGTATAATGAGGAGTTAGTAAATGAAGTGCGTAGCATGATAGATATTTGGAATACATACGACGATAAGAAACGTGATCGTGAAAAAATTAAAGCAAGACTTAAACCTATTGTCGATACTTTCTTCAGAGACCTGCGTAAATATTTGGAACCCCAATCGAAGTCCAAAGCGAAGTCCCAGTCGAAGTCCAAAGCAAAGCCCAAAGCGGAACCATTAGGGGACATTCCAGGATCGGAACCCCAGTCGAAGTCCCAGTCGAAGTCCCAGTCGAAGTCCCAGTCGAAGTCCCAGTCGAAGTCCCAGTCGAAGTCCCAGTCGAAGTCCAAAGCAAAGCCCAAAGCGGAACCATTAGGGGACATTCCAGGATCGGAACCCCAAGCGAAGCCTCAAGCGAAGTCCAAAGCAAAGCCCAAAGCGGAACCATTAGGGGACATTCCAGGATCGGAACCCCAAGCGAAGCCTCAAGCGAAGTCCAAAGCAAAGCCCAAAGCGGAACCCAAAGTACCACCCAAAGCAAAGCCATTGGCGGACATCCCAGGACCGGAACCCAAAGCGGAACCCATCAAAGAGGGTGATAGTATTGAAGTCCAACACCGTAAGCTTCTTGAGTATTTATCTAGTGAATGCGGAGTGTCAGATGAAGACATCACTAATATGACACATGTCATCAATAATCCAGAATTGTACGTCGATGCGATAGTAAATGCAATCGATAATATGAGGAAAGCTTATGCACGAACCCACTTAAATGATACTAGGTCTGTTGCAAGTTTGAAGAACCTCCTTAAGCAGAGCGCTTCAATGTATTTCAGAAATCCGAATAAATATTTGAAACCCCAACCGAAGCCCCAAGCGAAGCCCAAACCGAAGTCCAAAGCGGAACCCCAGTCGAAGCCCAAACCGAAGTCCAAAGCGGAACCCGAAGTACCATCCAAACAGGAACCCAAAGCAAAGCCATTGGCGGACATCCCAGGACCGGAACCCCAATCGAAGTCCAAAGCGGAACCCATCGAAGTGGGGGATAGTATTGACGTCCAACACCGTAAGCTTCTTGAGTATTTATCTAGTGAATGCAAAGTGTCAGATGAAGTCATCAATAAATTAATACATGTCATCAATAATCCAAATTCGTACAATGATAAGATACTAAATGTGATCAAGGGGCTGAAACACAAATGGGAGATTATCACCAGTAAAGGTCATGATATTAACCCTGGTCGGGACCAATATTGGAAGCAACATATTATGACTGATGTCACTACTTTCCTCAAAGAACTAGATCTATATTTGAATCCCCCAGGAGATCCAATCCAGGAACCCCAAGGAGATCCAAGCGAAGTCCCTAGCGAAGTCCCTAACGTGAAACCCAAACCGAAACCCCAAGCGAAGTCCCTACGGAAATCCCTACTGAAATCCCCAAAGAAGCCATTAGGAGATATCCCAGGATCGGTACCCTCAGGAGATCCAAGCGAAGACTCAAGTGATGATGATGATGATGATTATAGCGAAGTCAAGTACCCCAAATACAATAAGATCCTTAGGTTTTTATCGGTTGTATGCGATATATCAAAATCGTTCATCAATAATATTATACAAGTCATCAATAATTCAGACTTGTACGACGAAGAGATAGTAAATGCGATCAATGAGATGAAGCAAAATTGGGACAAAACAGACTTTCATAGTAACGATCAGGTTGACGAGTTGAAGAAAAGGCTTACGATGTATGCCAAGACTTACTTCCAATATCCGAACCAGTATTTGAAACTCCAAGCGATACCCCAAGGAGATCCAAGCGAAGTCCCTAGCGAAGTCCCTAGCGAAGTCCCTAGCAAAGTCCCTATCGTAGTACCCCCTGGAGATCCAAGCGAAGTCCCTATCGAGGAACCCTCGGAGATCCCATTAGGGGATATCCCTGAGGAACCACATATCGAGGAGGAAGAGGAGGAATCGGAATTCAAAGCGACATCCCAATTGATATCTCAAGCGATGACAAATATATCCCCTGAAATCGAGTATACAAATAATAACATTTTTTCTTCACCTAAAGAAACTATGTCAGAAGCACCATCCTTTATAGGATCTGATACACGTAGCAATTTAAATAGTCTCGCGACACCAGAAGTTGAAGATATTAGTGATTGGGGACATGATGATAGAACATCAACATTCATAGAAGATCTAACTCAAGAAAACCCATTTGACGCTTCACAATTAGCAGCTGAATACAAAGCCAAAAGACGTAGAACCACGGGAGTCCGAAACGGTAAAGGTTATGAACAAGTATCTGATGCGATGGGTAAGTTTAAAATACACAATTTATCAAAGGTTCATGACACATCTAAATACAAACGTGACTTCCTCGACTTAATCATTAATGGGAACTATCGAATTAAATATATTCCAGATGCAGCTCGAAGAGATACTGCACATGAATACTGCAAGAATCATCTCGATGCTGATGGAATACCTTTATACAGATTACTACCAACAAACTCCTCAGACCCATTAGGCAATGCCATTACTGATCTAAATGGAGACCTGGTTGATGATATTGTCCTTGTTGATAAACGTGGTAGTCCAGTCATTATAAATGGATATCAACTCGTTCAAGCATCACCATATAAGAAGGCTTGGGCTGCATCATACCCGACAAAGCAAGCTCGTAAACAGAACCCATTTAATGAGTGGTTGGCTGATATGTTCCAGAAATCGATTAATAAGGTTAATTGGGAAACTGGTGAGTATGAGCTGGAGGCGAAGGCGGTAATGAATGACCTGATGGATACTTATTCAAAGGTTGGATTACCTAAACCCAGAATAAGTAAACGATTAACACCAAATTCATATTGGGCATCTGTGTTCTCCCATATATGGAATTTCTTTTGGAATACCTTGTATAAGCCTGTTGGTCCACTCAGGAAATTAACAGATTATCTCAGTAGTGCTAATGCAGTGTTTGCTACGCTATATGATCAACCAGCTCTACGTTCCATTGAAGCTAGTAAGGGTCAGAAGATAGCTTATCCAGATTGGCTCCTTTATAAGAAGGTCAATTCCGGGAAATATAATGTAGACGTTGGTGGAAAACTTCAAGATGATACTCAGAAAGTCATTCGTACACATATTAATTTCACTACTAATGAATCAGCGATTAATGAGGAAAACTGGACTGAACGTTTCAAAGTCATCCTGAATACACTCGCTCATATTGTATTCATACAAGGTATGAGGGTAGACCCTAGTAGTGCAGAGCAAAAACAACGAGAGCTGTTGCAAATGTTATATAATACTGCTGTTTATGGAGACAAGAAACGTTTGAAGTATAATCGAGATAAGTACAAAAATAATCTCATCCGATTCCTTGATACAGATGTTTATAAGAATAGGGGATATGCTGAATACAAAGATACTAAAGCTCAATCAGCTGAAGCAGCTCGTAAAAATGCTGTAAAACAATACTTCATAGACGACTTTGAGCAATTAGAAGAAGCAGAAGAATGAATTTAATCGGGAATATCACCCATATCATTATCTTTGTTAAAACCTTGGAACCCAAACCCTTTGAATTTAATTACCGGTTGTGCGGATGGCTTTGCCGTAGATGGCTTCGCCGTAGATGGCTTTGCCGTAGATGGCTTCGCCGTAGATGGCTTCGCAGCAGACCTGGTTTTAGAACTACTATTTTTGGACTTAGCTGATGACGGTCTAGGCATCATATCGGGTGGAATATGTATCTTGCTATTCAAACCACGTGATGACAAACCACTAGTAGATGATATATGTGGAGGTGGTTGGATAGGTTGTATTGGTGATTCAGGTGCCATGAACTGATATATTTCAGTTGATTCACTATTATCAAGGTCCTCAATATGCAGACTTTGGGAGTTAGAACGCAGTTCGCTAGCGCTCGGCAATGAAATTGCTTCCTGCTTGGGCTGGAATCCGATGTTTTTGAATGATGGTCCAAATGATACCGAATTAGATTTGGATGGTGTTGGAGTATCACGTATTCTATCACGCGGTTTGCTAGCAATTCGGTTTTGACTCTTGTTTGGTGTTAGAACCCTAGCTGATGATTGTATGCTTGGATTACTTATGGCCTCGAAATCGAGCTTGCTTTGCTGTAGTCTATTTCGAATATTTCTAACCAGGTCATACTGTGTTTCATATTTTACGCGATATTCCTGCTTATCACCATTTTTCTTAGCTAGAGTAATTGGTGCGGTTGCAGGCCGAATATCCGTCGAACGATATACACCATTGCCATCAACCTTGGGCTGTTTGCGTATATCATTAATACGTTGTTCAGTTGTAATTGGCGTTACACCTGGTGGTGGTGGAAGGGGTTTTGGACGAGGTGCATTTGTGGGTTTTTTGGCAAATGTAAACTCAATATTCTTCTCACTTTGTCTGGACTTATTAGGGCTGTGATATACACGTGTGTTTTGAACAATATTCACAGTGGGTATTTGGTCACTCTCTTCAGCCAATAATGGGATATAAAATCCTTCTTCGCATCTCCGCCCAACTGTTAGCCGAACTTTATTAACAATGTTTACCTCGAAATATTTAACTGGCAAACATATATTCATATTATCAGTTAGTCGATCTGGACGGTCCCCTGGGAACTTCTCTAGATAAACAACATCTTTATCGAATGAGTTTTCCCAAGTCCAGATATAATCCGCATCATACGAATTTGACAAACAGAAGTAATATTTTATAGACTTAATTCCAATGCCATCCTTATCAGGCTCTTTTCGAGCAAAGAAGTTACGTACAAATGGTGGTGGTATTATCACGTGAGGTATTATATAAATGGTGTGACCATTTGGACTAATAGTTATTTGATCTATAGCATTGTTTTTATTTAAATTATCATATTGTCCGGGTTCTATCGTGAGAGTATTAGTCGCATGATCATAATGTTTACTCATTTACCCAAAAATAAACTCCTATATGGGCCATACTGTGGTCAATAGATTAGCAAGCACGATAGCACGAATGCATCGGGTTTTATCTCATTACCATACAGGTCTGTGAACCATATTTTGAAATCCCGCTTGGTCCTATTGAGCATCTCATATTTGCGATACTTGGTTTGCCGTCTGTTGGCTAGCATTATGAAGTGGTCACAGTATGGGTCGAATTCAACAATATCCGAGTGTACCATCAAATCACCGATGATGGTCTTATTCAGGATAGCTCCCACATACTGCACTACGATGTACTTCTTATTGCGACTATATATGAAGTCCTCAGGTAGCTTAAACTCGGTGGTCTGTGTATGGAAATAGCGCTTTGGCATTTATTAGATAGCAAAGTACTGCTTATAGTCTTTACCTAGTGATGCATAATTGGGTGCCACGAATCGGGTATACATAATGGGGACAGTTACGGTAGCTCGCTCATCATCAGTCTTAGGCGTTCGACCAGTTTTGGTTTTGGTATACGGTACATAGAACGCAGTTCCTGCTTGATTATCATCATTCAACTGGAATCTACGATATGGCTTCAGCAATTTGCATTCGACGTTCCCATTATGGTATCTAATGAATTCAGCAATCTCATTGAATATGCGCCTATGCTTCTCATGCTTCTTCTCAGTTTTGGATGTATCGTAATGGACCAATATGATATTGCCCTTGCGATAGCTCAGTAGTCCACCCATTTGCATATTATTTTTGACTCGACGTAGCCGCCGTTGGCAATCCCTGATGTATCTCCATTCCAAATCTGGGTTGTGCTGCATTTGATTGGGTGTGTAGTATATCCACTTTGGTACCCTTGCTAGATGCGGGTCATATTGGGTTCCATCACCTGGATAATTGGGATTGGGCATCCGTAGAGACCGATGTGGTGTGTTGTTATAGAAGTGTACCATCTGTTGCATCAGGTATGGGTCTCCAATCCGACGATTATCTAAACCGAATGCATTACGGAGTGTCCTGATGGTTGCATCAACGATTTTGTGAGCGTTGTTGTGTTTGGATTTATCGACAATCACTGCATTACGGTCAATCAACACGTTTTTGGTACCTCTATATTTACTTCTGGATGGATTGTAGCGGCCAAGTATATCAAGCACTTTGAGTAGGTTATTCTCACCATCGCATTTGATGGTATTGAATTTGAAGTCATCATATTTCTCAAGAATGATTTTGGTGTATGCAGTCTTGATGGTATCAGCTAGTCTGTTCTTAAGCGGTTCCACGATTAGGTACCGTGTGTTGACATTCACCATGATGAGGTAAATGGTTTCATGGACTACCACGGACTCGGTTCCATTAGCCCTTGTGGTGTAATTCGCAAACATCAAATCGACTTCCCAGCATCCGGGTTCCAATGAGAAATCCGGTTTTGAATAGGGACTGCATGATTTCAATTTGAAGTCCTTCACGAATGGCTCATGATGAGTTTCTGGGTTGATGATGAACTGTGATGGGTCCAATTTCGATATCTTGGATTTGAATGGGTACTTGAGCAGCGAATTGTACTCATTGTCGAATATCTTGAACGATTTCCTGTTGTCGGTCATTTAATGTGCAAAAATAGTGGTCTCAATCGGTCTGGTAGAATTCTACCACACCCCATATTTAGTGGTTATCTCCATGAAATCCGGGTCTGCGGGAAATCCCGTCGACCCCATATTTAGCGGTTATCGCTTGCTAATTCAGCGAGCTCATTCTCGAGTTTGGCGACCTTCTCCTTCAGACTATTGATATCCTCAATCAGTGATTCACGAACGGCTAGTCCATTGCTACCCAGCATACCCCCTTTGATGTTATTGAGGTGGCCCTTATACATATAGCACTTCTCCTTGAGATCGTGTTTGATGCGCTTAAGCTCTGGAATCTCCTTCTTGTATTCTCCCAATTCAGTCATTTAGATATGAAAAAAAGTGTTTTTTCAAGATTAAATGTCGTATGAAGAACGCCGTGTATTAAGAGATTCAAATGGGCTCACGTATTTCAATCACCTGGAACGTCACATGCGAAATAGGCGAACTATGAGTTGTACCAAACCCACAGTCCCAAAATATGAAGATAAGGGGTGTGTTGTGCATGACCCAATCATCAAGTCAACATCATCAACTCTACATCGCTCACTCAATCACCAGGTAATCCCAAATAATTCCAAGATCTAATGCCTCAGGAGACTGTTCACTGCATCAGTACACTCATTCACAGTACTGGTGAGCTGATTTATTTTTGTGGTGATCACGCTAATGGTGTTCTCCAGAGTGGTAATCCGTTTGGTGTATTCATCAACTGTTGACTGCAATGCATTGATGTCAGCTCGAATGCTTGCAAATTGGATCTCCACCAGGTTGTCACTATCGGCTTGCTTGGTGATCTTCTTGAGAAACACATTACTGGAGCCATCCTTGCCAGTGCGTTTGGTAATCCTGTACTCGCATTCGGGTGTGATTATTTTGTAGGTTTTATTGAGGTAATTGGTGGTCTTCTCATTGAACATGTCCTTGTACTTCTGGTAGAACAGATCGAACTCCTCTACTGAGTTGAATGTGCGTTGCTCCATCTTGTTATCATTAATAACCCTGATATCGCAATGCGCTATATATTTCATATTATCCGTATTCATTTCAAAACGGACAAAAATATATTCATATGTATGTGGATATTCTATGATGATCAAACCTTGTCCAGTATGGATTTGCCTATATCATTAGCTTTGCTTACGTAATTGAGTCCAGTGCTGATGGTGTCTACAACTGGTCCAACACCTGGTATGAAGTCGGCGATTGGCTTGATCCTATTGATGATTCCCTTTCCAATATCAACGGCCCTTGGGATGTTGCGGATGACAGTTTGAGCTGCATTCTTGAGCTTACTGCCGACGTTCTTGAAAGCGTTCTTAATCTTCTTGAAGATGCCAATACCCATTTGGTATATACAAAAATGTGATTTCAAGCTTTTTTCCAAGATACAAAATGAGATACAGGAACGAAAGAGCTCACAATTTGAAATACGAGGTTGGGAATGTCAATGACACATTCCAGAAGATGCGAAATATCATCAATGTGAATGATGGTACCAGAAGCTTCTCATTTAGAACTGTCGATTGCCATGACCAGCCAGCCCCATTTCACCAAGGTCAGTACTCACAGATTTCATTAACACATCCCGACCACTTCATTAGCGATATCGACAAAGGCTTCCTCACATTCCACATCAAACTCGATTTGCAATTGAACACCGATTTGGCCAAATTGCAAGAGATCAATGATCCAAATAACTTCTATAAACTGTTTGTCGGATTTAAGTCCTCGAACCAATTATTCGACAGGCTCGAGATTCTCCATAACAATGTCAATGTCGGATATCAGCAAAATGAATGCATTCGCGAGGGCTTCCTATACTCGGTTTTGAAACCAGAGACTGAGAAGATGCGTCGCAGATTCGTTCACAGCTTATGGGAGAACATCAGCAATTACAGTCAAACTCATGCTGGTTCATACGTTAATCTCAATAGCTTCAAGGATGGTGGTAAGACCACAACCGAATTCGACTTGAATGTACCATTTGATGACTTGCTTGCATTACAGGCATTTGACTTATTCCCCAACGGAATCATTGGTGATTTATCCATTAGATTCCAAGTCAGTCCAGCTGGTCTTGTTTGGGCTGCCATTGACCCATACACGGTTGCTGAAGCCAAGGCCTTCTTGGAAGACAATGATACTGTATCCCCAGAGGAACTCGATAAACTCAAACAAATCAAAGCTCATGGACATCTCAAACACCAATTCACTCAAATCGGTAATGAGGCTATCATCCCAGGACCTGGTGATAATCCAAATCCACCATCTCCCGAACCAACACCAACTAAATATCAATTGAAGTATGAAGTTAGAGAACAATATGTCTCTGCATCTGGAGGTGATTTCGATGATCTGATTGAAAATTGTTCATTCATCTTTGGATTTACAGATGATGAATTTACTGAACTTGGAATTGAAAAGACTGATGATAATAAAGCAATTTGCCAAGCTCATTATACCAAAGAACATGGTAAATTACCTCAACCATCACATGCAGGTCATGTCTACGTCAATTTCGTATCTAAAACCGAAGCTAATAAATTGATGAGTGCCCATTACTCATCACAACCAGCAACACTCACTGTTAACCGAATGACCATCACTCTCTGTAAGTCCAACATGCAAGGCTATGGTGTTTGTGAAGCTACTCGTGCAAGCATTGAATCCATATTACGTGAAGGCCTAGTAATTCCATCTCAAAAGGTAGATTACCATGCATTCCCAATTGCCGCAGCCGCTAACGGAATCAAGTCTACATTGAATATCCCATTAATCAATGTCACAAGCATGTCATTGTTGTTCCCCAAGCATCACAATGATTTGACTGTATTTGAGAATCCGGTTTACCAAAACTGCTTCTTGAATATTGGTGGTAAGAACTTCCCAGATGAGAATGTCAGTACCATTGGCGCCAGATTCTTCGAAAGCCAATTAACTGCTGGAGACCTCGATGGTATCACACTCCAATGTTCAAAGGAATTCGAAGATAGCTTCACCATGCCCAAGAACGATGAAAATGGTGTCCGATATCGAAATACATTGAGTGATGCCACATCATTTGTATTCAATGTCCAAACTGAACGTGCATCTGCTGGATACTGTTATGATGGCTTAGATGGTGGCAAAGGCAATATCCAAATACAAGTCAATGGTCAACCAATATTCACTGGTGATAATGATACATATTACAAGATTATCGAACCAAGTGGCGCTGTTGTTAGACCACCACCTGTACAACTCTGTTTATGCAGAGACACCTACTTCAAGCTCTCACTCGATGGCCTCGAATATATCGATGATGAATCACCAGCTGGCTCACAAGTTGATCCAGAAATGGCATAAGAAATATGGCATTAGTGGTAAAAATATTTTTGCACTTTGGAAATGTCTCTCCATAAGGCTAGAATTCTATCAAGTGAGAATGATGCGAGTGTTAAGCAAGAGCAGAATGTGAATATTAAGATCGCCGCGAATAGACCTCCACCTGTACAACCAGTATCATACCCTCAAGTCCCACAGATGCAACCCCAAGTCGTTTACCCCCAAACTGGCACCCAGGATGCAAATTTTACTACACCCTCGACAACTGGTCCATATCCATCAGTTGCTCCAATAAACAGTCCACCGACCGATCGTTCATTAGACCCCGACACTGACGACTTGGGTACCAAAAATAAATTCCTCGAGATATTGTTGAATATCTATGAGACCAATCCACTGAGGATGAACAACTATCTAGTGTGTCATAGCAACACACTGATGGAGCTCATTAAGATCCTCACTAAGGCCGACAAGGTTGAGTTGGTCATCAATGAGGACAGTGGGTGCACTGGTTGTGTTTCAAACTCGAAGTACATGAAAATCGATAAGATATTGGTGTCCAAAAACGGAGTATCCAATGAGTTGAAATATGGATATAACCATGTATGGACCGAGCTCATAAGGCACTCGATATCACTCAAAATTTGTATTTAAATTTGCATAAATGGCCACCGCAAGTGAAATCATTATGAATATACTATTGGGGTTGATATTGGTGACCAATGTAGTTGAACTGCTATTACTGGTATCGCTTACAGCTGAAGATGAACCACCTGAGCTGACTGATGAGCTGAGGCGCACACTATATGCGTAAAAGCTTTATTTTTGATTAAATGTTATATTACAAGCGCCTACAACCAACCATTTTCGACTATACAGCTATTGAATTATCAGACAGTTCCAGTGAAGATCCAATTGATCTTGATACATTCGATAGGTACCAGAGGCAGCAACCGGTATCCCAGAGATTCGATGTAGATGCGGCTATGAGTGAGGCCTATTCCAAGAATAGGGATAAAATCACGAATGCATCCATAAGGCCAATCGCTAATGGGATCTATGCGTGGTACAATACTTTGAACATACTGGTAGCATCACAAGGCAAAGGCAAGAGCCACACAGTAATTCGCGATATCATTCAAATGAGTAGACTCAATAACGGGGGCTTTGGGGGAACCCCTGAGGATTCGCAGAATCCGATCGCTGGTGCTCATGAGCCCATTGGGCTCTTCCACCTGATTGTGTATGTGAGTAAGAACGGTATTATAAATGATTCCACATTTGAATCTCAACGCGAGCTCATCAACTTGCCCATTGAGGTCGTCGCTGATAGTAATGCAGAACGGTATTTGAAGGAGCTCGATCTATGGAAGGAGTTGTACAACAAATATAGCTCAGTTGGGAAGGCTACAGTTGAAGCGTCAGCTGGAGCAGACTTGTCTGCGACCGAGTCCAAGATGCAGCAGATGTTTGAGTTCCTCCATATCAACAAACTCGGGAAACCCAATGTACCACTCAACACCATAATCCTGTGTGAGGACTTCATTAAGAGCAAGCTGTTGAAATCAGCATACTTCACAAACTATATCACCCAGTTGCGTCATAAGAACTCAATCGTATACATCAATATCCAGTTCTTCAAGGGTGTGCCAACCGATTACAAAAATAACTGCACATCATTCTTCATATTCAATGGGTTCTCACGACAGAAACTCAATTACATATATCAGCAGGTGAGCATACCGTGTGAGTTCGAGGAGTTGTGGCAAAAATATAGAACCTTATCTGGACATGATTTCATATTGGTGAACACGGTTGAACATGATATGCAAGTGGTGTACTCAAAGGTTTAGGCAAACTCTGGGTCAGCATCCAATACCAAATCCTGATGCTTGCCGATGAATACATCAGGTTCTGCAATATCGTATTTTTCACGTAATTTGGCAATGAGATCCTTGGTATTTATATTGGTTCTCTCAATCGAGTAGTTGTAATACGGACATTCCTTGTATTCGTGCTTTTCGGTATTCCCATTTACGAAGAACTCCTGCATGTTGACACTCAATTTGCGTCTACTATTGGATGTCAATTTGACAAATTCGAGGCTCATCTCCTTGAGCTTATTAGGGTAGAATCTAATGGTTTCAGTATCATTCTGGAGTGATACATATAGGACCCTCGCGAGATACAATGAGTTCTTCAAGTTGAATGGGAACTTGTCACATAATATCGCGAAATTGCATTGTGCAAATTCATCAGGCTTTGGCAATAGGGCTACTAGTGTGTTGATGTATTCGTAGACATTGGAGTAGCTTGGAGTGGCTTCCATTTGGGATGCGATAAAAAATCAATATTCAAATATAAAAATAGGTTTTCCCAAATTCATCTGAGTCCCCGAATATGGAATATTTTTGTCTGTCATGGTCTGTCCCATCGGTCTGTGTCGCCATCGGAACGTTCCATCGGTCTGCTCCATAGGTAGTCCCATAGGTGGTCTATAGGTGGTCCATAGGTGGTCCATATGCGGGCTATTTTCGGAATTTGTATGGGCCCGAATATGGGTGTTTTAAAGGCGTTTTGGGGTAGTATGCAGTATGGGTCCCATATGTGGATTTTGAATTTTAACCCGAATATGGGCCCAAAAATGGGTCATTTATAGGCGTTTTAAGTGGATTCTATCTGACCCCGATTATTGATACACTATCACTACTGAGCTTCCACAAAAATTTCCTTCAGGTCTAGATGGATGAAACTCTGTCAATGTTACTGTTGCTAAAACTTCATCAGTTTCTTCATCTGCTGCTGATACTGTGCCATGTATGCCCTTGACTTTTGAGCTCCATCCACAATCTATTGATAGATTTCCAGAAAATCTGTGGAATGAAGCACATTCTAGCTCGTTGGTTTTTGCTTTAAGGTTTTTTTCACACTCTTTTTGATGTCGAAAAAAAGTTGCCCGTGATTGTTTCGGTCTTCCAGTTATATTCATGATCGATTTTACATCTTGATATCCAACACCTGTGTAATAGGATGAACCTTGAATTGAGTTTGCAGATACTTTTTCATTGGATCCAAACGTTTCTTCGTGAATAGGAAAAGATCTCCTATATAATCTTCTCGCTTGAGTTGCTTTATAAGTTCGCTGCCAAGACATTATATAATTATGATAAAAGGCGCCAAAAGTTGAACTTTTTGAATTTTATTCTCAATATTTGATTTAAATAAAATGAGACTCTTCGTAATCAAAGCATTCAATTTGATTTCGGAATCTAAACATAATCTAATAATAAAAATATATTTTTTAATAAGTATTTTCTTTTTTATATATTATGAAATTTTTATTTTATAAATAAATCTACCCAATTTTTATTTTTATTGAAAACTTGAATTGAACTTTCCCCCATGATTAGATAAAAAACAAACAAACAAAAACAAAAACAAAACAAAAACAAAAACAAAAAAAACAAAACAAAACAAAACAAAAAACAAAACAAAAAAAAAAAACGCCACGTTACGTTATGTGCCTAATTGAAAACAATGCTAGTTTTAAAGGCGATGAAATAAATAAAAGATTGGAAGGTACTTATGGGGTCTGTAAAATTTGAGAGAAAATTTGAAAGATACTCTCTCAATTTTTAAACTTAATTTTTTAATGTTCGTTCTTTTCAATTTTGATAAGATAACCGCTTTTTTATTTTATTTTTTTATCAAATTTATATCCGAAATTTTTTTTGAATAAATTTTCATAATTTTTTTAAATGTGTTTTATCAAAATAGTTTGATATCGCTTTCTTAAAATTTTGATAGAAATAGAAAATAATTGAAACAAATTCATTCAATTTTTTTTTCCATGAAAAAACCCGAAATTTATTGAAATTTTTGAATGCTATTTTTGATATGAGAAGAGCTTTAACAGAGCAAGAAAAAATACGAATAATCGAATTGGTTCATGAATATGGTCATCAATGGAAACTTATTGGTTCAATTATCGATCGTCCTTTTTCAACATGCAAATCTTTCTATGATTCCTATTGCAAAAATGGAACACTTTTTCCACGATTAGGACGCCCTCCTGAAATTACTAGGGATATTGAAAACGGAGTTATAGGATCAATCCAATCCGATGGTTTACAAAAACTTTCAAATATTTCAAAAGATTTTGACATTTCTGAAAGTACAGCTCGCAAAATTTTGATTCAAAATAACATCAATTATTATGAAAAAACTCCAATAACTGGATTAAAACCTGATCAAAAAATAAACCGTATCAATTTTTGCAGTTATTTTATGCAATTCAACTATAAAAATTTACCCAAAATCATTTTTACAGATGAATCATTCGTTCAAAATTATACAAATAGAGATGGTATATGGCGAATCCGAGGGTTCCATCCTCCCGAATCATACTACGAAAGAGAATTGCACCCCACATCGGTTATGATTTGGGGAGGAATTGGACCCCTCGGATATCGAACAAAGCTACTCAATTTTTCTCAGAAAGTAAATGCGGAATATTATTGCAGATCATTATTTTCAAACGGTGTTTTTACTGATTTAAACTTTCATTTTGGAAGAAATTGGGTCTGGCAGGAGGACAATGCTCCTCCTCACCGGGCCAAATATACAAAGAATTTCCTTTCAAATATTGTTCCTGCAAAAATAACTTGGCCAGCCGTATCGCCCGATCTTTCATGCATAGAGCATGTATGGAATTACTTAAAAAATGACATTCCTTCAATTAAATATTTTTCCAAAGATGCACTTTTTCATGCATTAGAAATTTCTTGGAATTCAATTCCAAATCAATTGATCCACAATTACTATTCAAGCTTTTTTGCAAGAGTTATTGAATGCTACAGAATAAATGGCGATAGCTTAAATGGACATTGGTCTGAAGTGAAAGAGATCCACGATCAATATCGCACTCAATTGTACTCAATTAGAAATTCAGTTAATGGATTGTATTCAATTATTGAATTATGACGATCATATTTTCTTTATTATCGAACTTTTTGATAACATTTTTCAGAGATATGGGTAAATTTTTAATTTTCAGCTTCATAAATTTTTTTTTTTATTTTTATCTAACTTTTATTTTTTTTAATTTATTTTTCTTTTCTTTATACTTATAGTATAAAACTGAAAAGTGAGAAATTAATTTTTTATAAAGCATTTGGGCCATTTTTTAACAAGATAAATATATGAAATAATTGAGAGGGAGATGAACATTAAAAATCTTAGTTTAGATGGCAGAAAATTTTGATTTTCGACCCAAAAAGATTTTTTGAGATAAACTTTTTAGACTTTAAATTAAATTAAAGATTTTTTGAGATAAACTTTTTAGACTTTAAGTCCTATTTACGACTTTTTAAGAGATCAAGTTCGAGTCCACCTATATCTCTTTTTAAAAAAATATATAAGATTTTCTTCACATATTCGTGCCTATGATGTTATAAATAACAATAAATGTTTACTAATCTTTTCAAAATTATACAAATAGCATTATTTGTAAAAAATAAAAATTTAGCGAAAAAAGCGTGAGTAGCTACTCATGATATTTTTCACAAAAGTGCAAAAAAGTTCTCGTCGTTTTTTTCTGAAGCACGATACAGGGTCAATATTGACCTTAACCGTTGAGGTCAAAAGAGATTGGGGGCAAAAAATATCTCCCTTAAAAAATTGCATTCAAATACTTTGTCTTTAATTATTTGAAAAAACGTGATAAAACGCAAAAGTTTCAAAAAAACGTATTTTAAATAATTCAGCTATTTTTATACAAATATGCTATTTATATGAATTACAAATTTGTTATTATATAAATGTGATATTTTTAATATTATATTTAAGATAAAAATCTAATTTTTAAAATTTTTTTGTAAGATAATGGTATTTTTAAAATGATCGTTATGCTCTCAATTTTATTTTCTTTATTCGCCTTCGATACTTAATCATTTTATGGTGCTTTAATTTATTCATAGGAGATAAAACAAATATGTGAAAATCTGACCAATTGACACATAAGATCTTGGATGATTATTTTCTATGAATTTCATAACTTTTTGAATGCTTTCATTGAATTGCATTAATTTTTTTAAACATTTTGAAATTAACATTTATTGATTATAAATTAAATAAAATAATTATTCATATATTACTTATTAGTTAAAACTCTTTATTTTTGTTTTTCATTAATTTTTATTTGAGAAAAATGTAGATAATGTCGAAAATTGCAATGTTTAGCAATTATCTTTGGAACATATGCTAAAAATTTTAATTTTTTTACTGTATTAATTTTTATATATGATGTGTAATAACATATATAACTCGCTAACATTTTTGAAGAAAATAGTTTGGTTTTATTACGTTTATTTGAAATTATAAATTTCTCATTGCAATCATTTGCCATTACTCAAATCTTTGAAATATTATTTTTAAAGATGGTTAAACATCAAATGATTTATATTTTATGACAAAAGATTTCGTCAATTCCGTTACTTCAATTCTTTTATATACCTTGCAATTATTAAAAAAAAAATTTATTAAATACCATTTTTATATAGAAATAATAGTTATTATCTAAATCGGTTAATCGGTAGAATCCAAAAGAGCTGATCTACGGAAATAAATTTTTCTCATTAACTCATCAAATTCTATCGTTCCACTTCCATCAGTATCATATTCTTTGAATATTTTTCCTTTTTTGAAAAAGCTTACAGGTGTGTTCATCAGTTCCATAAATTTAACAAATTCTTTCTTATTGAGACCACTATGATTTCCACCTCGTGCTTTAACCGAGTTATAAACATTTCTGACATATTCCTCAACATCTCCCTTTAAAATCATATTTTGTTGCAATTGTGCATATCTTTTAAATTCATCGAGTGAAAGAGATCCATCGTTATTGGTATCTGCAACATAGAACAAATTTTTGGCTGCTTTTTCTTTCGTTCCTCCTTCAACAAGCCATTGAACAAATTCTTTTTTGTCTAATCGTCCATCGCCATTTGTATCGAATTTGTAAAAATCGTGTGATAATGATTCAAGATATTTTGGATCAAAGTCTTGATAAGAAAAATCAACAGTCTCTCTATCAGCAGACATAATTTGTTTCTACGTTATAAATTTTAACCGATTTGAAAAATTTTAGAAATTGTAATAAAAACGAAATTGTAATAAATTGAATTTAAATTTGGGCCAAAGCTTATCAAAAAGTTTTTTTTTTTTTTTTTCATTTTTGAACAAAATAAACATACAAAATATGTGTATGGCAACTTCAAAAAAAATAGTTTTTTAAAATATTGTAAATATATATTCTATAGTATATATATATATGTATATAATATGATCAAATAAAAACAAATTATTTTTTTGCATATATAAACATATTCTTATTTCCTTAATTATTAATTGAATTTTTTGTGAATATTTGCTTTAAAAATTATTTAATAAGATTTTCTCAATTTTTTCTGAGTATAAAAAAATATAAATATATTCATGAATAATCGTGTTTTTGAAATTTAACAAGAATATAATACCATACATTTAAATATTTCTATAAAAATAAAATATTTTCAATACTTAATGATTAATTGTAAAAATTCTAATATTGATGTTTAATCTAATAATGTTAAATAGTTTAATAGAAAACACTATATTTATAGAATAGTAAAGGAAATATTTATTTCAATAACTTATATTACAAAAGTATTATAAAAAAATCTAAAGATTTCAAAAAAGGTTTATCATTCCAATTTAAACAACCATGCTACTTTCAGTCAATATTCAACTATCAATCAGTTATGATTCCTTATCAGTGTTTAAGGATTATATTTTATATATCTGAAATTTGAAATCGATATTCATTAAAAATATTTTTATATTTAATATTATATTTATTATTTTGCATATTTAACAGATTATAATGATTTTTTAAAAAGTTAAATATAAAATAAAATGTCCTTTACTGTAATTTATTTTTATTTTGATTGACAAATAAAATTAAATCATTTATTTATTATATTGAATGATATATCAAATATAAATTAACATATTTTTGCTTTTATTTAAAAAATCTAAAATTTGTTCCAAAATAATAGAACAATTAAAAATACGATGAATTATAAAAATTATATCTCTCAATATTTTTCAATATTACATTGAAATTATACATTGAAATAAAAAATTGAATAGAAGTATTTTATCTGAATATTTCAATACATTTCTATTCATTCACAAAATCTCTTTTTTTGAGCATTGAATTTTATAGTTATATAAAAATATATGTATCTGTTCAAATATAGAGTATTTAAAGAGAATATTATAATATATATCTAAACTAATTTCAATATATATATTTGTATATTATTATATGAAATTAATCTAAATTGACTGTTAATTTAATGCATTAAGTAAAAGTCTATATAAACGTGCAAAACAAGAATATTGATAAATTTAATTTATTTAGATAAAATATATACACTAATGACTAAGTATAAAACGTAGTAACTAAATGAAGCATTCATATCATTCCAAGAAAAATGCAAATCTTTCATTTTTTTTTTCAAAAAGAATTGGTAACACCTGTATCAATGAGGAAAAATGAATAATAATCGTTAAACATCAATTATACTAATTAGTTAAACATGAATATTAACAATACTTTTTACATTTTTTTTCATTTAGAGAGATATCTGTAATTTTCGAAAAACTAAAAATATTAATATTTTGTATATATATTAATATATATTATTTAATAGTATATAAAAAGTAAATTAAAAAGTAAAATATATTAAAATATAGATATTATTGTGAGATATTTTTAAAACAATAAACATAAAAATACGTTATTTCGAAGTTGCCATACACATTACAAAATTGAAATTTTTTTGGATGTCTCACAATTATACGTTATAATTCTATGAGATCAATGAAATTTGAAAATATATTTGTTTATTGTTTGTACTTTTAAATTAAAATATCCAGATTAAATTAATTTTTTTCAAATATTGATTAGAGTGAAACCAAAAAAGATTGATGGAAAAAAAATTCAATTAGTGTTTATTACACTTTTTTACTATCAAAAATTTGATTAGACTTGTTATTTTGAGAATCGATATAAAAAAGGCCACTTTTTTTCATCTGATACTCGATTATCAGTTTAAAAATCTGATATCTAGGTCATTGATTATCAAGATATCAGATATGAAATGTGATATGAAAATAATTGTAAACTTGATATCAATTACGGAGATCTCGAGATCTCAAACATATTTATCTTTTTTTATAATTGGTATTTGTGATTTTAAAATATTTAAAAATAAATAATATAATGCATTGATGTTTATTTTAAGATTAAAATCAAAAAATACATTCTTTTTTTATGCAATATTTGAGATTAAAATACGATCATATATTTATCAAAAAGTTTAATTGAAAATTATGATATCAAAAGCTGAGAAAAAAAATCCTCGATCTCTGAAATTGATCTCGAGAATCTGTGTATAATTATGTATCGATATCAAAAATGATTCAAAGACGGTTTCAAATGGTAATTCATCTGATTTTCAAGATTTATGTATCGATATCAAAAAGTCAATCAATTATCGATCTCGAGAATCGGAGAATAACAAGTCTAAATTTGATCGTTTTCCTTTAATAAGTTTTGGTTTAAATTAACCCTTGCTTTTTGTACATACAATGTATAAAAAAAAAACTTTATTATATTATACAGAGGTGAGACTGCGAAATTTTAAATGAACTTTTTTAGGAATAATAATCAACAAAATTAAAAATAAATTAAAAATATAGTATTATGGTGTTGTTACCTTTTCATATCATATACTTTTTTTCAGATTTAATCAAAAAAAATTGAAATTGTATTGATATTTCAAAATGTCATAATTCCTATATTCGTCATTATTTTTTCTTTTCAACCATTAAATTGCATTTGTATATAGATGATCTCTATTTTTTAATAAGAAAGCTATTCAATGAATGCGTTTTTGGTCAAAATTCAAAAAAATATTTTTCAATTTAAAGAGAAATTTTCTTCTATATTAAAGATCAAAGGGATAACTATAGTTCATCTCTTAACTTATCTGGTGCTGGCAAACATATCAAAATATTTTTAAAAAATTTTTTACAATTTTAGCTAGGATTGAGGTTTAATATTGAATATAATTCTATATACGTTAATGATGTAAACTTCACAAATATCTAAATAATTTCATTTGTTTTTATTTTGGTATCAACCTCACAATAAGTATTTATTTTAATATTTATCAATAATTTACCAAAAAAATCATGCTTATAATATGATGATAGTTAGTTAAATCATAAAAAATCATTATTTGATTTATAATTCTTAGTCGAAGATTTTAATATTATATTCACATCTATATATTAAATATTGATAATTAAATTATTTATTATTTTGAGTAAATAGAATTTTTTTATTAAGATAAAATTGAAATTATAATAAGATAGAAGCTATTCAATTTTAAAAATAGATTTATAGCTAAAAATCTGAAAAAAGTATTAGTGAAATTATCATAAATAGCATTTAATTCTGGAATAAAATAATATGTATTAATATTATTAAAAAATACCAAAAATTTTCGCAGCCTCACCTCTTATTATACAATGTATGTTCAATTGTAGTTTCTTTTCAAATTTTGTGTTTGGAAAATGAATTTATTTTGTTCAATTAAGCATTTTTCGATTTTAAAATTTGAAATTTAGATTTATTATATTTTTTAAAAAACATTAATATTATGTGTGTTTAGAAATTCTTTCTTTCTTTGGGTGACTCATAAAAAATATCGTTTTTTGGTCAATTTTTTTATTCATGAAAATCGAGAGAAAAGATGAATATACTTTTTTTATTTGTTCCATAGTAATATTCTCATATATTTGAAGCTCATTGCTAAAATATTTTTTGTCAAATGCACTTTGAAAAATAAAACAGGAAATATGTAATTGATTAAAAAAATTTTTAATGAATAATTATATTATCATATTATTTCATCTTAACCATCATTTATTTATAAAAACTATTCACTCTAATATGAGTCTTGATATTTTGATTTCTAGCAAAAATGTTGATATACAAGCAAATTTTACGTTAAAAAAAATATTAACGTTTAAAAGTTACGTTAAAGAAAATGTGATGTGGAAAAAGTAAGTGTTATCGCTTTTTCTTATCAAAAATAATTAAAATAAATTGAGATAAAATACTCAAATTTATTTTCTGAAGAAAATTTAATATATATTTATATCCTTATAGTTTTTATTTTAATTTGAATTTTGTACGATGAAAATATTTATAAAACTGATTATTATTATTATAATAAAATATAATTAGTTTAAACAAACCAATCATTGAGTTTTACAGTAAAAATTCAGTTGTACGACTTTTTCTCAAAGTCTGATTATTTTTTTCAGAAAAAAGATTGTATAGTTTACAAAATCTGATAAATTAAACCGATAATAAATTTTATGCCTACAAAAGTCATATTACTTGGTTCCTCAGGTGTTGGGAAAACATCACTTATTCAAGTAAAAGTTAATGGGCAGATAGGAGATTCATTAGCAACTATTCAGCCCCAAGAAATTCATTACACACAACAAATTGAAGGATGTCAAGTTGATATTTCAGTATGGGATACACCTGGCCAATATACATTTCGAAACATGGTCAAAAATTTTCTCAGAGATGCTACTGGCATTATATTAACTTACGATGTTTCAAATCGAGAATCGTTTGATGAATTAGAAGAATGGTTTCATTTCGTTAATGAAACAATTAATCCCCGCTTTATTATTCTAGTTGCTAATAAATGCGACTTAGAGAGAGTAGTTGACGTACAGACAGAAAACGAATGGGCGAACCAGCATCAAATTTTAAAAACAATTCAAACCTCAGCAATAACAAAAGAAGGCGTTTCTTTGCTTTTTGATATAATAGCTCAAAAAGCATACGAATTCCAAGATAAAAATAAAGGTGAAAAACAAATTAATATAGATTCTGGTAACACTGGTAAAAAGAAAAAATGTTGCCATTAATGTAAATTAAAATTAAATATTATTAAATGATTTTGATTTTTTTTTTTTTTAATAATATACGGTGCCAAACCCTATTAATTTCAGATACAAACAAAACAACATGAATTACTTGGATTGATGAACTCACAAATACTTTTCTTTTTGCTTGATAAAATAAAAAATAATTACGATCACTTTTTTTGAAATTTATAGGTCTTAAGTACTAGTCTTTTGTCATCTTTTATTTGTTTTCCGAATTTGTTGTAGAAGATTTCTCATTCTTTTTTTTCTGTTCTTCTTCAAATTCTTTAATTATTTTTTCATCAATAGATCTTGAGTGATCAAACCACGGATTTGTAAGTATTTGCTCAAAAGTAGGCCGCTTCGAAGGATCTTTTTGTAATGTGCTCTGAATTAACTCTATTGCATGAGGATCATAGTTATTATTGGGAATAATGAGTTCTTCTTTATTTACAAGATTTGTTACAAGAACAATAGTACTTGCTGCAGATTGACCTTTACCTTTGTCAATATTAAAAGGAAAGTAACCAAACAAACACTTGTACATAGCAACACCAAATGACCAAACATCTGCTGGTTTTGGATAATATTCATCACCATTTAATTCTTCTGGTGCTAAATATGCAGGTGGACCTTTAGAATCATTAAACTTTTGATCAGGAGATTCCAAAGTTGCTGAAACAGAAAAGTCTGCTAAAACACATCGTTCTTCACTTAGAACTAATACGTTTTCTGGCTTTAAATCTCTATGAACTACATCTTTAGAATGGATGAATTTCATTGCTTCAGCTATGTCATAAAAGAAAACAGAGAACATATTTTCACTAATTTTTCCAGGATTATCATCTACATATGATTGAAGGTCTCCATACTTGGCATAAGGCATGAACAATATCAATGTTTTGGTGACATCATCATCGACAACTTCTTTTAATGGAAGGACATAACGGTGAGATAATGAAGCCATTAATTTTATTTCGTTTACAACAGAAATGTAAAGAGGCGTTTCAATTTCAAAAGAACGACGAAGAAGAGTTGATCTTTGGTAAACTTTGGCTGCACCGACTTGGTTTGTTTGGGTATTTACCACCAAGTATACTGAACTTTGAGAACCTTTTCCTATTAATTGTTTAAACTTCCATTCATAGACGGTATTCATATCATCATCACTTGAATCATCGGCTTCTTCTTCTTCACACTCTTCTTCCGTAAAATCTTCTTTGTTTGAAGATTCTACATTTTTTTCAACTTGATTATCCATGAAATTCAAATCTTTCTAATTTCAACCCTACTAATTTCAATTACTTTACTTATCAATCAAAAATTGAATAAAATGAAGATATTTTTGAATTGATTCTTAATAAAATAATATCTTTTGAATGGGATGATTATTTATCTTCTCAAAAGTTTCTTAATATTCTCCAAATTGCGAAGATATGCAAGAGATACAGCATTCTTTTACAAAAGCCAATATCAATGTAAATCTAATTTTAAAAGGATAATACTTATTACTTTTATCATTAATAAATTCATTCTTTTATAACAAAAAAAGATCATTCCATCTTTTATCAGTCATTATCAGCTACCAATCTTTTACTATAATTTATATGAAGTCTATGTTAAATTTGTGGTATTATTTGATATATTTTTAAAAACTTACAATTATCAATATAAATAGATATTATAAAAATCGTTTATTATGGCAACACTCTATTTATTTCCAAAGAAGTTGATAATATACAAAAATAATAACAAAGTAAACCAAACAAAAAAGAAAAAAATCATTGTTATCTAAATACATTTCACATTTTATAATCTTCATTTCATGCACCATACGCATTGATCAAGCTATTTGTTATTGCAATATTATATAAATAACTTGAGACAATTTAGTTAATTGATAACACAAAGTGGAGAAGCAAATTTATTCATTTAGATTATAGGACTTCATTGATGGAAAAGAAAAGTTAAAAGATGAAAC
Organism: Tritrichomonas musculus; assembly: GCA_039105265.1. Taxonomy (NCBI): domain Eukaryota; phylum Parabasalia; order Tritrichomonadida; family Tritrichomonadidae; genus Tritrichomonas; species Tritrichomonas musculus. The sequence continues at coordinate 2,026,835 of JAPFFF010000015.1, read as the reverse complement.
TCTCAGAGCTCCTCCTTCTTTTTCTAAGAAATGAGATAATTCATCAAAATTACCATTCATAGAAAGCAAAAGAGGTGTCGCTCCGAACAAAGTGGTTGCATTGATATCGGCATCATGCTTTAAGAGTTCTTCGCAAATTCTTTCTTTTCCCAATGAAGCAGCCAAATGAAAAGCTGTCCATCCTTCATCGTTTTTTTGATCTATATCATGACAATTTTCAATTATTAGGATTGCAACGTCATCAAAGCTTTTCTTAATTGAATACATTAATGCATTATCTTTGCGTTTGTTAATAATTTGATTTGAATCAACTCCATTGTCAATTAAATACTTAACCACTTCTGGTGAATTATGTTTCACAGCAATACAAAAAGGCGTTCCACATTTTGATTTTATATCTAAATGTGCTCCTTTTGAATGAAAAAATTCAATCAAGACTGACGAATTAAACATTGCAGAATAATGCACAGCACTCATTCCAAATGAATCCCTGGCATTAAATGAAAAATTCCTTTGTAAAAGTCTTTGAACAACATTGAATTGCCCAAATTGGGAAGCATAATGCATACACCCGATTTTGTTTGAGTCAAGCACAGTATAATCAGCGGAAAAACTATCCAAAATATCTAATATTTCCATATTACCTCCGCAAACAGCAAAATGAACTGGATATCTTTGTTTATTATCTGTATGTTCAATACTTGCATTATTCAAACATAACATTTTGAAACAATTAATAGATCCAAAAAAAGCTGCAACCGATAATAATGGTGGTGAATCATATAATATTGGTATTTGTTTAGAAATATTATTGATTGTCTGTTCAAAATCATCACACTCAAATAAATATTTTTCTAATTTCTCAGCGCAATCTGTAATGAAAATTTGTAGCAATGAATTAGAGTCCATCTAAAAATATTAAAATTCTTGTACGTTAACTCGACCAATTTATCATTCAATTAAATAGAAACTTTATTTTGGCATTTTAATTAACATTTTTATTTATATATATATATAAACGTTCATAGGGATATACTATATGAAATGCTTTTGCTCATAAGTATGATCCTTTTTGTAAAATGAGAATTATCTATATATGCTTTAATGTATAAAATCCAAAAACAACAAAATCAAGCTTCGTCTGTTTTCTCTTGTTGATTATTCTCTTCGTTCGTATTTTCGTTAGGTTGAACTTCTGGTTCTGAAATAACTTGATCTTCAGCCTGAGCCTGAGCTTGAGCCTTAGCTTCAGCTTCAGCTCTTTCTCGCGCTTCAGCTGCGGCTTGTTCTTCCGCTCTTTTGGCTTTAATTCTTGCGAGCTTTTCTTCTCTTTCGCGAGTTTCCCGTTCTTCTTGCTCTTTCATATCTACAGTTCTCTTCTGTCCAATTTTCTCGAAGTTTTTAAGTATATCATTAATTAATGATGAAACTGCAGTTGAAACACCTTCGTTGCATTTGTTGTTAACAATTGTAGTCACACTTGCATCAACAAATTGTATCTTTTTAATATTTGGGACCTTTTTGAATAGTTTTTTAAGCTTTTCTGCAGGAGTTGCATTTGGCTTATCTTGCTTATTTGCTACAACAATAAAAGGCTTACCTTTAAGTAAATCATTCTCGACCATTTCTTTTAATTGCAATCGACTTTCTTCAAATCGATCTGGATCAGCTGCATCAACAACATAAACATAACCCCAAATTTCAGCAAAATATCTTTTCCAAACGCTTCTAAAGTTTTCGCTACCACCAAGATCAAAAACTTTAAGTTTGACATCATCATACATAAAAGTTTCTTGTCCAAAACCAACGGTTGGAACAGAATCAAAGTTAAAATCACCAGCAAGTGAACGGAGAAAGCAAGTTTTGCCTGCATTATCAATTCCAAAAATTGAAATTTCAATTTCATCAAGTGGAATAGTTGCTGCTTGATGTGAAACACAAGAACCCATTTAGAATTATAATTCCTAAATTTGAGAAAAAGATCGTTATTCTTAAAATAAAATTGAGATGATTATTTAAAAAATTGTGAGAATAACGATTTTCATTCAAAATTGATATTGATGAATTCGAAACGTCTACACACTTAGTGTCTCAGAATATGGCAAAAGAAATAAAACAAATTTGATGTCAAAAAAGATCTTCTTTAGATTTATTCTTCAAATCTATTAGTATTCTTTGAATATTTTATTATCCTGAACTTTGAATATAAGTATTTTTTTTGCCCCAATAATTTTCTTGTTTCTATATATAAGTTTTACCAACAAATGCTGTAGAATTATTTTTATTTATATGAGTTTCTTTCACTTGCCAATGAAATGAAGATAAAGTTACCCTCATTTTTAAAACAAATGGAGATCCTCTGGTTTATATTTTAATATTTTTATCGGTTGACTTTGGCAAGTCAAAAGCGGAATATTTGAATAATACTAATATATGCTTATATAAATTAGTTAATCTTATTTTTAATAATTATGGAAAAAATAATTGAATTTAGATGTAACAAATTTTAAAGTTAATAAAAATGTTGATTTTTTTATATTTCCATTTGATTATTAATCAAAACTTCGGATATTATTTAATAAATTCACAAAATTGATCATTATATTTTCGATTGTAATAATTACAAAGATTAATGAATAAATATATCTTCTCAAAACTCATCTGATTTAAATTTTGAAAAATGAATTCTACATTAATATTTTCTTTATTGAAAACCTTGAATCTTTATAAATCAAATAACTATCGTGCATAACATATAACAGTTTATATATTTTTTCTTTTTGTTTTTTTTTATAGTATTGAGATAAGTCAAATATTTATTTTTAGTTAATTGAATATAAGTGAAATTTTCATAGAAACATATAGTGATTCATCAATGGATCAAAAGCGAAATGTTAAAGAAAATAATTGCTCGTATCAATCATCTTCTCAAATTCAGCCACAACCACCAGAGTCAGGATCTCATCGAATATCAAACGATTTAAATTCCACTCCAACTCTTATTGAAGAAGAGGCAAATAAAACTTTCCAAAAAAGCAAGAAAATAATATCTGAAATCAAATTCAATACTAATCAAGAATCATTGAATCCAATTTCTTTAGAAGAATTTATTGTAATAACAAATCTTTTTTTAAATTCTGCTTTCACAAACGTTTTGGATAAAAAGATTTTATTCGCAGCTTTTGGAATAATTCATCAGTACTTTTTATCGTTAAGCTATGTTCCAACTCTTGAACATATGCTCCCATTTACAACATTATGGAAAACATTTCAAAAGGCGTTCGATCTATTAAACTTTGACCAATTTACATCAAAAATTGATGAAACATTAGAAAAAATTAAATTCATCATTAACAACGGGAAGCAAGTTCAAAATGACAACAAAGATTCTGTTGATGATTATGATGATATTGTAGATACCTTTTCTATTCTTTTTCAATGCTTTGAAACGTTAAAATTAGGCGAAAACGATTTATCTCAAATAATTGAAAAATGCTTTTTAGCAATCGAAAAAACTTACAATTATGTTAATGGTGTACATTCACTTTCTAGTCAATCTATTTATCAAATTCAGCTTCAATTAAGTATTGTTCAAAGAATATTGAAATCACAACAAAAAACTTATAATCTTCGTTCTTATATTAAAAGAATTACCAATATGATGCTATCAATACCATCTACTTTTGACAAAATTAGATTTAATCCAAATTCGAATTTTTATAATGATTCAACTTTCCTCTGCAAAATTTTGAAAACTATCATTGATTTCTTTTCGACATTTGCTAATTTGATGGTTAATGTCTCAGATTGGAAAGAAATTCAATCACTCTTTGCCAATATTCAAGAAATTTATTCAATGATTGAACAACCTTCTCTATCAACAAATAATAATTCAATGTTGCTAAGAAATATATGTGAAAAACTTCGTGCATATGCAAATGACAAAACTTTCAAAGATACACATGTCCTTAAAGAGCTTAATTCAATAATTGATATCCTTCCTCCTGAGCTTTACCAAATTCGTATTTCTTTCTCAAACTTTCTAACAAAAAGGAAAGAAGTTTCACCAGAATTCTTTGATTCACAAAGATTATTCATATTATACCAATCATTTCTCGACTTCGCATCCAAATTGTGCATTTCAAATGGACCAATCTACGATTTATCATATAAACTTCTTCAAATTTATTCCAAATCATTAATAAATTCGATTATTTGCGAATACGTTGATATTGTTCCAGGAATTATGAGTCGAATCATCAATGTGAGCAAAAGTGGGAATTCAAAGGTGATTGAAGTTCTGCGAATGACAAAATTAACTCAAGATTTATTTTTATGCGATATAGTTTCACCACATTTTAAAAGCTTTTTAAATCGTTTTCAACTACTACTATTCTATTTAAGATATATACTAATTCCAATAAATGCCAAAAGTGCTCTAAACCCGTTTCAGAATTTTCCTAATTTCCAAACATTCAAAATATTGACAACATGGCTAAATGCCGATTTAGGCAACATTTTCCAAAAGAAATCAGAGATTGTTCAAAATTATCTTTTACAATTTGAAAACCAAAACGGCTCTGATGTCCAAAGTTCTATTGATTCAGCCTTTTCATCATTTGGTTTATACGGCAATGTTATTAATGAGACAGATGTTAGTATAATTAAGCAATTTAAGAAATTTTACAAATTTAAGAGATGTGTTGAAGATTTCTCTCTTTTAAATACAACAAGAAAATGTGTTTTTGGTGATGAATTACTTTTTGAGCAGACTGAATTTTCAAAGCTTTTAGAAAGTATATTACAAAAGACACAAATTGCACTTTCCGAAAAGGTTATTATTGATTTAGGAGTTATTAGACCTTGTTTTGACATGTCTACTTGTTTGATGTACAAAGAAGGAGCAAATCCAAACCATGTCGTTGAATCATATGGTCAATTTTTGAGAAGTTTCACTATTCCACTTTTTAAGCATAAATTACATTATATCTTCCGTTATACTGAATTATTTGTTTTATTGAAGAATGAAGGAGAAACAGAAGATGATGATCATGATATTACTTCTCAGTTTAGTCAAGCATTTATTTCATATTGCTCATTTTTAGATGATGATTCACTTCAAAAAGTACTTTCACTTTATCCAACAATGAAAAATCTCATTCCAGAGTTTAGTTTTTACGGATTTGATACAATGTTCGATATTTTCAAAAAGTTAGACTCTTTATTTAATGAAATCAATCAAATCAATTCTACTTTCTTCCTTCCTCTTAATTTTGAAAATAAATTCAAAACATGCGATATAGTTATTTTCGTAAATTTAATCGAGTCTTTCCAATTGACAATTAACAAATTAATATTTTATAAAGCTCTTTCAAATGAATCAAACGAAATTATTCAAAAAATTATTATGCTAATCAAAGAAGTCTCTCCTATTTCATTATATTTATTAGTTTCATCGGCTAGTCATGTAAGATTTGAAAGAAAAAAGAATGATGATACTGATGATCCATCTCAACTAGAAGATAAAAAATCATTAGATTTGAAAGAATTTATCAAGAATATTTCTCAATTACTTACAAATTTATACAATTCAGTCGAATTTACAGATTTCCAAAAATCTATTAGAAATGAATTATCAATTATCACCTCGATGTTTTCATTCTATTTGAATTGGTGTCCAGATTTGAGATTCCTCAGTAATTATTTCAGAGAGTTTATTCAACTTTCACAAATAATAACAACAGATTTCTCTCCAGTTTTATTTAGAATGTTGAAGATCACTAATGCAATCTACAACTCTCTTAAAAAGTTTGAAGTTTATACATTGGAAATAACTTCTTTACATCAAATTACTCAAAAAGTGAGAATAATAATTTTAAATGCTTTGAATACAATCTTTTTGAAAAAAGACCTCAAAATTGTTATTAACTGCATTCATTCATTTGCAACGAAATACAAAATTATTGATGATAAACCTTCCTTTATGAAATACTCAATTGATGACTTTTTCAATTATCAAAAAATTAATTCAAGCTTACTCGAACAACTTTATGAAGACGTTCAAAATCTTTATTTCTTCGATGTGAGAACTTCTAATTCTACTGACAATTTAGCATTTCAAGAAGTGTATGACATTTTGACACCAGCACTTTCAATTATCAACAACTTATTCGATGAATCAACTCCAAATTTAGTTAAAAACTTTTTCAGCGATGGATGTATTCAAGTTAAACTTCTTACAAAACGACTTGAATCATCACTTTCAAATCTGGATAATAAGATTAACGAAGAAAAACTTATTTTACAATCATATCAAAATTATAACGATGATGATGATAAAAGTGAATCAAATGAAACCAGAAACGAAATAAGACAAGTTGATCAACCAACAGATTATCAAAATTCAGGTTTAAGAAATTCTTCTTTTGATTCAATTGTTAAAATGTATCAAGGAATCATTGATAAAAAAGAAAAACAAAATGAACTAACAAGGAAAAGCATTAATGATATGAAATCAAAATTATCTGATCATAGAGAAATTTCTCAAGAATTGGTGAATTTTACGAATAATCAAATTCCTGTAGATTTTGAAAATTATTCACGGCAAATTTTAGAACCATTGAAAAATTTCCAAGATTTTTCAGGAAATAAATCAAAACATCAAGAAAATTCCTCAAAAAATGCTCCTAATTCTGATGATGATTCTCAATTTGACATTTTCTCTGGATCTGAATTTAATGCAAATTTTGCATATTCGATTTTAATGAAAATTGAAGAACTTGAACAGCAGAATGGCGCATTATCGAGATACATTGACGTACAAAGATTTTTCTCAGTTGTTGATGATTATGTCAAAAATCACAAAGATCAATCAACAGTAGGTGGAAGTCAAGAAATTCAAAAACCAGAACAAGAGATAAATGATGATTCAAATGCAAACAGCAATGACAATGCTAATGCTAACAACAATGACAATAACAATATTACCAGTGATAATATTGATGTTGATAATAAAAATGATGACAATGATGGCTATGAATATGAATACGAATATGAATATGTCGATGATGAAGAAAGAACAAATGAAATTAAACAATTTGAGCAAGACGAAATAAAGTTAATTATGATGATTAATTCAATGAGAAATTCTGGAAAAAATAAATCGACTCTGAGAGAGTTTGTTCCTAAAAGTTTCAGAGAAGGAATTTCCCAAATCGAACTAGAATTTTACAAGCTTATAAATAAAGCTTGCCAATTGTTCAAAGAAAATGAAAATAATAATAACAACGATGATACCTACACTCAAAGTAGCACTAAAAGCAAGATTCAGAGTGAGAAAAAGAGTTTACTTAAAATAGCTAAATCAATGGTTCAAGACGTATCAGATGATAATGATCTTTAATTAAATTCTTTTAATCTATATTAACAATAATGCCTTCTTAAATGTTATTTATATAAAAAATTAATTTTTAAATCAAAAATATAGGTACGACTTTTTATTAGATCTAATAATTGAATTGAATTAAATGGATACGATAAAAGTTTAAATGAATTGAATACTTTTGAATTATATTCAAAATTATATTATTGTTTAATAACATATCTATATCTTAAAAATTATTCAATTTAAATAATAATATTTATATAAAATTGAAAAAAATTTTACTTGCTTAATCTTATAATCTTATAATCTTAATATAATATATTAAAAAAATTCCTATATTTCAAATAAGGATGTTTTACAACAAAAATATTTTGAGCTGATAATCGGTCGGCATTATTCATCAAAAAATGAAAAAAACAAATGAACAAGAGATTGTAAAACCTTTATCAATTTCACCAGCTCCATTTAAAGTGATTTCTCCTCAATCTTATGGGATGGCTGGTTATACTCATCTTGAATGGGTTCACCAACCAAGAAAAGCATTAATAATAGAAAAAATTCGTGACCCTGATGCTCGCCACTACTTAATTCTAGCTTCACAATATTTATTTCATGATCATCATTTTGCTGTTTATGTCGAAGATTATGTTAAAGAGGAACTAAAAAATTATGCTTTTCTTAATAAATTCATTAATTATGAAGAAACAATGGTTGATTTTGTTTTAGCTTTTGGTGGTGATGGAACTCTTCTCCATATTTCTAAACTTTTCCCATGCAACTGCCCACCAATAGTTCCTTTTGCAATGGGCTCGCTTGGTTTTTTGACACCATTTCTTGCAGATGACTATCAATCAGCTACTGATGATCTTATTCGTGGCTTTTTTTACTTAACATCTCGAACTCGGCTTTTATGTTCAATTTATCGTCAGAAAGTTTTAACAGAAACCATTCAAGCTATGAACGATATTGTTTTTTTATCATCTAAAAATGGTACTGTTTGTGCAATTGATTGCTTTATAGATGATGAATATTTCACTACTGTTTTCGGCGACGGTCTAATCACCGCTTCGTCTACTGGGAGCACAGCTTATAATCTCAGTGCTGGCGGCGTAATTGTCCATCCTTCTGTTTCTACATTACTTTGGACACCAATTTGTCCACATGCTCTTAATGCTCATCCTCTTGTTCTTCCAGATTCAATTCAACTTGCAATGCAAATTGCTGAATCTGCAAGAGGAAATGATCCTTATACAGTTAATTTCGATTCTTATAAGACAACAATTGCTAAAGGTGATCAAATAGTTATTAGCATAAGTCCATATCCTGTTCCCACTGTTTGCCAAAAAGAACCAATGACAGACTGGCTTAATTCAATATCAACGGTACTGAAATGGAATCAGCCAATGAAGAACCAAATCATTAACAAAGAAGATGAGGTTGTTCATGATAGGTGCTATGTATGTGTTGAAGATTAATAAATATATTATATATGTGATAATTATTTGTATATCATATATGATATCTATCCAGATATTTCTATCAAATTTGTTATTTTGAACTTGCTTTTATTATTATCATTATTAGCATGGAGCTGTATATATGAAAAAACTTCTTTTTTTTTTAAAAAAAAAATGTTTTTATGTTTTTGAGGTTCTCTCATGCAGAAAATTTGAATTTCAACTAAAATGAACGTAAAATTTTCATATCACTTGTCTAATTCAAATGATTTGGTTAGCATCTTTATTTTCTCAACTTTTATTTGGTTTTGAACTTTCATTTTTTGCATTTTCTTCAAAATTCGATTTTTTTACAATATTTTGCATCGGAATTCCTATCGGATTTTCATTATCATCTCTTGTATTTTATCTTTTATCATTTTTCTTCCGTTTCAATTCCTTGTGCCTTCTTGTTCACACAGGAGCTCTTGGATTCATCGGATATACGCTTGAATTCTTTCGATGGAGAAAAAAGCAACAGCTGTTCCAGAAAAAAACAGAAAAATCTTACATATTCTATTTTATCTTATCAATTGCATTAGCTATTTTTATAGTTCCTCCAATGTATTTTCCCAAATCAAAAGATCCCAAAGATAAATTTCTTTACGCTCATCAATCATTTTCAGGCGATATCATTGAGGAAATCGGCTTAATGAATTCCTTTTATCATGGATGCAACAGTGGTTTTATGAATTTATTCAAAATTCGGCATCCTGTTTGCCATAAGTGCCACGCACGATCAAAATGGCTAACTGCTCTTCATTCAGCAATGTTTTTGGTTGGATATTCTAGTTATAGACAAGCTTTAGTTGTTCCATCTATTTTTATGTTTTTATCAATTTGCTATTTAATGCTCCACCTATCATCATTATTCTTAAGAAATAATGTTTTTCTATCAGTCGCTACTTTGTTCCTTTTCCTTTTTTTGGGAGGTTTAGGTTTTACTCGTTGGCTTCAAAGTTCTTCAAGAAATAATCCTGATGTTGATTTCGTTTTTCAATTAGGCCCAGTCCAAACTGAATGGTCACATCCACTTTTCCATTATATATTCGCTCTTAGACCTTCACAATTATCTTTATCGTTAATTTTATCAATGCTTATTATCATTACAGAAATTAATCCTCTTGGACCAATCGATATGGCTGCATTAGGAATTATTGTTGGAATTCTACCTGCAATACAACACCAAGTATTTATAAGCACCATTATCTTTTTAATAACTTACTGGGTAATTACCCTTCCATTTTTACGTGGAAAACGTCAAAATCGTCAAAACATTCAGAATATCGGAACATATATTTTGAAATATTACGGCACTTTTCTACTCTCTTTTGGAATCATTTCATTTTTCCCTCTCATTCATTATTTACCAAGAGCAAACCGTTACCAAATGGTATTCAGAAACGATTTCTGGGATTCTTTAACAGAGCAAGGAAGGTTTTTTGCACCTATTCAAGTGTGGTTTGATGCCCTCGGCTTTTTCCCCTTATTCACTCTATTTCTATGCTGGTTTACAATATATAGAAATAAGAAACTTCTTCATATTTATATCCCATCCCTTTTCATTTTTATAATCGCTAACCATTATCGATTTCAACCATACATTCGACAAAATATTGTTGTTTTCTATCCATTTTGGATAATATCAGCATCAATTGTTTTTATTTATACAGTTTCAAAGTTTTCGAAAATGCCAAAATCAGAAGAAGCACAAGGAGTATTAATTGGTCTTTTTGGATTCCTTTATTTGTGCTCTATTTGGTCATCAGTTCTTGGTTATTATCGTTTGAGAAATAGAAAAATTCAAGCTTGGAATGATGAAATGATGACAATGGCCAATTGGATTTCAGAGAATACTCCAATAAAGGCAGTTTTTATCTCAAGCACAAATGATTTTGATATTGTATCGGTTTTGGCAGGAAAGGTTTCATGCATTCACAATCAAAGGTTGGCTTGGATTGAAGGATTTAATCCAATACAAAAAGAAGAACAAATCTCATCTCTGCTTCATGGCTCTAATTCGCAATTATTACTTCCTAAAGTGAAATACGTATTACGCTATAATCATGATAATAACCGCCGCTTTGATCAATTAAAAGAGGAGAATTGGACAAAAATCTACTCAACCGAAAACTTTATTTTATATCAGCGACAATCTTGAAAATATCCCTTATTATCAAATTTTGTATTTAAATTTTATTAACTTCACAAATATAAAATGTTATTAAATAAATAAACAATCAATCCCTTTCCCAAAATTTTTTATTCATATAATTTTAATAGACTTATTTTAAAACTAACGAAAAACAAAATATAAATATTATTATTCATCAGGGTCTCCAAGCTGTTGGATTACCCATGGATGTCGCCTAATTTCTTGAGAAAGCATTCTTTTCTGTGGATCATGCTGAAGTAGTCGTTGAATTAAATCACGAGCTAGCTCAGACACAAAGTCAGGAAACTTGATATCAACATCCTTGATTCGTTGGCATGTATCACGTTGCCCTGGGGCTTCAAAAGGCGGAGACCCAACTAAAAATTCGTATAAAAGAACACCTAAACTCCAACTATCAGCTTTTTCATCGTGTTCACGACCTTCAATCATTTCTGGTGGAAGGTAATCTAATGTTCCACATAATGTCGTTCGCCGATTGTCAGATGATAAACACACTGCCCAACCAAAATCTCCAAGTTTCAATTCACCATTTGCTCCCACAAGGATATTTTCTGGTTTAATATCTCTGTGAATAACATGTTTTGAATGGCAATACGAAATTGCTTCACTAATTTTAACAATATATTTAGCTGTTGTAAGCTCATCAAATCTATCTTGTTCTCTTAATATTTTGAATAATTCACCATTTGGTGCATACTCTAATACTATATACACTCGAGATTGATCGTAAAAATATCCATATAAACGGAGAATATTAGGATGCCTTAAATGTGACTGTATTTCAATTTCTCTTCGTAGTTGATGCTCAACACCAGCTTTAATAAGTTGACTTTTATATAAAACTTTCAATGCGACAATAAAATGCGTCCTTTTTTCACGTGCCAAATATACTCTTCCGAATTTTCCTGTTCCTAGGGGCCTTCCAATTTCAAAATCGTCAAGAACCCATCTTTTTGTTTTTGCAGATGCTTGCTCTTTGGGTTTACCTGCTCCCATTATATTAATATTCATATTAACACTTGTGTTTTCCGCCAGTGCCAAAGTCGGAGGCTTCTGGAGCATTTTTTCTGTTTGAGATTTTTTCTAGGATTAAAAGATAGAGCTGAAATCCCAATTAATAAACGGACATATCGAAAAAACTAAAAAATTAATTTTTATTTTAGAAAGATGGAAATTAGAAGTTTCCAGTGATTATTAACACATTAGCGATTTATCTATTTTGACAACATTATCAAAAATACAGTTTGCAATTTCTACAAATTCATTTTGAAAAAAACCGTTTTCAAATGAGAGTGTATATGGCTATTTCTTTCAATTATCTTAAAATCAATTTCAAGGAGTGATTTTTTTTTAGTGAAAATTGAAATGCAATGCCAAAGAAAGAGAGCACATCTTTTCTTTTTTTTTTTTTTCACTTTGGTAAAAAAATATTAATCATTATTATTTATGAAATTATTTTTATAAAATAACATTACACAATGAAAGATGATATATCATCTTTAAAGGTCATCAAACTTGAATTTAATTATATCTAATTCAAAAAAATTGGAATTCATAACTTTGAATTATTCATTTTATTTAAGCATTACATGCGTTGTTCATTATTGAAACATACCAAAATCCCCAAAGCAATCATCTCTTTCAATAAAAATATTGAGTTGCAAAAATTTTAATACCACTTAACAATATGTTAAAATTAGAGTAGAATAAGTATCTTTTTCTTTATTATATCTAAATGATAATAAAAAAATCCTTGAAAGCAATTCATAATTAGCGTATGCAAATTAATAATAAGAACCAACAGTCAAAAAATCATCATAATTCTCCAATATTCAAATTAAGCTATTTACACATTTGTTACTCTGCCAGAAATCAATAATAGTCTTTTGCTATAAAGTAAAATTTCTTAATTACAATCTGAAAAACCTATACATGACACTTCTTATATACAAAAACATTAAAATAACCTGACATTATGACACAAACTTTAAAGAAAATCTGCATAAACATAAGATGGTATTGTATTCATTTAAAACTGTCAATATTTTCATTCAAAATATAACTATTTATATCAGATCGAACAAATGCAAACAACATTTAATCAAAATCAGACCATTTTTCTTGTTTATATGCAGATTAATCACCAGTAAATGAAAAGCAACTCAATTAATTTGGCTTATACTTCAGATATTTTAATAACTTATCTATTTACTATATATAGAAATGAAAATAATTCAACGAAACTTATTATTGAATATTGCATATAAATGTTTTATTATATTTTCCATGAAATATGAAACTATTGTGAAATTGTAAATAAGATAAAATCTATCATATTCAATTAGGGACTTAATAAATCTATTTAAAACAATAAGAAAGTTTAAATATATCAAAAATCATTTGATAATGAATTAACCAAATATTATCATTACATAATATAAAGTTAGAAAATAATTTTTTATTATTATTATATATAAGTAATATTAAAAGAATAATTTTAACATGAAATAAAGATAAAATATAAAAAAACGTATTTACATTCATTTTGTGATGTAATTCAAAATTTGAAAAAAATTATTCAACTTTTGAAATAATTCAAAGAATTTTAATATGATGTGATGCGACATTCATTTAATATTAAGCGTGTCAGACGCAGAAAACAAAATTAATGATGCAAAAGCAAACCTTAAAGATGCAAAAGATGATGCAGAAGAAAAATACAATGAAATAAAGGAAAAGGTTGAAGATGGAAAACAGAAATATGAAGAAGCTAAGGATGATGTCCAAAATAAGTATAATAAAGCTAAAGAAGAATATGAAGATGGTAAAGCAAAAGTAGAAACTGCTAAAACCAATGCTGAAACAAAATATAATGATGCAAAAGCAAAAGTTAACGAAGCTGAAACAAAAATATCTGATGCAAAAGAAGAGGCAAAAGAAAAGAAAAGTTCATGCTGTCTGCTTATATAAAAAATGAGAAAAAAAGCACAAAACATTAAAATAGATTTTTAAACTAATGAGTTATTGCTTTTAGTATTTATTTTGTTAACCATAAAAAACGTTTTTATTTGAAAATAAAATCTTTTTACTTTTTTTGATAAGTTGCAAATATCAAAAGATATTTATTAAGCAGTTTGATGAGTACATAACTATACTTAACAATAATCAAAGCATATTTAATAAACCTAATTTGTAATATATACAGTTTGTATAATATGATATAAAATAAATGTTTATATTGAATAGCAATTTAATAAAGTAATTATATTCATTCATTCTTAAAAAAGTTTATAGATGCTCATTATAATTCTCAATATTAATTCGGTGAGAAATTAATCAATTTTTATTATTCATAACAGAATTGCCCAAGATTAGGTAATTTATTCTTTTTTCTGGAATCACTAATCCGTTTATACTAAATACATATTATCATTCACATGACGTTTGATATTTGAGTTGAGAGGATATACATCAACACTATTCAAAACGTTCTTTATTTCTTTTGAAATTTTATTTTTTTCTCAATTTTCATTTTATCAAAATGGAAAAACTTACTGAAGAACAACTGCTTTCGAAGAACAAAGCCTCCAGTTTAGAAGAGATAAAACATTTGAGTTTATGGGGTCTAAAGTTGGAAGACGTGTCCATTGTTTCAAAACTTCCCAACATTGAAACCATTGCTCTTTCAGTCAATGAAATTAAAACTTTAGCACCATTTCAGCATTGTGTTCACCTTCGCGAGCTTTTTTTAAGAAGAAATAAGATACCATCATTATCAGAAATCAATTATCTGACTGGTCTTCCAGAACTTCAAACACTCTGGCTTGCTGATAATCCAATCACAAAGGAACCAAATTATCGAAAATTTGTTATTGCTATGCTTCCACATCTCACAAAACTTGATGAAGTTGACATTACCCCTCAAGAAAGGGAAGAAGCTACAAAAGCTTTCAATGAATATAAATCTTCAAAGGCAGCAAAAGCGACGAAATCAAAACCATCACCGGAATCAACTACTTCACAAGAAAAATCAACGTCAAAACATTCTAAACCGTCTAGCAGTAATAGTTCAGCAAATACCACATCAAATCAGAAGTCAACACAACCAGTAAAAACACAGGGCGTATCAAAAGAGTCTCAAGACAACATTATTTCTGCGATTTGCATTTTACTCAAAGAACTAGATAATGACGCACTTGATGTTCTTTCTGACCAAATTAAGCAGATGCGGAAAAAATAAGCAATATAAGATTATCATTTAACTATATAAAGATAAGTATATATATATTTTATTAATAGTTCTAAGAATAATAAATTTTACTAAAGTGTAAGATATTAATTATCATTATGCTTTCAAATTTTTAGAAATAGAATAAATTATCTTTCTTAATTGTATTAGAAAAAAAAGGAGACTTTAGAAATCAATATTATTTGGAAAAAAAATTCTAATTACCTTTACTTAAATAAATATTTTTTCTTACAATCATATATCTATTTAATTTATCAAAATATGATAGCATTAAATATTTTATAACATCAATTCAATGGTTTTCTTCAAATTTGTAAAGTTATGAATTTCTTTCTGAATAAATCAATGATTATTTAACCTCTTTTTCATGAAACAAATTCAATTAATTTTTCTGTGAGATCATCGAATTTTTTGATGAAAATTAGAGAATTCAAATAAAAATTCTGAGATTCGTAATAAAATTTGACCAAAATTTCGGTTTAATAAACCAGAATTTTCAATGAAGAGAAATTCGCTTCCAAAACTAAGTGCAACAGAAGCTAAGATTTATCTGGAAAGAAAAAACTCTATGGCTATTCCTACTGCTATTCCTGAGTTTAAATCAGTTCTAACAAACATGAAAAATAGGAAAAGATCAACATCCATTAAATCACCAAACATTAGCTCATCGCGAAAATCAGCGTTTTCGCTTCCTCAAAATGTTTGCACATACTATCTTCAAGTTATTTTTTTATCTAATTATGGAAATGAGTCAATCATTGGATGCTCTGAAATTGATGTTCTTGATATAGATTATAAAGTTCTAACTGTTGCATCAATTGGACTAGATGATCAGAAAGATGAAAATGATATTGATGATGATAATGATCCTTTAAATGCTCTTAAAGTAAAGCATAAAAATGATTCAATTCCACCATATCTCTCGTCACTAGTTAACTCGAGCATGATAAAAGATTCTGATACCCAAGAATGGAATGCTCATTGGAATGGAACACCAATTCATTTTAACTTGAAAGTTGTTTCACCAAATCCACCTGCTTCAATTAGGATCTGGAATTCAAGAGAAACAGATCATAGAAGTGTAAAAAATGTAAAGATTATTGCAGGCGGAACTTTTATTGCTTCTGGCATTATTCCTGAAGGATTTGGTGGTATTATTTCTCTTGAGAAATCAAAAGCAATTGAGAAAAATGTTTTTTCAATACCTTTCCCCCGTCCAGAAACAAAAACAAATTCAGATAAGTACGGTGAAATTCCAAATAAGCCTATCAAAACCCTTAAATTTAGTTTATATGAATCTTTTGATAAATCTGATTATATTGGACTTGCTTCAATTGAAATTACTGCAGCAACAGGAAAGATCGTTACTTTAGATGATATTAAATCTATCTCATACGATAATATTAATTTTATGGCAGCTCCTCATAGACTCATTAATAATATTAACAATACTAAAGATTCAAGGAATATCCAAAGCATGTGGTATGGAAGTTTCAATCATAGAGGAACCCCACAAATTACAATTACTTTTAAGAAAGCTTTGCCAATATTATTAATAAGAATATGGAACATACCAAAACAAGTCAACGGCGATAATTTTGGAGTTAGTAAGATCGGAATTTTCTTTGAAAATGAGATTGTTGCAATTGCTCCTCTTAAAAAAATACAAGAAAAAGATAGGAAGCCTTCAGATTTTTGGTTCACTGATGTTCCATTTTTAAGGCAAAATATTCCTTTAGGCTTATCATAATTCTGACTTATTAATATTTATTTGTAAATAGCGTGTATATTATTAACATATGAATCAATATTTTATTATTATTTTTATTTTATATATTGCGATAATTCATTTTTATAATATTAAATTATGACGAACTGGATTAAGATATTTTTTATCAATAAAGAGTTTTTTGATACATTCCTTCTTCTCATTATTTTGATAAACCTAGTTGAATATTGGAATACGGCATGTTCGAAATACTAGGTATATTAGGGAAACGAATTGCTTGATAAAGCATTTTGTATTCGGTTTTTGAATGCATCTTTGGCCGAAATTAATTTCTGAAATAAAGTCGTTATTTTATGTATATAATTCATAAAATGAAAAATTTGAGCAAAAACAGCCATAAATCCAATTCTCTCAAACTTGAAAGTAATCCTTATATTCCGCATAATAGCTCAAGATCAGTTTCGGCTATGCATGTATCTTCTCCAATTAAACTTGGCAATCTCCAACCTGCAGTTGATCCTGTTTCTCTTGTTGAAAAGCGCCATGAAATATTCCAAACAATGCTAGCTAATTTAAAAAATACACCACTTCATATTTCAATTGAAAAGGCGCTTGTTCATTTATTTTCTGCTAAAGATTGTTTTTTATGGATTTCAAATCAAGGAATGGGAACTTTAGACTCACCATCTCTTGCCAGATCTATCAAATCAGTAATTGGTATTGTAGGTGCCTCATTTAGAATGAATAAATTAATCAATATTATTAGTCCATCAAAACACGATAACTTTAATCAAATTGTCGATTTTGCTGATATGCCTTCTCTTTATTTACCATTATCTACAAATAAAAATAATTCTATATTTGCAGTAGCTCAAATTGTTCGAGGACCTGAATCTCATCCATTCTCAGAAATTGATGAAGATAGTGCTAGATTTTTTGCAACTAAGTTTCTTCAAATGTCACATTTAATAGTTTCGAATAACTCATCTTTTACAATAGTATCAGATTCCGATGTTAGTAATCAAGTAATCGAACGACTCCAACACAATTTTCATTGTTGTGTTGTTGAATTTTGGCTTCATGAAAAAGTTAAAAATTCATATTCCAAGTATATTGATAATTCTTTTCAACCAGTTGCTAATCCAGGATGTGTTGGACCAATTATGAAATCAGGTCTAACATGCAATTCTGTTGATGCAACTCAATTAACAGGATATTCAGCTGAAGTTGATGGTGTTGATCGAGAACCTATTTTAATTGTTCCTGTCCAAGTTAACAACGACACTTTTTCAATTGTTTTACGTGGCAAAATGACCGGAAAATCTTTTAGCAATTTTGAATCTGTTCAACTTGAGAATATTGCTCCTATTGTTGGAAAGTCCATTTTAGGCTCAAATGCTGGTTCATCAGATGAAGACAACTCAGAATTTGCTCTTCGATTAAAAGCTTTACTCGAGGTTGCCGAAATTTTATCTGGAGTTCTTGATATAGATTCATTAATTCCAGTTATTATGGAAAGAGCCAATTCTTTATTAAATACTGAGCGATGCTCACTTTTTTTAGTCGATCAATCTAAACAACAGCTGGTAACAAAGTTTCAAGGTGGTCTTGATAAAGCCATTACTCTTCCAATTTCTAGAGGTATTGTAGGTCACACAGCTACAACTGGAAATATTGTCAATATCAACGATGCTTATTCAGATCCTCGATTTGATCAAACAGTAGATAAAAGTACTGGCTTTAAAACTAGAACAGTTTTAACTGTTCCAATTTATAACAACAGAGGCGAAATTGCAGGAGTCACAGAAATGATCAATCGAAGAGATGGTTCAGCATTTGATGAAGGCGATATTAAAATGATGAATGCTTTTAATGTCTTTTGTGGTATATCACTTGATAATGCAAAATTATACAAAACATCTTTAAGCTTAACCAGACAGTTACGAGGATTCGCAGAAATGGGATCAGCCTTAAATAACTCAAAGACAGTTAAAGAAATTCTTGAAGATATTTTAAATAACGCAAAATCAGTTGTTCATGCTTCTAGAGCTACAATTTTTCTTAGAGATATTGATCTCAACACAATTACAGTTTTTGTTTCCGTTGGAGATGAAATCGAGCATGGAAATATATTTGCTACAGAAGTATCAAAATTATTAAAGCCCAAAGTATTTAGCAAAGACGAAATCATTACGTTAGTCAAATTAGGCAACTCTCCACAACGTGAACAAAATCAGACACCAATTACATCAAGTCGGAAGAAAGCTGATAGTGTTGAATCTAGTCTGCTTGTTACACCAACCAGAGTTTCTTCAATGTTTTGGGACGATAATGAAAATGAACAATTTATTGGAAACAAAGACAATGAAACATACCAACCAATTTGTTGTTTCCCATTATTGACAAGCGATTCTAAAGTTCTCGGAGTTATGGAACTCAAATGCAACTGGAAAGTTCTTCCTGAAGACATGAAACTACTTGACTGCTTTGCAGTGTTCGCTGCTGTTTCTCTTGAGAAAAGTCAGCTTGAAGAAATAGCAAAATTTGGTCAAATTGAAACTGCTCTGAAAAAGTGGATTGCTGATGACGAAAGAAAGACTTCAACTTTCCCACAGAAGTTGAAGATTCCTGATGATCGTATTCCCATTCTTGATAGCGTTAATTTTGATGCTCCTCAATGGGATGGTATTGGATTATTTAAAGTATGTTGGACGATTGTCGCATCATACGGACTTTTGGAAGAATTTAAGGTTAATAATGAAACATTTTTCACTTTCCTTCAATCAATCTCTCAAACATACAATAAAGTTCCATATCATAATTGGCGACATGCATGTGATGTCACACAATTTGTTAATTATGAAATAAAACTTGCAAAAATGGATACAGTTTTCAATAAATTTGAGTTATTTGGCATTTTCGTCAGTTCAATTTGCCATGATGCTAATCATGATGGCTTCACAAACGTTTATAACGTTAAGGCAGAAACTCCATTAGGTATTTTGTTCAAGAATCAATCAGTTATGGAAACACATCACTGTGCCGTATCAATTGGAATCGTATCAAAGGAAGAATCTAACATTTTCGCCTCTTTGAACGCAAATGATTATAAGACAATGTGGACGTTAGTTATTCAATTGATATTGATAACTGATATGGCCAAGCACTTCAACTTTTTGAAAGAATTAAATGCAGAGCTTGATAACGGTCCTTTAGATTTAGAAAATCAAAAACACAGATTGATGCTGATGCAAGTTATTTTGAAGTGCGCCGATATTTCGAATGTGTCAAGACCATTCGAATTAGCCGATAAGTGGTGCGATGTTCTTTGTGAAGAGTTCTTTAGACAAGGTGACTTAGAAATGGCAAATGGAATGGAATACACTTCACCAAATAATGATAGAGAACACTTGGACAAACCAAAGAGTCAGATTGGTTTTTACACTTTCGTTTGTCTGCCATTATATCAATGCGCTGCAAGAGCAATGCCTCTTTTGCAGAAAAATGTTGACCAGATTCAATCCAATCTTGCAGTTTGGAAAGAAGCTGCCGCTAAAAAAGAACAAGAAACAAATTAAATGTTTCATGATGATTTTCTATTTGCATATATATTAATTTCATTGTCCTCCTATCTATGTTTTTATTAAAAAAAAAAAAAAAAATGAAAAAAATATTTTATAAATGAATTCAATTATATTGAACTTTTTTTTTAGAAAGTTTTTTTTCTTTTTTTTGCTACATTGTAAGTCTTGTTTTAGTGCGCGAGCTTAATCAATGAAATACTGAAGATTTGGAAATACAATTATTTATTTCAGAGTATTGATAATATTTCAATTTGTATATATTTATTAATAACAAGTTATCAATATTATTAGCAAATAGTTAATGATCTAAAGCAAATTATTGATTATGTTTTGAAAAAGACCAATAAATTGGTGGTTCTGTTTTTGTAACATTAAAAAGAGATCCACCTGTTTCAGGCTCAAGCATAGAAACATCTTGAAGTTGAGGAATACCTAAACGAATAGCAGCATCTATTTCTTCATTGCTAATTACTTGAACTGAGATTATGTTTGAAGACCCTTCTGGCCAATTTTTTTGATCAAGATTCTGTGCTGCTTCTACTGCATTTTGGTGATGTTCGAATAGTGCATATCCTGAATGCTGCTTAGGAGAAATATAAAATATCCTAACATTTCCAAAATTTTCAAGAATTTTTCGCAATTCATATTGATCACATGATGGAGGTAATCCGCATATGAATAAAGCTTGAAGTTCATTTTCTTGAATTTCTGATGAATTCATCATTATTCCACTTCTCAAAAATTGATGATTGAAATCTTTCATTTTTTTCAATTGATGAAATCTCCAATTATCTTTGAAGACAATCAAGAGAAAAAAGATATGAACCTGCGTGTTATTCGGAGAACATATCATGAACATGACGTTATTGATTATTCAGCTGTTTTACCATGTTGTAGTGTTTATCAAACCAATAATAATGAATGGCAAAAATGCGACATCTTTGGACCATTATTTATTCTTTCCGCAAAAGATATAAATCTTCCAATTTTATATATATTGAATACAGTATCATTTGATAATCCAGAAAACTTTCAATTAATTTTTGATCCAACGACTCTAAATGTTTGCATAGAAGAAAAAAAAGTATTTTTTGAAAATAATAATACAACGCAAAAATATTGTATTTCAGCTTATTCAAATGACGATGCACAAACATTATATAATATTATCTCAAAAACTTATAACTATTCGCATGATCCTACTTTCAAACATTTATTATATAGATTTCCTAGACAATAAAAATGTTATTTATTTTTTTAAGACATAATTAATACAGAAAAAAAGAAAAATTTTGTTTGATACAGAAATATTGCAACTTATTACAACAACCATTACTTGTTTTTTAATAAATATTCCAAGCTAATATTTTTTTTCGTATGAGCATTATTTTACAATCAGGATAATTTGAATCTTGAAAAAAAAAAAATAATAATAAATAAATAAAAACGAATAATTCTCATTTAAATAAGTTGTAAATAGGTTAATTAATAAATCAAATATATGTAAAATATTAATACAAGACAAATTAAATAAAATCAAACAATCACTCTGTATTTTCAGCAATGGCTGCTTTTGCAGCTGCAAGTCTTACGACAGGTAACGAATCAACAGGAACGGAAACAAAATCAAATCCAAGTTTACTTAATAATGTTATTGCTTCAGGGGACTGGCATTGTTTTCCTGCAACACCAACAATAACATTTGGATTTGCTTCTTTAGCTTTCTTTAAGCCGATTTCAAGTAATTTTCCAACACCATCGATATCAATATTTGTGAGTGGAGATTCTTTTCCTTCCTCGCCGATATTGAATATATGCATCAAAGCATATTGTGGTAAGAATGTTGTTTCTGCTTCATTCAAATCTATTGAGCAAGCTTGCTGAGATAGAATATCCAAGTTAAATATAATAGCATCACAATTAGAAGCTATTTGATCTGCTATCAAAGCAGTACGAGGAACTTCAATCATTGATGCAATTGCAAATTTGGGCTTAATTGGTTCAGTTTCGTTATCTTCATCATTTTCATTTAATGGATGCTCTTTTGCAATGAGAGGAACAATGGCATCAAGAACTTTTTTAGCTTCTTTAATTTCTTCAACGCAAGTAACAAAAGGAAGTGAAATATAAACATCTGTTTGTAATTCTTTTTCAGCACATGAGTAACAGTTATCGATAATAGCACGTAAAATTGCTCGAAGAAGGCCTGGGACTTGTAAGATGAGTCTGATTCCTCTAAGTCCGACTACTGGATTATCATCATATAATGATTTGACAGATTCAAGAGTTACTCTCTTTTCATGAATATCTTCTTCTTCAATTTCCTCTCCTTTTTCTTTCTTGAATTGAGTTATTGCCATATCTTCGATTAACTCGAGAATATCTGGAAGATAATCTTTTATCTGTGGATCACTAAGCCTAATGAAGACAGGATATCCATTCATTGTTTCCAAAAGATTTCCAAATTCGCCATTAAGTTGATCTTCAATTTCTTGTCTGGTTGCATCTCGGTCTTCTTCTTCATTATGGCCAATAAGAAGTTTCTGTAGCATATCTGTACGATCGCCAAGTAAGAACTGATCAGTATTGCAAAGGCCAACTCCTTCAGCGCCTAGGGAACGAGCCCTTGAAGCATCATCAGGATTGTCTGTAGTTGCATAAATCAATAAAGATTTTGACTGAACTTTGTTCGCATCAACATTTGATGTTTCACCTTCTCCTTCTTTTTTAGTTTCGGTTTCCTGTTTTTTACGACGCTCGTTACGAATTTCATCTCCCCATTGTATGATTTGTTGAATTTCAGGATTTTCAGTAAGACTTGCCAAAGTTATTGTTGATTGCTGAATTGGCAATGTTCCAATAAAAACGATAGCCATTCCATCATCTTTGACTGCGAGAGTAACAGCATCTCCTTCGTGTACTGATTTCTCACCAATTTTAAGTTCCATTTCTTCAAGATCAAGATTAAGTCCTTTTGGACATCCAATTACACATGGAACGCCAACATATGTTGCGATAGCTGCAGCATAGGAAGTTTCTGCGTCAGTATCATAAGTAATAACTCCTTTTGATTGTGAAATTGCTGTAAAATCTTCAGAATTGCATGTTTTAGCAACATATATATATTCTTGTTCACCTTCATGAAGCTCAGCCGCTTTATCTGCACTAAATGCAAGTTGACCAGTTGAATATCCAGTGGCTCCTGGGATTCCACGAACAAGTACTTTTTCACTTTCAGCCTCAACTGGTTGTTTTTCACCTTCGGCTTCTGCTTCTCCTTCTTCTTTATCTTCTTCCTCTTCTTGAATTTCAACATTGTTTTCAGCTTGATTTTCTTCTTTAGTTACGGTTGTTGCCTCTTTCAAATCTTCATCTGATATAACACCTTTAGAGCCTTTGATTACTTCATCAAGATCAAATTTGTTTATTGCATCTTCTCTGCGAAGAATCCCATCTTTAACATAATTAACAATAAATCGTAGTTCTGACTCAATACCAGGTGGTTTCTTTATAACTTCAAATTTGCTTATCCAAACTTGGTCATCTTTATCAACTTGAAAATCAAATTTTTCCGTTTCTCTATAATGAAGGTCAAGTTTCTTCATAAGGGCTTCGAGATTTTCAATTGACTTTGGAGTATACTCTTCAATGCCTTCAAACGACGGTGCTGATCCTTGGCCAGATGTTGGGTCTCTTGTTGAAATTGAATTTGTTTTAGCATTTAAAATGGATACTTGAACAATAACTGCAGGATAAGTAGATGTTTGAACAATTGAATTTTCTTGGAAATATTCTTTAGCTTTTTGTGAATTCCATGAATCAAAAACTTTTTTAATTGCCATTTTAAGATCAGTTAATGGCTCTTCTGGGTATTGATTTCCAGACTCATTTTCTATTAATTCTTTGAAATTGTCGCATATTTTGGGATAATCTTCTGGTTCAAGTTCATCTTTTTCGCCTTTAACATTGTTGATGATTTCATCAAATTTATCTGCTTGAATATTTGCTGTTGAAACACCATAGTTTTTAATAGTTTCTTGGTAAGAATTCCAAATTTCCTTCGGGTCACTCGATTTGCTTGCGAGGGCTTTGGTAGATTCCTGAGTAATTCCAATATTGAAAACTGATTCTAAAATATGTGGGATTTGAATTGTTGGTGATGGTCTCACACATAGGAAAAGTGGATTTTCGCCTCCTCCAAATTTTGCATTTAATGCTTCTTCAAGTTTTTTAACATTTTCAAGAATTTGATCCCAAAGTGATGGGCTAATATCTAAAGGTGCATCGTTATCAACAGGAACACTAAGTGGGCTATCTGGAGTCTCATCAGGTTCTTCGTCACCTTCACCTTCATTTGCTGGAGGTTCTTTGTTTTCTTCGGTTTCTTTAGGTTTAAGGCTGTCCCCAAAGTAATCTTCAACAGCTTCGCTTGATATTATAAAACCTTTTGGAACAGGAAAATCATTTTTTATTAGTTCTGAAAGAGTTGTAGCTTTTATACCGAGAATAGATTCTAGTTTTTCTTTACCAATTGTTTCAACAGATTGATCGTACTCAGAAAGCGAATATATTTGATTGTAGGACATATTCTTCGTTATAATTTAGTTTATTTAGTCCGTTTTAATTTCGATTTTCTATGTTTATATGGTCAAATATCATTGCTGTTCCTCCATCTTATTCGTATTCATCATTAAGTAAAAAATAATAAAAATGCTTGATAGGCTTTAAAGGTTTACATGCATTATGTTTTTAAATGAAAAAGAAAATATATTCATGACAAAAATAGGTAAATTCATTTTTAATTTTTGGCTAAAATTAGGAAATAATGAAGATTATCAAAATAAACTATATATTTTGTAGAATATTTGGCCATCAGCATAAATGAAAAAAAAAAAAATCACAATATTATTTTGAAAATAATCTAGATATAAATAGTAAGTTCCAATTAGTATTTAACAATTTAGCAATGAAAGTTTTTTGAAAATATGTTTCATATTTGCAAGTCTAATATATTCAAATATATTTATCTTTTATTTTAGTCAATATTTTTAGGTGTATTTTTATATAAAAGGTTGTATTGTGGTGAATCTAAGCGCAATTGCAAAAAAAGCATCTTAATTCCATTTATGAATTTGTTTTGATAACTTTTTGATAAAGATTCTTTGAATTTGCATGATCATATTTTTTCTGAAAAAAAAAATTGGACAAATATAAATTCAATTATAATTTCTATTAATGTCTTACAAGCAAGCCTTCGACGAGAATAGCGATGAATTTCATGACGTCGAACTTGATGGCGCTCTCTCCAGTGGCCCTCTATTTTACATAGATAAATCCCCTCTTAACGACGTTTTAACTACTGTTGGTGTATTATTCTTATTTATTTTTGTTCATATCTTTACAGCTTGGCGAACACCTTCATATATTACAAGAGATGAACAATTTTACCAACTAAATAATACAAAAGGTACCACATCTGTTGACATTGATGTCAAAATGACATCATTACTCAATTCACATCGTTTTGTTCATGTTGATGGATCTCTTGTTCGCGATCTAGAAGTTGATACAGCAAAAATAAGGCATGTTGAAGTAACTACTATGATTACAACTTCAAAAGGTGGAAATGTAGTTGCAACAGAAGATTCACATCAAACCGATTATAATGTTACATTCACACCCGATATTAAAGAATCATCCTTGTTTGCTGTAATTGAAAAACGTATTTTTAATTATGATTCAATCCTTGTTAAATTAACAGTCCAATCAAACTTCACTGATTTATCTGGCTTAAAGTTTTTCTGGTCATTTGGAAATCCATCCGGACCCAAGTATGCACGTTCATCACGCATTTTAATGGCTTTAATGGTTGCATATATGTTAGTCATTTTCTTCAATAAGCTTCAAATTTCCACAGAAAAGTTTTCACAAATTTTATTAATCATTGTTGGTATTTCTTCAATTATTTCATCAAATCCTGTAGGATTTTTCCTCCCATCCAATAATATTGTTAAAATTCTTGATGCTGTATTAATTACTGCATTCATCGCAATTTTCAGATTGTTCGTAATCTCACAACTCGAAATTATCAGATCATCTTCTCCATCCCCAAGTCCTATCTTTCTTGTTATAATAAGTATTTTCTTATGTCTTCAATCAACAGTCGAAGCAGCTTCAACAATTGATCGTGCTAATTATGTTGACAATGCCCTTCATCTTGACGAAAGAGTTATCCTTTCAAGTGAACAATATCTTGTATATCTTGATCTTACATATATCCTTATCAACTTAGTTTGGGTTATTCTTGCTTATTGCAAATCTGACTCATCACGAAGACTCAACTTCTTTACTCTTGTATTCTGCTTACTTTCTATTTCCCTTTTATTCTCACATGTCTTTTGCCTTTATACTGGCAAATTCATGAACACAATTCTTCCATCAATGACATTCCTTTCAATGCATGTCACAACTGCTGCTTTCTCAATAATGATGCTCAACAATGGAGGTGGAAACTCATATTCAACAATTAAGAACGATAATGATAACAATATTCTTGATGTCGAACAAATGACTGATGATGAAATAAATGATCCTAACGCTGAAGAAGAAGAAGCTGAAGAGGAAGAAGAAGAGGAAGAGGAAGAAGAAGAATAAAATGAATGAAATATAATAATAGTAATCTAAACAATTTTTTTTTTTTTATTTCTATGTTTTATTTTTCACTAATAATTTAATGTTTATTTATGGAACTATTTTAAAATCACCCAATTTTTAAAAGATTAATAATATATTATTTCATTGGTTTTGCAAAATAAAAAAAAAAAATATTAAGAAACTGAGATCATCAATATTAATCTAAAGATATGATATTAGTTGATACGTCTATTTTTTTTTATTATTATTTACATAGTATTTAACAATAATCTAATAATAAATGGTCAGTCGTCAAAGACTGACTACTTTTATCATTTTGAATATATGGTGACCTATTTAACCAAAACTTTGAAAGTGAAACGATTTCCATGCAGAAGATGCATATTGGCGAAAATACAAAAAAAGGACTCGTAAATGCATATACAAAGCTTGTTGATTGATAAAGAGCATTGAAAATTGCGATTTTAAGTAGAAAAATCTGAGCAAATGCAACAGCAATGTCAATTAAAAATACAAAATGCAATTTATTAGTCTGATGCAAGTATGAAATTGCTGAAAAAACGACAGTCGAAGTAAGAAGAACGAAAATTACGTAGTAAGAAGAAAGAATGGCTCCCCAGAAATCAAAAGCAAATGACTTCAAATAGTATCCGCAAAATAAAATGGCTCCATATGATTTTTCTCCTATTTTCATTATTGAAATAGGCAAATATAATGGTGCTAAAACCAGAATAAAGTAAAATGTTTTAATCCAACTCGGAATATTGTAATAAATTCTTGACTTCATAGCTAGAAAGCCAAAGATTATGGCAATTGCCTTGTCAACAAAATCAAATGTTTCCTTTTCTTTTGAGCAATTCATATTAGACGTCCAATCGTTTAATTCATTACAGTATTGAGGAGGTGTGATGGGGAACCAAATAAAAATAATAATAAGCCAACATATAATACCTATTACAATTAAACCTTCTCTCATATTTACATCTGTATCAAGAATTTCTTTATCGAGTTTTACTGAATTGCCAACAACAAAATCGGCAGAATAATTCCAATCTCCTGAGAATGTCAAGTGGTATTCGTTAAGATTATTATTATATATATTTTCAGGATCGCATAGTTGTTTGAGTGGAGTTGAATATAATGATTCATTTGAACGAATAACTCGCTGAAAACGAAGAAAATCAGTCTTAATTTTATTGTGTTTGGCATATTTATTTTTGCATGAAGCAGAGATTTTTAAATTCGGGTTTTCAGAAAAGTGAACAACTCTAACTTCAGCTTGATTGAAATTGTGATATGAAAAATCAGTCATATCACTTACATATTTCTTCTTTATTGGATAAGTTAAAATTGCAACTGGCTTTTCATTAACCAATCTGAAGCCTTGATCAGATAAGCCGTGATTGTCAATTGAAATATACCTATAACCTCCACCATGCTTTTCTCCGCCTTTAATTGACATTGGATGTATTTCCAGAGAAGCCTTTTGATGAATGATTAATTCGTGGTGAGAATGACCAGCCAAAATAGCAGTAATATTATTTGAAGTTATAATATCAATTAGCGTTTTTTTGGAAGATGATTTTGCCCAAACATTGCCATATGATAAAGGGAAATGAGTTAATAATATACGTGAACTACTATTTGATGGTTTGGATAGGGTATTTTCTATTTTATCAATCATTTCTCTTGTAATGTTATAGTAATAGCCAAGTCCGGCTCGAACTGTTGGATAATGATAAGGGTTCATTACAAAAATTTCTACGTCTTCATGAGCAACTTTTGAAATAAGAAAATTTTCATAGTTTTTATATATTTCATTTTTTCGATAGAAATCGCTGTATTGTAAAATATAATGATCTGGTGAATTATATTTTTCAACGCCAAACTCATCATGATTCCCAGATGCTACAATTAATAAATCGCTTTGGTATTCATCAACTATTTTTTTATATGTTATAAAATCATTTTCATATTGCTGACCATGTTTGATAGATGTATTTGATGCGAAATTATCGCATATATCACCAGAGATAAGAATTTTCTCAACGCCTGTTTCATTAAAAATACTAAAAATAGTTTTTGAATCTCTAATTGTTTCAGGAAAAAAAGGCGAAATATGTAAATCCGAAATATACCCAAAAACATGTGGATCATATGATGAATTCCAATTTGGTAATGGGCCGAAGCTTTTGATTTCTTGAACTTTTTGATAATTCTTTCTCATCTTAAAGTATATCATAATTAAAATAATAAAAATCAGCCAAATATAATTTGATAATGAGTATATTAACGGTTTTGTTTGACATTGTTTCTTTTCTAGGTTTATCATGCCAAACAATTCATTGCATTCCATTTTAACTGAGCTGTATATCACAATATTCAAAGGATATATAATTTTGTGAATAAAACGTTTTTCGTTTATACAGAAAAATTTTATTTTTCAATATGATGTGGCATTTCATCATCTCAAAAAAAAAATTGATTGTCCTCACATTTTTTTCAAAAATCATTATGTTTATATTTCGTATTATACTAATTATTTGATTCGAAAATTTGCGTGAAACTAAAAAATTAAAAAATTAAATAAGAAGATTTTGCTTTTTAAGATCTAAATATCTTACAATATATAATATTTTACGATTTTATAATAGCTCTATTATGATTAGTAAATTATATTTATTCTATTATTATAAAATTATTTATTAATATCTTTTGATGTTAAAGAAATTCTGATTTTATTTTTTATTTATTAATTGTGAGCAAATGTGCAAAAATAGCAAATAAAAAATTCTCCAATTATAGCATCTTTTAACCTTATTTAAAGCAATCAAAAAATGATTTTAAGATAAGTGTTTATTTATATCAACATAAATTATACTATCATCTCCAATCATTAAATCATTTCCTAAAAAAAAAAAAAAAAATTATATCTTATTATGTATTATCATCATTCAACGATCAATAGAATATGTTATTTTCTTATAGCAATTTAGGAGTTCATATTGGAAAACCAAATATACAAAAAAGCTTAAATCATTAATTAAGTTTGCCTGAACTTATTGATTTTATTGTTTAAAATTCGATATAAATTAACAATAACTGTATGATTGGATATATATTTAGATGAATTTGCAAAAAAAAAAAAAAAAAAAAAAATATTTCCAATATAAGAATCAAAAGATAGCGTCATTATATATGTATACAAATAGTCAGCATGAAAAGTATGAATCCTGCTAGATTATATTATATGTGATATACTAATATGCTAAGTCAGAAAATATATTTTTTTAAAAAAAATTTATAATTCTGAATAGTGTTAGTAATAAAGGCCCACATAAAAAGAACTTGCCAGATTATGTTTCATTCAAAATGATTTAAAATGATTAATGGGAAAAAAAAACAGATAATATATATTTATATATAAAACAATAATAGTTACAAAGATTTCATATATAAAGTTTGATATCTATTATTAAAATTAATCATCAATTGGTTCAGCCTCAAGAAGCTGAAGTCTAGTTTCAAGATCCTGAATTGAAGAATCGTTTTCAGAAATATCAATTTGATTAGAATTTTCAATCATTTTTAGACATGCATTAGATAATTCAGTCATTGATCTTGCATAGGCATTCATATATGATTCAAAAGCAGCAGTGATTATTTGTAAAAACATCTTTCGGTAATTGACTTCAAATTCTGCGTTTTGTTTCTTTTGAGATTCTAGTGCTTCGAATGCTGCTTGTCTTTTTTGACAGTTTGATTCATATGTTGATTGTATTTTAGATTTAATTGATGAACTCATCGATGTTTTTTGAGCTCTTTCTAATTCGTTGCGTGATGATATAACTGCTTTTTCGTATTTATCAAGATTTGCCTGTAATTCAGATGTTTCTTTTCTTTTTTTAAGAATATCATCATGATAAGAATTCAATTGTCTCATGTCGTTAGGTAAAGAAGAGGTGGATGAAAAAAGTTTTCTCATTACCTCCGTTTCCAGTCTTTGGGCATCACTAAATGAAATTAAGCTGTTTTTGAAAATTGTTTCCTGAAGTCTTGCATATTCATTCAAAGATGATCCGAAAGCTTGTTGTAAGCCATTTAATATATTTCCATCTTCTTTTTGCAATTTTTCTATATCAGATGCGACATTACTATACTCTGGAAAAGTTTGGAGCTTATTTAAAAACTTCCCAACAAATCTCATATGAGATTTAGAAAATATTCTTATAAAAACCAATTGAGTAATCTATCAAAATTTGAATTAGCAAATTAAATCCATAGCTATAAAGCATAGAAAATTTTTTTTTAATTTTTGGTATATCTTTTTTTGTGATTGGCAAAGCAGCATAAAAATATATAACTTGAGTTAGCAAATCCCTTCTAATTCTAAAACTATTTTTATAATTGTAATAAATTTAAAACCTTTTTATCGTTTATAAAACAAGCAACTACTAATTAGTAAAAAAGTAGCAATAATTAAAAAATAATAGTATATGATATAGAAATATCGACATTATTTATATAACAAATATCTATTAAAAAAAACAAATCTATTTTACAACTGGTGGAGGAGAATAAACATTTGAATAGTGAACAGGTTTTGTAAGGCGATAGCTTGGTTTCATTGAAACATCGTCAGAATCTATTGAAGTTTTGAATTGTGTTTGATTTGGAATGATCTGAATTTGTTTGGGAGTTGAAATCTCATCTTTTTCCTTAATTTCTCGATTTTCATTTTTATTTTCATTATTTTTATTTTGTATTTGATTTTTAATTTTATCTTCTGTCTTTCCTCTGCAATAGTTGCTTCCAGTCTTTTCCATAATTTCAACTAACTTTTTAGCATCATCTATATTGTTATCTGCTGCATATTTCAAGTATTTCAAGGTTTCATTTTTATCTTCTTTGACACCAAGTCCTTGATGGAGGCATAAGCCATAAAAGAACGCAGCTTTTGCATTTCCCTGATCAAGAGCTTTTTTGAAGTACTTAGCGGCTTCGGTATAATTTTTTTTAATTCCGAATGCATTGAATAGGCATCGTCCATAACAATATTGAGCTTCATCATATCCATTATCAGCTGAGATTCTGAAATAACGAACGGCTTTAGTTCGATTAATTTTAACGCCTTCACCATTAGCTAAGCAAATTCCATAGCAATACTGAGCTTTGGCATGACCGCTTAAAGCAGCTTGTTTTAAATATCTGAAAGCTGTGTCTTTATCAGGAGCTTTCATTCCTATTC
The DNA here is from genome assembly GCA_039105265.1 of Tritrichomonas musculus. Classification (NCBI taxonomy): domain Eukaryota; phylum Parabasalia; order Tritrichomonadida; family Tritrichomonadidae; genus Tritrichomonas; species Tritrichomonas musculus. Next base: position 1,994,315 of record JAPFFF010000015.1, on the reverse strand, counting down.
CGCAATAATATAGTATACCAAGTGAGAATTGAGCTTGAACATTTCCTTTATCAGCAGCTAATCGATAATAATAAACTGCTTTTTCATAATCTTGTTGAGTTCCCTTACCTTCATAATACTGCAAACCATATCTACAGTTCATTTCAGCTTCATTGTTAATTCTATTAGATTCATTAGAAAAGCACTTTAGCCTATCAATTTGTAGAAAAAGTTGTTGGCGTGAGCCAAATCGATAATTATTTTTTAAAAAAGAAGCTGAAGAAAGATGGTTGCAAAGGTCGGCTGAAATGTTGGCAATATAGCTGGGATTTATGCTGTTTGCATTAAGGAGATTTCTAGAAAATACAGAATGAGAAATTTGAGAAATCATAATAAAAAATGATAAGAAAGATTTTAACGATATATATTGAAGTAATTATTATTGAAAGAAAAAGTTTAGTTATTTTGTATCAGTTATCATTCATAATATTTTAAAACAAAAGGAGTTTTTATTTGGGATAATAAAATCAGGCAGAAATAATATAAATACATTAAATTCGTTATTATAAAAAAGCAAAATCTTTTTCTCACAAAAATTCTTTTGATAAACTTTTATCCATATTAATTTTATTCAATTTTTAAAAATAAAGTAAATCCTTTTATTCAAAATTAAAAAAAAATTAAAACTAATATATTATTATTATTCGCTTTCCTCGTTATGAATATAATAAGTGAATTATTCACTCAAAACACAATTTACCCAAAAAGTTCATTTTTTAGAAGTTTTTTTGGGTTTTTTACATTTTTGTATTTATGTCCCTGGTTAGCTTTTAACGCCCCAAAAAACCCAAAATAATTTTAAAACTTTTCTAATTAATAATTTTTTTTTTTTTTAAGGGAGTAGTAGCTAGGCTTTTGTGTCCGTATAAAAAAGTTTCCATTTTCTAACTTTTTGATGAAGCTTTAAGAATTTTAATGGATACAAAATTTTTAAAAATCCTCTTTTTGAGAGTATTTTTTGAATATCTGTGTCCATAAATTTTTTTTTGGACATATAATATTTCTTTTGTAAAAAAACGAAAATATCATATTCATTTTTCTCCCTTTTTTAATTTGTCTTGTTAAAGAAAAAAAGTGAAAGTAGATATCTTTTTTTTTCTTAAATTTTGAATAATACTCTTAATTTTTTTTCTTTAACCAAATTAAAAATATTTTCGTAAAAATGTAATTATATGTATTATTTCTTCAATATTTCATTATTATATAAATATATAAAAATATATTTTTAAAATAAAAAAAAATATTAAAAATATTATAATATATTGAATAAAATTTAACAATATGTAATTGACAAATCAAATAAATAATATTATAACAAAGATTAAATAATAAATTAATAAAAATATTAAACCATATAAATAAATATTTATGTATAATAATATTTACAATCTCATTTATTATTTAACCACGACGATCAAATATCCATTTAATTCATTGGAATTAATTAATTGAAAATTAAGAGTGTATCCAAAATTGAAATAAATGTGTCCAAATGGATATTTTGGACACTCAATAGTTCTCAAATAATAACGAACAAAATTTTGTATCCAAAGCTCACTTTTTGAATTTAAATGGACACTTTTTTATAAGGACACAAAAGCCTAGAGTAGTAGGATGAAAATCACTTTTTATGAGCTATATCAAAAAAATTGAATAAATTTTTTAGTTCTAAATAACTTTAGATTTTATATATTCCAAATAATTTTTAATATAATTTATATTTATTTATTTATAAATTATTTTTATGTGTCATATTATGGCTTGAATTTATATACGACATTAATAATTGAATTAATTTACAAATATAAAAGATATTGCAAATAGAGTTGATTTGAGAAATTTGAATTTATTCAAAATATTGAAAGATTTTTTAATTTCGAAAAAGCCGAATAAATTTATATGACAATATATTAGTTAATAAATGAAATATATTATTTTAAATCATAATTATAATTTTTAATCAATATATAAATCATATAAATATTTTATAAATAGCAAGTAATTATCATTATTAAAATATATACAAAAACTAAAATATTGATAAAAATCCTATCAATATTTTTTTATATATTTTTTTTATTCCACAAATTCTAGCCCTTATATTGCAAATAAACACGTGCAACAACAAGTGCATGACTTTATGAATTCATTTGGAACAAAAGATCACCTTTTTTTATCAAAAAGCCTCAAAATCGAAATGATATCTTTAAAAACTATCGACGTTTTTGACGGATGTAGTAATTAATTATTCAATTTTATACTTGAATATACTTTACAAACTTTTATTTTAATTGGAACTTATGAAGATTTAGCTTTTTTAGCGAATAAAAATAATCGGCTAGAATAAAAAATAACACAAATTTGCCGTGGCTTTTTCAGAAGGACTGTTCAAATACTTATTAACCAGATTGAAGCAAATAATTTGACAAAGATTCGAGATTCAGACGCATTATTACACAACATTCTCGAGATGAATCATCTCCAAAACTTTCCTCAGATTCAGCGCTCCATACACAACATTCTCGAGATGAATCATCTCCAAAACTTTCCTCAGATTCATTATTTTTTAAATTAGCCAAAATAATTTGTTAAAAACATTTTGTGTATGTATAAAATAATGCAAGAAAACACTTGTTGAATTTTTAAAAAGCAGCTATTCTTTAAATTTATGAAATTTGGGGTTTGAAAAATTATATAAAATTTCGAAGAATTGATTATTTTACAAAAAAGTTAAGTGGAGACTACTTTTAAGCGGTTAGGAACTACTTTTATGCACAACTTTATATAGCTTGAACAAAACTATATCTTTCTAGAGCATTTGCAATCCTGATTATTGTATTGATTAATCTGGAAATGCTAATTCTTGAATGAAGGGATATTGAGAGTCATTTAATTGATAAAAATAATACATAGTGAGATAGAAGCATACTTCAAAATAAAATTTGAGGAGTTCCAAAGGCATACAGTGATTCCTAATTGCATTAATCATTAAATTGGAAGGTAAAGCATAAAAAGAATAAATCCAATCGCCATGCTCAATTGCTTAACTTGTATGAGATGATGAAAAAATTTCAAGCGGATATCAATCTTTCATTTTTCCAATTTGTGAAACATCTGTGAGATCTTTTCTCATTGAATAAGATTCTTGTTTCCAACTTCCATATTAAAAATTTCAAGGGAGTGCCGAAAATCAGATACAGGAATTTGTTGAACATTTTGCTTTGATAATTCTGAAATAATTTGACTTTAACATGCTCTTTTTGTAAAAGAGTTTCATGAGGCAAAGGAAAGTACTTTCTTGGAAAAAAGTAGCATTTAGGTCAAAAAATATATATTTAAATAAAATTGCAATGTAATTATAAGAATATCAATGCCCGTTTTTGTACTCATTTTCTAAAGCTTTTATTATAAAACTATTATCATCATTTTTCATAATTTCTATCTCATTTAACCGTTTTTTGGAGTTTTTCATTCTCTCTTTGTAAAGAATTTAATTCATGCTTTATATTTTCTTCATTCTTTAGACGATAACTTTGAATAATTTGGATAACAAAACCGATCGTTAAAGACAATCTTGATAAGAAAGTTCATCCTCATAAAGGTATGATCCCAGTATCACATCAATCTCATTCTTCTCAAGAATATATGAGGCATATAGCATTTAATAAATCTAAACAATTCCAATTTCAATCCTATACTTGTAATCTTTCATAAATATTCTTATCAATATGCTTGTTCAAATATAATCAAACTGGTATATAATTATACACAATCAATTATATATGAAAGTTAATTAAAAATATCACTTTTTATTTTAAAAAAAACACGTTATTTGAGAACTATCGCTTCCAAATTGAGAAAGATTTGAATTGATTGAAAAATTAAACCTTCTTTTTTTATTTGAAATTAAATATTTGTTTATTTTTATAAGCTAATTATGGTAAGATACAGTTGCTTCACTTTTGTAACGATAAAACCCACTTTTGTAACGAAAAATGTAACCACCAAAATTTTTAAAAATTTTATCACATAACTTTTTTAGTTTAATTTTCACTTTCGTAACGAAAAATTTCACTTTCGTAACGAAATTATTATAAATTCATTTTAACCAAAAAAGAGAGAAGGCACGAACAAAAAAGCATGCTAACAGTTGTTTACTAATACGAAATTTGAACTTTTTGGCTTTTCAATTGCGAAATAAAATCATGAGCCAAATATGCCAAATATACTCATTTAAAATAATCTGAAGCGCAAAAATCAATCATACTACTATTTCCTTTACTTAGTAAAGTATATTTCAAAGCAAATTGATTTCGAATTCAATTTTTTTTTTAAAAGCATTTGCTAATTATCATTCAATTACCTTATTGACGGCTCATTTAAGATGATTTTTTTGGAAATGTTTGTTGTTATTATTGTTTTTAAAGTTAAAATCAATAAAATTTAAAAAACAATAATAAATTTAAAATCAATAATACCAAAAGAAGAAGTTTTATCATGACAGTCTTCTTGTGTTAATTTTTTTCTCCTTGAGAAATGATAGTACACAGTGGACATCATTTTAAAAAATAAAAATTTTCACTTTTTCATTGGTTTATGATTTGAAAAAGTTTGAGCATTTTATTTCTATAAAAAAATAAGAATATCTATGATATTTTTAAATTAAATTCATTTTAAAATTAATTTTAATATTTATTACATTCATTCATTTTATTTTTATCCATTTTTATTTGCTCTTTTGGCGTTAAAACGTAAAAAAAGAAAAAAAGAATGACATGTGATATAAAAAGACAAAATGATAGGAAAAATGATAGAAAAAATGATAGGAAAGATACTTTATTATTATTATTATTAAAAATTAAAAACGTTTCTATGATTAGCAAAATACTATTGACTATTTAATCATTTTGCATTTTTTATATTATAAATATCTTTTAAGTATTATAATAAAACTTCTTCTTTTATTTAAAAACAATAATAACAACAAACATTTCCAAAAAAATCATCTTAAATGAGCCGTCAATAAGGTAATTGAATGATAATTAGCAAATGCTTTTAAAAAAAAAATTGAATTCGAAATCAATTTGCTTTGAAATATACTTTACTAAGTAAAGGAAATAGTAGTATGATTGATTTTTGCGCTTCAGATTATTTTAAATGAGTATATTTGGCATATTTGGCTCATGATTTTATTTCGCAATTGAAAAGCCAAAAAGTTCAAATTTCGTATTAGTAAACAACTGTTAGCATGCTTTTTTGTTCGTGCCTTCTCTCTTTTTTGGTTAAAATGAATTTATAATAATTTCGTTACGAAAGTGAAATTTTTCGTTACGAAAGTGAAAATTAAACTAAAAAAGTTATGTGATAAAATTTTTAAAAATTTTGGTGGTTACATTTTTCGTTACAAAAGTGGGTTTTATCGTTACAAAAGTGAAGCAACTGTAATGATTATTTAAAAAATAAACTTTTTGAAAAAACTTTTCAGTTATGTTTGTATTTTTGAGATTGAAAATTGTTACATCTCATTGAAATCTCAAAATTCAATTAATTTCAAACCCAACACCGATGAATCAATTCCTCAAAATATTGGCTTCCTTATTTGGCGGAATTTTCATTGGTAATCAATCAAGGCTTTCTATTATTATTCGTTTTGTTATTTATTTTATTATTCTTGTTTTTTTTGAAATTTTCTTTTATATTGATTTTAATGGCGAAGCAAACTCAAATGAAAACGATGACAATTGTACTATACATCTTATTGCAGCTGGAGCATTGACATTTTGTATTTTTATGATCAAGTTGATCTTATGGATTTTAAATACTGTTGTTAAATCAGTTGATGAATCATCAGATTCTATGGATTCCAAGATCGAAAATAGGCCTGATGATATCCCTCCAGATATTTGGCAACTACGGGACACAATTATAAAGTCCAAAGATTCACAAGATTTAGTTATTGCTGATCTACTTGCATCAGGAGTTGATTCTGCTGGTTTAATGAATTTGGTTAATTATATACAAAGAAATGACCAAATCTCTGAATTATCAATCAGCAAATCAGACGACAATAGCGGATATGTTATTAATATTTGCGGTAAATTATTTTACACGAAACTAAGCCCAAACAGCTTTGGCAAAATATTTCCCTCTAATTCTTCGTTTTTTGTTGTTTTAATGTCTGCTTTATTATGCTTTATATCCACGTATTTTTCATTTTCCATCAAATCCTACTTATTATCTCGTGAAAAATGGTGGATAGCAATTGTATGTTCAATTTGTATTTATTCAATTTTATATCCTGTTGATTCTGATCCATATTCAACACGTATTTTGGATCAGTGGACTGGATGTTCAAGACCATTCGCATTATTTGTTATTACTGGTTTATGGTTGCTCGTTATTCATCTCGATGATCTTTATTTCATTCAGAATAATCATAACAAACAGCCACGCTTTGTAATATCTTTTTTATACAATGTTTCAATTAAGTGGGAACTTATTTCACCATATTTAAACGACATCTTTCGTTATGGATTGATCTTTTTGCCAATTCTAGTTTTCACTGGAATGATTAGTCATCCTATTTCTTTTTTAATATCAATTATTGAATCATTTAATCGCTATTTTTTCGGTCAAAATGGAGTATCTAATATAGTTCATCTTTTTATTCAAGTCATTCGTGGAGCAGCATCAGTTGCAATCAGCTGGGCATTACTTAACTATAAATTCTCAGGATTAACTTTAGCAGCATCAATAACTATTTCCACATTTTTAGGAACTTTTCCGATCCTTTATAATTTTAAGAAAAGTTCTTTAAAGCTAATCTTTTTTTCATATCCTTTTTTATTATCGTCTCTTAGTTTTCTGCTTTCGTTCTGCCTTGTAGATCTTGCAGGAAATCGATGGGATATTATTTCGTGGATTTCGTTCGGATGGATTCTTATTGTTGATGTTCTTTTTCCTTATTTTTCATCAAACGAAAGATACTTTTTACTTCATTTTCGTTTATTTCACTCATTTTGTGGATCAATTCTAATTAGAAATCTTACCCAATTAATCGTCACGCCTCTTTTTATTAGTAGTGTACTTCACTCCACTAATAAATATATCCACAACGTTTCTGATTCATACGATGATATTGGTATAACGAAAGGAAATGAAGTTATAAAACAAATTTTTACACCTCAAATTCAAGAAAATTTTTCTTCAAACAGTTTACCAAAATTAGTTGTTGCTTTCGCCATTGTTCATGGGATTCAAAAAGCTAATACAGAACCTCACATTTTTTTCGTTGCTGTTTGTTTAACTGTTTTAACATTGCCATATGAATTTGATTTACAATTTCCTGCCGTTAATTTTATAATTTCGTTATTAATTTCCGCAAAACTCGAGATATTTATTCCGCAAGTTAAACTTGCATTAACCTCACGTAATGCATCATTTTTATTTAAAAATGATGAAAATAAGCAAGGTTTTTTATTTTCATTTTTTATACAATTATTTACCAAAATTTTCCAAATGATCCCAATGGCAGATTTATTATTCAAAGTTCCATCTCTCATTTGGTCTTTCATCACAGGAGCCTCTTTCATTTCAATTAAAGGTATACCTTTTCTTCTGATTTCTTCTCCTATCAGACCAACTTATTTCTTTGATTTTCCAGTTTGCGATGATCAAGAACTAGAATCAATTTTTTCCAAAAAAGAAGGGGATATTTCAATCGAAGCGCCTGTTTACGCATCTGTTTCAAAATCGCTTGAATCAAAGTTAGCCACAATCATTCGTTCAGGTCGTTTAGGATTTGTAAATAGCGGGGATATTTTTCTATTTCAAGAGAGTACGTCTCTTCTAACCGTGTTAGTACATATTATTGTTATCGAACCATATTGTATAAAAATGAAAATTCGTGGTCTAGAATATACTGACAGAACACTTTGTCATGCTGAAGAAGATCTCTTTTTACTTGAATTAATAAATGGGTATCATAGATTCCCCAACTTCTTTGCTTCAGCAGTAGCCTCATGCGCAACTTATGATATTCGAGCGCTTGGAATTCCCCTCAAAGTATACGAAAGTTCGAAAACGAATGTACAAGAAGCATTTCTTGGTATTGAACCATCATTCAATATCAAAATACTAGTTGTTTCCTATTGTCATGTATTCAAAGCATTATCTTCACTTAGCAACATAAATGTGCAAGAAGATATTCAACAATTACCTACAGATATTGCTGAATCAGAAATAGTTCAACTTTTTCATAGCCAGCAAAATTTTGAAATAATTAACGACCTCCTTAAAGAAAGTTGTTCACTTAATGATGATGAAATTGGCCTTCTTTTTGGACTTTTTGTCATGGTATGCACATCAATTCTTGACGAATCAGGGAACTTCATTGTTGGTAAAAATGATACAGATCCAAATGTACCATCCACTTTAAATGTTGTCGACTTTTTCAATGGCCGCGTCATCTTTCGAGATGAGTTTCAGTGGATATATAATTATCCAATTATTTTTGATGACTTTATATTGCCAACTATTCGAATTGGAGTTGTTGCTAGTTTTCTTGCATCAAGTGGACTTCTTGATGATACTCAAAATATCGAAGAAATCAGCGATTTCATCGATGAAGTTTGTGAAACTTACATAATAACGACGATAAATTCACCAATTTATCGATCAACTTTTCTAGGAGTTGAAAATAGTCAAGATTCATCTTCATCATCGTCACCTCAAATTTCTTCTCATTCTTCAAAAAGTTCTGAAAATGAAATTGACAAAAATGAGAATATTAATAAATTTGACAAAAGAAAGAAAATTATCATCCTTGATAAAATTAATAATGAAGATGTAATTATAAGATTCTCCAGAAATAAAGTTAAATGGGACGTCTTAAAGATTAATCATGAATGGATCAGAGCATTATGGGCAAATGATGTAATGGACATCCTATTTTACGGAAACACTGAATCTGAAAGAATGTCAATTCAATATAATAAATTGTTCCTAAATAACATGATACTTCAGGCGTGTGATTCACCAATTGGATATCCTGCTTACGTAAGCAAAGTTGTGGAATCTTTGGTGCATCCTGGCTCTATCAAAAAATTCTCAACTTGATGGAATGTTTTTTTTTTTTTTTATTTGTTTGTTTGTTTGTTTTATTTTTTATGTTAGACTTAAATTATAGATTTTAAATATTGCTTTTATTTTATTTTTTTGAATTATTTGATGGTTATCATACATACTCATAATGATATCTCTAAAAAATTTGTTCTTCAAATTTGGAACCACAATATTTTAAATGGTTGTAACTAAATAATCAATCTGCTTTTTTTAGATTAATAATATTTCAAAATGTTTTTTTAAATATATAATTGAACAAAATGAAATAGTGAGTTCAAAAAGGTAATATGAGCATTAGATTTAGTATTCAAATAATTTATTTATTAAGATGATTATATTGATTTTAAAATGTTTTTTTATTTCATATACAAATAATAAGATTAGGGAATTTTCTTTTTGCATACGCATTAAAGATAAAAAAATTGAAAAAGCAGTGATTAATCAGGTAAACAAATATTTTTATTAATACAAGTCTATAATTTTAGATTATTGTTAATATTATTTTTAAACTGAAAAAAATATAACAATATCACCATTTAATTGGAATAATATCATTTTGTGAGAATTCTTTCTGGCATTTTGGACAAAAATAATGTGAATTTTCATTTAGCAGTTCAAGATTCAAACATCTGTCACAAAAAGTGTGTCCGCAAGAAGCCAAACAAATTGTTTTTGGATGGCGGCAATTTGCGTATTCTTTCTTTTTCTTTTCAATTTCGTATTGTTTTTTCACTTTTTCGATTTCATTTTTTTTATTTTGAATTATTAGTTTAAATTCTTCTGCAACTTGATTTGCCCATTCACAAGAAGCTGGCGCAATAAAAACATTTTCAAAATTTGTTTCTTCTGCTTTAAACAAGTTAGAAATAGCAGTGAATGCGGATGTTGCTGCTTCAATTCTTGGTAATTCGGAAATAGTTCGTACAATATCAGTATTTATACACTCAAACCCACAGTTTACGCTTGTTCTTGTGTCTTCAAAATTTTTTCTTTCAATTAATAATTTCGTTTTTGGAGCTGAATTAGCTCGAGGATATTTTGTTGGAAAATCAGCTTCGAGTTTCTTTTTCTTTTTTAATCTTTCCTCAAGTTCGTCAAAAATCTTTTTATCGTCAAATCTTTTAATCATTTTGATTATCGAATTGTGAAATCCAGTAAACACATCAAGTAATTCTTGCTGATGAACAATAGATAAACTGTTTTCAGCATTATCAGTAACAACAACTGACGCAGAAACTGATGGTTGATTTGTTTGATTTTTTGAATACTTAATACGAGTATCAACCTCCTTAAAGAAAACTTTTTCTTCATCAATAAACTTTAAAATATATTTTGTGTACGATTTTGGTTCAAAAAAATTCTCATATGATATATGTGAATTATCAATAACTGATATCTTTCGATATATGCATTCGATATGCGTATATCTATTTGTTTCATCTTCAAGACATTTTAGAGTTTTATACATATCTGATGATATATTGGCTAAATCACTAACAAGTATGTTGATTTGTTGTTGTTTTCTCTGAATTTTAACATAGTAAGGTCGTAATTTAGTAAAAAGTGTGTCAAATGCTTTTTTAAGATTTGAGTTGATTTTTTTGTACTTATTAAAATCTGAATAAGTTCTAAGTATTTGTGGACTTGGATTTTTTTGATAAATTTTGGATCCATCTTGCGTTGATTTCAACGATGAAAAATTTTCTAAAAGGCGATCCCTAATTGGCTCAAGCGATATATAGAATTTATTTAATGATTCGAGATTTTCGTTATTATAGCTTGAACTTTCATTAATTTTTTGAACAAAGTGAGATGCTTCAAGTTGGGTTTTTAGTTTGTGAAATTCAACAAAAATTGAATTTGGTAAGTGATTTGGTATTGCTTGAATATAGTAATTGAATTTAACTCGATAGTTCATGTCCTTCATCTCTTCTGATATTGTGAAAAATTTTTTCCGAATTTCTTGAACTTTTGAAGTTGTGTACTCATCGCACAAGGACTTGCATGCAAACGATGATATAAATTCCGATAAATTTTGAGAAAGTTGGGAGTAATTAAAAATAAAATCTTTTTTGGTTTTGAAAATCTTACCATATTTTAGCATTGAATTGTTTTCGATGTCATTGTTTTTATTTATGTAATTCGTTTGAATAAATAAAATTTTTTCATCATTCGCAATACGTTGAAGTTGTGATAAAAAAGATAGAATAGTTGAATTTAGAGTAGCAAAACCTTGAGAACGTTGGCATATATCGTAATTCGTATCTTCAAGTTGGTCAAGTCGTTTTTGGAGTTTGGAGTTTATATCAAAAAAAGCAGAGTGTGATTCCTTTCTCATTTTATATGTTTTATCGGCCAAAAATGCCCTGAAAAATCAAAATTTTTCTAAAATTCTATATTTATACTAGAACATGTTATTTAACTTTATTATATGACTTTGTTTTTATTGTTGAATGTTGAAATAAAAATTTTGGAAATTTTGGATTGTGAAGGATTAAACGGTTTCCTAAAAAAGCTCCTGCTTATCTCTTTTATAAAAACATTATTTTATGAAATACTCATCTGGCCATGAACAAAATATTAACGCGTTAGATTTTTGTGTTGATTTTTCAAAGAATGAAAATTGCCGTTTTCTTGAGCAGCATGGTGCAAATCCTCAATTAACTTCAACCCCAACTGCTGAAGAAATTAATTTAATGCTCGAAGATAGTATAAAGCTTGAGAAAGAGCTCCAGCATAAATATGTTACCTTTAAAGACACATATAAGCCTATATTAGACAAACTTCTAGAAAAAAAGCAAGCCAATCAGAAACTTAAAAGGCAGGCATTACCAAATAATTTAGTCCCGCAGATACGTAACCAAAATCCGCCAAGTAAGCCAACGAATCCAGTAATCCCAAAAGATAGATTGCAGCAAAGAATTCAGCACGAAACTCCTTTAATTCAAAATCCACCAATAAAACTTGAAAAGTTAAACAATAATCAAACGACTACTCAAAGCAGACATCATGATAAAAAGAACGTATCAAAGAGTACTGGAAATGAAAAGCCTTCGCGACCAGTAACCGACAAAGTAAATAAAAGCAGTGTTTGGTATAAAGCTGAGCCATTTTTTCAGAAACTTCCATCAAAAGAAGAATATCGTAAATTATTCTCCATAATTGACGATATAGTTGAAAAAAGAAAGGCTAGAGAAAAAGATGTTCAAAATGATGTTAATCCTGTCCATTGGAGTGTGAGAATGAATGAATATGTACGTCCTGGTAAAAAAATGCTTAAAGTTCCTGCGCCACCTCCTGATGCAAATGATATCTCTGACTTTTGGAAAAATGCTCAAATTCCTTTTCAAGTGGAAGCTGTGCAAAAACGAAGTTTTAGTTGTTTTCATTATTTAATTAATTCTTTCATTGAACTTGATAATATACCTGCTCAAAATTCAAATTCTCCTATATCTTCACCAAGCCAAAATAATGAACTTAAAACGAAAGAAAATGATGATTCTACCCAAAAGCATAGAGAACCGGTTCCAATTACTTGTTTTGCATTATTACCTCAAATAGAATCAGAGACATATATGGCACTCTCTTTCGACCAACGCTTATCACTTGAATTAGAAAGCCTTGGACTAAACCTGCCTAGTGGTTCTGTTATAAAAAAGCTGAGTCCAATTGAAAGAGAGATTAAAACTAAAAAAACAGAAAATAATGAAATTATATCTACTTTAATCGAAATGAGGGATAGTATTATGGATAATATCGATGAATTCCAGTTAGAGCAGCAAAAAAGAGATGAAATGATTGAAAAATCACGTGCTGAACTTGCTAAACTGCCAGCAAGCAAGCAGTCAAAATAATTATATTATATTATATTGTTTGTTCGAAGTTAACATATTTGTTTTCTTGTTTGTTTTTGTTTGATCTTAGTTAATACTATTTAAAATATGATTTAAAAATATATTTACTCATCTTTTAAAGTAATTATTTATGGAAATGGGAAAAAGTAAAAGACTTCCCCTTCCAAGAATATATTATTGTCGTTAAAATATAAAATAAATGAACGCCTTTATAACAATTATAATGATTTTAACTTTTTCAAAAGAGTGAACCACAAAATTTTTATTTTTTGAATAAGAAAAGATAATAGTTATCATTTTATTCAATTTTCTGTTTTGGAAATTTATTTTATTCATATTTATGAAAACAATCAAATTAGATTAAAAATTATGGAATGAAGTGAGGTATATAAGATGATTTCTTGTAAAGTTCTGAAAATTTAAAATATTCATTATTATGATTTTTAAAGTAAATTTTAATTTTTATAAATGATTTAAAGATTTTTGTATTTTATTAATTAAAAAATTGATTGATTCTTAATCGAAATTTTTGAATATTCTTTGAAACATTAGAATTTTAATGTGTAAAAATCTTTTGTATTTATTGATTTTTATTAAAAACAATAAAATATACATTATATATTAAGATATTAAGATATTATAAAATAATTATAACTACTAAAGAAGGAAAAATTAAGAATATAATTTTATTTCAATTTTCTGTTTTCAAAAATTTTATTTAAAAAAAATATTTTTTTATTCCTTTTAATCTTTGTTTAGAATAACAAAAATACATATTAATAGCATGAATAAGAATAAAAATTTATTGTATGATAAACATTGAAAATAGTTAAAATAAAAAAATTAATAAATTATGATTTTTGTCATCTTATATTTCTAATATTTTTGAAAATCATAGAAAGATTCTGAAATAAAATTTGAATATAATTTTTTTTTAATAAAATGAAGCGTAGATTATCAATCTCTTCGGAAAAGCGAATTCAAAAGAACATCCAAAATAAAAGAATGTTTCAAGCATCTACTTCTACTAATGATATTATCAGCAATTCTAGAGAAAGAGAAGGACATTTTAGATGTTTTCTTATTCTGGGAATTGACACTAGTAGAGAAGACAACCCAAAGCCATGTATCCTTTCTATGTTTCCTTCTCGACCTGTCAAGTTTTCAGATAGTGAAATGAAAGATATTATTAATTTTTGTTATCCTCAAGGTTTTAAACAAATTCCTATTTCATCACCGTTGCGCAATAGCAAGGCTTCAGCAGAGTCATCATCTATTTTAACTGGATTTGTTTTCTATCTTCAAGGTAAAGAGCGTCTTTATGGAGTTGTACTTCATATTCGTATCCCAAATGACTCAAAAAGTTTTGTTGGAGACAAGTTTGATCGTTCTTATCCATTTGGTCTTTGCGTAATTTCAAAGTATCCTGATATCTCATCTCATTTTCAGTTTTTAAGCGATATTGCTGATGCAATTGTTTCAGATGTTAAATTACCTGATAGAAGTGTTGAGGTGCCAGAATGGCTGCAAAACCGAACAGAAAAATGCTTGCCATCTTTGCTTATTCATCCTAAATGTCCTTTAATTGCCGTTTCAATGGGTGTGCACTCACCACGATTTCTCCTTCCAGATATCCTAAGTTATTACTCAATCAATTTTCAACCAATGTTAAATACGTCTGATTATTTATTATATCCAACATTTCAAACACTTTTATCCTTTTTCTCATCCAAGGATATTGTTAAAATTTACACCTATATTCTATATGAAATATACGTAGTTTTTACATCTACTGACATGAACAGATTATCTTTTTGTGTATTAGCTGCAACAAATCTTATAAAAGGATTAAATATTGAATCCAAAATATTCCCTGTTTTGCCTGAGTCAGACAACTTTCTGCCTATATTTGAAACTCCATTCCCATTTATAATTGGTTACCCGCATAGATTCGATAATGTTGATGTTGTTATTGATATAGATAAAGGAAAAATCACAGAAAATACAGCTCTTCCAAAATTACCTCATTCTGCTAAGTTAATTGCGCAAATCGATTTATTATTGTCAAATTATCAAGCTCAAATGACAATTCCTTCGAAGACTTCCTTTAAAACGTTGTTATCAAAGCAAAAGGTTAATCCCGAATTCATCAAGTTTACCTCAAAAGCAGATCAGCGAATCTATCCGAAATGCTTCCGTGATTTTGCAGATACAAAATATATTGTTAATCCAAGAATTATTCAAAGTATTTCTAAATTATTTTACAAACCCTTTGTACCAAATTTGGCTGATTTTATAAAAATGCATTTTGTCACAGATACAACTATTCGATCAAATCCTGTTACAGTTTTTAACAAGGAGATGTTTATATATCACATTGATGATAAGTTCCAAGACTTTATGAAATACTTTTCCAATACTCAGATGTTTCAACAATTTGTCGAAAAACTTGCGGATGAGGTTCAAATGAATAAAAATCTTTTAGCAGTCAGAAAACAACAATTTAAACTTTTCCAAACACAAATTAGTGCAATTATGAAAAAGCTACCAAAGCAAAGGAGAAAATCATATCCAAAAGTTTTGCTTCCAAGCGAAAAGCCAAGTCTTATTGATACGTTAGACAAGTCCCCTTAATAAATTATATTAAATGTCTTTCATATTAAACTTGAATTGTTCGAAATTTTTTTACTTGTTTATTTGTTTTTTAAGTATAAAGTAGATATGTAATCAAGCAATTAACTTGGAATAGAAAAATAATAATAACAAAAACTTTTCACCTGATAGTTATGACTCATAACTTATGAGTAACCATAATGAATGAATTTTATTATTAACGAAAAGGGGAAAAAGCTAAATAAAATAATAAAATGAAACCTAAGTCAGGCAAAAATATCAAATTAGTTTCAATTGATCTTAGTAATCGTTAAATTTATAGTTTTTTTCAAACAACCCAACTTTACTTTTTAAATAGTCAACTTCTGTTCTCTATACTAATAAAAATAATCAATGTTGAAATATATATTTCAAGATAAGCAAGTAAATAATACTTTTAAAATGTTATTCAAAAAGTTTGGAAAACGTTTTTACTCTCTATGGCCTTCAAATCTTGAAGCATCTTATTTATCTTTATATTAGATAGAACTTTAAAATTATGGACTTATTATCCATAATTAATGCTTTAATAATTCTTTCAATTATTGATAAATTGCTGATCTCAATCAAACCAACTTTGGAATTTAAATCTAATTCAGTAATTGTTCTTTTCAAAAAATCAAATGTCAATAATTTAATATGTGTATCATTAGTAAATGAGTTTAAAAGAGTACAAGATCTTTTTTCACATATTCCTCGAAATGAATTAGATTTTATCGAAATAGATTGCTCGAAAGAACCTTCAAAATGTATAAGATTCCAAGTCTATGGAGTTCCGCAAATTCATGCATATACATTAAAAAAATTTCAAAATCAACTTTCTAAAATAAATTCAACAGTAAATAATCATGATTTTCAATCCCCGAGCTGCAAAGATAATGAAGATCGCAATGATAAAAATAGTAATCTTATTTCAAAAGAAAAAATAAAAATCTCGTTTTATAATTTTATTAGATTGTTGAATAAAATATTCCCAATCTCGTTTCTCGATTATTATACTAATATTTTCAACCGAGAAAAGATTATTGTGATGAATAATACAGCCGAAAAGGTAGCGTTTTTTATATCGAATATTTCATTTGGTACTCTTTTCCCGAATACAAAAAAATATACTTTAACGCCAGAAAGAAGTCCGAGACAAATTTCCAGACTCATTTTTCATAAATATAAATGTAGTATTTCTACATTTTATCAACATATAATTCCCATGAATGTTCGCGGTTTTTATGATGATATATTATTAAATGAAACATTCAAAAAAAAATTTTCATTGAGTAATCAACTTGAAACTTCTTTTGTTAATGCCTTACTATATCGAACCGAAATTAAGGAAAGATATAACATTTCACGTTTTCCAATGATTGCCTTTGAATATATGGGATCAAGAAATATTGTAAATACTTCGATTTCAATTGAATATATGAAAAAAGTACTAAAGCATACGTGTCGAAGTTCATCACTGCCTTCTCCTTTTCCTAATAAAAGAAGAAAAAAGTGAAAATCATATAAAATAGCAAATTATAGATTAACATTCCTAATTGGAACATGTTAAAAAAAAATGGGATCGGATGTATAATTATGTTTAATTAAATGTTTTTTCATATTGTCCAGTATTTTCATGATATATCTTTTTATTTTTTTTTAATTAAAATTTTGATCGTTACATTCACTTTTTAAATATCTTTATGTAATCTGAATGCCATATGACATTAATTATTTTTTCCATTCGCCATTCAGATTACATATTTCTAAACCATTCTATTCTTTCGATTGCCTTCAATTAATTAACTTCTATATCTAATGACTAATTTGAATTTCATTATTGAAAGTTAGAAGATATATAACAGATACAAAGATTCATAAAAGCAACTTAAATAGATTGTCTTTATTATTGATATTTAAAAAATTATCCATCAATTGTTGATGGATCTCTTGGTTTTGCAATATCTTCATAAACAAAATCAGCTTGTTTACCAAAGAGCCTCTTTGCATCTTCAAGGATATGTGGTTTATCTCTCAAAATTACTTTTTTGCCAGCTTGTGCAAGTTTAACCGCAACGAAGCATTTTGCAGATTCTTCGCAGATTGGTACATCACATGGATTCTTATAAGCTACATTTTCAAATATGTATGTATCTTTGTTCTGAGATAAATATTGATTAGCCATGAAGTCAATGTGTTGCATATTAATTTCATTTGTTGCTTTTGAAATTTTGGCATCAATTCCGATCTTTGTTGCATAACCAGCAAGTGCTCTATTATCTCTGGGAAAGCATGGACCTCCATATGACCACCCGCACATTAAGCATTTTGTGCCAACACGTGAATCATGGCCAATCGCTTTAAGAATTTCGTATTTATCTGCACCTGGAGTTTTATCAGCGATATCACCAATCATATTTGCATAAGCAATTTTTGTTGTTACGAAGCAATTGAGTGATATTTTCATGACTTCAGCACTTTCAGGGCTCATAATTGCATAATGTGGTTGATTTGCAACAGAATTTACGTATATCTCTTTTATCCTCTGAGCAGATTCGTCTGTTTGTGCTCCAATAAGAACAACATCTGGATTCAGAAAACCATGTATAATTGCACCTTGTGCAATGAATTCAGGATTATAATTTAATGTACAATTTACACAGTCTTTTATTAACTGGCGTCCTTGATTTCGGATATATCCAGGAAGGACTGTACACATAATCATAATATGTTTGTTTGAAGGTTTTACAACATTGATAACTTTAAGGACAGTATCTAGCTTATACGTATCATAATATCGATCGTCGCCAGTTGATGGTGTATCAACACAAATAAAAATCATATCTGAAAAGTTAATAGCCTCTTCTTCATTTGTAATTGCACGAAAATTCTTTGATTGAGCAAGCATTTCGCAAACATGTGGTTCATATGAAACAAGTGTTTTATTATTAACTTTTTTAACATAATCTTCGTTAATATCAACGCCTAACACTTCATACCCAGCTTTTTCAAATACCATTGCAGTGCATATTCCTAGTCTGCCAATACCAATTAGTGTGATTTTGCCTTTTGTTGTCATTTCCAAAAGAAACTTAAAAGAACTAATTTTTTATTTTCATTCAATTTTCAAATAAAGAAAGCCAAATTAATTCAAATAAATAAAATGTATGGAACTCTTTTTGTATGAAGTCAATATCAATGAAGACACTCTATATTTAACCTTTACTTTTTGTACAAACCATGGTATACAACGTAACGATCAAAAAGTACCATTGTATGTACCATGGTACTTTCAATTCAATTTTTGAACATACCTTTTTTTTCGTATCTTGGCTTTTAAATAATAAATAACAATAACTTTAATAAATTAATAAATAATAATATATTGTATAAACAAAAATACATTTTTATTTAATGAATCATGCTTCTTGTATTTTTTTTTGGAAATAATGATCAAAAAAAATTTTTTTCAGTTAAAAATTTTAAAGATTAAAATTAAAATTTCAACTCGAAAACAAATGATCAAACAATAATGAATTATCAGAAATACACAACATGCGAATACCAATCAATTGCATTGAGAATTTTTGAGGAATTAAGTAAAGAAAACTCAATATTCATCATAAATATCTTTTTTTGTCCTATCACTCAAAATATCATTATAAATGTTACTGATTTTATAAATTATAAAATTATTTTTTGGTTTTTTTGTCTAAAAAATATAAATACACCCTTTTTTTTACTATTTTTAAAAAAGTTACGTTAAAAATCCGTTAATTAAAAATGTGATGTAAAAAAAGTAAAGGTTATCTATATTCAAAAGTAATTTTTGTAATTCATTAAGTATTTGCTCCATATTATTCTATGAAAGTTATATTTTTTTATAAAAATTATAACCATGTTATTGTCAATTATCGGGTAACATGTTTTCACCAAACTCAGAGCAATTCAAGAGATCCAGAGCAAACAACTTTTTCTGAATCTATAAGGTCAATTTATTAAAATTTATTTAGAAAAAGTTCTTATATCAAACAATCATATAAAAATCGTTTACATTTATTTTGACCAATGAACAAAATGATTTGACCTTTTGCTCTGGATCTATTGAAGCGATCTTTCTCAAATGAAATAACGTTAATCGTATTTTTCTACGCCACTTTTTGAAAACTTTTAAACTTTTTGAATACTTTTTTATTCAATTTTTGCTAAATAATGCATAAATATATAGTTCAAATAGCTTCCCGATTTATCCAGCAATTCAAGGAACCTGATTCGGCTTCGCACAACCCCGTGGTGATCACTGGTGCGAATATTCCTGAAAAATTATGTAAAAATAAAAAAAAAAAAATTATATCAAAAAAAGCAAATAGTTATAATTTTAAGAAAATATTTAAATTTACGATTTTTTTGGTTAATTTTCTTAACAGAGTAAAGTAAATTTCACCTTAAGATGGCGGTTTTTACTTTCCCTGAGTAGCTACTCATGGATAAAAAAAACAATTCAAAAAGTGGCGTAGAAAAAAACGATTGTCCCTTTAAAGAAATACAATTCAAGACGAATACGCCAATTTATTTTATTGCAAAATGCTCAAAATGTGGAGCTGTTTTGCATTCAAAAAAAGCATGCCATAACCATGTTTGCAATTATGTTATTGATATGAGAATTCAGTTTGCTCTTTTATATTAAGGATGTCGGTTTTGGGCAATTTGGCTTTGGGCAGCCCAACCCATTGCCTTTTTATATTTGGGTAAGTGGGAAATTATTAAAATACAAAATTGAATAAACTCATGCAAAATATTCATTATAATAAATCAATTTTTTTGATATTAATTGTAAACTTTTTGAGTATTGCTAATAATATTTTTATTTAATTATTTGATTGTTTAAATCTATATAGTTTTGAAAAAGTTATAAAAAATTGAATTAATAAAAAAAATTCAAAACATGTCGGTGCTTTGGGCAATAACCGATTTTTCTCAGAATTTTCTATGGTTTATGTGCCCATTGTCCAAAGCCAAAATTGCCCAAAATTGTGTAGTTTACATTTAATTTCTAAGGTTTATTTGCCCAAAAAGTGTCTGCCCATTCTTGGGCAAACGGTTTTAGGGAAATAATGTAAAATTTCTTATTATACTTTTTTTGGTTATATAAATGTTTTATTTCAAAAAGATAATAAATAATGAAAATTTTATGCATTTTGAAAGTAAGATAAGGAAATATTGATATATTCAGCATTTGAATTGTGCTTTAATTTCATACAATTATTTTTTCTGAGCTTTTTAATCGTTGTTTTTAATTTTTCTCTAAACATTCAATTTAAAATTATAATATCTTAATAATTAACTATGCTTTAAATACTGGTCATTTTGATCTCAAAATGACCAGTTAAACCTCTTTTTATTTAATTTTAATGACCAGTAATCGAAAATGTCCAATAATATTTTTTTTGAAATGAAACTTGAACAAAAATTTTTTTAATTTTTTTGACGGTTAGAAGGTCAATAATTCTCGAATACAATCAATATTTGAATCGATTTTTTATATCACATTACAGCAAATAAAAAAAAAAAAAAAAAAAAAAAAAAAAAAAAAAAAAAAAAAAACTTTTTCAATAAAATT
Source organism: Tritrichomonas musculus (assembly GCA_039105265.1). NCBI lineage: Eukaryota > Parabasalia > Tritrichomonadida > Tritrichomonadidae > Tritrichomonas > Tritrichomonas musculus. The sequence goes on along the minus strand of JAPFFF010000015.1, from coordinate 1,973,045 downwards.
ACTCAAACAAAAAAGATTTAAATGCTTGACTTTTTGATAGGAGATCGTTTTTTCAAATGTCTTCTTTTTTATATGCAAATCGAGAATGACCAGTATAAAAAAAAATTGCAATATCCATCATTTAAATGTTCAACTTTTTGATAATAGACCGTTTTTTCAAAAAATCCAAAATGACCAGTCATAACGAGATGTCAGCCTAATTTTACTCAAAAAGTATATATGGCAAAAAAAGTGGCATGACCACTCCGACCATTTAAAGCCTAGATAATTAAAAATATATTTTATTATTTGTTTAACTTTCTATATACTAATTAATATATAAATTCTATATTTATAATAAAATTAATTTTTTGTCATATATTAATTGAGATATTACAAAAATATTTCTTATCGAACGCGAGAATTTAAAAACTTAGTTTATTTTTTCAAGTCTCAGAAATAAGTGAATTTTTTCTCTCAAAATATTTCTTATTATTCAATTCCATCAAAAAGTTATTTTTTATATCATGAAAAAGGTAGTTTATTTTTTATAAAACAATTGAAAAAGTTGGTATTTTCTGAGAAGATAGAATCGCTGTTTTTTAAATATCTAGGATTCCAGTTTGCTAACAAACGTTTTTGTCATCTCTTTACATGCCATTTTTTCACTTTTTTTTATAATTAAAAGTAAAATTCATCAATTGTATGCTGCCTTCTTGTCAGTTAACTTATCGGCTGATCATTGATTGTTGGATCATATCGATGATTTAATTAATCAGTTGTAAGCAAATCATCTGTTTAAAACGACTGATAAATCGCTTTCAATTGAACATCTTAAAATCTCTGAAATTAAATCTCAATTTGAATTGATACAAGTTTGTAAGAGAGAATTAAAACTCGAACAAAGCTGACTAATCTCGTTTTTGGGAAATTCATTCCAAATTTTGGATTGAGATTGATTGATTGATTCTAGTGTTTGCGAAAATTGAGAAGTGCCTGGTTCGATTTTTCGAATTATGCTTTTTTTTTTTTTTATATACCCCGCTCGCCCAATTTTTTTTATGAAACTCTCTGCCCAAAACCGTTTGCCCAAAAAAAAATCAAATTGCCCAAATCGACATCCTTATTTATATCTTATAAACTGGATTTCTATAAAAATGCTGTCATTAAATTCTATCGAACACCTTTTTTTCAATTTTTTTTTTTTTTTTTTTTTTTTTTTTTTTCATATAGTATATTTAATTTTTTTTTTGTTTATTTTGATTTTTTTTCGGTCAAAAAGTTTCCACAATTTGATAGAGTGAAAAATAATCATGAACTTTTTCTTGGAGCAAAAAATAAAACATAACTTTTTCTTAAAGATAAAAAATAAAATAACTTTTTGATGCAAAATGTTTATGACAAGAGAAACCAAATTGACCCTCAATTATTTTTCTATTTATTTTAATCGTTTGTTTTTATAGAATACTTGCTTAAAATAGAACAATGTTCTTGAAAGAAAAATATATTATTACGCTATTATTATCTAAAGCATAGACACTTTTTGAGCTTCGCTCAAAAAGTGGCGTTTCTTGCAATTTCCTCAAATCAGATATTCAAACATCAAAACCAGCTATAACCAAGTTATTACATAACCGAAATGAATCTTATGCTTGGCCGCTTTTTGAGCGAAGCTCAAAAAGTGACCCTTTATTATTTTCAAATTTGATTTCTTTTCAAAACTTACATAAATCAACTTACATGAAGAAAACAAATGAAATATTATACCTAATAGATCTCAAGAATGACAACTTTTTGAGCAAAGCTCAAAAAGTTGTCATTAAATGATATTAATTATTAATTGAATTTCAAAATACAAAAAACATTTATGTATGTTCAATGATTATAGTTTATTAAATGATTTATGATTATATCGCGCGTTAGTTTTCTTGTTTTTTTTTTTTTTTTTTTTTTTTTGCTCAATGAAAAATTTGAAATTCCAAAACCAAAAATATTGAGACAAATGAAAGGTAAACGGAGGCCGTTTATTTTGTCCGTTTAAAAAAATAAAAAAACATCAATAACAATTGTTATTTTGGATCAGTTATAAAAAAATCACATTGATGAGAGATATTTTGATATTTCAAAATAATATAAATAGCTTACGGAGTAGAAATTTATCTTTTTTTTGTACTTTTGATTATCATGGATATTAATCATGAACAAAATGTTTCGATTATTACTTCACTTCTAATGATTCATATTGTATGTCAGTATATAATATTGGCTATATAGACAAAAAATAAAATAATCGTAACATTTCCCTAATATCATGAAAATATTTTTTCAATGAATTTTTTTATGAATGGTAACTTTTTGTTAAAATATCTAACTTTTTGTGAAATAATGATAAAACCAAAAGTATATATTGATATATCTTTTCAATGAAAATTTATTATAGAAACATTTATCATAAATTATTTTTAATTTAATATCTATATTTTAAAATGTTTTTTTATTTTGAATATTAATGAATATTTGTATATATAATTGAACTTTTTTAAATCATTTGCATCAAATGGAAAAAATAGAAAACAAGTTTAAATTACAATAAATCATTTAAGTATATGTATTTTTCTTATTATGGTGATGAACTTCAATTTTATTGTCCCCTCCAAAAGATATTAGTTGGCAAAGGAACAGCCCAATATTAAAAATACTCAACAAAAAAGAACAGTTTAATAATATTCATCAACAGATTCAGTTAATTCAATATCAACACATGCTCAAAAAGTAGTATATACGAGTCGGTTTCCGCTGGGGCTGGCACCCCAAGCGTCAACACGAACTCGTCATAAAAGAAAAAGAAAAAAAAGAAAAGAAAAGAAAAAGAAAAAAAGAAAAGAAAAGAAAAAAATATTCTTGTTCTCACTACTGCTCCCCATCAATGAAACGGCACAGGTACCCCACCCCACAACCGCCCATCTATGAAACGGCACAGGTACCTGCCCGAGAATCTCGTACTTATTTCTTCATATATATAGCATCGAAACAAATCATAGAACATTCATCACAATCTAACTCAATATTATATATATCATAAGCACCAGAAGGTGGGTTAGTGTCTTTAAAGTATATTTCATCCAAATATGATTTTATTTGTTGAGGGTCAGACCATTCAGTTGATATAAATCTAATAAAATGTAGCTTTTGAGTCTTGTCCTTGAATATCAATAAGTACTCCCCATCTGGAACAGGTTCATTATCACCTGTTGGATCATTATCTAAATTATCAATAATTATGTGTTTCTCACTTGTAAAATAAGAGAATAGAAAATACCTATTATATTCATCAGTGACATCAGTAAATCCTGTATAATATGCTTTCCATTCACTATCTGGGTCATTTTTCTCTTCTAATGCAGTTAACCTAGCTTCCATTGCTGCTATAGTATCTTTTAATGCGATATTTTCACCCTCTAATGTCTCTATCCTACGTATAAGTACATCTAGACCTTCATTAGCTTCATCCACAGTAGGGTAATTATCAAACTCAGCCTCTAGCTCATTGACCTTCTCAGCTAACAACTTGAAACAAGGCTTGAGTGAGTCCCTAAACATATTGCTGATATCCATAGCACCACTTAATGTCAAGGTTCCAGTATCAGGGTTATCATTCTCATCAGTAAAAGGTAGTTCATCTAGTTGCTTATACTCTTCCTCACACCAGGTAATGATAGGTGTTATATCTTTGGTTATGCTTCTTGCTGTAGTACCTGACATGAAGTTAATGCTATTTCTTACCAAATCACTCATACCTTTGGTTGACTTATGAGAGAATAACCTTTTAAGGAATCCTCCACCTTTTATGGTAGGAAAGCTTATACCATCTGGAAATAGCTGCATACCAATAGAACCTATTGACCCTGCAGTACCTGCAACTCCAAAAGCTAATGCTGTCCATGAGACTATACGCAAATTATCTACATCATCCTCCAGATGTTGAGTAACTTGTTCAGTCCTTGATACTCTACCTTTTAAGCTTTCCATAACAGTGTTCATTTCGTTAACATCATAGCTAATAACATCTACATTGTTGGTAACTAAGTTTAAATCACTCCTCATAGTAGTAATATTATCAGCAGTAATTATCTTAGAGGAGGTAATATTATAATCAGTATATAAGGTTGTTGCCCCATTAGGATTTGGGGATACTTCATAAAATTGCTGCTTAATGATATACTCGAATGGGTTAGTAGTTGAATCCCAATGAACCTCATCTATTGGGTCAACATATTCATCAGCTAAATATATCTTAATATCCCTTGAGTCATTAGTAGTCGAAGCTGCATATGTATATTCAAGCTGTTCACATGAATCAAGTACACCATGTAAGAACAACCATACCTTGTCTCCTCCATTGCCTTCTTTTCCAGTAGGTCGAACTGAGAACCTATTTGCATTTTTAGAACCTTCAAGGGTAATATCAAGGTAGAGTTCATCAATAGCACTAGTTTCTAATTTATTAGTCGCATTATTCATCTTATAGCACCTTATTGCTTCAATATCATATCCATCTTTTGTACCTCCTTGACTTGTTTGATATCCTAGACCATATTTCGAAAAAGGTTCTATCTCCCCTGTCTTTAATTTTACAAAACAGTCTATTTTACACTTACCTCCATGAATCATGTAATGTAGTAGGTTATCAGGTGAGTAGTCATTAGGCTTATTAATCAGTTTCATGTTCCTCTCACTCCTCTTGACTTGTATGTAGGTACCATCTTCACCATACTCATTCTCCTTATTTAATCCATTAACTAATCTACCATTGATATGACCTTGTATGTTATCACCTACCCATTTTGTACCATCCCATGATAAAAACCACTTATTACCAAAACAATACTCATTAAACCTAAACTCTAAGTCATTAGGTATAGTATATCCTGTATCTATGTTCCATTGAAGTAACCAATATTTCTTGTTATCTATCACAACCTGACTAGTTGATGTAGGCTTATATAAGTATAGTACATCGCTTTTACGTAAACTTAATGCATTATCAGCTTTTATTATAGAACACTTTATTGCCTTCTCTGTCTGTAAAGAATCAGTTATATATTCATTCATTATGCTCAACTCCCCATTCAGCCACAAGGTATATGGGTTGAAGTCTAGTTTACTATCAAAAGCTATATTCATATATCCCATAATGGTACTATTATTTATACTGCATCCATTACTACTTTTAGTTATCAAAGGAGAATATACTTGACCATCCTTAACATATATGTAGAACTCCTTGACTAAATTACCACTTGTATCATATACTATATTTTTCCTCAAGACAACCTTAAATATATTAGTCTGGGTTTTTATTTCATTGAGCTTATTCATGAAGTCTTCAGGCAAATTAACAAACTTAAGGATATTGTAAGTTGTTGTTGAAGACTCAAATGATACATACTGTATATTTTTATTTTTAATATCAACTTCTGGTAAACCTTCGACCTCATTAAATAAATGACCTGTCTGCACATAGTTATCTAAGTCACCCAAGGTTAATAACTGGCTACCTTTTCGAGTAGCATCCCCTATCTTAAACTGTATATCTCCTTTAAATCTTGTAGTAGTATCACTCATTTTAGTTAAATAAAACTTCTCATTCGATGTTAGCACATTTAGCTTCAAGTGCTGCAAGTCTTGCCTCAAGAGTATCAATATATGCATCCTTCTGGTCTATCATTTCCTTCACTTCTACTTTAGTAATATAAGCAGTCATATCTATATCTTCTAATGGATGTTTTGTACTTGACTTATTTTCAAGCTCTTTGATTTTCTCGCACATGAATGCTATTGTACCCTTTAAAGTATCGCGATATGTCTTTGCAATATTAATACATGTATCAAATGAAACCATCATCTTATCAGCATCCTTCATTGTTATTTCAAGTTCAGGTTCATCATCTGTTTCTTCATGATATGCCCATGCAAGAATCTTTTCTAATACATCTTCCTCTGCTAATGTCTCTGGGTTATCATTACGACGGAACCAACTTGGAATATTAAATAATCCTATTCTATTTGCTACATATGCTTCTGCTGCTACTCCTGCTATAGCTGCTGCATCACCAGGATGATGTCTAACAAACTGCCATTGACCATGTAAGAACCTTCTAGCAACATAACCTACTGCTCCCATAATAACCTGGGTAGTTGCACTTATAACACCATCTTGTTGGTACATTTCTATCACTCCATTCACAATATTAATTACATGTAGTCTTCTTCTATCTATTGTAGCAACTACATTTCCATTATATAGTACTTGTGTTATTTCTTCACCAGTTGTTTCATCTAATGTGTCATTAAAAGCTAAAAGATTACCATGAGAATAAATATTATCCATTAGTTCTCCTCTTTGTTCATCACTCATTTGTTCTATCATTCTTGCTGTTATTGCTGGTGTTGTTCCTGGTACAGTCCAAGTATCTGTTGTGGCAACAAGGTCATAATGTTGATATCTAACTCCATTTGCATTAACTTCTATCTGTGAATTAATTCCAACAAATCGTACTTGACCTCCACTAATATTTGCTGTTGTTGGAGCTGAATAATCAATAGTAGCAACAATTGGGTCAATGGTCTCTCCTCTATGATCAATAATATTTATCCATGCTTCCATTGTTTGGTCATTCAAGTAAGGTTCTAATCCAATATCTCCATTTTGTACAAATGGTAAATTTAATCTGTCTTGCATAGATAATTGTTCAATATCTCTCGCTGTGTATGTTGTTCCTTCCCATTCTATTGACCAATTATTATCAGTAGCTCTATGTATTCTATCTGTCATTTCAATATCAGCTGGTCTTATTAGAGTCCTTCGTTGAAATACATTATTATGGATAATGAGTTGGTCATTATAAAACAAATCATAAACATTAAACCACTCTCTTCCATGATATTGGATACGTAAGATATCAGGATGACTAGCAACTAATTCATTTCGTTCTTCTCTTGTCATATCCGCAATATCTTCTAAGGTATACTGGATTCCAGATATATTGATAACAGGAACTTGATTCCTAAGTGCAATCGTAGTTGAAGCTGTATTTGTCATTGTAGTCTGTGGTACAGTTATATCTGTTCGAATCTCATCTGTTTCATCTGTAACAACCTGTGGCTGAACTTCTCTATGAGTTCTCTCTAATGATTGCTCAGTGGTTGTGATAGTATTTGTTGCATTATCAGTATCATTATCAGTTATTGTAATCGAGGATGAATTAATATTTAATGTTTCAGTTCCATTTGTATCTGGTCTATTCCTAAAGAAGTGTAAGACATTCGAACCAAGAGTAGCAATAGCATTTCCTAACTGAGTCAGTGCATGTGTTGTCGAAAGGACAACCTGTGTAGCTGAGAATGTTGAAATAGCTCCAGCAACAGGATTTTGAACAGTTGTTGTTATTGGTAAAAATCTTTCCATAGTCATCTTATCAGCCTTCAAATCAACATTCACCAAAAACTTACCTTGAAAGCCACTACCTCCATCACCTGGATAACCACCACCACCACCACCACCTCCTCCACCATTTCCTCCTGGACCTGCTGGGAAAGGTCTTGTTTGATATGTATTAATAGTTACAGAGTTATTGGACATATTTAATGTTGAAAGGGCACTTGCAATACAAACTGTTGATGCTAAAATATTTAATATACTATTCGCAACTGCTACACCTTGTTTAATACTATCAGTATATTCATTATACATGGCTTGAATTCTCATTTGTTCAACTAGATTATCAACTGTCTGTTTCAATAAAGCATAATCATAGGCTAATATATCTGTGATTCCACCAACAACATTTAAATCTCGACGCATAGTCATGATATTATCAGCCCATATAATCTTTGATGAATAAATATTATAATCTGTCGATATGGTAGTGCATTTTCTTGGGTCTGGCTCTACTTCATAAAATTGTTGTTGAATAATTATATCGAATGGATTAACTTTTACATCAAATTCAAATAATTCTTTCTCTATATATATTCGAATGTTCTTATGATTAAATCCTTCAATGATTTTAATGGAATGCCTTTTTTCTCGATGATAATTAAATGATTCGAGACAAGGATTTGACCCATAGGTATGCATAACACCTGAATTAATACAATGAGTAGGATGACAATCCCATTTTAATTCAGTTATATTTCCATTAATATTTAGGTCAGCATAAACATATAATCCATCATCTGCATTTAATCCACTTGGCGCATCAACATACATTCTAGCTTGTTCATATTTATATCCATCTTGAGTTAAAGTACCTGAACCACTTGAATCAAAAGTTGCAGTTATTCCTTCACTTAGTATGGTTCCATCTTTCTTAACAACCCTCCAATTGGTAAGATAATCTTTCAAGATATGAGCATAATTATCATCATCAGTTAAATCTTCCTTTATTGTTCCTTTTATCCATCTACCAATTCTTTCGTTATGTTTGATTGTTAAAGCAGGCGCACCGTCATTTGTGTTCATGTATGATATCTTTTCTGTACACATGTTTTGACAATTATTTCCTGTCCAATTTTTACCATCCCATGTTAATTCCCAGTTATGACCAAATAGATAGTCTTTGAATCTAAATACTAAATTTAGTGGTATGTCATAATCTTTATCTATATCCCATCTCATACAATAATAATTGGATTCTTCATACGTCTTAGATGGTCTATATAAATATAACTGGTCTGATTCCTTCAAGGTAAAATACTTGGAGTCAGTTGATGGAGTAGAGGGAACAACATCATAGATTGTTTGATATTTGGAGACCAATGAGTTATATTGATTTCGAAATACTTCTAATATATCATCATCAATCTCAATTACAATTTTATTTCCATCAGGGTCAACAATATCAAAGCTATTTTCATCATCAGTATTAACAACGTCATTATCATCAACTTCAAGTGTACGAGCATGAGGAGCAGGAGGATGTCGCGTAATCTTATTTAAAATCCATTGGGCACCTCTTCCTATTGGTTCGAAAAGGGCAGCTATTAGAATTACACATAAACAAAATGCCCCAACGCCTAAACCCCCAGCGATTGCATATACAAGTATTACATAAACATACAGAATTAAATCAGAATAACCTCCTATATATTGCCAAAATTGAGCATCTATCCAATTTCCGCCTATCTGTATAATATTATTAACTAAATTCGGGTAGTTCATGATAAAATCAACTATGAAGTGCCATAAGTTGCTCCAAAATAATGTAAATGAGCTATATGCTATTTTAATCATTCGAATTCCTTCATTCTTTAATTCATCAATTTTGTTATTAAGTCTTGGTGTCAATTCTTTTATCTCATCAATGACCTGATGCAAATCTACATCCTTAAAGTCAGCATCTGCATCTTCTCCTCCAATATAAAAGATTACCCCCACTTTTTCATTATCTTTAACAGCTTCATATGCAATATCCACAATACTATCAATACCATACCAGATAAAATAAAATAAGTTATATATAATCTTCATAAATTCTTTTGTCGCAAAAGCAATTGTTTTATAAGTTAATTTAATAGGCTGTTTAGCAAGAGATAGGGTAGTTGAAATGATATTATACAATAAGTCTTTTATCCATCCTATTGTCTCTTTACTATATAACCAAAACTTGGATACTGTTAATTTGAGTACTTCTGGTTCTATTATTTTTGGAATCGTATATTCTTCGAGTTTCTTTAATTCATCAATAGGAGGAATTACATAAACCATATCTTCTTTGTTAACTAACTCTTTTGGTGGTTCAGTTGGAGTAGGCGTAGGTGTAGGTGTAGGGTCTGGAGTTGGCTCAGGTGTTGGAGTAGGTGGTGGTGTTTCATCAATTTCTATTTTAACCTCATGTATTTCTGGTTCACCAGTTGTTTTATTAATTAGGCACATGGAAGTATTACCACCTGTTAAGTTCAAGAGAGTCTCATAACTTATGGTTTGATCATTTAATGCATCTATCCATTTAGTAATATTAGCAGCTGTTGTATTTGTTTTCTCAGCAAAGTCTTTCATGTTATTTATCTTTGTCTCATTGACATCAAAGATAGTTTCATTAGTAGTTTCATTAACTTTTAAATCTACATATTTAATGGGCTCAATTTCAGTAAAATCAACAGTATTATTTTTTATCCACTTTGATATATTATCATTACTTGTACTTAACTCTTTTATTATAGTTTCCATGTTTTTAGGTTTTATTGTATCTGTTCCATAGGTAATTGCTTTGGTAGTTTCATCTACATGTTCGACAATTATTTTTAAGTCCTTTAATGTATTCCAATCGATACTTGGAACAATTGCATTATTAACTTCATCTATATTTTGAATCATTAAATTCATAACATCTAACATACCTTTTTGATTCGCTGTTAATGCTTCTATTAACTTCTTATATGTACTAACATCATATTCTTCTTCTATTATATCTTTATCACTTATCTCTCCAGTGAAATATTTTAAGGTAGCTCCGGGTGCAATACCAGAATCTACATCTTCCCTCATTTTGGTTAAAAAGACTTCTAAATTTTTAGCACTGTCTCTTAATCTTTCATATAGTTTATTGAGACTAGCACAATATTGTATTTTTGTCGTTAGTGTACCATCAGTATTCCATGTATATATACCTTTACCTCCCATAATGTTAAGAGCACCAAAAGACTCGAGCCCATTTTTATCCAGATAGTCACTAACCAATTTTATGTCTATCTCTTCCTTATTATATAAGCAACTGAATTTTGGATAATCTTTAGGGTCTCCACCTCTTATGATATCGATGTTGTTTTCATCATTAACACTTATCTCTATGTCTTTGTCTTTTAGCTTCTCTGTTTCTCCTGATAACAAAGAATAAACTTTAATTGACATTTTAGGATATAATAAAATGCTAGTATCAGTACAAAGCACAAATGCAGATGAATATAATAAGGTATCAGTTAATTTAGATATACCTTGGAAGTGTAAATATGTCAAGTATTATGTATCTTCATTAAGCACCTTGAGTAATATTCTGTTAACCAATGATGAAGATTATATTGAGATGTCAAGTGATTCAGTACCTATTAAAGCCTATTTTCGAACTCCTAAATTTTCTTATACAATCAAAGAATTACAATCGGTATTAAATTTAATGTCTTGGTTTCAATGGGAGTATAAACAAGAAACAAGAACATTCCAAATAAAAACCACAATGAAGACTACCATTACGTCTTTAACTCATCGAGCTGCATTAGTAACTGGTCTTTATAATACTCCATTGCCTTTAGAGTTACCTGCTAATACAACCTATATAATAAAAGATATACCAATATTAAATCATACTAAGTTGTATCTAGTATCACTACAAGGTAATGCCATATACTCGAATATAGGTGAACAGCAATATACACCTTCAGTTATAGGTACAATAAATACCTTCACTGTAGATAAGAAACCACTTATCTATGATTTCGAGACTGAGGGTAAGCCTTTAAAAATAAAAACATTTACAGATTCATTAAAGTTTTTAGAATTAAGTTTAGTAGATTTTCAATACCAGCCGATATTGTTAAAAAGTCCTTTGTTCATAACTATCAAAATTAAACCATCCAACTCGACTGATATCAATGATGTTATAACTAAGTAAACCTAAGAGTACGTGCAAATTTAGGTAAGTTGGTTTGTTGAAATGTCTTTGACTTCCTGAATGCATTCGAACCATCCAACAAATCAAATGTCATACTTTCTCCTTCATGCATTCTTTCAAAAAGCTCTTCAACTGAGATATCCATCCTTTTGCACTTGTTGAGAATAACTTGTTTTGGAATTCCTTTGAGTCTAATATGATATCCTTCATTTCCTTGTTCATCAACCAAGATATCGAGGTAGCTCTTTTTACCAAGTGCAATGAGTTTTCTTGAGTGTATTTCCCCTTGACTACCTTCGAACTCATCAAAGTCATTATGAAACTGACACATATTTTTTCCAATAAGAGGTTGATGATACTTGAACTGGAATAAGTCAGCTATCCTTGGTACATCTTTTTCAAGTACATGCATACTATCAGTATCTTGATAAAAGATAGGTATACCTGCTTGCTCAGCTGTAGCCATAACCCTGTTCATTAAGTGCTTACTCCAAGAGAGAACGCTTGCACCAAATTGAGGTAGGTTGAAATGGTCATTAATTGGTTTCAACTTCTTGACATAGCACTTATCAATATTAGCATCTTCAACAACCTCCTTGATAAAGTTGTAGTTCCTCCAGAGGTACTTGTATAGTTGGCTTTTTGGTACTGTCTTGGTTTCAGTCTTTGTTGCTTTCAATATTGACTTGCCATATATGGAGTTGAGGAGGAGCTTTATTGTTTGTTCAAGAGGGTTCTTTTGCTTTTTATAACTTGCCCTGAGATTAAAGAGCTTCTCAATGAACTCATTGATTTTCTTGTTAAATCCTTCATCAAAGTAATAGCCACGTATTAACTCATATTCAACATCATAAAATTCGAACAAGTCCATGAGACCTACTTTATCGATATAATAATGGTCAACAAGGAAATTGCCGAATATTTTACTACCTGCTTCATTCCTTGTAAATACTTGTCCAAATTTATATGGCTCTTTTGATTTACATTCGAGTTTCTTGATGTTGACTTCGATAAAGAATGTATCATATTGCATAAGTTGTTCATGTGTTGTACCTTGTGGTATTACTTTAGGTCTTCCTAATGGTATACCATCCATAACATACATTGCAGATGGATATAAGCTAACTGCATCAAAGTCTTGTATCTTTCCTTCGATGTATTGCTTTTCATTACCTGCTGTCATTGTTCTTCCACCAGAGACACATCGTTGTATGAAGTCTTGACACTTACCTGATAGTTCATAACATCCATCAAAGCAACCATATTTCTTGGCAAAGCAGTATCCAATAGCACTTATAGATATAAAATCATGAACACCATACATATCTGTCTTTGTCTCTTTAAAGACTGCTTTCAGGTCTTCATTAAATTTTTCCATTCCCTTCATCAAAACAATACAGTCCTTGAAACAATAGAAGATGGCATATTTAATGATGTCGATTTTGCCATCATTATAGCAATTTGCGATTTTTGCATTTTCGATAATCTGCTTGCAGTTTGCATCAAGTTGTGCTTTCGATAACTTATCTGCATTTTCATCGATGTATTGCTGTTGGAACTCAGTAGCATCAACAATTCTTCTTTGAATGTTCTCTTGTGTATATAGCTTATATGCCATGACTTCCTTGTGAACATTGAGGTTGAACATTGTAGCAAATTTACTTAATGCTTGTGGTATTATACTGTATGAGTTCCTGAATGTTAATCTCTTTTTGACTTTCCTTGTACCTTCTTCGAATAATGTCATGATGATTTGCAACACAGTTCCACTTCGTTCTGTTATCTGTGTATCCCATCCAGGTGTGTTAATGAAAAAACATGCATCATACTTGAGGTTATGAAAATATGTTAATGAGCCACTCCATAAATAATTCAAGAGCTTCTGTCCACAATCTTCACCTTGAATAGATATTTTATGTATGTTGGCTCCATCTCGAAAGATCGTACAATTGAGATATGGTATATGTGGACTGACTGTAGAGTTTGTTTCGAAGTCGCTATAATAAATCCTTGACCATGTATTTTGTTTCTTTTTATTATTCTCAATGAGTCTTGTACTTTGTTCTGCATTATATTCGAGACTTACATAGTCATTAACATGTTCATATTCAGTTGTGTTGATAATATCCATTTCGCATGCTTTGATTTCTTCAAATAGATGTAACTCAAACATCTTTTGGAAAAAGGTTATTGGTTTGATTCCTTCATGTTTATAGTCTTTGACAGTCTTTCCATTTTTCTCCAATCTTGCTATCATACATCTTTTGTCAAAAGGCATATATGCAAATGTTCTATCAAGTTCTTCATAGTGTTGAAGGTAGAATAATGTACAAGGTATTTTCCTGTTGAGCATATAATGGTCTTTGAACAATATCAGGTTAACTTCTCTTTTAAAATCGACAGACCATTTTTTCTTTCTGGTGTTGATTCTTGTTTCATACTTGTATTTATCAGGTTGTTCAACAATTCTAATGATACTAAAATTGCACTTGAACTTTTTAGCTACTTCTTCTATCTTGTTATTAGGTATGGCTCTTGTTTGAACAAAAAATCGTAAGTCATCTATTTCATCATCAGTGAACACACCTGATTGTATACAAGCATATACAAAACAATTATCTCTGTAGTTCTCTTTCCTTACCTCATGAAAGATTTGGTATGTAGATAAGTCTATAGGTGATAGATTGATGTATGGGAAAAAACTACCTTCTGGTGTATTTCGATAGTCTTCATCAATTTCGACTTCATCATCATAGATTTCATGAGTATCCATATCTTGCATCTTGGTTCTAAAATGAACACCATCATTTGTTTTGTTCATGTCAATAAATTGTACCTCATATCGAACTGGAATGAACATGTTTGAGATATATGGATTAGTGTCTGATTGGTCTTCACTTAAATCAAGTTCTCCTGTTATATGTCCTAATGTACTTTCGATGTTGTGCTTATCACTGAGTGTGAAGTACTTATAAGTTCCATCAAGTGCAATTGCTTTAACAATAGGTCTTCCAACATTTTTCTTTTTATGTATCTGTCGTAGTGCTTCCGTAAATGCGTACCTCTTATCTTCATCTTGATTGATGTCTGTAGCAAAACCAATACCTTGTCCTGCAGGAATCATGAGCTTCCTCATTTCTTCTTTAAATTTGTCTTTCTTTTGGTATTGTTTTGCACGTCGATTATATTCACGACGAAACTGTGATTTTGTATCAGCATAGACATCTCCAATAGCATCTAAAAAATTATCTTCAATGTCCTTGTTCATGTTTAACATAAAATAAAAGTGAAACGATAAAAATAAAAACAAAGAAAAAGTTAAAAAAATTATTTTTTAGTTATGACCTATCTTATTGGGGGTAATCATCATCATCAACGACATTATCTTCGAGATATGGAAAATGATATTGGAACTCATGTCCTTTCGACTTCGAGTCAGAGTTCCGTTCAATTTCGTTCTTCTCCATTGATTCACCAAATTGCTTAATGGCATTCAGCACTTGCTTCGGTGATTGCTTCTTTCCTTTTCTCTCGAAGCTGCATGCTTTGTCCAACTTCTCTTTCTCTTCTGGTGATAAGTATGGTCGAAGATGATAAATGCAATTGGACAACTTCCATCCATAGGACTTGAACACGTTTATCATCTCTGGTGCTTTTTTCTTGTCATATGATTCAATAGCGTCCATCATGTTTCGAAGATAATCAACTTCTACCATCATCAATCTCGATCTTGCCAACTTTTCAGCAAATGCATCATCTGTTGGAGGACCAGCTTGTTGAGCATTTTTCAGATCCGCCACGTCCTTCTTTAGATCGTGAATTTTGTTAATGTACTTCGCCACCTTTTTTGGAGCAAGTTCCAATTTCATCAGCTCGAGTGCGTATTCGTCGTTATCATCAATGTCTTTCCTGAGTTCTTCAGCATTGTGATTTATGTCTTGAATGTTATATTCTACACCAGTCATTTTCTCCTCCAACTTCGTTAATCGTTCTTTCAAGTTTTCATTTTCTTCTATTAATTGTTCCATTTCTTCTCGAAAGTCGAATGGACGAACATTATCCTCCTTATAATCACTATTGGATTTCATATCATGAACACTTTTCGGTGGCTTATATGGTTCTCTGTGAGCTGGTTCTTGTTCTTGTTCATGATCAACTTCTTCTTCTCCTTCTATCTTTGTTTCTTCTTTTGGATTGGAACCGAATTTTTGTTTCTCGGCAAATGAAGATGGTCTAGCAAGAACACTTGGAGGTGGCGGTATTTGTTGATTAGATGGAGGTGGAGGAGGTGGAGGAACTTGTATTATATTATATGAGCGAGGTGGTGGAAAGACTTTATTTGAAATTGGAACATATGGATTCTTCCTTCTTGCATCGTCTTCTTGCTTCAATCTTGCTAATGCTTCTTCTTCTTGCTTCTTCTTCCTTCTTGCTTCTTCTTCTTGCTGCTTCTTCAATCTAGCTGCTTCTTCTTCTTGTTGCTTCTTCAATCGAGCTGCTTCTTCTTCTTCTTGCTTCTTCTTCAATCTAGCTGCTTCTTCTTCTTCTTGCTTCTTCTTCAATCTAGCTGCTTCTTCTTCTTGCTGCTTCTTCTTCAATCTAGCTGCTGCTTCTTCTTGCTGCTTCATGATGAACAGTCGCATGGATTCGAGTTGTTCTGGGGTCATGTTCTTGAGCCAAACTTCTGTGGGTGGAGCTGATGGCGGATCTGATGGTGGAGCTTGTTGACCCGATTGCTCGATCGAGTCAAATAGACTAACATCGCTGTCTGAGCTGTAGTTGTATGACATACAAGTATAAAAATGATCTATTTTCTAGTTGATATCACTAAATTTTAAATTTCGTAGAAAAACTCGAAGGTGGATATTTTTCTTTGAAAAAGTTATATACACTATAAAAATTCAAAAATTGAATTAAAAAAAATAAAATATATTGAAATTTTAAAAAAATATATTTATTAATATCACTATTATTTTATTAATGATGAATGAAGAAGAAGATAAAATAGAAGATATTTTACAAAAACAAACACCTCCTAAAGATCATGATTCATTCGACTACAAAATTAATATAAACATGTCGAAAAAAATATCTCAACTAAAAGTTGAAGATGATACATCAAATTTAAGAACGATGTGTGAAAATTATGCTCATGCTCTTGAAAATGATGCACATCGACTTCGAGCAAAACAAAAAAAGAGGTATGATGAATGGTTTGACAGCCTCGAAAAAGATTGTTATCCTGCAAGAGACATTGTTAACTTGTACAACATGTTCTTTGGTCATGAACTATCTATTACTCGACTTGGTTTCGGGCATCTCGATGGAACAAAGAGACACTTTACACATAAGAAAGTGAAAAGAAACAAGAAGTTCATCACAATGTACTACAAGAAAAATGAATAACTAAAAAAAAAAGTTTTTTTTTAACTACATGTTTTTCCTCATAAGCTACCTTTTTCCTCATAAGCTACCTTTTTCCTCATAAGCTACCTTTTTCCTCATAAGCTACCTTTTTCCTCATAAGCTACCTTTTTCCTCATAAGCTACCTTTTTCCTCATAAGCTACCTTTTTCCTCATAAGCTACCTTTTTTCCTCATAAGCTACCTTTTTCCTCATAAGCTACCTTTTTCCTCATAAGCTACCTTTTTCCTCATAAGCTACCTTTTTCCTCATAAGCTACCTCATTCTTCATAAGCTACCTTTTTGCTTTCATACGACATTATTTTTTCCTTCATACTTTGTATTTCTCTTTTCTTTCTTTCACGATATGCCTTTTGCTGTTGTTTACGTGCTTCATTTCGTTCTTCAACTGTTGCATACTTTTGCTTTCTACCACGTTTTTCTGTTGTTTCAGTTTTTGCAGTATCAATATTTTTGAGGTTGTTGTTACTCTTGGACTTCTTCAACTTCTTGATGATAGCTGTTTCCTTGAACTCACCCAAATCTAAATTTTGGCTCATGATTTCATTCGAGAAAAAAAATTGAATTATTTTTGAAAATTGAATATTCGCAAACAAAATCACTTCATTTTTTAAAATGTCGCGTTCTGGAAATGACTTCAAAGAATTCCAAAAACAGCAAAAGCTAGCTATCAAAAATGCTCATGTTGAAATAGCCAATGCTATTAAAGAGGTGATATTTCTGTTCAACCAAAAAATAATAAACTCGACATCATCTAATGTCTGCACCATCTATGACCCTTTGATACAAGCAAACATGAACAAGATTGCTGAAGCACTTACTCAAATGAATCTCACTACCTGCGAGGTTTTTCATAAAAAGATTCCTCAATCTACAACACCAAAATCTATTGGCTTTCACGTGCCTATAGTGCCTGACTCGCAAGAGACACAAGAAGAAGATGATGAAGATGAACAAGAAGCTTCATCTCCAAAAGACAAGGAGTAAGAGTAAAAAATAATTACTTCTAATTTTAAGTTTTTTTTATATATGTCTTTTTTTATACTATGCAATATTTTAAGCATACATGATAATTATTAACAAGCTCATTATATTCTTTATTATATACTTGTTTCAAGTCAATGACTACCTCTCCATTATCTTTAATAATCTTAATAGCATCTATTTTTCTTATTGGATTGCTCTTAGCTGCACAACATCCAACATCTTCATTAAGTTGTACTTCAACCTCACTAACATGTAGTATTGCTTTGATGATGTTGC
Source organism: Tritrichomonas musculus (assembly GCA_039105265.1). Taxonomy (NCBI): domain Eukaryota; phylum Parabasalia; order Tritrichomonadida; family Tritrichomonadidae; genus Tritrichomonas; species Tritrichomonas musculus. The sequence goes on along the minus strand of JAPFFF010000015.1, from coordinate 1,954,709 downwards.
TAAGAGATTCAATAGGTACTATGATGCATTTCTTTGATATAATGTTAGCTAGTAGTGCTTTGTCTTGATTAAGTAGTATTTGTGCATATGCTTCAAGTATAACATTACGTACATCTGGTTCAACTTCAACAGGTTCAGTTTGCACTCCAATGTCTCTTGTAATAACAATGTCTTCCTTGCCATCATCTCTCTTATTAATAATAATGTTGTTGTTGATGTTTGATGTAGATGATGCAGCTGCTGATGGTTCTAAAGATACATTTGCTTGAACTCCATTGGTTGTACCCCTCTTCTTAATCATTTAGGTTGGGAAAAAATAGGCTTAAAGTACTAAGTCTAGCTGTTCTCCAATAAACATGTCAAATGACTCAATTTGATATTTCTGCTTGAGAGCATCGATTTTTGGTTTATGACTTGTAGGAGCAGCTGCAATGGAGTAGTTGTAGTATTTGATTCCTTGATACTCTTGAGTGGTAGTGTTTCCATTTATGTAGAACTCTTCGAAATCTTCAGTTATTTTTCTCCTTGAGTTAGGCTTAATAAATATTGAGTCAAGATCAAGTTCTTTGAGCTTATCTGGATAAAATCTGTGGCACTTGTCTTTTACCTTGATTGAGACATAGAGTACTTTGCCTAAATAACTCCATTCTCCTGTTTTCATTGGGTACTTGTCACAAAGTATCGAGAAATTACATTGTTTAGTATTTGGAGCACATTTTGCGCGAAGTTCATTGACATAGTCATAGACGTTTCTTGTTGTCATTTTCATCTGGATAAAAAATTCAATAAAAAATTAATATATGTTATTTTGGGTAAAGATATGTTGGGTAGGTCCATATCGAATATCTTGTTTATTATATTCTCTTGCTCTACCTTGCATTGGTGGTTTCTCAGGCTTCTTAAGATATTTTGGTAAGAGAGGTACTGGTCTATCTTTTTCACCTATATGTCGATAAAAACCACCATCTGTAATACTAACAGGAGGTTCACGAACAGGTTTGGTTATATGTTCTCGAGTATCTGGAAATCTAACAGGGTCCTCATGTTCAATAATCTGGGTAGGTGGTCGATTAATATATGGGTTGAAGGTTACAGAATAAGTATTAGTATTACTGAACACACCAAAATGTTGAAACTCTAAGTCCTTATTTTTCATGGTAGCTTCATTATACATCATACCTTCTCTTCCAACAATCTCAGCATGTGGGCTTCTATAATCATTCGACATTTACAAAAAAATAAAATATCCTTCTTTATGTTTATTCAGGGGTTGTTAAATCATAAGGACCAATACGTACTGATGGTGGCATACCATTTGGTCTAATCAAAATACTAATTGATATATCTGTTAATAAGCATAATAATGGAGGCGTATCTACTTCCTGTCTAAATGGATTATCTGCCTTTTGACTACATATCAATTCGAAGTTAATAGGTGCAAGACTTGAAAGACCTTGTTGATATGTTCCATCTGTTTCAGTAGGAAGACCTATGAAGAATGAGGACCTATCATTTGGATAATAGCCTGTTGTGTTTTCATTATATTGATACTCATTCGCTAAACTTGCAATAACCTCTTTATTAAATCCATTTTGCTCTCCATTCATGTTCATTGCATTCTGGCAATATTCGAGGAACTCTGGATACTTACCATTCGTACCAAATGCTTTAGCAGGAATATTATTGTAATTACCACAATTCATATGAAATGCTTCAAACATAGGATTCTTGAAGTATGTCTTATGTGTATGCTTGAGTGGGAATAAGCAAAACATACTATCTACAAAATTAGGTGTAATAGTAATAGTTGCTTTATCTTGTTCATTATTAAGAGGTCTTGTACAAGTGTAAAATGACATTATCTGTGTTGGGAATGTAAGTGGATGTTGTGGGTTAGCATATCTTTGAACAAGTGCTGTATATACAGATTCATGAATACCAAAACAAGGTATAATACTCGCACATTCTTCAATGGAATAATCAACAACACTCCAAGTTCTCCAATCACTGTAAATAGTTCGGTCAACTCTTGCCTTAGTATTGTTAGCTCCTGCGACTTCATATGCTCCTCCATGATTTTCACCAACAGGTGGAAGATTCTTGGGGTCATTAATCTTATCCATTGCTATTTTTTCGGTACTTGTCCACATCCATATTGGTTCTCCAATAGGTCGAAATTCATTGGTAATTTCATCAACATTGAAGTCTTTCATTATATGTGGATTAGCAACCAAGCTCTTTTCAAAACCAACTGGACAATATACCATACCAGCTGTTGAAAAGTATAGACGTAATTCGATTTTACCTGCAAATGCTGGCAAGTACTTGATATTAGATAAAGGTAGGAATCGTCGCAAATCAATCTTTAATCTAATTGTTTCAGTGACAGAAGTCACATCTTTGTTAAGATTTGCAACAAAACCACATCTCCTTCCATGAGTATCATTCCAAATATCCTTATGTCTTGCTTTACTATATATATCAGCTCTTTTAGTAACTTCATTTGCACAACATGCAGTTAAAAAGGATTCTTCACATCCAAAGTTCTGGGTATAAAGCGTCATACCATTAGCTACAATTTCATACTTCTCAACAGCATCTCGAGCATCCTTAAAACCAAACCATACCTTACCAAAATTATAACCACTGACATTTTCTAAATCACTTAGAATTGGCTTGTCTATTTTTATCATCACTTTCATATCTGCTCGAATAAATCCATTATATATATCAGCAGTATTATGAGTATTAGGAGATATAATACATGTTGTATAGGAACCACTCTTAATTGGTGGTGATGGTGAATACGAAGTTTGTGGATTTAATGAGTATGCCTTATTAGTATCACTAAGTGCTATGCAATTATCGACAACATCAAAGTAAGATGCAATCTGGGTACAAACCTCTGCTGAGGTTTTCATATAGGATTCCTTGTTGAGCATTTTAGATGGAAAAAAATTTACATCATATCTTCAAAGATGCGATTTCTCCTACCAATAGGTCTCATAGGTATATATTGAGGTTGTTGTTCTTCTTCATATTGTTGTGGCGGTTCTTCAGGAACATACTGTTGTCTTGGTTTACTCATCCTTTTATCAACAACCTCCTTTATCATACGTCTCTGTTCTTTCTTCTCTCGACTTATCTTCATTTCTTCACCTAGTGATTTTAGCTGTTTTAGTATTTCCTCATTCACAGTAGGGTCATAAACTTGGCTTTGTTGAGTTTTTCGAGGTTTTGGAGGTTTTCGTGCAGCTTTCGAACTTATTGGCTTTCTTGGCTTTTCTTCAAGTTCCTCATGTTCTTCACTGTCTGAGTTTTCTTGAGTTTCTTCGTTATTTTCACTTTCTGAGTTTTCTTGATATTCTCGAGTTATTGGAGTTTTTCGCTGTTTTACAATATACTTGTCTTTGGTTTTTGTAGGTAAAACTTCCCAATCTGGGTCATCCCTTCCATTCAACCATTTATGAATAACTGCAAGTCTCTTAGAACCTGTTAGATGTTTTGACATTTAAAATAAACAAAAAAGTCCAAAAATTTAGTTTTTTTGAGTTTTCATTAGATGTAGGTTCTCGCCCGATTGTTGGTAGTAAAGTCACTCTCTTGTAATGATCTAGACGAAAATGCTGGCTTTTCAAGAGGTGCTCCAACTGAATCACCTTTTGCAGATTTATTAATTGATGATAAGGCAGTTTTCACTTTTCCTTCTGGGACATATTTTAATGCTGTGTCAGCTATATTTGCTATTTTATTTCTTGTACTATCGCTCAAGAAGCTTTCACCAAGACCTCTCGCAACTGAACCAATAACACCAGCATGCTTGGTTAATCCACCTGCTGAAGCATCTAATAGTTTACTTGCAAGACCTCCCGAAAAACTATCTGCTGCTCCCATTAATAACTTACCGCCTAGTCCTACTCCTCCTTTTATTATCTCTTGCCATGGAGAAAATTGTTGCTTTTTGGAATAATTTGGCTTCCAATAATCTTCTACTGAATGACGTTCAATTCCCATTTTTAAAAAATAAAAAATTATTCGAAATAGTACTTATTAGCAGAAATATTCATTACGAATTTTTCATGTGGTTCTTTATGTTGTAAGTATTCAGCTACTGTCTGCTTAGTATTTAATGAGTTATTAGTTTGTTGCAACAAGCTAGTAAAATCTTCCTCACTATATCCTGTATAACATATGATATCTGTTGCTAACCTTTTCGCATTCATATGAACAAATCGAATAGTTTGGATAGCCATGATACATGTTAAATTATAGTGTCTTGTCTTGGTTAACAACTTGATAAATTCACTATTACCATTCTTTAATAAATCACTACCTGCACAATCATCTAGTATCAATAATGTGTTATATGGATATGATGATGTTTCATACTTGACTAACTTATTGGCTATATATATTATTTTATCATTGAGCTCATTTAAATGATGCTTCTCAATGAGCCTCCTCATTTCGTCATTGGTCTCTTTCATTCGAGATAATACATATTTGACAATGGCATAATACTTTATCTTTCTTCGAAGATGTCGTTTTAGATAACTCATTAATTCTCTTTCCTTTACATAATCGATTCTTGATCGTATCTGTTTATTAAGTGTTTCAGCTGTTTTATCCATTTTACCAGAGCTTGAGCAAAATATTATCTTTTGGTAGTATGGATGTTTAAACAACCTCTCTGTTATCATAATATGTCTCCATATCCAAAAACTTTTACCAGCACCTGGTTTACCAATTAAAAAGTATATACCATTTGTGCTAAAAGGATAATCAGGTGATAATGGTTTAATCAAAGCACCATCTATCTCTTTCATGTTCTTCCGTAAGGTCTCTTTAATCAATGTTTCTACTTTATTTATGAGTTCTGCACTTGGGGGTTCATCCATTTACAAATTTTTAAATGTATTTCATAATTTTATCTGGTATTGGTTTGCCCTCAACCTTTTGACCTGCTTTAATTTGTCGTTCATAATTTTTCTTTTGTTCCAACCAATATTGTCTTTCTGCTGTACCAAGTACTAATGGATTACCTCTCCTTACATCTCTAATAGTTTGTCTAGCAAAGGCATCATCACCTTCGACTCCTTCCCATTTTAAATCATACTTACCAGTATCTTCATCAAAGTTATATATTTTTTCAATAATACCTTCTTTACCTTCATTTAGTCTTTCAGCTACTTTAATCCTTTTGTCTCTTGTCCTTAACAACCTATATCCAGGGAATGAACTAGTTGAACCATCTTTGGACTTGACCACAAACTGGTTACCTTTTTGTGAGTCAACTATATAAGACTCATTGGACAAATTACTTCTTCTTTTACCAAATGGTTCTTTTTCGAGTACTAACCTGACCTTCTCACCTGGATTAAAATGGTATGGATTAATGCGTGCATTCTTTTGTATGTACTTTATTTCATCCTCTGGAGTAATATCATTAGGTGCTTTATTATCTAAAGACCTATGAGGAGAGTTGTTATATATGTTGACCAAATCATGCATCTCCTTTGGTTGAATAAACCTATTTTCACCAATAGCATCTCTTATAGTTCTCATAAACCTATTAATAATGCCAAGTACATTATGGTTATTCTCAGTTGTTGTTCGGTATTTTATGTTCTTCTCTCTCATGAAGTCTAAGACTGTTGATGATAAATATGCTGCATCCTCATCACTTGTTATCGAATATACATGAGGTACATCATTAACAAATTTATGAAGTGCTGTTAATACTTCTCTTGCTCCTTTACCATTCATAGGATATGCATATGCTTTTCTGGTGTTGATATTGATGAACATTAGATAATTCAACCCACCTGCCTCTTTATTATTAATGAAGGTATCCATTTGATAACCATGAGGATGTTTGGATACAATAGGTATAAATTGTGCTTTAGGTACTCTCTTATCATGTACTACTCTTTCATCAAAGTATTTCTTTGCTTCTTCTTCATTTAGATTCTCTTGTTTTGCCATGCTAAGGTATTTGTCCAAGGTCTTCCATTTAGCTTTGTTGTATAATTTTTCATATGGGCTTGGTTCTTCTTTACTCATTTATTTTTAAATAAACATCTTATCGTATTGAAGGAATTGCATTTCGATAACAAATGAATCTTTAGGAGGTAGTTTGGTTGGACAATTATAATGTGCATCACTATAGAAGTCTATCCAAAACCTTTGGTCCATTGAGTTTAACTTGAAGTACTTAATAGGACTATATTCAACATCACTATCTCCAATATAGTTATGCAATGCTTGTTCACCAATAGATGAATATATTTTACATGGATGTCTGTCCCATACATTATCAAATACCAACCTCTTACTTAAAGTTGAATACTTCTTAGGGTTATTTTGATAAGCTCCTGTGCCTATATTAAACACATCTGCAAAGTCCTCATTCCAATCACCAATTTGGAAAAAATTGATAAATTGGCTTGAATCTTCCTCTATATTATCATTATTTTTGGTATATATAATTTCATGAAAACCATCTTTATCATAATATCCATCTGTTTGTATATCTCGATATGCAATTAATGAATCATTTTGGGAAAATGCATTTCCATATTGTCCATGCATAGCTATCCAAGATTTCATCGCGGTGTTGACAGCATCAAAGAACCCTCTTAAGTCCCCTTCCTCTGACACCCAATCAATAACATCAAAATTTGCTATCCATTTCCAAGTAGGCTCTTTTTCATATTCTACTTTGAGCTCGTCCTGGTAGAATTTATCAACTAGTTCTTGAGTTAAAATAGGGTCGTTTATATTTCCTCCATGTAAAACAAAGTAGGATTTTTGTACTTTAAATATAGTCACATTAAATTCTAATTTGCGTCTTCTCTTAATGATATGCGCTGAACGAACACCAACAATAGATTCCCCTTTGTTTGCAGTTGACCATTCTGGTGGGAAATTAAACCAATACCTATTAAACTTAGCTTTATCATGTTGAGCATCCTCAAGGAAGTAGGCTGTTTCGATTGGAAGAGGTGTATTACCATCATTAACTATATTATCTCGATTAGGATATAAAGTGTTAACACTTGGTGGTAATTCCATTTCGAGTTGAATAAAAAGTCTTTATTAATATACAACACCTGTTTCTAATTCATTGTTTTGAAGTTCTCGAAGTATTCTCTTTCTAATATCTGGTATATTGCGTTGTTTAAACTTACCATTTCCTTCATGCAAAAAGGTACGACAAGATTCCATTAGAAACACTCCACAATCCTTGTTATTCCTTTGACTAGGTACATCATAATATTTTGCTTTTAACTTACCTGTTCCTGAAATATTGATCCACTTATTAAGTGTCTTTACCTCTGGTGCCATTGACTTATTCTCAGAGTCATAGCATTCGATTATTTTCTTTGGATATCGAACAATACATAAAACCCAATGTTCTCCATCTGAGCAAATGGGGACAAATACTTTATCGAAATGTGTAAATGACTGTTTACCTGAGATAGGACTTTTCATCAGTTCATGTATTTTTTCCATATCATTAGTCTCATATGCCATAGAAAGGAGGGTATAAAATGCAGTAGGTACAACCAATATTTTCTTTTTATCAAACTCTGCTTCATTTTGACCAGGTTGTTTATTCAATCTCTTTCCTTTGTTATATAGAAGTTTCAAGTAGTCATCAATAACATCTTCTTCTATATTTTCATCATTGACTAAACTCCTCCAATCATGAATTTTATGACGTCTTTGGTCTACTGTAAACTCTCCTGTCTTCTGTGGTGTCATACGGGGTTCTCTTGGAGGAGGACTAGTACCTCGAGAGGTATGTGATGATGGAAACTGTGGAGGTGGTGATGAAGGAGGAGGAGGTGGTGGAGGTGGTGGAGGTGAATGAGAGAAGGAGGAGGTGGAGGTGAAGGTGAACGAGGTCGTTTTGATTTTTTCTTATGTTGTTTTGATTTTTTCTTAGGTCTATCATCCTCGTCTAAATTTGTACTACTTTGAAGTAAAAGTTGAATTCTGTTTTGATTTTGATCCCTTGTTGGTGGCTCAACATTTGTGGGTCGGTTCCTACCGATTTTCCTAAGGTTAAGATGATAATCATTTCGATTTAAAGTTGGAGGTCTGGGTAATGGAGCCAATTCTGGTATATCATCTGTTTGAATACCTCTAGTTTTATATTCTTTCTTATCACTTTTCAATGTTCTTTCTTTCATCTGCTCTCTCAGTTCTCTAGCTGCTTGTTTTTCCTCCTCAGTCTTCATTCGAGATATCCTTATGTTGATAATATCATAATGTAATTTTATCTCTGTTAATATACCTTGATCTGATTCTTGGAGAGTATATTGATATGGCTTTAATACTGTTATGTAATGCCCATGTTCATCTTTATCATCTTGATTTTTCTTAATCGCAAACACACAACCTGTAAATTTTGCTCTTGGTTTCTCTCTCTTGAGTCTATTAGCAAATTCAAGTACGTCTTTAAAAGCTATACTAGTATTTAAATATGTCTCATATAATTTTTGTAGATTTATTTGATTATTAGAGAACTTCCATATAGTTTGACCCAAACCTCTTGTTAATCTTGCAACATCTCTATCAACTAGTTTAGGTCGAAATTTAATAGTACCTTGTAGTAGTTGTATTTTATTGTTAGGTTTAGTTTGTGTACCTACATCACTTGTCATTTAAAAATCAAATAAAAGAAAGAAGAAGAAGATGTTGTTTATTTCATTTTTTTTATTTCTGTATAAATGGCTTATTTCATGACCATAAAAGAGCGTATATATATCCTCTATAAAATAGTATCTTACCTCTATGATTATAGATGTGAGACTAATGAGGGAGTATGTAATATTTTAATTAATAAGATAAAAGAGTTAGCTGCTGAGTATTTCGAACCTGAATTTCTTGGTGTAATGATGAAAGATGGTGATTTGGAATTTATCGACCAAATAGAACATTTTGCCTTTGAGTTCTTAGAGTACCAAATATCTAATCTGCCCTCGCATTTATAATTTTGGGCATATCCCTGTTATAGTTACTATCAGTTGGGGTTATCCATCTTAAGTTGCTTAGATGGTAGTCAGCCCTATTCCTATTGATATGGTCTACCTCTATTTTATGTTGTGGGTCATCATTAGGTATGAACTGTCTTGCTATAAGTACATGTTTCAAGTAGTAGTTGCCATTTAGACATACTCGTATATACCCCTTTATATGTTTTGCATCTTTGCATATAAAATGATTACTCTTACGTCTTATAGTAAAGGGGTACCTATTCAGTATCTCATAGTCGTTAGTAAAGCCTTTGAGTGGCACAAATGACATTTACTCACTTTTTAAATGATTCATTTCATTTTTATTTTCGTATGAACAAGTGGGGGAAAATCATTGTTGATAGAATTGATAATAATGAACCTCGTCATTATCCTCTTGATGACAAAGAAAGAAACATTACCAAGTTCCCAAAGAAAAAAAAGCGAGTGGGCTTGTATAAAAACTATAAGGAACATCAAGAAGAAGAAGAAGAAGAAATGTTTATAGTGACAGAGTGTCATTTTATTCCCTATGAATATAAAGAGATAGGTGTTCAAACTGAAGACCTTTGGGATGTAGGTGTTCAAACTAATGCTGAACTACCTCATATAGAAGAACTACTTAGTAAAATCTAACTTCTTTTATTTTAATTTTTGTTGTAGTAGGTACGAGATTCTCGGGGCTGGTACCTGTGCCGTTTCATAGATGGGCGGTTGTGGGGTGGGGTACCTGTGCCGTTTCATTGATGGGGAGCAGTAGTGAGAACAAGAATATTTTTTTCTTTTCTTTTCTTTTTTTCTTTTTCTTTTCTTTTCTTTTTTTTCTTTTTCTTTTATGACGAGTTCGTGTTGACGCTTGGGGTGCCAGCCCCAGCGGAAACCGACTCGTATATACTACTCAATTTACATGCATTTATATATCTATATTATTTTATATTTTTAAAAATGCATAAAAATATTGATAAAATGATTTTAAAATAAGATATTTGCATTTTTAATTTTTTTAAATTGAATAGTCTTTATTTAAAAATACTGAAAATTTAATAACTTTATTTATTTTAATGTTCTCAATATATTTTGAATATGCTTTCAAAATATCATTTATAAATATGCTTTATACAGAAAAATAATATATAATAATGTTATATTATAGATAAAATATATTATATATTATATTAATATATAAATATTTAAATATAAATAAATAATATATAAAAATGAGTTAGAAAAAACATTTTCTAGGCAAATTCCTCTTAGAGCACCTAGAAATATTTTGAATACATACTTGACGTTAAAATTCAATTTCTTCACTTTTTCTATTAAATATTTTAAAATTGATATTATTCCAATTTCCCTACGACAGATCTTATTTGCTTCTAAATAAAAAATGTTTAAGATAATAAATTAAATTTATATTTTATGATTATTTAACGAAATAAGAAAATTGAAAAAAAACCAAATTCGTTTACCTTTGACAAATGATAATAAATTATTCAAATTTAATTATCGAAAACGCAATTAAAAACATGAAATCTCAATATGTTTCCGTAATGTTTGATGGTGCAACAAAATGGAAACGAAAATTCTTATCAATAATCCTTTACACTAGATTTGAATGTGTATTTTAAAACCAAAACTATTTCTACAGAAAATTCAAAAAGCATTTCAAATTTTTTAAATGAATGTTTCAATTTTTTAAAATCACATAATAAAATAATATGTTCAGTTTATTGTGATGACTATACAGCAAATTTAAAAGCATGCAATTTTGAATTAAATAATGATATTTACAGGCAAAATTGTAATCGCCATTGTGCGGCATTAGCACTTTCGCATCAGTTCATCTATGGAAGGCCAAATCACGACATAACGATAAAAACCGAAATGGCTCTACGCTTATTAAAAAATTTAAATCCACCTTTTTTTTCTTTTATAAAGTGGAAGTCAATTTCAGAGTGTCATCTATTTATTGTTGACAATTTAGATGAATTAAAAAAAAATTCTTTCAATGAGGAAAAATGAATATCAAGTTTATTCTGAATTGTTAACATTTGATTGGAATGCAGTTTTAAAGGCTACACAAATTATTACATCATATGCAACATCTATGGAATCAGATGAAATGAAAATTGAATTTCTTTTCATAAAACTATTTGAGACTATTGAAAAATTGAAAGAACAAATAGCAAAAATAGCTGATGATCTATTAGCTGAATTTAAAAAAGTGTTCGATCAAAATATTAATTTATTAGTCCCATTTTCTGCATTTTTATTGACATGTGAAGGTTCAAAGTTTTGGCAAAACTGTCCTAAAGCTTATCAATATTATTTTATTTCAAAAGGATGGTGTGGAATTGTTTTTTATTGTAAAAAATCGAACATTTTATTAGATTTCGAAACATACCAATGTTTTACCAATCATCTTCTAACATCTTCTCAAATTTCAATGGATCCATTCAATTTTTTGGTCTTAAAAAACAATAAATTAGGCAGCATTGCACTTCGCATTTTATCCATTCCCTGCAGCGAAACACCTGTTGAACGTCTTTTTGGCGGGCTAACTTTTATGATCGATGAGTCATCAACTAGAATGAAAGATGACCTCATCAATGCTGAGTTAACTATAAGAATGTCAACAATTTTTCAAAATCAGCATAATTTTGATGGAAATATGCTTCAAAAGCTGGAAAAAAGTTTTAATATTTTCAAGAATATGCATTTCCTGAAATACTTGAATTTATGAAATAAATCTTATATTATCAAATAATTATTAATAAACTTATTTTTCATTCTGATAAACCTTATTCAATTAAAATATATCATAAATTCATTTATAAAATTATATTTAAATATAAATATAAATATTAATATTATTCATAGTAAGAATTCATGCATATACATTGTTTTTATGCAGATAGAATTATTTTTGTTATATTATCCGTTTAAAATATTTCATTTTCAGAAGGCATTCAATTTAGGTCAATACTTTTTTCTTCTCTCAATAAATTCTTAACTTTTTTTTTACTTTTTAAAAATAAGTTTATTTTTCTTTCTAGGAATAAATATAAAATATTACACATTTCCCCATTTTCTACAAACAGGATATAACATATAATATCATTTAAATTAATTTTTACAGATATCATCATATTATTGAAATACGTAATTCTAAGAAAAAACAAAAACCATTAGTGAAAGAGCTTGGTATGGGGGAATCGTATTTTTCTACACCACTTTTTGAAAACTTTTTAACATGAATACTTTTTTATACTTTTTTTATTCAATTTTTGCTAAATAATGCTTAATTAAATAGTTCAAATAGCTTCTCGATTCATCCAGCAATTCAAGGAACCTGATTCGGCTTCGCGCAGCCCCGTGGTGATCGCTGATGCGTATATTCCTGAAAAATTATGTAAAAATAAAAAAAAATTATATCAAAAAAAGCAAATTGTTTTAATTTTAAGGTAAAAATTTAAATTTACGATTTTTTTGGTTAATTTTCTTAACATAGTAAGTCAAATTTCACCTTATAATGGCGGTTTTTTGCTTTCCATGAGTAGCTACTCATGGATAAAAAAAACATTCAAAAAGTGGTGTAGAAAAAAAACGATTGTCCCTTGGTATGGACATTATGAAAAATTAACAAAACAAAAAAAAATCTTTTTTTGAAGGAAATCTAAAATGGAGAGCAGAGCGAAAAAAAAAAATGTCGACTTTTTATTAGGTTTATGGCACGATACGACTTTTTCAATGTCGTAAAATGAAGTGTATTTTTAGTGCAAATACATCATTTTTGTGCAAAACTCGTTTTTAGTGCACTTTTTGAATCAATATTTGGTCTTTGTTCATATTTAGTGTAAAAACAACACACCTATTTTAAAATCACAAATATCAATTATAAACAAAGATAAATATTTTGAGATCTCGAGATCTTGCTAAATCATATAAAGTTTAAAATTATTTTTATATCACATTTCATATCTGATATCTTGATAATCGATATTCTCGATATCAGATTTTTAAACTGATAATTGAGTATCAAATGTATAAAAGTGACGTTTTCGATATCGATTCTCAAAATAACAAGCTTGTTATTATTTTCTTATAATAATATAATAACATTTTAATGAAGGATCAACTCAAATATAGTTAAAATTTGTTCAATAATGTTCATCTTTTTCTCAATTCTTAGATAGTTTTTTTCAATTTTTTTCCAGATAATTTATTCAAAAATAAAAGATAATTCAGATATGTAAAACTAAAAAAAAAAAAAATCAATGACTTATTTCAAAAAAAAAAAAAAAAGACGATAAATAGATGAACATTAATTTTCGAAAAAAAGCAATACTCTCAATTTTTCGGATGAAAAAATAAAAATTAAAATTAAAATTTCATCTTTTAGTAATTAATTTTGAAAGAATTTAGTAACAGAATCAATTTTTCTATAACTATCATGTATTTCTTTAACTTCTTTCCATTTTCTGTTTATGGATTCACCTTGATATTTTTCGGATACTTTACATCTGGCCCAAAATGAACTTGTGTAGTTGTTAAGCATTTCATTTGGAATTTTATTCCATATTTGTGATAAATTATGAAATAGTTCTCTTTCATTTTGGAACTTTCTACCTGATATCTTTTTTTTCATATACTCCCAGACTTGCTCAATCAGAGACAAGTCTGGAGAGTATGTAGGCCAATCAAAAATAATTAGGATTCTTGGGCTTAAAAATTGAAGAGTTTCTGAAGCTCTATGCGGAGAAGCTCTGTCTTGTTGCCAAATGTATCGGCGGCCCAATATCCTTTCAATATTTTCGAAAATAAAATTTTCTTTTAATGCTTTAATGTAAGTTTCTGCATTAACGTGGCCATCAAAATATAATAATGGAGTACGAAATCCATTCGGTCCTATTCCTCCCCAAATCATTAAATGTAGAGTTCCTTACTTTTTCTCATAAAATGATTGGGGAGGATAGAATCCTCTTTCTCGCCAAATTCCACCTCCTTCCAAATCCATAAAAACAGTACTTTCATCTGTGAAAATGATTGGAAGGAGGTTTTGAGGTGGTATGTTGGTTACTTGTCGGCATATATTGAAACGCCGATTCTTTCGAAATGGTGTTAATGGCGAGACAGGTGTTCTCTTGTAATAACCAATTTTGTTTTCATTTAAAATTGATTTTACAGATGATTTAGCGATTTCGAATTCGTTGGTAACGACTTGCAGATTTTGCAGAGAATCAACATTTATGTAACCAACAATTGCATTTTTTAGATATTCTGTAATTTCTATTGGTCTACCTCGAGATGGACAAATTGTTCCATGTGCCAAATAAGAATGGTAAAACGATTTTACTGTTGCGGTTGAACGACCAATGTTTTGTTTTATCTTGGTCCATTCATTTCCATAATTTTTGACATGAGAAATTATTTCAATCTTCTCAGTTTCTGTTAAAGGTTGTCTTGCCATAAAAAAAAAAAAAAATTATTATTCAAAATTTTGAAAGAATTTTCACAAATATTTCCGAAGAATTTATATGGATAAACAGGGATTCAAAAGTCGGACCACTTTCAACCTTATATTGGCCTTTTGAGCGGTTATTTTATTTTTCGTCTTCTCAATTTAGAACACTTTTCCATTCAATTAATGGTCTGAGTTTTGGTTCAATTCAAAATAAAAAAATCAATACTTTACAAGAAAAAAAGCTTTTATTAAGAACCAAGAGTAATCAAAAGAAATTATTAAGAGTAATTAGTAATGTATTATCTTGTGAAGAGTAGAAATTAAAATTTTGGAGGAAATTGAGCTGATAATCGAGAATTTGTTTAAATGGAATACGGAAAAAAAGTGAAAAGTAGAAAATGTATTAAATAATGTAAACTATAATAAAATAAGAGTAGTAAGGTTATTAAATTTTGAGAGGACTAAGCTAAAATGAAGAAATTTTCGAAATGGGATTTGAAAAAAAAAACGCGAAAAGTAGAAAATGAATAAAATAATGTAAACTATAATTAAATAAGAGTAGTAAGGCTATTGAATTTTGAAGAAATTTGGTTGAAAATTGAGAATTGTATAATAGCACATAAGACCAAAAAAACAATAAGAACGAGTGTTTGAGAAGTAAATTATTAATAAAATACATTAAGAGTGTTGATTCGTGTAGTTTATATGGAATTTGAACTGTGATGAGTATGTTATTGAGATAATTTAAAAAAAATATAAAATTTAAAAGTTTTGATGTTAAAAAGTAAAATATTTTAAATAGAAGTAATGATTTCATAACAAACATGCGAGATTTTTGGTGATTGATTGAGGCGATTATTGGATATGTACAATTTAATGTAGTTTCTTAATTTTATTGTAATGCGACCGTAATGAAAGAACTGTTCTGTCTTGAAAATATTTTGTTAGTTCTGACCATTTGTTTCCATAGTACATTACCATAAAAATAAGTTTCATGTCTTCTTGTGGAGTATACTTTCTTTTTGTCAAAAATTCAATAGGGGTATCATTTGTATTAGGGTCATATTGTTCTATTTATTCATCAACGGATAAATTTGAAAAATTTTCGTCAATTGTGATTTCTACATTTGGTTCAATGTGAATACTTTTTCTGAGAATGTTTGTTATTGATTTGCCATCTTCTTGAATAACAAGTTTGAGCCTATTTTCAAAAGATAAAACAAGTCTGTCAATGCTTGCTTGAGGAAAATCATCCCAATTTTTTTTCACTTTTTCAATTAACTCTTTTATAGAGGTGAATTTTTTTCCCTTTAGTAACTTTTTAATAGCACTCCATAAATGCTCTATAGGATTTAAATCTGAGCTATTTGCTGGCCATTTTTTATGAATTTACCTCTTTTTTTAAAAAATAAACCAGTTAAAAAACTTGTGTGGGCAGGGGCCCCTGCCCCATCTTGAACAAAAATAAAATTTCCAGGTGAATCATATTTTTCATTTAACTCCTCAAATATCTTACTTTCGTTAATTATTTTTCGATATTCTACTTCATCAATATTGTTCTCACAAATAATTAAAGGGCTTTTATATCCGACACCTATAGCACAATATACCATAATTCCAAGATTAAATTTTGCTTTCTCTTTAAACATTTCATCAGTTAATTCATTTTTTCTGTACCAGATCATTTCCCCATCATTATTTAAGCAAAATCTACTTTCATCTGAAAAAACAAATCTGTCTAACATAATAATTTTTGAGATATTTGCGTGTTTCAAATTTGAATGAGCAAAGAATTTTCTGTTTACCATCTGAATTTGAGATAATTCTTGTTTAATTTTTGGCGGTAAATAATTAAATTTTAAATTATCTCTGTATCGATTTACTGAGGTTGGAGAGATTATAATATTTTTATTTTTTTCAATTTTTCTGAAATATCAAAACCACTAATACTATGATTTTCTATTGTATAATTTGTTATTTCTGTGAGAACTTCATGAGTAGATTTTGCTGGACGTCCAATTTTTGTAGCAGTTGGTATTTCACCTTTTTCTTTAAAATAATTAATTGTGCGTTTAATTCTTTCATGCCCACATCTGACAAGAGCTCTAATTCTTCTTGGGCCATGCCCTTCATTATGTAAACGAACAATCGCTTCCTTTGGTGTTTCGAATGAATACATTTTATGTAAATATTGAAGACATGCCACTTTTCAAAACTTTTCGTTTTTTTTCTCTCAATTTCGATGTAATAAAATGTATTTTATCCTAATAATAAACCCATGAATATAAAAATTTTATGTTCATTAATTTTATATAATAAATATACTTATTTAAAAACAAGTTATAAAATATATATTTGATTTTTTACAAAGATATTCATATATCAAATTCATAAAAAATCATTAAAAAAAAATATAGCCCATATCTTTATTGTTTACATTAATATTACATATTTTAGTATTTTTATTTATTATAATAAATTATATAAATATATAAAAAAATTATATAGCAAAAATATTTTTTTTTATCAGGATATCAGCACAAATTTTTATTTAATAACTGAGAAAAAAATAGAAAATTAGAAAATTTTAAATTTTTTTGGCCAATCGTTTTTTCCGTCAATCGACTTGTTGGATGGTTTATACTCTCAAAAAGTTATTTTGTTAAGTACAAGCTCTCTCAAAAATAAAAAAAATTTAGCACAACTTAAATCAAAAAGCTGATAAAAATTGAAAGGACAATACAAAAAGTTGGAATAAATTTGAATGAAACCAGCTCTCAAAAAGTTGGAATTGAATTTGAATGAAATTAGCTATAAAAAAAATTGAATGAATATTATTTAGATAAAAACGGAATTTTCTTTATATTTTATAATTGATAAAGTTAGAATAAAAGCAAAAACATCATATTAAGAATGTTTCCTATTTAAAACATAAAAATAAATTATTTGAACAACAATATAAATCCAATTAATTATATACTACGAAAATCAAACATCAAAAATAAAAAAAGGTTTAAAAAAGAATAAAAAGATGAATAATCAAATAAAATATGAATAAGAAAAAATTTTAAAAAAACTATAAAAATTAATTAAAATAATCTTACTGAGATAAAAAAGGACAGTTTCTAACATTATGGCTTGTTGACTTACAATGAGAACAATGACGCTTTTTCTTTGTACACTGTCTTCCGCATAATACATTATGTGATGGATGGCAAAAAGCAACACCTGATTGAGCTATAGTCGGAGGTATTCCTGTATTCCTTCTGACCCTAAGGTTCTCCAAGTCGGTTAAGGCAGAATCAAAAATATTATCAACTTCTGAATTGCGACCATACAAATTGGCGTATGGTTCTATTCGAGCGAGCAAATTTGTTCTGTTTTTGACATGAAGTGTTGGTATTTCTGAAACTTGTATAGCGTTTGGTAAAGGCTGAAATGTATTAAAGTTTCGTAAAAATCTCTTATGTATTTGATTGAGATCAACCCAATAGCCATTTCGAATTGTGTGTCTGCATGGGATTGTATATGTACTTATGTTTGAACTTAAATGACACCAAATGCATAAATCAATTTCACTTTCTGATAAATATGCATTATATTCTGTCTCCAAATAATCAAGTAACAATCACCCGCAAACTTTGAGTTGAGAAGGATGTATCAACGGAAAGTTTATAAATTTTGTGGCTGTTTTAGTATAGGTAGAATAACTTTGAGTCTTAAAAACTCCACAAAGATTGTTTAAATTATTAATAACGGTCGACAAATTTCCCCTTTCATGGCCGTAATTGCCCTTTAACAGACCAAACACGCCCTCAATTCTAGACAAATTAAAAGCATAAGAAACACCTTGTTGAATAAGGCACGAAGGAAGCCAATGATTATAATTATCAATTAATTGATCTAAGCATTTAATACCGCATTCATTTTTCATTTGAGATCCTCTGTGAATTAAATAATTTAAATAATCATCAGATTGAGAAGGATTTATTACTACATTATCAAAGCCGGTGATGATTTCATCATTACGGCTGAAATACAGTAATAAATCATTCCTAATATGATACAAACAAAAAACAATTATTGAATTTGGATATAATAATGAAAGTGAATTGAATTGAGCTTGTAATCTGTCAACGATGATTATCCTGAATTGATGTCCACCGAGTCCTAAAAAATCTTGGAAACAAGTTGAGAATGAATCTTCTGTTTTATTTGGCAGTTTTGAGTAAGAGAGTAGCTGAGTATGTCCTTCTTGATTGAATACGGCTATTGCTTCTATAGGGAGTCCATAAAGGTTTGTCATAGCTGTGTCATCAATTATGACGACATCGTCAGAATAATTTGAATTTAAAATTTGAAATCTTATTTGATCGCATTGAGTTTCAGAACAGCAATTGCGATGAGCCTGCATAAAATGATTGTCGAGTAGGTGATTATTGTGGACCAAAACACTCTCCTACATATTGAAAGTAAAGTAATGTATATCATTGAAATTTGTAAATATATTGAAAACTAAATTCGCATTGCATCCATCTTGAGCAAAAGTGCATGGATATATAACTGTATGACGAATTTGGCTTGTCAAATATGCTGAGAATGGGCAAAAACAATTTCGAGTTATATTATGAACAAATTGAGTTAATAACTCATACGATTCATCATCAATATCACATGGGAAACAAGTATTGTTAATTTTGGAACATGATAACACGATTTTATTCATATTGAAAGTGTGCAAATCAAGCGCGCCAATTGAAACAAATAAACAGTTTTACCACTTTTTGAATATATGGTTTTTGAGAGTATAAACCATTCAAAAAGTCGATTGAAGGAAAAAACGATTCTCCATTTTTTTTTTTTTTTTTTTTTTTTTTTGGTTTTATCTGAAAAAGTGTTTTTGAGTGAAAAAATGAAAAATTTTTAAAATTGAGGTAAATTTTTTATGCAAATGAAAATTGAGAAAAAAATAGTGGTCTGGATTTTGATTTTAGGTTTATTTTTTTCTCAATTTATTTGAATAAATTTATTCAAAAAATAAATATTTTCTGAGAATTAAGAGGGAGATGAACATTAAGGTACAAATCCAGTACGTTTAATAACTGCAACTTTTTTTGACATTCTCAAAGAATAAAATGACATGTTAAATATAAAACGATTATTATAATCTATTTCATATAACATGTCATAATGTTTATTTTAATTGTAAAATAAGTGTCAAAAACAAAGATAGTCAATTTAAACTTTTTCAGAGACATGCAACTATTCAAATAATAAACGTTTTCTTATTCAAAAAATAACGTACTGGATTTGTACCTTAAAAAACCAAGTTTTGTCATTTCTGAGGCTCATTCAAAAAGTGAAAATCTTTCAGAAAAAATAATCATAATAAAATAGCTAAAAAAAAATCTTTTTATGTTACAAAATTTTTACCGATTCTTACCGCCAGCCGCGAGATTTCGACTCGGCTTCGCTTCGCTCAGCCTCGCTCGACGCCCCGCTAGGCTGTATGTAGTCTCAGTAAAATTATGTAAAAATATAAAAAGATTTGTTTTTTCAATTATTTTATTTAGATTATTTTTTCTCAATGATTTCCTCTTTTTGAAGATTCTTCAGAAAAGACTAACTATGCTTTTGTTGATCCTTAATGAATTATCTAATATTTATTATTATTCATAATTGGAATTTTGGAGATATAATATCTTCTTTCAATGAAAGGAGTCTTTGAAAAAAGTTTCAATATTTGAAAAGATTCCTTTAAAAAAGATTTTTTCTCAAATTTTAATAATTCAATCCAAAATTGAAAATCTGCAAATTTTACATTAATTTTAATTTCCAGCCTAATTAAAATTGGATATTTCAACTTTTTGAGTGAAATCTTTATCATTTTAAAACTAAAAGTTAAAAAATGTCAAAATTTGATGGTTAAATTGATATAAAATTCTTGGATCAATATCAAATCCATGATTTGAAAGTTTTCTTAATTTTTTTTTTTGATATCGAAATCGATTACCAATATCAAAAATGTGTTGATAATTGAAATCAATTATCGAGATATAACAAGATAACTAAAGATAAGCAACATGGCCGATTTCTAATTTTATAAATATTTTTAATTTCAAAAAAAAGAACAAATTTTCAATATTTTTTTTTAATATATTTCACCAAAAATAATCAACATGATACAATCCTTTTTTTTATTTTTTATTTTTAATATTTTTATAAAAAAACATGATTTAAAGCTTTTGACAATAATACTTTTTTATAAAAAAGCTCATTGGAATAATATTTTTATAAAACAATAATAAAAATATTATATATATAAACTTAATGAATGTATATCTCATTTTTTTTCTAATTATTGATATAAATAAATTTATAAATATAATAATTCATTTATTTGCTAATGAGTTATAATTTTAAAACGCTATATCACTTTTTATTGGGCTAAAAATCATAGTTTTCTAATCATAAAATACGTTATTTCAGAATACTTTTTATATAATTGAATTGTTAAAATTGAATAAATAAAAACCACATTAATTTTTTGAGAATTTTTTTACTATTTAACTTTTGCTAAAATATTATTAATTTATATTATAAATACATAATATACAAACTATTACATATATTTCTATTTTATGACAGAAATATTTTGTTAATATTCAATTTTGTGAATTTTTCAAATTGGTAATTATTTTGAGCATATTCAATTCATCTTTAATTCATCATATCATTTTTATTTGAAAACATAAACACAAAACATTAATTTTTGTAAAATTTTTTTTTTTTTTTTAATTTAAAAATTGTAAAATTCTTCTTTATAAAATTATTATTGATTAATTTTTTATCAACTTTTTCTCTTCAATATTATCCATAAAATTTCAATAATAATAAAATTGAAAATTTAACATTTTTTTGAAAATTCGTTCATTAATTGAAATATTCAATAATGATATAAATCACTTCACTTCACTTTTAACTTTTTTTATATCTTTTTTTTAAAATAGTATTTTTATTAAAGACAACTACTTTTTATTCACACATATATAAGAAAATTATTAAGATGGCTCCAAAAATTGATTTTTTAATCTTTAAATAATTTCTGAAAAAGTGCAATATCATCTCATTCAATCATTTAGAAATTATGAACAACATTATTTAATAAATATATTATTATTTCATGATATAATACAAAAAAAAAATTTTCAAAAATCTGTTTTGAAAATTTTGAAAAATTCAAAAGAATATAAAAATCTTTTTTTTTTATTTTTTGCTTTTTCTTATCTTCTCATTCTATTTTTTGTAGAAAAAAACCCGTAACTTATCAAATTTGATACTTCAAAATAACCGTTTGATAATTTATTCAAATTAAAAATTAATTTTATATATATAATATTTAATATATATGCTTATTCCAACAATATAAAATGAAGTTACAACATTGCTTTAATATTTGTAGAAAATATTTTTGAATATATTTTATATTAAAAATTCTGAGTTATTAAATTTGTGTATATTGAAAAAAATAATTTAAAATCATCCATAGAAAAATATCATTCATGGTGAAAAAGCCGCGAAATTTCTTTGAATGATAATTATTCAAAATTCATAATGATTTCTGCTTTTTTGAACAATTCGGCTGAAATACCTGATCGAATTAAAACAACTAGCCATAAAACAAATATTATAGATCGTAAAGTTATAAAACATAATTTACAAGCTATAACAAAAAAACAGGATGTTGGAACAATTCAATCTTTATTAAATTCGTCGTCAGGCACATCAAATATTGTCCCAACCGTCAAAACCATTCCATTTCATCCAATTTCACATTTAAGTGATCAGTCTAGTATTAAAACTAATACTGTTCATCAAACCCCAACGAATAGAATTCCCATTTCAACTTCTGAAGTATCTTACCGAGGATTAAAAAATTTAGGAGCAACATGCTATATGAATTCTATTTTACAAGTTCTTTTCCATCTACCTTTATTCCGCAAATACATTTTTAATATCCGAGTTGGTGATACCGAAGAAGATCACAATATTCTTCTCCATCTTCAAAGAATTTTTGCTATGATGCAATTAAGTCATTATTCTGTTTCTACTAAAAATTTAGCAAGAAGTTTTGGATGGTCAAATATAGAGACAATGATGCAACAAGATGTTTATGAATTTTGTAGCGTCTTTCTTGAAAAAATAGATATAACAATTCAGAAAATTCCTCAAAATAAGAAGTTCTCGATTTCGTCTCTTTTTAAAGGTAAATACATTTCGACAATTAGATGCCGTCATGTTAATTTTCAAACACAAACAACAAATGTCATAAACGTTTGCACGCTTGATGTGCGTGGCGTGTCATCTCTTGAAGAATCTTTTTTAAGTTTTACCTCAGTTGAACCTCTTGATGGATCAAATAAATACGATACAGGAACTTATGGACTTCAAGATGCAGACATGTTTTCAAAATTTACAGAGTTACCACAGATTTTAATGCTGCATTTAAAACGTTTTGACATTGATATGGAAACGCAACAGAATTCAAAAATTGATTCATATTTCTCTTTTTCAAAAAATATCGATTTGAGAAAATATTTGGCCGATCAAAATAATGTAGACTGTTCCCAATATGAGCTATTCGGTGTTCTTGTTCATGCTGGAACAATTAATAGTGGACATTATACAGCATTTATACGCCCAACTCCCAATTCCCCATGGCACTGTTTTAATGATTCTGAAGTTAATGTTGTTGATGAGGAAAAGGCAATTTATGAAAATTTCGGTGGCCCTGATTTGCAAACAAAAAAGAATAAATTACACTGCGCATACATGCTAATTTATATTAGGATAGATTCCATAGATCGAATTTTCTCACCTGTAAGCGATGACGAAATTCCAGAACCTTTGAAAAAGTTTGTTAAAGATAATGACCAACAAATAAAATTAAAAAAACAAATTAAAGAAGATGAAAACCAGAGAGTTATTGCGCATATTATTCAAGTTCAAGATCTCGAGTACTTAGCCGAAAAAACAGGCAGAATCTTATTCGAGTCAAGTATGACTATTGATGTAAAAAAATCAATGACATTTGATAATATTTATGATATTGTCGCAGTATTTTTAGAAACACATCCAATTTACTTGACGATTTGGCTAGTGCACCAAAATTCATTACAATTCAAACTAAACAAAAGCTTAGGAAAAGTTGAAGATGTCATGAATTTTGCTTTTGATGAAAACAATATCAAACTTTTTGTAGAAATAGATGAAAATGAATCACCTAACAGATCAATATCACAAAATAAATCTCATACTGATATAAATTCTTTATCAAAAAGTAATCAGGCTCAGACCTCAGAAATAGTGATTTTTGTTTATTCATATTTCCCATCACAACGACGGCCCTTTAGGTTTACAAGTACTGTTTCAATTCAATTAGATGAAAATGTTTCTGATTTGTTTGAATCTGTTCGGGATAGCTATAATATTCCACATGATGTTGAAATGCATTGCTATATCGCTAATAATGGGGGAAATACTGACTTAAACCCAAATCGAACACCACTAATTTTTATAGACAACCCTGAAAAAACAATTGGATCATTAGGCTTAGTTGATGGTTCAATGATTATCATTCAGCCAGATCCTTATCAATTTATACCTGAAGAAGGACTTGGACAACATTTAGAAAAAACATCAACTGAAGCAAAAGTTGTGAAAGAAGACCAAGCTTATTCCTTTATACCAGATTTTATGCAAGCACCTCCAATTGATGTTTCAACATACTTCGAATATTTAAATAATAATCGATATATAGCAGTTAACACAATGAAAGATCCAGATGCTCATGTTTATTTACGTTTTCCTGAAACCATAAGTGTATCAATGTTCAAGCAATTCATTGCTGACGCTTTTGGAATTAGATATAATGAAAATAAAGACATAATGGCTCTTTATTGGAAGAATTCTCCAATTCCAATTATACCTAATATACAAAGTAATGATAATATTAATAATAATTCTTCGCCAAATCATAACAACCCTACCTCATCAAAAAATATAAATAATAACAACCTTATCAATCACAAAAGTGCTATAGACAAAGAAGAAAATATGAAGATTGGTTCTATTTTGGATCCAGAAATTAACGGAATAATGGTCCATATATTTAAAAATACACCTATTCAAACAATTACTTCAATAAGAAGAATTATTGCTTATATAATAACTCAGGAAGGCTTAATGCACACAAGCTTACTTCTTTTAAATGGAAATTCGAATGTAGCTAATTTACTTGACATAATTAAAAGAAATTCATCTGAGTTCAAAATGAATCAAAGTATTAGAGTTCTTCAATATAAAAAAGGACGTAGTATATCAATGCCTCTTCCTCCTTATATGCCTATTTCTGAATTACGGAATCCAATTAGAATTGAAATTATTCCTAAAGAACAAATTGATATGCCTAAAAAATCTTTCCTCATGCAAGTATTTCAAGTTAAACCTGGAACAAAAAAACCTGTAGATTATTTAGCACCCTTTTTGGTATTTGTAAGAAGAGAAGATACTTTTTCGGCGGTGAAACAACGAATGAAGAAATATTTAAGACAAAGAAAGATAAAAGATTCCAAGTCACGCTACTTTGTTTGCATTGGTGATAATACAATATATTTGACAGATGACTTTCTTATGAAGCAACTTATTAGTGTTAACACACCCATATACATAGAAGAAATTCAGAAATTCTCAGGGAATAATGAACGTAATGGTGTGAAAATATATACCTAATCTTACATATCATATATAATTTTGTTTGTATTTAAATAGATTATTTGTAAATATATTATTTATAAGCATGCATGATTACTTTTATCTTTTTTTTTTTTTCTCGTGAAATCATTCTTTTCAATTGAAAGGATTTATTTAATCATTAATTTTACTTTTAAAAGCTTTTGGAAATTGGCATTTTTATGCGCTTGATGAGATTCAAAGAATAAAAATAATGGACTGATATTATAATAAATAATAAAATAATATAAGCCCTTATTTAAAGATTTAATTTCATTAATAATTCTAATCAATTCTTTTTTATAACTAAATAATCCGAATTTTTAAATGAAACTCGACTAAAAAACAAAATAATCAAAAGGTCAAATTCAACAGTTTTTTTCTCAATCACTTTTTGAGATCTTGATCGATAATGTTCACAATTCTAATTCAATCGTTCAAAAATACGAATGAACAAGGACATAGAAGAAATTAAACAAATTTTTAAGCAAACAATTGATGGTAGCAAACAACTCGAAGAAACTACATTTATTTGCGAAGAGATTCAATTTAACGATGGTGATAAGCAATTTCCAGCTGATCGAGAACAATTCCATAAAAAAACCGATTTTACTTACGATAGGCTGAGAGCTGTTGCTCCTAATGGAGGCGCTATAGTCATTTGTCACGAATGCGATGTCAATAAAGACAAGCAATACCCATATTTAAGTGTTTACGATAACACAGGAAATTTGATTAATAATATACCAATCTCTTATTCTAAAGAAGCATCAATTAAATATCTCCACATCACTCAAGAAGAAAGTATTATTGTCGTTTTCACAGACGCAAGTTTCCATACATATAACCTCCGTGGAGGCGGCCCCTTATCAGTATTCGAATTTAATCCCAAAAAAGATCCTGAAGATACCAGTGCCCCTCCTCCTGATGAAAGCAAGCCCATAGTTTCAATAAAATTCGTTTCATTTTGGGCTTCTGGATTTTTCATGTGCGATGTTGGTGGACAAGTTTATATATGCGATGATTTTGCATCATTGAAGCCTCGCCCATGGGAAAAGCTCGAAAAAGCAGGAATTATGGGTATGGTTGCATGCCCTCCTGATCCTGAAAATAACTTTGGACCAATGATATATGCATGGGATACAGACAATATATATCTCATTCAAAAAGGCAAGCAACAATCAATTCCATGGGAAAATCCAATCGACGAAATTGTATTTTCTCCAAATAGGAAATTTGCATGCGTTCATTGCGGAAGCAACTATTACCTTACAAATGGTCAAATCACAAAAGTTCTTCTTTCCTTATACTTCGATGATGTTACAACTTATCAAAGCATATGTTGGTGTGGAAATGATACAGTTTTACTTGTTGAAAAAGCAAGGATATCTATGTTTGGTAATGCAGAAAGTGTTATTCAATGGACATCATTCCCATCAACCATCTATTGCGTTCCTGAAACTGATGGAACCCGTATCTTTACAAATGAAGCCGTTTATATGCTTCGAGCAATTAGCGAGGCTTCATATAACTTTGCTTTATGGAATATGCGATCACCTGCTGTCAAACTTTTCAATCTTATGCTTGATATTAGATATCTAGCTGTCAAAGACCCAATTGATGAACTTAGCCTTGATGAACTTAAAGTAGCACTTGATGGAATTGTCGAAGCATTAATGTTTTTCCAACGCTTTGATCAAAGAGAAGCACTATTATTAGCTCTTTCACGTGCCCAAGCATCAATTCCGAAACCAAAAGATGATGGTTCAGTAGAAAGTGACAAACTTATTGCCCTTCGTAACTTCGATGATTACTCCGAACGTCTTAACTTACTTCGTGTTTGCGAACAAATGCAGCGTGCCCCGTACTTTATACCAATTACATGCGTTCAATATGAAAACATTACTGCTCCTGTGCTGTTGAAGCGATTATGTAATCGTTCACTTCACTTCCAAGCATACAGAATCGCAAACTTCCTTGCTATTGACACTGATTTCATTGTTACTCACTGGGCAAACAGTCTTGTCCGTGTTACTGACAATCAAATGAGCAAATCACGAGTCTTAAAGAGACTTGATAATATGAAAGATCATCCAATTGATTATATCGATCTTGCATCTTATGCATTTGACATTCCTGATAAGTTCCACGAGGCACTTGCCTTAGAGTTGCTTGAAAAGAATGAATCAAAAGCACGTGGCGTTCCATTATTGGTCAAAAGAGATTTAATGGATGAAGCTTTAGAAAATGCTGTTGAATCATGTGATATGTCTTTAATGCTTTACACTTTTGATGAAGCCAAGAAACAAGAAAAAGATGAAGAGCTCGATAAGATTTTTGAAGATGAAAAGAATGCCTATGCGCGTGACGTTTGGAATCTTAATCTCAAAGGTGACCAAAAAATTGAAT
Source organism: Tritrichomonas musculus (assembly GCA_039105265.1). Taxonomy (NCBI): domain Eukaryota; phylum Parabasalia; order Tritrichomonadida; family Tritrichomonadidae; genus Tritrichomonas; species Tritrichomonas musculus. The sequence goes on along the minus strand of JAPFFF010000015.1, from coordinate 1,927,022 downwards.
TTGAAAAGAAGTTTAAGATGGAAGACAAAGACTTAATTCGTTATTACTTGGTATATATGGATAACGAAGAAGATATTAAACTTTCTTTGAAGAACAATAAAGATGATTATTACAAAGAAATATTTAAGATGATCAAGGACTATGAAAAAGTCAAGAAATACCTCAGAGATAAGAAAAATGGTATTGAAGAAGCCCCAGAACCATCCAAATTAGATATGATCAAAGGCGTATTCAATAATGTTGTTTCTAAAATACCAAAGATTCCAAAGAAAGAGAAAAAGGAAGAAGATGATAAGAAAGACAAGAAAGGAAAGAAGAAGAAGGGAAAGAAGGGCAAGAAAGGTGATGATGATGACGACGACGATGACGAAGATGAAGATGATGATGAAGATTCTGGCAAGAAGAAGAAGAAGAAGAAGGGTAAGAAGGGAAAGAAATCTGATGACGATGATGACGAAGATGAAGATGAAGATTCTGGCAAGAAAAAGAAAGGCAAGAAAGGAAAGAAAGATGAAGATGATGACGAAGATGAAGATGAAGAATCTGGCAAAAAGAAGAAAGGCAAAAAAGGAAAGAAAGGAAAGAAATCTGATGAAGATGAAGATGAAGAAGAATCTGGAAAAAAGAAAGGCAAGAAAGGAAAGAAAGGCAAGAAAGGAAAGAAAGGAAAAGGTGATGAAGAAGAAGATGAAGAAGAAGGTGGAAAGAAAGGAAAGAAGGGCAAGAAAGGAAAAAAAGGCAAGAAGGGAAAGAAAGGTAAGAAAGGTGAAGAAGAAGAGGAAGAAGAAAAGAAGGAAAAGAAGGAAGGTGAAGAAGAAGAGGAAAAGAAAGAAGGTGAAGAAGGTGAAAAGAAGGAAGGTGAAGAAGGTGAAAAGAAAGAAGGCGAAGAAGGTGAAAAGAAAGAAGGTGAAGAAGGCGAAAAGAAAGAAGGCGAAGAAGGTGAAAAGAAAGAAGGCGAAGAAGGTGAAAAGAAAGAAGGCGAAGAAGGTGAAAAGAAAGAAGGTGAAGCTGGCGAAAAGAAAGAAGGCGAAGAAGGACCTCCACCAGAAGGACCACCACCAGCAGAGCCAATCGCCACAGAAAGTATTCCAGCGGAAAACCAAGAAGGCCAACCAGGAGCTGCTGGTGCTGATGCTGAGCAACAACCTAAGCCAATTCCAGCCAAAGATGAATTTGATAAAATGACTCCTCTTGAACTCTATGAACAAGTTGTTCTATTAAATGAACCTAAGAAGATTAATCAATTTACAAAACTTCTTGGATTGAAGAAGAATGAAGCTATGTGGAAGAGAATGTTCACTGGCGTCAAATTTAATAATATGGAAGTTCTTAAACAAATTGTCAAAGATTATAAGAAAGATGATATTGCTCCAATGAGAGAATGGTGTACAGAAAGAAAGAACCAAAGAGCTGCAGATTACTTAAATGGTTTAGATCCAGACGCTGAAGCTGAAAGGAAGAAGAAGAAGAAACAACAACAAGGCAAGAAATAAATATTGTTATAATAAATTGAAACCATTTTTACAAAGAAAAAGCAAGAAAAAAGGAGGAAAAGAAATTTCAATTTCTCCTCATACAATATTATCATTCTTCACAAAAGATGATAATAATACTCTATTATTAAGCATGAATATAAATTAAAGATTATTTGAATTAAATTTTGAAAGTTTTTTATGTGAATTGAAAGTTTTTAGGTTACATTTACGTAATGCAATATGCTTAGTCAATTTTGATATATAAATACGTAAATATCGAATTTTGAAAATTTATATCATTTTTTCAAAAAACAATCACTCAATCGACTTTTGCTAAAAACTACAAACGCTCAATTTGGATGTTCACAAGTGGATTTGCATGCCATTCTGTGTTAATCCAAATGTTAACCATATAAACAAGTCTAATCTTTGAAATTTTAAATAGATCTGTCTACCAACATAATATCTAAATATATTTTGTTAACTTTTTGTTCAACTTGTTCAAAATCGTTTATAAGCAGAGTATCATTCATTAAACATTTTTCCGTATATTAAATCAAGCCAGAGTTGAAAGGAAATTATAAAAAAGATATCATTAAATCGATAAAATCATTACCTTCTCAATTTAAAATAATCATATCTTTATATTTTAAATATGAATTCATTTTTTATAATTTAATTAATATTATGATAATTATTTAATATATTATTAATGAAAAATGATGCAATTAAAATGTTTGATAAAAAAGATAAAATGATCTAAAATTTGAAATAGAGATAAAGTTTTTTGAACTATCAATTTTTTGCTAAAATATTTAATCAAAAAATAATTATATATACAAATAATAGATATATTTTTGATAACATATATAATATATATATTATAAAGGAAATAAATAATATAATATATAAATATAAAACTAATTAATAATACTTTAATGCAAATTATAGCAAAATTAAGAATAATGAGGGAAATAAAATTATTCTTCTATTGTTATGACTACTTATTTTTATATAGATAAGCTATATTTTATAAATATATTGTATAAATAAATTTCATAGTAGAAAAAAAAAGATATAGATAAAATATGCATTTTTTAAAAGCTATTCAAAATGAAAAAATTGAAGCATTTCCGAATAACTTTTTGAACCATTTCCAAAAAAAATTGAAAGATTGCATTTCTTTCATCAAACTTTTTCTAAACATTATTTTTTTTATTTTTTTGTTTTGAACTATTTCCGCAATCTTTTTGAATATTTTTGATAATTAACAAGAAACGTTTCCAATCTTCGACCTCGTATGGAAAATTTACTAATTCGTTATCAAGAGTTTCCATAAAAATTTGTTCTATGAATTTTCAGGAGTTTCTGCATAATCAAAAACATATTCATTTTTTTATATCATTCAATTTTATCAAATTCCGAAGCATTTAACGAAGGAATAAAACTGAAATTTCGAAATTGAAGTTCTTTATGGGTAAATTTTTTGAAAAAGATAAATTAATTAATTTTTCATCCTGCTATCAAATCGGCAATTTTTGAAAGTTGCTTGACAGCAGGATCTTTAATTTTCACTTTAAATTCTAATAAATATTATAAATCACATATGCTTGAGCTTTTTTGGTAATTATTTGAGCAAATAAAATTTTAAAAAACGTATTTTTCGATATTTTTAATATATTGATTATCTTTAAATTAATAATATTTATCTTTATTTTTTTAATAAATATATATTTAATTTTGTTTGTTAATTGGTATAAAACATAAAATTTTATTTAAATTATAAAAAATAAAGTGAAATCGATATATTTACCAATGAAATATATTTTTGGTAAATTAATATTATTATCAAAAAGTTATCAATATCACAAAAAGTTTATATTTTTCAATGAATTTCTTATTTTCATATTTATCTTTCTTCCTCTACCATAGATTTGTTTGAGCTGTATTTATATTTTATTTAATATATAATATTGAATATATTTTTCTTATTTAGAAGACATAATTAATAAATTTGAAATTTTGGTAATTTGATTCCCTTTTCAAAAATACTGTATTTTTTGAGGCCTTATTAAGGTATTCATTCAATTTTGTAGTATTCAAAAAGTGACAACGAAAATACATATTTTGCGAAATATATCATTATAAATTTTAATTTTTTTTATTAAATATTCATAAAATTAATAATATCATTATATAATATATTTAAATTATTGTATATCTTGCTAAAAGTAGAGATAATTTCATAAATAATCACTCAGCTAATCTTTTCAACCTGAGTTAAAATTTGAAAAATTGGCCATATTTTTTGATTTTAAAAAGATTTATTTTAAAAAATCAAAAATTCCGACGCTGGGGACTTTATTTTGGATAGATTTTTTCTTTGAATACTTTACATATTTTTACTTTTCAGAAATCTTTATTTTCTCACAATTTTACAATTGTTTATATCTTACAATCTCACAATTATTTCTTAAAAAAATGCTCAATATTCTGAAGCATATAATAATTTCATAGAATTGATCTCAATTTTCTGATGATTCAAATATTTCATAAAAAATAAATTCAATTTAATAAATTAACTAAAAAATATATCTTATATTTTAAATTGGATTTTCCTCATATTTGCTATAATATTTATACAAAACATCATTTTTTTTCTAAACTTATCAAATTGTAAAATTTTCATTCAAAAAGAAAAATTAGTTTATTTTTATATCATACGTCAATTTTACCATTATATTTAGTAAATAAATTTTTTATCATCATATATTTTATTATATTATAATATGATAAAATATACTGCTTTTGTTCAACCTTAATATGGTCTATTTTTTGTCATAAAAGTGGATTGAGTGAATTAAAAATAAATCTTTTAAATCAAAAATTGTTTTTATCTATTTTGTTAAAAAGGAAAAGGCAAAAAATATATAAAAAATAAAATAAAATATATATGTAAAATATAAATAATCTTAAAAATCATTTTTTTATAATAATGGAATTAAAATAAAACAAGAAAACAAAAAAAATTAAAAGTGAAATAATAATTCACACAAATATAAACTTTTTAAAAGGCCTTTTCAATAAATAATTATATTCAATTTGGGTTAAAAAAAGGCCAAAAAAGAAGTTAATTTTCTTCTTAATGGGATCTTGCTGTTCATGCTCGAAAAAGAATATTGATTTACAAGATATACTCATTGAGAACGCATCACCACCTTTACCGAATGGTGTAGAAGATAACATTGATAAAAAACCAATTAATAAGATTATCGTTCAAAGCAACTCTGTAACAAATACAATTGTTGCCTTTGTTGATGTTGATGCTGTAAACAAAAAAACAGATTTTAAAAAGTTTCCATTTTTAAAGAATAATTTAATCGAAATTAATTCCAGAAAAGAACTTTTTAAAATGCCGCCAATTGGAACAATTCACGATGAGGATAACATTTATTCACTTGCTCTCTTTGGAGATACTGATACAGGAAAAACGACGTTCTTCAATCAATTCAGACTTTATATAGATGATTTTAGCCCCAGTGAGCGTAAATCCTATACACTAAGGATATATGTAACAATTCTTGAAGCTATTCAAAAGGTATATAATGAAGTTAAAAATAAAGATAAATTTGCCAATTTTGAAAATGAAGATTTAATTCAGGAACTAAATGACATTAAAATAAATGAATTGCGAAAAACATATTCTGTTCCGATAGACTTCTGTGATAAAGTTATTTCCGTATGGAACGATCCACTTATATCAAAAGCTTATTCCGAACAATGGATTCCCCTTCACCTATGCCAATATGTTCCCGACTTTATTTCTAAAATTTCAAAATTTAAGGCCGCAAATTATGTACCAGAGAATACCGAGATTTTACGTACCAAGATATGCACAATAAACAACAACATTCACAATAGGATTAGTGATGATTTGCTTTCATCTTCCGCTCTTTCTACCTCACCACAAATGTGCGCTCTTTCATTTTGCGAAATGGAACTTCTTTTGAGAGACGCGGGCGGCTTGAAATCACAGCGTGATAAATGGAAAAATTTCACTTTTGATGCAGGATTTTTCTTTGTTTCACTAGCAGACTTCAATCAACCAGTTTTAAACGACGATGACTCAAATCAATCTAATAAAACTTCAAATGATAACACTGAAGAGAATGATGAAAAGAACGATCAAAATCTTCAAATTTTCGAGTCTTTAAAAATATTCAAAGATATTATTCCAAAGTTTTTCCCAGGTCCACAAAAACCTCTTTTCGTACTTCTTACAAAATATGATTCATTTGTCGATATAATCAGCAAAGATCCAAAATGCTTTACCAATGTTTTTCCTGACTTTGATGGCAACATAACTGATCCTGATCAATGCCAGAAATATATAGGTAACCTTTTCGTAAAACATGCAAAAAGCATAAATCCAGACTTAAAATTAAAGATTTGTACATCAATCAATTGCTTAGATCAGGTATCAGTTTTTCAAGTTACAAAGAAGATTGTTAAACAGATAAAGAAATACCGAGTATAGAAAATATCAAATTTCAAATCAAGATAAGTAATTATTTGAGTGTTTTTTTGACTTAACAAATAGTGTTTTTTTCAAGAATAATGAAAAGTTAATATTATTTAAATGTAGTTTGTTTTATATATTACAGATATATTTATTCATCGACATAACAGATTTGGCGGATATAACAAACATTATATATAAAATTTTTTTTATTCAATGTAGTGAAAATTATATAATGCTGAGATTCTTTTAACATCATTTTAAAGTTTTAAATATAAAATAATTCAGACTGGGCTCTTTTAAACTAGCTAGTTTATTTGTAGTTGCTATATATTTGTTTCATTATTCTCAATTATTCGGTGAAAATTTTGTTACATTGAAATTTCTATATAATTTTGAAGATATTTGGACAGACAAATACTAATTTAAAATTGATTACTTATTAAAAAGTTTCAGATTTTTAATGAATGTTGTATTTGTTCAAGTATTAAAAGTTAGGAATTTTCCTAAATACACTAATTCTACATATTGCGGATATCGTGTTTTTGTTGGTCTTTGGCCAAAAGATGAAGGGTCATATGGAACTTTGAATTATATTCAAAAAAATGAGCAGGAAGTAAATAAAGATGATTATCTAACATCTCAAGTAACATGGAATTTTCAATATGATGATGCAAATTCAACAAGTGTCCGATTTTTGTTTTATTATGATGATTTTCATTTTGCAAGCCTTAAATTACCTCTCTTCTGGTTTCAAAAAAATACAGTCGTTACATATTCTTTTCCAGCACGTTTGCAACAAAATACCCCAATGTCACAAGAAGCAATGATGGTAAAAATTGCAATCCATCTTTCTGAAAACAAAGAAGCTGCATTTGCCGCTCCTAAAGGATCTCTACTCGTTACTCCAAAATGGAAAACCTCAAAGAGCCAAAACACTTTACAACACCCTCAGCAACCTTATTATCCTTCTTCAAACTATCCACCTCCTCAACAAATCCCGCAGCAGTATAATAATGCTGTTCTACAACCAGTTCCTTCACCACCTTCAATTTATAGCCAATATCCTCCTTTAACAGTTTCTGAATCTCAATCTAAAGCTAACCAAGATTCATCAAATCAGATTAATCAAACGCAACAGTTACAACGATCTCAATCTTATCAACAGTCGCAACCATATCAGCCAAATATATATCACCCTCATATATACCAGGCACAACATCAATATCCATCATCTCCACCATTACCTCCTCCACAATCATACCAACAAAATCAAATACCACAGCAATATCAACTACCTTCCGCATCATCATATCAAGAACAACAATCTCAACAACAACCTTACTTTAATCATCAATCAACAACACTATCATCTCAACCATCTCAACAACAGAATCAGCCATACCAACAGCAACAACTAATACCTCAACAACAACAAATGCTTCAACAACAGCAAATACCTCAACAACAACAACCAATAACTCAACAACAACCAATAACTCAACAACAACCAATAGCTCAACAACAACCAATAGCTCAACAACAACAAACACAACAGTTTCCTTTATCATCAAATCCATCAATTAATTCAATACCAAATGCTTTACAAATTCAGCAAACTCCATCTCCTTTGATGGATGGAACATGTGATCAACAACAAAATCAATATAACGAATATCAACAACCATCAAGCAACTTCATTCCACCAATTTTATCTAATCCTGAATTTGAAAACAATCAAAATGAAGAAGAATATTCTTCTTCAGCTAATGATGAAGGCTCACTTGACAACCTTGGATTTGCTCAAGAAAGTGATGAAGAAAACAAAGATGATAATATTTATCAAAATAATCCATCTCAAAATAATATTGAATTAGCACTTCAATATCAGTCACAACAACAGGGTATGCCAGTTATTGGGCAACAGCAACAATCAACTTTTCCAAATCAAACGACACATATTAATTATCCACCTTTTCCCACTGAACAATATCCTCCCACTCAACAAATCGAGGAAAAACAACAACAACAGCAGCAACAAAATGAACAACTTCAACAATATGAACAAATCAACCAGCCACAGCAATCAATTACTCAACAACTTCCTCCTCAATCACAAATACAACAAAATCAACAAGCTAATCAACCTCCTCCACAGCCGATAGTTCAACCACCTCCAACGCAGCCATTACCTCAACAACCTCAACCAATCAATCAACCTCCACCATCGCAGCCATTACTTCAACAATATCCTCCGCAACCGCAAGTTGCTTATAGCAATCCTTACGTTCCATATCCAGCTTCACAAGCTCCACCACCACCTGCTTCATATTATTCATATCCTTCCAGAATTCCATATCAGCCTTATGCATATCAACCACCTCAACCAACATATATTCCATCAGCTGCAGTAACAGCTCCACTGCCACCACCATCTCAACCAGGCTATCAAGTTATCATTCAATCAAACCGCCCTATTAATTCTCGTCAATCTTATTATTCTCAACAACCCAACCAAGCAGCATATCCTATCCAATATCAATATCCTTATCCACCACAATATGGATATCGACCACAATATGTAGCATCTCCTCCACTTCCACCTCAAACATTTTATATGCCTCCTCCGGGAACTTTAGCTTATCCTCCAGGAAGTATTTCTGTACCACCCCAAGTGGCTCAAAATCAGCAACCTGCAACTCAATATAATTTACCTCAAACACGTCCAAAACAGAAACAATATGAAATAACACCTTTACCACCTGATGCTCCATCGAAAGTTTACATTCCTCCACCTGTTTCATTTGATCCCTCCAAAAGTAACCGTTACCAACAACAACAAATTGAAAAACAAGTCAAACAGAGGCAAAAAATGAAAAATGAAAAAGTGAAAAATTCGCAACAATTGAATAATAATAACTCGTTTAGTTCGATGCAACCAAATATTACACTAAATTCAACATCAATGCTTGAAGAAAATTCAAGTGACCAACAAATATCACATAATTATCCTGTTCAAGACGGAGGAAAAATTGCATCGATCGGAAATGATGGATTTGATAACAATAATTCATTAAAGCCATTAAACGTTCCTACCTCTTCGTTCTCTTCCAAAAATATGGAAAAAAGTTCAAAGAATCCTATAATGGAAGATCAAAAACAGAATTATTTCCTTCCTCAATATCCAAGTGAGTGAAGTTCTTTTTTATTTTATTATTTTTTTTGTATTAAAAATTTCTTCTTTTTTTTTTTTTTTTTTTTTTTTAATATAAGATCATTATCATTTTTCGAATCAAATCAAAAGACAACAAACAGAAAGCAAATTCAAAAATTATTCATAGTACACATAATTTATTTTGGAATGAGGTATTAGAAATCAACTATTTTGATGTTTTATTAAATAATCTTACTGTTGGAATACATGATACAGAAGAAGCAAAAATAAATTGTATCACAAATACAATTGAAATCCTATAATATAATCTCTTTTTTAATTACTCTTACACTTTTAAAAAAATAAATACAATAAAAAAACAGAACTTGAATTAATTGTACATCAAAATCAATCAGTTGAAATTTTTTTCAAATTGATAAAATTAGAAGAATGGGAAAAACGAGGAGGAGATCATGAAATTAGGTTTGCAGAAAAACTAAAAAGCAGAACTTGCTTGAAAATAGAGAAAATTAGAGGAAGCAAGGCTTGCATAGAAACAAATGAAAGTAAGAGAACACACACACACACAAGGCTACAACAAAAAATACAAGATGACATAGATGAAACATTTAAATTAGCATCAGAATTGAAAAGAAGTAAAATCAAAATTGAAGAACAATTTTTTTTTTCGGATTTAAATCCGAAAAAAAAATTGGATAATCTTTAGTCTTTTTATCTTTTTAATATCGATTAAAGACTTGCATCTCGTGTATGAAAAATAAATAATAAGCCAAGTTAAATACTTTCTTTTATGCATTTTACCTACATATAAAAATAAAAAGATTGAAAAGAAAAATTATAATATTTGACCAAATAAATCTAGCATCTATGGAAATTTTGGAATAAACAGTACAAAAAATATTTAAATAATCGGAGGTTCGCATTCTTTTATATTAAATACATTGAAATATGAATGACATCGGAGCTTTATTTTATTATTATTAAACCATTTACCTATTACACTTTTATTTAGCATAGTACACATAACAAAGGACCTTTGAATGCTAAAGAAAGCATATTATTTTATTATATTTCAATTTCAATTAAAAACGAACAAAAATTTTTGGATCTCTAAAAAAGTGACAAAATTCTTAAAATCATGTCATTCGACTTTATGTTTAAACTCCTCGTTGTTGGGGAATCAGGCGTTGGAAAAACATGCATGCTTCTTAGATTTGCAGATAATTCTTTTGAAGAAAATTTTTTATCAACAATTGGTGTAGATTTTAAGGTAAAACAGATTGTTGTTGACAATAAAAAGGTAAAGCTTCAAATTTGGGATAGTGCTGGACAAGAACGCTTTAGAAACATTACAGCAAGCTATTATCGCAATTGCTCTGCAATCATTATTGTTTATGATATTACTTCAAAAGATTCTTTCAATAAAGTTTCCGATTGGGTTGAAGAAGTACGCCGATATGTTCCAAGTGCCCCATTGCTTCTTGTTGGAAACAAATGTGATCTTGAAGAAAATAGGCAAGTACCAAAAGAAGATGGAGAAGAACTAGCTAAAAGACTCGGATTGATCTTCCTTGAAACATCTGCAAAAACATCATATAACATTGAAGAAGCTTTTCAAGAAATGGCTCAACAACTAATTAAAGAAGCTCCAAACAAACCAAAGAATGACCCAACGCCAGTTAATCTCAATGCAGCTAATGATAACAAAAAGAAAGGAAAGTGCTGCCATTAAAAAATATTTTATTGTTTTTCGGATATTATTAAAAATATTAAAATGGACACTGTTTTAAATATTAGATAAATATGATTATAATTTATATTTTATTCAATTATGACATTATTCCTTTCTTTTCTGCATTGTTTGTAAACGGTGATAACATGATCATGCCATTCTTTTCCTCCAATGGTATTTACAATACCCATATTTTCACTATCTTTAACTTTACCATTTGGCGTATATTCAATTGGCTTTCCATTTCCCAAAGTTATTATTCCTCCACAGTTTCGTAAGAATATTTCATATGGTGCAATATCCCAAACATTTTCAGCTACTTCATGCATTCTGATATAAACATTCGCCTTTCCTGAAGCAAGAATGAAAGCTTTTACCATGGATACTAAGCTAATTGTATTTTGAATACCTAAATGATCTTTCATATATTGCTGACGAGGGCCAACAGTATTTGACAATGTTGCTGGTTCTCCTTTTTCAACAACAGGCATAACTTTAACATTGTTATTCAAATCCATTACATAAGACTTATCGCCTTCAATTGCAATAAAAATAAGTGGGCCTTTCATATCAATTCCAGTATATTTTGGATCGTGCAATGGCCAAGCCGTAACTGAAACTTGAGGCTTTAAATCAACCAATAAACATGAAGCAATCGCGTAAGCACTTTGCTTAACAAATCCTTCTGTTCCATCAATTGGATCAACAACCCATGTTCTGTGATTTTCTGGATTTATTTGTTTAATTGCACGAGAGCATGCAGCGACAGGATCTATTTCAGGCGGTAATAATGATTTCACCATTTCAAGAAAATCTGGAGTAGTATTGGTCATATCTTCTTCGCCAAAAACATCATCACCTGGAAGCAATTTATTTATATTATACATAATAAGGGCTTGAGTCGCAAAATCACAAATTGAAACAAAAGTTCCATCATTCTTCAATTTGAATTCTTGCTTGCTTAGATGTTGTTGCGCCTTTATCGTTAATGGAATAGCTTGCTTCATTATTTCAACCAAAGAATTCACTTCTTTTTCCCACTTTCCCCACATTATATAATGGCAAAATATATAAATGATAATAACTTCACTTTTTATGTGATATATCTTTTTCTTAAGGAGGTACTGTCTTTGCATTTATCTCAATATATAATTTATATTTAAATTTATGAAATCATAAAAATAATAAATGAATTTTTGTATTGATATTTTTAATTATATACAGCATAATATTTTGATAATTTAAAGATAAAAATAAATATGAATATGACCTTGAAGAACTTTTTAAAAGTATAGTGTATAGACAAAAAAAAATTAATGGACAAAAATGACTTTCACTTCACCTCCACATAAAAAGTTGATTTATTTTCTTGAATATTTAAGTGTTTTAAATTATAATTTAATAATATTATTTTATATGTATTATATATTTTATTTTAATGATTATTACTTTAATTACTTGATTAGATCTGTTATTAATTTCATAATAAGAAAAACTTATTTTTTACTATTATCTCCATAAGTAATTGATTAAAATGGAATTAAAAGTTGAATTATTAATTGACACATGATGCTCATAATTATACTCAGATAAAATAATTAAAAATCAAAATATAAATTGAAAAAAGGTGTTTAATTATTTTCGGTTAAATCAATTTTTTTTATAGATAAAAAATTTTATTATCTTCATAGATATTTATTGATTTACAAATAATTCATTACATTATTGATATTAATCTTAAAAACATAGAAATTATGAAACTAACTTTAAACGGGATCGAATTTTTTAAAAGTCATTATTATTTTCGATTATCAAAAAAACTCTGATTCTTATCTTTTTTTGGGATAAAAATCTGCAAAACATATTTATTATTTAATAAATTGTTTTTTAAATGGACTTTAAGATTTCAAAGTTGGGGTATTGTTAAAATAATATCAAAAAATTAAAAAACAGAAATTTCATTTTATTTTGGGAAATATTTAGGCAATCTTAAATATTTTGCTATAGGTAAAACACTTAATTCATGCTTTTAAAAAATATTAGATTGAATCATTGATAACATTTCTTCAAATTGAATTATTCATCTTTTTTTCAATAAAATGAAAATTGCAATCAAAGTCAATATTTGCATAAAAGTATGATAAGATTTTTAAAAAATAGTTTATATTCATCTAATATAAAATCAAATAAAAATACAGCATAAATTTAAACGAAACAGACCTCTCAATTATAGTTTGTCTTATCGTGGAAAATGAAAAATACTTTTAAAAAACATAGTTTTTTTTTCTAATTTTTTTAATAATTTTTTAATCGTTTAAAAGTAACTTTTTTAATTAAATTTTAACGTTTAGAAAATATTTTTTTCGATCATAAATAATTGAAAAATATATAAATCACGATCATTAAAATTTCAGTTAAATATTATCGTCTACGATTAAAAAAATCTCAAAAAAGCACAAAATTGAATGAATTTTTATACGAAAACCTTTCAATTTTTTCGTATACCGCTTTTTTTGGCCTGCCCTATGGTCAATTAAAATTGAATACTTATTCGATTTTTTTTTTTAATTTTACATAACCGTTTATATTGACCTATTATAAGGCAGATTATTTTAGCCTTAAGCTGCCAAATAAATAATCAAATTTTAATACAATAAGCTTATTGTAATGGCTAAATATTTTACCTTTCAATTTCAATGTTTTTAAAATATTGTTATATCTCAGTTTTTTATATTAAAATCATTTTATTTATTTATTTATTTGAAATAAATATTTACTATTCAAAAATTGTGTTACAATATTTTTTCAATTATTTACGTTTTTTACAAAAAATGGTTATATTTTTTTCTATTTTTACCTTATTGTAGTAAATTTTGTTCCATTACGATAAAAATTAGCTGTAAATAAAAATAATAGATTTTCATTTTCTTTAACCAATTTATGTAAAAGAACCATTTTACAAAAATTCTTAAAAAAGTTGACTTTAATTAGATTTTTTCCTCTTTCAAAAAGCTATTTGTGATATCCTTATCATTTATAATGTTTTATATACTGAGTACACCCCGAGCTTATTACATTTTCAAAAATAAAAATGTAATAAGAATTTTTTTTTTAAAAAAAAAAAGACGAGCTGCCAAACGAACTTATGACCTTAATTAAAAAAATTATAAATAAGAGTATCTTGTTTAATTACAAATATATATATAAATAAAAAAATTATTTAAATTTATAATCTTATACTTATCATATATTTATAATTTTTGTTCGAAAAATCAAAGATTTTTTCCATATTACAGTATTTCTCAAATCTTATTACATAAATTGAAAAAGCCCAAAATGTAAGAACATTAATTTTTTGGTTTTTAAACGATTAAAAATAATATATTTATTATTTAGAATATTCAAACATTTATATATATCAAAATAAATATAAAACATTATATTAAACAATTTTATGATAGGAATAAATGGACTTTTTTATTTCTTTAAAAATTGAAAGAAATTTATTATTATAAATATATAAATATTTTGGTTATTTATAGATATATAAGATTTTTTTTATGAAATTAATAATAATATTGTATTATAATTATAGATATTATGATTATCTAAAGCAAAATGTTCGGTTGAATTAAAACGAAATTTGTCTTATTTTGTATCTTGATATTAATAATAAATGTTTTTATATATAATCTTAAATATATAAGTATATTGTGCAATTTAATTGTCGTGAGGACAAAAAGATAATGCAATATATCCAATATTTTTGTAAAAAATACTCTGAAAATGTATTTAAAGTATTGAATCCTTAAAGCAAAGTACTCAAACCTTAAAGCAAAAAGTATTCAATTATTTGACAAATAAAATAATTTCAATACTCCTTAAAGCAGGAGTATTGAATTCTTATTACAAGAGACTATTGAAATTTCAGCCATATAAAACAAATTGAAAGGTCCTTATTACAGCTCGTTATTTTTGGAAAACGTTAAGTTTTTTTTATTAATTTTGCTAACCAAATTTTAATATATATATATAAATATAAAGATAAACTTGTTAACCAAAAAACTAAAAAAAAAAACGTTTTTATTTTCATGAAATATGCATTTTTTTTGGCTTTTTGAATAAATGATATTTTGATGTAATAAGAGCCGTTTAAAATAGACTTTAGCTAGGGGTGTAATACTGAGAACAATATAAATATGCATTAGATTTGCAAAAATAAAGAGGTCACTTTTTGATATTATTTATCTTAAATAATGAAGATTTTCCCATTTTTTTTATATAAATAAAATTAGGTTTAAAAATATATATCAAAAATTCTATTAGTTTGATCAAAACTCCATTATTTAGGATTTTGTTGAAAAAAAAATTCTAAAAATGATATAAAAAGGTTAAATGAAAACTTTTTGATAAAAAATAAAAAAATTAAAAATTGTTATATCCTAAAATTATTTAGTTCTTATTCTTATATTACTTTAAAAAAATATTTAATATAATATTTATTATTTATAAAGTGGGTAAAATCTGTTTTAAGAACTCATTTATAGAAATGTTAAAAAATATATGATAATTAAAAACTCAAAGAAAATGCTTGAAAATAGAATATTTTTATTATTAGATGATGAAGTATATTTATACAAATTTTCAAGGCAAAAATATATTTCTAAAGCAAATTAAGTTGTTTTTGTCCATTAATTTTTTTTTGTCTATACACTATATATATAAACCTAATGATTATATAAAGTATTGGCAGCTATCCCACATTTGATATTCTTTGCCATTTAATATTTATATAGTGAACGTTTTTTAAATTCAAATTAGCCATCAAAGCATGCTTTATGCAACGATTCTGCTCCTTTATAATGAAAATTAAAAAGAATTGAAGCTATGGTAACACATATATTTCGACATTAGTAATAAGTCACAGAATTTTTATTGCCCAGCTGTTTGATTTTGCATCATTCCCAAAAAAAGCTAAAAAGGCTTTGAAAAAACTATACTTTATTATAATAAATATTTCTTTTTTACATTATTTATATTTATGTCATTTTACTCCATTAAAATTTCTGAAATAAAATCTCGGAAAAAAGGGAAAAAATTGTGAGTTAAAACTTTTTCAAAGCGTTTGAGAGAAAATCTCGGAAAAAAGGGAAAAAAAAATCTATCAGAAGTACAACAACAAAATTGATTTTACAAATTAACTCCAAAATTATAATATATATTTATATACAGGTAATAAATAAAATTGATTATTATAATTAAGATTGGACCGGCCAACACCAAAATATAATGATTTTATTTTTTACAATAAAAAAACTATGCATATTTCAAAATATTATCATCATTTATAAATAATGACCATATATTAAATATATAATATCAGTGTAAAATCTATTTTTGAAATTTAAAATAATTATAAACTGTGATTTTATATAGAAAATGAATATTTTTTTATATGTAATTTTTGAAAGTTTTGAAATATAATTTGAATTTCAATTCTTATTTCTTTAAAATGACATTTTTCTTTAAAATGAGAGTATAAAGTAACTTATTTACATAATAAAATTTATTTAAATATATATTATTATTATATTGTATAATTAATGTATTATTATTTTGTAAATCAATTGAGAAATAAGTCATTTTCTAATATTTTATATGTAAATTTGTGTTTAAATCTATATATGGCTAATAATATGGAAATATAACAGATAATATATTTTGTATATAAAGTATAAAATATTATTAATGATTAGTAATTCATAAATATTTTATTTGACTCGAGATATAAACGAAATATCATTTTTTAAATGGTTTTTAAATTCTCAACATCCATTAAAACCAATTATGCCAAATGCCAATATTGAATAAATAGAAGTAAATAATCTTAATATTTTTTCATAAGATAAAATATTCATTCAATTAAACTAAAAAATCAAATAACGAGTTTTCACTTCACATGAATTAATATATTATTAACATATTATTATATTGTTAGCTTTTTAAAATATATTTAAGTTAAAGAAATATGGATTTTCAAAAAGACTCCTCCTAACGACTCCTCCCTCTGGTCGTCGTCGTTAGTCGTCGCTCGACGCCCGCTAGGGGTATGTAGACTGCGGAAAAAATATGTAAAAATAAAATAATTTGAATAAAAAAAGAGTGATTTATTCAATATTTTCTATGACATTTAATAAAATTCACTTTTTTAGTATAACACTTCTCACAAAAAAAATGACAAATTTCACATTTATTCTGAAACGGGTGCTTGAATTTGATCAACGAAATCATTAAAATCTTAATATTTATAAAAAATAAAAATTATCCTTAAAGAGTTTTTTTGGAAAAAAAAAAAAAAAAAAAAAAAAAAAAAACAATTCTCTCTATAAGTTGTAAAATTGTTTCTTTGCCTATACAACGCATGAATAATGGAATTAATTCAAACAATTTTTTTATGATTATGGAGCTACCAAAGATTTATAATTTAAATATAAGAATCATGGAAATCAAATCGATATCCTATGTCTTTTTCGAGAATTGACTCCCAAATTTGTGAGCTTTATTTCATAAAAAATAAAATTATTTATCACAAAAATGAAAATTAAATTCAACTTTTTCATAATTTTAAATAATATTTTGAATAGTAAAAATATAAAAAATAAAAATAGATGAATATAAATATATATATATATATATATATAAAATCATATAATTTAGTGTTTTTTATTCACTTCATTTTTTTATTACAACAATGAGAAGATATGATTCTTGACTTTTTTTTTTTTAAGAGTATATATGATGACATTGAATTTTTTAACAATAATATTGAAAATTGCTTGGTATTTAACATATTATTTTGTAAATGCATGAATATTTGATGCTTGATATGATTCAAACCTATTTCTTGTACGTAAATCAATAAATAATTGTTTGAAAATAGAACCAATAAAATATATCTGTATACTATTTTAAAAATGATTTATAATAATAAAAATGTTTTTTTATTGCATTTTTATATATATTATATCAAGAAATATAAAAAACATAATAAATGATAAGTTTTCAAAAAGTTAAAATTGAATAAAATTATATTTTTTTTTATCTTTTCATAATATTAAATTATTCAAATATTAAATATAGATATAAATAGCAAAAAATTATTAGGATATTATAAATGCATATATATTTGTAAACATCATTATTGGATGAAAAAATGACAAAAGAAAGTACCCCCTTAAAAAGCCAAATCGCACATTTTATATTTAATTCAAATATTGAATATTAAAATTATTTTACCCATATGCACACAATAAATTTTGTTCCAGTAAACATAAACTTTTTTCAAGAAAACGTAAACCCAGCCCGCCATTATACTACCAAAAGGGGGACTGGACCTGAAGCACTAGAGGTCCAAAGACGTTTAGATGGATTTGACGCGCAAACTTCTCCTATCGCAAAAATTATTAAAGAAAAATATCCAGATGCAACAAAAAGCGAATTGATCAGCGTTACACAGATGATAATTATACTCATTAAACATGATAAGGCTGAATGCGAGTTACCTCCAACTTTCTATAAATTCGACAGAATTACAAGGAGGTCTAAAGATTTGATTATCAAATGGTATAGCGATCACTGGAATATTATAAGTAATTATTTTAATGACGTTGGCCTTGCTGACTCACAACTTCGAATTATATCAAATAATTGCAATGTTTTTAATGTTCAATAATTCAATTTTCTTTTTTTTGTCACGTGTATATCTTATGTTTTTTTCTTTTTTTAAAAAATTCATATTTTATTGATTTTCTTATTTATTTATAAAATATAATGAGTGCTATGCTTTTTTTGATGTTTCAATGATAATTATTATTTGTATTTATTTTAGATGTATAAATATGTTTATATTTTACTAACTAATCCAATTTTCATAATTTTACTAAGTCAATTATCAGAGCTTTTATTAAGAGAATATATAATACATAAATTTTTACTTATTTTTTTTTTGAATTGAAGTAATAAACATTGCATTAGGATTAAATATAATCAAATTCAGATATTAATATTAAATTGTTAAAAGAATTTAAACTTTAAATTTTATATAGATTATTCTTCCAACATAGACTTTTGTTTTTTTTTTTGACCAAACCATATTTGGTTGATTGAGAATTTTTAGAGAATATTATTTATATTATAACAAAAAGCTTGTGATTTTACACAAAATTTGAAATTGCAAATTATTACAAAAAGTTAAATCGACGATATTTTTTCTAAACTGGCCATTTAATCATTTTTCTAAATGGCGGTACCATTAACTTCCCAGGAAATTTTAACTTTCCAACAAATTGGAGTTGATCCCCAATTTGCCAATATCTCTAACACAGCTCTTTCACAAGACAAATATCTTTGCATTCGTGAAGTTTCTGATACAGATTCGTTTGTCGTTATCGTTGATCTTCAAAATAACAACAACGTTACAAAGCATAAGATGAAGGCAGATACAGCTGTTATGCATCCATCTCGTAATATTATTGCTTTAAGAGGTGCATCAATTATTCAAGTTTTTGATCTTAACCAGAAGCAACGTCTCAACTCTTTCCAACTTCCAGAAGGGCAAGTTGTTAATTACTGGAAATGGATTGATGAGCAAACACTTGCCTTTGTTGCAGGCGGATCAGTGTTTCACTGGTCAATAGCAGGACAATCAAACCCAATGCCAGTTTTTCAATTGCAACCACAACTTGCATCTGGTAGCATTATGAATTACTCTGTATCTCACGATCAACAATGGCTTGCTGTTTCTGGCCTTGTTAGAGAAGGTGATCAACCAGTAGGAAAAGTCCAACTTTTCTCACGTGAAAGAAATGTTTCTCAAGTTATTGATGCTTATGCTGCATCATTCGCAAACGTTGGACCACTTCCACTCCTCGTTTTCGCTTCAAAAGCAAACGGATCAATGCGCCTAAATATCTTTCCACTTGGCTCAACACCAGCAGCTCAACAATTTGGAAAGAAGTATGCTGATCTTCCAATGGCACCAGATGCCCAAGATGATCTTCCACTCCAACTTATTATTTCTCCACACTATAGCTCCGCTTTCCTCTTCACAAAACTTGGATACCTTTACTGTGTCGAAATTGAAACACCTTTCGTTTATATTTCTGCTCGTGTTTCACAAGTTCCATTTACACATGCTAGCCTTGCTCGTGATGGAAGTGTTATTGCTCTTTCTCGTGATGGAAGGATGTCCAAATATGGCTTAAACCAAGCAAATATTGTTGATTTCATTGCCACAAAGCGCGGAAATCCTCAAGCAGCTGCAAAAGTTGCAGCAGCAGCAGGACTTCAAATATCAGGAGATTTCATGAATCAACAATTTGACCAACTTCTTCAAATGGGTAACTATGCTGAAGCAGCTCGCGTTGCAGCTAATTCTCCAGGAGGTGCACTTCGTAACCAAGCAACAATCGAAAAACTACGTCGTATTCCAAACAGCACAGGTGGAGCTCCACCTCTTCTTCAATATTTCATGGTTATCTTAGAAAATACAAAGTTAAATGAAATTGAATCAATTGAGCTTTGTAAGATTGTTCTTCAGCAAAATAAGACAAGCCTCATTGAAAAATGGATCAAGGAAGATAAACTCACACCAACTGAAGAGCTCGGTGACCTTTGCAAACAAGATCCTAGAATTGCTTTAGCTATTTATCTCCGTGCAAATGTTTCCTCAAAGATCGTTGCATCTTTCGCAGAATTAGGAATGTTCGATAAGTTACAAGCTTACTGCCAAAAGTTTGCTTATCAACCAAACTGGATGCAAGTTGCAACAATTGTTGCTCGTCAAAACCCAGATAAAATTGGTCCAGTTCTTACACATATTGCAAACAATGGAAATCCACTTGTTGATCCAAAGGCACTTGTTCAAATGCTTCTCCAATTCCAACTCATCAAAGCAGCCACCTCATTCCTTATTGATGTCTTACCACAAGATCGTGAAGAAGATTCTGAACTTCAAACTCTTCTTTTCGAAATTGCATTGAACAATGCTCCTAAACTTGCTGAAGAATTATTCTCTCGTAACTGCTTCTCATTTTATGACCGTCAACGTGTTGCAGCACTTTGCGAACGCGCTGGAAACTTCCAACGTGCACTTGAACATTACACCGACCTTCCATCAATCAAGCGTTGCATTGTTAACACTCAATCAATTTCTCAAGATTTCCTTATTAAATATTTCGATCAAATGAGCCCAGAATGGTCAATTGAATGTCTCCGCGAACTTCTTACAAGCAATCCACGTGGTAATGTTCAACTTGTTGTTACAATTGCAGGCGCATACTGGCAAAAACTTGGAATTGATAATCTTATTAACCTCTTTAATGAAACAAACTCAAGTGATGGCATTTATTACTTCCTTGCTCAAGTAGTTAACACATGCGACGATCCAGACATTCATTTCCGTTATATTGAAGCTGCAGCTAAACTTGGAAACTTCCAAGAAGTTGAGACAATGTGTTCAGAATCACAACATCTTCAACCAGAACGTGTTCGTGACTATCTCATCCAACAAGATCTTCCAGATAAGATTCCTCTTATTGTTCTTTGTAACCGTTTCGGTTTTGTCGAGGATCTCACTAAATTCCTCTACAAGAAGAACTATACTCGTGAACTTGAAACATATGTTCAAAAATTCAACCCAGCTATGGCAGGACGTGTTATTGGTGCCTTAATCGATATTGAAGCACCTCAAGATTACATCACAAAACTTTTGAACTCAGTCCAGCATACAGCTCCAATTGATGATCTCATCGTTCAAACAATGAAGCGTGAACGTATCAAGCTCCTTGAACCAATTCTTTATGCTCGTGCACAATCAGGTGCTACTGATTCAGCCACAAATAACGGTCTTGTTCTTCTTGCTGTTCTTTCAAACAGAAATGGAGAAAAGGCCCTTCGTGAAAACCAATACTATGACCCTAAGTTTGTTGGCCAAATTCTTGCTAAACGTGATGCTCACCTTGCATGCATTGCATTTGCTAAAGGAAATTGTGATGATGAACTTATTGAACTCACAAACCAGCACCAACTCTACAAAGAACAGGCACGCTACTGTGTTGCACGTCAATCACCAGAATTATGGGCACGTGTTCTTTCACCAGACAACGAGCATATGAAACTTGTCGTTGATGCAGTCATTTCAACAGCTCTTCCAGAATGCGATGACCCAGATAAAGTTTCACAAACAGTTAAAGCTTTCATCGATGCCCAAATTCCAACCCAACTCCTCGGCCTTTTAGAAAAAGTTGTTATGGAATCACCACAATTCCAAAACAACACTTCTCTCCAAAACTTGTTAATCATCACTGCCATCAAATCAGATACATCACGTGTTATGACATATGTTACACGCTTGAATGACTATACATGGGACAAAATCTGCGAACATCTCATTCAGGCTCAATTATACGATGAAGCAATCGCTGCTTACAAGAAGTTTGGACAAAATGTCGAAGCCGTCCGTGTCATGCTTAACTATAACAACAACATTCAAGCAGCATCAGACTGGGCTCAACACTGTGATGAACCATCTGTCTGGGGCGAAGTTGCACGCGCACAACTTGCTGCTGGACAAGTTGTTGATTCAATTGAATCATTCATCAAGGCCAAAGATACCAAAGAATACAACCAAGTTATCAATGTCGCAGAAGAACAAGGCGAATATAAAGCACTTGTTAAATTCCTTGAACTTGCTCGTCAAATCCAAAACCGCGACCCAATAATCGAAACAGAACTTTGCTATGCATACGCAAAGACAGATATGCTTGCAGAACTTGAAGAACTTACTTCATCACCAAACTCAGCTCGTGTAAAGGAAGTTGGAGACCGTTGCTTCAATGATCAATTATACAAGGCATGTAAGATTCTTTACACAGCAATCAAGGACTTCACCAAACTCACAGAAACATTACTCGAACTTAAAGAATTCCAAGCTGCTATCGAATCAGCTCGTAAGGCAGGAACATCATCAGCATGGAAAGCAGTTAACAAGGCTTGCGTCCTTGCTGGCGAATTCAAAGTTGCCCAATCTGCTGGTCTCCAAGTTGTTGTTGAAGCAGATCTCATCGGCGATGTCATTTCCCTTTATGAGAATCTTGGTTACTTTGATCAAATCATCGAGCTCCTTGAAGCTGCAATGTCTCTTGAACGTGCTCACGGTGGTATCTTCACTGAACTTGCTGTTCTTTATGCTAAACACCAACCAGAAAAGGTCATGGAACACCTCAAGACATACTATCAACGTTGTGCATTATTCAAGGTCATCAAAGCATTAAACGAAATGCATCTTTGGAACGAACTTACATTCGCTTATGATAAGTACAATGAGTTCGATAACGCCGTTCTTACAATGATGGATCACCCAGCTGTTGCTTGGCGCCATCAATACTTCAAGGATACAATTGCACAAGTTTCAAATGCAGATATCATTTACAGATCCCTCAACTTCTATCTTCAATACGATCCACTCGAACTTAATGATCTTCTTAATACAGTTGGCTCAAAGGTTGATCCATCTCGTGTTGTTGATATCTTCAAGAGAACTAACAATCTTCAACTTATCAAATCATGGTTAGCCAATGTACAAACAAACAATGTTCAAGCAGTCAATGAAGCTCTTAACCAACTTTACATCGAAGATGGTGACTATGAATCACTTCGTCAATCAATCGATCGCTACGATCTTTATGAAGCAATTTCACTTGCTCGCTCACTTGAAAATCACGAATGCTTAGAATTCCGTCGTATTTCATCCTACATCTACAGGAAGCAACAACGTTGGAACGAGGCCATCAATCTTTCTAAGAAAGATAAACTTTATGGAGATTGCATTGAAACAGCATCACAATCAAGAAAGCCAGATGTTGTCGAACCACTTCTTAGATTCTTCTGTGATGAAAAACTCTTCGAATGCTTTGCTGCTGCAACATACGTTTGCTATGATCTTGTTCAGCCAGATGTCATCCTTGAACTTGCATGGAGAAACGAAGCAATCGACTTCGCAATGCCATATCTCATCCAAAACATGCGCGAGACAAATCAAACAATCTCCAAGATTCGCGAACATCTTGATGAAATGGGAGGAAAAGTCGAAGAAACAAAGGAAATCGCACAAACTGCTACAGCTATCGCTGTTACTGCTTCCCAACAAGGAACAGGATATGCAGCTTCACCATTCCCAGATGCTGGATTCCCAGCAGATCCAAATGCCGCTGGATTTGGCTCAGTTCCTCCACCACCAGTTCCTCCACAAAGCGCAAACGCTTTCATGGCTCCTCCACCAGGACAAATGAACTTCCCACCACAAGCAGGCTCTGCTAACACATTTGGAAACTTCCCACCTCCAAACTTCCCACCATTCTAAAAAGCGTGCATTTGAATAAAAAGAGATTTTTAAGTTATATTTTTCTTTTTTCTTTCATTTTTCAAAAAATAATTCATTCAAAAGTTTATTATAACAAAGAAAGTTTATTTAAAACCTAATTCAAAAATAAATAATATAATAATATAATTCGCAATAACAATAAACCATGACCAACAACTAAATGCAAATTCGCATTCATGAGGAAAAGAATAATATCAAAACAGATCATTAGGTGGATCGAATTCGCGTGAAGGTTTTTCTCTAGGCTGCCATCTTATTGTGGAAGGGCTAACACCATTGCTTTTCTCTGTAAAAGGGATTCTCCTCAATCCAGTCTTAGGTGTAGAGCCGTTAGTGATTGGAGATCTTGAAAGATTTAAAGAACTGTGATTTGGATTTAAATTAAAATTGAATGTACTATCATTATTGGCATTACTGTTAAAATTATTATTATTACTATTACGATTTATCATGACATCACTCTTGTTACCAAATTTGGATGTAGATGCAGGTGGTCTAGCAAATCTCTGAAATTGTTTATGGAGTTGGGTTTGCCGCTTAGCTTTTTTCGTATAAATTTCGATTTTTCTATTCAGTGATTCAAACTTTTTAGAAAATTCAATCGTTTTAGCAAAGATTTCGTTAAGACATTCTTGATAAAGATTCATTTTGTCTACTCGATCAACCAAAATGTCTTGTGGAACAAGATTCAGCGCAATTCCCTTTGCTTCTTCAATGGCTGATTTTAGGAGAGGATCATTGATTGGTTCTATATTGTCATTGGCACTATTGCTAATACTATCACTATTTGCTGAAAGAGCTTCAAAAATGGCAATAAGTGATTGAATCATAACAGTATGATCATCCTCTGGAACACTTGAGAAAATTTCAGCAATTTGACTATCTCTTCTTCTAATTGCATCAATTTTTTTCTTTTGTGATGATGTTCTTGCTCTTTCTGCGTTTAATCTGCTTTCGTAATCTGATTTTAGCTGGAGAATATGGTTTTGATCGAATGTTGGTTCGTCGACCTCTTTTTCTTTTTCATTTTCTTTTTCTGAAATTCCATTTAGAATGTGATCTTTAAGTGTAGATATCTCTTTACGAAGCTTTTCGTTAATAATTACCTCATTGTCGTAGCTAATTTGTAATTGGCATAACTCCTTTCTTGCTGTATTTGCTTCATTCTTTTCCCCCTGGAGGCGTCTAACATTAAAAATAATATCTAGTGGATTTGCAAGATTCATCATTTCAAGTAAATTGTTGATGATTGATGTTGAATTTGTATTTTCCATAAGAGCTTTTTCTAGATCTTTTTTGGTTGAAGATAGCTCTGTATTCAAACGAGAATTTGTTTCGATTTGCTGATTCAAACCATCTGATAACGTTTTTTGAGATTCGCTTGCCATGTCGAGCTGGTTCCTGAGTTGCGCGATCTCGTCTTCGAGTAAACTACTATCTGTATTATTTGGTAAATAAGGTATTTGAGATTTCGAATTTGAATCATGTGCATTCGAAATTTCTTGCGTTAATCTTGAAATCTCATCAATAAAGTCTTTTTGGCGTTTTTCAATTTCGTTTTTTAAATTCTCATTTTCTTTTTGGGATGAAGCGAGTTGTAATTCAAGAGCTCTCAGTCTAGAAATAAGCTGATCTGGTTGAAATTTTGTTTCAGGTTTATCAATATTAGAATCTTTATCATTTAAAATTTCTGTAAGTTCTTGTAAATGGAGCGAAAGCTCTGAATTCAAATCTCGTTGTTTTGATAATTGATTATTGATAGCTATATTTTTATCTTGACTTATTTTTAGTTCATTTTGTAGATTTTGAACTGTATCATTTAATTCTTCAATTTTAGATTTTTGTAAATTAAGTTCTGTTAAAGCGGCATTTTTTTCTTCAAGCATTTCATTGAGATTTATTTTTAATTGAGCGATTTCATCCTGCAATTCTTGCATTTTTAATTCATAATTATACTCATCATCTTTTTCCGCATCTTCGCGCATAGCTTGTTCTTCTATTGCAATAAAAGAATCGTTATCGTTAAATATTTGTGATCTGCTATCATATTTTTTTATTTGCAAAACTGGATGTTGCTTTTCATCATCTTCTTCTTCATTTTCATTGTTCTGGTTCATATTGCCAAATTTACGCTCCATTTTGTAGACCGTTTATTTTGATGCATTTTAATAAACGGTCCCATCCCCTTCAAAACAATCCAAATTAATACAATTTAATCTATAAATATCGCCGATTTACCTTTCGATAATAATAATATATCTTTAAATATATTTCATTTAATCCATAGTAATGCGTATTCAAAATTTAATTTTAAAACAATGTCTTCTTTTCCATGCAAATGATCTCAAATGGAAATCAGCGGATGATTTAAAATGGCAAAAAACTGATTGCATTACAGCTTATTAAAACATATTAAAAAATAAAAATAAATAATCATAAAAATAACTTTTTATTTAGAAAAACGAAGGAATAAACATTTACTTTCCCTTCTTCTTTTTAATTGATGCCAGCTCAGAAGAACGCTTACTCTGAGTCATTCGGGAATACATATTTTGAAGAGTGAATTCCTTGTCAAGATTCTTCCAGCCTGGATAATTATATGATCTAACATCAACAAGTTTTGGAAGGTCGAAATTAGGTTCGTCATTGTCATTATCTTCATCTTGATCGTCGTCTTCAGATTGAGTAACTTCAACGTCACGTTCATTGATATCTCTTTGAGAAACTGATGATTTATTTTCTGATAAGTTTCCATCACTATTGCTTTGATCTTCGTAGATTTTTGCATCTTTCGGTGTTTGAGGTACTTTCTCGTCTGAATTTGAATTATCTTCTTCAGATTCACTTTGGGTTCTGCTGCTTTCATCATCGTTAGCTTCTCCAGTACCGCTATTTGTTTCTTCTTCGCTTTCAGAATGAACATTTCTACTTTGGTTAAATGACATTGGCGAATTGAGTGGAGATTGAGATGGGCTTTCTTGAGATGCTCGTACTGAAAATCTTCTTGAATTCAAAAGCATTGATCTGAATGCCATATCATTAATATTATCATCATCGTAATCTGGGCTTCCATTAATTGAGAATGTTTGAACATCTTTTTTGATTTGTTGAACAATTTCTTCGTCTATGTAGCGTGGGAAGTCATCGTCTGCATAAAGCTTGAATAAATTGCCAGGTAATGATAGTTCGCTATTTTTAATTGGCTTAAAACGAGATGACTTAAGTTTTGAATTTTTCTTTTGAACGCGAAGGATTCTATTTTTTTCTTCATCTGGTGAATAATAGAATAAATCTTCATAATGTCTGAAGTCGCGATCTTTTGCAACACCTTTATTAACAAGATATACCATATCGTTGAACGGAAATGATATTCTGAGTAATGATGGTTGATTAACTGAACTTGGATTGGTATTAACATCAGAGCCATCTGCGCTTGGAGGTGGGCGAATTGAAACAAGTCTGGTATAGTATTCTGTGTATTCTTGGAAGTCGGTTGGATATAATCCATCAAAGTTAATTTTCAAGCTCTTGTTCTTGGTGCATAGTTCTTCAATTGGCTTGAGTGATTGATTTCCTCCATGTGAATCTGAAATATCAAGTTGTTCGAGATTTGGTATTGTTTTTATAGCTTCAATAAGCTTTGATGTATTTTCACCAAAGTTATTTTCTTCATTTCCACGAATAATGAGAGTCTTTAGATTTCTAGCGCCAGTTAAATAATCTTTGAGTTTACTAAAAACTTCTGTTTCATCAGAATCACTACGGAAACAATAATTCATTTGGAGGCGAGTCAATCGTTTATTGCGCTTAAGGAAATTGAAGAATTTCTTGTGAAGCGGATTGTAATCCCAGATAAGAACTGAAAGTCCGTTATATCCACCGTTTTCATTTTGATTTTCTAACGAAGCGAATACTTTATACCATTCATTTTCGTCCATAACTGTATTGCTAAGTGAAAGCTTGAGGTTTTTATTAATATGCTTAAAAATTTGATATATAAATAATCTAAAGGAGTCAGCTGGCCAAGATATATGGTTTAAAATAAGGCTGGTAAGAAATTGTGGAAGTTTGAGGTTTTCTTCTAAATATTTATCATAGCTAACTCTATTTCCTGATAAGTCGATTTCTGATAAGCGTGGAAGCGCAATTAGAGATAGTTTGGAGAAAACGTCTATTATTTCAAGATCGCAATAAGCAAGAGATAAAAATCTAATTTTGCTAAGCTTTGGGAAAAGTTTTTCGATATCAATATTATATGTTTTGCTAAGATTGAGGCAATATAAGTTTTGGGTGATTGATGGATCTAATATTGAATTATAGAAGTAATTAACTTCTTGATTTGATTGAAAAGCATCATGGAAGCCAAGTGTGTTGATATTGGTGTGAGTCATGAGATCTGTAATTATATTGAGCTCTTGTGTAGTAAAAGATGACAAACTGAATTCGATTCCGCGTAATTTCAAGTTATTGTTATTTTTTACTGCATCTGCTAAAGAGCTAAGATCTTTAGCTTTTAATTTTCCATTGATTGTAATCGATTTTAATGTTGTATTTTGTCTTAAAAGTTTTGCAATAAGATTAAAAGGCGATGATTTTGTAATTTGTGGGATTTCAATCGATCTAAGAGTATGAATAAATGGAACGCAATCGAGAAATGTTGGCAAAAATTTATAAATATCATCAAATTGAGATAAATCAACGTGAGGATCACCAACTTGGATGATTCGAGTCATCAATTGAATTGTTTTCTGACTAAACCGAGAAGGTTTGCCTTGAGTTCCCATTTTAAGTCTGCATAATGCAGATTTTGCTGTATTTGCAACTAGTGGTGCTCTTAATTTTGAAAACCCTAATTTTTCTAATTCATTATCTGTCAAAACTCTTTGAACTGTGCTAATTATTTCTGATGCAATTTTGTCAAATTGTTCTCTATCAAAAGTTAATTTAAATTCGAGCTTGTCTGTTCGAACAGTATATCCTTCTGCCAGTGCAAGTTTGTTTTCTTTTGAAAATGATAGTTGAATTTCTTCTTTATTTTCTGGAATAACGAAAGTTTGAATTGAACTCCATTTAAACAAGGAAACGCTAGTAACATTCTTTGGTTTGATGAGTAAAAAGTGTGAACCTGTCAAAACAAAAACTTTACTTGATGATCTCGTAGGCCATGCGTTAAGAGCACGGATATTGAATGCAGCAGCAACTTTTCTTCCCAAATGAAATAGTTGCTTCCTTCTATGTTCTTCTTCTGTTTCTGGTTGGGTCGTCTGACCAGCATCTGGTTGATCTACAACAAAATCTGGGTTACTACTCATTTTTGCAAATAGTAATTAGATAAAAACTTTTTCTATTTTTTTCACAAATTCATAAAAATCAGTTTATTAAAAATAAAAAACAAATTTACAGGCATTTGATTAATAATTCGTTGTAAATTTCTAAATTTAAGTTTTTTATTAGTTATATTGTTGTGATATATCTGGTATTATTATTATCTACATTTATTATGAAGATAATAATATTTGACATTCTCAAAAAAATTAATAATTAAATCCGTTTAAATACGTTAAAAATACATATGGTTATATTTTATAAAATAAAAAAAAAATTGATGATGCTATTTAAAAAAAAGTTTTTCAAAGGAACAAAATAGCGAAAAACTGTGTAATTTATAAAAAAAGAGAAGCTGTGTTGTAAAAAAATTTTTCTCAAAATAAAAAAACGTTTACAAATTTGATATAACATTTTACAATCACATAATAAAAATATATCATCATCATAAAAAAAATAAATAAATTCTAGATAATAAACTATTAACTCATTAGAAGTGATTTATTTGTCCTGTTCATTATTTGGGGGTTGTGATGAAATATTATTGTTAGGATCATATTCAGTACTTGAATTTGTGTCATTAATTTCAGGATTGGATGATGAATCAGTGTCATCATTGTTGGTTAAAGTTTGTTGATCATCTGATTTTTGATTTTCATCAGCAAGTGATTCTTCGATATGTTGTACTTGTTGATTCATTTCATTTTGTCTATTTTTTATATTTTTAACTTTTTTAATAATATTTTTCACTAAATGGCTAAGGTCACTATCTTGATCTTCTGGAAAAACTTCATTATAATCAACTACAACATCGCCATCAGTTTCTTGGTCATGTGGTGGTAATGTAGACTCATACTTGTGCTTGTGATATAATTGATCATACTTCTTATGCTTGAAATAAAAATGAAATCCAAAATAAGTTCCTGCACAAGCAATAATCGCAATAATAAGAGATAGTGTTATTGTCTTGCAGTTAGCCGATTTAATCCTTTCAAAGAATGTCGGTTTTGGTATTTCAACTGTATCAGTCGATTTATCAGAATATTGCTTATGAATTATTTTTTTTGATCTTGGTGAAACCGGACTTGAAGGTTCAGTGTTATCCGTATTATTTATATTGTTTTCAATTGGGTTAATTGCCCTTTCTGATATATCTTTTTTATCATTTATTTCTTCTTCTTCCTTGGTCGATGCATATTTATTATTCTTTTCTATATATCTTTCATGCCACTTAGAAAGAAAATTCTTTTGTAAGATTTCTTTCCTGCTATTATGAATTTTTTGTGCAATAAAATAATTGTATAAGATATTATTTCGTTCAATTTTTAAGTAATTTCGTGTGAATTTAACCCATTGCTTTTGTATTAATCCATGTTGATCGTTTGGCTTGTTATTTCGTAATTCGTGATACTTCTGTGTGAAAATGCTAAAATTAAGAGAATTTAGATGCGTTGCTGAGCTAAAAGGTGAATTTTTAATTGGGATTTTTTGACTCTTTGGAGTCAAATCAGTCATTTTAACCAAATCTAAAATTGAATTACGTTATATCAGAAAATTTTGATCACTTTTTTTTTTTTTTTTTTTTTTTTTTTTTTTTTTTTTTGTATATTTTCATAATATCAGCAGCAGCTTTGATTTTTACACTTCCAAATGACTTCAACAACTAAAATTTACAATGTAACTAATCGTACACGTACAGAGTGGCGTGGTACGACACCAAAAGTTGAAGTTGATCTTCATGCAATGAATTCTTGGAATTGCTGTGGAATATGTAATCATCCAGCGCGTAATCCAGTATGTTGTCCGCATGGTGATGTTTTTTGTAAGGAATGTATTCTTGAATTTATTCTCAATAATTCCAATTCATCAAAACCCAAGCCATCAGAGCATGCAGATCATTCTTCTTCAACAAAAAAGAAGAAAAATAAAATTTCTTGTCCAGTGTGTTCAAACAAAATCAATTTTAAATCACTTTTAAATCTTGAATATAA
Source organism: Tritrichomonas musculus (assembly GCA_039105265.1). Lineage (NCBI taxonomy): Eukaryota > Parabasalia > Tritrichomonadida > Tritrichomonadidae > Tritrichomonas > Tritrichomonas musculus. The sequence goes on along the minus strand of JAPFFF010000015.1, from coordinate 1,895,364 downwards.
TGAAAGCCAATCACCATCATCATCAAACGGAAATGCAAAAGATCCACTTTGCTGTGGTTGTGATAATCCGATGGTTGGTATTAGCAAAGCTTACAGGATTCCATGTGGGCATGTTGTTTGCACAAATTGTTACAATCAAATGGTTAAAATTGATAAACAATGTCCAAAATGTGCAGAAAAAATTGAAAATGAAAAAGAAATTATATTACTTAACAAATCTATAATTGATCAAGTTAACTTTGGTGGAAAAATTGTTGTGAAAGGAAGAGGCGTTTTTATGCAATTTGGATAAAGTATTATTATTTTGTCTGATATTTTGTTTTCGAGATAATAATTATTATAGAATCTACTTTAAAATATTATTATAAAGAAATCCTATATAGTTTTTGTGTTTGTTTGTTTGTTTATACGACTATAAATGTATTGAAAAAGTTATCAGCGAAAATTTTTATAATGGATCCAGAAACTGCAAGAAAACGGAGGGAACGAGCCAAGCAAAGAGCTCTTTTAAGAGAAATGAGAATTTCATCAAATCCAGAAGCAAAGCATCTTTCCAACGAAAATGAAAGAAAATGTGATGAAATGCAAGTCGAAACTCAACCATCAGATACATTACGCGAAACTGTAGATATAAAATCAGAATCGAATGACGAAATTATTGAAAATCAAAATATTAGCACAGAAAAAAAATCGCAAAATTCTCAATCCGAAGAAATCAAAACAAATATTAACAAAAAAGAAAATGTAATTATAAAAGAAGTAATAGATGATAAAGGAAAAGAAGAAAATATAGAAATTAAAGATAACGTTAATATTGAAGAAAATGATGAAAACAAGAGAAATGAAGAAGAAAATAAAAATGAAGAAGATACGAGAAATAGAGAAAATGCCAAAATTGAAGAAGATGCAAAAAATGTTAAAAATGATGGAATAAAAGCACATGATTCGTACACCCTTGAAAATGAACAAACTTCATTATCATCTCCTTATTGTAATCTAAAAAATCAAGATTATAACACTGATTCAAATATTCCTGAGCTGATACCAACTAACTCAAAATCATCAAATATATTTTCATTCATTTTTACTATTCGATCAATTCCATTCATATTGGCTCCTATTTTTAGCTATTTTTCAATTCCTTTTAGCTTCTTGATTTTAGCATTGATGGATATTATTCTATTTTGCTTAGCACATCCAGAAATGGCTGAAAAATTTGAACAAAATTTTTTTTCTATTTTTAAATATGCTTATGAATATGTTCAGCAATTTTCTTTAAGAGTAACCATTTTGGAATGTATTATAATTGTTTTGCGAATATTTTTACAGAATCAATATTTATAATCAAATCATTGAAAACTTCTTAGATATTTTCCTGTATATATAAACTTATATTATTATATGCTTTTGAACTGTATTTTATATCTTTTAAAAGAAACCTTGTGAAAAAAATTGTTTCTTTTTTTTTTTTTACAAATAACATTCAAAAAAATAACATCGAAATGAATGATCGTGATCTTCTCGCTTTTATATCAGACCTTCAATTAAGATGCGGGAAAGACCATATCGCAAGCGATCTTACCCTTCACGCACTCGATCAACTTCGAAAAGGCGAAATCACCGAAAAATATTGCAGCGAAATCATCAAAACTTTTCTTCGTCCATATCCCGATCTACTCGAGCGTTTTTCCATTATTGTTGAAGGCCCACCTCCGCCGTGCACTCGGACTGGTTGTATCGGTAGTGATGAGCCATTTATTAATACTTCTATTGAATTTGAACTATGGCCAAGCTCGCTTGGCAGTTTTCTACGTAAATCTCGAAGAGCTCTTCTCCACCAATGTACGATGGATGACGTTTTTGTTCTTTTAGAACATATAAATGAACAAACTTCTGGACCATTTTGGCTACTTTGGGATCTTTACAAGCCAATTCTTCCTAGCTGTTCGTTCATACAGGCTATATATGATGGTTTTATTGATCGATCTACAATCCCAATTGCACTCGAAATGCCACTAACGCCTTCACAATCTGATAAAGATCCTACTTCAGGTGTGCCTTATACAATTTTCGACTCAGATATTTTTTGTTGCTACTATTCTGACTGTAGGCCAACCACACGGCCATTAGGTCTCTTAAGGCACTACTCTTACGGACTTCTTGAAAGAAAAGATGTTAATGTTTTCTGTTCTGGTAGAACTCCTCTTGATTTTTCCGTTCTTAACGACAGATGGGCAACAAATGCTTCTGGCTCTGAAGGTCAATTTCAGCCTGCCCAAAAAAATCAATACGAAAATAAGTTATTTGATATGGAAGATGAAAGAATAACATTAGATGTACGAATTTGTAGACTCAATAATACAGTGTCAAAATTAACCAAATTATTAGATAATATCAAAAATCATTCTGTTGTTCTTTGTCCAGACACATTTCCGCATGGCATTTTAAATTCACTCGACATACTCTCCCTCAGAGAATTATATGATACATATTTGCCAACCCTTTTAAAGAAAATTGTCGAGCAGCCAATTGATATGATTCCAATAATTATAAGTCGAACTTCTGAAAAGATAATAATTTTGAAAGAAGTAAGAAGAAATAAAGAAAGTGATTATCATGATTTAAACAAGAAGAATTATCCAAAATCTCTTGAAGTCAGACATGAAGAAAAGCAACCTCAGCAGCAAGCGATTCAAGCACCAATTCCAACTAATCTTTCTTTTGAACTTAGTTATCCTGAAGAGCCTTCTAAATATACAGCTGAGCTTATATTAAAAACATATAAACTATCAAACAATAACAATAAAGAATCGATTATGTCATCTGTCATTGAATATATTCTGACAGTTTTAAACCTAGCAAAGCCCACGCCATTATCTCGTCATTTAAGATTTACATTATATCCATCAAATACGACAATTGATAAACGAGGTGATCAATGTGTATATATGTCAATTGACTTAATCTCTCTTTTTCAATTATTTTCCAAAATTGTATCAATTGTTGAAAAAGTTATTAGCATACAACCAAGCTCAAAGAACGACATTGATGATAACAATAATGATGATAACTTGAATAATGATAATGTAATCCAAAATAAATCAAATGATTTCCTAAGCAATGACTCAGGTAAAAGAGGTATTCAACTTGCTGTTGCTATTGGAAATGTTTCTGAATCTATTTTTCAGCCAAGCTCAACTCAAGAAACAATTTCAGATGCTCTAACAAATTATATCATAAGTGGTAAACACAACTCTTCGCTTGAATCTCTTTTTGAAATGCCATCCACTCTCCCTCCTGGAAGCCTCGAAAATTTAAAGAAAACAGTTCATCTTTTTATTAAAACGGCTATCAATACATATTCTGATGATTCAAATCAGTTATATATTGACGCATTTAAATGCAATGATGAAAAAATGTATCGTGCAATTTGTCTCGAAAAATTATCAAGCCAAACCTATTATACTGCCAATCTTACAGAAAAAGAAAGTTCAAATGGCGAAAAAAGAAAAGTTGTTTCATTTAAAACTTTTATTCCTAGGGTTGCAAGGATGACTCATTCCTTGAAGCTATTCTACACACCTGAAATAGGTCCAGCTCTTCTTGATGAAAGCGCTCATGATGAACAGCAAATTAAAATTTTAACTGGAAGATACTCTACTACCGCAAAACTTGCCAGAAGACCAACATCAGGGAGACAAGGTTTTAGCGATTTAAAGTTCAGACTGTCATCAAATGAAATACAATTTTCGAATTTTGCCCAAACTGTAATGCTTCGGAAATAGAATTTATATGTTATTAGTATCACTTAAAGATATATTGAGATTATGTTATCAATAGTATTAAAAATTGTTTTCATCCGTCAAAATTAATTATCTTATTACTTTTATTTTAATTAATATTTATACTAATTATCATAAATCAATCAAAATAAAGGTATAAGCGTTTTTTAATGATATGGTAGTTCATTTTAATATGATATGGTCTACAGACTCCTCATTCAAAGTGAATTTTTTGAATTAAAATTTGATAAACTTTTTGATGGCTCAAGTTTTTGGTCGACCATAATTACAGTGAAATAAATATAACCATATTTACGTTTAAGTCAATCAATAAATGCAAAATTTAGGGCAGGTTGGAGTCAATGTTGATTTATCAATTTTAGAGCAAACTTGTGATATTGTTATGGGTGGTGATGGTACGAATCCAAATTTTGATCAGGCAAATAAATCTTTAATGGAATTTCAAAATAGAGACGACGCTTGGATTTACGCCCCAAAATTAATTGACAATACTACATCAATTGCTGCTAAATTTTTTGGCCTCCAGATTCTTCATAATTTAGTTAAAATCAAATGGGCAATTATGGATCAAGAGCAGAAGGAATCGATTAAGAATTTTGTTTGCCAACATGTTTTTAATTGGTCGCAACAAGAAGGAGTTGTGAATTATGTACTCAATCAAATTGATGCTGTGCTTGTTGAATTAATTCTCAAAGAATGGCCTCAAGAATGGCCAAGTATTGTTAATGACTTGATTTCATCAGCAACAACAGAACCAAGAACATGTCAAAATAACTTGAAGGTAATTGCTATGCTTTCTCATCAAGTTGTCGATTTTGGTTCACAAGAAATGACATCAACCCGTATTTTGCAAGTTTCTGCAGCTCTTAATGGAATTGCTCCAGATGTCTTTCAACTTGTAGAACAAGTTTTATCTGGTACAAATGATTCTCAAGTTATTATTTCATCATTAGAAGCATTCAGATATATTGTTAAATGGCTTGATTCGCATTTTATTTTTGAAACAGAACTTTTGGGCGCTCTTTGTAACTCTTTTTTAATCAATCCACAATACCAATCTTATGTATTATCAATTATTGGTGAAATTGCATCCAAACCTAACATTCCTGATCGTTACACGCAAATATTTCCTGGTATTTTTGATCTTATTGTTACTGCACTTCGACAGACTATTTCTGATTCTAATATTGTTGATTTAGCATTTGAATCCCCAGAAACCATAAAATCTCTGACTTTTACTTTATCATCAATTTTATCAGCATACGGAAGCGTTATTGAGCAATCAAAGCAATTTGAATCACTTGGTACAGCTTTAAACTGGATTATTGAAATTATGAACATCACAGATTTTGATAACTTCAAGACATGTTGTGAATTATGGAAAACTCTAATCCGTCGTTATTATCTTGAAAAAAATGTTGTAGCTTTTGATTTTTATAATCCTTTCTTCCCAGTGATCAGAAGGATTATGATCAAACGAATGGAACGACCAGTTGAAATTCTCATTGTTGAACAAGATGATGGTACAATTGAAAAAGAAGTCACCAAAAACTCATCACAAGTTGATCATTATAATACAATGAGAGAATGTTTGGTTTTCTTATCAAATATCGATGGAAAAGATATGGTTGCAGCTATTTCTGAGAGAATTGAGCAATTGCATCAACAATATTCAATAGCGACTTTGAATTCAATTTGTTGGAGTGCTGGAGCAATTTCAGGAACTTTATCATATCCAGATGAGAAAAAGTTTGTTATTATGGTCATCAAAGAACTTCTTCAACTCAATTCAAATGAAAATGCTACAAAAGAAGATAAAGCAACGATTGCCTCGGGAATTATGTTTGTTTGTTCTTCCTATCCTCGATTTTTAACAGATAATTGGTCATTCTTAAAAGAAATTGAAAAGAAGCTTTTTGATTTCATGCAAAATGATTTTCCAGGAGTCAAAGAAATGGCCGTTGATTCATTCACAAGAATTGCAGAAAAATGTAGAAGTAAATTTTTATTGCCTGAAAGTAATGGTGATCCTGCATTTATAGAAATTTTAATTCGTGATTTTGATGGAATTACTTCTCATCTATCAAATGAACTTAGAGCTGAAATGATTAAAGCAACAGCAATTATTATTGCTGGATGCCGTGATGATGGTCAGAAAGGAAAGCTTACGCATGATTTGATGGTAGAAATGAATAATAAGTGGTTATTCCAAATTAATCAATTTGTAGCAAATGACCCTAATTGTCTTATTAACATACTTTTTATTTTAAGATGCAATATGTTTGTCGCTAGTAATGTCGGATTAGCCTATCAAGGTCAACTTCAAACAATTATTGATCAGATGATTACCATGTATGGATCCTGTTGTGGTACATGCACTAATATGATCGCCCAAGGAGGTGACGCTATGTCGCAAGCTGAAGTTTTTAGAATCTGTTTGCAAATTAAATCAACAATCATTCAAATTTTAATTAAATTTACATCAACTACAAATAATATTCCAGTTATCAAAAATACAATTTTGCCACCAATAACAATGAAAATTCTTGAAGAATATGCTAATTCAAACCCTTATTGTAGAATCCCTGAACTTCTAACTTTAATGGAAATTATTATATCAAAAGTGGGCGATCAAACGGTCTCTGGTTTCATGAATCAGATAATGATGCAATTGTTTAAGCCATCAGTAGATTTGATTTGTAGTGAATTCGACTCTTTTATGCAATTTAGAATTCCATTAACTGATTTCATGTCTTCTGTTGTAAAATATGCTTTTAACTCTTATGCATCTTTACCTGCAGATGCAATTACGATGATGGAAAAAACCATTGAATGGGGCTGCCAGCATCCTAATTTTGATATCTGTAAGAAAAATATCCAATTATTACTTGATTTGTTCACTGCCACCGAAAAAAGCACTGAGCAAAGTTTCAAAAACCAGTTTTATGCTTCGTTTTATATGTCAGCTGTCGATACTATATTTGTTGTTATGACAGATACTATCCACAAATTCGCCTTTGCTGAACAGGCAAAACTTTTGAGAAAACTTTTCTCAATGCAGGTTGAACAAAGGAATCCTGAAATGATAACTGAGCTTCTCTATAACAAATTCCAAAATAGGCAACCGCAATTCTTCTCTCTTGTTATTCAATATCTCTTTTCTCATGTAAATTCACAGACAGAATTCAATGATCATCTCAGAGACTTCCTTGTGGAAGTTAAGCAAGTTTCTAGTGAAGATCCTGACTTTTTCGTTGAAGAAAGAAATAAAGAAAAACTAAAGAATCAGAAAATTAATGAAGAAATTCCTGGAATGACTGGACCCGCGGAAATAAATGATGATCTTGCTTTTCTTGAATAATTATATGGTTATTTTTTTTTTTTCTTATAATTATATTAAATATTATTTTTTTTTGGAGCTAATTTGTTATTTGATTTCTTTTTACCAATTTTTTGTATGATCCTTTAAATATTTTCTTAAAAAATATTAATCAATTGAACTATTAAAAATAATTAGCAAAATAAAATATTAGTAAAAAAGATTAATATATTTACATGATATAAAATGTGTTCAAAAAATAACGCATAAAATGATGGTTAATTACTATAAAATATTATTTGTTTTCAAAATAATCTATAATCACATATCATAATTATTTATCAATAATTATGTTTTCATATAGATCACTTTGAGCAAGAGGATCATCAATAGCTTCGGTAAAAAAAAGTGGTGGAATGAGTGCTTGCATTGGAGAACCTATCCCTGTTGAATTTAAATTGTATTCACGTTTTGGTGATTGAAGGCGTTTTTTACAAAAGAAAATCAATAAGAACAAAATTGAAAAGAGAGCAAACACACTAATCGCAATGACAATTATGTAAATAGAATCCATGTAATTTCAAATTTAAAAAAGTTAACTAAAAAAGTTTAGGGTTCAAATCTTTGAATTTCATTTTATATAGCATTTAAAAAGTGGAATTAGAGGTTAACTTTTTGGATAGGAATAGACCTTGTAAGGGGTACCCGATTTACCCATTTTCAATCGGGTCAAAAATTTTAGGTATATTTTAACCAGGGGTCGCAAATTACCGCCTACCCAAAGCGGTTTTTGACCCGAAATTTTTAAAATTCATTTATCTCAAAATGTGGAATAAATATTTATATAAAAAAAGGTTTATTAGAAAATTTACAAGCTTTTTAATCCTTTTTAATAAAAATTTTTATTTCATTAGAATAATGCATCTGATAATTTTCTCAAAAATTGTTTTTTGAAATTATTTTCTCTATCATTCTATTTAATTACAATTTTTAATATCAGAAAACCTTTTTTCTTGAAAGTTAATTGATTTTTATTTGTATCGTATTTTTTTCTGATTTTCATTGTCATTTAATTTATTGTTTAGATAACTTATGAAAAGAGGAATAATACATAAATTTAAGTTATGTAATATTTTTTTATATTAAGCTTTGAAATCTACAAATTTTAAATAATAGTAACTATTCATTTACTTGTTTTATATTTTTTATCTTTTTTTCAACATTTATACTATGCATTTTAGTTTATTTCACTATTAATTAATGTTACTAATCACTTATATAATTAAAAAATTTTGGCATTTGGTTCTTTTATTTCATGTTTGAATACAATATTAAGATATATTAATAACTATTTCAGATTTTAAAAGATTATCCTGTTTTGACAAACTATTACTTGATTTTCAAATAAAAAATTCTTTTCTAAATAAAATTTGAAATATTTCATATAACAAGTCATATCATAAAATTTTATTTTCTAAAATCAAAATTCACTTTAAAAAAATGCATGAATCAATAAAAAATTAATTATAGAACATGATTTTATAAAAAATAATCCAAAAAATACACTAGAAATAAAAGGGTCAAACGCGAACTCTTCATTTTTTTTTTGGGTAGTGACCCAAAAAAAAAATTTGTGGTCGGGTTTATATTTTGGGGTGACCTTTCGAAGGTTTAGATAGGAAGATTGTAAAATGTTCAGAATTCAATTGCTGAATTAATTTTAGAATCATTTTATACTAATGGGCTAGCAAATAAATAAATTAAATACCTCCAACTGATCTTTTCTTTTGGTACGAACAAATGAATGCAATAGGACTATAGAAAAGTGTAAAAAAAACATTTAATAGTTAGGTAATTCGCTATCGTCCTATTCAAATTTTATTTCAATATTTTTACATATATCTTTGTTCCTTAAGAATATTTTTATTAAACAATTGACATTTCTAATCAATTACTAAAAAACAATTACGCTTTTTATGGATTCATCGGTTTTTCATTTAAAAAATACGAAGTTTCATAATGGGAGATTTATATTTATGCAAAAGAATGTCAGCATTAAAGTAAAATTTTACAATTGGTCTGCTAAAATCTTGACTTATTTTTTCTGAGAAATTAAACGGGTATTGTGAATTTATTTATAATTTTTATTTTTATTATGTTGCTGCACCACCATCTATCCTATTCCGACTAGCTCTCTGAGTACACAAGAGAGTTCTTCGTTGACTGGGCTGGTGAGCACCTATTCTTGGGCTACAAAAAGGAAACATTCGAAAAAATTATGGCATAACATCGGATCGAAGAGTTTGGCACTCTGGAAACAACACTGGAATATCTTAATAAGAAAAAGTAATTTGGATCAGAATTCGATTTGATTGATGATTTTGAGTACATGTTCCAACTCCAATTATATCCTCAGGATCTGCATCAGAAAAGGAATCAGAAACTGATTCAAGCTCATCAACATCAAATTCAACATCTTCCAATTCCGAAGAGGAAGAAGATCTAATGAAAGATTCTCATTCTAAATAAACAATTTTTTTCTCATCTTTTATTTTTATTTTTTTTTTTTTTTTTTTTTTTATTGCGGTTAATCCCAAATATTTGTGACGATCCCATTTTTAAAAATCAGGAGTTTCACTTTTCAAACCTAGGATAATAAATGACCCTATTTAAATGTCCTAGGTTTTTGTTATTTTATTTTAATGATCCAATTTTTGATCCCATTCTTGAAAAACTTCTATAGAAAATTCTTCTTTTAAAAATTTTGATTCCCCTTTCCAAAATTATTTATAGGAAAAGTTGACAGCGAAGAAAATGGGAAGGAAAAGTTGGCAGCGCAGAAAAATTCAATCTATCCTATTTATCCTAATCGAAAAACCTATACTCTCACGAAATCCCATTTTGTGATCCCAAAAAAATTTTGACCATCTTATTTCCTAATAAAGGTATCTCCACCATTTGTACATTGAACTATTTATATTGGGTGGTCATCAGGATTTTCATTTTTTATTATATTAACTTCATTATATTTTTCGAAAAATTCATCCCAATCTAAATTTGATGCAGATTGTCCATAAATAAATCTTATCTGTTATTTATTAAAACCTGGAAATAAATAAAGAGTAGTTATTTCATTCTTTATATGTTGCTTTATTCCTTTTCATCCTTGAATTAATAAGAAAAATGATACATAATTATGTCTATATCTTCTTAATAATTTACTGAAAAATGATTCTTCTAATTTAAAAAGTTTAGAATTATTGATATCATCCAATAAGAAAATAGTTCACATGAATCAAAAATGATAAGACACCTCTGGTCAAAATTGAATTAAATTTCACCTTTGGGTGCCTTATCGTTTTTGATTTTTGTTTATGTAAAAAGTGAGTCCGACTTAAATTGAAAGGGAGGTAAAATAACTTATTCTATAAAAAAAATTTTAACTTTTTGAAAATAAAATAAAAGTAAAATTTTAAAGATATAGTCTACTGGAAACCCCCCTACCAATGGAAAACCCCCCTACCATTTTTATTCACCTATTTTTGACCTTTAATGGTGGCAAAAAGTACGTTGGTGGAAAACCCACCTACCATTTTCTACTCAATTTTTCGATAAAAAAATTGAATAGATTGCATTTTTAAATACTAATATCTAAATATAAAATAAACATTTATTAAATAATAATAATTATTTTATCAAATGAACATTTTATCTATATGTATATATAGCCCTTAGGCGGTTTTGTAAAATACGGCTATTTGGTCGTTCATTGAATAGTTTATTATACAAAACTTCTACGGCACACGGCAAAAGTGCAACTTTTTGAATACTTTACATAAAAAAATCTTCAATTACGGCATACGGACGAAAGGGATAATGTATATATAATATTATGATTCTAACTCCTTTATATAGAGATTTGGTAGGGGGGTTTTACTCTAGACTATAAAAAAAAAAAAAAAAAAAAAAAAAAAAAAAAAACGAAACTCATAAAAGAAATGCCAGACAACATCAAAACAATTTATATATCAATAATACAAACATTATTGTTAATAATAATGTCAATGTTGTCAATAATACCCGTATTGTACACAATCCTAGTGAGTTTGCGATAATTCAATAATTCATATCACCATAAAAAATTAATTCAAAAATTGAGAAGTTTATTTATCGATTTTTTTTATTATAAATTCAAGCACTGAAGCTTATTCATAACACAAACCGGGAAAATGCCCACATTTATAATAATGCGTCCAAGGAGAAAGTTAAACAGCGTCTCAATAATAAGCCAAACAGTGTTTCAATAAAAAGTCAAAAATCATCTCGATAAAAAGTCGAAAACATCTTGATAAAAAGTCAAACAGCAACTAGATAAAAGTCAGACAGTGTCTCAATAAAAAGTCAAACAACATCTCGATAAAAAGTCAAGCAAAATCTCGATAAAAAGTAAAAACTCTCGATAAAAGGTCAAACAAAATCTCGATAAAAATTCAAAAACATCTCGATAAAAATTCAAAAACATCTCAATAAAAAGAAAAAAATAATCTCGATAAAAAGTCAAAAAACATTTCATTAAAAAGTCAAACAACACCTCAATCAAAAGTCAGAAAACATCTCAATCAAAAGTCAGAAAATATCTCAATCAAAAGACAGAAAACATCTTAATCAAAAGTCAGAAAACACCTTAATCAAAAGTCAGACAGCGTTTCGACAAAAATTTAAAAATCATCTCAATCAAAAGTCAGAAAACACCTCAATCAAGCTGTATTTATATCACGATGGTGATGATCCAAAAGATGAAGATTATATTCAATAATTAAATATAATTTCATAATTATATCATTATTTTTAGTATTTTATTTAATTATTTTAAACATTGTCATAAATTGGAGTAAAAAAATGATAAGTATAATTTTTTTGTAAATAAGGCAAATGATTTTAAAAAAAGTTATTGGATTTTTTTAAAAAAAGCTAATTATTCACCCAAATGCAAATTAGGGGAATCGTATTTTTCTACGCCACTTTTTGAAAACTTTTAAACTTTTTGAAAACTTTTTTATACATTTTTTATTCAATTTTTGCTAAATAATGCATAAATATTTGGTTCAAATGGCTTCCCGATTCATCCAGCAATTCAAGGAGCCTGATTCAGCTTCGCGCAGCCCTGTGGTGATCACTGGTGCGTATATTCCTGAAAAATTATGTAAAAATAAAAAAAAATTATATCAAAAAAAGCAAATAGTTATAATTTTAAGAGAAAATTTAAATTTACGATTTTTTTGGTTAATTTTCTTAACAGAGTAAGTTAAATTTCGCCTTAAGATGGCGGTTTTTTACTTTCCATGAGTAGCTACTCATGGATAGAAAAAACATTCAAAAAGTGGCGTAGAAAAAAACGATCGTCCTGCAAATTACGGTCCAATTCATTTCAATTTTTCGTGATATAATCATATTAAAAAACAATTTTCGGAAGTTTTGGAAATTTTCGAATATTTTCAAAAAATATTAATTAAAAATAATCAAAAGGGGTAAATAATAAAAGCAAAAAAGGCGCCAAAATTCAAATAAATAAAAACACTTTCATATATAAAATTTCAATAATTATATATACGTTAACATTCAATTTTTAATCGAAATAAATAATTAAAATATATCAATGTACATTGAATTTTTTCAAAAAAAGTTAAGTTATTAAAAATAAAAATGCTTATTTTACGGATTTTTTTTAAAGATATTTTAAAATGTCTATGATTTTTTAAAATTCATAATATATTCTAAAAAGCTTGTTTATATTGAAATAAATAACATGAAAAATACTAATTTAACTCATTTCCAATGTGCGTATAATCAAATAAAAACCAAATATACAAAAATCATGAAGATTTGATTATGTTGCCAAAATTGCAAAGATAAACATTTTAATTCATTTCATTTGGTACAAAATTGATTAATTAAGAAGCTTTACCAGTTCAAATTCTAAATTCTAAGTGATTTTTTAAAATAATGCAAAATCTTATAAAAAAGCTTTTTTTTCAAATACTTCCTTTCTTATTTTTAATCGATAATATTTATTAAACCTATTCTATTTGATAAAATTCCATTTGATAAATACCAATTTTTTGATTTCGTATGAGAAAAATAAAGAGCATTATTATTATCTAAAAATGCGATGGAATTGTTTTAGTTGAAACTCAATCTAAAAATGCGATGGAATTGTTTTAGTTGAAACTATCATTCATCATTAGGGATTATAGATAGAGTAATTCGTACTTTACGAGATATGGCATATAATATGAAAATCGGTATGATTACTCCAAATGTTATGGAAGATTTGGTTTTCCAATACAATCATGCCCCTCATCAAACACTAAGTAAATATGCCGGATATCCTGTATCTCCTCAACAAGTTCAGAATGACCATGAATTAGAAAACTATATAGTTAGAAGAATATGTCAAGAGAATTATAACATAAAGAATAGTCCTGGATTCAAAATTGAAGAAGGTATGAATGTTAAAGTTTACAATGAAACAGATAAGATGCTGAAACGAAGAAGTATTATTCAACCGGGTGAGCATAAAATTATTGGATTTGAGAATGGATTGTATTTAGTAAAAAGTGGTAAAAATATACAGAAGCTTCCAAGATATCGTTTGGCTCATATGTGGGAATAATTTGAGGGCTGAAAGTAGTCATCAATAATTCCCTCTTGATAAAGTGTCTTTATCTTTCTCTCGAATTTTGTTTTTGTTGATACTGTCATGTTTTTGTTCATTTCAAAACATGGTTGACCTTTAGTTAAGTCAAAGGTCTGAGACTTTCCTTCATATATTGATTTGTATAAAGCTAATGGGTTGTTATTGAATTTCTTTGTTGCATATTTAATGCTATTTTGAGTAAGGCCTTTGCCGCGTACCATATAATCAATTTCTCCAGTTGAATCTTGAAGTTTATCAATGTACATCTTCTTCATTAAGAAGAATGATTCAATTGCTTTTGGCATTTCGTCATGGTTATTAATTGTTGGAAAATCTGAATGGAATTGTCCTAAATTAGAGCCAATTAAATCTCTTCCATACTTATTTTTGAATGCATCAATTAATTTAGGTAAATCATCGACTTCTATATGCATTGAATCTGTATCTTGATAATAGATATGACAGCCTAAGTCAAATGCTAAGCACATAACTTCGTTCATAATTCTCTTTGACATACTGAGTACTTGAATCCCAAGTAAGCTAAAATTGAAATGCTTATCAATTGGCTTCTTTACACGTACTGCATGGATTTCGCTATCTCCTAATTGAACTTCTTCAATAATTTTGTAATAATTCTTAAACATATATTTGTTTAAATCCTCTTCATTATCAAAATATTTCCAATCTTTATCAACTGGTTTCTCGATAGTTTTGCCATAACATGAATTCATGATTAGTTTATATAATTGCTGAAGAGGATTCTTTTGTTTCTTGTATTCTAATCTTTTATTGAAAATATGTCTAATGACTTTCTGAATTGTATCATCAGTTCCGCTATTCCAATAATAGCCTTTAATTAGTTCAAATTCTATTTTCTGAAAATTAATCAAATCCTCCAAAGCAATATTGTCTACTACCATTGTAATATTTTCTGTTATAATGTCATTATTTAAGTTCAGACCTTCAGGTGTTTTCTGAACAATTAATGGAAAAGCATAATGCTTATTTACTTTTGTAATTCTAATCTCAACAACATAAGCATCAACTTTTGAGAGAAAATTCATGTTAAGCTCTTCTGGTTGAATCACTTTAGGAATACCTTTCACTGTCTTCAGTCTAGCCATAGCTGAAGGATATAATGATACTGCATCAAAATCACTTAAAGGTTTAGTGGTATGCCATTTCTTATTATAAGCAGTCATGCATCTTCCACCATAAATAGCATGAGACATAAAATGTCTAACAACACCACCAACTTTATAAAGATTATGATTATAGTAAACATTCTGATTGAATACTTCATTATGTAAAGCTGAGATTGAAATGAATTTATATGGGTCAATTTTGAAATCTTTCAAGAATCCTTCACGGAATGCATTAAATCCTAAACGAAGAATGTTCACATCTTGCTTACAGTAAAATTCACAGTATTTGTACATATCAAATTCTGTTTCAGATAATCTGCAATATTTAACTCGACCTGTAGTCTCGTCCACGAACTGGATAGAATCAATATTAGAATTGAATAATATGTAATCTTCTTCTGTCCACTCTTTGTCCTCATCTTTACCTGCTTCACTGATTATGCCAATATTTGTCTTTAATCTTTCCAATGTGTAATACTTGTATGGGAAGATTTCTTTTCGAACCTTAGGCAAGTTGAACATAGCTGGAAAATCACTTAACTTAGATGAAATCATTGGATATGAGTCTCTAAAATGAATAGTCTTACGTTCGAACTTAATATCTGCCTTCATAACTTTACTTCCTTTGATAATTGATTTATTTATTCCATATTGTGCCAACATTCTGATATCATAAGCTAAATTATGAAAATAAACCACATCTTCATCCTCTAAATACTTCAATAATTTAAGTGCACAATCTTCACCTTTCCAACATTTATTAATTTCACCAGATTCATTCTGTAATACTACCATATAAGGTTTATGAATCGTACCACTTACGTCAGCTTCAAAGTCTGCATACCAGTAATTCGTTATCTTATCTTTGGTTTTCCAATTAGATGGTGCAATCAATTGAGTACTGTGTTCAGGGTCATAATCTAAATTGATACTGTCCAAATCTTTCTTAACATCATCATAAAACGTTGTTTTTAGAATCATTGCTTCACCAAAAGTAATTGGTACAAAATATCCATTTTGCATTAAAGTTCTGACTAAGTTAGATGATGAAATGAAATGTCTTGCTTTACGCCATGAACCATCAAATTTTTTATCGAATTGGTCATCAGTTCTTTCAGATAAGTGATTGATATAATCTGTTGAAAATGGTGTTGTTTCTTCAATGAAATAGTGAGATTCAAATATATTCATTTGGTGCTTCCGGTTCTTTTTTGGGTTAGCAATTCCCATATAGTTCTTTGATTTACGATTTTTAGATGATGTTACAGTTTTCTTCTTGTCTCTAGCGTTTTCATTGATATAAGTTAGTTTAATTTGTATCTTGAATTCATTACATATATGTTCAATACATCCTTGTGATAAATATCTTCTATTAATTCTTAAACGAATCTTATTTAAAGTCTCTTCATCATACTGTCCAGTTTGCTTAAGTGCATCAACAAAACAGTTATCATCTAATTCTTTTCTTTGTTCCTTACCTTCAATTAAAGTATCAAATATTTGTAATCTTTTTAAGTATTCAATAATCATTTTAGGTGCATCTGGTTTGATTAAATATCTAAAAAATGAGCCACCTCTGTCATTGTTACCATCATACTTTGCATATTCATTAAACCTAATTTCATCAAACATTGACCAATCAGGTAATTTACTACTTCCATCTTCGTAAAAGTATTCAGCTGGAGTTGTATCTAAGTCGAATAACAAATGCCTTTCTTCTAAATTCTTCATTAGTTGATTTAAAGATTCTTCATCTAATGGTTTTGTATGCCACTGTCCATTAACTTTAAATTGTATCTTGTATTTCCCAATAATAGGAAGAGTTAAAATGTGTTCTTGAAAGAAATTCTTTAATGGCTCAAATATTAGTTCTCTACCTACATTAGTCAATTTAGTAAAATCAATGCGCCAATTAGTTTTGTGTCTAAGTAGGTGGTCAATTATTTCATCAACCACTTCTTTCTGTGAAGATTCTTGTTCCTTCCATGCTTTAAATGATTGCATAACTTGCTTATTTTCTTCAGCTGGCGTTAACTGGAGAAATTCATCAGCATCAGTTTTTGGGTTAAAATGATGATACTCTTTTAGTTTCTTAGCATGAGCTGGTAATTCTTTCAGCAAATCTTTATTCTTACTCATAGCAGCATCAATTCCCATAAAATAGTAGAAAATTGGGTCATATTCAAAAGGGCCTTTATAATTAGTTTCTGCTAAATAATCTTTAATTTCATCAATTAATGCTTTTCTTACATCTCCTATAATTATCTTTTGATATTTTTCTAAAGTAGTAGCAGAAGGATTAACTATTTTGAATAATTCGAATAATTTCTCAGTACTTACTGCTTTCATTTTTAGATGAGATAAATTATTAATTTAAAACAAATATTAAATCTAAAAATAATTGAGAAAAAATTCAAAAAGTTAATTTAAAAAGTTTTAAGTTATTTTTATTAAAGAACCAATATTATAATTGGACAAATCTAAAAAAATTAATTTATTAATTTATGAATTTATAAATATTAATCATAAATTAATAATTTATTTTTAATGTTAGCGCACGAAGCACTAAAAAATTCAACGTTAATAACAAAACAGTTAATTAAAAATAAATATTCTTAAAAATATTCTTCTTTGAAGAATTTTCTTAAAATTATCACTGTGAAATATTGATGTTAGCGCACGAAGCACTAAAAAATTCAACGTTAATAACAAAACAGTTAAATTAAAAATTTAAATATCAAGCTTTTCGAAGTCCCAACATAACGATTTAATATTTTCATCAGAAAATTGGGACTCTTCTTGAAAACTTTCATCATCGTCAATTTCTTCTATTATAGGAAATGACTTATGGAAGTTTGTTTGAAGCTGATATAAGTTTGGTTGCTGCTGACAGAAGTTTGTTGGCAGCTGGAAGTTTGGTTGCTGCTGTTGGAAGTTTAGCTGCTGGAAGTTTGGCTGCTGTTGATACAAGCTTGATTGATGCTGGAAGTTTGGTTGCTGCTGATGGAAGTTTGATTGATGCTGGAAGTTTGGTCTTCCTCTTGTCTCATTAATTTCAAGAGATTGAAATTCTTGATTTGGTTCTCGTTGTTCATAATCATTATGCGTACCTATAGAGCGACCTAGTTTTTTCTTTTTCACTTCAGCATGTTGAATGCGAACTTTATGCCTATTTCGACAATAAAATTTAGCGAAATTTACAAAAATTGTTTTATAATTATTTGATTGGAATTCCTTATGTTTCTCAAGAAAATCCATTAAAGAATCTTTCATTTGATAAACATATATATCTTCTTTTGAAAAATCAACAACTTTTGCGAATAATTGAAACTGAACCTCTTTCATGTCTCTTACTACTTGCCGGCAGAATGATTCATGTTTATTTAAATCTTCGAAATCGTCTAAATTGACTTTGAGTGTATCTCTTATGAAGATGTTAAGGCTTTGCATTAATTAATAAATGATGTGTCTTAAAATTTACGGTCATAATTTACGAATTTATAAATTGAATGGACGTTTGGAATTGAGACTAGAATTAATTGAGACTAGAGTTAATTGATAAAATTGAGACTAGAATTAATTGAGACTAGAATAAATTGAGACTAGAATAAATTGAGACTAGAGTTAATTGAGACTAGAGTTAATTGAGACTAGAGTTAATTGATAAAATTGAGACTAGAATTTTTGAGAGGGTGTTGGGAATTGAGACTAGAACTAATTCAGAGGGTGTTGGGAATTGAGACTAGAACTAATTCAGAGCTGAAGTAATTGAGAGTTTAATCTGGAAAATATTAGAAAACACTTTCTAAAATTTTGAAATAACGTTTTAATTCAATTACACAGAAAAATAATTTTTAAAAAATTTACTTAATTTTATGTCCCATTCATCCCATTCGTGCGCACCAGGAAATTGACATAAAGTTAATCGTTTAAACATTTTAGATGAGATAAAAAATTAAATAAAATTATAACTGATAACTTTTAGAATGCAGAGAATTCAGTGCAAAAAACTCAGACCAGAAAGATTTGGTCGGATTACCGAGCGCAGCGAGGGGTTAGCCGCGAGCGGCTAAAATCCGCCAAATCATATACTACTAATGCATGACTCTTTAGCTTTGGAGTTATTCAATCCAAGTGTTTTATTATCAACCGAATCTTACAATGCCACAAGTTTTTAATTCTTTTTTATTTCCTTGGGCAACAATGCTCAACCCATTAAATTTCGATAGTATTTCTATACAAGATAGGATAGACTTGTTAGAAATTTCTCTAAAATGTTTATCATATTTTCCCAATAAAAATTTTTATAGTAGAAATATGTTTCATTCGCAACTTTTAACCGATACAAGAGGAACGTTAATTAGTCTTCTTCATTTTTTCTTTACTCATTCTGAAAAAGTTTTAATAAACTGTCTCTCTTCAAGCCCCCTTGAGCATAATTTCAATCATGTTTTTTAAAGTTTGCCAACTTTTGTCGTTCTCTTCACCATCTTTTGTTATGTAGACCAATAAATGATGAGTCCCCATATATATCCCATTTTTATTATTTCTTCTAATGCTGTTACTGTTTTTCCTAAACTTTGTTTCCCAACGATAACATTTACACTATTATATTTTGTGAGAATGTCTTTAACTTTGCTCTTTATCAGTCCAATTTTCTTTGTATCTATCTTCTAAGTCACTTATTAAATTTTTTAATGTGAGATAATTTTTTTTTTCTTTGTAGTCTATTTTACTAAACAAGGCTTTAGCAAACCGATACCTACCTGCCGATCATCAACATCTTCATTCTTATGATTATCCTTATATTTTTTAAATAATTCGTTCATCTCGTCTGATTCCAATTTCTTTTCATATGTTTCGAATTCTTTCTTTTTATCAAAAAAAATATTTCTTTTTCTCTCTTGTTTTGGAGTTATCAAATGTTGCAACGGTTGGGTCTTCATCTCCAACTTTAGCTAAATATGTTAGATAAATTTCTTCATCATTAACATTTTGAATCAAATAGATCGCATTTTGAACATCTTGCAAATAATCATTTGTTTTCAATACTTGGAATTGTTCCATCAGATATTCATAGTCCCATTTTTTGCATCCATTAAGGGTTTCAATTTGTATTATGCTAGAAAAAAATTGATAATTGAAATAAAAATATAGATTATTGTAGTAGTTTTGAAAATTTAAATAAATTCCAATATAGAATTTATTATTCTATGAGCTTATTCAAAATTTGACAAGTTTATAAAAAAAAATCTAATAAAAGGTGAGTGAAGGATCAGGATGGGATAACTCAATGATTGATATCGATGCCATCTTTTTTATTATCAAATTTTTCATCTAATTTCTTAACACAAAAAATCAATTTTTTTTATAACTATTCAGGTGAATTTGAACATTTATAAAATTTAATAAAACTTTAAATTTATTAACTTTTATTTTTATTCTTCTTAATTAGAAATGTGTAAAAATCTAGTTTTAAAATGAAATATATTATAAGATAAACATCAAAAATCAAAAAGTCTCTGTTTGTGAACTCTTTTTAAAATTCTTTCAAATCAAATTTAAGTATTTCAAAATTTTTGTGAGAAATATTCTATTTTTGATAACGAATTCACAAAAATTGAGAAAATAAATGACTAACTCCAACCGCCATCTTCTTAATTCCGTTAGTATATTCAAAATGAACATTATTTCAATGAATTATATTGGATTATTAAAAATAATTTCATTCAATTTGGTGTGGTCAGAATAAAATATTGAATCAAAGCGTTGTTAAGAAAATTTTTTTTATTTCACTTATTCGAGAAATGTCGAATTCTCACCAACTTGTTATAGTTCTTGATTTTGGTGGTCAATATAATCAATTAATTGCTCGCCGTGTTCGTGATTGCCATGTTTATTGTGAAGTTCAATCATACAAAACACCAATCGAGAAAATCAAATCTCAAAACCCAATTGGAATTATTTTCACAGGTGG
The DNA here is from genome assembly GCA_039105265.1 of Tritrichomonas musculus. Lineage (NCBI taxonomy): Eukaryota > Parabasalia > Tritrichomonadida > Tritrichomonadidae > Tritrichomonas > Tritrichomonas musculus. The sequence goes on along the minus strand of JAPFFF010000015.1, from coordinate 1,874,423 downwards.
ACCAAACAGTGTTTATGATGAAAGTTCTCCATCAATTGATGAATCTATCTTTTCTCTTGGCATTCCAATCCTTGGTATATGTTATGGATGTCAATTAATGGCACATAAACTTGGTGGTGTTGTCAAGAGCAGTAACACATGCGAGTATGGAAAAACACTTACTCATTATGATACTGCCAAATCACCTTTATTTGAAGGTTTTGAAAAAGATTCAGATTCATGGATGAGCCATACTGATTATGTTGATAAAGTACCAGAAGGATTTGAAGTAACTGCTACAACCGACCATTGCCCAACAGCTGCTTATCAAAACAAAGAAAGAAAACTCTATGCTGTTCAATTCCATCCAGAAGTTCAACATACAGTAAACGGAATTGCATTTATTAATAACTTCCTCACAAAAGTTTGTGGCGCCACCCAAGATTGGAACATGACAAATTTCGCTAAAATCCAAATCGAATTTTTGAAGAAAAAGATTGGAAATGGAAAAGTTCTTCTTGCTCTTTCTGGTGGTGTTGACAGTTCTGTAGTAGCAGCTCTTCTTTCTCGTGCTGTCGGCAAGCAATTAACTTGCATCTTTGTTGACACTGGAATGATGCGTCTTCATGAAGGCGATGAAGTTGAAGAAGCATTTAAAGATCGTAATATCAACTTTGTTCGTGTAAATGCTGAAGAAAGATTTTTATCCAGATTAGCTGGCGCTTCAGAACCAGAACAGAAAAGGAAAATTATTGGTGAAGAATTCATTCGAGTTTTTGAAGCTGAAGCTAAAAAGATTGGACAAGTTGATTATTTTGCTCAAGGAACAATTTATCCAGATATTATTGAAAGTGGAGAGGGTGAAGCCGCAACAATCAAAAGTCATCATAATGTTGGTGGACTTCCAGATCATGTTGACTTCAAAGAAATTATTGAACCTCTTCGCCTTCTTTTCAAAGATGAAATTCGTCGTCTTGGATCTGAATTAGGTCTTCCAGAATACCTAGTCCAAAGGCAACCATTCCCAGGACCAGGCCTTGCAATTCGTGTCATTGGTGAAATTACAAAAGAAAAACTAGACACACTTAGAGAAGCTGACTTTATTTTCAGGGACGAAATTGCAAAGGCTGGCTGGGACAAAAAGATTAATCAATACTTCGCAGTACTTACAAATATGAGATCTGTTGGTGTCATGGGAGATTTTAGAACTTATGATTATACAATTGCCCTTAGAGGAGTTACAACAACAGATTTCATGACAGCTGACTGGGCTCATATTCCTTATGAACTTCTTGGAAAAATCAGCAGCAGAATTGTTAATGAAGTTAAAGGTGTTAATAGAATTGTTTATGATATTACATCAAAGCCACCTTCAACAATTGAATGGGAATAAAATTATAAATCGAATTACTATTGATTTTCAAAAAACTTAATTGTTATTTATTTATTTTTTTTTGAATAAAATATTATATTCAAGAAATATAAAGTCAAATTTTGTATCCAATTTTTGTTTTACAAATGCAGTAACATGAAAGTAAGCCTTTTTTTAACTAAGGCAGAAAGAATCTCAAGCCATCAATTAATTAATCATGATCACATTTCAATAACTTTTTCAGTGTTTTGATTTTGGAGAAAAACTTTTTGATAGTATTTTTATTTTAATGCTTGATTTATTACGTTTCTCAGATTGTTTGATTGGCAAAACAACAGGAGGAGCAATTACAAATCGATATGGATATGTTTGGGTTTCGACACCAGGTTTTCAAGATAATGCGAAAGAACTTCAACAAATTAATCTTGAATCATGCTTTAATCCAAATTCTATCGAAAGAACTTTCGGAATTTATTTTCAAAGTGATTTATATTTGTTCACAACATGCACCGATGATACAGTAATTGCAGAAAATTTGGATCATTTAATATGTATATCAAAGTGTAAGAATTGTTTCGTTTTTGGTTTTGCCAACGAAGATAGCTTACTCAAAGATTGCATAGAAGCCGTGACTGGATTGGCAGATGAATTAAGAAATTGCGATCTTGATTTTTTCCCGAAATGAGAGATTTTTTTAACTCTTTCTTTTTATTTTATTATCGTCACTATTTTATTCAAAAGAAATGTTTAACTTCGATGGCAATAAATGTACTAAGCAATTCTTCTTCATTTTAGAAGCATAATTAATCTTTTAATAGATCAAGCAATATTTATTCCCATATACCATGATAATATATTATTATTTTAAGCTTTAAACCAAGTAATAAATACAAATTAAATAATTCTCTACAATAAAAAGATATTTTTAATTTATTTCATTATCGAATCAAACTCACATTATAACAATGGTTAAAATGATCACATTTCTGATAGCAGCTTTTTTTTTTAAATTAATCAATTCAGAAAGTATTTTTTACTTTACAGTTTCAATTTTTCAATCTCTTACGTATTTATATATATGTATATTACTTTTAACTAATGAAACATAAAACAATATGATGATTAGCTGATAATTAAATATAAAATTATTTCATTTTTCAATATCAATATAAAATTTTCTATAAACAAATAACTTTTTCAAATTTTACATTGTAAATTAATTTATCTTATAACAAAAACAATTTTTTGGTATAATTACTTAGTTTTTATGCTTAATATATAAAGATAAAATCCTTTTAAAAAGATAATCCTTTTTTGATCTTGTTTATTTGATATTTTTTTCATGGATTAACCAAAAAGATATTATTTTCAGCATTCAAAAACAATTGTACAAATAGGACACACCATATTCTGCTAAATTAACATATTCTGAAAGATTATTAAAACTTCAAAAAAAATAAAAGATCCCAATGTCAATAAAATTAATTATTTTTTATTTTATTATAATCTAATGAACTTTTGTAACTAATGATACAATTTCATTTTTCATTCAGACCCATCGTCCAAACCGTCTGCTTTAACCGATCACTGAAAAATTAAGAGCAACCGCAAATAAGAAAATCTTAATTAGAATTAAATAGGAAAAATGGATGCTGCAGATGCGATTGCAATTGTTGTTGGTGTTGGAATGGCCGTCGTTCTTGGTTTAGCAGGATTTGGTTATTATTTACGTCGTGGTACAGCTTAAAATATAATTTATATTTTCTTATTAAACATTCTATTATAGATAAATTCTAGATTCGTTATTTATCAATAAAAAAAAAAACAGTTTGTAATATTTAGTTTTGGTGAGCTCAACTCCCTTAATTTTTTTAAATTAAAAAAAAATACATGAAATATCCATGGACTTTTATTTTTTATTTTAGTTTAATTTTTGATTTTATTTGTGATTATTATTATTAAACAGTAACTTTGTTATTGAGAATTGATTAGCAATTTCATTTCAGAAAACTAATCAATGTCCTCATTGAAAATTTAAAAATAAAAGCATATTTAGAATGATATTAAGTTTATTAGCATAATTCGAAATTAAATAAAAATAAAAAATAATCTAATTACTTTTTATAAACATTTTGAAATATGTATAAAGTATTTTAAAGTTTTGTTGGAACCAAACTTCTTATCATTTCTTCAACATCTTCATTGGATGACACATTTAATGTTTGCCTTATAACAGCATCTTGTGATGTATAAGATTCAAGCTTATTTCTGACAGCAATTAATATATTTTTAACGCTACTTGAATCAAGTTGTTCACGTGGATCGTAGAAATTACTAAAAGTTTCAACGACAAAGTGATACAACTCTTGAATTCGAGATTCTTTTTCAGCATTAATTTTTCCTAATTCAATCTTATAGTTATTTTCATTTAAAGTAGCAGAAGCTTTAATCTTTGCATCACAAAAGTTCTTCAATCGTTCATTTTCAATTTTTGAAGCTTCAAGTTGAGCCTTTGAGATTTTATTTTCTTTTTCAAGTTTCAAACATTTTTCCTTAAGTGAAATAAAAGCTGTTTTCGCCTTTGATACTTTATTTGTATATTTTTCGATTTCTTGGTTCTTTCCTTCAATTTCTATTTTATCATTTTCAATAATTGCATTAAGTTGCGCAACAGTATTTTTCAGTTCTTCTTTATACTTTTGCTTTTCTTCTTTTCTAATTTCATTTTTACCATCTTCAATGCTTGATAATTCTGCTTCTAAACTTTGAGCTTTTTTGGCTAAAGTTTCGTTCTTTTTCTTTAAGCGTGCTATTTTTTGAGTAAGTTTTTGTATGTTTTGTTTTAATGATTCAACTTCATTTTCTTTCTGAAGAAGTTTTGCTGAGTAATCTCTTTGAAGAGTTTGACATAGTTCTGCAGATCGTTGCTGTTGTTCAAATTCGATTGTAGAAAGGGTTTCTTGCTGTTCTTCATTAACCCTTTGGATTTCATTTTGAAGTTCATCGATCTTTTTTTTGGATAAGTCTCGATCTTTTGAAATTGCTGCTAGTTCGTTCTTTAGTTGTTCGATTTTTTCATCTTTACTAGCAAGAACTTGAGATACTTTATTCTTTAATGATTTATATTGGTCAAGAAGATCATTATAATCTGATTTAATTTCTTTATTTTGAACATGAAGAGATTTTGTTTTAGCGTCATATGCATTAATAAAATTCTGAATGTTATAAATTTTGTCTAAAGCAGTATCGTATGATTCAGCACCAATAACATCAATAAGTCGAGTTAGATATTCTTCCAATTTTTTCTTTTCTTCTTCCGATGCCATTTGGATATCTTGGAGCTCAGCAAAACGAGATTCAATAAGGTCGAAAATTTTGTTTCCATTTTCATATGCTATATTATCAATAATTAATTGATCCATTGGAATTTGAATTTTTGGTTCTCCGACTTGGTTATTTACTAAAGTAACAATACGTTTTAATATATCGTTTAGTTTTGATTTCTCTTTATCATATTTTAATTGATTTTTCTGATTTTCGTCAATAATATTTTTAATGTAAGTGGCAGTAATTGACAAAACATTTTTAAGTTTATCTTGTAGTGGTAAATTTTCTTTCTTTCCAATTCCTATGATTTCTGAACATAAATCTCTTGGAAGTTCAGAACAAAACCAAGTAACTTTTGGTATTTGAACAATTTGTTGTTCTTCAATTTTCATTGAATTTTCTAATGTTTTTAATTTAAATTGTAAAACTTTTAATTCTTCCTCGGCTTTCATTACTTTCTCTCCTTTTTGTGCCAATTCTTTATTTTGTTTATTCAATGCTTCTGAAATCGAATTTTTGGCAGCTACAAGTTCAGAATTTTCGTTTTTATATTGGCTAACTAATGCTTCAAGGTCAGAAATCGTTATTTTAGCTTGTGAAAGATCATTTTGAATTGCATTTGCTTCATTTTTAAGCTTTTTATAGTTTTGATTTGCGCTATCTTTTTCTTCTGTTAAATGCTGATTTTGCTTCTTTAATAATTCATTTTCTTGTATAAGCCGTTCATTCAATTTGGCTTGATTTGAACTTGCTTCAGACGCTTCCTCGTTTTGTGATGCAAGCGTTTCAATTTGATTTTTTAGTTGATTTTGGCATTCTTCATCTCTTTTTAATTCATCAACCAAAGATGCGATTTGCTTCTTTAATTTAGTATTTTTTTTTTTGGAGTTTTTCAATTCTTCTTGTAAATTATCCACATTTTGTTTAAGCAAATCAACTTCATTTGTAATGTCATTTGGATCAATTGCTGTTACTGCAGGGGTAACTGAATTCATTGCAGCTACTTGATCACTTTTCTTTTTTAATTTATCCTGTAGGCGCTGATTTTCTTTCTCAAGATCAGCAATTTTACTTTGCAAATTCATTTGTTTGACCTTTTCATCAGTTAATTCGTCGTTATATTTATTCTGTAAATCTGTAATTATAGCATCAGATTGTTTACGATGTTTTTGCAAATCACTCTTTAAACTTGATATTTCATTTTGAAGATTCTTTTGTAAAATTTTTTTTTTATGGTTCTTCTGCTTCAATTTATTAATAACCTGAAGATAATCTTCATCTTGAGGAGCAGACATCACAGAATTTGAAGCTGAAAATCTTTTGTCTTTTGGCATAATGACTGAGTCTTCATTAAAATTCACTATAAATGAACGCAAACTTTCTAATGTTGGGAAGTTTTGATTAAACACTTGTGAACTAGCTGATAAAAGTAATGAAATATTATCATTTAATTGGGCTATTTGCTTTTTGTAATAGTCATTACTATTGGAATTTGTATTTGATCTTTCAAGTGCTTCTTCAAGTTCTTTTTTTTCTTGGTTAGCTTTTTGCTCAAAATTCGCTCGAGACATCTCATATTGCTTCATTTTAATTTCAAAGTCTTCTTTTTCTTTTGTTAACTTTTGTAAATCTTTTTTGTTATTTTCATTAATTTTGAGGCAGATTTGGAATCGATCATTGAGACTATTATATTTACTTTCCAATTCAAGCTTTTCTTGGCGTAATTGCTGATTTTCCGCTGTAATATTATCCATTTCTTTTAGTTTCTCCATCATATCATTTAGTTGCGATCTTAAATTATTAATTGTTTCATTTCTTGCTTGTATAATATTATCATCGATTATTTCTGCACTTTTTGCATCGAGCTTTGGCAAATTGTCAAAAGAAGAAGAAGAAGAAAACCCATACTCGTTCGCATTCATTATATTTAATTTATTTTTTTATTTCACTTTTGAATTAATTCCAAATGTAAATAGCCACAACATATTAAAATTTGAATAAAAATTTGGTCGAACTTAAAATGGAATCTATCTTACAAAATCTATCAAATCTATCAAAATCAGCAAGATTGGTTTCGACAGAACAAGTATTGATGACAAATGTGTCATTACTTGATGATTTTCTGAATGAAGGTTTATCTGAAAATCAGATTGAATCAATAGAATCCGTTTTATTTTCTCTTTTTTCAATTAATAAGTTCGAATTCAGCGCTCAATGCAGCCTTTATATTGCATCCAAAATAACCTATTTATACAAATTAAAGAAAAATCCACAATTATATGATGTAACAAACTTTGCAATCACAAATCCATCGACATCTACCATTTTTTGTGCAGGATATATTTGCAAATATATTGGATCCAAATCAAAAACTCAGCTTCCTCACTTTGCAGATTTTTTATTAAAACAAAAAATTGAATTAAGCGTTGCATCACTTTATGCTCTTCGATGCTGCTTTAAAGCAGCCTGTGGAAGTCTAGATTCATATTTACAGCCAGCATTTGATTATGCAAGGAAACTTGTCTTAAGCAATACAAACCTACTAGTTGTTAATACAAATTGTGATCCATTTCATCAAGCAGTTATAAGTATGTCAATAAAATTATTAAAAGAGCTTATTAAAATCGCAGGAGCTCCATTATATGAATTTTTAGATTTTGCGAAGCAAATCTACGGGTCATACAAATTCCCTCTTTTACATGATGATATTGCCAATTTAGTTGCTCGTTGTGCTTGTGCACCACTTTATCCGAAGCTCAATAAAAAACTCAAAGAAAAAGCAGAATTTTCGATTTCAAATTTTCAAGATACTAGTGATGAACTAAATGAACCACTTGAAACCATCAAAAACTTTGGAAAAATGACCACCAACATTCTCCGTCATTTTTTAAACATGCTAACTCCCACGCTTGTTGCCAGGAGCAGTGTTCCTCTTTTCCACTTTTTGAGAGCAAATTGTTCTCAACTTAAACCGAATTTAATACCCATTTTACCCATAGATACCAAATTTAATTTATTTACCGAAGTTGTAAATGAAGGAAAAATAGATTCTGAGCAACTTCAATTATTAATTCTTCTTTGTCCAGATTCCAGCTCAATTAGTGAAGCAGCCTCAGTAGCACTTTTACTTGCCAGTTCCAACGAAAAAGCGGCTCAAAAAGCCGCCGATGAGTTTTTTGCATCATTCTCAAAAACTCATCCAGTTGTCACATTGTCATATTTGAGAACATCTTTGGTCTTTCTTGCCCATCCGCCGGAACTTGAACGGGACATTGAGAAGGAACTTCATGGCAATGCTTGCATTGCCACAACCATTCTAGCGAACATTCCACGAATTGAAGACGCCTTGATTCAGAATGAACAAACAATTGTTGATTACATCAATGATGTTTTCACTGCAAAAAACGCTTCTTCTGTTCGATTTGCCGATGCTTTTAAATTCCTTTCAATTCTTGATTCTTTGCCTGTTAAAGAAAGCCTAGTTTCAGATGCTGTCATAACCGCCGTTGATTATTTAATGAGCACTTCACATCACGACAAAAAGTGGCGTCTTTTACTCAAAAACGTTCTTCATTTTAGAACGAAATTCATCGAAGTTGCTCAAAATAATCTTCTCGTTGTCGCTGCCTTGTCGACAACTAAAAGTAACAATCTTTTGACAAGGTCAATTTTAATTGACCTTGAAAAATTAGTACCGTTGTCATCTAACATCGAAGGGTGGGCCTCTGAAACGGTTAGAAGGGTTGTTGAAAGTGCCAAATCAATTCAGCCGAATCAAGAACTTATCAAAAAGTTCATCTTACGACCGTTACCTACGGGAAACGACTTGTTGAAGTTCCGAAGCCTTGGAATGAGGAAAGAGAAGAAAGCGCAAGACAATCTAGAAAAGATGATTGTCACTTTTCCGTCACTTTTTGATACCTGCTCATTGAATGAGAAGACCGAATTGATAAAAATTCTCCTCAATGACAAGAAGCCTGTCTCATATCTATTTGTGCTTCAGCTCTTTCGGGCCATTCCACAAAAGATGCCAAAAAGGGCCTATACGGTTTTATTGAAAAAGTTGAATGACAAAAATCTTATGATTTTAGAAATATTGGCTGACACCATCTCACTTTATTATAATTATGATAAAACGATCATGCCTGTTGTCTTTAATTTTATTGAAGAAAACAGTAAAAAAGGAACAAATGTTCATGGAAGTTGCATTTTGCTTTCATCTTTGTTTGCGCATTCACAAGTGGCACCCGCATACATATCAAGATCGATAATACTATTAAATTCATTCATGAAGATGGGATCGTCTGTTCCTTTTGCAATGCATGCAATTAATTCAATGTTCATCAGACATTCAATGGAATTAACAAGCCTCGGAATCGGCATGAATGAATTTTCTGTACTTTTTGAGATCCTTAATCAATCACTCTCATTACAACCTGTCGTTCTTCATTTGTGCTCTGAATTATTCTCTTTCTTGGTAGAAATCAACTCATCGAACATAAAAGCGGTTGAAAATTTTGTGAAGATTTCGTTGCAAGCAATCAATTTCACTCCAATTGATTTCGCCAAAGAAGCTTACTTGAACTGTGCAAGAAGCATAATCACATTCGCCCAAGGATTGAAAAAGTTTGTACAAATAAGATTCCCTTCTTCAATCTCCGCTTCGATTCCAACTGAGCTTGCCGCGTGCTCTGCCTTTTCTGATCTTTTAAAGTTTGAAAATAAAATTGATTTGAAATTATCAAAATCAGTTCAAATCGCTTTGAATTTACTTCAGAAAACGAGCGATGAAAGAGCTTCTTCTTTCATTATCGCTCTGGCTTCAAGTAAACCAAATCTTGAGTTTTGGATCGATTTGATTCGGCGGATTTTACTTGTCAATTCGGTCTTCGATAGCAATGCGAGCAAGATTGAACCGAATCAGATTGTTAAAGTAACTTTTCTCGAAGTTACAAAGATCGTTCTTCCCGATTTGGCCTCTCAATTTGACCTCAAAACCGAATACTTGGACGATATCATCTCAGCAATTTGCCAGGCAATCGGAACAGAAAGAGTGATCATACAAGATGCAGCCTTTCCTGTTTTGAACAAGTTAATCAACTTGTTTAGAAACAGAAGGTCTGAAAACGGAGGACGTTTACTTGATCTTTACGACGTTCAATTCGTTTCAGCTGTAAAAATTGGCTTCACTCTTAATTTGACCACTTCAGGTGAATTTTTGTCTACTTACTTATCGTTCAGAATGCAGGTCGTAAGCGAAGATACTTCAAATCAAGAAATTTTGGACGTTTACGTGCCAGGCCTTCAAAATTGTCAACAAAGAACGTCGAATTACTTCTCTCTCGTTCTTGATTTGTGCATCGTTGCGAGAAGATTCGATAACATTGCAGAACTGATAAAACCGTTTCTGAAAAAAGTTGTCCCGATCTTCGCAACGATCGTTCTTCGCTCGATGAAAATTAAGCAGAAAGATTGGCGCGATATGTCTAAGTTTAGATCCCTTGTTTCATCGTTCTATGAACAACTTCCGTCAAATTTCGTTTGGTTGCAATATTTGGCAAAATGCGAAGTTATTGATATTAACGTTCTCCTATCGTTTTTTATCGTTGAATTGAAAATTAAAAATAACGAAGATTGGAAAAGTAACGGAGCTTTAAACGCTATACCTGTCGCTTTTAACTACTTCGGAGAAAAAATTAAACCTGAATTAATAGATGAAACTATCAAAATTATAGCTCATTTGCCTCAGAGTAACTTGGTAATCGATATCTTAAAGATGGCATCAAGATTAATTAAAGATAATGATCAAAATCAAGGATTCGAGAATTTGAGATTGAACATTTTATCACTGGCAATGAAAGTGGATTTCTTCATACCTGAGGTTTTCGCTCACGTTTTATATAAAGATAAATTATTAAAATTGAATCCTTATTCGGTCGCAATCGGTGCTCATTTTATAATCCAAATACAGAAAGGTTTCGAAGCAAGCAGAATTGTGCCTTTATTTAAGATCCTCTTTGATCATTCACCAGAAGTTATTGGAATTATATTAACAGTTGTTTTATCAAAATTAGATTCAAATTTCGATCCGATCAAAATTCAAATTGTTACCATTGCTTTAACCTCAAATGGCGTAGATCATGTTCCACTCAATCTAATTAGTAGATTTGCTGTTCAAAGCTTTGAACAACCAACAGGTATTCATATGGTATCAACAATCTTACTTAAAAATCCCGAAGTCGGTATCGCAATACTTAGCCAGAATGTAGCCAAAGTTTCTTTCCTTCTTGCAGATAATGATCTTGAAAATTGCAGAAATGATCTTCGATTTATTAGATTATGCCTAGAAGTAATGCTAGATAATACTAATAAGATAGCTACTATTGATTCAATGGCTACAAAGTTTTCACTTTCAATAGTCGAATTGATTTTCAATGTTGCCAACAAATTTGGTAATGATCCACAAAAAGGGCCCCAAATTGTTCTTGAATGCGTGTTTATCTTGAGATTAATTCGTGATAAAAAGAAGAAAGAATTACAAGAACTGTTTGAAAGTAAAGATAAAACAGAGATTGAAGAATTTGTCTCAATGATCCAAAAACACATAAACAAAGCAAATCTCAGGCATAAAAATAATAATTTAACTGTCTTTTCGGGAAATGCAAGAACGAGTAAATACGATGAATGGCAATCGTTAACCATCGGTGATTATTCAAGTGATGAAGATTAATAAATTGTTATATATATGTCTTTTATTATAAAATATCTCTTTTCTTGCTTTGTGTAATGCTCAAATTCCAATTAAACATTCAAAGAAAAGATAATAATCGTCTATTAATATTATGCTTTGCTTAAAATGCAATCCTGGCATCAAGACATGCAATGACATGCTCTCAAAAAGATGCCACTGAATAACGCATAATCTTCAATTGAAGTAATCGAATTGGGCATTTCTATTTGCGAGCTCTGCTTTTGATGCGAGTAACTGAGCGGGGAATCGTTACTCGCTTCAATGAGCTGTTCCTTCTTCATATGATGTGACTGAGGACAGAATCCCAAATTTCTCCAAAGATGAGCAGCCATTAAATTCAATAACTTCAAGATTTTTGCAGCCAGAAAATTCTTCATCACTGATTTTTTTTTTTTTTTTTTCACTTTTGAACCAAACTTGCACTTGTAAATGCTTCCGTTTCCTTTGAACTTGCTATTATGAGAATCGATTCCATAAATGAAAACTCCAATCCTGACTTTTGAAGATTCATTTTTGCTTTTTATTTCGCACAAAAGGCCAGAATTCAAATAAGTGAATCAGATAGGTATTTTCAGATATATTTATAAATCTCATCATCATGGCTACTTTTTCATCCTCTCAACATTTTTAGCTCTATATATTCGGCATGACTCTCTTTCTTTTGCTGCACATTGTCGTCATATTCAGCTCTCATTTTCATTATCTTCTCATCACTGCCTCTATCAATTTTTTGCATTTTTTTCATTAAAATCATTTTTCATCTGCTGCATTTTTTTCATCCAATATTTTTTTTTTTTTTTTTTTTTTTGGCTGTCAGCTTCTCTCTTCCTTCATTGGTCACATCACCAAACATTCTCTTCATCTCACCAAAAGAACGCGAGTATTCTTCTTGCATTCTTGCTACTTCACATGTCCAGCTGAGTTGTAGTTTTAGTCAAAAACATTTGAATATTTTTGAATAAAACGGTTAACAACGGAAAATTTACTGATTCTCAAAATTCACGTAAGAAAACAAGACAGACGCTTCTCTTCCATGCTTATCAAGATACTCAAACAAAAATTCAATAACATTATGATCGTTCTTTTTCATAATTGTGTTGAAAACTTTTCTGTAGAATTCGATCAATAATTGAAATATGAAGATTCAATAGAACTATTATTTTCAATGAATTTGTTTATATTTGAAGCTATTTTGTTTTCTTCAGTAGTTGTATCACATAATAATTCTTTTAATTTGTCAAAATCATTGTTTAAATTGGCTGATATAATTTGTAATTTGAATGAAATCGATTGAAAAAATAAATCGTCAAAATTCTCAGTGATGAAATTTGTTGTTACTTCAATTAACTGTGGTACATCGTATTTAGATTTTTTCTCCTTTTATAAACTGAAAATCTCTTTTTTTTTTCATTCAAAAAATTGATAGTTATTATCATTGACATTTTTAAAAATGAATAAACAACCAAAAACTATCCAATTTGTTAGTTGGAAAAAACATAAACTTGATCAAGCATTGAAACAAGTTGACGGAGTGTACAATGATTTTGTTGATGAAATTACTTTTAAAACTGTTATTGACTTTTTCCGGAAAGAATTAGGTTTTCCAAAGTCTTTGTCTGTTAATGAATTAATAGCTAATGAACCAATTGTTCCTCCGTTTCCATATAAAGATTTAATGCTCGATTCAGCTCCTTTACCCAGAAGACAGGTATGCCCGGTTTGCAAAGAAGAGATCGATGCTCCACGTTTTACTAATCATCTTGCTGGTAAATGCTTTTCTGATTGCAAAAATCAACTTGAAGTTATAACCAAATATTTTAACGATCAAAATTCTTTGACGCAATCTTCAGCCTCAAATTCTTAATTTTACAGCTTTACAAAGAAAAAAAGAAAAATTATATCAATCTACTATAATTTAATAACCAACAGAAAAAAATATTTTACAAAAATCCTGATTTTATTCACAATTACGAAAACTTTTTTTCTACATATAGATATATTTATTCCATATTTATTCAATCTTAATCCAATTATTAAGCGTGTTTCTATTTAAATAAAATTAATATTATTCACAATACTATAATTATGATGATAATTTAAATTTTCTGTTTTATGCAACGTTTATACACATAATGATACTAAAACGAAATTTTTTTTAATCTCATGTAAAAAAGAAAAAAATATATCATTTTTGAAAAAAAAAAAACAATTTTTATTTATATTAACAAAATGATTTAACCAACATTAAATCTCTGCTTGGTTAAAATAAGACACTTAGTTGGCTATGCAGGCGATCAAACAATTCTTGATATTGAAATTGATTTTCATTTACGTTAGCCAATTGTTGATCAATTAGCTGATTTTCATTTACGTTAGCCAATTGTTGATCAATTAGCTGATTTTCATTTACGTCAGCTAATTGTTGGTGAATTAACTGATTTTCACATACTTTAGACAAATTTTGGATAATTAGTTGGTTTTCATTTGCGTTAGACCATTGCTGGTAAATTAGCTGGTTTTCATTTACGTTGGATATCTCTTGGATAAATAGTTGGTTCTCATTTTCGTGAGATAATTCTTTATTAATTGATAAATTCTCTTTTTTGTTAGAATTTTCTTGCCTGATTAATTGGTTTTCATTTTCGTTAGACCATTCTATACTTAACGATCGATTTTCGCTAATAGCTTTGTCCTCGTTAATAAAACTTTGTAAAATATCCTGTAATTTCGCTTCAATATCTCTATTCACGCTGATTTTTGATCTAAGAGGACATCTATTTTTTGGACATTTTTTGGCGTATGAAAAATGTTTATAACCGATTGAATCTGGCAAAATTTTCCCGCATACATAGCAAAACCTTGTACCACATTTCGAACATTTAATCATATTACATCCTTTATCTTTAATAAATTCGCATCGGCATTTTGGACATATAGAAATACCTTTTTGATGAAGACGTTCATCATTTATGGCAACTTTGCATGTCCTTCCAGGATGCTCTTTAAGTCCACAACGAACGCATGTTCCTTTTTGGCATATTGGGCAACATTTGACACGATATGCTTTCTTATTGATGAGTGAAAATTGATAGCCACAATGAGCGCAAACAAACATATCGCGGATATTTGAATGATAAACTGCATTCATTGATTCGATCTTAGTCATTTCGTTCATAGTTTCTGTTCCAACAATACTTCTAAGTAATTCATATGAGTAGGTTCCATTACAAATTTCATCAGAGCACATAGCAATGCATTGTGATGAAGGATTACCTTCTCCAATTTTTGTATATATTGATTTTTTAATACAAGATACGCATACTGGATGGCCTTCTGAACACTTGCGCATATGTTTTTTACTCTTATAATGAAAACAGCATCTACAGAGAAAAACTTTGCTATTTTCCATTTTAGACAGGCTCTAAAATTATTTAAAATAGCATTTGACCTCACATTAGCCTTTTTTGGCGGCTAATTTTTTTTCTTATAAAAAAGTACACTTTTTCATTCAATTAAGATTTTGTATTTATAACAAAATTGAAATAAATTTTTTTGCTTGAATTTTATCCATTTCTTTTTTTCCTTTAAATATTCTACAAAATAAACATAAAACATAAGGCCAATAATTTAGAAAATACACCAAATAGAGAAAGTGCGCTCTTGACATATAATATTAATAATCTTGGAGATTTACGTTTTATACTGAAAGTTTGAATATATGCAGTTGTGAAAAAATGTTAAGATCAAGGGAAACTTATTTTGAAATAGAAAAAAGCAAATTATTGTATAATATAGCGAGAGTATTAGAATTAAAATCGATGCGCTAATTAATTAAATCAAAAAAGTAAGCATGAAGAATGCTCCTTTAGAAACAACGCTCGTATCAGATGCTTATCTTTGAGAAAGGAAAATTCAAGGCTCTTCATCAAAAAAACATTAGAACGTTTACAATTAAATGATTGGGACTTTTTAATTCAAATTCTCGATTGGTCATTTTCCCCACTGAATAATAACCATGAAAGGCAAATGAGGCAATTAAACAATTGTATAAAATTCAATACAAACTTAATAATCACAAATTTTACATAATTCTAAATGTGATCTTTTTCGTATTTTTATTTTTTTAGGAAACAAAATAATCAAATAGAAAGAGAACAATATGATAAAACCTAAATTGTAAATTCAGGTTTTATTATCTATATAACTATATAACTCATTTTTATTTTTCTTTAAGTATGATCAAAAGCGATTCTAAATATTTAAATAAAAACATTAATAACTATATTTTCGACCTTTCTGGGCATCAGTTACTTGAAAAATATCTTATAAATAATTTTAAGATTTCAATATTGGTATATGGCTTTGATGATCTTTTTTAATCTTATGTTCTCAATAATATAATTAATATTCACAATAATTAATATATTTCTTTTTTCTTTTTTTTTTTTTTATTAGCATACCAAAAAAACTTTTAATAAGCAAATTCGATTTATAGGTCATCATACAATGTATTAATTGATTTCCCTGGCATTAAGAACATTTCAGAAATGTAATCATGAAAAACTGGTTGTGAACATACAGATAATGACTCTGGTGACGGTGAAAATATATTTTTTGTTGAGCTGACATCTTCTTTAAAGTTCATTTCCAGGTCCTCAAATAATTCCAAGCTAATATTTTTTTCATTTTCATGATCATTAAAGTCATTATTTAATGAAACAGATCTGAATTTTGCTTCATTGTTTTGCATCATCAATAATGATCGATCGATCAATTTAGTAAGTTTAGATTTGCGACCTCGCTTAAATATTGGAAGTTTTCCTTCCGAAATTCTTGTGCATTTCCTTTTAATAGATTGGAATCTATTTTTAATGCTATTTTCAGATCTTCCGTTTATTAAAAATGACATTTTCTTCCACTTTGGGCCAAATTCGTCATATAGATTCATTAATAGATCATCTTCTTCTTTAGTCCAAGGCATACAACTAATTGGCCTTTTTAACTGAAAAACACTTTCTTCTCTTTTTACATTTGCATTTTTTATTTTTGAGTCACTTATTCTCTGATTTTCATTTGCATTATCATTTCCCTCTTCATTTTGTTCATTATTCTGTTCATCAGTGATTTGAATTCCACTTTTTTTCTTTAGTACATTTTCAACGGCACTGATACTATTGGCTTCTATTGATGGTGATATAATGTTAACCCACCTTTCTCTGACCTGCTTTCCAGATCTATGTGGCATGCATGTTTGCTGAAGCAAATTCCATTTTACTGGTCCATGCTCTTTAACCCAATCAATAATTATTAAGTCTTCTTTTGGAGTCCATGAACCTTTTACTAAATCAGGATTTAGAACATTGTTCCATCTATGAGAAACATCTGATCCAGTTTTATTTGATAGCTTGCTAGCAATACAACCCCAACGAATTCGGTCACCTGCTTTTTTGTACTCATCCACCATCGTTACAATCATATGATCTTCAAATTCAGTGAATCTACTATGATTACATTTTCTTAAAGATTCGTTAGTTCTTGTGCGAAAAGTAGGCTGCGAATTAGAAATTGTCATTAACTTTATTTTTAAGAATGACCCATTCGAGTTTTTCTTAGGATTTTGCCTTGTTGCTCTTTTGAAGAAAGCTATTTTCCATTTGGCACATTATCAATTTCAGATAAAAGTCTATTTTGTCATATGTTTTTGCATACTAATGTTTGAAATCTTAATAAAACCAAAAATAATTATTAATGATATTAATAAAAATTCTTTAAAATTACCCACTTATTTAAATATTGAACAATATGGAAATTAAACAGAACATTTCATATATTCTACCATAAATAAAATAAAATAAAATAAAAAGCATCACATTTTATCGAAATCTTTTTACATATGAAATTTCACATTTTATATTTTAAAAATTATAAATATTTTGATAAATTTGTTATTAGAACAATGAAAATGAATTTTAATATAAAGATATTCGTTATTCAAAATTCAAATTATTTCGCTCTAAATTCTATACATTTCAACAAAATTTTCTGAGGATAAAATAATCAAATGAGTTTAAAGAATAAAATATTAGACTGTGCTCAAGCAGCCATCAATTCAAAAAATGCTTTTCATCTTTTTCTTCCAAAATCAGAATCTACAATTGATCATGGATTTAAATTTATTTTACATTATTATGATCCAGTTCTCTTAAAATACTTAAGTGT
Organism: Tritrichomonas musculus; assembly: GCA_039105265.1. NCBI lineage: Eukaryota > Parabasalia > Tritrichomonadida > Tritrichomonadidae > Tritrichomonas > Tritrichomonas musculus. Next base: position 1,856,775 of record JAPFFF010000015.1, on the reverse strand, counting down.
TTTACCAACAGAAAGAAAAGACAATCCTTTACTTCCTCCATTTGAACCAAATTTGCATGTTTGCGATCTAAAAGATGGGGCGAATCACCATCTTTTAATAAACAAATATATGCAATGCAAAGGACATGTAGTTATTTCATCAGTAGATAAAAATGCAAAGCAAGGCTCAGATTTAGATATTTTAGATTTTAATGCATTTGAACAAATTTTTAAAAGCTTTGATGGCGAAGGTATGATGTATTATAACTCAGGATTAAATTCTGGCTGCTCGCAGCTTCATAAGCATCTCCAATACACGCCTGTTGAAGAACTTCCTATACTTGAGGCAATGATTGAGAAAAAATTACCAATTCATAACCATGTTCTAGATTTATCTCGAATGAGTGCTAAAACGATGTTAGATACATATAATGAATTACTCAAAATGTCAAAATCTGATTCACCTCATGATTCTTATAATTTCATAATATTCAAAAATAAAGCTTTCTATATACCGAGAAAAATATCACAACACAAATGTGGAATAGTTTTAAATAGTTTTGCAATTTCTGGAAATTATTCGTTATGGACCTGGAGTGATCTAATGATCAAAGAGAAGCCATTACAAATTCTTAAAGATGTTTGTTTTCCAACTGTATATTAGAAATTAAATCAACCATAATCCTAATAAAAAATCATCATTTAATAATAATCTTTATCTTATATTTTTTTTTTTTTTTTTATATTTTATTATATTACATTTTTACTCCATTATAATTCATTATTTTACTTTTTATTATTAAATCAACTACTAATATAATAAAAAGATTAAATCAACATATATTTTATTATTATTATTATTAAAACACGGAATAAAATATCAATATATTGAAATAAAGTATAAAATTACTGTTATAAATCTAAATTTTTTTTATAGAAATAACAAACAAAATAAAAACATTAAATATATATATATTCTATTTGATAATCCAAGTTGATCCTTCGATAATAGAACTATTAGGATTTTCATCCATATCCAAACCAATTGAATAAATATAATCAATAGTAGATTGAGATATGTGGATGCTATTCTCAGGAGCACTTTTTCCAAGTTCCTCAGCAATACTCAAAGCACTGCTAAAGACCTCGAATGCCGGCGAGTCCTTGCCAATGACTCCACAGACCAATGGTCCGCCTGTATACACGCCAATTTTAATTTTAACAGGTGTTTCATCTATCAAAATTCCTTTAAAAATCAAATCTCTCATTTTCAAAGCCAACGAAACGATTTCTTTCACAGCTTTTTCAATGTTTCCGTCTTCTTTGAATAAACCGCCAACGCAAATATAATTATGATCGACTGTTCTCAATTTTGTCAAGCTAGAAAACTTCGTTAATTCAGAATCAAACTCGCCGAAGACCAAATTTAAGACATTCATTGATAATTTTAGATTTGCCACGTTCGTAACTGAAACCGGGAAAATTAGACTTGAGTACAAAATGCAGCCTTTATCGACTTCGAACGAAATGTTCTCGCTTCCGTTCATGCAGGACGATACTAAATTATGAGGCAGAAAAGAATTGAGAATTGACTCAACGTTCTCTTTCTCTTGATTCAGCTTGTTTTGCGTCTTTAGAATCTCGCTTTCATCGGTGAAAATGAACGCGCAAATAACCGACTTTCCGCCATGCTGGCTCAGTTGTTGTTCTTGATTAGAAAAGACCAGAGAGACGTTAACTTGAAGCTCCTTCCCATCTTCGGCATATAAAGAGGCATTCATTGAAAGATTCTGTTCTATTCTTTTGCCATTTTTAATTTCATTCAGTTCGTTACGAAGCGGATTTAATGCCTGAATGAATATCGAGTGAACATTGGCTCCAAGAACTTCTTCTGGCGCGTTGCAGAACATCTCATGGTACTTCTTGTTGGAAGCAATAATTGTCCCATCAACAGTCATTACCAAAACGCCTTCATTAATGAAGTCAATTAACGTTACACCATTGAAAGTGGTGATTGAATTCTTTCCACTTTTTGACTTGGCTGAGTTATTGTTGTTCTTTAAAAAAGTGGAATTTCGGTTGGAGTTGTCAAAATCACCTTGAAGGAACCTGAGCAAAAAAGGACTCTCAACTACATCCGAAGGATTCATGATGACAATTGGCTTCAGAATTGATTTGAAGGACTTTGCCAGGACTTGCTTCGTGTAAACCTTTGAAATGAAAATTGTGAGAAAGAAGAAAAAGATTCCCAAAACAAGAGACAGAATTGAAAGCAGCTTGTTTTTGGCGCATTGATAAACAGACGAGTTGTTAAAGACCTCATAAAACATCTCAATTGAAATCTCAAGTAATTCAGAAGCAACCGGATAAAATAACCGCCAAACTCTTGATTCAATTCCATTTTTAAAAATCAAATTCTGATCGCCATTATTGCCAGAATTTGCTGATTTTTCAAGCTCAATGATTCGCTGGCACAAACCGTAAAGAAGGAAGATTTCGTCATGCGTTTGTACGCAGTTATGATGAATGTTTCCGTATCCAATCAGCTGCCTGCAATTCTCATCAATATCGTGAATAAGGCGCACTTTTTCGGACTCTTTCCGAGTGATCAATCCCTTTGGAAAAGTGTCAGAACCGCCGAAGTAAAGTTCAGAATATTTTTCAAGCATCAAATCAGCAGCATTCAAAAATTGATCGGCTTCATACAATCTCGGCAAAAAAGAAGGGAAGCCAGAAACAAGTCTAAAACCAAACAAACTAAGCATGCCGAAAGACGTTATCATTTCAGATGACAGTTGTAAACCATTCAAAGTAAAATGACTTTCTTTCACATGCTCCAAATAAGAAATGATTATCATAACAAACGGCAGAGGCGTTATTAAGAAAGCGCATAAGAAAACAGCAACCATTGAGCCAACGTGATACAAACGAAGCGGCAGTTTTATTTTCTTTTTTGACTGTGATTGTTCCAACTTTTTGAGAAGAAGTAATTCATCATCTTTATGGCCATCGTTATCACGTTGAGCTGGCTGTTGAGGAGCCTGTCCGATTACTATTTTTTTCTGAATGTTATTGATGACATTCTGGACAGGAATTGTAGAATATAAACCAATCAAAAAGTCGTATTCTTTAATGATTCCGGAAATGACAATTGGCGCCAAAATGATCAACGCAATCAAGCTGACACCCATGCAAACACTGACCGATATGATGACCTTCAATCTATTGTCATCGATTTCTTCACCAGAAATGTCAGCTACAGTCTGCATCATTATGTTCAGGGCTTCTGAGACAGTCGGATACAAATACGTGATTTGCAAGATTTCTGAACACGGCTTTTCAATCGTTCCCAAGTAATCGAGAGGCGAAAATGCAATTGTTTGCGACTTAACTTGATAGATGCGCATGGCTTCCATGATTGTCAAGTTTCGGATTTCTTCCTCAATTGGAAAAAAAACATATGAAGTGACCTCCTTTTTGACCCAAAATTCAAGCGACGATTTCGGCAACGATGAATGATATGAAAAAGCGCTAATTAGAATCTCACCGAAATTATGAGTGAAGTTAATCAAATTGTTTCGTTGTGTGAATTCATCCTTTTCTGTACCTGAAACTGTTTGGCTTGCATTTTTGCCTAAGGTTGTAAATTCAATAGAAGCATACAAAATTTGAGTGAAAGTTTGCGCAAACTGATGAATTCTTGAAGCAAAATTGATTTGATTGTCAAGTCTTGTGCTTTCTATGTGGGCAACAGTGTAAGAAGAAATAACAACGGCTAATGATATAAATGACATAATAACCGTTGAAATGAAAAAGTTTGTAGGCCAAAATATTGGCCTTGCATTCACTGCTGATTGAATTTCGCCTTGTGACTTATCGAACCCTTCAGGAATGTCCGAAAAATCTGAATAAAAAATGGACGAGTTTAAAGATGAAAGATTGGAGAATTTCATGCTGCCAGAATCATAAGAATTCAATTTATTGTTGGGTTCTTGATTCTCATTGGTGATCATTTGAATATATGCAATTCGAGCCTCAAGTTCTTTCTCTATTAAATGGGCAAGTGCATAATTCCCTTGAATTTGGATCGTATACTGAGCAAACTCTCTAGTAATGCATTCTGAAAAAGGATGTTCAAAAATGATATTGGAAAAAATCAAACTGATTCGGTCAGTATCTTTTTGAAATGAAATACTCTTTAAAACAGCTTCATCCCATTGATGCGCAAGAACAGCCCGCCAAAAATTCTTAAGAGATGATATTGGAATTTCATATAATCTTCGAATTCCATTTAATTTTTTCTTTAATAATTGCTCATGTATTGGTAATCGATTGAATAATTGAAAATATAATAATCTTTCATACTCATCTAATGGTGAAATGTTAATTGCTCTTGATATAAGATCTAGTATTTCCATATATGGCATATGAAAAAGATATAAAATATAACTGACAAATAAAAGAAGCTTCTTGTTCGTCGGCCAAACGGATACTGACCAATTAAGAAGTCTGAAATTTTGAATACATGGGACTTTATATATAAGTCCTCTTTTCATGTAATAAATGCATTGCTCTGGTGACGTAATGTGTTCAACTGCATCAGTTATGGGTAAATAGAGTAAATCAATTACTCGTTTTGTTTTGTAAAAATTCAAATATGATAAACCAACACCAATGCCAACTACAAGAACAATAAATATTAATAAATAGTAAAGACTGTTAATTTTTTGATAATAATGAATTAATGATAATAATGACGCTACAATTAAAATAATATACTCTGTTGAAAGTATGATTTGTCCATTTGGAAAAACATTTTGAACATCTGTCCATAATAAATAAAGACCAATAATTCCAGATAATAAAGCGAGACCATAACCTATGTTTTCTGTAATTTTACCATTCCCTCTAAATAATTCAAGCAAAATTGAAAGTATGAATCCAAGCAATTGTCTGTATAAAAGAGGATAGTAGTTTTGTGGCCATAAACATAGAGGATCATTTGAATTTACATTTGGTGAAGAGTGAATAACTTTTATCATAAAGTTATTAACATAGATAAATGATAAAATTAAAACGACTGAAAAAAAAATTGGAAGTTCTTCTGCAGATGAAACGTCGATAAATAAATTACGCAAAAAAAATCCAAAGCTTGTTCCCATCGGTAATGAAAAAATGGTTACAGCATAATATCCTACATAATAAATTAAATTAACAATGATCGGTTTATATGATTGAGTAATTTTATATTGAATAATAAATATTAAATAAAGAAAAACCCATATTATCAAAATTAGCGAATAAAATATAATCAAGTATGTATGACATTTGTCTCTGCCATCTTTATTTGAAAATAAAGTCGATAAATCTAATGCTGTTTCAAAAAATGAATGAACGAAATGCGTGTAAGAACTTTCACTTAATATACCTGGAATTGTACAGTAAAACCCAATAGAACAAACTTGAATGTAAGATATGATTTCAATAAGAATTGGAATAACGGAAAAGTTAATTCGCAAACCATTTAATATTGAAGCATAAATAGTTCTATTATCAATTTGATTCTCAAAACCCAACTTCTGTAGAATTTCTGACTCAGAAGAAGCTGACGATTGAGTCATAAATTGATAAATTTATATAATTTGAAAAGCGATTTAATAATTGAATAAATTATTCTTTTGTTAAAAAAAAATTCAAAAAAAGGTCGTACAACTGAATTTTAACAGTAAAACTCAATGATTGGCTTGTTTAAACTAATTATATTTTATTATAATAATAATAATCAGTTTTATAAATATTTGCATCGTACAAAATTCAAATTAAAATAAAAACTAAAAGGATATAAGTATATATTAAATTTTCTTCAGAAAATAAATTTGAGTATTTTATCTCAATTTATTTTAATTATTTTTGATAAGAATTTTATAACACTTTATAAAAATTTAGAATAGCGATAACTTTTTATATAATTTATTCTAATCATTAATTCTTTTGATATCTTTTTATATGCTTTTAAAACATTAAGTGTTATATAAAAATAGTTATTATTATTGAAAAAAAATTCATTTTTTAGCTAAAAATGCCGAAAAATTGAATTTGTTGAATTATTAAATGATGATTTTAAAAAAATTGGACGTTACAGGAGCCAAATGAAAAATACAATTTTATTTATATGCATTTACTTTCTAATATATTTGAATTTCAATCTAAATCAAATGTCAGTTTTTTCTAAAAATGAAGATTTAGTTGATTGGTTTCATAAATATAAAAAGTCTAATATTTCAGTTAATGAAGGATTTCGTCAAAAAGTAAAATATTATTTGTATAACACATAGTATACCCATTCAAATGTCATCTATATTTTTTAAATGATGCAAATATATAAGAAATCGATATATATTGAATTTTAATTAAAGTCTTTATTTCAACCATTACATTTTATAATATTGGATATAAAATATAAAAATTATATATTATAATTATTAATTAAATTATTTATTAAGATAAATATAAATTTATTTAATTTTATTTTTTATTCAATTTAGTTGTACGACCTTTATTCAAAATTATGTGGGAAACGATAGGAACTTTTTGAATAATTTTTTATTCAATTTATAAACTGAAAGTAAAAACTCAGACCACTAATTGAATATAGTTTGAATACTTTATATGATCGTTATAAATTTTTTATATTCAAATTCTTGATCGTATATACGCTTTTATATTCAAAAAATGGTATGAGTTTTTTCCCAATTGAATTTTATTAATTTTCAATGATTAATGATTTAAAATTGAATAAAAATGGGTTTTACTAAAAAAAATGTTTTGCTCTTTTTTTCATTAGGATCGCTTTCTATTTTCATGAAAATTAATATAAAAATAATTTTCTTATTGTAAAAAAACCGTTGATACGTACTGCGCTATGTCGTGCTGTTCAATGAGATATGATCAAAAAAAAAAGAGTAAAAAAACTTGTTTTGGCGCATAACTGATAATTTTTAATGACAGCTTCTTGTTGTTGAGTGTATTACGTGAAATTTGGTGTTTTTGATTGAAAATTGGTTAATAATTTTATATCTTAATAGATCAAATAATATAACAAATTGTAATGTTTGAAGAGTAAAAAAAATCTTTGATGCATATTTAGCGATTGCTTGAAGTTTTTGCTGAGATATTGATAAAATTCGTTAAAAAAAAAAAAAAGATTGATAAATAAGATTTTGAGATAGAATTTTATAAAATTTTAAAAATGAGAAGAAATATTTTATGTCATAATAATTGAGGGAAAAAATAGTGGTCTGCCTTTTTACTTTAAGTTTATTTATTAACGAATTTTAGAAAGAAAAAAACGTTTCTTTTGATATGAACAAGAAGATTCTTTTCAACATTACTCTTAAGCATCACTATATAAATTCATATTTACTTTTATTTACACAAGAATCTGAGTTAAAAAAAAGTTCAAATAATTTTTGATGTGGATTTGTATTAACAATATTTATTCGGGTTTTAACTTCCAAACTAAAGAAAAGATGAAAAGAGCTAGCAATACAGCTACAATTGACCATGATATAATTCGTATCATAAGTTGTCTTCTATACATTCTTATTGCAGTTCTTTCACCTGTTGAAGCTTCAGAATCTACAACAGAAAGATTTGATTCAACATTATCTAAGTGTTTTTGATCTTCTGCAAGAGTGTTCATTGTATTTTGTTGCGTTTGAAGGGTATCATTTCCAATTGCAAGTGATTCATCTAATTTGTTTGCAATTTGATTTCCTTTTTGCATATTATTATCATGTTGTGATTGCACTTGCTGTTGAGCTCCGGCGCGTTGGTTAGCAGCTTGGAGTTGACTTCTGAATTGAGAGCAACTTTTATCAAGTTCTGTTATATCTTCTAAGTACATTTCACGCTCATCAGGGCCCATTGAGTTGACTTGTCCTCTTAATCCACCGATTTTCTGTTGTAGGTCGCGAATTAAGTTGTCGACATGCTGAGAAGCAGATTGAAAATTGATTCCTGGGGCTGATGTTAATCGTGAAAGCTCATTACGGATAGTGGCTTCTAATCCTTGAGCTACTTCAAGATTTCTATTAAAGTTTCCAGACATTGATTTTTAATTGGTTTATTTTTTTGAAGAAAATAATCATTATTTCAATATTCATATTCAATACTTGGACAAAAAATAATTCAAATATAAATTAAATTGATAACTTTTTGATTAAACAATGATTTGATGTTTTTGATCGTAATAATAAAGGCTAGAAGATACAGCCAAAATATATTTCCATTATTTAAAATAAAATAAAAAAAAAAAAAAAAAAAAATAATAAAATTAAAATTGTATGCTTTTTTATTGAATATAATATATACTTATAGACATGTATAACTAATTGAGATGCAATTGGGAAATTCATATGAGCAATCATGACTAATAAAATGTTCATTATCGATGTTAAATTGATTTCTAATATGCTCTAACGTTTTTTACTAAATATATGATATCATTTGATCCTTTTTGCTTAAAGGGTTTTATATCATTCTAATCTCTATATAGATTCAGAAATGATGATTGATTTCAATTGAAATTTGCCTCAAAAATGATGCACTTTTTGATGGCAAAATCTTTGAATATTAGGTTAAATTTTTTAGGAAGTTTAATTTCATTTTTGATGAGTGTTCCTCAAGGAAATCTCAACTTGTCAAAAGGAGAAGCAATCAAAATCATAATAAGGATACGCTATTCTAAAAAACCTCAAAGATTTGAAATAATTAACAATTTAATAAACTCGATAAAAAAAGATTATCCAATTCCATTTGAATTAAAAAAAAAATTGAAAAAAGATATTCCCAGTTTAGTTCTTCTCAATTACTTCTTAGATCAAAAATATTATTACAATACGAAAAATGAATCAGTCATTTCAAAAGTTTCATTTTTAAATTCAATGGTGAGTAAAATACAAACTGTTTGTCATCGTGCTAAAAACGCCAAAGCATTCTGGGAATTTGTAAAAAATGTTATTCGTTATTTCAATAATCCATCGCAATACCAACTTCTCCATAATTTTTTTTCATCGATAACAAGATCAGCAGATGAAATGAAATTTTTACTTTCATTCACCGATCAAAATATTTTATACTCTCCTGAATATATTCAAGAATATTCAGAACCTTCAGAATCAAGAGACGATTATATAACTTTTTTGCATTTAATGGGAATTGATACAACTCCTATTGACAATCGTTATCAATACAAAAAGCCAAAGGTTACGAAACCATTGAAATCTTACTTTACGATTAGAGAGGATTTCGATGAATTATCAGATCTTCCTGTAATTTCTCACTCTTACCATGATGAATCCTTTTTGATGGAATCATCAAAATCATCAAATTCAACAGCTTTTATCGACTTGATTATTAATAGAAGATATTCCAATACTCCAAAAGAACCAATTTCAACAGCAACACCAAATTCATCTCAAACAACAAAACGATCTTCATCAGTTGAAAATCTTGATGATGTTAACAAAAAAGAAAATGAAGAACTAAATAGCAAAATTAGTTATGATAGAAACAATTATCTTTTTTATTCTTCCAAAGCAACTGAGTTGCTTCATGATCAAGAATATAAAATGGAACTCTTGGAATTATCTTTTTTCGACCTCAGAAATCATTTCTGCTTTTCAAATGAAGTGATGACAAAAATTGTGTCAGAAATCGATTTTAAGCCATACTTGCGTGCAAAGCCAAGAATCAGATTAAGAAACAATAAAGGCAATTCTAAATTTTTGCTTCCAATTTTAGGAAATGTTCCAAACACAAATCCAAGTATCGATAATAATAATAACAATAATAGTTGTAGCTTTCACAATAATAATAGTATTAACGGCTTTCATAATAGCAATAGCAATTTTATCAATAACAAAAATACGAATGATAATAACAAGGATATTTTGTATAATAATATAAACAATGCTGATAATAATGATTTCAGTGAAGGTACAGTCAATGATGATATTGATGCTGATTCTTTAAAAAATAAAGATGAGGATGATTCAAAATCAAGTACTATTAAAACTAGAGATGATGATATTTTTAATGATGACGATAGCGAAGACTGTAGTAATAAGTTAAGGAAACCTCTCCAGCCATTTTTCATGCAGGACCACTGGCGCGTTTACAGAATGCTTGGTATAGTTTACGGCAAGAAACAATCACCGCCTGCTGAGCGAATTTTCCGCTCTACTTACAATAATGGGCAAAGAAAAGGTCCTACTGATCCAATTGTAAACGTAGACATTTCTAATAAAGTCGAAAAAATAATGAGACACATTTTTATTCAAATGGTTAAAATGAAATCCAGTTGGTATCGCTCCCAATGCAAAGCATTTTGCGATTACTGCTTTGCACAGCCACGAAACTTCCCTCATCCAGAATATTGTGAGTTATCAATACCTTATATTGAAAATTTAAATTGCAAAACTGCTGTCGATACGGCCAATTTCCTATCAAAATTTACTAACGTAATTACGTCAACTTACTATAATTATGATAATCGAGTTTTGAATGGGGAAAGTCCAAATAAAATTTTGATGGATAAATATTCAATTGAACTTTTAACGATTTTTTCGGAATATTATAAAGCGTTTATTTGTTATCACTTTTACCAAAATTTTACTCGTCCGCCATTTTTACTGTTAGATGCAGCTACAAAATGGAAAGATTTATATTTTTGCGAAATGAAGGAAACGATAGGTCGGGCTAATATTGAAGAAAATGATGAATTAACTAAGATGTTTTATAATGAAGAAATTAAAAATATTATCAAATACGCTGGAACTATCCTTGTCAAAAAAGAATGTAGGTTGCAATCTGCGGCACCTGCACTTGTTGTTGCAACTTTTGTGAAAGAATGCGATGGTTGTGGTGATAATTTAGAAGATTGCGTTACTGTTAAAGTGGTTCCAGCAAACCGTAAGAATATGGTTGGAATAAAAATGAATATATTTGAGCCTAAAAGTGAAAAAAATAATCTTGAATCACCCAAAAAGCAGAGCAAGTCTCGGAAGCCAAAAAAAGCCAATGAATATAGAGAAAAGAAAAAATGATATTAATTATGCATTTTTTTATGTTGTATTTAATAGAAAATGCAAATATATTTTGTTTTGTTTTTTATATAATATTTTTTTTGTTTGTTTGTTAATAAAACGTAAGCTAATAATCTTTCATCTTATTTTTTTTTTTTTTTAGTATTGATCATTTAAAAGGATAGAAAGTATTCCGTTTACTTTTTTTTTAAAATGCAGGTATGCCTTTCGGGAGCCCCTGTAAACTCGTATAACTTATAAATTTAGAGAAAAAGATTTTACTAACGAGCTATTTGAGAGAATTTTATTCAATTTATTTTGAGAGAATTGATTTTATCGTCCTTTTTTTTTTTTTCTTTCGACTTTTGCAAAAGTCAACAATTTTTGAACTATGACATTATACGTTAAAATGCTTTTTGTTACGTTTTTTCTATTTTTTATTCAATTACAATCCATATACTAGATTTTGTTGGTGATTTAAGAAAAATATTATTTTTCGCGAATAATAACAATTGTTTTTAGCAAAGATCTTTACGAATTAAAGACATATTTTTAGTTTTTTGTAGATAATATTCAAAGAATACTGATATTTCTTTTTTTTCGGTATAATATCATATTTATTATTTGATTGAATTATTTAAACATTATCTATTTCGTTTTGTGTTATTGAATCCTTCTATTTTATGAGATATAAGATGGGTTCCGACTCAATATGCTGGGACTTTTTGGGACTTAATAGGTTTTTTATTTAATCATATTATGATATGTTTAATTATATAAGATTATCTTTAAATATTCCGATACGATTATTTAATATTTATTTATATTTAAAGATAATCATATTTTAATCTTAAAAATTAAATTGAAAGGAAATCATTCAAAATTTTGAAAGAAACTCTATTAAATAATGTTCGCGTTTATCAAATATTTGAATGGTTTATTTCCAATTTTTATTTGAAAAATTATTATTTTCAATGATAGAAAAAAATAAACCATTCAAACAAACGCGAACATTTTTTTTTCTTATCAAACCATACCTTTCAAATTTTGAAATATATAAAAAAAAATTGATAACAAAAAAAATTCTTTATTCAAATTTCAATGAAATATTTTAATCCTGTTAAAGGATTGGTAATTTCTTGAAGACATGTTTGATATTCCATATGTAATTTACGTACTTCATTCCAGTGTCCGTTGAGGCTATCACCATTATATTTGAGACAAATTTTGAATCTTGCATAAAATGATGAGTAATAATGATGTATAAGAAAAGGAGGAATTTCATTCCAAACCTTTTCAATTGCGTTAAATAAGGCATCAGGAGTATCAAAATTCTGGCCAGAAAGTTTTTTCTTTATATAATCCCAGACTTGTTCTATCGGGGACAAGTCTGGGGACTTAGCTGGCCATTCAAGAATGTATTTAACTTTTTGGTCCAAGTAATCTTGTGTTAAAGCAGCTGTGTGGGGGGTAGCGTTGTCCTGCTGCCAAATAAAATTTTGACCATAACGGCCAAATAACGATTCAAAAATAAAATTTTCTTTAAGAGCTTTGCAATAAGTAAATGAATTCACATGTGTTTCAAACTTAATGAGTTTTGTCTTATATCCGAGATGACTTATTCCCCCCCATACCATAATTTGGACTGGATGGGGGTTTTTTATGTAGAAAGATTCCGGAGGATGGAATCCTCTTTGGCGCCAAATTCCACCACCTTTTAAATCAACCCTCACTGTAGATTCATCCGTAAAAACAATAGGTGGTAGATTTCTGTAATTAATGGTGGAGATTTGGCGACACATATTTACTCGAGCCCTTTTGTGGTATTCTTTTAACTCTACCATTGGAGTTTTATCGAAATATTGAATTTTATTTTGGTGTAAAATGGTACGAACCGAAACGGTGGAAATATCAAATTCCTGTGCAACATTGAATAAAGACTGAGTTGGCTCTGCGAGCATAAAACCTGTCACTGATTGTTTTGTATCTTCATTAATTTCTATCGGACGTCCTCTTGTAGGACTTATTGTTTGGTGATTGTTATAACTATTGTAAAAACTACGGAGAGTTGATTCGTTTCTGTTCATTATTTGCCCTAGCTGGGTCCATTGCTTGCCATTTTCTGAAACATATTGCAAGATTTGAAGTTTTTCTTTTTCCGAAAGAGGTTTTTTTTGCATTTTAAAATGACAAAATTTTGGAAGAAAAACAATTTAACTTTTTGAATAACGCGATGATTATTTAATTAAGTTTATTGTAAACTAAAAATCAAAAGCCAGACCACTTTTTTTAAAATTTTAGGTCAAAGATAGGTTAAATTAATGTCAAAAAAGGTCTGAGTTTTGAATTTCAGTTTATAGCATTCTATTTGAAACTTCAAAAAGCTCATTTAAAACGAATAAACAATATTATAGTCGCTCTAATTGTCTGGGAATAAATGGATTTTGAGTATTTTTTTCTAAATATCAAAATGTACTATTATATTTAGTCCATTTTACTTAAATTTTCTACATTAAATATGAAAATCACAAATTATTGGTATTGATATTTTATTATTATGCATTTTTAAAGTGAAATCTTCTTTTTTTTTTGGAGGTTTTCGTATATAGAATATACTTTAAAATTAACTTTTTGAGAATATTATTTCCAAAAAAATATTCTAATATCTTAAAATTAAATTGCTTTAATTTAGAATAAAGAATTAATTAAATTAAATTAAATAATTACATACTTTTAAATATATTAAAAATATAAATATATCCAAGATTCAAAGAGAAAAAACAAAAACAATTTTATCCTATTTTTTGATATATTATACGTTTATCTCTGTTAATAAACAATATTTCGAAAAATTAACAAATAAATAAGTTGTTAAATTTATATATAATTATATATTATAAATAAAATCTGAAAATACTAAAAAAATAAAATGAATAGAAAAATGAATTAGATCGTTCTTTTTACATAAATGATCGATTTAAATATAAATAAATATATAACTATTTTATTCTTTAAATATATTTAAAAAAAAAAAAAAAAATGAAAATATAATAAGATAGATTTATTTAAAAATGATAAAAATACGTTATTTCAAGCCCATCTTAGATATTATAAATTATAGTGAACAAATATCAACACAATTATTATTGAATGAACTCATAGAAACAGTCAGTCTATTTGTATTCCTTTCTTCAATTGATTTTTTGATGGGCACCCCGAAATTTCAAACAAAGTCTTTCAATTTCTACCAAGTATAACATCTAAAATTTCAGATAAGCACGATTTAAATGTCAGTAAAAGCAACAGGATTTGTTCTCTTCGAATTCGATAATAATGAAGAAGTTCTCATTACTTTCATTTATCCATCTGCAGACAAAGATCTAAAAACAGTAATCATTGATACAGCCAATTTTCTTGTAAATTCAAATCAAACTGCAGTTTACGCATCTTTCGGTTCAAAGTATTTATACTTTCAAATAAAGCGTAACGCAAATCGTGCAAGTGATATCAGACTTTTCGGAATTTGCCTTATTGCTGACAATTTGTATCCCGCATTTTACGCAGAATTCGCTCAAGTACTTATAGAATCTTTTCACGATCATGGAAACGCGCCGCGTGTCCTTCGTCAATATTTATCATGTTTAACAGATGGACAGCTCGATTACAATGGAGTACAATTTTCAATTGACAACTTTGACGAAGATGTCTTCCAGAAGCTTAACTATACTCCATTAATCGAAAGAATATCTGTCAACAACCTTCCAATGATTTGGCAAGCACTTGTTACTGGAAAATCAGTTGGTGTTTATTCTTCAGACTTATCAGTCCTTCAGCAATGTGCATTACCTATTCTATCTTTTTGTTGCCCAGGAACTCGTCCATTATTCCCGTTTGTTCTTGAAAGCTCATCAACAATGACAGACGCTGCAGATAATACGAAAAATTCAATTTGGTGTTCAATAGACTCCTCTGTATTGAGTAATAGATTCGATTTAACCATCAATTTGACAGCTAAAACCGTTAATCCTTCGCCAGCTTTCCAAAAGGAACTGACATCAGATATGCTTGAACGTTTAGCTGAGTCGATTTCAGAAGCTGTAAGTGCCACTACTTCTGTTTATGAAGCAATTGTTGAATTTAACAATCAAATTGTTACACCATTACAGAAAGTTCAAGAAAAATTGGGTGATCTATCTCCAGCATCGATCTCTTCCTTGAAACTTCCAAATGAAACGAAATCCCTTCTTACTGGAATCGCACAAGCCGAAATTATCCCAGTCTAAAAACGAGTTTTGTCATTTTTTTATCTTTTTACAGCTTCCCTTATTTGGGATTAAAGAAGAACCTAAATAATCATCTTTCTTTTTTATTTCAGTAGTTTTCTGATATTATATAATATTTAGTCAAAATATTTTTTTTTTTTTTTTTTCAAATGAAAGCACTGTTTCAAAATAGGATTAATAGTTTGCGAAATTAATATTTGAAAATTTTGCTTTTTTATAAAAAATATAAAAACATTGAAGATGATTTACAGAAATATAAAAAATTACTCTGGTGGATCTGCTGGTAGTAATATTTTTAGATGTATTGGTGATTCGGCTTCTTCTTCCTCCTCTTCTTCTTCGTCTCCATCCAAAGCCCTGTTAAAGCGTTCTGGTGTACAGAAAACAGGAATATGAAAAGAAATATCTCCATTTTTTCCTTGGCATTTAAATAAAAAAGAACTGAAATTTGTTAATCTATCGAAGTTAATTGATGGATCAATAGAAAAACGAGTTACGGTAAATTGTACTTCGCTGTAAGATTTAGATTCTTTAATAATTTTAAAATTAGAATTTGTATCAAAATATTGAGTGTTATCATCATCAGTGATATCAAGAGCAAATTGAATGTTAAAATTTGATAATTTTTGATCTGATATTCTTACTGTCATTGTGAAACTTATAGAATTGTCTGAGAATTCCTCAATTTTATCAATCTTCGAAGTAAGGAGCTTCATTATAGATATGTGGTTTTGAAAATTTGTTTATTTTCCTAATGTTCGATCATTTTTTTCTCAATATTTTGTGTTGAGTCAGAAAACTTGATCGGTCAACTCATTAGAAATGAAAGCTCGAAAAGAAGAAAAATCTCCTTTTTTTATTTTAAAAGAAGGAAAAGATGAGTAGATGATGTAATATATAAATTTAATAGTATTAATATGAATTATCATGAAATAATAAATAATGAAAAATTACAATTCATGGGATTTAGGACCAAATAATTCACCATTTGCTGCTACAAATGCTAATGAAGTTTTTTCTGGTAATTTCTCCAAAGCTTCAGTAATAGCAATATCTTCGTTATCGCCAACTCTAATTACAACAAGTCCTCCATGATAATATCTAAGTTTACAAACACATTCATTTTTTGAATCAATGTCCATGACAGCTTCATAATCATGTCTCATTTTGGAAACAAAGTCAATTTTTGAAGAATCTAATGAAGAAAACTGAAGATAATTTCCCACATTCTGGCAAACCCTAGCAGAGTTTCCCCATTGCATTAGTTGTCGTATTGTGGTAATCTGAGGTTGTTCAACTTGGTCAATAATAAAAATACACAAATTAGAAGGAAGATTTTCTTTCACATCAAATGACGCGATATTCTTTAATTTTGAATCACTTGGAACGCCGATGATTAACGGATAATTGATTGATAGAGAAAGTATACCAAAAACAAAAAAGAACATTATAAAATCGACCAAATAATCACTGAAAATTCATAATGATAATAGAGATTAAAAAAAGTAAAAATATCCACATCTTACAATGTTTTAATTTTAATATTAAAATACATTTTAAATAAACATTCATGTTCTCACACTTTTGATTTTTCTGATTTATCAACAGATTCTCCGAATGTAGTTGATTTGCTCATTCCAACAACGACTAAAATTCCCAAGATTGAAATAAAAACACAACAACAAATAGCAATAATTGCTTCTTTAGCGCAGGCTAATGAAACTCTTGCAGACATTGTGTGGCTTGGAGTTGGAACAAGTCTGCACAAAGCGCAGTATGCTTCATCTTTTCCTTGAACTTTTCTGAATTCATCAACAATTTGGCTTGGGTTTAAAGTTAAGCCTGTAGCAATTCCGTAATTAACACAACAATTGTCAATTATGAATTTACTTCCTGTTTCTTTATCAGAAATTAAATTTTCAGGTATATATTTGATACCATTGCCTGAACCACTAAATTTTGTAAAGCAGCAAGCTGAAAACGTAACATCCGCAGCGTTTTCGACAAGAATTGGTCCAGTATTTTGATAAAAACGGATTTCATTTAACTGTAAATTTTCTTTTCCCTCTTTAGCGATAATATAAACGCTAGTGTTTCCAGAGCCAAAAATAAAATTAATGTTCATTAAGTTAAGCTTATCATGCGATCCGATAAATAAGTGAGCTCCTTGTCCGAAGCATGAATTTCCAGTAAATATGCAATGGGTAATATTTAAATCACCACTTGAAGAACCAAAATAAATTGCACCGCCATATGGGGCTTCATTTGACACAAAAGAGCTATTTGTAATAGTTCCATTAATATTGTAGGGAAGAGATACATAAATAGCTGCTCCTGATGTTGAAGTTGGCATTTCGTTATCATCCATTTCTAAAGGAATTTTATTATTTGAAAAATAGCAAGATTTACATATAAATGAAATAGTTGGCGAAGCAGCTGATTTAGCATACGAATTGCTTGTTGAAACTAGAGTAATATTTTCATAATTTGCAATGAAAACGACTTGTTTCAAAAAACCATTCATTGTGCAAGAATATAACGCAAAATCGAGTTTTGAATTGGTTTGATCTTTTATTTGAGTTCTGAATAAAGATGATAAATGATTATTAAAATTAAGGTTTGAGAAAGTGATTAAATTTTTTGGAGACGAGTAACTGTAAGGAAGAGTAAAGAAAGGAGAGGAATGGGTTGAATATGCGATATGAAGACTGATTAAAGTAAGATTCATATAATGAAATTAAACAGTTAATCTAAAGTTCAAAAAGTTTGTTACTTTTATCGATTTGAAAAAGTTTGATTATTTTATAAGTAATTCAAAAATTAATATATTCAATTTTTGCATAAAAGAATAATCATATTGTTTATTTTTCATCACAAATGCATCAATATTAATTTTATTATAATTTTTTTCCAAATAATTTTCATATAAATATGTCGATCACTCTAAAATTTTCAATATAATTTGGTCTTCTACATAAAAAAAATCTTTGATCGTCTTTTTTTCCTTCGGTTATGCTTCTAAAAAAAAAAAAAAATATTTATAAACATATAAACTTTACAAAACAAAAAAAAAAATAAAGATTATTTGCATGATAAAATTTGAAAATAATCTGTAAATTTTCAAATGATAACAAAATCTAAAATATTATAACTTTTTTTTTTTTTTTCTAAATTATAGATTAAAATAACAAAAGTGAAGAATACCCATTTCTGTTCCTATAACTAATTGCTGTTGTTGATTTATAGGAGCAAAAAAGTTTAATGAGGTAATTTGACTTTCAACCTCTTTTATCAACATTATTTCGTCAAGTTCGAATGCGTTAATTACGTAAACTCTATTCTTATCATCAGCGAATGCTAATAAGTCCAAATCGTTAGAGCAGCAAGTTATAGGAACGATCTGAATAATATTCAAATTGAGGGAAGTCACTCCTATAAATTCACCATTAACCGAATAGGCCAAAATTTTTGATGTTTCTAAACCGTCAAATTTGACCAAAAAATTAATAATTCCGAATCCTTTACAAATAACGACTTTTTCCACTTTTCCTGTTAATTTGTCAATTTTAAAAGACCTAATAAAGCACAAATCATCAGCAGAAGAAATAACGACCAAATTGTCACTCGATACTGACACTATTATTCTCAAAGCTTCGCATCCATCCATGCAAACTATCGACTTTTTGTGGGCAGTCAAAAGAGCCTCAGTTTCTTCATTTGCGACTATTCCATCTGAATCGCCTGTAAATATGGCAGCTCCAACCTTGCAGATACAAGTAATGGCCGACACGTGGAAGGCGCTTTTCTTTCTAATGACAATTAAGCTGTCGGAGTCATTGACTGTTACAGGAGCCGCAACCGACGCCTGCAATGAGATAAGCGTGCTTGGTATCGCCAAGTTAGAAGCAGCTGATTCACTGGATTCCCTCTCAATCCTCACTATCTCATTCGTGCTCGTGCAAACAGCGGCAAACGAGAAAGGTCCGATGTTAACAAAATGGTCAAGATAAAGAACTTTCTCTTTCGTCAACGGAACGAGAGAGTTAAAGACGCGTCCGTCGAGTCGAAATGTAAGATGCTTCTCGCTTGAGGAGCAGATTGGAAGATTGTCTGCTGCTGGCACAACAACTGAGCTAAAATCGAGATAAAGATTGTTATTATTATTCATTTTAATCTTTTGTTTGTCATTGTTGTTTTTGGCTCGATTTTCAATCTCTTCATTCAACTGCAAAGCAGAAGCCAAATCAAGGATTGACTCTGTTGGAAAGTAGTGCTGCTGTTTCTGCATCTTCTGCTGAGAAGGGGATGTTTTTAAAGACGACGGAGAAGGAACTTTTTGAGACGACTTCAATGATGATGGTGAAGGAAGTTTCGGATTCGATTTAAGCTTCGTCACCGGAATGGGCATAGCTCCTTGGTTTGGAGTGAAAATCAAAGAAGATGAAGAAGATTGTTGAACTTGATTCTGTCCGCTTGTTGAACCACTACTGTTGCTTGCTAAAAGAAACAGCAAAGATGAAGAAGAGGACGATAAAGGCTGCCTGGTAGGATGCGGGCTATCAAAAAGTTGCTGCGGTATTTGGCCAACGTGAGCCAGAAGCTGCTCTATCTGCTGCCTCGAGGTTGCGTTGAGAACAGACTGCGAAACAGAGCCGGGATCGACTGTTGGATTCTTGTACAAAGAAGAGCTAGAGACTTGATGATTGTCGTCTTTCTCCAAGCTCGATGACTGCGACGAAGCAAGCGACGAAACCGAATTTGTGCTGTTTTCTATTGTGCTTGGAATTGAGAGCGATGTCATCGTCGTGCCAACGAAGCTGTTTCTATGCGTCGGCTTGAATAATATTCCGGCATTCTTCATCGCTCTCGATCCAATCTCAAGGCTTCCGTCATTGCTCATGCTGTCATTCATCTTGTAACGCTGCCAGACGTTTGGGTAAAGATGAGGGTCGAAGACATTGTCCGCTTCTTCGGCTGCTTGTCCTGTCTGCTTGTAGCCCCAGATCAAGTCTATCCACTCGTTTATGTGCGCCGAGACTGTCTCAGATTCGAGCGCCCTTCTATTCTTGTACACAAATTCAATTGGACTCTTTGCCCAAAGAGGCAGGCTTACGTTGTCGATTCCGCCGCCTAAGGTGAATTTGTCCAAATTGACCAAAAAGTCGGAGTTGAAGAAGAACTCTGGAATGAGTTCTCTGAAGTTGAAGAAGGTGCTCGTGATGCGTTCGTATGAGTTTAGAATGGACGAGAAAAGACGATGTGCAACGTCGAATTTGCCATCCTGCATGATGATGTGCAATGACGTAAACGGCTCCAACCTCACCAAGTAATGGAAGACGTGGAATGCGCATGAATACGTTGAGCGATAGAGGAAGTTGTTGTCTTCTTCAATGTTGTCATTTCGAAGCTTCTTCAACTTCTGAAGACGAACTGGATTGAGTGCTCCTATCGGCTTCGATAGATCGCGATACACTTTTGGATCATCCAGGTTTATCGTGCTGCTTTCATAGTCACACAAAATCCAAGGGAAAACAGGATACGCGTAGGCTGTGTTAAACGTCCTACCACTCAATAAGTTGAGCCATGTCAAGTACTCGTAATTCGAGATGGTTCTTTTGCACCACGAGTCAGTCAGGATCGACAGGAACTTGTCAGTCGGAAACTGAAGGGTGCTTGGCATTTGTGACATGAAATTTTTGACATGCGAAACTGACTTGAAATTGAATAGAAATGACCGTTGCTGCTCAGTCAAAATTTCAACTGCTGTCTTCTTCTGAAGGACAAACATTGGAAGAATTCGAACAACCGAGTCAACTGGAATAACGATCAATTTTCCTCTATCGGAAATAAACCTCAGAATTTTCTTTTCAATCTGATTGTTGCTGTTGTTAATGATGCTTTCCTTGTTGAATCGATGGATGCCCGTATATAAGATGTAAAAAGTGCCACTTATCGTCTTGTCAACTTTGATCCGTTCACATTGGGCCTCAAAAAGTGGCTCGTTGCTATCAATGCAGTTTTCAACGGTTGTGTCGGTTTTTTTGGCATTCCGTATCTCACTCAATTTCCTGTCAAAACCGAAATTGCGTCTAAGCAAAAGTGGACGTGATAAATAGTCAGTGTATGACGACCGTTTAAAATGTACTTGATTGCCAGTGAACATTTGGTGCCACAATAACTCCCAGGCTCGCTTGCTTAGGTACTTCTCTGGCTGATGGATGGCAACCTTGTTGCACGTGGAAGCTGAAAACACGGACTGAATCGAGGAGAAGATTTCAATCAAGCTCTTGTGGACTTCAGTTAATGTCTTCGGTGCATTCTCACAAAATTGGGTAAGTGTGATATAACATATCCTGATGAATTTGGGATCAGTCTTTAGAAGACCTTGTACTGATTCTGGTAAATCATCATCAAAAGGAGAAATCATTGTAAAGTTTTTCATTTTGGGAAGATCTATCTCATTTGCTTTCTTAAGTGAAATTTGATTGGAACTCTTGGTTTGGCTCTTTTTATATGAATTGAAGTTTATTTTTACCCTTGTATTATTAGATGGTTGAGGAGAATTCATATTTAGATTATCGATATTTATCTCTTCTCCATCATCTTCAAGTGGATAGTTTTCATCTTTCATCTTTTGATCGTGGCCATGCTTGAAGAACTGGTTGAATGAGTCTGAATAGCGTCTTCTATTTAATGGTTGATATTCATCTTCATCACTCATCGTTGGAACCATTTCAGTCTTCCTTCGCTTTTTGGTGGATGTATCAGGAATGCTGTCGTTAAAACTCGAGCTTGAATTAGATGTAAGATCCAAAAAAGAACTGATTCTTTCTCGAAAAACAGAATCTATAATTAAGTATGAATAATTATCTTTTTCAGTAATTAATTCTCTAACTAAGGGAATCAAAGATGCTATTTCTGACTGACTTTGTCTTCGGCAAAATGTATATATAAGAATTGAGAGGATTGGTTTTAATTTGTCATTTTTCAATGCAGTTGCTACACATATCAAAGATTTTGCAAGTGATTCATCAGCCCAACAACCATTTTTGTCAATTTCTAAAGAATAGTATGAAATTGGTGATCGATCAATATCACCAATATAAACGTTCACTAAAGTAATTAAATCAGGTACTTGTGCATCAAATCTTTTCTTGCTGGTGGTTGGGATGTCATAAGTTTCAAAAAGTGGAGATAATGATGGCAAATTGAAAATTTTATAGTGGAAAAAGATTGATTCACCAATAATTTGTATAAATTCAGGAGTTGACGCAATTGGAAATAACGAGTTCAGGAACTGTGAACGAAGCTGAGAAAGATTAGCTTTTGTTATTGTCGAAATGGAATCAATAATACCAACTGCAGTCCTTGCTAATGAAGGTGAAAAAGAGCAAATTCGAGCTAATATTGTAACAGCATTTGAATCAACTGAATCAACCTTTAAAGGAAAAGAAAATTTATTGTAATCATTCTTATTCTTTCCTTGGTTTAAAGAATCTATTGAATTTGAAGGTGATTGAAATTGGTAATCATCTTTTTCTCCCTGAGAGCGTCTTAAAGTCCAATATATCAAAAGAAACAAAGTCAAATTTGTAGAAGAAGTTGCAACTTGATTTGAAAAGTCATCAAATGTCGTCAATTCCATTAATGCTGCTGTAAATGAATCGTTAAGACTTTCTGGTGCTGCGATTGCTATTGCAATAGCGAAATGAAAATATTGGATCTTGATGCTTGAAAAATCAACTAGAATACTTGTCAATTTGGTCAAATCAAAAGTTTTGTTTATATTCAAGCAAATTCTAATTGACTCAACAAGAAGCGATTCATTGGACATTATTGAATCATTCAAGATTATTTGGGTTTGAATGATCAATAAAAACAAAATTGATTGGACTAAATCTGCAGGTGGATCTGGATACATTTTTGAGAATAAATTTAGCCATCTAATTCGAAATGTTTCGTTTCGATGAAGAAAAAGCATGATCCATTGGCCTTTTATATCAAATGAACTTATATGAAGTTTGGAATCAATAACAAATGATACAACTTCAAGTAAATTCAGTGATTCTTCGGTTTCCTTTGCTTTTTGAATAATATTAAATAGAAAGAGCCCTTCCTTTTTGTTTAGCTTTTTAAGACTAATCACAGAATTTATAAGAGAAATGATAATTTTGCGTATTGAATTCAATTTGTCTTCAATTAGCTTTTGATATGATAGAGAGGATATTGAATTTGACCGAAAAACATTTGATAAAGTAATGCTAGCAATGCTTTCAATTGATGCTGAACGTTTATGTGCAGGTGCTCTCCTTCTCTTCGTTGGAGTTCTTATTTGATTAAACGACAAATCTCCAGTAGATTCATTATACATTCTAGAGCCTTTCAGTGATCGATCGATAGCTAATCCATCATCATTGTCAATACTATCGTTACTAAATAAGCTATCATTGCTAGCATTATCATTATACAAGCTTTCGTGACTAACATTATTATTATTCAAGTTATCATTACTAATAGTATCACTAATTATGCTATCATTACTAATGCCTTTGCTAATATCATAATTAACATTAATTATTCTATCATCGTCAAAACTATAATTAGCCAGATTATCATTAACGATACTATTCATTTCATTTTCATTATTATTGTTATTATCATTTGTACTATCATTACTCATATCATTTGTATTATCAATACTATTATCATTACTGTCATTGCTGATGCTGTCATTGCTTTCATTATCAGTGTTGTTTCCGTTTTCGATATCAGCCTCACTCGAATTAACTTCATAATTTTCAAGAATGAGTAATCGCGGGTTGTTGTTATTCAAATCGGCCAAATTTGAAGAAGATTCAGCTATAAAAGGAGCCAAATCAGGAATAGAAGAATTGGCAGATGAAGCATTATCAACTGTTTCACTTTTGTTCAGTAGTTCACTATCTTGCAAAATAGAAGACAAATCCAAAGATGAACAAGCAAGCAATGTAACTTCGTTTCCTTTCTTTCTTCGGTTGCTTGGATATTTGTAATCATCCACTTTTTTGCCAATTGGGACAATTTTGTCAGCAAAGAAGGAATTCTTCTTATTGTCCAAATCAGGTGTGAATTTATAACTATCCTTATAATTGTAAAAGTTATTGAAGGTTTTCAATAGAAAAGGAACAGTTAGAAACTCCTCAAAAAAAATGCCAATTTGCTGCCAATCGCAGATAACTTGCATCTGAACATCAAGACTCGCATGAGACCAGATTTTAAAGTTGTAAAAAATAAACTTCACAAAAAGTCGCAAAAGTTGTTTTGACTTTATTTTCTCTATCTGATCAACAAAGAACTTCCATCTTTCTTTAGACAATTCTGAAGATGACAATTTTTCTAAAAAGTAGGAAATAACCGCCATTCCGTTATTTTTAACCATTTGGTTGGAAACAACAGTTGATTTCTGGATAAGATTGAAGATAATCGACAGCAATGGATTTAGCAATTTAGGCTTATATTCGACTTTTCGGAAAAGTACCAGAAGGATGTTTATTGACCGCGTAACTTCAAATGATCTCAGAAAATTGCATTCGAATTGAAGTGGAGTTCCCGAAAAAGTAGCTATATAATCTTCATAAATGAGATTTCTATTGAGAATATTGTCTGCTGTGAATGTGTAGATAAGATGATCTTGAAGGAAGCTTTCATCAGTGACAAAATCGGAAATTGATAGTTCATCTTGAGAGAAATTGCCGTAAAATGAAATTGAATGCATCTGTATCGGCTTGGGATCATTTTCCTCTGAAAAATGGGTGAAAAAGCTGAGTAAAAATTCAGTATTTGCACTCATTTGGACAGATTCAATGGAAATGCCAGCAATAATGTTTTCATCAAAGCCGATGGTGAGGCCTTCAGATGGTTTCAACATCAAGGATAAATCAAACCAACTATTGAGAGGATATTCTGCGTCAATGTTGTATTTTAAACATGAATTAACTGTTTGAATTTGAAGCATTAAAGATCCATGTAAAAATTTGACAGAAAAGGTGGCTCTTTTCCCTTCTAAAATAAAAAGATTTCGTTTGGGTTCATTCGACTCAATAAAGAGTCTAGAATGAACAATAAATCCATTTTCTAGAATTGATGATGAAATTGGTGGGAAAGTTACATGTGAGCCTTGAGAAGAAAATTGTATCTTTGATTGATATGGAGCTGTGTTTACTGTATCAATGATCATCGAGAGATAGTTAAGAGCATCATCAAAATCTTTATCTCTTTCAAAGCAATGGAGAAAAAATCGCAAAGATTTTGGATTTGATACTGTGAGTGTTATTAATTTATAAAGTTCAAAGCTTGTTTGATACTTTTTATTAAATATAATTGATGGTATATCGCCAACTAAACATGAATATCTGTTGATTTCAGAATTTTTGCATAAATCTATTAATTTGTTTATCATGTAACTTTGAGTTTCTGTGTCTTTCAATGATAGCATGAGCATAGGAAGTGCTTCTGGAAGAGTTATTACATCATCAGAAATGCAAATATTATATAAAATATCAAATAATTTATTTTTTGAAAATGATCCATCATCTTCAAATGTAATGAAAGTTCCAACAAAAAAGCAAACATTTCCTATTTTATTGAAAGGAACTATTGTAGGATCAAATTGCTTAAAGTCTTTGAATTTTAAAAGAATTCGTAAAAAGTATTCTAATATTTCTTCTCTGTATTCAAGATCTTTATCAGCACAGCTCAAAGCAGCACAAATTAGGTCATTAATTAATTCATTTTCAAGGAAAATTGATGAAGGTTCTCTTTCGATCATTTGAAGTAATTTTAATACTAAATCAGACATTTCTGATTGGCCAATTATTAATTGAAAAAGTTTATGGAGAGCAATTGAAAAAGGATTTGATGTTATATTTGATGGGTTTTCTGATTTTTCTGAGGAAATATTGGCCAATTTCATGATTAATTTTTCAATATGAGGAATTAATGGACGCTCAAATAGTAAAGAAAGAAGAGCTTTACATGAATATTCAGAGTTTGCAACGAGACTTACGCAATTTTCTAAATTTAAAATGGATAAAATTACAGATAATGTAGGGAAACGATAAGTAGAAACATTTTTGGGGTCTTTGAAAAAGTCGAACTGTTGAATAATTGTAATTTCAAGTAGAGAAATCATAATCTCGTCCTCCTCATCTTCAGGAACCTTAACTAAGTAAATTGGCTGTAAACTCGGATATGACATTAAAACTATTTCGCTCGCAAATTTTGAATTTTGTACGAATTTCGATAAAAAATCGCAGAAAGCTTTTCGAATTGATAAAATAACTTCGGGTGTGGTACACATAAAAGCTAAAACATCAAATATAGATTGTCTTAAATTGATGAGTCGCGAAAATGAATTATCAAAAATATTAATATCTGGATTAAAAGTTTTTTCGCTTAAAAGAAATTTCCATAAATTATTTTTTGCAAATAACTCTGATATTTGAAATCGAAGAGGAGGGCCTGAAATTAAAATGCATATTAAAAGAATTGCTTGAATATTAAAATTCGAACAATTTAATAAAAGATATAAAAAATCTAAAAAATCTTTAAACTTACATGAGTTATTAAAATGATCTGCAATTTCCGTAGCAACACTAACAACTGCTCCAGAGATTGATTGTGGTATTTCGTTTAAATTTGGTATTTTTGGTATTTGAGGATTTTCACTTGAAAAATAATCTTTGTATTTCGAATTAGTATCATTATTTTTTTGAGATAATATTTTTTGGATTTCCATAGGTGGATCAACATTGTTAATAATCGTGAAATTGTCACGTATTGAAGAAGAATCAGCATTAATTAATCCGTTTGATATTTGTTCAAGAAGAGGTATTAAATCAATATTGTGGCAATGAAATGAAAGTAAAAGAGAAAGATATGATAATAAAAGATATGTTGGGGTAGGTAACTTAGATATTTCAAGTAATCTTTTAATAATTTTTGTATGATCAAAATTTTGGTGAGGGAATCTACTAATAATTTTAGATAAATCTTGAAAAAAATATGAAATATTTGTTTGATTGATAGGAATATTTTCTGATCTCAATTTTTTGCATAGTTTTTTAGCGATTTTGAGTTCATATTGAATGCAATTCTCTGACAATTGTGGGTATTTCGACATTACTTCATTAATTGCTGGAAGGTATTCTATCAGTAAATCGATGTCTTTATTGCTATAAATGCGTTCAACAAAAAGAGCAAAAAAAATTTTCATCTCGTTAATCCAATTACGTAAATATGGGGCCGACTGGCAAAATGCCCTAATAAATACAAGAGCATAATGGGAACCAATATTTTGATGCTCCCAGAATAAGATTCCACAACAAGATTGAAGTATAACCAGTGATATATATTGCATTTGAGAAGGCGATAATTTGTGAGAACTTATAAAGCCAAGTAAAGTTGAAACGAGCGTAAATCTGCATTCAAAATCTAATTGAGCGTTATTTACAAAAGAGTTAAGATTTTGTCTTCGTGCTAATATTTTTGATTCTTCAACTTTTGGTATAAAGTTAATAATTTCCTGAGGCAGCGGGATATCTGGCGGTTCAAGGTGAATTCTATAAACTGATTGAGTGAATTTTATAAGCTTGTCAATCAGTTTCCTTGAAAGAGTCATTTTAGGTTGATGACTTAAGATTAAATTGGCCTTTTAATAGAAATTTTTCGCTATACTGATTCTTTTGATAAAACAAATTGAAAAGCAATCAAAAATTTTATTAGAATTAGATTGAATTGAATTTTATCGGCATTAAATTTGATATAAAAATAATGATATCGCATCTTTTTAATGATAGAATCATGAAAAATAAAAATAAAAAGAATTGTTTTTATTTACTTGTTTCGAATCATAAATAATTAAAAAAAAATTAATAAAGGTACTTTTGATTTTATTCAAGAAAAATAAAAGTTTTAGCAATAGTTAAAAGAAGTCAAATAACTAAAAATTTTGGTCTAAAATCTATTTTCTTATTTTTTTGATTATATATAATTCAATAATATCACAAAATATAATAATTTTTTTTATTTTTAAAAAATATTGTGTTTAATTTTAGCTTGGGGAAAATATCAAAATCATTTTCACATGTATTTAAATTACTTATAATCATAAATACCAATATTAGGAATATAAATATGATATTTGGAAAACTAAACAAAATTAGTCAAAGTGACTATAATAAATACTTTTTATTAGCAATATATGATATAAGTGATCAAATTTAATTATCGCTCTATATGATTAAATTCGAACAAAGGTTTATAAGAATAATTCAGAATATTCATCAATATTCTTTTCCGTATGTTTCTTCAATATAATTATCTGCTCAAAAAGATATAAGGTCTAAAAATAGCATAGATATAAATTGGTTTTTGAATTGAATAATCGTTAAATAGATTCAATTTTTAACAATTATCAATTTTGAATGAAATATATCGTATAGATATAGCACTAGAGAATTAATAATATTTAACACAATTTATTAAGTCATCCTACCAAAAAAAAAAAAACGTTACTATATTTTTGCTGAAATTATTCACATTGAAATCATTTTTTCAAAAGAAAGGAAATTGAAATAATTCTACAGAAATTTTGTTTCTACACAATTCGATGTTTCGGTAATATGCCAAATTTGGTTAAATATTTTAGAGAATAAAAATTTTATTTGATTTTTAAGTTATTTGTTAATTAAATCTAATTTTACCAAAAGCCATTTTTTGCTTTGAAATTTAAAATAAATAAAATGTTTTTTTCATTAATTTTATTGTGTATTATGTTGATAATTTCATTTTATTTATAAAAGGAAGATTTAAAATGTGTTTCATAATGGAAAAAAAAAATTGAATGAATTATTCAATTGATATAGAATATTTTTTCATTTCAATTACGATCATTTTGACGATCAGAATAGTATTTTATCTTGAAAACGGTCTTTATTGCAATGTATAAATAAAATTATATTTAAAAAAAGCTAAAAGGTTTACTAGTAATTTCAAAACAAAATTTTCATAGAATTGATTATTTATCAATGTTACCAAAATTTCAATGCAATTGAAATTTTGTATATTTATTTGGTAATTATTTTTATGTTTTGATGCTTTTTCTCTTTTATCTATTCTACAGATCAATTGTAAAGCTGAAAAAAGAGTATGTTTCTAACCTTCCTACTTTTTTTCACTTCGATACAAATGGAAACTATTATTTAATTTCTGTTAACAAAAATATTATTATTAATTATATTATTTGTACCCAAGATGAATATAAACTTTTCCAAAAAGATCATGATCATGATGTTTCATACTGCTATGATCATGAATCCAAAATCGATGATTTTGATAAAGGTGAAATTTTTAAAAAAGGGGCTTATCAGTTTGTCTTTTTTTTCAATTACAATAACAATTACCAATTATCTTCTTCAAATAATTATGCAAATAGTTCAATAATTGAAATGAAGGTTAATCAAGATTCAAATTACAAATATTCAAATGCAATTAAATATAATAATTTTCATAATATTGAAAATATTAAAAACTTTAGACAAATAGATATTAATCGTGCAAGAATTTCAAAAGATTCCAGCAGTTTTTTTATAAGAAAATTTAAAAATATTATTTTTAATAATACTAAAAATATTATTTTAAATAATAATTATAAAAAAATAAATCGCACATTAAACAATAGCATGATTGTTAACAATCGAATTACGGATGATGCAAATGAAAAAAATGAAATTATTGTTATTTTTAAAAATCCAAAGACTAATTTGGATCTGCATGTTTATCCTTGTTTAATTACAAAGCCAATTTTTGCTTCAATATCATTATTGGTTCTTTTATTGTGGATAATAAATTGGATATTAAACTTTACAAAAACTTGCACAATTCACATTTTTTTAACTATAATTATTGTCGATTCATTGATTTACTTTTTCCTTCAATCAAAAGAGCTTTATTTTAGGAATCATTCGGATCTTTTCACACCACTTATGCCTTTACGAATCACTTTCTTATTTATTTTCCAAGTTTTATTCTTTTCTACAATTTTAATGCTCGCTAAAGGCTGGTTTATTGTCCATAAATCTCTAGGCAAATTAAAAATTTTCTGTTGTTTCATTTATTCAGCATTGCTTGCGCTCCCTCAGTTAATCTACCAAACAAATTTCGTTAACAAAGCTCTTGGAGCCAGTTTATTCAAGACTAAAGCCAAAATATTATGTCCAGATAAAGAAATTTCAGATGATATAGAAACAGATTCACACAATAATTTCATTGATTTATTTTTACGTTTAGTTGGAAATTATTTTCATTATCAGAAGACAAACGAATGCTCAGATATTAGTCTTTGGACATCTAAAACAAGTTGGAACATTGCATTTATTGTAATTGGTTTTATTGGTGTAATTTTCTATTATCGGGACTTAATTATTTCCATTGAAGAATCTTCTGAATACGTTATTGCTCATCTAATGGTTATTAGCGAATCAGGTATTGATCCATATACAACACCTGTTATGGAAAAATATATCATTTACAAATATTTATCTTGGGGAATTCTTATTTATCTTGCAGCTCAGCTTATTGTGATGCTTATTACTCAGTTTTGTCAAAATTATGTTTCTTTTTGGGTCCAACAATTATTGTATGATATTGTGAATACATTTGGAATTATTGGAACTTCAATTGTTCTCAAATTAAATAAAAGGAGATTAAATGGTTTCATGGAACTTCCATCAAGCAGTGATGATAATGAAAATGATAATGAAATTGAAACAGAAACAGGAAATGACAACACAGCTGTTAACAACGATGTCAGACAAAATGTTTTTCGTCCAAAAAATAATGACAGTATGCTTTATTCAAGTGATAATAATAATTCAAATGTTATTGATAATGTTGATAATATTAAAGATTCACAATCTGCTTCCTTAGAAGCAAATTTAATTGTTGATAATAATAATAGTAATAATAGTAATAATAGTAATAATAATAGTAATAATTGTATTAGTAATAATGGTAACGATAATGGTAATACTCATATTAATGGTGATACTGTTTATCATCATGCCCCTGTTAGAATGAATAAAAGAGTAGTGAGCAGAGAAGAAATCAAAAAATTCAATGATAGTATCAACCATAGAAATTCATTAATGGATGATAACAATAATGTTGAATTAAATGATTTAGAAAATCCAGATGACCGATCAACAAGAATGGTGAAATGGGAAGAATGGATGTCACTACCTCCTCAACCAATTGTATCTCAAGAAAAAAGAGCTTCTGGAGGATTAAGAATGAGAAGAGGAAACAATAATAACAACAGAAGTACTAATACAGATAATAGAAATGGTGACATTGAAGAAGACTTAATTGCAGACACTACAATTTAATGTTTATATTATTTTTGTTTTTAAATAAATCTAATAATTATATATTTGATTTCTGTTTTGTAGCATAGATCAGTGTTGATATTGAAGTGGATGAATTTATTTTATATTTTTATTTTTTCAAATTTGATTAAATTTGTATCTAATTTGAACTTCCCTTTGGGTTTTACTTTTATAATATATTATGTTAATAAGGTATAACTTTGTGGTAAACAGATTTTTCAACAATGAAATCCCTTATGAGTTCTATGATCTATTTTATATGATTATTTTGCATTGAAAAAAATTCAATCTAAAATAATCGTATTTGGTTTCCCCATATTTTTATGTAATTAATGTAAAGGTTCTGAAGAATCAAACGTTAACTACATCAAAAAAAATAAGGGTTTTTTTCGAGATTGACGAAAGATCGAAGAGCATCACAAGAAAGGAAGAAAAGATGGAGTATTTTCAACAGTTGATTGCAGATTCTAAGACATTTTCCGACAAAGAATTCCTCGAGAAATATTCTGATGTCTATTTTAACTCTTCCAACATAGTACTTGATGTATATACATGATCAAACCAAAATAAAATAGTGTGGTCAGGCGAATTTCATATTATGAATCTGTGACTTTAAGGGGCAACGTGTACGGTGAAAAGAATATTTCATTGAACAATGCAAAATTTGCAAATCAGATAAAGACGCTATTGAATCTTTCAAAGATTACGGAAATTATTGGTTTAAATATTGGGCTGAATAAAAAACTCTCTTCTTTTATTTTTACTGAGATATCTCAACTTATCTCACTCAACTCATTTTTTCACCTAAATACTTTACAAGATGACAACATTTGATTCTTATTTGAATGTTTTGAATATGATTCTTACCAAAACTGAAGAAATTCAAAATTCTGATGATAGCTAACAACAGATTGAAATACTTGATGAATTACATAGAATCTTCATTGAAATAGGTGAAGACGATTATTTTGTTGAACAGCAAATATTTGCAAATTCAGAAGAAGAATTGGTTGAAAATCTTCAATTCTTTGCAATATGTCGGATTACCGGCATAACTAGTTTAACAAAGGAATAAAACACTGAAAAAAACTAATTATCAAACTAATTATCGGCGTTCTACGCACGCAGTGCCGCCTGCGGCGGCTCAAATCAATTACAACATTAATTCATAACACTAATATAGACACAAATAATAGAATTTATTGAAAAGTGAATTCTCACCTCAATTCTCACCAACTAGCTCACCCATTAAATTATATAATTAATGACAACAATAATTAGTCGAATCATTTAATCGAATTATTATAAAAGAACTTAATTAATTTTAATTAATTTTAATAATATTTGATTAAATTTGATGAATCATAAATCAATTTAAATTGTAAATCAACATCATAATGATTTTATTGTAATCATTTTTGCACTTTTATTGCAACACAAATAATGGATTATTCTACATCAGATTCAGATACTCAATTTAACAACTCAGATGTCAACTTCGACAATACCGAACAAATATAGGAAAATAATAACCAAGATGATTTAAAAACAAATTCTTCAACCAATATTATAAAATTGTTTTATAACGCAATTGAAAGAAATGATTTACAAACAGCACGTAAGATGATTCGTGATAATACAGAAATCCAAAAATTGGATCCAAAGAAATTGAACAAACAATTCCCGTTAGAGAATTACAAATTTACATCTCGTAACGGAATTCTTGTTATTTATTCCACTAAAGCAGAATTGAATAAACAAATTGTTACGCAAAGACAAAACAGAGAATTGATTTTGTTTTGCAATTTTGTATTATATTTTGAATCTTGATCGAAATAATTTGAGCATTTGTATTTCCACCATTGTTCATCAGGAACAAATGTTGTTAAATTATGTATAACATTATAATTACCATTTGGGTTAAAATTTTTGTATGCAAGAGCATATTTAATACATGATGCATTCTTCGAAAGAGATAAATTTGATATTAAATCAACGTTATATTGAGCGTTTAATTCAATCAAATAATCAATAGGTTTAATCATCATTTCAACATCATTATCATTGTAAGCAAGTAAGTAATCCCACCTTGTTTTATAATTTTTGGAATCCTCAAGGTAAGTTTGATATTCATCCTTAGTTAAGGGGTTAGATTGATTCAGATAACTGTAGAAATCATTGTATGAAAACGGTTCTGATTTCGATAAGACTTCATTGTAATTATTTGAGTTGATAGACTCATATGGAAAGATTCCTTTCTCGCTTTGCGATATTACAGATGATTCACTTTGACCAAAATCAACGCCAAATTGTTTTAATGTACCTCCTGCAACAAATGCTTGAGCATCAATAAAACGTAATTTTGTTTCATAATTTGGTGAAATTAATATGAATTGTTTCAATGAACTAGCAGTTCCAATTAAATCAGTAGCGTGCCAACTTAATGTTCCGAAATGATAATTGAAATAATTTTTGAATAAATTTGAATCAAATCTTGAAGAATTGAATCCGAAAACAGTTATGACATTCAAATTTTTATCAATTTTGAGTAATTCTTTGACAGAATCAAGTTTCAGAATTGATTTGGTATAATTGATTTTGACATTATATATTGAAATTGACATGTCAAACAACCATTTAATCCAGTTTGGAATGAAGTTTTCAGTTCTTATATCGAAATGTTTTGTTGTTAATCCATTAGCAGATTTAACACATGAAGCAACTGAGAGAGGTATCAAACGTGAGTTGATTGTAACAGATTTGCCAATTGATTTTTAAACAACTTGTTCCTTTGTTTCAAAATCATAGGTTATATAATAAATGTTAGGTTTCAATTCTAATTGATGTGCCAAACAATATTCATAAACAGGATTGTTCAATATATGTGGGCAGAATGGAAGTGGTTCTTTATTTGGAATGAAGTTCTTTTTGAATGTTCCGTTACAAATTTTCATATGCTTCAACAAATATGATTTATGTTTCTTTTGAGTTGAGTATGAGTGACATTTGGGACAAATAGGTATGTTTGTAAGAGTTTCAACACCATCCGGTTTGATATACATGATATGAAGAATGTTACCTTTTGAGAATAGAAGCATTGAGTGAAAATCATTTGAATCATTGTATTTCCATTGATTAGTAATATTATATTGCTTAATTGATTCAATATAATCATATATATTAATATTGAGTTTCAGTTCTTCAGCTTCAGATTTCATTTCATATATGTCAAGTCCATTAAATTCATTAAGAATTTTATTTGATTTTTCACGTTCATCGTTTGTCATGTGATTTGAATATTCGATTCCATATTTTTTTAATAACATTTGTTTTGCGAATTGTGTTCTTCTCTTCTCAGTTGCAGAAATCAATTAAGGTTTCAAACAGATTGACATGGCACGATACCAACATAAATTATCATCAACATTATCAACAATAATTGAACGAGATTTGGTAAAGATATCTGGCAAACCATTAATCTTACCAGTGATTTTAATCATTCTTGATATTGTAAAGGCAATTGAACCAACAATTGTTAATTTAGTGTTAGATTGTGTTGTTTCATAAGAATGAAGAACTGATTCAATATATAATTTTACAATTTCAATGTCTTGAGGAAGTTGTATTAATGTTGGAATTGATTCTCGATAATTCTTCCAAATAATATTCTTAGCTTCATATTCATATAATTCGACATCATTCTCAAAATCAAATTTTGGAGTTTCAAATACACCAGATAATTGAAAATGTAATTTAAATGGTTTGATTTCTTTTGAAAATACTTCTTGTAATGATTCATAAATATCATCTAACGATGAAATTTGATTGAAATAATATGTTATGATAGGACAATTATCATCAATTCTGTTAACAACTTTGGATGAAGGGAATGAATCATAATAACTCCATGCTTCAACTGCTTTATCGAAATCATGTGGTTCGTTGATAATTAGGATATCATTGTTTTTCGATACGAATTTGTGATTAAATTTATCAATATATTCATATAATTCTTCATTTTCAGGAACATTATATTCAAGTAAATGTGATTTATCTTTAATGAGTTTTGGTTCAACTTTCTTGAGATTTGGTTTGGATTTGTTTTTCAAATTAATTGAATTATCAACTGCTTCATAAGCCCGTTTAATTGCATTTTCAATTTCAGCTTGACGTTCAAAGTATTGAGTATTTTCTTCATTTGTTTCATCATCACTTACAACTTCACGATTTAAGGTATCTTGATAATTTCGTTCATAAGATTTATTTAATTCGTGTTGTTTGTTGTAATATTGAGTATATGTTTGGTTCAACTCATTTTCATTATATGTTTCACGATTTAAGATATCTAGATAATTTTGTTCATATTGACTATTTTGTTCATGAGTTATGAATTGATCAAGATTTTTTTGAAAATCATTATCATCAAAATTAGGATCAATGATTTGTTGAGCGTTATGTTGATTCAGATAATTAAACAGAGTTCTTATATTTCGTAATCTAGCACCTCCTCTAAATCGACGAGTATCTGCAATATCAAGATTTTCATTAAGTCCTTGATTAATAGTATTGATGAGTTCAACAATATCGTTGTTAGTAAAATTGGTAAATGAATTTTGATTAAAGGCCATTTTAAGAGAAAAAAATCA
Organism: Tritrichomonas musculus; assembly: GCA_039105265.1. Lineage (NCBI taxonomy): Eukaryota > Parabasalia > Tritrichomonadida > Tritrichomonadidae > Tritrichomonas > Tritrichomonas musculus. The sequence goes on along the minus strand of JAPFFF010000015.1, from coordinate 1,820,356 downwards.
TTATGATTTCTTTGATAATCAAATTGAAAACATGATGTTGAAATTAGATTTGTGAATTAATGTTGACATTGATTTGGCACATAGTGCCTTAGGACAACTTTGTTGTCCGTTCTGTAAGCTACGTATCATCTAATTAGATTTGTACATCGATTATATAATTCAGTTTGAGAATTTAATGGTTGAACTAATTGGTGAAAAATGAGGTGAGAATTCACTTTTCAATAAATTTGTATTTTTTGAGAATATTGGTGTTGACATTTGATGTTGTAATTGATTTGATAATTGATTTGAGCCGCCGCAGGTGGCACTGCGTGCGTAGAACGCCGATAATTAGTTTGATAATTAGTTTGATAATTAGTTTTTTTCAGTGTTTTATTCCTTTGTTACAAAGGGCCGTTTCCTAAAAATTTTGAGAATTGATTTTGACATTGATTCGGCAATTGATTCTACAATTGATTTTGTAATCCAAGGATGCAACTAAATTTTAGAGTTAATTTATTTATTTTTTTCAGAATTGATTTTGAGCTTGGTTTCCGAGGTGGGTTTCCTATAAAAAGTCGTAGGTAACCAGCCGTCCCCATTCTTATACTACTAACAAATATAATTTTTGGTAAATGGGAACTCATCAAATGATATCATCTTTATTCTTTGTTGAACCTTTTTGTATGTGCTTTTTGACTCAGAAGGATTTCTTTCTATATTGGATTTCAGTGAGATAACAGAGAGAAGCTCAGCTTAGTCTTTGGCTAAATATTTTGTTCTGAATAATCTGTCCAAAAGTTTATTCCAGTAATATCGAGGACTTTTTTACCAAGATTCAGATCTATTTTTCCTTCAAATGAGGTAACAGATTGGCTCATGATCTCACCAGTTTAATTATCTATATCATTGATATATTTTGAAACTTTACTTTTATCTATTTAGTCTCCACCATATTTGATGAGTTATTATTCAAATGATTATTATGTTGATGATTGTTATTCAGAAGATTATTCAAATAGTTATTCAAATGATTATTCAGAAGATGATTATTCAAATGATTATTCAGACGGTTATTATGCTGGTTATTATTTAGAAGATGATATTCAAATAGTTATTCAGAGAATGATTATTCTGTTGGTTATTATTAAAATAGTTATTCAGAAGATGATATTCAGAAGATTATTTAAATGATTATTCTGATAATAGTTATTCAAATAGTTATTCCAAAGAAATTATTCTAAAGATATTACTCAGATAGTTATTCTGTTGATGATTATTGAAGAAGCAGACGCAAGTAGAATATGTATGACCGTCTGAACAGGGGATAAAAAATGACCCCCTCGTTATAGGGTTTACGTCTTCATTTCTCCAGTTCCATGACTCATAAAATCGCCACTTTTTCAAAATTAGCCCTCGAAACTTTCACAAAATGGCATAGACAAATTTTGAATAAATTGACGAACTCCCAAAAATAACAACAGCTCAAAATAACGAAAAATTGAACTTTCAAAAAAAATATTTTTTATCAGCAATTTATAAAATGTCAAACCAAGCCGAAACATTAAGCTCCCTCATTAATAGAATCAACAAAAAGCTAAAAGGTTGGAGACCAGCATTAAAATACCTCTTCGATAATGATGATGTCGTTGACGGAGTACTAAAAGAGATAAATCACTTTATTGAATAAACTAAAGAAATTCAACGGTCCTATTGAATTAATTGCTGAACTTGAAGAGCTCATTTATTAGACAATTCATTTAATTCATTCTCAAGTAGATGAACTTTATTTTTAAGGCTGTTGATGTCTTCAGTAAGAGACTCACGAACGGCAAGACCATCATAGCCCAACATTCCTTATTTGATATTGTTGAGACATTGTTTGTAATCATAACACTTTTCTTTTAATCTTCGTTTGATTCGTTTTAGTTCTGGTATTTCTTTCTTGTATTCTGTTAGTTCACTCATTTAATAATAATTAAATGTCTGTTATTAATCAAATGAGAACCATTCATAAACATAAAAACCATTTCGATAAAATAATGATTAAAGAAAATGTTTTGAACAGAGAGTTTAATGGCAAGAAACAGTTGTATCAGCACTTTGGGTTTAAAAACGAGAAGGAAGTGCCTGAGGAATATGAAATAGGAAGAGAGTATATTAGAGAGAAAGGAAAGAAGCAAAGAGTATATAGTTTAGTTAAGATAGAGTAAACCATTCAATTATATATTTTTATTTTTGTAATGCAATCAACTAATCATTTGAATAATATCTTTAAAATAATCATCAACAGAATAACTATCTGAGTAATATCTTTCGTCTGCTTCTTCAATAATCATCAACAGAATAACTATCTGAGTAATATCTGATTATCTCACATGCCTCTAATAAATACATTCAAAATACAGTTGCTTCACTTTTGTAACGATAAAACCCACTTTTGTAACGAAAAATGTAACCACCAAAATTTTTAAAAATTTTATCACATAACTTTTTTAGTTATACCTTTTAATCCGTTTTTAGGAAATTAAGAAAATAAGATGTGCATCTTATCCAAAAGTCTACCAATAAAATGAACAGTAAATTTACAAGTTCTAATTCATAATATATTGCTGCAAAAGTATTTTGATGGAAAATAAATTTTTGTAACAAATGAGATATCTGTAATTTTCAAAATTAAAAAAAAAAAGAAAAAGAAAAACTAAAAATTAATACGACAATTTTTGATTGAAAGTTGAACACCTTCATTTTTGTAATAGCGTGAGTTTTCTTTAACGACTACACAATTAGGGATATAATCATTAATATTAGTTTCATTTGTATTTGGATAACTGTGGAATATTCTTGTGGACTCAAATGCGGATATTATGTTTTCACTTGTGCTTGCTTGTTGTAAACCTTTAATTATTGATCTAATTTTATCTACTTAATTTGAAAGTTTTAAACCGATTTTTCTTTGATTAGTATAAAGCTTTTGAATGGATAATATAACGAGGTCCAAAGTTTGAGTGAGATGTGAAGAATGAGGAACTAAATATATAATTGATAAATAATAATCAGCTAAATTGATATCCCTGAGAGCAGCTGCATGTGCTGACATGCCATCCATTATTTAGACTGCGTTTCCAATAAAACCACTGCGTTTGTTTTCAATTTCCCATTTTTGTTTAATAAAGGGTAAAAAAATTTCTGTTAACCAAACTTTCATCAACTCTGTATTTGTAAAACCTTTTTCTTGAAATTTTATCATCACATTATTACAACATAATCTTTTTAATATAACATTGTCTAAAGTTTTTCGTCGTACGATTACAAGTGGTTTTAAATAGGTTCCGTCTGAGCATATGCAATGAACGAGAGTGGACCGTTTGCAAGTTCTCCTTACTGGAACATTTATAGAACAATTTGTGTAAGAAAAAGGTACAACGACACGCATTGAATGAGTATCAATGTATTCTTCTTTTCCTGCTTCATCCATGTTAAAAACAAGTGAAGCAGGACAAGACGAAACAACCTGAGATAAATTCTCATAGAATTTTTCTATATCTTCTGGGTTAACTGCCACTCGGTTTTCATCCTGAGGAATGCCATTAATAATTGTAAATCTATCATGAGAAAGAATATAGTTTCTGAGAGTATCAATGGAGACCACTTTCTTAAATGAGGAGATTACGAACTGTTGAATGTCATAGAGAGTAGGACAAAGACATTCTGGGTGGTATATGTCGATCTGTAGTAGTAAAATATTAATTACTTCCGGCTTTAGTAGTTGTGGTCTTCCATTTGGGTTTAATTCAATTGGTAACGATAACTGTTTTTCAATGGCCTTGTGGTAGATTACGAAGAGTCTCGAAATTTTATTTACGGACCATCCCAAATTTTTTAAATAGTGAAAGGCTATGCGACATTGAGTTCTATAGTCTACGGCTTCTTGAAAATCTTTCATATAAGATAATGTTTCATTATCATTTAATCAAAACAATTTTGGATCCATTTCGTTTCCACATTTGAGGAGGAGAACGTTCTATTGAATACTTTAAATAAATGATAGACCACACTTATTCAAAAAGTTTATATATATATATTTGAAAGGATAAAAGGTCGGAACTGGTTTTCACTTTTTAAGGTACAAATCCAATACGTTAAATAACCGTCTTTTTTTTTGACATTTATAAATGGTCGCTTATTTTAGATATTTTCAAGTTTTCAATATAAATAAAACAAAAAAAGTGGTCCTTTTGAATCTTTTATGATTAAAATCTTTTTAAAAATTATAGTAAATAAAAATATTGAGCGTGATGTATTAATTCTTAATAATAATACTCAAATTTGTTAATCAACTGAATATATCTTGAATTTAGCTTTTTTATTGAAATTAATATTCCCAATATGTTAGCAGGTTACGAAATTCAAGGTATTTTTTGATTTTTAATAAAAATAATATTATCCAAAAAGGGCATAAACTTGATTAGATAGAAAAAAATTATATATTCATAGATAAAATAAAGATATACATGTAGAGATGTCCAATACAATAGCAAATCAACAGACATATATATGTTCAAAGGTTAACTTATAAAGCTTTTTATATCTCATTATTTAGAAAGTGTTTCTTTTATTAAATGTTTATTTGTTGAATATTCATAATAATATAAAAGTATTTATGATTATAAATGGAGATATATTAGTTTTAAAATGTTGATTTTAACTTTTTAAAACAGAGTAGTATTTCATTGCTAATATTTGGTTAAATTGTTATATTTATAATATTATATTTATATTTAAATATTTTGATAAATTTTGTTATGTAGGAAAAAAGATATTTTATTATCAAATAATAACTTTTTGATAAATTATCTATTTTATATGATGAAGATTTGATAAGATTCGATGAAAAATGAGAGGTGAATGAAGAAAATTTTGAGGGAAATTTGTTTGAAATAACAGTATTATTATCTATATTTATCTCTTTATGAAAATAAACTTTATAAATATAAATCATTTATTCATGCTAATATATTAGTAATAAATTAAATTATTAACATCATTAAATGGATAAACTGTCATTTTTCATCAAAAAATTAAAAAGATTTATTATATTTTATAAAATGAAATAATCCGTTATTTTCTAATTTTATTTTTAATATATCTTGAAATTTACAATTAATTTTTTTAAAATATTCTTTAATATAAGCTTTAACTAAAACATATAAATATATTAATATGTTACCAAGAAATTAAATGACGAAAAGTCCGTCCTTGTAATTATAGAAATGTGATAAAGAATGTATTATTTCAATATTATTTCAATTTTATTTCAAAAAAATGGTTAGCAATATTTTACAAAAAAATTTTTATATTGCATATATTATACTTATATTTATGTATAAAACATGAATTATTCATATAATAAATACTTGAATATATATAATATAATTAATTTGTTAATAATAAAGAAATATACGAGAGAACAAAACAATTTAAATATTTTATTTTTGAATAATTATTTTTTATATTTCAATTGAAATTAACTGAAAATTATATATTTGAAATAAAATTATTAGAAGTTTTAAATTAAAATATCTTGAAATATTTTTATATTAAACCATATTATTATATTTTAAAACTTTTAAAAATACGATAAAACACTTTCAAACATACAAATATCTATTAAATTTAATAGAAACTCTGTAATTGGATTATTCGTTTTTTTTCACCTTATAAAATAAAGTTCAGAATCACAAATCTGACACTATTCAAATTCAAACTTTTTCCGAGGGGTCGCTTTTCACAAAAAATAAACGTTCACAGGTCAAATAAATAACGTATTGGATTTGTACCTTAATAAAGAAAAATAACAATTTTTTTTTTTTTTTGGTATGTAAAAAGTTGAACTTTTTAATTAAAAAAAATTTTGGAACTAGTTTTTAGCGGTTAGGAACTGGTTTTTTTGTTTACTTTATTTTTATTTTTTTTTCAATTTAATAGAATATAAACTTTTTAAAGCGTTTTTATTTTTATACACTTTTTGAAAGCGTATATTTCATGTTTAGATGATAATCTTTGTTTTCTTTTCTAGCAAGTAACAAAAAGACTGATTAATAGATTTAACAAATTTTTGTTTAAAACTGCTAAACAAGAAAATCCAAATTACCCGAAAAAAGTTTTATAAAAACATATTAATATATAAAATTATTAACAATTAAATAAATTAAGATAAAATCATTCATCAGGATCTTTTGAATAAATTTTGTTTGATACCTTACGTATTTGAGGGATTGAAGGAAGAATATCAGTAGGCTTCCAATTTCTTCCTTTATTTTGGTTTTCATCACCATGATCAACGCTGCCCTCACTTTTATTTTCATTTACATCTGAATTATGATTAACGTTGTTCAATTTGTAATCGTCATCTTCATTTTCACTTGATCCAATAATATTAAAACTTTGATTACAATTGCTTATATTTGGATCCTGATCTTTATTTGGTAAATTCTTTATACGGAAAATCTCATTTTGTATTTGATTGCTTAAATCACCAAAATTATTTGAATCTTGCCCATTATCATTGATGGCATAAGCATCTTCATCATCACCATACATACCAGACATTGCTTGCCTTATTCTACACTTGTAACAGATAATCCCGATAAGGGATAACATGAAAATCATTTTAATGCAATATATAATCCAAAATGGAATAACGTCGGCAAAAAATAAAACATAACAAACAACGATAAAAAAGAACAACAATGCTGAACTATTTCTGGTAAATTTAAGCATTTTTAATTTTTTATAAGTTGGGGTGGTATTTGGATTAATTCCTCGTTGTTCAATCATCTCGAGATTTATTAAAAGAGCTTCAATTGCAATTTTTGAGAGGTGCATCAATAATAAAAAATAAAATAAATAACCGATAACAAAAAATATAATTAAGAATATGTAAAAACCAAACCCAAAATTGTATTTTGTTAAACATTCAAGTGCAAACAGCGCTAGAGAAAACATAATTGTAGAAATGATAATTAAAGCATATTTGCCTATTGATAGTGATTCAAAAACTACAGAAAGACCTGATGCAAGCAGAGAAGAGTAAAAAAGAATAGCAGTATTCATCAACAATGAAATAATAGTTACAGAATAGGACAAAAATAAACTATTTCGCTTTTTAATCATTAATGTATAACAAATTGAATTCAATGCTGATAAAACAAGTTCGTAGATGAGTACAAAATAAAGAATTTTGTGGATTAATATTTGTATGTGAAGATGATGAAGTGTATTAATTGTCCATAAAATTGTATAAACTAAATATACGACCATTTCGAACCAGCAAAACCCAATAATTGGATCAATAAATTGACCATCTCTGTTTACTATACTAAGGTATATAGTTTTTTTTAAAAATGATAAAAAAGATTTCATTATGCCTATTCTATCAACTTTTTGATACCAGGCCCGTTTATTTATTAGCATTTATTATTTCATTTGATAAAACTATTGTATATGATATCCTTTACTTTTTTCACATCACAAATTTCTTAACGTAACTTTTTAACGTTTATATTCTTTAATCCCTATTTTGGTTGTTGTATTTGCATTTTTTTGGTAAAAATATCAAGTTTTCAAATTAAATTTTATTAAAAAAATCAATGAACAGATAAAATTACAATTTTGAGGCACTTAAGTTTATATTTTATATAATCGCTTTTTAGTATTGGTTTTATATGTTAAAATGAAATTAAAAGTTTATAAAACAATATTATAATAGTAAATAATCTAGAAATCTCGAGTAATGTGAATTGGCTGGCTCACAGAGTGATTATATGCTTTTTATAAAATGGTCAATCATTTCACCTTTACAAAAAAAGATTTTTAAAAATTGCATTTTACTTTTACAAAAATGATTTTATAAAATAATTTAATTTCTAATTTATTTATTCACAAAAAATTATTTAGTATATTATCTTTTTTCAGAGATATGATTATTTTATGTATTCAATATTTTCAATAAAAAATACATTGTACAAACCTTGTATTTTTTCTATCGTTCTTTGTAGAACAAGGTTGGTACAAAAAGTGAAGTCTAGTATATGAAGATTGAAAATAATAATAAAATAAAAGGAAAAGTATTTTATGAAGTAACAGAAGACTAATTCAAATATTAAAATTAGAAATTAAATTTGAAAAAGATTTTCTATATTTAAAATAGGAAACTTAAATCATTTTGAGGCTTTTGCTGCTGTTGTTGCTGCTGCTGCGGTTGGTTTTGAGGTTGCTGAGCTGGAGCTGGACTATTAAAGTCAAATAAATCTATCAAAGGATCACGCTGCTGCTGAGCAGGAGCATTTTGTTGTTGAGCATGTGGATTAAAGTTAGAATTTGGATATAGGCCTAGAATATCTGATGATTGCTGATTTGGCTGTTGTATTGGCTGCTGCATTGGTTGTTGCATTGGTTGCTGCATTGGTTGCTGCATTGGTTGCTGCATTGGTTGCTGCATTGGTTGCTGCATTGGTTGCTGCATTGGTTGTTGAACCTGACGATGAACTCTCATTCCTGGAGGAGGAGGTAGAAAACCAGTATTACCAGCTGATCCTGACATTGCCGTTGTTCTGATTTGTCTTCCTTCCGCATTATAGACAGGCTGTTGTGCTGGTTGCTGCGTTTGCTGCTGCATTGGTTGCTGAATAAGCTGAGCATTATTTTGTTGATTAACTTGTTGCTTATTAAGTGGAGGGGGACCTTCGTCATCATATTCATACTCGTATTCATTATCATTTGCATTTGAAGGAGGCTGTTGTTGGCTTTGCTTTTGGCGAGATGGAAGTTCATAACTATCATAACCACCTGAAGCTGATCCATAACGATTTGATCCATAATTACTTCCACCACCATAATTATCATATTCACCATAATTATCGTATCCACCATATCCGCCGTATCCACTATTTCCTGTAGTTCCGCCATTATAAACTTTTTGCTTGATTTTTGATGCCTTTTCTCTTTCTGATCGATATGCTTCATTATTTGTTGCTAATGTGAGAATGTCTTTGGCCTTTTTTCGAATGACAGCTTCAAGAGCAGCGTTTTCACCAACTTGATATCGATTAAGCGAAGTAAGCGATTGAAGGATCCTAGACATTGAACTTGCTTCTGACCTAAAACTCTCATGACCATTTCGAAGTAGATATTCCAATAAAAGCAATGTTTTTTGAAGAGTTCTTACTTCTTCTATTTGCTCAATTCGTTCCCATATGACTTTTTTGATGCTTTCACAGTCTTCATAATTAAAAGTGAGGCGTGAAATCTCTTCCATTTGCGAATTTGATGGTCCCCATTTATCATCGTTTGTTGCTTCTAAAACAAGTTTTTCTGTCTCAGATCTACCTGAAATAGCATACATTGTTGATCGTGTTTTTTCTTTTGCCCATTGCCATAAACCAGCCATTATAAATAATTATGAAATTTCTGAATGATATTAATTTGGTAAGTTTAAAAAATTGATAAAACTCATAGAATAAAAGAACAAAAATTTTTTATTCAAACGGATGAATTGAATTTGTTTAATCTGACCATGCAATTTTTCTGAAAAAATAATTTTTTTGAAAAGAAATTTGGTTTTTAAATCTATCATCTTATTTAAAAAATTGGGGGATAATATTTGGTTTGATAGTCAAAAAAATGTCTTCCTTAAAGATACCTATCAATCTTCATAATATATAAAATTAAATAATTAGAACTTTTATATATGCTTTGTTAGTTGAGATTTGCTTTTTTTTTGATATTTATTACCCTAAATATTTTATTATTTATCGACATTTTGATTATTTTATGCTTCAATACACATTTCTTTGCAAGTATCATGCTCTATTATTAAATCATTTAATAATAGAGCATTTGATCTCTTTCACAATCGCTATTTCAGTATAGGCAAAAAAGATAATGAAACAATATCGAAGAAATAAAAATAATATATATTCAGAAATTATACATGTTGCATATGAAGCTTCTCCACATTGATTATTTCCACGTAGCATTCTAATATATCCAACTTCACCCCAGCTCTCATCCCACGAATTTCTTACAATCCAATATTGCTGAACAAATCCAGCATGAATGTTTTCTGATCCATATCCAACAAGACCAACACCGTGATTAACATTTCTACCCATACATCCATGCTCATCATAAATTCCACTAGAATATAATTGGAATGATACGTGCGACGCATCAATTCCAATTGAACATGGGCCATATTGTTGACATGTTAAGGCAAGATCTGTTTCATTCCCAGATTCAACTTGGATAAAATGTGTAAAATGGCCAATTGCTTTGGATTGATCATATTGGCATGCATCGTCAGTACCTGTATATGGATAATCAGTTTCAAGCATAACTTTACCACCACACTTATTGATTATATAATCAAAAGCACGAGAAGGAAGACCTCCTTGGCATCCATTGCTTGTTCTGAAAAATTATAAAGAGTATTATATTTTAAAAATTCAGCTGATTCACAATTTTGAATAGCTGAAAAAGCCCAACAAGAACCGCAACTACCTTGATCTTTAATTTTATTAACAGCTCCTTTAACTCTCCAATCAAGCTCAACATCATTTCTTTCAGTCGTACGAAAAGCTACTTTCTTGATATTTGGCGTTAAATAAGGCTTGAATGTAAGAATTGATTTATACTCAGATGGAGTAAGTACCGCAAAACGATTTAATTTAAGCTTAAACGTTTTACTTTTGTCAGAATTATGCGTTTGAACATATTTTTTATTTGCAATAAAAATTCCTAAGCGAAAATGATACTGATCTCCTGTATAGATATTATTGGTATTTCTCATCCAAGATAAAAAGGATTTTTCGTCATTTGAGTTTAGGTGAATTGATGACAAAGATAAAATCGCAAAAAAAGCAATCATTTGCAAAATTGAACACTTTTGAAAATTTAAAATGATTTATCTATTTATACAGCATTGTTTGTAAAATATTTGGGAAAATAAAATACATTTTGGTTAAAAGATTACTGGTTCCGATGTATAATTCTACACAAATAACTCAATTAGTTTTTTAATTACAATAATGAAAATTAAAAATATTTGGTGATTGAATGATTCATAATACTTTTGGATTCATAATTCGAAGCAATATAATGTTATACCATTCTTTATTAGAATTAAATGATATGATTATTATGTAAAATATTATTTTGATATTTTATAAAAATACTCGTTATTAAATATTTCATACTTTTAATTATTATTTTAAGTCTAATTCCAAAATATTAAAAAATAATATTTTTGAAAAGTAATTCAATTTTTTATAAAAATTCAATGCTCCAAAATTTATTCGCAGAATTTTTGATAATATTCAAATATAATATAACAAATTTTTATTAATATTGCTACATTGCTCTAGTTATGATTTCTGAATTATGCATAATTAATAATATAATATACATATATGGCATATAAATAGGAAAATAATATTAAGAAATAAATATTATTTCATTTTTTTTTTTAGCAAATATAATTCTATAATTAATTCAAATTGTCTTCTATTAATTTGTATTTATCTCAAGCATTTCTTTACTATATTATAAATAACATAGCATTATCATATAACTAGATAATGTAAATTATATGAAAAACAATTATAAATATTCAGACTAGTAGTAAAAGTTTTTTCAACACCATTTCGTTTATGCTCATTATTAACTTTTTGATAATCTTATATGAAAAAGTTTTAAAAACATTGAATTTATCTCATCATTTTTATATTATGTTGTCTAATTACTGAATGATTAAATATGTATTTGCAAGATAAAATACGAATTATGTTATTAATATTTATGAATATGGCATAAATAGATGAATCCTTCAAAAGCTATTCACACACAAAAAAAGTGAAGTGGATAACTTTTTGAATACGAAAATAACCCTTTATATAGTAATAACAATTTTTACTCGATATGAATCATAATTATTTAGATATTCTTTATCAGGCAATTAAAAATCGCGCTTTTCAAATCGAATGTGAAGTTCAGCTTCTCCATGAACAGTTTTTTTTTATAGATAATTTAAAAGGCATTGAAGACCGAATTAAACGATTAATATTTTTTAAATATTCTACACTAGATGCAATTCATACCATCTACGAATACTATCTAGAAATTATTCAAAATTATTTAACTGGCCCATGCCCTTTTAAAAAAGCAATGCAATATCATTTTACAGCCATTTGCACTCTTTTTAATCCTGGATTGATAAAATCGTTACAAACAGAACAAACAAATAAAAAAGACTATTATGAAAAGGCTCAGAATTGCATGATTACAATTCAAACTAATCAAGAGGCCATTGAAGAATTAATGGGATATAATCTTTATAATTCTGATGATACAGTTGAAAAATTAATAGAGTCTCTTTATTTCTTGTTTCCATACCTTCAGATTATTACACTAATTTCTGAAGATAATAAATTTTTTACTAATTTAATAAAAATTGCATATGATTATGATAGCTCCGTAGATAAAAAAGTCAAATCACATTTTGATTGCCTGAAGCAAGTTTATCAATCATTTCCATCTCGTTGGGGAAATTATAGTAAGCAAACAATTTTAGCAATTTCAGAAGTTTTATTAAGCATTTTTACATTTCAGCAAGACAGTCAAAATGTCCAAACCAGTATAAAATGCTTTGAAATTTCCGAACGCTGTAAATATCTTGTAAAAAGAAATCTTGAACAACTATCAATCAAACATAATTTTATCTCAATTATTGAAAAAAATCTCGCTTATAGCCCTCCAACTATTTCAGACAGTGAAGAACTTCAAAAAAAAGAAGCTGCAAGTAATTCAATCAAAGTTACTCCGCTCGATTACGTAGATGATTCATATAGCCCAATAATGTGCATTCATCACGTGGTTCTCGAATTAAGAAAACTTCCATTACAACCATCTATTTCATTAAAGTGCCTTATATTAATGAGAACAATGAACTTTTTAAATAGTGCACTTTGTACAGAAGGGAAGTTTGTAGGTGCTGATGAGTCTTTTCAATTTTTTGTCGCAGGATTAGCTGACGCTAGATTATACCACCTTCCGAAAATTCTTGATCAAATGAAAATGTTTATTGTTTCAGATTTAACTGTTGGAAAAATCTCTTTCCTTATTTCACAACTTGAATGTGCCATTGATTTCATTGAAACAAGAATTTTACCTGTTTCTCCATATATTCTATTTCCATTTAAGAGGGATGACATCAAATACCTTCATCTTGTAACACATGAAGAGCTTAAAAATGACAACAAAGATTCTAATAGAAATGATAAACATCAATCAAACCAAACATCTAATAATCCTTCTACTAATATTACCAACTCTGAATTAAAAAATGATGATAATACAAGTACTACTGTGACCAATAGTTTAGGCAATACAAGCAACTCTAAAAATGATTCCAATTCTTCGAATACATCAAAGATTGCCAATTCTTACTCATATGTAGATACCAATTTTTATTCAGATTTGAACGAAGAAGAATTAATTCTTAATGGCTTTAAAATATGCGCATTTCCAACATTTTTGCGTGGAAAAGGACAAATTCCGGCAGTCCTACTTTGCACAGGAGACGTACGAGACAGAGCTATCGTTTATCGTTACACATTAAATCCCGTTGAAAACATTGCGAATCTCTTTCGGGAAGATTTAGGATTATCTTTTCAAACTTATGGGTGCATTCATGGCAACATTTACCATATGAGTAAACGAAGCGAATATAAAGGATTAATATATATTGATCATATTCAAACAGATACTGAAAATACTGACCATGATCATAATAATAATGTAATGGAAAGTGGTAGAATTGAAGATTATAACGCAAACATTGTTGACATAGCAGAATTTTCAAATCTAATGCTGATGATACCTGAGCCATCATCACCATCTTCTTCTTCTACACCAGTTTCAAAATTCCTCTCTACATTACCTCCGACTAACATATGCCCTGAGATCCGATTTAGAGGATATGTTGCATTTCCAGAAATGCTTCTTTTATCAAATCTCCCAAGGTTTAAAGAAAACTTCAGAATAGTTTGGAAACCTAAATCAAAATCAGACAATGATAAATCTACATCAGATGACCGTTCAACTTCATCAGCAAAATACTACCATCAATGCTTATATAAAAATTCATCTGATGGAACATCTACAATGAATATTAGTAGTTTTCCTATTATTCAAGATCTTCAATTAAAACTTATAAAGGCGGGAAAACTTGGCAATGATTATGATGCAGAAGGAATTATTGACAAAGAAACCGTTTATGCCATCAAAAGTTGCAGACCAGCAGCATTGAATCAATATTTCGTTCTAACAAAAACAATTCATACTGATATTAAAAATATACTTTCGGGCCGAACTCAAAAAATCTAACAAATTATTATTTAATAAATGTATTTATTTATATATATTTTATCCAATTTGTTAATTTAAATAAATTATTAGTTTGCTATTTTCATTTATTTACTTTTTTAATTTTATATATATATATATATATATTAGTTTTTATAAGTTTTCCAATGATCAAATATCAGAATTGAAAAGTAATTGCTCTGATATCATAATGATCTTTCCAATGGAAAGTTTCCAGAAGCGCAGAAATCTTTTCATACAAAAAGATATACTGCAATTTAAACAAATAAACAAAACAAAAGTAATAATATATAAATTATAAAATACATTTTTCATTTATTTCAAATAAACATAAGTTGGAATGACAGCAACGGTTGAGTCATCAAAACAAGTAGCAATATATCTTCCTTCAGGATCCCATTGTATATCAAATACAGTACTGGATCCAATGAATGTTGCCAGGAGTTCACCTTGCTTGCTAACATTAAGAAGATCAATCGTTTGGTCTGCACCACCAGAGGCGATGTACTTGCCATCAGGGGAGCACGACAACGCGATTACATCCGATGTATGATGAGCTATATTATTCAGACAAACTCCTTTAATAGCATCCCAAATTCTAATTGTACCATCTTGTGAAGCTGAGACCAAAAGTCCTTCGGTATTTGGTATCCAACTGACACAAGATACTCCCTTTTCGTGACCTGCTAAAATGCATGGGACAGAACAATACTGAATTTGATTTGGTTGAATGTTTTGATAATTCTGAATATTGTGCATATTTTGCATGCTATTAACATTGTCCATATTTTGAAGTTGCGGTTGGATATTTGGAATATTTGGATAATTTTGAATGTTAGGATAATTTTGATGATTTTGAAAACCTTGAGGATTCTGAATATTATGAATGTTTGGAACATTGGGTATACCTGGCTGAATCTTAATATCTGGCGGTGGAGGAGTGACAGGAGATATGTTAAAGAGTTCTTCGGTATTGTTAATTTTCCAAATTCTGACAGTACCATCTTCGCTTGCGCTTGCAAGCATTGATCCATCTTTACTCCAAGAAATGGCTGTTACTTGATTTTGATGACCTGAGAAAAGCCTTGATCGCCCATTTATATGGCAAATACCAATACAACAATCTGCTGATGCTGTGGCAAATATAGTATCATCTCTCCATGAGGCACCAATTACTGTATCAGTATGATGCATATAAACATAGTGCATGCTTCCTGAAGGAATATTCCAAACAATTGCTGCCTTATCATCACTGCATGAAACTAAATATTTCCCTGATGGTGAAAATTTAATAGTAAAAATGTTATGATTAGGTACTTGCATTCTGGTAAGAAAATTACCTTGATTATCGTACAATCGAATATATGAGTCGAACGAGCCAGTTGCGAAAAATTGACCATTTGAATCAAAATCGACTGATGTAATTCCAACGTCTGAAGGCGCTGCAATGTTTTGATCGTTTGAATTGCTATTTAGATCATCGACCAAATATCCAACGGTTTTTGAATCAATTGGGACCCCTTCTTTCATCTTCCAAATAATTGCAGAGCCATCTTCACTACCAGTTCCAAGAAGTGACCCATCAGGTGAAAAAGCGCATGCAAAAACGCATTGCTTGTGAATTGTAAGAATTGATGCAATTGAACTTGATATACGCAATGATAAAGGCTGCCCTGATGGAACATCTAGGATCTTTTCGTCTGGAGGTTTTGGCGTGGGCTCTGGAAAATATGATTCAAGCTCAAGAATCTTTGCATGAAGATCGTCGTTTGGATTGTTGCGAGCCATATTAACACGTTTTTCAAGGCGTAGGTATAAAAGTGATTTTTGAAGTAAAGATATTAGAAAACCGGATGGAAGACGAGATACAGACGAATCAGATGAATCAAACATTGATTCCGATTTGAATAGAAAAGCAGTATGCTGAAAACCATTTTCATTCAAATATCGCCAAACAAGTGCATTAATATCTTCGAGAGAAATAGCCATCTATTAATAAAATTGTGGAATAGATTGTTTATATATTTTACAACTTTTTGAAATACATACTCAATAGAATATGGTTACTTTAATTTCTGAAAAAGTTTTACGTTTAGAAAAATATTTCAGAGATTTGAAAAGTTTGAACACTTAAGAATTGAATAGTTATCAATTTTACAACTATTTGTAAATATAACAAAATGCAAAAATTAATTTAATAAAATAAGTAGGAAAAACATAAATTAAATATATGATAATAAGAAAATTATGTTTTTTAGGGTATTATACTGAAAAAAATAAAATTTTATTTTAAATTCCTTAAAATATATTTATTGATAATAAGAAAAATAAAATGTATATGAAGTCCAGTATCCAAAAATCAAATAATACAAATTGATTTTTCAAAATTTTCAAGATTTAATCATGTTTACTTGAGAAAAGATTAATATAATATATAGATATAGGTTATTTATCAAGATTCTATTTGATTCCTGAAAAGACTAATCATTATAATGGCCCATTACTTACAGCTTTTGATATTGAGTAAATGTAAATTTTTGAGGAAAAATTCAATCATAATTTCAGAGTATTCAACTAAACCCACAATCAATTTTTCAATCAATTGCAAAATCACCCATTTCCATAAAAAAACTATTTTTTCAAAAAGAAAATCTTTGGACAGCTTTAGGTGAGGTATTGTTTATTCTAAAACCACTATAGCTATTTTTTGCAATACAAAAAAGAAATTTTTTTCTTTATTTTTGAAGATAAGAGAATAAAAATTCTGATATATGTTACTTTATTTAATTTATTTGCCATCATTCTTAGATTTTTATGTTTTTATTTCGAATTTATCAATATTTTTATATTTTTCAAAATAAATATTTTTTGTGAATAAGATCATTCAAAATTTTCATTGGGCTGTCAAAATATTTTAATAGTATTTTATTTGATAAAAACTGACCATATTTATATAGAAAAGTATTTATAAAATTGATTCTACACTAATGTCAAAGAATAAACCTAGTTCATCCAGTGATGACCAGAATTGCCTTTATAAGAGTGGGTGGCTTAAAAAAAAAGGAGGAATACTTGGAATGTGGCAAAAAGTCTACGTTGAACTCAAGCAAACAGAACTCTACGTCCGAAAATCGGATAAAGAAACCAAAATTGAACGTAGGTTCATCATCAATTCATCAACTGTTGTGAAATTTGTCGAAAATAAAAACGACCGTTACCTTATGATAAAAGGTGATGAAAAAAATGATAAAAACGAGCTATTTCTTAAATGCAGCGATAATGATCTCCTAGGCCAATGGTTTCTTGCTCTTCGTTCAGCAACATTTCATAATGCACTTCTTTCAATGAATTCATTTAATATTATATCAGTAATTGGACGAGGATTTTTCGGAAAAGTAATGCTAGTGGAAAAAAAGGATACCAAAGAACTTTATGCAATTAAAACTGTTCACAAAATGAGACTTCTTCAATCTAATAAGATTAATACTATTTTAGCTGAAAGAAACATTATGCGAGGAATTGAACATCCTTTTATTGTAGGATTAAAATTTTCATTTCAGTCAGCGACAAAATTTTACTTGGGTCTTGAATTTATAGCAGGGGGTGAGATTTTTTCATTATTAAGACGAAGAGTCAAATTTTCGCCAAAACAAATTCAACTTTATGTTGCTGAAATAGCATTAGCATTAAATCATCTTCATAGTATTGGCATCATTTATCGTGACTTAAAACCTGAAAATATTTTAGTCAATGTTGATGGCCACTTAAAACTTACAGACTTTGGTTTATCAAAAGATATCAGTAGTATTGGATCAACACATTCATTCTGTGGGACAGCTGATTTTATGGCTCCTGAAGTTATTGAAAAGAAATCATATTCATTCCCTGTTGATTGGTGGGGCCTTGGTATTTTAACATATGAATTTTACTATGGTGAATGTCCCTTTTATGATGATAATAGAAACCGCATGTTTTCAAAAATATCTTTATCAGATCCGCGTTTTCCAAAAGATTCGGATCCAGATGTTGTTGATTTCATCAAAGCACTCCTTGTTAAAAATCCACAAGGTCGAGGTAATTTTGAGACTTTGAAAAATCATCCATTCTGGAATGGAATTAACTTTGATGATGTTCTTGCAAAGAAATATACACCAGAATATATCCCCCCTGTCAAAGACCCACGAA
Source organism: Tritrichomonas musculus (assembly GCA_039105265.1). Classification (NCBI taxonomy): domain Eukaryota; phylum Parabasalia; order Tritrichomonadida; family Tritrichomonadidae; genus Tritrichomonas; species Tritrichomonas musculus. The sequence goes on along the minus strand of JAPFFF010000015.1, from coordinate 1,801,747 downwards.
AAGTAGAGATGTTTGAAGATGAATTTACAAAAGAACAAGCAATAGATAGTATTGCAACTCCAGTCCTTGGCGATAATACTATATTCAAAAATTTCTCTTTCATTGGATCAATTGGTGAAGATGGCGCATCGAATGAAGATGGGAAATCAGATAAAAAGAAAGATTATCCTCACGCTGAAAGACAAGTAATGCCTAAGTAACTTTATCAATTTGAATGTTTTAAATTTTCTAATGCATTTTTATTATTGGGACAATTTCTTATTGTTACTAATTTTTGATACGATGTTTTTATGCTCCAATTGGATTTTATTTGTTCTTAATGTATTTTTTTTTTTTTTTTTTAAATAATTAAAAAATCACTCTTTCTTTTTTAATCATCTTATTGTATTTTCATAAAACTTGAATCATCACATTTGGTCCTCTTTTTCTGTTCAATACATTTTAAGAAAAGAAAGAAATTTTAATAAGTTTGTCAAATTGCTAAAGTAACTGAAGCTGTATATATAAAACGACTTCAAAGTGAAATATGAAAAGATTCGAAAATTTAATTAAAAATACATAATTAAAGAAAAAATAATATCATAATCATTTGCTATGTTCAATTTGATAATTCAAAACTTCTTTAAGAGTTGGAACATTGGTTGGAGGGTTGCTGAGAACGTTAACTTTAAAACCACCACCAACCATCAAGAAACGAACAACGCAAGCTTCCTCTAAAGTTAAAGTATGAGCCCAATTAAAGTCTTTCAAACATCCATTTACTTTCTTTGTAACCATATTTCCATTTTCGTCTCTACAAGGAATCTTTTCAATAATTTCTTTTCCCATTGGAATCTTTGCAATTTCAACAAGAGAAATAATATGAAGCTGTTTTCCCATTAATGAGGATCGATATTTGTTATCTGATGCTCTTGAATATCCCCAAGATGTTCCAGAATCTTTTGCAAAGTATATGCCTTCTCCAAGGGCAGCTCCATTTTGTTGAAGCTTTGTTCCTGTTGCATTTTTAAGACCATTTCGAACAATAGAATGCCACCTTTCTCCATTTGAGCCATGCCAAAGATAAATTGAACCATATTTTTCTTTAAGTGCTTGAAATGCATATTCTGATTCTGGTGATGAGATAAGAGCCATAAACTGTTTAGATGATTTAAATTCTGGAAGCTGAAGCTCCGGTGGAAGATAAATTAAATGGGAACGATTGGATAATAAAACCCATCTAAGTAACTGGACTGCATCATGTCCTATCATTCGAGTTAAATCTTGATCACTTTGACATGATTGAGCAAGCTGGCCCATTTGAGGAAGAGTTGCACATATTTTTTCGATTACAGCATCACTAAGCGATGGTGGTGCTGGCGTAAGATAATTTGTTTTGACAGCCGCAGAAAACATTGAAAAAACAAGATCAGCAACTAAAGGGTCTCGTTTAATTTCCTGAATAACTGAAGTACCAATTCCAATTTCTGTAAATCTAAATTTGCATAATTCTTTATTACATACAGATGGACGAAGACCAGGCGACATAGGACATCTGCATATTGAACAATGATCTTGCAAATCAAGAAAAGCATCTGCTATTTCGAGCACTAAGAACATTAGTGGGCAATCACGAAAAGATGGACCTTCAGACATATCAACTCGGTTCATATTTAGTGGCAATTCACCTGTCCTAAGAAAATTAATCGTCCTTTCAAGATTATTCGAACATAAAAGTAGTGCGCGCTGACTTTGTGCTGAGGAAAATCCGAGCTTTTCTAATTTTGACATTTTACTTTGATCTACTTTTCCTGAGCAGCATAAGAAATACGGAGCTGAACGATAGTTTTGTCGAGGTTTATAGCTTGTAGAAAAGAAGTCAGATATTGCCATTTTGACAAGAGCATTTCCGATGAAACATGTTCCATAAAGCGGATGCTGAACGTCAAGTTTTGACGGCGTTTGATTCCAACTGTAATTATTGAGAGTAATTGATAAATGTAAAACGTATTCGTTGGAAATAAATCCGTATACAGCTTGAAGTGACAAAGGTAAAAATGTACGTGGAATATCAACTTCTATTGATCCATTAGAACTAAATTTTGCAGGAGATTCATAAACATATGCACAATAAGTGCTGACTATGTTCTGAAGAGTAGATTCACGAGGATCTGGCGTATCATCAACAAAAATCAAATCAGCATCATCATCGCTGCCTTGGCAAACATATTCTTCATCGTCATTAAAATCATCGCTTCCATCCATTTATAAATTTCTAAAAATTAGTATTAGCCAACCGTCATTTATCCATTCAAATTAATTTCAATTAAGCCCGTATATTTTGAGAATATATTTTGAATTGAAAGTAAAACCAAGAAATAAATTTAACTATATCTCAAAATATATGCAAGATTTATATTTATATTTATAAATGTTTATTTGTTAATTATAAATAATAATAAAAGTATAACTAATAATATATCATTTTTCATTGTATTCGCAAAAAAAATATTTTTTTATTAATTTTATGAAAATTTTCATTTTTTTCTTTAACGACTCTCCCAGCTGGAAGCGAATTATTAATAAAAATGCTATTCTCAATTGATAATGCAAATATCAAACCACATTTCAAAGCAAATGTTAAAAAATTAGCTAAATATGGAATTATATATGTTGGGCATCCATTAGTTTACAGTTATTTTCCTTTTTGTAAAGAAAAAAAGAAAACGCTATTTTTTACTAACGAAAACAGTCATTATGTACAATAAGAAAAATGCGAACAATGTATAGAATTTAAATAGTATTTCGAAATGTCTAATAATCAAATATTAGATATGATTGCTGATTTTTTAGCCTCATATCAGATTTCAATTAATGCACTTTGCTCAATTATATTTTCTATTATTATACAATATTCAAATCCTTTTATATAAATTTTGGAGAAACTGATCCATTTGAATTTTGGAATAAATTGTATATAAGGATAATAAATATGCTTTGCAGCGGGGCTGCAGTAGAGCGCCTCTTTTCTCATCTGAAATTTGTTTATGGAAAAAAGAACTATATCAAATCTGATGATTTGCTAAATGAAGAATTAGGAATTAGAATGGGAAATATTTATTCCATTCAAAAAGAATAATTATTTTCCAAAATATTTTTAAAACATTAATAAAATTTTAACGATCATTTTTTCTATTATTTTCTATTATTTTTCACTTCATTCATTTAAGTTCAGAAAAATTCAGAAGATAAATGAAATTCTGCTACATGATATTTTCTCACAAAAAATTGTGAGCTATGACGGTTGGCTAATACTACTAAAAATTTATATTTTCTCTCAATTTTTTGTTTGATAAAAAGCACTAAATTTTGCAATTAAAAAGATTGCTAGCTATTTTGAATAGGAAGAAATTAAAAATTTAAATCAAGCTAGTAAGCAAAAAAGTAACATTTAACAATAAACATAAGACCGGTATGATTACTAAAGAGTCAAATAAATTTTTTTTTCATACTTCATAATTATGATGATGAACCAGCTGATAACTTTCTCTGTAAAATCTGATGTGATCTATCAGAAAGTGATAAGTAAAGCTTATCTAATTCTTCTTGCTGAGGTGTTGATTGTATCAGCCCACGAGATTGTGCATGATTATCGAAGTAAATATTTCTTCTAATTAAGTGAGGCGCAGCAGTTTTTTTCAGTGTTGAACGATCTGTAATTTCATAGTCAAGTATTTTCTTCCTTTTTTCTAAAGCCTCGACTTGAGATTTACGATCTATGCTATATTCATCACGCCTTTCTTTTATCCAGTCTAGCATAGCACTTTCTTCTCGTGCATGCTTTTCTTCAAGATGCTTTTTCTGTATGTTCCATTGACGCATTTCATTGTCATATTGTTGTTGCTGTTCTTGCATATCGCGCTTTTTACACTCAGCTCCCAATTTTGATGCTTCATCAAATCTTGATTGAAGAAAAAGATTTCTTTCATATCGAAGTAATGCTAAAAGCTCAGGTGACCGCCTTCGAAAAGCTGCAGGAGTTTCAGATCGAATAGGCTTACTTTTCATCAATTTTTCCATCTCAGCGTTTTGGCGGGCTTTCATAGAGTCCCATCTCTTTTGAGCTGAGGTTTCGAAATTTTTTTCATTTTCTGTAGTTTCTTCATTAACATTAACTTCATCAGAACGAGTTTCGTTCATTTTCCCGCGTAGGTTGGTAAGAGCTGTTTTACATCTACGATTGAATATAGAGCGTTGAGCATTATTAGAAAAATTGATCATCATACTATGAACTTCAATAGCTTTTTCGCGCTTGCTGAGTAATAAGTCTTTTTCATGCTTATTTTTATACATAGTTACGTAACCTCGAATATCTTCAAACGTATTGACAGGAGGATCTTGTTCAGAAGATAATTGTTTGAGTAAAGCTGATTTCTTTATTGGAGGAGCTTCACCTAAAACAGGAAGAGATGAAGCAAATCGATTTTTTTCCATTTGAATTTCTGATGTAAATGATGTTGTAAATTTTTATAAAAAACGAGTTTTTTTTTTTTTTTTTTTTTTTTTTTTTTTTTAACCGCTTGAACTTTGGTTGGACAAATATATGTTTGACGAAGGTAATAGAACAGTTACAGTAACATTATTTGACGGTGAAACAAAGATCAAAATTGATAATGTACCATCAGATGCAACAGCCAGTTCTCTTCTTTCAAGATTGCTTACTATTGATTTATTAAATAATGTTGAAGGTGACGTTGCTATAATGTGTGGTGATAATATTCTCTCTCGCTCAAGTTATATTGATGATGATGAAATTAAGCTTGTTATTCAACCCAAAAAAAGAAGGTTTTTTGTTTCGTTTTTCTTATTAATATTATTTTTATCTATTCATGCAACGCCTATAATCATGATTCTACTTGACTATCGTCTTTGGTATGTTTTAACTATATATGTGGTCAGCTTATTTGTTCTTGGTATTTTTTGCCTTATTTTAAAACCAAGCGCCAACACTTTTAATGATTTGTGGAATTTTGGCTCAACAAATATTGTTGTGATAGATGTATTGGTTCTATTTCTTAAATCCCTTTTGCCATCATTCAGATTGGAAAATGTTCTTTTAAATCAATAATCGATTTATATATATATATATATATATGCGAGATTGACAATTTTATCATACTGTTATTATTATAAAATAAATGCTTTCTGCGTTTTTCTTCAATATTTGTTTAAAATGATATTCATTTTAAAAAAGATTTTGCGTTTTAAACCAGATTTGAGCATATCTTATTTTTATTATGGCATATTCATTATTTGCTTGGAGTACTTCCTCTTTTATATTATTCAATTTGAAATCTTTAATCAACAATCATGCAATTACATACAGAGTCAAACCAGTCATTCATAAATCTTTTTAATTTATTAATTTAGCTTTTTAAACGTTGCTCCAAAGAAGTCAAAGTGCCTCAAATTTTGAATAAAAATCACGTTATATTAAAATTTGAATTTTAATTTGGCTAGATGAAGATTATTTCATTCACTTGTTCTCTTTCAAAATCTACAATTTGAATGAATGATATTTAATATTCCACAAATCATTTACAAATAAAACAAGGATTAAAAAATACGTTTATAATTTTTATTAGTGAAAAAAAAATCCTTTTTTTTCATGAATAGAAAATTTATAATCTAAAAATTATAATGAAATTAATTTTTCTGACATATTTAATATTTTAATATATTTTAATATATAATTTATATAACTATTCGGTTTAGATATTTGCATTTTATTATTTTAGTTTTTTTGATGGAGATTTAATCGTTAAATGATCCAATGGATTGAAAAATATAAATTTTGTTAAAATTGATTTGCTATTTTTTTTCAATTTTTTTTCTGTTTTTAGAAACCCAAATTATGGCAGAAGAAGCTGAAATTCAAAGAATCATTGAGATACTTGAACGCTACACTAAAGGACGATATAAGTTCGAAAGGATTCTTGGCCGCGGGGGATACGGTGTAGTATGTGCTGGTCTTGATACTCATACTGGACGTTATGTCGCTGTTAAACTTGTCGAACGAATTTTTGATTCAATCCTCGAAGCAAAACGTATTTTACGCGAAATCAAAATATTAGGGATTTTACAACATGAAAATATTACAGGCTTAATTGATGTTTGCGCAGCAGGTAGCTTTGCAAAGTTTGATACGATTATTGTCGTTATTGAATTAATGGATTCTGATCTTCATCAAATAATTTACAGCCAACAAAAATTATCTGTTGATCACAGAAGATTTTTTGTGTATCAAATTCTTCGAGGACTTAAATATGTACACTCTGCAAATATTATTCATCGCGACTTAAAGCCTAGCAACCTTTTAATCAACGCAAATTGTGATTTAAAGATTTGCGATTTTGGATTGGCTCGTGTTCAGGGAAACAATGAATTTTTATCTGAATATGTAACAACTCGATGGTTTAGAGCTCCTGAAGTTTTATTGTTCTATGGAACATACGGTCCAGAAATCGATATTTGGTCTGTTGGATGCATAATGGTTGAATTAATTTTACGCCGGCCTCTTTTTCCCGGAAAATCAACCTTAAATCAACTTTCTGTTATTGTTCAGATAATAGGTTCACCAACCGAAAGCGACTTGCGTGGCTTAACAAACGTTAAAGCAAGAAGATACATGGAATCACTTCCTCACAGAGACCCAATTGATTGGGCACAGGCACTTCGTGGAGCTACAGAAGAAGAAATTGATCTTATTTCAAAGATGATTTGTTGGGACCCAACTAAAAGAATTTCAGCAGATGAAGCTGTTGAGCATCCATACTTTGCAAAGCTTCATGATCCATTTGATGAACCTATTGCATACCCAGTTGATGAATTTGATTTCGAGAGAAATGATATTACAATGGATCAAATGAGAAGAGAAGTTTGGAGAGAAGTTCTTCACTATAATCCAAAATCACGCTAAAATATTTTTTTTTCATTAATGATATAATTTCATTAATCCAATTGTAATTAATTTGCCATAAAGATTCAGCCTCATTTATTTAATATTATCATTCTTTTTTTAATTTGTTCATAATACAGCCGTTTAGGAAATAGAATTTTTTTAGGAAATAGATTAACAACGATCATTTTACATTCAATTTTCAATTTAACAAAATACGATTTTTTTAGAGAACAAAGGAGTATGTACCTTATTTTATTATTACAAATAGTTATATATATAATAATAAATATAACTATGATGATTAATTTATTAAAGAATATTCTAAGATACATCAAATATTAGATTTTCATATAATTTTATTTTTCTAATTAAAAAGCTGATGTATGCTTAATTAAACATCATAAAATATTCATTTTTTTAAGTTTTACTAATATTTATTGAAAAAATAATAATTAGTTAAAATTAGTAGAAAAAATGGAACGACAAGGAAAACAAGCATAATAATAATTTATAAAATGTTCAAATATGAAAGTGTAATATATCTGTTTTTTAAAATAGGTAATATTAGTATTAAATTTAAAAAAAAAACTAGAAATTTTCTCATTCACTTGGAAAAATTATCAGATATAATGATAAAAAAGTTTTATAGTCACATCAACATGAAAATATGATCAATCTTCAAAGATGAAATATTGTTGAAATATTTGAAGTTTTCTAAAAAATGATGTAAAGGCTTCATTCTTCTTTCACAATCTGAAATATCGATATACATTCATTTGGAACAAGATTTTTTTGAAATTATTCTTCTTATGCATAGAAATATCATCTGAACTTTAAAAAAATTTATAGAATTGAATACAAAATGATCGTTGCTAATTATTTTCATAAAAAAAAATTATTTCCTCAAAAATTAATCCTAAAATTTTGGAAACTAGGCTTTTGTGTCCATATAAAAAAGTGTCCATTTAAATTCAAAAAGTGAGCTTGGATACAAAATTTTGTTCGTTATTATTTGAGAACTATTGAGTGTCCAAAATATCCATTTGGACACATTTATTTCAATTTTGGATACACTCTTAATTTTCAATTAATTAATTCCAATGAATTAAATGGATATTTGATCGTCGTGGTTAAATAATAAATGAGATTGTAAATATTATTATACATAAATATTTATTTATATTGTTTAATATTTTTATTAATTTATTATTTAATCTTTGTTATAATATTATTTATTTGATTTGTAAATTACATATTCTTAAATTTTATTCAATATATTATAATATTTTTAATATTTTTTTTTATTTTAAAAATATATTTTTACATATTTATAAAGTAATGAAATAATGAAGAAATAATACATATAATTACATTTTTACGAAAATATTTTTAATTTTGTTAAAGAAAAAAAATTGAGAGTATTATTCAAAATTTAAGAAAAAAAAATATATCGACTTTCACTTTTTTTCTTTAGCAAGACAAATTAAAAAATGTAGAAAAATGAATATGATATTTTCGTTTTTTTACAAAAGAAATATTATATGTCCAAAAAAAAATTTATGGACACAGATATTCAAAAAATACTCTCAAAAAGAGGATTTATAAAAATTTTGTATCCATCAAAATTCTTAAAGCTTCATCAAAAAGTTAGAAAATGGAAACTTTTTTATATGGACACAAAAGCCTAGTTTGGAAATTCCTCGGAGCACTTTTTGAGAGCTTCGCTCTCAAAAAGTGCTGAGAGGAATGTGCAAATCTCTCAAATGTGTCCACTTTTTGAACGTTCCTTTTAAAATTTCTCCAAAAATTCCTTTTTGGTCGGATACTCTCAAAAAGTTAAAAAATTGAATCAATCCTGATCTGAAAAATGACTTTTTCAATAAAAATCTTGAACCATTTATTTATTTTCAAAAATTTAAAGCTATGTTTGGACGAAATTACAATGCACTTCAAAATACAAATCCTGTATTTCAACATCCTCAAAATAATGGAATTGGCGTTTCTACTTATTCAAATCAGCCAACCAATTTTTTTAACTTTCAATTCCAAAATCAAACGATAAACAATAATTTTCCTGTACAACAGCCGCAATTTCCAATGAATTATTACCAACCGCCTTTTCAACAACCGCCAAATTACAACCAAAATAACGCAACTCAAGAATCTAACGATTTCTCTGAAAAATTAATTGCAACGGAAGGTGGCAAAGTGAGGCATATTTATTATATTTTGATCGAGATCAAGATAAAGCAGGTCTCCAAATCAGTGATATCTTATAAATTTAATAAAAATTTTAATTTTTTTATAATTTTATCTTTTTTAATTCAATTTTTTAACTTTTTGAGAGTATCCGACCAAAAGGAATTTTTGGAGAAATTTAAAGGAACAAAGTTCAAAAAGTGGACCATTTGAGAGATTTTTTTATTTCCTAAAATTTTTTTTTATTTCCTAAACGGCTGTACATAGATAATCATTCTTTATTTAATGAAAAGAAGACCCATTTTTGAGAAAATTGAAAAAAAAAAAAAAATATTTGAATGGTTATTTTCAATAAAAACTAGACCTTGAAAGCGGTACCTACCCGACCCCATTTGACAGGTCCTTCTTGGGTAGGGTCATTTTTTACCTGGGTAGGAAAATAACATATTACCTAAAGGTAAAATTTTACCCGGCCATTTATAAAGATGGTAATTTTTTACCAGACCATTTCTTTAATGATATTATTATTATTCTTGTCAGATATTCTATTGATAATATTTGAGATGCAATTTGCTACGGTATCATATGTTTGGATGATATCAATTTAAGTGATTCCAAAAAAATTCATTTTTTTTATGGAATAATAATCATAATATGAAAATTTAATATTAATTATGTTATTTGTTGGGTTTAGAATAAAGTTATAAATGTAATATTATAATATCAAAAAAAATTGAAATTGAATTTACATCAGCTTTTTCAGAGGAAAATTTTCCTTAAAGTTTGAATCAGATATTGAAAATGAATCAAGAAATCAAAATTATTAATGAAAAAAATTAATATTTATTATTTATTATTATAAATTAAATGAATAATTAAAGAAAAATAATCGGGTAATACTTAAACACTTCACTTGAATGGTGGGTAATTACCCTACCCGAAAAAAACGGGTCGGGTCCATTTTTTCAGGTTACCATTAGAAGGTATAATAAAAACTCAAAAAAATTCAACGTTTTATATTTTTTTAAAGTTTCATCAATCTGATTTTTCTTGAATGCATTCAGTTAAAATTCCAAGCTCAGAAGTCGTTATTTATGAAACACAAGGTAATGGCGTAATTCTTCTTGAAAAAAGCTTCTGATCAAAAATATTATTTATTTCTTATAAATTCAATAAATGGAGCAATTACATTTGATGGGATTGAAGGATCATCAATATTCGATACAAAACTGCAAGCTCTTAAGTCAATGCAAGCGAATTTTAGTCTTTCGATGGACTCTAATCCTGTTGTCGCCCAAGCTTTGGTAGGCGCTGCTCGATATGGTCCAGTATTATATATTCTTGTTGTTAAACAATCGGCTCCAATAGCTCGAATTCAAAATGCTCATACTATTTTTTCTGTAACAGACACTGAATTTTATAAAATTAATTTGCATTTCCATCCGCCATTGACACAACAAGAACAAAGGAGAATCGACAGAATAGTTGAATTTCCTGTTGCAGAATATCATATGTGGTGTGAAACAAAAGATCTAACTGTTCCCATATACTCAGATCAACATGATTCATCATTTTTATGGAATAAACATTGGACGAAAGTATTTGAAGATTTAGGACAAAAAGATGTTTGTATTGAACTTCTTCAAGGAACAGCAAATACTGAAATCATTTATTTAAATTCATCTAAAAAAGGAATTTCGCGTCAGCAGAGTCAAACATCGCAAGAGACGCTTATAAATAGTGATCAAACACAGCAATTTAAACCTACTTTGAGTGCCAACGCGTCAGCAAATAATTTATCTAATTTTAACAAAGTTTCGTCCCAAAACAATATAAGTCGTCAGTCAAGCAGCACTGGATTACAAACAGAAGGAATGTTTTACCGTTTTACTATTATTTCAATTCGTGAATCCACAAATGGAGGCACTCGTTATTATGCAAGAGGCATTGATAAAGATCACCATCCAGCAAATGAGGTAATGTGCCATCTTGTAGTTGAAAGCAACGATGGACACCTTTGGTCACACATATGGCGTCGTGGATCTATTCCAATTAAATGGAGTACGGTTCTTGCAAAAAATCTTCCTACTGTTTCTATTTCTATTCAACCAGATTCAGGTTCAGATACTCATTTTTATTTTGATTACTTGAAAACATTTTTCCCCGAAAACATTTTCTGCATTAATCTTTTGCATAATCATTCGACCAATTCAGAATATCCTTTATGCCTTGCTTATCAAAGTGCAGTTGAAAGGCTTGAAAACATTAGTTATATAGAATTTGATTGGCATAAAGAAGTAAAAGATAAGGGAATTTCAGGTGCAGTTGAATTGCTTTATTGTTGTCTTCCAGAAATCGAATTTACATATTCAAAAACCCAAACTGATATTCCAATTGCCCAAAATTCAAATAATAATGCAAAAAATCCAATTCAAAAGCGTGGTTCAAAGCCAAGTATATTTTCATCTCTCTCAATTCTTTTTCCAAATGAAATTTCAGATTCAGATTCACATACAAAACTCAATTTGGTTGACAATGAAAAAGTTCTTCTTCCAGAATTCGGCTGTCCTTTTACCAAAATACAAAAATCAACTGTTAGAATCAACTGTATGGATTCTCTTGATCGAACAAATGTTGTTTCATTTTTTTATGCTACTAAAGTTGTCTCTAATATACTCGAGCAAATTGGAGTTTGTGAATCAATAAAAACATATGAACAGTTGATGCAGCTTCCATTATCAATTCGTAATTTCCTTTGCGAATCATTTTTAGGTATTGGTGATTGTGTCTCTTATTTATATACAAATACCCCAGCTTGTATGACAGAAATATTTCATGAAGTTGCTGAAGATGATATAAAAACTAAAAGCGATTCATCAATAGCTGTTAAGAGACGATATCATAATTTCTTAACAGATCGAAAACGTCAAAAAGCATATAATATGTTTCTTGGTAAATGCTTTGAACAGCATATACCAAATGTTGATTGCTCAGAACTTCCAATTTGCGTTTCAATGGGATCAGCTCAATTTATGAAACCATTTTTAAGTGATGGGATATCATCATATACGATTAATTCAGTTGGCTGTAAAGCAATAATAATGTTATTAAGTGAAATTTGCTATGTGACTGATATCTATATGATCATATCACCACCAAATCCTCCTTCAACTGTTTCAATTAGCAGTTCTTTAGGATTTGGTATGAAAACGCCACTTGTAGAAAAAGTATCACTGCCATTCGTTACCAAACCGCAACCAGTTTTTATTAAGATTCCACCAGATAGAAATAACTATGAGCTCAATATGATGAGGTTTTTAATATTCGAGTTTGAAACTCGAACTGTTGATAAGAAAATGAAATTTATTCAGCCAGATACAATCACTCTCTCGAATATTTTTGTGTTTGGAAGAAGAACATGCAATCCAAGCTCAGTTAAAAAATATTATAATTTCACTTATCAAAATTTCCCAACATTTGACCAACAAAGTAAATTACATTCAAATATATCTCTTAATGAAATTTATTCAGCAAACCAAGATAATACAAAATTATCAGCTGGACAATCAATGGAATCACTTTATCTATCAAGTGATTCATATGGTTTTCGATCAGCATCATCTATTCAATTTATGTCTCCGCCAAGTAGTCAAGATATACCTTTTTCAAATCCAGTTAACACTTCGACCAGCAATATAGTTATTAATTTTATAAATTATTATTATGCTTGTTTTCCTTGTCATTTTATTAAACATAATAAAATATTCATTTTTTTAAGTTTTACTAATATTTATTGAAAAAATAATAATTAGTTAAAATTAGTAGAAAAAATGGAACAACAAGGAAAACAAGCATAATATTATGCTTAATTAAGCATAATATTATTATGCTTAATTAAGCATAATAACAATTGAAAGAATTTTGGAAATCCTGGCAGATGGACCAAAATATTTCAAAGAAATTTTATAATTCTTTTATTTTGTGAAAAAATAAAAAATGCTAAAATAATTGAAAGAATTTTATTAGTCCTGGCAGATGGACCAGATTATTTCTGAGAAATAATAATTCGATCATTTATTTTGTGAATAAAAAAAAATGCTAAAAAAATTGAAAGAATTTTTGAAGTCCTGACAGATGGACCAGATTATTTCTGAGAAATAATAATTCGATCATTTATTTTGTGAATAAAAAAAAAAATACTAAAATTATTGAAAGAATTTTGGAAGTCCTGGCAGATGGACCAGATTATTTCTGAGAAATAATAATTCGATCATTTATTTTGTGAATAAATAATAAAATGCTAAAAAAATTGAATGAATTTTGGAAGTCCTGACAGATGGACCAGTGTATTTCAGAGAAATTATAAATAATTTTTATTTTGTGAATAAATAAAAAATGCTAAAAAAAATTGAATGAATTTTGTAAGTCCACAGGTCCGATTCTATTTAAATCATTCTGAAAAAATTAATGATAATTAAATAAATTAAATAGATAAATCAATTGATGTTTATTAATAGCAAATCAGTTATTTGTTCAGTAAAAAATAATGTATTTTTTCAAAATGAAATATTCGTAAATAGAATTCAATTTCAACTCCAAAATTTTAGATTGGAGAAAAAAATAGTATTATATATTAACAATCATTTATTAAAAATATTATTTATCAGGTATTTGGCGAGAAAACGAACCTCGACAAAAAAATTCGAACGATAGATTCAATTCTTTCAATTTTTTTGAATGCAAAGTTCTCAATATACTCGTTAGACGATTAGAATTTCAATAAATTATTTTCATGCTAATAATTGAAAATTGAATATCATTGAAAGTATGTATTATTTATTATATATATTTCTTGATCAATTATATATATACATTTAATATAAATATTAAAATAAATTATAGATATAAAAATAAATAATAAATTAATAAATAAATCTAATGTAATCCTTTATTATTATATAAAAATACATAAAAATATCAATATAAAGTCAATTTATAACCATATCTCTCTTTTTATATTAATCTATTTTTATTTTGATAAAATTTGAATAAATATCTTATTAAAATAAAAATATAATTTTAATAATATATATATAAATATATGAATCTGCATTTATATTCAAAATATTAATATTTTTATTGAATATTAGAATATATAAAAAAAAATTAATCGTTTTTTATCTGAAAAATTTATCTAATAATTTCAATTAATTCAAAAAATTTGGGACCTATATCTCAATTTTCATTGAATTTTGAGAGATATTCTCAAATCATATTACAACTCTGATTTTTAACATCATCAACTTCAAAAAAAAATAATCTCAAATAATTGTGATAGTTCTTTCAAATAAATTCAAATGGATGAGCGTTTAAAATCTCTATTTCATATTTCAATAACCCCATACAAATTCCTGTATTCAAAAAAAAAAAAAAATTATTAATTATCTTTTCATCAAAATCGCTTTATATATTAATTCAGTTTTGAAGATGCTTTTAATAATTTATAAATTAATAGAAAAAGTTTAATTAATCAAATTGAATGGTAATTATATTTTCTAATAGAATTTATTTGAAAAAAATTCTGAGTATCTATTTTTTTTGAATTTTTTTTTTTCAATATTTTCAAATTTTCAAATTTTTTTCTCTTTATTTAAAGCCTCGGGATGATCTAATTCAATTAAAAAATTGTCTCTTCAAAAAAAATTTAGATTATTGAAATATGAAATTTAGATTATTTTTTCTGAAGAAATTCCACTTTTTGAGGGCACTTCAGAAATGTCTATCTATATTTGAGTTGATCCTTATTTTATAACTGATGAATGCAACAATAATTATTTCAGTAATTGATTCACAACATTGAAAATGATATAAAAAATACAATTTTCGAAGAATTTATTTCATATTTCAATAACCCCATACAAATTCCTGTATTCAAAAAAAAATTATTAATTATCTTTTCATCAAAATCGCTTTAAATATTAATTCAGTTTTGAAGATGCTTTTAATAATTTATAAATTAATAGAAAAAGTTTAATTAATCAAATTGAATGGTAATTATATTTTCTAATAGAATTTATTTGAAAAAAATTCTGAGTATCTATTTTTTTGAATTTTTTTTTTTACAATATTTTCAATTTTTTCTCTTTATTTAAAGCCTCGGGATGATCTATTTCAACTAAAAAATACAACTAAAATGATTTTTAAAAAAGAATAATTTTTCTCCACTTTTTGAAAAGAAGTTGATAAAATGGAATAAACATTTGAATTTTTTTCAATATTTATTCAAAAATAATTTTGTCAAAATATATGTTAAAAATATTAATCTCGATATACAATATAAAACAACTATAATTAATAATATATTTATAAATAAAAATATTTATATTAATTGTAATCCATAAATAATCATGA
The DNA here is from genome assembly GCA_039105265.1 of Tritrichomonas musculus. NCBI lineage: Eukaryota > Parabasalia > Tritrichomonadida > Tritrichomonadidae > Tritrichomonas > Tritrichomonas musculus. The sequence continues at coordinate 1,786,197 of JAPFFF010000015.1, read as the reverse complement.
AATAAATTTAATATATCAAGATATTCATAAAAAATCAGTTTTTAAAGTTTTTTATTTATATACAGTAAGTTGAAATTCTATATAGTCTTCTCAATTAACATATTTTATTTTATTTTAGATGGTTTTAATATTTACCCTATTCTATTTAATATTATCGGGAAATAACCAATGCCCCGAAGGGCAAGTAATTAACATATCCTCAGGTGAATGTAACTTCTGTCCAAGAGGTAAAGGAATCTTAGCAGATGGAAAATGTGGTTTTTGTCCCAACCTCCAAGGAATTAATCGACTGACAGCCAAATGTGATTTTTGTGATGAAAATGAATGCATCTATTTTGATGGATCATGCATCAATGCAAAATCAATCAATGCTAAAACAGATCCAATATCAAAGCAATGCACATGTGAAAGTTTCCATGAATATCATTCTCTTGGATATTGCAAAAAATGCGAAGAAAATTATTGTATTGATCCTGAAAAAAATGAATGTAAGAATATGAGCGATTTAGTAGCTATTGATAATGAAACAGGACAATGTATTTATTGCAGAGATGGACAATCTCTTGATCCTATTACAAGAAGATGCGTTATATGTCCAGATAATTCATTAAAAGGCCAATTAAAATGCGTATGCCCCACTGGGCTAGGCTTCGATCCAGATACACACCAATGCAGACCATGTAAAGACGGTGAACATGTTTTGGAAAACAATTATTGTGGTGTTTGTCCAAAAGGATATATTGTTGATGAGAACAATAAGTGCTTTAAATGCTCAATTGACTAAGGCTATGATCCAGTTATCAAGTCATGTGTAAGAATTAATTACAATCAAGGAAAAAATCATGAAACAGGAGAAATCATATCATGTCCATCTGGATCAGAATCTTCAGAGAGTTCAAATTTTACTTGCATCTGCAATAAGCTTGACAATGAGCACTTATATGGAATCCTTCCTGATGGTCAATGTGGAATTTGTGGTAATGAAACCAATGGACTAGATCAATATACAGGAGCTTGTACCAAATGCAAAGAAAATCAAGGTCTTGATATCAACAACAGATGCATTGAGTGTCCAGATTCAGAATATCTTAATCCAGATACAAGAAAATGCGAAAATAACTTAGAATCACCAAATCACTGCATGTTAGATAATTTTGTTGTTATTGAAACAACGCCAGAAATCCTTAGAGGCACTTATGGAGATTGCAGATGCCAAAATTCTAGCCATAAAATCGATATTCAGACACTACAATGCCGTGAATGCAGGATTGATGAGAAAAGTACAACTAACACATGTGAATCATGTCCATATAAAATTGATGGATATCAAATGTGCATTGACCCAGAAAATAATGAATGCAGATATCCTAAAAATTATGAAGGAATCAATTTAACAGATCATCGCTGCTATATATGCCCTGAAGGTTATGGTATTAATATGGACACAGTAACATGCGAAAAAATCAGATGGGATGAATGTGTAGATTATTATAATTTCATTAGAAATCCCATTTATCTAAAAAGAATAAGAGATCCTGTAACCAAAAAATGCCTTTGTCCTGAAAAACAAGGTTTAATTAATGATATAAATGGCAAATGCGATTTTTGTCCCCAAGGAAAAGGAATTGCATCCAATTTGGTATGCAGTGAGTGTAGTGATAATGAATGCATTGATAAAGAAACTAGAAAATGCAGAGAATTAAATGAAACCGAAGGAGTTGATGTGTATAGCAAAGAATGTTTAACATGTCCAAGTGATTCTTCTCGAGATCTAGAATCAAATCGATGCATTTGCACAGATCCAAACAAAGGCTTTGATACTCTAACGGGAAAATGCGTTCAATGCAATGAAGGAGAATATTTAGATAGTTCAACATCAACATGTATGAAATGTACGGACGGATACGGCTTGGTTTCTGGAAATTGCCAAAGATGTCCTTATTCTGAAGGCGTTAATAATAGAACCAGAGAATGTGGACCGTGCCCAGAAGGAGAAGGAATTCTCCCAACGACCAATATTTGTGGTGTTTGCCCTGAAAACACAACATACAATAACGAAACTAAAAGATGCCAATGTAATCCACATTTTTATGAATCAAGTGGAATGTGCTTGGAATGTTCTGATCGGAAAGTTCCAAATGAAGACAAACAGTCATGTTATGAATGTGGAAGTTATGAATGTATCGATCCGATCAATTTTACATGCATTGATTTTAAAGACTTGGAGAACACTGCTAAAAATCCAGATACATATTTATGTATGAAATGTCCAGAAGGTTCATCAATAGTTGATAACGTATGCAAATGTGACGGAAACAAAGGTTTTAATGCAAATTTCACCGCATGCATCGATTGTTCACCTGATGAATTCATAGATGATACTGGACGTTGTGGAAAATGCAAAATTAATCAATGCATTGATAAGGCAACACGCCAGTGCAAAAACACACGAGAGAATCCGTATTACTATTATATGGATTTAGAAACATCAGAATGTTTGACGAATTGTGACATTTATGTATATGATTCCCCTATTTGTAAATGCCCAGCAAATTCAATAAATTATGGAAGATTTTGTGAATGCCCAATTGGAGAAGGAATTGTTAACGCCACTTGTAGCAAATGCCCATTTAAACAAGGTATAGTAAGACATAATCAATTTTGTCAAGAATGCGAAGAAGGATACTGTATTGATCCTAATGGATTCTGTATAGAGATTATAAATGGAATCAATAAAACAGATGGAAAATGCATTTCTCAATGCTCTGAAGGCGAAGGCATCAATCCAATTACTAAAATTTGTGGCCAATGTGAAGAAAATGAATGCATCAATCCAATTACTGGATTATGTCAGTTACCATTAGAAAATGATATAATTGATCCAGATACTAAGTTATGCCAATGTAAAAATAATTTGTTTTATAACTCGACGACATTTAAGTGCCAAGAATGTCATGAAGAAGGATACTGTATTGATTCTAGAGGAATTTGCCAATCAGCATCAATAAAAGGTTATTCAATTGAACCTGCCACTAGAAAATGTTTGAGTTATTGCTCAACTGGAATTGACCCAAAAACATATTTATGTGGTGTTTGTGCTAATGGGTCAATTATGAATGAGAATTCATTTTGTTCTTGTCCTGATAAACAAGGAATAATAGAAGAAACAAATGAATGTGGCGAATGTCCAAAAGGTAATAGCATTCATGATGTAACAAATCGTTGTATACTATGTCCAAAAGGATATGCAGTTGATCCAGAAACTATGAATTGTTTTAGATGTTTTGATAACAAGTATGGAATTGATCCAGAGACAAGAGAATGCATTATTTGCACAAAAGGAATTGATCCAGAAACCAGAGAATGCGGTGAATGTGGTCCAAATGAAGGAATTTCGTCTGTAAGTGGAGAATGCATGAAATGTAAATATCCAAAAATTCTTAATCCAGAAACTAATGTTTGCACATGTCCAAAAGGGCAAGCATTTGACTATTACAGATCGGATTCTTGCTTTAATTGCTTATATGGCATTGACCCAGATACATACTTATGCGATGATTGCTATAATAAAGGTTTAGGAGTTGATCATGATACAAGAATGTGTAGAAAATGTAATCCAGATGAAGGTATAGATCCGGTATCAAAAGAATGTATCAAATGTATAGGAGGCACATTTACTTTTAATAATAATTTTTGTCTTTGCCCGGCCAAAAAAGGATTTGATACAAAGACTCAAACATGTATAACTTGCGAAGAAGGAAAAGGAATAGATCCTGAAACAAACAGATGCACTTATTGTCCATTAGGTAAAGGAATTGATCCTGATACTTTAATGTGCGTTGATTGTCCCAATAATCAAGGAATCGATCCTATAAGTAGAAAATGTACTATTTGCTCAAATGGAACAGGAATTGGCCCTGGTAATGTTTGTACACCATGTGAAGAAGGCCTAGGATTCTTCATAGAAATGGGATCCTGTATTGACTGTTCACAGAAACCTTTTATGAAACTTGATAACACTACAAAACAATGCGTTTGCTCTGAAGGAATGGGAATAAACGAGAATTTTGATTGCATTCTTTGTCAAAATGGTCAAGGAATTGATCCGATTAATGGATTATGTATTGATTGTCCTTATGGACAAGGCGTCAATCCTGCTGATGGAAAATGTGTTCAATGTTCAGAAGGTGAAGGAAAAAATATGACAACTGGTCATTGCACAATGTGTTCTTCAGGACAAGGAATTCTTTCAAATGGCTTTTGCGATGAATGTCCTTTTGGCCAATCACCAGATGAAACTACTAATAAATGCAAATGCCCTCAAAAACAAGGATATGATTATCTTCTAAATAGTTGTAAAAAATGTAACAAATATGAAGGAATTGATCCTGTTAATAATAGTTGCCGAATTTGTAATAATCGAATAGGCGAAGGAATTGATAAAGACACAGGATTATGTAAACAATGTGAAGCAATTAATCTTACTAATGGTGAATGCATTACATGCCCTACTGGTTCTATAGTAGATCCAATAACTCATTTATGCATATGTAATGATGGCGAAGGTATTGATCCAATTACTAATACATGCGGACAATGCGCCTCAGGTAGCATTGATCCGATAAATGGTGAATGCACAACATGTAATGATAGTCAAATGAAAAATGAAACAAGTAAAAAGTGCATTTGCCCATTAAAACAAGGTTTTATTGATTTGGTTGATAAAATTTGTCAAGATTGTTTACCAGAACAAGGAATTGATCAGTTTACTTATCAATGCAAATATTGCGATCACTCACAATGTATTGATGAATCAACTGGATTTTGCATCGAAATTCCTGAAGGATTTGGAATAGATCCTTTAACTAAGAAGTGTAACAAATGTCCTACAAATTCTATATGTGATCCAAAAAATCATAAATGTAGGTGCGGATATGGATTTGGATTTGATCCAGAAAGTGGAGAATGCGGTGAATGCAAGATTGGTCATGGAATTAATGAAACAACTGGCAAATGTGGCCAATGTGAAGTTGGTTTTGGAATTAATCCTGAATCAAGAATATGTTCAAAACACCAATATTCTAAATATTGCATTGATCGATTTACTGGAGAGTGGAAGATAAATGAAAACCAACAAGAAGCTGAATCAGATACATATTTATGCACATGCATTGTTGGATATGGATTTAGCAAACAAAAAAATAAATGCGTGAAATGCAATGATGGAGAAGGTACCGATTCAGTAACAAATGAATGTATAACTTGTCCAGAAGGATATGGTATTTTTGCTAAAAATGGAAAGTGTATTCCATGTTCAGGCGACAAATTAATTGAAACTGATACTAATATATGTATTTGTGCAGACAAAAAAGGATTCAATTCTAATTATGAATGCGTAGTTTGCCAAAATTACTTTGGTTCACATTATGGAGTTGATTTTGAAACTAAAATGTGCAGGTATTGTGATGATAATATCAAAGAAGCATTTGATCATGAAACGGGATATTGCAGGAAATGCAATGATGATGAAGGTATAGATAAAAATACACATGAATGTGTAAAATGCCCAGAAGGAGCATTTCCAGATCGAGAAAACCATCAATGTATATGCCAAGAAGGATTGGGCTTTGATCCAGAAACATATGCATGCATATTATGTGATGAAGAATTAAACTATGGAATTGATACTATAACAGGAAAATGCAAACTTTGTAATGGATATGATGAATTTATTGATCCAGTCACCAAGAAATGCACATGCGGAAATAAGAAAGGATATGATTCAAATCATAATTGTGTTGATTGTCCAATTGGACAAGGCATCAATCCTGGAGATTTTCGATGTATTGAATGTCCAGAAAACCAATGTATCGACCGAGTAAGTCTCAAGTGTAAACCATTTTCAGAAGGACAAAAACGCGAGTTAAACACAAGCTTTTGTACATGTGAAACAGGTCTTGGTTACAATGAATTGACAGATAGTTGTGATACATGTGATGATGGTTATGGAATTGATTCGACAACAAATCTTTGTAAAGTGTGTGAAACAAATGAAGGCATTGACTCAATAACTCGTGAATGTAGGCAATGCAACCGCGATGGTGAAAAAGTTGATGAAAAAACAAAGCATTGCACATGCCAAGATAAGAAAGGTTATGATTCAAATCATAATTGCGTTGATTGTCCAATTGGACAAGGCATCAATCCTGAAGATTTTCGATGTATTGAATGTCCAGAAAACCAATGTATCGACCGAGTAAGTCTCAAATGTAAACCATTTTCAGAAGGACAAAAACGCGAGTTAAACACAAACTTTTGTACATGTGAAACAGGTCTTGGATTCAATGAAATATCAAAGAAATGTGAAGTATGCAATGAAGGTTTTGGAATTGATCCAATTTCTAATTTATGTGGAAAATGCAAACCAGGTGAAGGAATTATTGACAATGAAACATTATTATGTGGTCCATGTCCATTTAGAAAAGGAATCAATGAAACTAGTGGATTCTGTGTTGAGTGTGATGAATATGAAGGTATTAATCAAGTGAGTAAAATATGTGGAAAATGTCCAAACCAAGAAGGTATCAATGAAACAACTAAATTATGCCAAAAATGTAACAATTTGAATGGTGAAGGAATTAATAATCAAACACGAATCTGTGGCAAATGTGAAAATGGACAAGGTATTGATTCAGAAAGTGGTGTGTGTGCTATTTGTCCAGAAGGCTCAGGAATTAATTCTATTAATCACTTTTGTGAATGTGTAGGTAACATGGGATTCGATCCTGAAACTAAAAAATGTATTTCATGCAAAGATAAAGAAGGAATTGATCCTGAAACTAAAATGTGTGGGCCATGCAAAGAAAATGAAGGAATTGATCCTGAAACTAAAATGTGTGGGCCATGCAAAGAAAATGAAGGAATTGATCCTGAAACTAAAATGTGTGGGCCATGCAAAGAAAATGAAGGAATTGATCCTGAAACTAAAATTTGTGGGCCATGCAAAGAAAATGAAGGAATTGATCCTGAAACTAAAATTTGTGGGCCATGCAAAGAAAATGAAGGAATTGATCCTGAAACTAAAATTTGTGGGCCATGCAAAGAAAATGAAGGAATTGATCCTGAAACTAAAATGTGTGGGCCATGCAAAGAAAATGAAGGAATTGATCCTGAAACTAAAATTTGTGGGCCATGCAAAGAAAATGAAGGAATTGATCCTGAAACTAAAATTTGTGGGCCATGCAAAGAAAATGAAGGAATTGATCCATCAAGTAGAATTTGTACTAAATGCAAAGATGGAGAAGGAATCAATATGAATACAAGAATCTGTTCTCCATGTGAAGCTGGAAATGGAATTGATTCATACACAGGCGAGTGCACAAAATGCAAAGATGGTCAAATAATCGACACTAAAACTCAAAAATGTATCTGTTCTAATAAAGAAGGATTTGATCATGTTACGCATGAATGTGTCAATTGCTCAAGTCAATATGGTATTGATCCAATAACTCACGAATGCGTTCATTGCAATGAAGACAAATGCATTGATCGAAATAATGGCATCTGCACGTCATATCCGGAAAATCAAATCAAGAATTCAAACACATTTATCTGTCAGTGTATCACCGGATTTGGCTACAATCCAACAAATGATAAATGCGAAAAATGTGCAGCAGGTCAAGGAGTTGATCCTGTAACAAATCAATGCACAGAATGCAAAGATGGCGAAGGAATAAATTCAGTCACAATGTTCTGGAAGATGTCCATCTGGCCAAGGAATTGATCCAACAAATGGAACATGCATCGTTTGCGGCGAAGGTGAAGGAATCAGTCAAACAACAAGAAGGTGTGGAAGATGCCAACAAAATGAAGGAATCGATCCAACATCAAAAGTTTGTGGCATTTGTAAGACTGGATTTGGTATTGATTCAACAAGTCCTTATTGCAAAGAATGTAGTGTTAGCATGTGCTCAATCTGTTCATCAAATTATAGTTATTGCTCATTCTGTAGTGGAAGTTATGTTGCTAGAAATGGACTTTGTATTAATAGTGATATTGAAGCTGTTGAACCTCCTACTGAACAAGAAAAAGAGGAACTACGTTATAAAGAAACAAATGAAAACACAATCACTATTGATAAAAGTGATGATGCTTCACAAAACAAAAATTATTATGTTCACATCCCTTCAAAAGAGAATAACAAAGTAGTAGTAGTAGAAGACATGAGCAAAGCCAAAGTTGAGCTTTTAATTGACAAAAATATTCAGAATGTAACAATTCAGCCAAACCCAAACACTCCTTTAGAAATTGTAATTGAATACCAAAACACAGATGACGATGAAAACGCTGATCAACCGGTAATTACAATCGATACGACATCTGCCAAAAGTGCTGAAACATCGCTTAAAGGAGAAGGTCAATTAATAATTCAAGGTAAAAATGAAGAAAGTACTTTGAATCTCAATCAAATTGTTCCAAAGAAAGATGGCGAAATCAAAATCCATTCAGATTCGAGAGTTAATGTAAACCAAATCAACTTGTATGGAAATTCAAAAGTTGAGTTCACTAATAAGGATAAAAAGGCAGTTGTTAACTTGGTTACTCTTCAACAAAAAGCATCAACTGAACTTGATAACGTCATCATTAACGGTTATTTGAAAGCAGGTTTGTATTCGATAATTTCTCTCACTGAAAACGTTGATATTGCAAATACAAAAATCGAAATTTCCTCAAACGAAACACAAAGTTCGAATCCAATTTTGATTGGTGATTTGAGATCGCCACCTAGTCATATTTCAATTCAAGATCGAAATGTTGGTGCACTTCTTGAAGAGGACGATGTTTTCGTGATTGCTGAATCAGATAAAAACAAATTTAAATGCTCAGAATGGGTAAAGTCATTCGATGCTTCATCTAATTCGAAATACAATCATGCCGATTGCATTGATGCAAACAACAACATGAAAAGACTCATTGCTAATCATAAAGATGATTCTAAAGGATTGAATGGTGGTGCAATTGCTGGAATCGTCATTGCTGTCGTTGTTGTTGTTGGAGTTGTCATCCTTTTGGTTTACTTTTTCGTCATTCGTAAAAAGAAATCAAATTCGTATAATGAAGATGATTCATTTTCATCTGAAGGAAAAGAACAATCCATTCACGACAACAAAGATTCAGATGATTCAGAAAATGATGGAGCTTAATTTAATAATAAAAACTTTAATTTTTTAAATATCTTTTTATATTCAAAATCCGACTGAATTTTTTTTTTTTTTTTAAATCATTTCATGCATTTCGTTGAAGATGAAAAATCTCATGAATATATCGACAAATTGCTTACTGCATAAAACTTAAAAAGCAGCAGAAATAAAAATTAGAAGTAACTAGGTCAGATGTAGTGTAATTCTCTCTCATTTTCATTTATCGGTACATAAAAATGATAACGATGAGACACGTTGATGTATGAACAACTTGTTCTAAGTTTTTTCTTTTTGTAAATTTGATTCTCCTTTTCCTTCAGATGAAAACGAATCCAAATTTTTAGATAATAATAATTTAATTCATTGTTATCTGGCGGTTTGTTGGTAAGTCTTTGTTTTCTTTGAAACCAAAACAGATCAAATTATTTGAATAATATATAAATTTGAAAAGGTCATTCTGAATTGGAGAGAAAATTTTCCCCACGGAAAAAAGTTTTGGAAATTTTCAAATTGTACGATAAAAATACATTCAAAAATAGTATGAGTGTATTTTTACTTTAAATACCTTAATTCTCATTTTTCTTAAATATCTAAAATATAACATTTGTTTTTTAGCCTTAAAATTTGCTATTCAATAATTATTGATCATTCTTAATTTAATCTATTTTTTTTTATTATTAATTCATATAACAAAATACTTTTTTTCAATCTTTAAACAATTCTATCTCTTGATCTCTCTGCAAAATTATAGTTGGATCGGCGTCATACGATAATAAATAATTATTTTCTCTCAGGCATTTCAATATCTCTTCAAATGATGGACGATCTTTTGGATTGCTCAACAAGCATTTAGATATCAATTCAATGCAACATTCAGTAATTACAGAAGTAAATTTTCCATTTGTAATATTTTTCATATCACATTTCATATTTTTATCACCCATAAAAATAGAATATAGTACAAGTCCAAATGAATAAACGCTGGAATTAACATCACTAATATTGTCACTTTTTCTTTTTAATAAGCATTCATTAAATTGACTGAAACCGAAATTGATTTTTGCATGAAAAACTGAATTCAGCATTATGTTATCAATTTCAAAATTACGACATACCAATCCATTATGATGCAAATAAATCATTCCATGCAAAATTTCAACAATAATTCTTATTTTCAATGTGTTGTTAATGATACTGAAATTCAGACAATCTTTCAATTTGAAATCGACAAATTCAGACAAAATTGAAACATCTGAATTTTCATGAAAATGAAAAGCATGAAGCTGACATATACATGGATGGTGGAGTGAATATAGTAATTCAAATTCTTTTATCAAATTTTGAATATTTACACATTCGCATTTAAAATCTTTTCTCAAAAACGGTTTCTCGGTTTCTTGGTTTTCTTCTCAACTGAAAAATCATTCTGACAAATTTTCGATACTAAAAAGAAATCGTCTTCAACAAATGAATATTCACCAATAATGCACCGAAGATTGCTGGTATTTATCTCATCATTTATTAATTCAGAATTATTATGTCAATTTTCGTCATCTATTTTCAAATCATTGTTTCTCATTTCATCATATTCTAACTGCGATTTATTGATCTGTTTATTGTTTATTTCTTCAATTTCTAGCTGTGATATATTGCATGATAAATCGTCATCTATCTTTGCATTATTGATTTCTAACAGTGATTTATTTGTTTTAGTTTTATTACTTTTTTGATCGTTCATTTTATGTGATTCATTGTTGCATCCTTCTTCATTTTCTAAAAGCGAGCTATCGCTTCCCAATTCTTCATTTTCGAACTTTGAATTTCCGGCTCTTTCAATTTTTTACTTCATCGACATCAAAATCACCTCCAAAATACGAAAAGTCGTTTGACAATTCATCGTAAATCTCAGAAAAAGAAGGCCTTTCGTCAGGCCAAGCATTTGAGCACTTCAGAATCAATTCTTTCATTTTTTTTTTTGTTACATTTTTTGGAAAAAGAGGACGATAGAAAAGCCTGTCTCAAATCCAGGCATTTTTCCAGTCAACAGTTCATAAGCAATCATGGAGAACGCGTATTTCTATGATTATTTGAAAAACTTTGTGATTTATCAAATATATTAACTTGAAAATCGTTTTTTGGTAAACCCTCTCTAAAAGAATATTAATTTTCTTTGGAAAATGTAAAAAACACCAAATAAGCGATGGTGAAACTAAATATACAATTTCGAACGATTAATAAGTTTCAGAATATAATCTGAAATCATATTCCAAATAAAAGTTTTTATATTATTATGTATAAATGATATAGTCTAAATTTGTTGAAAATGAATCCTCTACGGCTGACAGCAAGCATATCTTCATATGTTACAAGAGCTCAACCAAATGGAAATAAAATTCATCAATCAATAAAAATTTATAAATGAAGAAAAAAAAAGTAAGTTACAAGAGCAATAAATTAATTAAATTTTAATAAATTTATATAACAAATGAAGCATAAATGTTTCTTCTTTTATGATTCATCTTCATCATTGCCTAATTCTCTCATTTTTTTTAAGTATTCATTTGCTTTCTCATCATCTTTTTCAACTCCTTCTCCTTTCATATACATAAACATTAGAAGAAGTATCGCCTTTTTATTACCAAGATCAGCTGCTTTTTTATAGTATTCAATTCCTTTCTCGGTATTTTTTTCAACTTCATCTCCTTGTAGATAAAGACTTCCGATTTTTAATAGTGCATCTGGATCACCAAGTTCACCTGATTTTTCTAAGTATTCAATACCTTTTGAGCTATTTTGTTCAACTCCTGTTCCTTTTAGATACAATATACCTAGATAGTACATCCCTGTTGGACTGCCAAGTTCTGCGGCTTTTTCAAAGTATTCTTTAGCTTTCACATAATCTTTTTCATCTTCACTTCCTTGCATTAAAAGACCACCAAAAATGCATAGAGCTTCAGGATCGTTAATTTCACTTGCTTTATCAAATATACCCGACTTTTCTAAGTATTCTTTGGCTTTACTGACATTTCGTTCAACTCCTTTTCCTTGTAAATAAATAACGCCAAGTTTTTTTAAAGCATCCATATTACCGAGTTCACCTGCTTTTTCATAATATTCTATAGCTTTCTCGGTATTTTGTTCAATTCCATCTCCTTCTGCATAAAGATTTCCAACAACCAATAATAAATCTGGATCATCAAGTTCACCTGATTTTTCTAAGTATTCAATAGCTTTTGAGCTATTTTGTTCAACTCCTAGTCCTTTTAGATACAATAAACCTAGACTAAAAATCGCCTTTGAACTGCCAAGTTCTGCTGCTTTTTCAAAAAATTCTTTAGCTTTCACATAATCTTTTTCATCTCCATTTATTTGCATTAAAAGGCCTCCCATTTGAAGTAGTACATCAGGATCGTTAATTTCACTTGCTTTATCAAATATACCCGACCTTTCAAAGTATTCTTTGGCTTTACTGATATCTCGTTCAACTCCTTCTCCTTGTAAATAAATAAGGCCAAGTTTTCTTAGAGCATCCATATTACCGAGTTCACCTGCTTTTTCATAATATTCTATAGCTTTCTCGGTATTTTGTTCAATTCCATCTCCTTCTGCATAAAGATTTCCAACAACCAATAATAAATCTGGATCATCAAGTTCACCTGATTTTTCTAAGTATTCAATAGCTTTTGAGCTATTTTGTTCAACTCCTAGTCCTTTTAGATACAATAAACCTAGATAAAACATTCCTTTTGAACTACCAAGTTCTGTTGCTTTTTCAAAGAATTCTTTAGCTTTCACAAAATATTTTTCATCTTCACTTCCTTGCATTAAAAGGCAGCCGATTTGAATTAGTGATTCAGGATCGTTAATTTCACTTGCTTTATCAAATGCACCTGACCTTTCTAAGTATTCTTTGGCTTTACTGATATCTCGTTCAACTCCTTCTCCTTGTAAATAAATAAGGCCAAGATTTTTTAAAGAATCTAAATTACCGAGTTCACTTGCTTTTTCAAAGCATTCGATCGCTTTCTCGGTATTTTTCTCCATAAATAATCCTTCTGAATAAAAAATTCCAATAAAATGTAGAAAATCAGGATCGTTAATTTTCTCTAATGCTTTTGAGTTGCCACGCATAACGGATTTTTTATAGTAATCTATAGATTTTTCTGAATTTTGTTCAACTAATTTTCCTTCTTCGTATAGATTGCCGTAATAAAATAGTAAATCTGCATTTTCAAGTTCATCTGGATCTGGAATTACAATTCTTGCCGATGAAGTTAATCCTTCAAAAGCAGATTCACCGATTGAAATCACAGATGCTGGAATGGTGATACTTGTCAACGAAGAACATTCATAAAAAGCTTTACTTCCAATAGATGTTGCTGAGGAAGGGATCTTAACTTCTTTTAATGAGTTGCAACCTTGAAATGCTGAATCAGGAATTCTTTGGAGATAATTTGGTAGTGTGATTGATTCTAATTGCTTCTTCACAATTTGATCCTTTATATTCCTGCATACATCTTCTGGATTTACATTGGTCAACGGGCATTCATTGAAAGCGTCATTTCCAATTATAGCATCCAAATGCGGAATTGTTATTTGTACCAATGATGAGCATCCATCAAATGCTTGATTACCAATTAAAGTTACGGAAGGAATTGATATTTCTTTGAGTGTTGAACATCCTTTAAAAGCACCATTGTATATCGATAACACCGATTGAATTTGAATATGTTTTAACGACAAACATCCTTCAAAAGCTTGTGATCCAATTGAAGTCACTGAAGTAGGAAGTGATACTTCTTCTAACGATGAGCATCCTTTGAAAGTTTCACTTTCAATTGAAGTTACTAATGATGGAATTGTAATTTGTATTAATGATGTGCATCCACAGAATGCACCTGCTCCGATTGATTTTACCGAAGGAGGAATTGTTATTTGAGACAATGATGAACACATTTCAAAAGCCCAAAATCCAATTGAAATTAATGAAGGAGGTATTTGTATTTCTGTGATCAATGAACATCCTCTGAATGAATCATTTTTAATTGAAGTAACAGATGGATCTAATCTGATGATGTTAAATTCTTTTTCACTAAAATCATTTTCATTTGCATCAAATTGTGTTATAAATACAGAGATCATTAGTTTTGCTTGGTTCTCTTTTTTATAATTTAAAACTTGTTTATGAATATCTTCAAAATGTGCTGATGGATATTTGATTTCAATATCAGAATCATTATAATTTTTTAATTCATCAATGAGCATTTTTTTATCATACAATTCTTCTGTCTTCTTCCAATTCATACCTATGAGAAATGAGTAAATAATAAAATGAAATGATTTAATTCAATAAAATTTTAAGAATTTATCCTGGGAAAAATGCACTTTTTCATAAAATTTCTTTTAAATTTCTCTCAATTTGTAAGATTTAAAACTTTAATATCCAAATAAATTATAGTTGATGTTTTAAAATAATTATATAATATTATTTATATTATATTATAAATTTATATATTTAATAATAATTACTTTTTACCTTTTATTTCATAAGATATTAATAAGTTAAAAAATCAATTTTTCAGAATTCAGAAAATACTGTCTTTTTTTTTTAAAAATTTTTGCCTTTCCTAAAAATTACAATAATTAAATAAATGAAGATCCTTAATATATAAATCATGCTACATATCAATCATGTTAAAATGAACAGAACGCCAGAAATGTTAAATTTGATAAAAAATAAATAGTTTTTTATGAATCTACATACATACCTTCACATTTCTTATTGACAGAAATTTCAAAATAAAAACTTTTTTTTTCACGATCATCATTAATATCCAAAAAATATTGATTAATTTTTTTATTGAAAGTAATTTAATTTGGATATTTTAATTTGATTTGAGAACTATTTTAATATTATAAATATAATTTTAATTTTTAATCAAAGAATAAAAAAATCGTTTTCCGCCAATTGCATATATTTTAAATGAACAGAAGTATATGAATACAAAAAAATGTTTTTTCAAACTAATATGTTGTTCACTTAATATTTCTTATTGAGATATTTTTTTATAAATTTATTTTTAATTCGAAAATTTCGGTTTCAAAGTACTCGATATAGAAGTGCGAGAACTAAAATAACGTATTTTTTGTTTTAAAAAAGGATTGATTTTTCAAAAAATAATTCGTTAGCCTTATGATTTTTTTAATAAAATAAAGTATATAATTGATTATGTATATTACATATCAGTATCAAACTATTTGAAAGTTCATACGTCGAAATTTAAATTTTACATATTTTCAAGAATATGATTGAAGTTGAACCAATATTGATTATTTATTCATTTCATCATATTCTAAATAATATTATTGATATAATTTCTAATTAATATATATATAATATTATAATATAAATGAGATAAATTTATTTTAACAAAAAAATTATAGAAAATGTAAATATCTAGCTATAATATTAATTTTATGGGGATAATAATTTTATATTAGAATTAAATTATATTGTATGATATTATATTATGATTATTTATAAATCCGATCGACGGGCGTAGTTTTATTTTTATATTCACAAAAAGTTATAAAAGAATTGAGTAGAAATGTTCGTTAGGCTTAAATCCCCTCAAAATTCAATGCAATGTTCGTTAGGCTTAAATCCCCTCAAAATTCTGTACATATTCCGTTATATAATATTTTATTAATATTTCTTAAATATCAGTAAATCAAAAATAAATAAAAAGTAATATATAATTTTTGGACGAAATTTATTTTAAAAAATATTTTTTTTTATCTTGAAATAGCAAACAGAGGACAGATCTTATCTTCAATAATTTTATAAATCTACTTTCACACTTTATACGCTTAATACTTTCATTAAATTAAATAATAATATAATAATAACAGGCTATTATAATGAATAAGACTAAAATAAATAATTATCAAGAATTTCAGATTATATCTATATAAACCATGCATTATTCGTTAAAGAAATAATTATTAAACCAATTAAATATCAGTTATTTGTCAAATGACAACAATAAAACATATTTTTGAGAATCTTTGTTTCATAATCGTAACTTTTAACCAAGGAAATAATTTAATTTATGAATTATCAAATAATATCATTGATATTAGTAATAATATATCATTTTATGCTATATTCTTTGTTTGTTTAAATTTCGAATATTGAAATCCTTTAATTGCTCAACGATTACAAAAGTTAAAAATGTGAATATTTAAATTATTTTATTTAAACAAATATAAAAATTACCTTAAAAAACAAATTATTTGGTGCTCTTTTTTTATTTTTTTAGAAATAAAAATTTGAATTGTTTATTTTCTCATATTCAATTTTAAAATCAATATACTATTACTTGTAGCGAACCAAATTAAACAATTATACATTAATTATACATTATTTTACCTGTGTAAATAAATATCTAAATTTGAAATAAATTGGTTAACCAAAGGTAGTTCTCGCACCTCTCTCGATATCTTTAAAAATGAATGAAAGTGAAAAACTCATATGTGAAAATCTTTGTAAATATTGAAATATAATATTATACAATTTACGAATAATTTTATTTTATTAATAAAACTTTCCATTTATTATAAAAGACAAAAAATAATCCTATTAATACAAGTAAAATAATATCTACGGAATTAAGCAAAGATAAAAGTATAATGGGAGTCGTTCTTCAAAGCTTCAGTGGAATTCATTCAATCTTAATTGAATTTTATAAATTACATTCGATTATTCCATTCAAAGTGATAAAAAGATATATACCTGAAACAGACAGTGGAAATGAATTCATAATTATATTCAAGAAGCCTGTCGTTGGTGCTCGAGTTGATATTCAGGTTATTGATTCTGGTATTCTTAAAGAACCTAAAGTAATGCTGATTTAAATTGAATTGGAAAATAATATTCTTTATTGAATAATTATCTTGTTTTATCAGTAAACTATTCATGATGTTAATTACTCTAAATTTGAAAGTAATTTAATCGTTTGCTTTTTTGAATTCAGAATTGTTCAGAAATTGAAATTTAACGTGTTTTGAGAAACTTTTTGAGAAAATTGAATAGAAAATTTTTCATTGAAATAAGTTTAATGCATTTCGAATTGCCTCCAGAATCTGTGACAGCTCGAAATGCTAGTAAGTCTGTGAAAAGTACTAGAAGGCCACCTACAAATACGCAAGAAAAAAGAACGGCTCATAGACAGCAAAGAAACGAAAATTATGCAAATAAGTACCTTCGGGATTTACGTCGATCATTCGATGATTCAGATGAAGATAATCTTGGTTCATTAACGCCAGCCCAATGGATGAATTCTTCAATTCGATTTTATTTGAGAGAAGGAAAACTGTCAAATGAAGATTATGAGCAATATTTTTTACGGATAGATGCCAATTGTGATGGAAGAGTTTCATGGGATGAACTTGTAGAATATATTTTACTTGAATTAACTTCAATGACAGGAGCTCAAATTGTTGATTCACCAATAACATTAAATCGATCACCTGTTTCACCTCAAGTTTTTCAGCATAAGCATCGAGAATCTATTTTTCAGGTAATAGTTTCCTCATGGACAGACGAATACATTACAGCTAGTCGTGAAGCAATTAAATTTTGGAATCCTTATCCACTCACATACAAAAGAAAACTTCCTTCACCAGGTCCATTTTCAGCAATTTGTTGTTTTAAAAATTATCAACTTCTTGGTGTAACTACGACTACACGAACGTTATGTTTTTATAATCTACTTAATCTAGAAAAATTACCAATTGGACTGAGTGCATCGCCGAGTGCCAAATCAATCAAATCAATGAATTTTGACAATGCTTTACTAACAATGAAACGACTTGCAAATTCATCGATTCCATTATTTAATAGTCCAGCGCAAATGATCGAAGCTACTCTCACGCCGATAGGCCGTGATGAAATCAAATTAATCATTGGAGATGATTGTGGTTTTATAGAACTATACCAAATTACAATGCCTCAAAGGCGAACTGGTACAGATTATAAAATTGATCGAATCGTCAATTACCAACTCCAGCATCGTACAATTACGCAACTCTCAGTCATTGAAGAGCAAAACTGTTATGCTTCATCCTCGCAAGATGGCACTCTCAAATTCTTCACTTTTGTTAAAGATACGATTCATGTGACAAAAATTTTTGAGGCGGGGTCCCAAATTTTATCCTTTCAATTTTTTGGGAAGCAGCGTGTTGTTGCCATGTGCACGATGGGCAATGAACCGTTTATCTGGTCAATTGAGCCGGTTAGAAGGTCATTTCGATTAGCTGGCAATTTTAATTCAGCACTTTTTGCCACCGAATTTGTGTCATCGTTAGGCGACCGTTATGTTGTAACGGTCACCTCCAAGAAAGAGATCAAAATGTATGACAGCACGAATTTTGGCATCAGGAACCATTTTCTGGAGGTCGACTATTTACCGCCTGAAAATCGTATCACCAGCGTACTTTTTGATAAGATGAAAAGGATCCTCGTGACGTGCTGCTCCTATCCGATAATCTGGCTTGAAGGCGAAGTTGAAGGTCCAAGAGGAGTGACGCATCAAAGCCCGATTGTCGGTGTTCATTATCAGACCGATTTTGATCAATTGTTAACCGTCGACTCACAGGCCAATTTTTTCACCTGGGACTACAAAAATGGCAAAATGAAGCAGATGAGAACGCCGCACGTCGACGAGCTCAGCAACACGTCAATCGACCAAAGTGGCCGCCGAGTCATCACGTCGACATTCACTGGAATTGTGTCGATTTACAATCCAAGTTCCGGCGGTTTAATCTCGACGATAGACATGATCACGCATCATCCAACATCGGCGCCAAGTGGCCACTCAAGTCTGTACGATAGCGACGATATCGGTGACTCGCAAGGTCAATTAAATTCACCTTCATTCAATCAAGTTTCGATCATGAAGCATTTCACAATGAACGGAAGAGGTTTCTTGATGACGGCCGGCTACTCGAGGGTTGTCAATTTGTACAGGGAATCTGTTCCTTCTGAATTCGAGCTCATCAACCATTTCAAAGGACATACTGGTGATATCACAACCGCCGTACTTGACCATAACGGTTGGATTATTTCAGGTAGCGAAAATGGCGAAATTTTTGAATGGCCGATTGATATTGCTTTAAAACCTCGAAAAACGGTTTTAGCCGACGATACGCCAATTGAATGCATGACAATCGTCGACCACTTCCTTTTCGTAGGTGACTCTGACGGTTTTCTAACGGTTTTCGCGGTTCCTGGTCTAGAAGAAATTTCTCAGCTTAAGGCGCATCTGGCAGTGGTTCCTTACGCAGTCTCGGCAATCTGCTCAAGCGAGTTTAATAAGATCCTCATTACTGGAGACAATCTAGGTTATATTCGCCTATGGAAGATTAATCTGATACCATCTTTCTCTTTACAGCCAGTCGCAATGCTTAGAGCTCATGATGGTGAAGTGACCAATCTGACAATGATCGGAAAAACGTCCAAATTTTTCGCTTCTGCAGGATATGATTTGGCAGTCCGTATCTGGGAATCAGAAACTTTAAGACTCGTGGGAACATTGTCTGCAGATGGTGGATGGGATATAAATAATGAGGGAACTTGGGTGATTGATCCACCAGTCGAAGGTGATCCAAAGCATTTTGAAAATCTTGACTCAGACAGTACTGGTCAATTCCAGAACTTGTCCTCTATTTTATCATATAAATCAATGAGTAATATCGTTACATCAAGATCTCAAATTAGATTGCCTTCTTCTATGGGATTACGATCTTCCAGAGAAAGAGCAAAGAAGCCTGATCAAATAATCAGATATGACGAAGATGATGGCGAAGATGAGGAAAAACTGCCTGTTGTTCACTTTGATCTAGAGTCAGCAAAACATATGTTTGATATGATCCAAACTTCGGAAAGTTGGGGATATGGAACAAATGGTCAATTGACTTTAGATTGTCTTCAACCACCTCCCGAAAAGAAAGATCATGAAATTACGTCAAAACTGCAAGATGATGCTGATGTCAGCGATTTGCTCACTAAAGTAAAGGAGTTACAAAAGAAAAAGTTCAAAACAATTGATGAATATTTTCCTGAAATGAAAGACAAAAAGAAGCAGATATACCCATCTCTAACATTTGCTTAACAATTTGTAACATTATAATATTATATAGTATTTTGTTTGTATAAATATTTTGTGTTGGTACTGGAAGTTTCTAATGTATTTTTTTGTAAAATATAAGTGTAAAAGTATAGGAGCATTAATTTGCGGCAGATCGATTTATCAAGATTAATTTTTTTCAGATAAAAGTAGTATCTTGGGAGGATGTGAACTTTCTAAAGCTATATACTTGCTAATAAAGTAAGGAAAGAAAGAATATTTAGAAAAATTAATTTTTGATTTTTTATGATTGGAGCACATATTTTGATAATATGAAAGAGTATGAAAAAGATAAAGATTTTAAAGGTGTTAATTCAGAAATAAAAGATGGAGAAACAGAAATTGACAACTTGCCAGATTTCCTCTCAAATTTTTCAAATAAAGCACCCGAGTTCAGATTAGGATGATGAATATAATAATTTTGATTTCAATGAAGAACCACCAATATTTTATGAAAGCTATCGTTGAAGAATGATTTTGATAATAATGATCATAAAAATGAAAGAGAAAAACACTTTGAGAATCAGATTAAAAAGCGGTTAATACTTTTGTTGTTAACTGACTAAATAACGAGAAATAATAGTAAAGGTTTATTTGAGTTCAATTAATGGATGGAAAGATATGCTAATTGTATTTTTTACTATGTTCCGCCTTTAATTATTATATTAATTAATGCAGTTTTGTTTTATAAATTGCATTTTGAGCAATCAACAACTTTAAGAATTTTAAATGATAACTCATCTCTTGTCAATTTTAATGACGTTCAGCCAACTCATCAAAATCATAATCGATATGCTTTTGCAACTTTAGTTACGCCTGCTTTTGCTATGGGAGCTGTTGTTCTAGGCTCCCAGCTTCGATCATTCCATGCTGATAAGTATGATCTTATTTGTATTATTTCACAAGATGTAAATGATACATGGCGAAGCATTCTTTCTCAGTGGTGGAAAGTTATTCCGGTGAAAGAATATAGGCCAATGATGCATTTTCGACGCTCATGGATGAAATTATACGTTTTGGATATGGAAGAATATAATAAAATTGTTTATTTGGATACGGACATTTTTGTTACAAAGCCTATTGATGAATTATTTACTTTTCCACAGTTATCTTGTGTTCCTGATGTTAATCCACCACAAATATGTAACACAGGGGTTCTTGTGATTGAACCAAAAAATGGTACTTTTGAGAAAATCGATCATTTGGCGCGAGTTGAAAAAATTAGAATGGGAATAGGTGATCAAAGTTCAATTAACGCATTTTTTAAGAAATTTACGCCCTTACCTCCAGAATACAATTCACCACGAACTATAGAGCCAGGTCTTGGACACCTCATTGAATTAAATAAATCGAAAAATATACATTTTGTTTGTAAAAAGCCTTGGAAGTGTGGCAGAGAAAATATGAACTGTGGTTGTGGTTATTTTGAATTTAACAAATTATGGTGGGATGCTTGGGATGAAGCTTGTAAAGATCATATTTGTATGGAATCATGGCTTGAATTTAAAGCAACTAAGAAGCCAAAGCCAACAAAGAAAAATAAAAACAAGTAAAATAAAGAACGACAAATATTAACAATAAAATTTTTTGAAGCTTTTGATGTTCTTTTGAAAAATTAAAAAAAAATAAAAAAAAGTGAATCTTCCCTTTTGTTTATTACTTAAAGTAAATCAGCAAGCTTCTTTCCATTATCGCCAAACTTTTGAGCTAATTCAGGTAAGACAGCTTTTGAATGGGAGAAGTAGTTCTTGAGTCTGCCTGTCAAATCAATTCTTTGCTTTTCTTCAAATGATAAAAGAACTTCAAAAACTAATCTCAATAAATCTTCTCTATCATTGTTTGAAACTTCATGGGCAAGAATTACACTTGCTGCCTTGTCATTACTGCCGGCTAATGCTTTCTCTCTAAATTGATAAGCAACTTCAAATTGTGGATAAAAATCAGCAACTTCCATGTCGTGCATTCTCTTTAATCTAGTTCCAATATCAATTGGTTTGTTTTCATTAGCATTTGCATTTGCACCAATGCCAATATCTACGTCTAAGAAACGAGCTTGCCTCCAAAAGTCAGATTCCATCATTTCATCAATTGCATAAGCACCGAGGAGGCGATCTGTTTCTTGGAAGAATGTTGGGATAATGCATTGCCAAATTCCTTTCATTGATTCGAAGAGTGGTTGGAAATCATCGAATCCAACAACTTCTTTCCAGATAAGTTGAGCGAAGACAAGAACGAGTTTCTTTCCATGCTCAATGTCATTTGGATTTTCTTTAGAAACTACATTAAATGCTTGTTTAATCATATCATTATTGTAAAATTCTTGATAAAGTAATTCAAAGACAAGTTCCGAAATAACAAGAAGTTTATCAGATGATTGTTCAACGACAGCGCGAAGGAGATCGATGGCAGTTTTGACATCGTTCTTTTGATATCCAAGTTCTTCGAGCTTAGAAACAGCTTCAGAGAGATCTGAATTGTATAGATAGTCATTAACAATGCTGTTTATGTCATTTTGGTCGTTCTGGTTATCTGCAAGTTGACAAAGTTCAAGTGGAATTGAACTACTTCGTTTGAAGAGTGTTCCGTATTGCTCATCGAGCTTTTTGTCCATTGATGGGCTGTGCTTCATTTGTGGGTTTTGAAGTTCGAGATCTGTCTGTTCTTGTGGTGAAACAGCTGATTGTATTACATCGTTGTTTGAGTAATGCTCAAGAAGTTCTTTATCGGTAATTGAACTCATCTTTTGCTTCAATTGATCAAGAATTCCTTGATTAGCCATTATTAATGCTTGGCCTCCTGCTGCAAGTAAATCAATGAGCATCATCAATGAATTTTTATTGCCAGATTTCATCAAAAGATTTGCCCAATCATTAAGAAGTTGTGGTGGAAGCATGTTATCACGAAGAAGGTGTCCTGCAAAAGTGACAATACCTCGCAAAAGATCAATAGTTCCTCTATCAGTGTCATCCTTGGGTACGACAAATGATTCTTGGCAACGCTCTAAAAATAATTCACGCATTCTTTTAGCATATTCAGTATGTTTCATAACATAGCTAATGTTAACAGACAACATTGAGAAAAGAAGGGCTAAGACTGGATTCAAAACAGCTTGTTTGAAAACAACATTGACATATGACAAAACAAAAACGTCACTATCAACACCAAGTCCCATAATATCATTGAAAACCTTTTGAAAAGTGTCAAGGTTAAATTGAAGTAATATTGAATTAATTTTATGTTGCAAAACAGGCATATCTGATTGCTTTAATCCACGGCTCTTGTGATTATTTGACATGAATCGTTTAAATAATTGAAGCTCTGCATAAAATTGGAAAAGGGCAGGTGATGTAAATTCTCTATCATGCTTCTTTGCTTTCAACTGCTCAATGGTATACGTGTGAGCTTGCTTTCTTAATTGATTTTGTTGTCGAACTTCTGGTGAAATTTGAACATCGACTGGTTTCTTAGATGGTTGAGAAATGGAGAGAGGTTCATGTGATGGAGGATTTGGATGCTGCTGATTTGGTGGCGGTGGTTGAGGATTTCCTTGTGGCCTTTTTATTTCAATTGGTGTGTTGTTAGCTTTGGTTACCTTTGGAAGTGACCTGGGTTGAGGTTGTTGCTGAACCTGAAATGGCTGAGGTATCTGATTTCTATTACCTTGATTTTTTCCGCTCATAAAAATTGATTTCACTCTTGTTTTGAAAAAGTTCTTGCTTTGAAATAAACAATAAATTTTATTTATACTTTATTTGTAATTATAAATGACCAAAATAATCAACAACTTGCAATGATATATCATCAAATAGTGAGGTGATATTATAAATGGTGAAAATTTCGTTTCTTCAAAATTGTGAATTTTGATTGAATATCGATGAGCTTTGTTTTCATTAAAAAAGCAACCACATTTACTTGTTATCTTCTTTTGATATTCAATTGGATATTTTTTTTTTTTGCTTACTAGTATATATATAATTGTCTGGAGATAATGGCTTCAGTATAGATTTTTTGCATTAATTTGCATGTGCGAAATTCATTTTTTGATATATCATATGAACATGTTTCTAAATATTATATTAAAAGTAATATCAATATTATCTATTGATTCAATATATATATATTATTTTTATTATAACTGATTTAATACCTCATTATCAACAAAATTACTTTTAAAAATGACACTACAATTCATTTAGTGTAATAAACCTGAAAATATGTGAGTTATACACATATATGCATTTGTTCAAATAGCATAATCAATAAAAATAAGTAAAAATTTTTAAAAAACTCAAAAATTAGTTTTAATTTGATAAATGATTTTCTATATTTTCCAAAAAAATTGACGAATGATTGAAGTTCACATAAAAGTAATTTCTATTGTGTATTTGTGATGGATATTTTATCATTAATTGTAACAAAGGTCATGCCATTTGAAATTCAATTTTTTGAATTCATATTCAATATCATTCAAATTTTATTAGCGAAAATTAAAAGATGCAATTCAAAATTTGGTTGATATTCAAGAATAAATTTACAAACGGTAATTCCGAATATTGTGTGATTTCAATAATTTAATATCAGTCAAATGAAGATTATCGAATTTCGTGTTTTAATTCCTATTTCTTTAGCCAAATTTCAAATAGCTAAAAGGTTCATCAACCTCCAGTATATCAAAGATCTTGGAGGAGATGGTGAAGGAATCGAATTAATCAAAAATGAAGAACCATTCGAAAATGAAAATGAAAAAGGATATCTCACTGAAAAAGTATATCATGTAAAATCAAAAATTCCAGGCTTTATTAGATGGGCAGTTCCTGATAAATATCTACATTTCTATGAAACTTCATATAATGCATTTCCGCATACAACAACTATCAATTCAATACCACCTCTTGGTGATGATTTCATTTTAAAAGTTGAATCTCAGCATATGGATGCAAATGTTGATTTTAATAAAGATTCAGGTGAAAATTCATTTATTATACCAGATAATGTCATGAATTTACCTGATAATGAATTAAAAGAAAGAAAAATAGTATATATTGATATATTAAACGGACCAGCTTCATCATCTAATTATACAGATGATGGAAATGAGACTGAAGTACAAAAAAAGACGAGGAGCGGTATTAGAGATTTCGTTTGCCCAGAAATTGGATTAAATGAACCTCTTGGAAAATTTGATCCAACAACAAATTATAATCCTGAAAAAATACCAGCATGGGCTAAGAAATACAATGGTGAAATGGCTCTTATTGTTAAAGTTGTTCATTTTCATCTCAAATGGTTTGGTTTGCAAACCGCAGTAGAAAAACTGGTTTCATCAACTTTTTATCCAAAACTATTCACAGAAGTTCATCGTAAAATCATATTATCTTCGACACAATGGAAGAGTCTAACAATTGAGGACATCAAAAATGAAGAAGAAAGAATTAAAAATGAGCAAAAGAATGAAGATACGTTTGTTCAAGATTAAATATTTTATTTTGTATAAATATAAATAAATTCACACTAAATATTTTTGCTATGTTTTCCATTGAAATAACTATCATATTGCATTAAAAAGATTAAAATATCAACTATTCAAATATGATTATTTTATATAAAAGCAATCTCAACAGAAAAGCTTGATTGATGAATTTATAAAAAGAAAAGAAATATAGATCAAATAAAAGTTTATTTAAAAACTTGATTATTCAAATAAAAATTTAAAAACGTAATCTATTTAAATTAATATTGGTTTGTTCACTGCAAGAATTGTTCTTTTAATTTCTTGTACTCATTTGCTTCTTCATGATTAACTGGAACTCCATCTCCATTTTCCAACATTTGGATAACTAGATCAATTGCTTCAATAACGCCTTCATTAGCAGCCATTTTGAGATAATCAAAAGCTTCCTGTTTGTTTTCAGGAACACCATCGCCGTGTAAAAGAATTAATCCATAGTTAAGCATTGAATCTGGATTTCCTAAGTCAGCAGCCTTCTTATAGTATTCGCAAGCTTTTTGGATATTTCTTGGTGTGCCTTCGCCAGTTTGAAGCATTGATCCATAGTTATTCATTGCATTTACTTCGCCTTCATCAGCAGCCATCCTGTAATATTCCAAAGCTTCAGCTTTGTTGACGGGGATTCCCTCATCACCATTTTCGAGTAAAGCAGCATATCTGTACATTGCGTTAATTTGTCCATTATCGGCGGCGTCTTTGTAATAATTAAGTGCACCAATAACATCAACTGGAACTCCTGTGCCATTTTCAAGCATTTGTCCGCAAAGAACTTTAGCTTGGTTATCTTCTCTTTCAGCAGCCATTCTATAATATTGGAATGCTTGTTCAGGATCTGATTCAACAATCATTGTTGCATAATTGCACATAGCACTTGGAAGACCTTCATCGGCAGCTTGTTTGTAGTATTTTAATGCTTCATCTTTGTTTTGTTCAACTCCTTCGCCATTTTCAAGCATCCATCCATAGTTGTTCATTGCATTAATTTCACCAAGATCAGCTGCCATCTTGTAATATTTGCATGCAATTTCTTTGTTTTGTGGAATATTATCTTCTCCGTTATCGAGTAAGTTTGCATATTTGTACATTGCTCTGACATGATCTAAATCAGCTGCCATCTTGTAGTATTTCAATGCTTCTTCTTTGTTCATCTCAACACCTTCACCATTTTCAAGCATCCATCCATAATTGTACATTGCATTTGTGTTTCCTTTGTCAGCAGCTTCTTTGTAAAGATTGCAAGCAGTTTCTTTCGATGGTCCAGAAGATTCTTCTTCTTGTTCATTTTGTTGTTCAATCATCCATGCTAAGTTGTTCATTCCGTTAAGATTTCCATTGTTTGCAGCAAATTGGTAAAGACGTTTGGCTTTATCATGATCTTGCATGGTTCCGATTCCATGTTCGCACATCCATCCAAGGTTAACACTTGCGTTGACTTGTCCTCTATCAGCGGCCATCTTATAATACATAACAGCTTCTTCATCATTGTGTGGAGTACCTGCTTCTCCTTTTTCGAGAATTAAACCGTAATTGTACATTGCGTTTGCATTTCCTTTGTCAGCTGCAGCTTTGTAGTACTTTGAGGCTTTAACTTTATCTTCTGGAATACCGTCGCCTGTTTCTAGCATGTAACCGTAGTTAGTCATTGCTGCAACTTGTCCTTTATCAGCAGCTATCTTAAAGTATTTGCATGCTTCTTCTTTGTTGGTTTCGATACCATCTCCTCCATTGAAAAGCATTAATGCATAGTTGTACATTGCATTAACATTTCCTTTGCCAGCTGCTTCTTTGAAATAGTTGAATGCTTCCGGCTTGTTCTGTGGAACTTGGTCACCTTCCATGAGCATAATACCGTAACTATTCATTGCATTAACTTGGCCAAACTTAGCTGCAATCTTGAAATAACGACTAGCTTCTTTTTTATTAACTGGAATTCCAATTCCGTTATATAACATCCATCCATAATTGTACATTGCATTGATGTTACCTTTGTTGGCAGCTTCTTTGAAACATTCGCGTGCTAATTTAGGATCATCTCTGCAGCCTTCGCCTTTCTTCAACATGACTCCATAGCTGTTCAAAGCGTTTAAATGTCCTTTTTCAGATGCTAATTTGTAATAGTGGAAAGCTTCCTCTTTGTTAACTGGAACACCGTTTCCTGTTTCTAATTTTGAAGCATATTCATACATTGCATTTGCATCACCTTCATCGGCTCTTTGCTTGAGGTCATGGCATTTTGCATTAAGATGAATTGTTTGTGGTTTAAGAGTTGTGTTTTCACGCTTGACATAGTCTTTGATTTCGAGGTTCGATGATTCTTCAATGAATTTAATGTAATCATTATAATCTTCTTGATGAACTCCATTAGAAGCAAATTCGTGATTTCCTTTTAATTCTGATGTAATTTGCTCAAATGATGGCCTCTCATTTGGATTTTGAGACCAGCAACGTCCAATAAGATCACGGAAAGGCTGAGCAATTTCATCTTTCCATTCTGGTCGTTCACCATTGATAATTTTTTTGAATATCTGACCAAATTTGAGTCCTTGGAATGCTTTTTGATTTGTCAAAAGTTCATAAGCTATAATTGCGAATGCATATACATCAGCTGCTTTGGAATACTCATCATTTTCTAAAGTTTCTGGAGCAAGATAAGCTGAATTATCTCTAAGGTTAAAAGGAACTTGTGCATTTTCATCGTCCATGATAAAGCGGTATAATGTAAGTAAATAAGAGTCAGAAACCTTAGGGCATAAGCATTCATTTAATAAAACATTCTCTGATGTCAAATGACCATGAACAATGTTGTGTGAATGCAAATAAGCCATTGCAGATGCAATGCCATATAAGTTGATCAATTTCTTTGTGTTATCCCAACCTGGAACTGATCCTTCCTTGAAGTCAATGATTTTTTCCAATGAACCATTTGATGAATATTCTTCAACAATAGTTGGCTTTGATTGAGATTCAAAATTAGTTGAGCTATAGCCAATAAATTTAGCAATGGCGCCATGATTTAATTGAGATAAAGAAGATATCTTTTCAGACAAGCTTACAATTGTTTGTTTGGAAGTATCTTTGAATTCTTGAACAAATGATTTTGCAGCAAAATCTAAACCTGTTTTTCGTTCTTCAATCTTGTAAACTTCTAAAAACTCTCCCTTCCCCAACAGATTTTGTTTTTCAAAAAGATCAAGATTAAGGAATGAATTTACCCTCGTCATTTCTGATTTATCTAAGTGATGTATAATTGATAGAAATATAATTAATGAAGGCTAGAGTTTGCAAAAAGTTAACATTCTTATAAATTTAAAAATCATAAAAATATTAATAAATTGGAAGTAAAATTATAAAAATATTATTAAATTATTTAAAATATATATAATTACAAGCAATTTATTAAATAAAGCCTTTAATTTAATTTAAATATCAATATAAAGGATGAATTAATAATATTTACTTTTTTTTATGGTCAATTTTTGAGAAAATACATATAAAATGAAAGCCCGTTTATTTTGAATATTCAGAAAAAAATTGACCATTAGCTAGTGAAATGATTCTATTATTTTTGGTCAAATATTCTATCAAAATTCAATGTTAATTCAAATTAATTGGTCATATTTTTCAAATTTTTTTTATGAAAAATATTTTTACCATTTTTATTTCAATTACCATATAAATAACAATAATTTTCAAAATCTATGCAGTAGATTATTTAACAGCATTTGGCATTTAGTTCCCAATTTTAATATGGAGAAATTCGATTTCAAGGAAATGGTAATTATTGTAAGAAATATTTTTGAAGCTATTAAATTTTTCAAAACTTTTGGCGAGTGATATCAGAAAAATTCAAATTTAAAAAATCTGATTATATTTTTTGAGGAATTTTTTTACATTTTTTTATGCATACTATAACTTAGCATTTTATGCTGATTTTATCACTTTTGAAGCGTTTGATAATATTTAGCGATAAGAATTTAATTAGGTTATTTTCGCCTTATAAACTTATCTATATCATCCCACTATATATATACTACATTCGATTATAAATTATATTAAAATCTTCGCAAGATAAGTGTTTTATTAAACATTATTTATCTTTTCTATTGGTAAATAATAAAAGAATGTTTAAAAAGTATAAATTATTATCAATATAGATCAACCATTTGCATAAGCTACAATAGTTTATCTTATGGCATTATCAAAAATAATGAAATGCATGGTTAACCCTATATCAAGCAATGCTTAATTAAATTTAAAAATCATATTAGATAATGATTTAAAGAAATAACAAAAATAATGAAATGCATACATACAAATTTTTAAATATAATATAACAATATCATACATACATTTGCTATGGGACAAATTATTAAAAAAGGTGATTCAATATCAAAGATTTAGACCATATTTGAAAAAATTGTTTCATCTAGATAATTGTTCATCATTATGATAATTTTTCAGGCAAAATAACATTTAAAGGAGGAAGTCTTTCAATTTCTGCTTCATCAATCATATTTTTATTTTCAAATTTATCTGAAAATAAATCTTTTGCAGATCCAGGGCAATAATCTTTATTTCTTCTTGTCAAATTTTTCCATCTATTATATTGATGAACTAAAACTGGAGCTTTATTTGTATTGTTGCCATAAACGATATTGGTTTGTTCATCCAGTCGGCATTTCCCTCTTTTGCAACAAAAATGCATTGTCAAAAATCTTGAGTTACAATCTAAGCTCTTAATTTTTAAACCTGCATCTTTTAAGTCGCCATGATACAAAACATAATTATGATGAGCTTGATCAAGAGAATCACCAAAGCATCTTCGCCATGAATTCTTTCCAATCATCACATTCAGATACTTAAGAAATGCTTTTCCATAACCAATCGTAACTCCGCTGCATGAAACTGGCATTTTTCTGTATTTGTGAAGAATATTCGGTCCATAGCACTGTGAAACCCATGAAGCTGTCCATCTTGAATCACCAAGTGAAACAGGTTCAAAGGTGAAATAAAGAACGTTGCCAAGTTCAAAATCTTTTTTACCGATTTCTTCATTTTCTTCTTTTTGATTATAATTTTGTTTGTATTTTCGGCGAGTTTTTATTTGGTTTTCTTGTAGAATCTTTGTTTGATTTTTTGTTTTGTCATCATGTGTTTGAGTTATGTTTTCAAGAAGAATAGGTTTACTTTCATATTGTGATTTTTCACTACTTTCGTTGTTTCTATTAATTGGAAGCATGTCATCACGAAAAGGATCTGATTGAAAAATGACATCAAATGTGTCAGTATGGAGAATTCGATCAACTTCATTGATATGCAATGACAGCCACTGCTGGTAGTAGTAGTAACGTGTCATTTTCGCTCCACCAATTAAAATTGAGTTATTGCTGTTGTTAACATAAACTGGCTCAATATCGCATGTTTTAAAAAAACGTAAAAAGTGAGGTTCAATTGTATTTTTGTTGTCAAGAAATAAAATGATTCTGCACTGGCTTCCGGTCATTCGAAGTGTCCTTAAAAATGTTTCAACTCTTTTAAGCTTGTTCAAAGCAGCAGCGAGAACAACATCACGCCTTGTTGATGATGGTGGGAAGAGTGGTGTAAAATTGCATGCTGGACATGAAATTTTGGGATTTTTAATATCATTTTCATTGTTTGCTTGAATACCATCCAGTTTACTTTGAAAATTTGATGAATTGGTATTAATTATTTCGTTTGTTGTTGAATTGTTCGAAGGTTGTGAGAAAAAGTAATATAAAAAAACAGAAAATGTTAATAAGATCAAAATATAAAATACATATCTTTGTGTTTTTGCTTTTTTCATAAAGGATAGAACTTTAACGGTCACTTTTCAAGAAACTCAATCATATCAAATAGCACGAAATGGAATAATAAAAATAACTAGAGTAAAAAAAAAAAAAAAAAAAAACTTGTTGGTTGAAGTAAAACTATTGATAACTCAAGCATACTAGTTTGAATTCAATATATATTTCGATAACCCAAATCAAGACCTACAAAGCCTTTATTTCTTTTTTCATAATAATTAAGAGTTTTTTTTTTAAAAAAAAGAAAAAGAAAAAGAAAAAAAGTAAAATACGCATATAAATTTCGATAATAAAAATGTTTAAATAGTAAGGAGCAAATAATAACATACAATTGAAATAAAAAAAAACAAAGAGCTAATCAAACTATTTCTTACTTTGTTCGATATCTCTTTGAACGCGGAATTGATTATTTTGGTCGTCGTTGGCATATTGATTACCAGATTGATAACTCTTTTCATAAAATTCAGCAGCCTTCTTCAAATCAATCTTTGTACCTTTACCATATTCATAAGAAGTAGCCATATGATGTAATGCATCTTTATCGCCAAGATCAACAGCTTGTTTAATCATCTTGAATCCTTTCTTCTCATTCTTTTTAACATCGAAAGCGCCAGAAAGAAGAATTGTTCCATATTTTGTTAAAGCAGCAGGATGTTCTTTATCAGCAGCTTTACTAATTAATTTAACTCCTTTGGATACATCTTTCTCAACGCCTTTACCTTCAAGTAACAACTTACCATATGAATACATACCAACTGGATCTTCTTTTTCTGCAGCAGTTGCATAAAAAGCAGCAGCATCTGAAAATTGGCCAGCTTCTTCAAGATGCTGTCCCATTTTAACGCATGAATAAATATTTCCTTTATCAGCAAGAACCATGTAATATTCATAAGCCTTTGTAGCGTTTTTGGCCAAATATTGACCTTCTATTAATATTTCAGCTGCTTTAAGCATAGCATCTTCATCTCCTTTCTCAGCTGCTTCACTGTACTTTTGAGCAGCTGTATACATGTTAGCTTCAACACCATCACCATTCTCATAGCAAAGTCCAAGCATGTAAATTCCATGAGGATCGCCTTTAGATGCACTTGTTTCGAGATAAGGAATGGCAGCTTTTTTGTTCTTCATACAACCGTCACCTTTGATAAGTTGATCTGCATAATTATTCATTGCACGAGTGTTTCCTAAATCAGCAGCTTGTTTGTTCCACTTAAGTGCTTCTTTGAAATCTTTCTTAATACCACGTCCATCATGACAAAGTACTGCATAGCATGTCATTGATTCAACATGACCATTATTTGCAGCTTGTAAATAATATTTGGCAGCTTCTTTATCACTTTGACTTGTTCCTTTACCTTTTTCCGCAAAGTCGGCATATATATACATTGATATGGTATGCCCACAATCAGCTGCTTTCTTATAGTATGTTGCAGATTTCTTAATATTCATATCAACGCCTGTGCCTTTCTCAAGGCATTGTGCATAATGGAATGTAGCATCAACTGAACCAAGTTCTGATGCTTTCTCGAAAAGCTTGGCTCCTTTTTTAGCATCTTCAGTAACGCCTTGACCATTAATATACATTTGACCATAAATATCCATGGCTTCGGGAATTGAAGCATCACTAGCTTTGACAATAAATGGTTTGGCTGCTCCAACATCTGGTTCGCAGCCTCTTCCGTAGTATAACATAGATCCATAGCATGCCATTCCAACTAAATTGTCGTTTTCTGCTGATATTCGCGCGTGTTTAAGAGCTTTTACTTCGTTTACGCCTGGAACTCCTTCACCGTTAAGAAGGCATTGACTGTATTTGGCATGAGCATCATAATTGCAAAGTTTTGACGATCTCTTGAGATACTGTACAGCCAATTCTTTATTGACTTCATTAACATTTTCTCCAGTTAGATACATTAAAGCAAGCTTGTATAATGAATCTCTGTTTCCTTGATTTGCACTTAATTTGTATAAGTTAACAGCTTGTTCAATATTTGGTTTAACACCAGTTCCTTCCAAATAAATTGATGCAAGTTTTTCTCGTGCATACATGTCCTTTCGTCTATAACTTAAGTCAGTCAAAACGTTGATTGCTTCATCTTTGTTTTTCTTAATAGTCAAATAATAATAATAGGCGCTTCCAAACGTGGATTCATTGCCAAGATCACAATCTGGGTCTATAATTTTTGTTGCTTTAATTGATTGTTGAAACATACTTATGGCTTTCTTTTGATCGGGCTCTTTGAATCCATGCCCAACAAGTACCATATATGCTTCATGAGCGATTCCATCTTGTTCATATAAAGTGCCTTGTAAAGATCTATAATATTCAAGGGCTGTTTGATAATTTCTCTCGACATTATAGCCATTTTCATACATAATTCCAAGTCCAAGTTTAGCTTCACTATCTATATCAAACTTTTTGAATAAATCAAATGCTTCTTTAAAATCAATTTTGCCACCACAGCCAAACATTCGCATAAATGCAAGTTTCATTGAAGCATTTTTGTGTCCTTTGTTTGCAGCTGTCATGAAATAAGAAGAGGCTTGATCGTATTGTTCTTGGTTTAAAAGTATTACTCCATAGAAATATTCACCATTAACACTTCCCTTTACGGCTGCTCTTTTGCATAATTCTTCAGCTTGTTGTTCATCTTTGTTTACTCCTTTTCCGTAGAATAATTTGACTGCCCATTCGTATAAAGCTTCGGGATGCTCTTCTAAAACTGCCTTTTTAAGGTATTCCAATCCAGCGGCCTCGTCTTTTTCAATACCTTGGCCATTTATAAGCATATGACCATAGCGATACATTGAATCTGCATTTCCCCTATCAGCTGAAATTTTATAATATTTGGCAGCCTCAGCTTCATTTCTATCAACTCCTTCACCATTCTCGAGCATTTGAGCATAAATACATGATGCATCTCTATTTCCGTTATCAGCATTTTTCTTGTATAATTGAGCTGCAGTAATAACATCTTTGTGGCATATTAAACCGGTTCTTAATGCATCAGCATAAGCATTTATACCAGCTGGATAGCCGTTGTTGCTAGCTCTCTTTAACAAGTTAAGAGCTTCTTCGTTGCTTTGCTTTACTCCTGTTCCATCTTTATACATTTGAGAAAGGTATATCATAGCTTCACTATTATTTGCCTTAACTCCTTTTTGAAGTTCTTTAAGACCTTTTTTAACATCATTTGTATCAAGATATAATTGACCTAAACGAACATGAGCTACTGATGAGCCTTTTTTAGCTGCCTTTTCAAGATATTTTTTTGCTTTTTTCTCATTTCGTGGAATTTTATTGCCATCTTGAAGAACTTGAGAATAATATATTAATGCTTCAACATGATTTGCTTTAACAGCCTTGAGTAAATAATTTTCACCAAGATTAAGCATAATAGGAAAACCATATTCTCCTTCTATAAGACTTTTACCAAGGTTATAGCATGATTCAGGATCGCCTTCATCTGCACTTTTTACAAGTTTTTGATTTTGTTCATTAAGTCTTGCAAAATCGCTTTCTGGGTATATTTTTTGAGCTTTGCATCCACAACAGCCAGGCTCAACATACACAGTCATTTAATTAAAAATTAAATCAGGCACGTTGGAATATTCTGAAAAAACACAAAATTTAATCATTTTTTGAATTTATGGACACTTTTTCTATGTAGTAAATTTAAATGAGTGTTTACAAAAAAGCAAATAAAGTGAAAATAAATATATATTTATTAAAGAAAATAAATGCAAATGGTGCAAAATAAAATTTGAAATGATTTCAAAGGGTATAAAAACAGTAATTTTTTGCCCTTTTTTTATTTAACGATTTCGAGGAATTCTTGCCTAAATAAGCAATATTAACAAGAGCAAATTTATTTTAAAATGCTGTTAATTAAGAATTATGAATTCAATTATCCTTATGATATATAACTTAGTCAAAAGTTACAATATGTGATTAAAATTTTGTTTTCAAATTTTGATATCATTTGAAAAAAATCATAGTTACGATCATTTTTTAAGAACCTAAAGAGAAAATTGAAATCTATTTTTTTTCTGAAATCAAAGAAAGTGATATTGATTATTTCTCTTCAATATTTAATCCATTATGTTTTTATCATTCCTGGTTCAATGAAAAGGAATAAGGGAAAAATGTTGTTTATTGTTAATTTCACATTATAAAATCTATTCTCCTTTTCATAAACTATATTTCAGTTCGATTATTTTCATGGAAAAACATTGATAAAATTGAGAATACATTTGACAGCCTTTTTTCATGAAATGACTAATGAATAAATCAATCAATTCGAAAATAAACTAAGCGCCAAAAAATATTTTTAACAGAGCCATGAAGTAGAACTCGAGCAAATAGGTTATTTTATCGATTTACAATAATGTATGATATTGTGAAAACTATTTTGAAATTTAATTTTTTTGTCAATTTTTAGGTAGACTTTCAATTACCATTTTTTACATCCTTCAAAATTGAATCATTTTGAAAAAATTATATATGCTTTCAGAAAACAGAATAAAGGAAAATATCTATCAATTTTTTTTATATTTCTGAATTTGATTGAATTTTTAGATATATTTTTCATATAAATTATGTGAATTATTAATATGAATTATTATTATCATATCTAATGTAATTTTTAATAATTGATTTTAATAATGATAATATATTATAATTATATTGTATTATAAATTTGTTGAAAATATTAAAGAGTATTATTTTTCCCGTTACCTATATATTCATAGTTTTTATAATATTAATTATACTTTTAGTAAAGTTAATATTTCTATAAAACAGCAATATGTAATAATTATAAAAGGTATTTAAATGCAAATTCTTATTTTCATGAAAATATATATTAAATTAATTATAAAACAAATTATTAAAATATATAATTAAATTTATTTCTTGAGATATCATTGAATGATTTGTAAACGAAACTTAAATATTCAATTACTTGATTTGTAAACAAAAAACCGCAAATGATCGTTATGTTTTGAATATATTTTGGAACTTATCAATTGAGTTAGAGTGAAAAGTGAAATGAAATTCAATGATAAACTGGTTATATATTCCATAAATGAGTTTTCAAGATTTCTTAGCTCCTTACGAAATTTTGAAAGAGCTTGGAAAAGGAGGTTTTTCCATTGTTTATCTTGCCAAAGAGCGAGCTACTGGTAAACTTGTTGCAATTAAAGTCATTGATAAAGACGTCGATAATGAAAATGCCCTAAAAACTGAATTTTCAATTCAACGAGAATTTGAATCGCCTTACATTGTCAACATTTTATCATATTACGAAGATGAATCTCACTTTCTCCTTGTTATTGAATATGTCAATGGAGGAGAACTATTTGATGCAATTGTAAATGAAGGTGCTTACTCTGAATTTGATGCAGCTAAACTAGTTCAACAAATCTTAATTGGTTTAAAGGTCTTGCACGATAACAACGTCATCCATCGTGACTTAAAACCAGAAAATCTTTTATTATCAATTGATGAAAAAACAGGTGAAACTACCGTTAAAATTTCTGATTTTGGTTTAGCCGGCATTTTTTCAGATGAAAAAATATCGCAATATTGTGGAACAGAAGGATATGCAGCACCAGAAATCATGAACAATGTTCCATATGACTCTTCTGTTGATATTTGGAGCCTTGGCGTGATAGTTTATATTCTCTTATGTGGATTCAGACCTTTTGAATCAGACGACCGTTATGAATTATATCAACAAGTCACATCTGGTACAGTTGAATTTCCTTCACCAGAATGGGATGAAATTAGTAAGGAAGCCATTGATTTTATTAGCCAAATGCTAAAAATTGATCCTACTAAACGAATAACCATTGAAGATGCATTAAATCATCCTTGGATTGCAGGGCATGCTCCAAAGATCCAATTGGGAGATTTGCGTCAACATCTCAAAAAGTTCAATCTCAAAAGAAAGCTCAAAAGAGTTGCAAATGCAACAAAAGCTGCTATTCTTTTCAAGAAAATTTCTCTTCTTTAATAATAAGTAAAAAAATGATTTCCTTTTTTTGATTATCTTTTTTTTTTTTTACTAAATTCAAGATCAAAGTGATTTTAAAAGTACACTTGAATCTCCTTTTCATGTTTTTTAATAGATAAAAAAAAAAAAAAAATATCTTTGATGTTCAACATCAAAGTTAACGTATTTTTTAATTATTTTAAATCCAAATAGAGGTATGGAAACTAACTTTTGTGAGAATTCATGAAAAATGTAAAAATGAAAATATCTTATTATATTAAATAAAAAAATAAATTTTATATAAATTTAAATTTTGTATAAATATGATAATATGAAAAAAATAAATTATAACTAAATTTAAAAGAAATGACAAAATATTACTATTTTCTAAAACGCTCAATACAACATTAATTTTAAAAAAATATCTATTAGTGTTAACTACAATATTAGAAAAAAGAGCTCAAAATGATCAAAAATCTTTTTTTATTAAGAAAAAACCATTTTTATGAAATCTTTGGTGATGTGATGTTTTGAGAATGCAAAAAATCTTTCATTCCTGGACTTATCGTATATTTTTATTTTAATAAAATTTTATATACACAAATATCTAATTATATTTGAGAAAATATTAAATTTTTATAGATTGTAAATAAAGATCTTTCCAAAAAAAAGAAAATATTTGTAAATCATTGAATACAAAAGAAATAATGAGTATAATTTCATGTTAAAAAATAAATTAATCTTAGAAATTGCAAATTTAAAACAAGAAATCTGAGGTCTTCGACACTAATGAAATCTATTAAAAGAAAAATCGGATAAATTAATTACAATCAATGTAAATCATGATATTAAAAATTATGATTGGCCAAAAGAATAATTCAAAAACAAGCATAAAAAATGAATTTTAATTGTTCAAATGATATTTGATGATTTTGGAACAAATGAAAAGCATGAAAGCTCAAAAGGAATTATATATAAAAAAAAAACACTATTTTTTTTTAGAAAACATGCAATTAAATGAAATAATATCATTCATAAAAATAAATAAATGTTTTTATTTTATTTGTTTTTTACATATATAAATATATCAGATCGAAAAAAAAAAAAATTTTAATAATAAAATCATTTTTTTATTCATATGAAATTATAAGGATTTAAAAGTCAAATATTCTTATTCTCTCCTGATTTATTTTAAAAAAAAGTATATTTTTGAAAATTTTTATATTCTATAGTTTATTGTTTTTTTTGTGAAAGTTTGCTTCAAATTATTAATATTTGTTTATCTTTAAAATCTATCTGTAAAAATTTAATTAAATTTTATATATATATTATATGATATATATTATTTATAATATGATAATATTAAATTCGATTTGTCCAGGAATTAGAGTTTCCGTACCTCTATCCAAATAATAACTTTGAATGGATATTCAAAATTTCAATGCATATTTGTCCTGATAAAAATCATGAATCAATGAATAAGAAAATTCCACTTCTATATTATCATATACTAATTCTTTTTGTTTCTTCTATTGCATTGGTTGGTGTTAGTATAACTGATAAATTTGATATAGAAGAAAAACAAGAACTTCAGCAGCATGTATTAACGAGACATTATTTTTTCCTATTCAATTCCACTGCCCCGCTACGAATATTTTTATATAATATGACTGGATTTAAAGCTCCTAGAAATAAAATAAGTGCAAAATGGCCTATGAAACGAAAAGATATGCACACTGATATTTTTGAAAGATTAATTTATCATCAAATTGAAAAGAGCTCAACACTTAGAACTTATGATTGGCGTAAAGCAGATATTTTTGGAGCATCATATTTCTTAACTGTTCGACCATATGGCAAGCTCACAGAAGTTTTAATCCCTTTTCTTAACAAAACAGTTCATTATATTGATCGTTATGGAGGTGTTGATCATTTCTTTGTTCATCCTGTTTTTTGTTCACACTATTTTTCGATTCAATATCAAGAACAAAAATATTTACCTTATTCATTAAGTCTTTCAGATTTCCACTGGACTTGGACGCTTTATAATACTCGTTATGCGTGGAGAACAACAATTATACCATATACTTCAAACCAAGAAATTTCAGCTATCAAAAAAAATATTTCAGTATTTTTTATAGGCACGTTAAATCCAGCATTTATGGGTGGTACTGGTCGTGTAGTTAGACGTGCAATGTATAATTATTTAATCCAAAATATAACGAATAGCCTTATTATTAAAACCCTTAGGTTCTCCAAAAAAGGGCGTGTGTTTGATTACAATATATCAAGTTATCTTAGACAATCTTATTTTTGTCCAGTTCCATATGGCGATTCTCCGTCATCAAAAAGATTATTTGACTCATTTCGTGCAAGATGTATTCCGATTGTGCTTGCAGATGATATACGATATCCTTTTGAATACACAATGATCGATTATAGGCACGTTTTAACTCAAATAAATATGTCTCATCCAGAAAAAATAATGACCGTTATGAATTCAATGAATGACAGAAAGATGAAACAGATGAGATTTGAAATGGAACAAATAGATAATATTTTAGACGTTCAAACTAACTCTAAATTTAAAAAAGGTGATCAAACATGGGCTTGGCTTTGGATGGAATTTATTAAAGCAGTCATTGTTTCCTCTGTTAAAAGAAGGCAATTGCTTGAGAATAGAATATAAATTTAGTGTTTATTAGAATTTTGTTGTATATAAAATTTGTTTAATCTATCAAAGTTTTATTATCTATTTGCTATTTACATTTTAACTATTGATTTCATTTCACTTGTTCAGTTTTCAAAAAATGTATTTATCTATATCTGCATTCAAATGATATGCAAGGTAATGGGATTGAAATATTAACTTTTTTTCAGGGAATGAATATATAACTAATAATCTAAGTTAATAAAATTCATTTTAAGCAAATCTTAGATATTAAATAAAATTATATTAATCTGGTAAAAAATGAAATATTGTTTTTTGATTATTCAAAGAAAATAGCAAATTACTTCGAAAAGGAAATTTTTATTTCTTCTAAAAAAGCAATAATTCTACAAAATATATGTTTTTGGAACTGGATTAATATCAAAATACTGATCCCATGAATCATATGTATTATTTTTTTCATCTATAATATATGGTTCAGTAGAGTTGGTTAAAGGAAGATTCCACACTCTTGTCTTAGAAATTCCAGTGTGATCAATCCTAATTAAATTCAAACAATTCGGTTCGTTCTCATCAAATTGGCCAAGAAATTTCATTTGATTAATATCAATTTTGTTAAAACATAGCCATTGCCCAGTTGAATTTGAGCATTGTAGTAAGGACGCAATTTTTATCATTATTGAACCTTCGGGCCCAAACATTGCTAAAAAACTACAAAATTGTTTGAAAGAAATGGTGACTTGAGTTTGCTCTGGCACTATAATAGCTCTTAATACATCAATCGCGTTATCTAATGGTTGTTCTGATTGTTTAAATCGAACAGCTGCTTTGTGAATTAATGCATTTGATTCTTGAGGTTCAAAATTAGGGTACCCTAAATCCAACCATATTTGCCTAGTAGTATTCATAAAAGTATTAAAAGCATATTCGTTCACTTTACCTAATTGTATAGGTTGATACATTTGTTGTTGCAATAAAGTTGACATTGGATACTGGTTTTGAAGAATCATATCATATGCAGGATTGAACTTTTGAATATTTGGATCGATCATTC
Organism: Tritrichomonas musculus; assembly: GCA_039105265.1. NCBI lineage: Eukaryota > Parabasalia > Tritrichomonadida > Tritrichomonadidae > Tritrichomonas > Tritrichomonas musculus. The sequence goes on along the minus strand of JAPFFF010000015.1, from coordinate 1,744,753 downwards.
CGATATTATTTCCTGCTGTTACATCTACAGCCGATGTTGAATTGCTTGCAGCTGAGGTTAGATCATTTCCAAGCGAATTTCTTGTGAAATTGGGGCGTTTCCATAAAGTCCATCCATCTTTGCTATGTTTTTGTTGAATAAAGCCAAGAGCGTGTAAATTAACATTCAAAGTATTTAATTTAATACCTAAAATACTTGCAATTATGCGTTTGTTAAGACGGAATTCTTCGTCTGTCACCCATGCACATCCAACTTTTTCTTCCATATCTTTATCATTCGAATTTTGAACAAAATTTAATAAGATATGTAATTTAGTAGAAAATCTAGAGCTGGGATCACGTGAGCTTTTGCGTTTTAAAATCTGTTGAATATCATGCGGTAAAAAAAATAAATTGTTATCGCCCATACTATCTGTAATTCTATATTTCGTAATTAAATAAAACGAATATTTTAAACGGTAAGGAGTAATGAAAAAAAATCACTTTTTGAATTTAAGACGATCGAAAAAGACGTTAGCTAACAAATAATATTTTCACATTTCTCCAATCATAGAAAGAGTAAATTAATTAATTAACTTATTGAAAGTATAAAAACGTCTTTACAGTCTGCGTATTTCAAATTGGAACAAGGCGTTATTGGTCTTATAGTCTTTCTTAGCAGTTAACCCGGCAATTACTCTCTTAGGTAATGTTAAGTCGTTGTTGTATACAATTCTTCTAAATTTGTTTGAGTTTAAACTTACATACTTATTGCATAAAAACAATACTATATTTACAATTCACAGTTTTAATATGTAATCCAAATATAAATAAATTCTAGCGCAAACTGAAACTTTTGATGAGTCATGAAGCATGTCTCCATTGCGAGCATGAACTCGATTCTCAGTGGTACAGATTTTCTGTGTTATTTTATAACATATTTGTGATAGAGCCAATAGCGTTTTAACACCTAGGTGGTAAACCATTTGTTGTGGTATAGATAACACAAATGCATTTACCCGGAATTAACTCATTCATTATAAGAAAGGCTCTGCTTTCATTATGGCTAGGGAAAGGACGCCAGGCCCTTTCATTACAGATCTTCAAATTTGCCTACAAAAATCAGACGGTCTTCATAGATCTTACTTTTTTCGAATGCATGATGCATCTATGAAGACGGTTAGAATTTGCTCAGAGTCATCCACCTTTTTCTGGGTTCAGAATGAGTGCATTTCTGCACCTTAGTTTTTTTGGTCTTTATATCTAGGTCTAGTTTCGATTTTCATTCACAAAGTATTACTTCATTAAGTTCACAAGTATTAAACATCAATATTTGGATTCGTAAGATGATTCATCAAATACATATGAATCCAAATACATGGATGTTTAATCCAAATACATGCTGGATTCATCTGATTTGCGGAATAGTAAACAACCGAATTCGTTTAATTAGTCATCAAAACCTGTTTTACTCATATTATTTCATGTTATGGATAATCAAACCGGTTTTACTCTCTAATTAATGCAACTAGCGTTTTTAAGTATCTCTCATATCTTTTGTTCGGTATCGAGTAATTCCTCTTCTTCATATATTTCCTATATCGAACATATACGTATACATCCGAATCTCTATTACGATTTCTCCTTAGAAATATCTTAACACTGGAGACAGTATCGATATATTTTAGGATGAATATTGATCAATATATTCTTTATTGGACTGTCCATTCTGGATCAATGAAGTAGATATCATAACACCAGTATCAGCTTCGAATAGTTAATCTTCATCCAATCTGTATAAAACGCAACCTTGTATCTATCTTTCAATAACTCTTTCAAAGCTTGCATTCCTTCATGTCTTCGATCTTCACTAATATCATATCGTAATTCATTCGTTTTGAATCGATTTAGGCCAACTATAGCAGCACTTTGCTCAGCAGTATCTGCTATCAACTTATTAATATAGATCTTTCGATTATACTTCTCATAAATATATTGATTAACGATTATGTAATCTCTAAAGTAAGATAAATGATTAATATTATCAGCAGTAGCACTTATTAATGTTACTTTATCAAACTCTTTAGTTATATCAATTAAGTTTATATGTTGTAGTAACAAGTGCGCTTCATCAACCACTAGGAAGTAACTGAGTCATTGCTCTCTATCATATTATTCTTCCATTAAGTCACCTAAACATTTAGAAGCAGTGTTGTAAGGTGGTAATAATTATATTTAATTCATTTTGCATAGCTTGCTTGGTGGAACTCTTTAAACACATTCTCGTTAACACACAATGGTATAGATTCCCAGTTCATCTTGATATTCACTATTAGAACTATAACCATAAACTTCTATGTTTTATGTGATGATGTCATTTAAGATTACAAAAGAGTTCTAATCGCAGTCAATTTATATGAACATATTGGAGCTTCACTGATGAACTTCTTCGTTCTAATCTGCTTAGCAATCTTACGTAAATCATTCTTGTTATGGTTCATACAATAACAAAAATTATCATAACATTTATAATCTAATTAGCTTTCACATTCTATACAGTATACTCTTTCGGGAATTGATAGAATAATTCACATCTGGTTGTTCTTTCAATGGATCACCATCATTATGAAAGTCATTTAAAGACTCCCATTTCATATCTTCTTCTTCTTCATGTACATAACTGTACATCATGGTGTTCTGTGTCATTGGTTTCAATTACAAAAAAATTTCATTAATTCAAATTTATATTATGTTGTTTACACATTATTATAACTTTTTATTATTCCTTCCTTATTAGACACAATTATCTCTTCTTCATTGGACATAATCGTGCTGATTATATATAATGACTACATTAATAAATCATTTGGAAACAGTTTCATATCAGAAGAGCTGATTTGGCATATTATTTCAGGTTATTGTTATAGAATTGTCATTAAGTTAGAAAGTCTAAGGGATAAATAAGGTTTTTAGGAGTTTATGAAGTATTAGAAGGAGTGTATCTAGAGGGTTCTAGAAGAGGTTAAACACAGGTTCTGGTGGATTACCAGAAGTATTATTACTTTATTTCATATCTCTAATGAGTTTATAAATTTACAGATTGAACTGAAATTGTGAGAAATAAAAATGAAAATGCACAGAATCCAGTGCAAGTTTTCGGTAACTTTGAGTAATAAATAAATAATAACTCATACCTCATTGCAGATCGACCTTTTGAACCAAAAACTAATTCATCCAGCTCTAGATTCTAATTTAATTATTCAACATGAAGCTCTACTCCACTCAAATTCAGAAAAGAATGATGGATAAAAGCTTGTACTCCTAAAACTTTTAATATGAAATATGCCTATTGTTTCAAAAAAATGTTTTAAACATTTCAAATGTTTTTGTTCCAATTATTTAATATGTCTTATTTTAGTGTATATGAAGAACATCAGAAAGATTTTAAATACTTACAATACATCAATGAACGTACCAAAGAATAATTAAAGCAGAATATACAGCATTCCGTTAGTATTTTTTTAAAAAAAGGTTTTCTGCGATATTATCATTTCATCTACAGAAAATAATAAACATATATGATTCACAATATCTTTCTGCGTTAAATATAAATCAAAAGATCTTATTATCTTTCATAAAGATAAATAAATTCAACAGCTAATAGATAAAATATTGAATTTTTTAGATATACAACAACGAAAAAACTCCCACCTAATGACATATCAGCAATTGATCTTCCATACGGTATGGACCATACCTGCAGATGTTATTCATAAACGATCATCAATAAGCATGATCAATCAATTGATACAATATTTAAGCTATTAATAGCTTATTTTCTTTTTTATTAAATTAGGGATTCCATTAGATATGTTTCAAAATATGATGATGAAAACCATAAATATGAATAAAAATTTCAAAGCATATTTAGAAAGTTCACCTCAAAAAGTGAAAAAATTTAAGGAGATTTTAAATTTTTTTAAAATATAAATATATAATAATACTAATTATCATTAAAATAAAGAGTTCATTTTTATATCATATCAATAAAGGTTTAGGTGTTTTATATAGAATTCCATCTTCTTCAAAAGCAGCATCAATAATGTTTTGGATTTCTGGTGTATTATCTGTTATTTCATACATAATAATCAAAAGTTCCTTCAAATATTTGATTGCTTGAGGATCTCTTTCAACTCCTGAAACTTCCACAAGTTTTTCTATAAAATCTTGATCAAGTAAATGTGTAAAAGCATCATTTCTTGTTACGTTCATGAAAACATTGTAATATAGTATAGTAATAGTTTTGAATTCTTTGAATGATAAATCGTTAATTTGTGTGAAAATTTCTTTCATTATCCCTTTCGATAATAATAATGGTGAGTATTTAGATGGATTGATATCAATCAATGCAATCAAAATTTGAGATACATTAATGAGGTAAGATGGTATTTTTTCTTCTATAATTGTCAGAAAAACAAAAAGATCAATATACTTGTCGGCCAATTCATCTAAATTTTCATGCTCACTCCGGAACATTTTTAATATTAATGGGAGAGCTTTTGACCAGAGCAACCTAAAAAGATCATTTGAATTCAAATCTCGAAATAATGATGATGGAAAGTTCAAATTAATTAATGAACGAGATTTCGATGGTTCATTTACAAAATTATCCATTGCTTTAATGCAGCTCTTCCACAACTTTAATATAATTTCATTTTGAATATCTTTGTCATCGTTATACGAAAACAGATAGGCCCTATCGTATAATATTGTAATTTCTTTGATAACTCTGACATACTCAATTAGTGAACAATTATAGTTTCGAAAAAAATTGGCGAAAAATTTGCAGACATTAATAGTAATAATTGCATTATCAATGCTATTATTATTATTATTATTATTATAATTTTGTATAAATTGAAAAAGATCAATAAGAGTCTTTTTATCAATGAAAAATTGTTTATACTCTGGGTTTTTCTTAATAATTTTGTAGAATATATATAAAATATCTACATCAATTGGAGCAATCGATATCCAAATTGAATAAAGTTTTTCAATTATACCATTTCTTTCTAAGAGTTGAATAAGAGAATTATTTGTATTTTCCAAAGATTTGCGAACAATTGTTTTTATTATTTTTTTAATAGTGATAAAACAATCTGGTTTATCGCAAGTTACTCTTAGATTTGAAAAGAAATCGTTATTATTGCTAAGTATTTGAGCCATATATTCTTTTTTATAACTATAAAAAAAACTATCAATACAATTTAAGATCTGATTTAGTTGTTGAGGAGAATCGGACAATTCAATGCGTTCTGAAAAAGATTTCATTAAAATATAAATTGAAGAGTCGTTTTGAGGATTATCATATTCATCATAATCGTCAGAAGGGCATTCATTAAAATAATTCTGATTATCTGCGTATTCTGGAGTTAAAATATTCAATCTAGAAGGGAAAAAGAATGTTTAATTAATGAAATAAAAATCATATATAAATCCTGATCGAATAGTATTGAATTTTATAAAAAGGATTATTAATTTGAATGTCTAAAAATTGATATCAAAAAACATGAATTTCTTAAAATTTTAAAGAGTAAATAATTTTATATATTGTATATATGTTGAAAGTTATTATATATATATATTTATGTTTTCAAATATAGTTTATTACTTTTCTTATTTAGAGTAATTACTGATTTATTATTTCAATAAAAAGGATTTTTTTTTCAAATATATTTTTTAGCTTCTTTAAGGCTTATCTTGTTCATTTTATCTTTATACTTGCTAATAAAATTTTTCACCCATTTAGGATTTGTTTTTGAATAATCTCTTAAGCACCAACCAATTGCTTTGTTAATAAAAAACTCGTCACTCCCGAAATTATTAACAATAATTTTCTCCATTAGTTCTTTATTCGTTTTCTCTTTGCGTAAAAGTTGATGAATGATTGAAAGTCTTCTTACCCAAAAATTCTCATTTTTAGACCATTCGAGCATTAGATCATCAATCCTCTTGTCCTTTAAACCAATATTTCCAATTATTCGATTTAAAAAATCAATAGTGTCCCACCATTGCTTATTTTGAACATATTTAAATAACTTTGGAACGTCTTCAAATGTTAAGAGGTCATGCATTGTGTTTAAATAATCTAATGCTAAATATTGAATCTCACGATGATCATCTTCATAGCATTTGTCTAAAAAGTCCCAGTCAATAATTTGACTTTCTTTTTCTTTTTTCAACCATTCTTTAGAAATTAATCGCCTTGTAGGTGTTGGAATTCCATAAAAAATAAAATTATTCTTCATGTATGAAGCCATTTTTGGAGCGCATTTACTATTTGCATTCTTCTCATAAATTTGTTTGATTTCATTAAATTTTTCATTACTTGTGGACTGCATTTGGAAATGATTAGAATGATTTTGAATCAACTTCACTGAGTAAGTATTTTTATTGATAACTTTTTCAGAAAGAATTATTTTTTTTTATCAATTTTTTCATAAACTTTTTGAATAATTTTTTATGAATTTTTTCAATGTAATAAGGCTCTTTTCCGAATTGAAAAAAGATATTGAAAATTTGTCTAAAATAGATGAAAAAATCAGCTCGAAAAGAATCTACCAAATCTCAAAACAAAACTTCAAAATCCAAATCTAATAGTAAAAATTCAGATCCTATCCCTGAACCTGTTGCAAATACTATAGAAGACAAAACAGATAATAAAGAAAGTGTTGAAGAAAAACGACCGCAATCACCATTCCAAAGTCCTTTTTCTCTTAGCCGAACTAATAGTCTATCTGCATCATCTTCAGCTTATAGTAATCAGAACCCTTTTAACCATAATCAATTTTTAAGACATTTCTGCTTCGGAACTGGAAAAGATTTTATCAGTAATAATAACCCTAATAAATCGTTTACGGAGTCAATATTCTCATTAAAATTAAATTTCGATGAAAATTCTGTATTATCAAACAACAATCCAAATTCATTAGCAAATAAAAGCGACAGTACTAATTTTAACAATGAAAATGGCGATGACAATGAAATTCCATCAACAGTTATAGAAATTGATGGTCAAACTGGCGAAGAAAATGAAGAAAGATTATTTGATGCACCAGCTATTTTATATCGTGTTCGAATTGAGGGAGGATCAAGTCAAGATAATCTGAATGATAACACTAATATGAATAATTCAATTAAAATATCAGAAACTCCTTTTTTCCCTACAAACACAACTTCAAAAAAAGTTCAATTTTCTTTTCAATCTTCTTCTATTGGTCGCTCTTTTTCACCATCTACACCGCTTTCTTCTGCAAATATGTCTCGTACTATGAGCGCTGCGGCAAATACCCAAATTGACAACAATAATGTCAGTAACAGAGGCCGAACCAACAGTAGTACTAATATTAATTTAAGTGGTACTAACAAAAATGGATCAGTTATTCCTTTTCGTTCTAATTCAGCTCCTGCTCCAAAAGCAACTCTTGTTGAAGTTGGTGCTGGAAATCTTCATTTAAACAAGGGTGATGGATTTTACAGGCTTGTAATGAGAAGAAAACAAGTTGGAAAAGTTTGCTTAAATATGCGTGTTTTCAGCGACATGAAACCGAAAGCACAACAGAGAAATTACGTTAGCTTCATTGGGTATGAAGTCGACGATACACTTCAAGCAAGCCAAGAAGATAGCAATAATGGTGGCGATAAATCAGCCACCCAATTAAAATATATTGTGTTCAAATTACGCTTTAAAGATGAAGCTACACAGAAAGATTTTATATCAAAGCTTAATGATATAATTCAAGAGCTTAACCAAAAATAAAGCAATGTTAATTTTCGGAATATTTTCTTTTGTTTTGAGTTTCATTGAAACTTTGATTTCTAATCTAATATTGGTAAATTATAATTATATTAAAATATCTGCTTTTTAAAATGTCTTGTGCAAGTTATTCAGTTCTTTAAAATTGAATAAAGTTATAGAATTAATTCATATGATTTATATGGAATCGAAAAAAAATTTTTTCTCTTCATACTTATTTTTAGCAAGCGGAATCCAATTATTATTATCTCTTTTTTACGATTTCGATATATCTAAAGGAAAAATTGAGCATTTTGAGAAAACTTTTGGAGTTGGATATAATTTATCTTTTTTTAAATACGCAGTCCTATCTTTCTTTTTAAATGGATTATTATATCATTGCTTGTCAAAACCATTAAAAAGAGGAAATAGCGGATTTTCTCTTCAATATGTTTTTGTTTTAATTAATATTAATCAGGCGTTATCAATTATACTTTTCTTAATATCTAATGTATGTTCTAGACAATTCTCATTATTTGTGTTTTTCCAAATCATACTTTATTTAATTACTCTTTCATTAGGATGCTCTTTAAATTACTATTGCTTTTCAGATCATCATTCGGATCCATTAAATCATCTTATCAATTCTAATATTCAGTTCAAGAGTCCTCTTTATATAACTCACATGGCAAAAAGACGAGATTGGGGGATTGCGTCAACTTTATTTAGCGCAATCCAAGTTATTCTACTTTTTTGGAGTTTCTTTCGATATACATTTTATGATCGTGCTACAGGAATTAAAAAGTATGGTGAATATATCAATCTCTTATCATTATCTTCTTTTTTGATCGTCTTTAGCTCCCTTGGAATTCACATTTTCGCTTTGAAGGTTTCTAAAGGATGCCAATGCAATTGCTTTAACGTCAGTTCATTGTACTTTTATTTTATAATTGCTGAATTAATTGGAATTATTATATATATTTATGTTAGCGTTATGGCTAAAAGAGTAAAAATATTCTATTATCATGTTCTGATCATTGGCCTCGGAATTCTTATTTCAAGTTATGGGAATTATGAAATTTCAAAAAAAAGATATCTTGATATTATCACAAACTATGAAAGTAATATAAATAATCAAGAAAATAATGTTCCAAGGAAAGAACAAGACAATTTTCAAAATATTTATTAATTTTGAATTTTTTATTTTATAATATTTATTTCAAAATATTTATACATAGCCTTCTTCTTTAATTTCAAAAATATTAATAAATTAATGAAAAGTTGGCTTTTTGTTGGTACGAGAATAAATCTGATGATTTTAAAATCAATTTCTTTTACAATTTTATTTTCAATGAGTAATAAAACTATGCATATATTTAAACATATTCAATGCGCAATATTGGCTTTATTTTATCAATTATTTAAATCAACAAATTTCTTTTTTTATTTGGCCAAATCGAACATCAAAAAAAATTGATGCATTTTTTATTTAGATATAAATGGATTCCGACAAAACCAGATCAATTCTTGAATTCATTTTTGATAAGATATATAATTTCCAAAAGTGGAAAGAATGCTTATCAATTCCTTTTCAAAATACTGAAGATTATAATCAATTAAGAATTTTTTTTGAAGATATACCTAAAGTACCGTTGACAACAATAAATGGCGAATATATAGATATTATTGGATTGATCCAAGTTCTTTTATCCTTAAATGAAACATACTCAATTAATATATCATTATTTCAATTTGCACCAATTGAAGATAATATCATTGGCATTAAAATTTCCTTTGGACAAAATATTTATAAAATTGATATTGACTGCATTAAGTTAATATTATCAACAATTACAAGGCACGATATATCAGTTTCTGATTTTCAATCTCAATATCTTGAAGGGATCATTAAAGTTGATAATGGAGATGAATTGCTAGTTTTTTCATTCGATTTTGATACATTTACAATAAATGGATATTCTTCAATTTCAAAGAACAAAAAGGATTTTCATTCAATTTCTTTTGTAGCAAAATGCAATATTTTTGATGAATTTTATTCGTTTGCCAATAAATTCATGTTATCAATGGTTTACTATCCGAAAAATTCATTATTGATCTCTCTTGGATCGAATTCTTTATTACTAAATTTTCCAAAAACTCAAAATCGATTTATAGATATAGCTGAATATTTATTTCCAGGATCAATTAAACACGTATATTCTCATACAGAAAAATCAGAAGAAATTAATGCTCTATCATCTGCAACGATTATTCACTTAGCTTTTTCCACGAATAGATCTAGTAATTCATTTGTATCAAATTCACTAAATCAATCTCAAAAGGATAAATGTTGTCAACAACTTGCAGAAAGAGAAAATTTTTCTGCAGATTCAATTTTTATGCTCTTCACTTTTTTGAATAACATTCCACAAGAATCGAATTGCCAGTTAAGTTTAGATTTATTATCATCTGTTACTTGGTCAGACTTATCAATTTCCTTTGTTCCGATGCCAATTGGAAACAAAAATTCCTCAAAAAAAGTAAATGAAAATTCTTCTGATGAATTCAATAATTATATTGAAAATGCTAGAAATATTCCCTATTGCACTTGCTCAACTATTGTCGGCAAGCCTGGTACTGTTATCATAGCTTTTTTAAATACCACAAAAGAATCAGCCAAAGCTGTTTCTCGAACGGCACTTATTAAAGCATTTGAGAAAATGCAAGGTTTAATGACAAAATCTAAATCATATGTGAGATTAAATAGGATATGGCAAAGCATTGATACAATATCATCTTGTATATCTAGCATTTTGGGAGATGAATCATATTATGAAGATGTTTGGAATGGGTGCTGTGCAGTTTTGGCCAAAAGAAAAGTAGCCCGAAAGAACGTCCAGAATAATTCTGAAAACGAAGATATTGAGTTTGATAACGAAGAATACAATGATTTTTAGTTAAAACATCTGATTTTATCATTTTTATCTGATTTTACAAAAAATAAAAGTATAAATATAAATAAAATACATTTGAATAAAAGATAAATAAATTATTAAGTTATCATATCTTTCAAATGCCGTAGATTATTGGAGGATGAGCTAAAGCATAATTTGGTAGCAATCAATAAATTATCTTTTTGCCCTCCTTGAATAATAAAAATAACGTTTAAATTTTGCTTTGATTTCTGAGAATAAATGGTCGTTTAAAATAAAAAATTTAAGATGGATGACGAACTATTTGAAGCCGAAGAAGAAGCCGAAGATAAAAAGAAAAAGCCATCCAAAACACCTCCACGTAAGAGAAAAACTTCAAATCGTGTTCGCCTAACGCCAAAAGAAATTGAGTATGCAAAATCGAGGTTACCATACTTACATAATTTAGCTGCATCGCCATCGACAACCTTATTTTCTCTTGATGCTAGTACGATCAAGCTAGGATATTCTAGTGTTAAAACTCAATATAAGCTCGATACTTTTAACCAAACAACGCAAACTGATAGTATTTCATACTCAGAAGCTGGAATTCAGATTCCAGAAATAAATAGTCAGCCGAGATTTCCATCGCTGATCCATTTTTTAAAGGCAGCAACATCAACAGTAACCGCTTTATTAGCACAGTCAGAATTCGGAACAGTTAATTCAATTTCTAGCCCAAACTCGAAAAAATCACAAAGCGACTCAAATTCGCTTGTTCGTCTCAGCAAATACATTACAGAAACCGCTCCAGAATTAGTTCGTGTTACATCATCACGAACATATGCATTAGTTAGTGATCCAGCGCCACTAGGTAAAATACTTGTTTGGACAGCGACGAGCAACCAAAACCAGCCTGCATTTTATTTAATATCATCCGCATCGCCATCATGCTTTTCAGTTCATGGCTCAGAAGGACAAATAGTTGTAGCAGGAACGAATTCAGGTTCACTTTTGGTCTGGGATTTATCACGAGTTGAAAAAACTAAACAAAGTGGAACAGCATTAGTTATACAACCACAAGCTACAACTGATTCTATGGGATCAAAGAATCACAGATTTGCTATTGTTGGCATTAACATATTTACAGCCTCAGGAACCACTGTTGTTTGTGCTCTAGATGAAAGTTCACTTGTCACTTTTTGGTATTTAAGGTCAACTATATCGTCATCCATTACACTTTCTTCAGAAAAGAATGAATTATCCTTTGTTAAAGCCGAAACAGTTAAGTTATCATTAGGATATCTTCCTTCTTTTTCATTGACAATGTTTCCAAATTCTGTCAATTCATTCCTTGTTGGAAGTGGAGGCAAAATTTTCAATTGTTGTCGATTTGGAAGTGCAACTTCACCATCAACTTTTTCAGCAAAAGCAGTAGCTAAGACTATTTCTTTTTCACCTTTACTTCCTCAATTTTTCGCGGCTTCTTTTGATAACGGAAAAGTGGGAATATATAATATTTTCGAATCTGATCCACTAATCGAATTAACAATCAACTTGAGCCTGGGCGATACAGGTGTTGTTTGGTCACCAACTAGGGCTTCTGTGTTATTCGTATCCGATTTAACTGGAATGCGGGTGTATGGATTTGATTTGCTTCTTTCATCACGAACTTCAGTTTTCACTTTTAAAGTCGGAAGCGCGGCAAATAGTATCGATGTGGCCGAATCTAACAGCGGTGTGATACTCGCTGTTGCTGAAGGAAGTCAAGCCGTCACAATCTATCGTGTGGAGGAGAAATTATCAAAGCCATTGACTGATAAAGAAATGAACAATTTTAAGCTCATTTTATATAATTCAAAATAAAATATATATTATTAAAATGATTATTATTAAAAAAAAAAATGACTTTTTTGTGGAGGAAAAAAAAAGCAATAATATTCAAAGGAGTAAATAACTTTGTATGATAGTTTTTTTGAGATTTGATGTAATTTAAAAAAATTACCATTTTACTCTATATTCATCAAATCCATTTTTTGGTGCAGATATCTTTTTAAATTTATTCAATAAGTATATGAAATCCATAAACAACTTTTATTTATAAATATATAACAAATAGATGTATTTTCATTTTTTTTCACTGGAGCTTTGAGGATTATCTTCTTTTTCTGGTATAAACGACTTATCAATTGGGAAATGTTCTGATAATAATTTAACAGATTCTTGAACTTTCCTAATTTTTTTAACCCATTGTTCTTCTTCAGTACGAGGATATTCAATCCATTTTTTGTCAAACCATTCAGATAGATCTTGAGCCATTGCATAAATAGGCGAATCTTCTTTGAAGCAAGAAGTCGTATTTGACCAAATCAATTGAATATCTTGGCCGCATTCATTCATGGTCTTATATTGGCCTTCTGTAATTTTTTTGCGAATAGTTTGCAAATCCATTGCTTTTTTTGGTTTGCTGGTGTATTTAATAAAATGATTTTCGAATAATTTTGATTGAGTCGCAAAAATCTGAGAAATTGGATGTTTTTCGATTTTATCCAGCATTTTTAAACAATACTGCTTTTGAAAATCTGTCATTTCGTTTCGGAGAGTGAATTCTGTCATTAAATTTGTTTATTATAAAATAATATAACCATCATCAAAATTGTATCAATATTTGGTCATAATAATAATAAAAGTAATAAAATGAATGAGTTTCAAAGATCTCTTGCAATGATGGAATCTTTTTTTCGAATTCACTTCTCAAAAAACGAAGAAATCCTTGAGGACCTTCTACCTGTTCTCAAAAAAATTGATCCAAATTCATCAATTCCAAATTCTGTGAAAAGAGTCCTTGAAGAATCTGGTCCTTGCATATGCTTATTAAATCGATTAATTTTTGAAAACAGAAATCATTATAAACCAGCAGATCCAAAAATTAAATCTCGGGCTCAAGAACTAGAAGAACTATACGACATTTTAGTCGAAGCAAGAAAATCTCTTCAGACTGAACTCGAATTTCAATCTCTTGTAGCAGCTATAATTTCTTTTCACAAAAGAGAGACTAGTTATCCACAGCTTTTCAGCTTTTTTCTCAAATTAACAAATAATCAGAATCTTTTAAAAAATCTTTTAAAGTATTTAGATGATAAAGCAATTCATTCTTTATTACCTTATATTCCAAATGAAGACTCTGATTCAGACTTTTCATTTGATGAAATGTCAGATATTGATCCAGACCTTCAACCACGTATGCGAGTTAATGAATCTGTTTCTGAAATATTATCAAAATGCGACGAAAAAAGCGATATTGCTCTAAATTTGTTTTTAAATGGAATAATCGATCGTGAAGATCTACTTCTTGTATCCCCAATTTTTGAGCATTCGAAAATTTTTCCAGATCCTGTTGCTATTGACTCGCATAATTTTGTTACAGAAAGTCTCAAAAACGGAGAAAAACGTGCCAACAATGAAACATTTCCGCATGTTCAACATTCTTACCGTAATTCGCATCATTTTGCGCCTGTACTTCCATTTTCCGGTGCATCATCATCTGAAGAATTTGCATTAAACCGCCGATATATTTCAACTTTTGTACCTCTTAAAGAAAACGAAAAGTTTAAAGCAGCAATTAATGTTGATGCTGAGTTTTCTTCTTATTCAATATTTCAAGGATGTCAAATTTTGCATGATCAAGAAATTGAGAGTGATGTTCTATATAACGCAACAACTGATATAATTATGAAACACATCCATCCTGGATTATCATTATCTTTAACAAATATTTATGGTTATCAAAGCGATAATGTAATCGATTTTTTGAAGTCAGCTTACGATCAAGCGAAACCAGTTGTTATTAGTAGAATGTTAGATTCTCTTGTTAAACTTGCAAGAAACTATTATAAAAGCTACAGTGATTGTTATACAAGGCTTTCGAAAGAAGCATTTCGATCTTTTCCTCATCCAGAGCATATCAGCGAATGCATGAACTTCTTCAGAGAAAAAATTGGCCCAGAAAAATCAAACATTGCTGATTACATCACCTCCCTGTTTAATAATATTGATTCAAATGAGACATTTGATATGTCATTTTGGCAAACCAATATTGTCACCAAATTCTGTGTCTTATACAAGTTCTTTCTTCGAAAATATAAAAATTATGATTATTTCAAACCAGTCTTGCCTTTGGTTGATGCTTCATCGCCATGGTATCTTGTTTATGAAGACTTAATTGAAGATGGAATAAGAAGTTTGCAATTATCAGAATTTGACAATGAAGAGTTCAAGTATCAGACTGAATTTATTACAAAAGGAATTGATGGAATAATTGAAAGCATTTCAAAAGATTTTAACGAAAACAACTTTAGCAATGGAAATGTAAATCCTGATCTTTTGAATGTAAATATTAAGAAAGTTAGATTTGAGCATTGTATTCATTTCACTGTGCCTATCTTGAAATTAAATATTCTTCCTGGTGAAAGAGTTGATATTGGAATTACTGATTAACATTGAATAAATGTGATTATTTTATATCTAGTTTATTTCAAATCGAATTTTTATTAATTAATTTTTAAAAAGCTGATGATGAAATTATTTCAACTTTCAATTTATGATTTCATTGAAATATAAACGAATTTACCATTTATCTTTTTAATTTTTTTGAAAGGTTAAAATTTTATTTGATGACTACGAACAAGTTATTGAACATGAGCAAATATGCTCAGGTTAAAAAAATTGGTGAAGGTTCTCTTGGTTCAGTTTATTTAGTTACCAATTCTGAAACAAAAAAACAATACGCTGCCAAAATTTATACAAAACCATGTAACAAAGCGTCAGAAAAAACTTTGGTTACAAATGAATTTAAACAACTTACTGACCTCAAAAACCCTGCTGTATTAAAATTTTTTTACTATAGTTTTAAAGATTTTGACAAAAAAAATAATCTAGTTCTTATATCAGAATATATGCCACGTGGATCACTTGACAAGATATTTTCAGGAACTTCCACTCAGCAAAAAGAATTTACTCTAATAAAGAAATATATTACAATGTTAGGCATTGCTTGTGGCATGAAATATTTGCATGACCATGACATCATTCATGGTGATTTAAACCCATCTAAGATTTTATTTGATGATGATTTTTATCCACATATCACTGGCTTTCAATTAAATAAAGATCCCACTGCTCCATCCTTTCTAGCAGGAAAACCAAATGAAGATAAAGATCCATTTTATGTTGCCCCAGAAATATTATTAGATTGTTCTCAAGCTTCAAAGGAAGGAGACATTTATTCTTATTCAATGATCGTTTACGAATTAATAACAGGAAGAAAGCCTTTTAAGTCATATACAAAACCCCGACTCATTAAAGCTATACAGCATTGCGAACGTCCAGAAATCCCTTCCAAATTTGACGATATTTTTAAGCTATTTTTTGAATCTTGTTGGTGTGAAAATCCAGAACAAAGGATTTCTTTTGATTCGATCATTCAATTTCTTCTTGAAAGAGATTTTAAAAAAAAGTTTGGGCTTTTTGAAGATAGTGAAGCTAAAGCATATCTTTCATCTTTCAAAGAGCATTCATCTGCTCCATCATCAACATTAGCTATTTTTGACGCCACATTAGCTAAAGCTTTAGATTCTACAAGTTGGTCTGACTCAGATAACCCTACAGTAGGTGAAAGGTCGATAGAATCGCTCCAAGCACTACTGAAAAAAGAAAGAGAACAATGTAAAAAATTGGAAAACGATAATCAAAATCTTAAGATGAAGATTAAAAATGTTGAAAAAGAAAATGATTTTCTTAAAGCTGAAGTTTCTAACTTGAAAAATGACAAATTAAAACTGCAAAAAGCAAACGCAAACCTTCAAACTCAATTAAAAGAAGAAAAGTCCGAAGCCAAAATAAAAGCTAAAGAAAAAGTTGAAGAAAAATCTGAAGAAATGTCTGTTGACAATATTCCTAAAAAGAAAGTTAAGTTTCTCGATCTTGAAGAAGTTCAACAGCTTAAACGTGAAGCAAAGATTGGAAAAGGAGTTTCCTCAAAAGTTTACAGAGTTACACGAATTGAAACATTAGCACTAAAAGAATTTGATACAAGTGATATTGATAAGGGAGTACAAAAGAAAAGGAAAGAACTAATGTATCGATTTAAACATTTTATTGGGGAATATGAAATATTGAATAACCTAAGTCATCCAAACATTATCGAAACTTACGGATTCTTCCTTGGTGATAATGAGCACAAGCCTTCTATATTACTTGAATACTGCCAATATAATTTAAGCCAAGCAATTAAAAAAATATCAGAAATTGAAAAGATTACAATTATTTATGAAGTTAGCGAAGCAATGATGTTTGTCCACATGAACAACATTATACATCGTGATTTGAAACCAGAAAACATTTTGCTTGATAGTTTTTATCATGTGAAATTAAGTGATTTCGGTATTTCAACCTTAATTGAAGTTGAAGCTCAAACTACACAACAACGAACTGGCGGAATAGGAACTGTTGAATTTATGGCTCCTGAATTGTTCGATGAACATCCAGAATATGATGAAAAAGTAGACGTTTATGCTTTTGGTATTTTGGTTTATTACATCTTAACAGGTGGTCAATATCCAAATGCAATCAAAGCAGCTTTTGCAAGAAAGAAAATCACGATTCCTTCAACAATCAATGATTTCTCCAAACGATTGATCGAACGATGCATATCTGTAGATCCACATCGAAGACCATCTTTCGAAGAAATTAGCAAAAATATCAAAGAAAATAATTTTCTCTTAATTGATGGAGTTGAATCATTTAAGCCAGATATATTAGAACGTCTTTCGCAATTGATTTAATTATTTAAATTTCCATTCATTATATTTTATAATTTAGAATAATAAAAGGTTTGATAACTATGGATATGTTTTAAATTTTTTTTATTAGGATCTTGATCACATGTGAATTGAAAAATTTTTTTAGGACTTTGACTCTTAGTATTGATCCAATTAATGTGGAGGCCGTAAAAGCCAATATTGAAATTTAGATGTATTGTTGTAAAGTATGCTTCATGTTCTAGCTGAGAAGCAAAGAAGAACAAGTATTATTTTGAGTTTGTGGTAGTGTGAAAACAGTTAACAGTCTCTGTAATTCACTTAAAATTTGTGTACACACTAATTTTCTGTTTTTTATTTGAGATCCTTGGAAGTAGCATTTATTTTTGCAAACTAATCATTTGTATTCTTAAATTTGCATTTCGAATTAGTAAAAAAGCTCCGTTGAAGATATTTTACAAAAATTAAAAGGTAACAAATCAAACAAGCCAAAATTTTAAAGATTTTTTATGCATTAACGGAGATAATTTTAATGATTTAGTATATCAACTTTGAAATTAAATATAAGCTTAGAAGAAAACTCTTTCAAAAAACATGATCATTTCTTGACAAATGCAATTGCTACATATTGCTGGAAGAACTTCAAGTTAGACTTGTTATTCTCCGATTCTCGAGATCGATAATTGATTGACTTTTTGATATCGATACATAAATATGCACAGATTCTCGAGATCGATTTCAGAGATCGAGATTTTTTTTTCTCAGCTTTTGATATCATAATTTTCGATTAAACTTTTTGATAAAAATATGATCGTATTTTAATCACAAATATTTCATAAAAAAGAATGTATTTTTTGATTTTAATCTTAAAATAAACATCAATACATTCTATTATTTATTTTTAGATATTATAAAATCACAAATAACAATTATAAAAAAAGATGAATCTGTTTGAGATCTCGAGATCTCGGTAATTGATATCAAGTTTACAATTATTTTTATATCACATTTCATATCTGATATCTTGATAATCGATAATCTCGATATCAGATTTTTAAACTGATAATCGAGTATCAGATGAAAAAAAGTGATGTTTTTGATATCGATTCTCAAAATAACAAGTCTACTTCAAGTTCAATTATCCACACCATAAAACATTGATATTAACAGGCTACTGACTTGCACACTCAAAAAAATTCTTCTTTTTTAACTCATATTCATTCTTCTTGTTGAAACATTCTAGTTTCATTTCGTTTTTAATGCTGATTAAACTATATTAGCTTCAAATATCAATAAAAAATTATTGTCCCAAATAATATGAGTCAACCATTCTAGATATGATAGACTTTCTGCACATCACTATTATCTGTTGTTGTTGAGTTCTAGCTGCGAAAATGTTTTTATTAATGGTGTGCTTTTATGTGAAAAAGCTTACATCTGAATTGGTAGAGCAAAAGTCATGACTATTCAGCTTCATATATAGCAGGTAACACTTTCCCGTTCTTCATAAATTGTTTGTCCTTAAATATGAAGCATTAAACAAATCAAAAAGAGAAAAGGAAGTTCTTTTGATCCTCAACAAGTGCTGGTAACCCCAATCATATGTAGAATATTTATTGTTATTTGATCAGCACTAAATGAACATAATCTCTAATTATCTGAACATATTTTTGGATAAAGTTCGTCAAAAGATCGATCAGAGTTTTCCTTTTTCACGTTGTACGTTGAGTTATATTCATATTTATGAAATAATGAAATTGTAAGGTTTTGAGAAAGTGAAAAATCGTATCATATGTAAAGAAATGATCATGGTGAAAATGCTTAGTCCCCATAACTTGAAATATGTATCATATGTAAAAAAGCTGAGAAAGAGAGGGTCATCAGAAACATAAATTTTATATCATCTAAATATTTCAAAGAAAATTTTTCAAAATTACCTAGAAACCATATATTATTAAAAGGTAATTTGGCATTAGGAAATATGTCTCCATGCATTAGTCTTCGTAAACCTGCTTTTAAAGTTTTAATTCTAAAGAATTTGTTAATATTATCTAAATCATTTTGTCTCGACATGGTCAACGAGCTCATACGAGAGAATTGGAATCAAAGAGATCTTTACAAAGATTCCTTCGAATTAGCTCAAAAGAGATTCTTCTCTATATTAGAGCTTGATGCAAAGCATCATCAATTTCCTTAATAAACATTTTCTTTTTTAATTCTTTTTTTTTTTTTTTTTTCCTTTTTAGTCTTTTAATCTTATTGACTGCATTGAGTCGTTTAAGAGAAGCCTATGAATTGTTTGATAGAGTCGGCTAAAAAGGTTCGTAGAACACCAGATACCCTTTCAAAAAGTTCGTATACGACCAGATATAGACTCTTGCTTTAGAGCTGAGTATCTAATGCGAAAAGGCACAATGACCAGATAGTCTCTGAAAAGGTTCGCAGAAGACCAGATACTCTCTCAAAAAGTTCATACCGGCCATATTGGCTCTCAAAAAGCTTATTCCCTATAGATTCCAGTCTAGCATAAGCACATAGTGATCATAGAAAGTTGTCGAAAAAGTTAGAAATTCGTAAGCTTGATTCAATTTCTTGGCCGGACAATTACCTTCTCAATTTCTTAGCCGGACAAATAGGGCCTCAATTTCCTATCCAGACGAATAGACTCTCAAAAAGTTCGATGACCTTATATCTATTCAAAAAGTCGTTTCTGGCCGTTAAATGTAGGGATGTTTTAACGGACCCGAAGGGACGTTAAAAAATCACGCCATTTATATGTACTACTTTCAGCCAAAACCCAATTTATTAAGATATTATAGTCTTATTGAAAAAGTTACAATAGTCATAAGCATTCAAAACTTGTTTGAAGTAATAAATGAATTCAATACTTTATATTTTTCTCTTATGTTTAGTTGAACAACTTATGGACTTAATAATTCAAATCCATACAATGAAAACAGAGGACAAGATTTAGCACAGCCTTTTAACCAACAGAACACTATGTTTAGCTTTCAGTTTCAAAATCAGATAAATTTTAATCAATGTATGATTCCCCAACAATACAATAATCAACAGTAAATGCCACAATTTATTCAACAACAACAGCAACAACAGCAATTTCAAAATAATGATAATGAAACACCTGATTTTAATATTTATCTTCAGCAATCAGAGCAGTACTCTGAAAATACTATAAGTTCGAAAAGTACACATGATAAAAATATAAGAGCATATGAATCAATTATGGCACAATTTAAACAACAACCTTATCCAATATCTAGAGAAAAAATAAAAGTGTTTATTACTTATCAAGCTCAACACGGAATTTCTCACTATTTTAAATGCAACGTTTTACCAAATTTAATACTATCAAATGAATTCAAAAAATTTAAAAGAGGTTAACAGAGATCATTCAAAGAAGATTCATCACCATTTGCAAAATTACCTTTTCAAACAGATTTTTTCTTAAAATATTTACAGTTTTATGATATGACAGATATTAATAACAAAAGAATGATGTTTTACTTGACGATATCTTTCTATGGATTTTTAAGTTTAAGTAAAAAACTATTAAATTCGATGTTCAAAGTAATAAATCACTTATTCAGATATTTACTTGAAACATTTATAGTTGTTCAGGGAAAAAGCTAAATATGTTCGGTCGTAATCATAATAATTATCCTAATTCAAATCCACCACCTTTTAATAACAGAACTGTATTCTCACCTCATGCATTTCAACAAAACAGTTTTATCAATTTCCAATTTCAAAACCAAACATATAACATTTATTCACCAAATGGGCCACAATTTCCACATCCACGTACAAATATGATTCAAACTTCCATACCAAACGATAGCATGCAAACAAATTTTGCTATTTTGGAACAATTTCCTCAAGAATCAGATCAATACTCCGAAAATTCTCTTTCATATTCATCCAAAATAACTTTCATACATTGCATCAATACTTACGAAAATATAATGTGACAATTTCAAAAGGATCCATATCCTATTGATATAGATAAGATGAATGTCTTCATCACTTATCGGGCAAAAAATGGCATTGTTTTAAATACTTTGATGTCTTACCTAACTGGTTTATCTTTTTATTTTCGCTCAAATGATTTACCAAAAATTTCAAAGCCTGCCTTTAAAGAGCTTACAAAGAAGATTCCTCACCATTCGCAAAGTTTTTAGAGATATATGATATGAGTGATATAAAAAACGTGAAAATGATGTTTTATATGACTTTATCTTTTTTTAAGAATATCAAAATTATTAGCTTTACGCTAGAAATAAATTGATTTTAAATTTTCAAAAACATATCAAAATAGTCACGGAGTATCTACATATTCATATAATAATAATCATAAAGTCTATCATCCTAATCAATTTTATCGGTTTCATCTCAAATTTAAATGATGAAGAATATATTGCAGGTATAAAACAAGATTATCTGAGAAAAAAATACTTTTTTTTTTTTTTTTTTAGAGGTCGTTCAACTTATAAAAAGTAATTCAAAAACAGATTATTTTTTAGTATGTTATTATATGATATATAAATATAAAGTGAGAATATTATTTTTAAAAAAATTCCGACTGATCTTTAGATATTTTAATTTTTAATTATTCAATGAAAAGCAATAATTATCTTGACCATATTTTTGACCTAGAAGATAAAAATTAATTTTATTACACTTTTTCTCATTTTTCATAATTCATTATTATATTTATTTAGTAATTTTTTTTAAGAATACCATACTTTTACTAGTTTATTTCATAAAAAAATAATTTGAGAAGCATTTATTTTTCTCTCAATTTTTTAAAAATAATTTATTCTATAATAAAAGTGTAATAAAATTATATAATTTATTTGTATCTTTAATTAAACATATATCTTAGTTAATTAATTGAATAATTATATAATATTAATATTGCTAATTATTAATTACAATCATTTAAGAGTATTGTTGGAATTATATATATATATATATATTTATAAGATTGAATAATAAATATAATTGTTATTCAATTTTTTCATTTAAATAAATAAAAATATTGAATAAATTATTTTAACATAAAAATACTCTCAAATTATAAAAATTAATCTATATCTATAAATATCTAAAATTTTTATAAATTAATTGAATAATAAAATTAATAATATATATATAAATATATTAAAATATATTAAAATCTTTAATTTGGAGATGATTGTTTAGGAATTTAAAATGCAATTTTATAATGCAAAATTGATTGGAAGAAATTTCCTAAAAAGTTGAAGATAAAATCATATTACAATAACTAACCAAAAGAATAAATACCAAAAACCGGTGAATAATGTTTGATGTCAAAAAACTGAAATTATCTAATAATGCAATTCAGAGACCAATAATCATTTAAATAGAATGATTCAAGGTATTTATAACGAGTATATGAATAATAATATAATTTATCGTATTAAATCTTACAAATCTTAAAAATTCAAAGATAAAATCAGTAATGATTATTATTATTTCAAAAATTAAAACAATCATATTTGACTACAATTTTACATTTAACAAAACAGAATAATCCTATAAATTATGATTATATAATTTTTAGGAAATTTTGTTAAATATTTTTTGGTAAAAAGTTGATTGCAAGTAAAAAGTTACGTTAAAATCACTTCACTGAACGACCTCTTTTTTTTTTTTTTTTAAAAAAAAAAAAAAAAAACTAAATGATTTTTAAAAAACACTAGGCTTGGAATCAGAAAAGTATTCATGGCACTCGTTCAGTTGAGATGGAGAAACATTGGCATCACAATTTCATATTGACCCAGCCGTTATCAAAAAGTGTGGAAGGTGGCTAAGCGAAGTTTATCTGTTATATGTCGATAAAGATCAAGATAGAGTGGAACTTCAAATCAGTGATGCTCTATAAATTTTCTCAAAGTTATTAATTCCATCTTATTTTTATAGTTTTAAATTCAATTTTTCATTTTTTGAGTTGATCTGAAAAAAAAATTTTACAGATCTTGAGAGGAAGAAGTTCAAAGAAGTGGACCATTTGAGAGAATTTTCGTGCCTGCTTTTTGAAAGTGGGTGTGCAAATATCATAAAGGGGGAGGGGAAAAAAAAAGAAAGAGGAGGATCAGAATCGACCATATAAATACACAAAAAAAATTGAATTAAAAACGATATATTGATTCAAAAAGTAGAAACGATAAGCATTTTTATTATTGTGGCGCCTTTTTTTAGCAAAAGCTCTGGGACTTAGATTTTGAACTTCTTCTGCAGGAATGTTCTCAGTCTATATCTTGGAGGTTTAGCTTGTGAGTTCCTACTGCTGGGAGATTTACTAGCTAAATTTCTGAGATTTAGAAATGTTGAACATTTTTTTGCGAGGAAGCTCATGTTTTAAGCTTCTGGAGGATCAACTCAAATAGAGTTAGTCTTTTCTGAGTCTCATTCAAAAAGTGAAAATCCTTCAGAAAAAAAAATCAAATAAAAAAACTTAATCTTTTTTATGTTACAAATATATATATAATTTATTGTATATCTGCCGGCAGATATACCATATTTCCTACGAATTTCAATTTATTTAATGGATATTTGCTAACTTTACTCTGTAAATAACTTTTATTCAAAGTTATAGAAGATGGAATTACAGAAAGCAATTTTCGCGTTTACTTTTTAATATAACCTTGTTTTTTTGGATGATATTAGATATATTTTAGCTACTTTTTTTTCATGCTGACGTTAAAAAAATAAATTTACATTTCAATGTAGCTCTATTATAAATTAATCAATTATACGTATTATTAAAGTCGGTCAAAAAAATAGTAAATTTCCCAAAAAATAGTAAACAAAAGACGTTTATTTTTAAAAATTTTTATTTTATTAAAAGGGGTCGACTCTCTCAAATTTTTTTTGATTGAAAAATAATAATATCTTAAAAATTAGATATTCTTTTTAATTAATAAATTTTTAAATCAATATTAAATAGAATTCGGATTCATTTATTATATCTTAAAAATTAAAAAATTCATTATTCATTCCAAAAATCATTAAAAATAGTGTTTTTATTATGCTACTTGAGGTATTTTCTTAAATGATTTACTATTTACATTATTTATATGCAGCTTAGAAATATAATAATAATATTTAATAAAATATATTATTGATATTCAAGAAATTATTATTTTTTCTAAATAAAAATTTTGAATTTAAAATTGAATTAAATGCTAGTTTTTGAAAAAATTATTTTGATAACATCAGATTTTTGAAAATATATTATTTTTATTAACAAATGCTTATTTTTTTGATAATATATCAGTATTATCCTCATATTAATGATAATGTATTTACTATATATATTATAAATCACATTTATATTATTATAAAATATATTTTTATATTTTAACTCAGTTTATTTGTATATCACAATTGAGAATAAATAATAATAACGTATTAATTCAATTTTATTTTTCATAAATAATATTATCTTATATGATATTCAATTAATTACTTTTTAATTAATTTAAAATATGTAAATAAAATTATGAAAAAAGAATATATGATATGAAGGTTATAAAATATTTATATATTTGGATATTTTCAAATTCCCAAAATCCCTTTGAATAGTGGAAATTAGATAAGAACTCAAAAATATTTTCTCCTTTCAAAAGTTAAACTTTTTCTGTTTTTATTTTTTTTAGTGAAATATCTCTATTTTGGATAATAGAATCGGCTTCATATTTAAAATTGCATCATGTTATTGATAATACTAATATTATTTATTATTAATTTTTTATAATTTTAGAATATGATAACCGCCAAAAGTCGAACCCTTTTATTTTATTTTTAATATTTTGACTTTATTAATAAAGATACAATTAAAATACCAAGTAATTATATATAACTATCTTTGTAAGATATCAAATATATTTAGATAATCTGAAATTTCGTTGTTGTTTGGTAAATATGAGAATTAGATATAATTTTAAAAATGCTTTAAAATTCGCTTCTGAATCTTTAAATGAGTTTTTTTTGACTTGTATTCTTATTTTATTTAAAAAAATTGTCAGAAAAATAAGTACAAATGTTTCAAAATTGGTTTCAAAAAAAGAAAAATAATATGTATCGAATTTAATTTTTCAACAATTAAAAAAAGATTAATTTTTATTTATATATGTTTATTGCTTATTCATCGCCATCTTGAGACAGTTTCTTTCCACAAAAAGGGCACAATCCTTCGTTTACGCGGTTTATTTGTTCTTCATTCATTAAGCCCCAGTCAGCTTTATCATTCTTTTTCCCGCGTTCTTTTTCATTCACTTTGTTGGATAATGCATTTAAAACTGATTCATTCTTCAAAACTGCATTTTCAACTAGCTCAACGTGGTGAACATCGCCATTTTCAATAATTGGCATGATGCCAACTTTGGCCCAGCTTCGCAGAATTAGCTGATGATTTTGAGATCTTTCTATTACAGTAAATATTCTTTGCAATCTTTGTGATATTTTTGAAACATCAGGCCAATCAGATATTGAAGCATAATCATTCTTCATTGATCTAAAAATTCCCTGGTCCAATGTTTGGACAATATGAGAAGAATGAGGAGGAATAATTACCACATGTATATTTTTTTCTGCACAGCTTGCAAATAAAACCTGTGAAAGATGTGCTTTATGGCCGTCATAAATAATTAATGCTGGTGCACTTGAATTTCCAATTTCTGTGCGAACTTTTTCAATATGCTTGAGCACATATTCATTCAAATAATTTTCGAAAACTGATCTCGTAATAAAAGCGTTTGGTGTAGTAAACACTTTCATTTTGTTATAAAATGGACATTTTGCTTCATCTGGATGTTCTGTTCCCCGCTGGACGATACAACAAGGTGTAATCATTTCACCAGAGGCCGTTACAGCAATTAATGCTGAAATTAAATTAACTTGTTTTTCAGCTTGATAAAAACATTTTCCAGTATAACTTTTTTTTACAAGAACTTTCTTTCCTCTTTTTTTAACAGCTTTAGAACCACCAAAACCAGTTTCGTCCAGGTTAATTATTAGTTTTGGATTAATTTGATCAATTAATAAATTTTTCAAAATTTGAAAATAATTCTTCAAATCTTCTTCCTTTAGATCTCCTCTTTCGTTATCAAGGGCTTGAGCAACACGCGTTTCGAAATCTGGGGCAATTCTATTAATTAAAACATTAAAATAATTTTTAGACCAACTTCCGTCATATTTTTGTTCTTCCAAAAAAGACACACAAATTTCATTAAAATCTTTCTTTGTTGGAAAAATATTATTTTTACTTTGCTCCTCTAGCCATTTTCTAACTTTTTGCTCACCTTCTGAAAGGAGCTTCGTCGGTCTGCCTTGCTTTAAATTTGGTTCAATTAAGCCATTTTTTATTAGAGAAAAGTAAGCTTTCGAGCATTTTAAAAAAGAACTTTGCTTTTGATCGGATAAACTTTTAAATAATCCTACTAAATCAGAATTTAAGACTTTTCGAATCCTATCTGATTTATTTTTAATATCATCAATTTGCCACAATTGTACTAATCTTTTTGCTTCATCTCGTAAATCTTCTGGTAAAACATCGAAATCAAAAAAATCTGCATATTTTTTTTGCAATTGTAGAACGAGAAAACATATATTTTTTAAAAAAATAAACGGTTTTAAACGTCTTTTGTTTACTATTTTTTGGGTAATTTACTATTTTTTTGACCGACTTTAAAATGAAAATACGTACTAATTAGTCAATTAATTTACATTTTTTTGTTTTATCTAAAACAATTATAATATTTTTTTTTTCAATTCTGTATATTTTTTTTTCTATTTATATAAAATGAACTAAACTAAGTATAACGGATTCTATCTTTGTTTAATAAAGTACTCTTGAATAATTATTATCTCCAATTTTTATATATAATGGTGGAATTTTCTTGAGAGCGAATCCGTCTTTATTTAATGTTGTAATTTTCTAGAAAATATTGTCTGTGTACTCAATTTTAGGTAATTCATTGATTGAAGTGAAGTTTGTTTTTTCTAATTTGTTATACATCTG
This sequence comes from Tritrichomonas musculus, assembly GCA_039105265.1. Lineage (NCBI taxonomy): Eukaryota > Parabasalia > Tritrichomonadida > Tritrichomonadidae > Tritrichomonas > Tritrichomonas musculus. The sequence goes on along the minus strand of JAPFFF010000015.1, from coordinate 1,717,184 downwards.
CAATATTATATTTTCATTTGTAATACATTCGCATCCATAATTATTAATGTAGTTTCTTCGTTCTGGAATTGGTAAAATTACTTTGTTGCACTTTTCGTCGTTAATGGCTTTATGTGGATCATACGGATCAATGAAGCCTGGTTTCATAAAACCTTCCTTAAGTGTATCTTTTGAAACTGAATTCCATGCATTTGTAATTAAATAAAGCAGTTTATAACGAGCTTTTGAGATCTTTGTTGGTAACGAATTTAGATAATCTATAGCTTTTTTTGGTAATTGAATTTTTTGCATTAAACTTTTGAAACTTCGGGCAACCGCAACGTCAAAAGGCTGCAAAAGGTGTGTGCAGTGCGGTGGGAAAGTAATGACTGATATATTGTGCATCTTCAAATAGCGTAATGCTTGAGGATTTATTCGAGATGGATGATTGTCCATTAAAATAATAATCTCTTCATCGAATAACTCTGGTGGTAATTTATTTAAACGATAATTATTGAGTTGAGATGTAATCCATACACATAAAAAATATTTGCTTATTCATCCATCCTGATTTCAGTGTACATAGGAATGAATCAAATTCATTAAGTTCTTGAGGACATTTTAAAATATTCGGCAAAATAACAAATGGTTCTAAACGGTCGCCATTTGAATTGAATGGTAAAATAGCGGTTATATGATAAAAATCCTTATCAGAAACTGTTGGGGTAAAACGACATCCTTCATTTGCAAAAATTAATAGTTTTTTAGTGCAAGCTGAACTAGTTTCATCTATGTTCCATAATAATCTTTTATCGATTCTATAAATTCTAGGATCATGTACAGAAAAAAATTTCGAAACTATATTGATATTACAGAATCGTCTTCTGGAATCTTCCAATCGATCTCCATTTTTTATTTTAATATGATTGTCTTCACAACATCTATTTAACCTTTGAAATGATGGAATTTCAGTAGGAGTAATAGAATTTAATGTGTCTTGAACTTTTTTGCTCATTTTATGATGCTGACTTACCCAATATGCCATTTTTTAGGCCTCTATAAAATCGTTGTTGTAACAAGTTATATGCTAATTCGAGACCGTCTATTGTGCGCAAACAGTCCATATCAAGACAATTGTCCATAGGAGATAAATACGGAAAGTTTCCACCTTTTTCGAAATGTGGAGTCCATCTTATTCCACGGATCGTATAGCATATTGCAGAGAGCTGATCTTGTTCTTCTATTTGTTATTTTAGATATATTTCTAGGATTGTTTTTCAATCAGCTTTCATTTGACATATATCTAACTGTTCAGGCGATAAATACAATACTTCTTCTATAGTCCAAAACACCTACACGTTTGTCATTCCCAAAAAGAAATATGAAAAATTAATTGACCATGAGTATTGAAAATTTCAATTAAAAAATCGGTTTTAGGTCAATCCAACTTCATCTTTTATTTCTCAAAATAATTAAATATATTATCAAAATTGAATAAACTCATACAATTTTTTTTCTATTTTATTTCAAAATTTGTTTATTGGATGGGGTTGAATTGAGAGGTAGATGAAGTTGGTTTACTGACGGTACCAAGATCTCGAGATTTTAAACAGATTTATCTTTTTTTATAAAATATATTTGTGATTTTAAATTATAATTTATAATTTTGTTTATTTTAAGATTAAAATCTAAAAATACATTCTTTATTTAGAAATATGCGAGATTCATTTACGATCATATTTTTATCAAAAAGTTTAATTGAAAATTCATAAAACAAAAGCTGAGGAAAAAAAAAAAATCTATATCTATGAAATCGATCTCGAGAATCGGAGAATAACAAGCCTACTCACCTATGGGTAATCTGCAAAGAATTGAAATAATAATATATTCCATAAAAAAAGTGTTTCAAATCAAAAAAATGAATAATCAAAACAATAATTGAATTTTAATGAATAATATGTAAAAATTATATAGATATCATCAGGGATGTTTATCAAATATGAAAAATTACAGTTATTGAAAAAAACGTTTTTTATTTAATTTTTTGAAAATTTATAACCATGCTTAACTCAATACAATATTAACAAAGATTTAAAATTTTGATAAAATTAGTTGAATTCTTATTCATTATATATCATTTAATAATGACTTGGGGATTAATTAATTTTTCATTTACAAAAAATTCTTTTTATTGTACGATATTTTTGCCTTCAATTTTATCCATTCCAATTACGCCCAAATATCGAATATAACCGATATCGATAACATCCCTAGATATCATTGGCTATTAATGCTCTATATATATAATATTATTTTAGATTTATTCAACAAAATTGTAAAAAATTATAATCATTTAATATCTCAATAGTAAATAAAGATAGTTTTATTATAAATATTTAAATATGTTTTATAAATATATCTAATAGTATTTATTATTGTGTATTTGAGTGTAAAAATAATCATACAAATGTAAATATTGTTTTAAATGCTATCAAAATTTTGAATACTTTTGAATGCTTAATAAATCGTAAACGAATCAATACATTTTTTTACTGCTTTATTTTATTAAAAAATGTATTATATGAAATATTAATAAATAATTTAAATTAATTTATTTTTTTTACGATATTTAATGCGATACATTATGAAAAAGTTTAAATCATTCATTTTATCGTATCGGAATCTATATATTGTTTTATAAATTTCTTTTAATAATTATAATTTTTAGAAATAATTTAGAATAATTCACTATTAACAATAATTATTTATAATATTTATCAATATTAATTTAAAGATAATCATTTACATATCAATATAATTAACTAAATAATATCAATACATGTTTTCATTTCTGAAAAAAATCAAAGAATTTAGTTTTATCAAAGAATTTGATTCAAAAAAATATATTTACATAATTCTTTTATTTTCTTTTAAATAAACATAATATTATGGTTTTTTGCAGCAAGCATCTTTTATATGCACTAGTGATTTGCCTTGGTCCTATTACATTTGGAAATATATGTGTATATCCATCACCAACAGGAACCGAGATTCGAAAACTTCATAATTTACCTGACGATTCCATGGCTTGGGCGTTCTATAATGGCGTAACCTCATTAACAGCAATACTTGGTCCTTTTTTCAATGAATTATTATTTCGGATTTTTCATAATTCACGTAAAAAAACAGCATTTACAATATCAGTTTTATGCGTTATTTCATGGTTTAGTATTTTATTGACAAAATTTTCAATATGGGCTGGAATTGCTTGTCGTACAATAATGGGAGTCCTTTTAGGCTCTATTTCATCATTATCTCCAATGTATTTAGTTGAGATTGCACCAAAAGGATTCACCGGTTTATATGGATCTTTTAATCAGTTATCAATTGCAATATCATATTCATTATTAAATTTTTTAGGACCATACTTGAATTACATAGAACTTTGTTATTATTCTGCAGTGTTTCCTTTTTTAGAAGCTCTTTTAATATGGTTTGTTCCAGAAACATCAAAAGAGGCAAGAGAACTTAAAATTGGAAAAACAGAGCAAATACAACATATACAAACTCATCCTAAAGAAAAGTTGTTTCAAAAAAAAAATGCCCAAGGATTGATAATAGGACTTGCATTAAATTTCATACAACAATGGTCTGGAATTTCTGCATTTATAACAAATATGACTGACATGATGAAAAATTCAGGTTTAAATCTCAGTCCTTCAAACCAGGCAGGTATCGTTCAATTATCTCAATGTATCGCTTGCATAATCAGCTGCTTTTTTATAGATAAAATAGGCCGTAGATTAGCATGGACCTGTTCTTGTTTAGGCGCATCATTCTTTTTGTTTTTAAATGCTATTAATGGAGTGTATGGTTGGTCATCAGTAATTCCAATATTATCACTTTTTATGTTCCAATTTTCATATGGAATTGGAATTGGGACAATTCCTTGGTTCATTATACCAGAATATTTTGATTATGCAATTCGATCGGAAGCAACAGGCTTTTGTATTGCCTTCAATTGGCTTATGTCATTTGGTGTCATCTTTATTTGGCCAATAATGAATAGCAATATTGGTCAAAATAATTCATTTTTTGTTTTTATGGGAATATGCATATTAGGTGTATTTTTTGGTTTATTCGGATTAAAAGAACCATTATCTCAAGAAGTTGAGAGTACTTTACTTGCAACTTTACCAATTTCTTCAGATGAAACAACTAACCTATGATTCCATCATTTGATTAGACTTATATATTTGCATTACATGCACACATCTATAAATATAGATTTTTTATTAGATCATATTATTATTTAAAATTTTATTTGAAGCATAAAATTAATTTTGATCTCATCAAATATATATATATATGTATATATAAAGAAATACTCCGAATCATTAATACCATTAGACTATTTATGAAAGGGACAAACAATACAGACCATTTATCAGATGAAAGAGAAAATGTATTTTTGTGGTTACATTTCTGATACATAGAAGCCGACCTGAAACAATTCAAATCTCAACACCTACAAGCTTATTTATTCACAATTTTAATATCTAAATGTAAATAAAATATAGATTTTTTTTTTTTATAATTAATTATTTATTTTCTTGTCCATTAAATCCGATCTCAAATGGATTAATTTGACTAGCACAGTCTAAGTACATAATGTAGACCTTTTTTACATTTGATGGCGCTAAAAGAAACGGGAAGTAAAAAACGACATCTGTTGGAAAAGAAGGAATTATTAAGCTGAAGCAATCTTCAATCGTTACCAGAACTGATTTTGCCTGATTTTTCGAAGGCGCTTTGAAATAAAGACCATATAAAACCTCAAAATTAACATTGAAGACTTGGATTCTGTTTGCAGAGAGCTTTTGTTTGAAAAATTTCTTTGGCAAAATAAACTTGGTGTCAACTTTTTCTTTTGCTAAAGGATTTTCAAAAGTAGGTAACTTAGAAGGCTTGCTTGATAAAGAACCAAAAATGTCAATTTTATTAATGCCAATTAAAGGTTTCTTTTCATCTTTTGTTAGGAATTGAAAGGTTAACAAATGGATATTATCTTGATCAGAGAATTCTTGCTTAAAAACTTTATCTGATACATTTTTAGCCAATTCTTGATCAGAACCAGATTGATTAAATTTCACTTTTACTTGAATTTGGTCAAATTTTGAGCTATCACTCAATTCAATTTGAATTGACCTTATATTGACCATTGTGAAAAAGTGAAGATCATAAAATTGATCAGGTTTGACTAATGAACTTGAACCGCCATGTAAACATTCATTTATTTGTTCGTTTTGGTTTGAAAAAGTGCCAAAAGGTGATAAATCAAATTCTTTTTCCGGTTTTAGCACAAAATAAAGAGGATTTCGCCATTTCTCCATTGAATACGAAAGAGCATAACTATTGTCAACAACAACAAAATTGTTCATTTTTTGTTTAATGTTAGAATAAAAAGCTTGGAGATTTTGAGAGCATTCTGGACAAATATGCACACAATTTTCATCTGGGCTTTCATCATCAATTACAAGTAAAACTGGATCAAAACATTTATTGATTTTAACCTTTACAAAATTTTTTTTATTGTTCGTGGAACAGAATGGACAAATATCATTATTTCCTTTGGAATATAATTGAGATTTGATATCATAGAACCATGGATTACAAAGATTCTTGGAAAATTCTTGGTTTTTAATCGAATAATCAAACTTATTTTCAATTCGAGCGTTTTCGAGGTTAATCAGATCTTTCAAGCTTGGATTTACAAAATCAACGCAGTTTTTGGGGAAAAGCATTGTTTCAGTTGGAACAACAAATTTATAATTGCAAGTTGGGTTCCTTTTCACACCAATCTGAATATCCTTAATGGTGAAATTATTAATGTCACCATTTTTAATGGTAAAATCAAGAGTAACTGCTGAAGTTGGAACATAATAAGCTGGATCATAAGGATATTGCAATGAATTTTCCATTATATCTTCAATGTCATAAGTGAGATTTATTTCTTTATTAACATTTGGAATCTGCAATTGAAAAGACGATTTTGAATTTGGTGAAAATCTAATTAATAATGTTATAATTGTTTGATTTTGAGTTTGCTGTTTTTGCATATTTTGCGGGGAAACTAAAAAAGATAAGTCGCAAATATAAAATGGTTCAGGAAAAACATAGAATATACTGAAATTAGTATTTCCTAACGATGACATAGAATAAGAATATGATGCGTGCTGTGGATCTAATAAAAATCTTTTTTTTGAATAATGAATAATATTATCGTCATTTAGAACATCGCTGTCTTTTTGCATAAAAAAACGAAATAAGCTAAATGTACTTGATTTTTTTGATTCGCAATAGCTAACTAAAATGTCATGTGCATTTTTAAAAAGTGATTCGAAAAAAGCATCATCAAGGATTGAATCAGAAAAATTGGCTACTTTAAAAAGTTTTTTCAAATAAGAAAGAGTGAATATGTCAATATTTGAAAAAGATTCGTTAAAAGGAACTTTCATCGAAGAAGAAAATCTACAAATTAGGTTTTGAATAGATGTAATATCGCCATTTTTATCAAGAACTGTAGTAAATGAACTTTCACTGCTTGATGGGAAATAATCATTGAAAAATTTTTCAAGTTTATCTTGAGTGGTTTCTTTTACAAAGTGATAACAACGATTATTAAACATATCAAGATGGAATTCATTTTTGATATTATTTATAATATATACATCATTGGAATTTTCTATTGGAGTTAGCAAATAATTGAAAAATTTTTGAATATTTAACCTTGATAAAATTTCTTTAGACACATATTTTTTAGCTTCATTGAAATCTTTTTGGTTTTTTTTGTCCAAACAAAGTTCAGGGCCTCGTTTCCAAGCATGGCAATGATATTCAACATTAGGAGACTCTTTTTTAATTATAAGTTCGCATTCACACTCGTATTTATGTGGATCATTAAGAGGAGTAGCACTCACACCATCACATGAAACTTTTGTAAATTTTGTAATGTATATAAGATTATTATCATCTGTAGATTTAATATAACCTCTAATTAAAAATACACAAGCAAAAAGTAATTTGTTTTCTACAAAATTTAATAGATGATTTCTATTGAAACAAAAATTGTTGTTTTTGATATTGAGTTCGTTAATAAAATGATATGGAAAAGGAGATGCTAAATTCAATGATGGGCTAAAGTAAATATTATCCATTTTCCCTTTCGTATCGGTACTAGTTATATCTAACTTTTGTTGAGCCGGCAATAATGGAATACAACATAAATTAATACTTTTAATACAATAAATATGATAATTAAAAATAGAAGCAACTTTTTCATATTCTTTGACAACGCGAATATTAATATTATTTTCAGCAATAGTATATCCGATTAAAAAACTGCCAATTTCTTCCAATTTTATTTGGGGATCATCAAAAGTTTCAGAAAGAAAATTTTTTGCTTCATCCAAAGAATTAAAAACATCAACATTCTGTACAGAAGATGAATAAATATAACCAGTATTCAAATCAATTGAAAAAACATATGTATTATTAATTGTGGTTTCTTCCACATTTAATTCTTCATTAAGCGAATGATCTTGAATGCTAAAAGGAAGCCCTTTCCTAGTAACTATAAGATATGCATGCTGTTGGCTTGGAGGAAAGTAAATATTAATTGTCATATCAAAGAAAAAAATTTGAAAAAAATTCAATAAATTGAATGATATTAAATTTTATGTTTTGAAAATGAGTGAAAATGAGCCTTTTGGTCGTTTTCTCCCATTCCGTTATTTTAACCAACATCCAATTATCAACTTAATTCAAATTCGATGTTCACAACCATTTATATCAAAATTAACACCAAATTCACTTGAGTTCACATTATTTAATGATTTAGTTTTTCTTGAAAGTAATCAAATACAAATTTTAGCAAAAAGATTAATTAAAAATTCTATATTTGATTCATTCCAACCATTTCTAAAATTATTTAATTTCAATTGCAATAAATATATGGATTCGTTGACAAAATTTATTACAAATCATCAAATGATTAAAAATAAACGTGGAACATCTGATGAAATTAATGATCATCTAATTATTATTTTTTTCTTTTACTTATTAGAATTTATTATCTTTCATAAACAATTTTTATTTTTAGAAAGTGGAGATGGATCGGAAAAAATTCCAAATTTGCAAAATTCTCAAAGACAAGTTGATGTTTTTGTAAAGTTAATACGTGAGTTAAATTTAATTGGAAAACCAAAAGATGAATTGATTGAATCCATTCATTCTTGTCTTTTTATTCAATTAATATTACATTTTTTAAATTATGAAACAATAAAGGATATAAATCAAATGGTTTTACCGCCACAGATGAATTGTCATGCTGAATGGACACAAGAAATGTATGATCAATGTGCAATTCAATTTTTTATTGGCCCTGTATTCCGTATGTCATCGAGTAATACGAGTAAAAATAATTCATTTCACAATCAATTTGCTTACTCTTTAATATTAACTGTATTTGCCCAAAAATCAATTAAATCAAATAATAATCTTAATCCTTCAAAAATTCTTGAAATCATTTATTCTTTACTTTTTGAACAAAGAGTTTCATTTAACAATATTCAGATATGTTCGATATTATTACCTTTAATTCAAGAACTTAACACAAAAGCAATTAAAATCATTAGTATTTTATCATCAATTTCGACAGATTTATTTACCAATACCAAAGATGATTTTATTCAATTACCTCCATTAATTTTTCAAAAAATCATGGGAAATGCAATTAATGACTATGACACCAAAAGCAGCAATGAAAATTTAAGTGGATCATTTATCAACCAGCCATCGATATCTAAGGAGTTATTTCAAACACCAAATGATATCAACAACCAAATATCAACACAAAAAGTTCAATCAAAAAGCACTACAGAGAAAGACCAACAATTAAAATTAACCAAAACGAAAAGTGACTTTTTTGAGAAAAAGCGGTTTTATAAAGAAAAAGATCCAACTGCTTTTGAAAACGGTTTTATATCGGCTCAAGCTGAAATTAACTTCTATTTATTTGACCTATTCAGTCAAAATAACCTTAACCACTTTTTGATAGAATTTTTTTATTCAATGGAGAATGCATGTAATGAATGTCTAGATGAGTACATTTACGCATACTTCAAACTTTTGTCTATTTATAATGACTCTGACTTTTATTATGATCTTTATTTGATAGGTTTTTTGTTCATTGACAAATTTAAAGATCGAGTCAATTTGGCCGATCTATTCAATTTTCTTTTTGACTCACAAGTATTCAATCCGAATCTGACAATTTTCAATAACAGTGAGAAAAAAGACCTCTCAATTGTTACTACTCTTCGATTCAAAATATTGAATACATACATAACTGAAATGGACTCAATTTTGCCAAGCTTCTTTATTAAGTCTGAGATGAATCCTTTCATTTTCACCGAGATGATCGTATACATAATGCAGTCCTATATGAAAAACAACACTAACTCTTTCTTGCAGTCTTTCTTATCTAAAAAATTCGTTCAGTCGTTTTTCAAAGTTCTCAATTTTTTTATTAGAGAACGATACGAATTGAATAATACGAGCGAAGGAATCTTTTCAGCGTTCCAGACAAATCTTTCTTTCCTTTTTACTTTGCTAAATGACCAAATAAAAGGAGAAAGCCTTTTTCAAATTCACTCTTTCTGTCGCAACTTTTTGAGCCTCGTTTTCATTGACTCACTTCAAAAAGTTGTACTCACAACGATACGTAATTTATTATTAAAAGTGAATCCTTCATCGATGGTACTCTCACCACTCACGATTTCTATTTGCCAGCTACTGCAAACTTTGCAATCATCCAAAGACGATAAAAATTTGAATACATCAAAAGACGATAAAAATTTGAATGATGATCAAAATTCAAATAATTCTAAAGACGATAGAAATTTGAATGATGATCAAAATTCAAATAATTCTAAAGACGATAGAAATTTGAATACATCAAAAGACGATATAAATTTGAATGACGATCAAAATTCAAATAATTCTAAAGACGATAGAAATTTGAGTGAAGACCAAGGTTTAAGCATATCTATAAGCATTGTGCAAAACTTGATAAGCTTATTGTCAAGCAATGGCAGCATTTCACCTTTTTTTTCAAACATTTTTGATTTTGTTATAAATCTTAAACATTTTCCGAACCTTCTTGAGTACTCGCTGACCTTTACTTCCTTGATTTCGCGAAACATTCCCAATTTTAAGCTGAAATCGTATCAGCTGAAGCGGCTTGCGAGCATCATTGTCAACGAGCACTTAACCAAAGCTGGAAAAGTGCCAAGCGATACAAAAGAAGAAGACCAAAGTGAAGTTTTGAACATCTCCGACCAAACGTACTTACTTCTTCTTAACTTGTGTGCTGCCACGACCACTCTCGGCAATTCCACGATGTTTTTGATTAAGCAGCCGACGTTTATTCCACTAGTTTTCATTGTCTTCCAACACTCATCCTCGAAGCTGCGATACATAATGCAAAACTTCATTGATTTATGCAACTATTCAATTTCTAACTGTTTTGCCTGTCACTTTTCCGGCATTGATTTATTGCTGCTTGATTTTATTTACAATTTTAAATTTGAAAATTCAAGTAAGGTCAATTTTCGTGAGATTGAATTCAATTTTAATTTCAAATTGGAAGATATAACAAAATACATCCTGCCTTTTCTTTCAATGATCTTAACGTACTCAACCGATTCAATTGTCATTTCACGAATCATTGAAATTATAAATGACAACAAATTCAACGAAATTAGTCTGATAATGAGTTCTTTTCTTCTCAATTCTATAACGAACTCAAAGTCACAGTTGTCAATTCTTCATCCTCTCGGATTTAACGTACCTTTCTTAACGGTCAACAACGTTGACCCTGAAATTTTGAATAAAAGATTCGTTCTCACTTTTTGGATCAAAATTGACAGGCTGATTTCACTTTCAGAAAAACATTCAATTGAAATCTTAAGAATCAGTAATAAAAAGGCTGTTTATCATAAACCATTGAAAATTCAAATGGCCAATAATTATGGTCAAATGAAAGAAAATTCATTGAATTTGAAAATGAGTCAGACCACTTCAAATCTTCCTCAGAAAAAGTTGAAAAATGACCTTGCAACAACTTTTCGTCTGTTTGTAAAACGCGGCGTGTTTTACTTTAGTTATTACACGCCGGGAAGTCTTCCAATCACCGAGCAAATCTATCAAAATATTGACTCAAATCAGTGGATTTTCTGTGCATTTGTAACACAGCGTTCTTCACCTGAAATGTCTTCAGTTTGCCTTTATTCAGGCAACCATGTCGGATACTGCCAAGATGTCAGTAAAATCTACTTCCCAAGCAGCCATCCTCTAACGATAAGTTTTGGCGGGAAAGGAAAAGGAATCAACAGCAGAAGCCTGACAAAAGATCCGTCAAATGATCGTCAATTCTTCAAAAATTACAAAATTTTTAAGACCAAAATTTCAAAAGAAAACGATAAATTGAATAATTTGATTGATAATTCAACCAATCAAAATGAAGGTAACTTAGTCGGTGTCCTTGGCCCTTTTGCTTTATTTGACACATTGCTAAGCGAGGAAGAGTTGTCTTCAATATCAAAAGTTGGTCCTTCTTTAATCAGCGATGATTTTAACGGTTGGCTGATAAAATCTTCAAAATCGCCGATAGAATTTTCAATTCAAAAAACAGTTTTGACAGATGTTACAGTTGAGCAGAATGACTTTTCGTTAGCGCCACATTCAATTATTTCTGAGGTCTGTTTATACAACCATCTAATTCAATTGTCAAAACCGTTTTTGAATATAAATAAAGCACCTGAAAATTTCTTGGGAACAATCATTGGAATCATGAAGCAAATCTTCTTAACTTCTTCTGTTTTACAGAAGGATTTTTACTATTTTGACATTATTGCAAAGTTGATGATATCATCATCATTTGAATCATCACAAGCAAATAGAATTAACTACCATTTATATCTCAATTTTTTGTCACTTTTTGAATGCATAACTTTTTCAAGAACTTCTGAATTATTTTTCGACAGTCTTTTAATTAACGTCGAACTTTGGTACCTTTGCTGCAACCCTTCTAACTTCGGTCGCATTATCTTCCATTGGAGTCATACGTTAGTTAACATGTATCCTTCATTTTTCAAGCGACCAAATTTCCTCTTAAAATTATACAAAACTTATTTTGTACTTTTTGATAAGGAACTGTCAAATGAACTGAAAATTGAAAATAGTCATTTGAAAAAGCCTATCGTAAATTATTCAAAAGATGAATTAAATGATTGCAATGATCGTTTCCTCTTCTTGCTTGAAGAGGCAACAAAATTGGCAATTTCTTTTGAAAATGAATTTTTGCTTTACTTTTACTTGATCCTAGATTTGTTTGAAAAACATATTTCTTTTAATGAAAATAATAATATCGTGGACAGCATTTACTATCAGAGATTGAAGTTCTTTTTGAACGTTCTGATTAAAAATGCAGCAAAATTTAAAAAATACGAGGAATTCAACTACTTCTTGTTCAAACTAATCTCAAATGACAAATACTCAAACGAACCTGAAATAATTAAGTTGGCAATCTTCGCTATACATGAAATGCAGGCGCCTGTCTGGTTCGAGCCAATGTCTTCTTTGGGATACACCATATTGTGCCAGAAAAGAAAAACCCAAAATGAAACTCAAAATTTGAATCAAGGAAATGAAACTCAAAATTTGAATCAAGGAAATGAAACTCAAAATTTGAATCAAGGAAATGAAACTCAAAATTTGAATCAAGGAAATGAAACTCAAAATTTGAATCAAGGAAATGAAACAAAAAATGTAGAAAATAATTCTAAGGATTTGAATTCATGGACGACGCTTGTCAGATCCCTTCTGCGCGACATTGAATACTACCCTGGTATCATGCATCTGATTGCTGTCTTCATTCTCGGGACGAGCGAAGACGAGGACACGATTTCAGATCTCGAGTTTTCTGACTCAATGAACATCCTCATCAACAGCACCGTTTTCAGCATGCGCGACAAGGAGAAGACGCCGATTGTCATCAAGAGCATCATTTCTGACAAGTACTGGTTCCTTTGGCTCCTTTTCATTGCCATCCAGAGCGAGAACGAGGACCACAGGCAGCCGATCATGCTTCTCATATCGAACTTTGCCTCTTTTTCGGATGATCCAGAGAAGCAGCTGAACCATCTAATTGAAGTCATTTTGATCCTGAATTCGTTTATAAAGAACATTGACGAGTATTCGATCCTTCTTGATCTGCTGGTCAACATTCTGGCACACGGAACAGTTTCAATGACATCGGCATCGACGTCTTTAGTTTTGTCATTGTTGTTCAAGTTTTGTTATGTTTTTCATAACAATATTTTGATAAAGCACATTGAATCCTCTCCACTTTTTGTGAAGGACAAAGAAAATGAAGAAGAAGAAATAATGAATTCTTCATTCTTTGATGAAAATGAAATGACAAATGAAAATGAAATGAATTCATTTGATAATATTGAAAATTCTGAAGAAATTGAAAATTCAATACATTCAATTTTTTCAGAATTCCGTCAATTTGCCAAAAATGAAAAGAAAATTAGTAAATACAAATTAAGGTTTGGATTGACTGTTGAATCATCGTCACTTGAAAAATTGTATGACTTGCTAATTCAAACAATTCAAACAATTGACTACAAATTGAATTTTCCAGGCTACAAAAAAGTTCTTGATTACGTGTCAATTGTTTTGAAGCACAGATTTGCTAAGCACAGAAGCATAGAAGATCCAAACAAAGGGCCAAATAGTGAATTGAATAATATTAAATTGAATGAGACAATCAATTATTTCAATGACAACTTTTTGAATGACATTTTCAAATCAATCAAAGAAATGAAAGAATTAATTGAGAGAATTGAAAAAGTTAGAAAAGTTGAAATGTCAGATCATTTGATTGAAGATGATGTTAAGAAAAAGTTCATTGAAATTCCAATTCTTTCTTCATCATCTCAAAAAACAACGGTTGACAATTACTTCACTTTTATAGCAAATTTTGCCACTTTAGATTTTGACTCAAAGAAAGAAATCAGCCGTGATTTTTACTCTTTTTTGTTCCCCATGAAAACGAAATTTAAAGAAGTTTTCAATGATTTAAAAATTGAAAACATTGACTTTTTCAATGACTATGAAAACAAGTATTTGATCAAGTCATCAAACTTGATAAAAACAAAGGCAACTTTTTACAATTTTGATGATGCTCCGATTGAAGTTTATTTCATTCTTCATCTTCATGATTTTGTGATTAATATCATTGATATTAAAAGCAAAATAAAATTGTTCACAATTCCAGGTTCGACCATTTTATTCATTCAATCAAATTTGAATGCAATTGAATTCTACACTGAAAATCAAGGCTCTTTTTACTTCACATTTCATGAATCATTTCTGAAGGAAAAAGAATCAATCATTTCCAAATTGAAAAACTCATTCCCAAATTTGAATAAAACCGTCAAAGAGTCACTAAACCAGTACATATCGAATTCAATGACCAACTACGAATACTTGATGTATTTGAACATCATTTCGGGCTACTCTTTCCATGACCCTGACTTGAATAACCGCCCGACATTCCCACGTCTCAAAAATGAGAAGACAGAATCCGTTAATTTCATGATGGATGAAGTTCCCGTCTTCAACTTTTTGAGACTAGACAACGATCAAAATCTTCAGAATCCATTTTTGTGTCTTGAAGACTTGGAAAAGATCGACGACTCGCTCATTGACTACTATGCGAAAACGAAGTACAAAGAGAATTACTTCCCTAAGTTCAAAGTGAAGTCAACTCCATCAAGTGAAGTGACCTCACAAAATTCAGAGGCTTACAATCATAGTGAGACACATCGTATCATGAAAGATCTAACCGTTAATCCAAGCAAAATAAGAAAGACAGGATTCTTCCATCTACTTAAAGATGGCCTTGAATATCGTCTTTTTTACATCATTATCAAGAAGGAAGGTTTGATACATTTCATTCAAATATCGAATGATTTATTCCTTCAATTTTTTTCGTCTCAAAAATCGTCACTTTTACTGATAAGTGATGAAAACATCACTTGTTCAGAAAGCGACATTGATCCCGATGATGAAGATGTGGTCATTATGGAAGATTTCGGTTGTATTGAAAAAGTTCCAGGTATTCTCATTTTTTCAAAGAGAAGAAAGAAATTTCAAAGGGTGACACCTTTTGATTGTTCACCTTTAATTGACATCAATTTTGAGTTATGCTCAGCTTTGTTTTCTTCTCTTTATTCTTTTTCATACGCACATCAATCATCGTCAGCTTTGATGAATTCAATTCGTTCATCATCGGCTTCTTTTTACACCTCAAAAAGTTCGATGATTTCAAATTCAACCGTCTCTTCTCAATCAAATGGAAGCAGAAATGCATTCAATTTCTATCAAGCTGAATTTCGTTCTCTTGATGCTGATTTGAATTTATTTTCATTGATTGACAAAGAGATGATTTTCGTTTATAATAAGTGCAACATCAAATTGACAAGTAATTTTAATGACTTATTAAGTGAAAAAGATACGTCAAAAATCATTTTGACAAATGATTTTTTCATTGAGGGAAGTAACTCAATTTTGAATTCTAAAATAACCTGCATTGCTTCTTCTGAAAAATTTAAAGCATTGGCGGTTGGTACAGAAAATTCAAAGGTTATCGTTTATTCACTCGTTTCAAGGGAAGTAACTTCAATTATTGATTTAAAAAATAAAGAAGCTGAAAAAATTTTAATAACACCACAATATGGATTTATCGTAATAGAAGCTCAAAAGACAATTTATGTTTATACTATTAATGGCCAAAAAGTGGGAGAAAAAGAAATTAATTTCGATATTCTTGAATGGCACTTCTCATATCCATCAGTGCTAAGTTCTTTTGAATTTAGTTTAAATGAAACCGAAGATAGTGATAAAAAGAAAGAAAATTTAAGGAATGATTATGTAGTGCTCATGAACTCAGTAAATGATATTGGTGTCTTTGAAGCATCTCATCCAGAAGTCATTCAATTCGTTAGTACAAGTTCAGGATTAATTGCTGCATTTGATTATTTACCATTCTGTAATTGTGTTATAATTATATCTATTAATTATGGTTCAATAATAGGTTTTTACCCTGTTCAAGATTTCAATGCAAAATGATTATATATTTTTTTTTTTTTGTTTTTGTGATATTCTTGTTGTATTAAATGAAAATTATTTTATTATTATTTTTATTTGATTTTTAAATGAAATACTATTATTATAAATAAAAATATTTTAATTATTTGATGAATTGGCTAATATACATTTAAAATAATTTTCAATTCGTTTGATTTATTACCTTCAGAATTATTGAAATCCTTTTGAAACCTAAAATACAAAAAATTCTGAATAGCATTAGAATTTTTTGGTTAATGAATACTAAAAATACTCATGAAATTGGTCCTCAATCAGCTTTTCTTGCATCATGTGTAGGTAAATGCAATGTATCATACTCATCTCCTGAAAAAAAGTTTCAAATATTTAATACAGATAGTCAATTTTCAATTACAATCAAAGATGGTTTAGGCTTGTTCTCAGTTACAGAGCAAGATTCAACAGAAGGAACTAATGAAAATAACCGAGGTTCACATTTAAGCTCATGCTCTGATTTACTTCAGTCAGAGGAATTAATATATGATGATTTTTTCGAGGTTGAAAATGGAAAAGCTACGAAATGCGACTATCCAGATATCGCTGAACGTGGTGTTGCTGTTTATAATTTTCTATTAAGAACCCTCAGCATCTTATATAGTACAAGAATAACGAATTTACATTTAGCTTTTGCAATTTCAATTCCAAACTCTAAAAATAATATCTCAAAAGATGGAAATTTAAATATGCAGTCTAAATCTTCATTATATACATGCACTTCAAAACAAGCAGTCGAAGGATATTCACTAACATTAACCGACGTTTTTAGTTGTATTATTGAAGAGAATAGCTATTATCCCCTTTTAAAAACAGTTCCAGATGGATGTGATATTTTAGCCCAATTAGCAATTATATTCAGTAGATATAAATTCGATGGAAACCAATGCATATGTTTCAAACAAGTTGATGAACTTCGTCCAAAAGCTGCTCTTTCTTCAATATTAAGGTACAAATTATCTACACTTTTTTTTGATTGTAAAAATTTTGATGAACTTTACGTTTATATTAAGAATATAATATCTGATATCAATGAAGATAATTTACTTCAAGGAGTTGGCCTCTGTCCAGATTGTTACAATGCATATATGCTTTATGAGACTAAAAGAATTAAAGCAAATCAATTGCTTCAAAAATATTCACGAGACATTCGCATCAGTTATGAAGGAGAAAGAAAACAAAAAAGAATGGAAGCCATGAGAAAATCAGAAATCAGAAGAGTTAAAAGAAAATCTGCTCATGGATGCAGCTCAAATTTAAGTTTCCAAGAAAGAAAAATACTTTTACCTGACAATTCATTAATGATAGCTGCAAAACAAAGTATAAAAGCATCGAGAAAAGCATCTGTTCCTCTAAACAATTTTAGTCGAACAGGTCCAGTGCTTCTCAATAAGAAAGAAAATTCAAATTCAAATCAAAACCAGAGCAAAAAAAATGCTTTGGCTTCAAATACAGGTAATCATACTTTTAGCTCAACAATGCCAAATCCAGTAACAAAAATGAATATTTAGAAATAATATTGGTATATAAATAAAAATGCGGAATGTTACTTTTTATTTAATGCTGATATAACCGATCTCTTTGCAATGGCTATAAGAAAAATAATGTTTTTTGATAAGTTTAAAATTGTGAACATGGTGAAATAATTGAATACTTTATTTATTTTTAAAAGTTCAAAACTACATAAAGTATTAAATAAAAATATCAAGCTAATGGCACTTAGACAACCAATTAGTCGCCAATATTATTTTGATATGGATGCTAAGGCGATGATTCAATTAACACTTCAAATTGAATCACCAGATGTTATTCCAAAATTAATAGATTATTATAAAAATACAGTTATTCCTCTCCATTTAAAACAAGAAGGTAATTATCTTGTACATCATAATGATTATATTCCTGTATTTGAAATACCTCATAATGAACACACTAGAACACTTGCAGATACAGCAAATTATGTTAGCCAGCATTACACAAGGCCATTTACCGAGAGTCTTGCATCAATTTCAGCTGGTGATAATAAAGTAGTATTAAATATTGTACATTGTATTGCAGATGGTGGATATTTTAAATTATTAGTTGATGGCTTTTTGAATGGAATTTATCCACGTAATCACAAGCTTGCCCCATTTCCAGACGATTCAATTGATTTATATTCTAATTTAATTAAAAAAGCACCAAGTTCAGGATATTTATGGGCTGACAATCCATACACAACTAGAGTAACAACACATGATCCACAATTTCATCCAAGTGATACCAAAAAAGGAATTAGTTATTACACTATTCGTACTCCTTCAAAATCTCTCAAATGCTATAATCCAAAAAAAAATAAAATTAGTGGTTTTTCTGAGGTTTTATGGCTCTCACAAATT
The DNA here is from genome assembly GCA_039105265.1 of Tritrichomonas musculus. Taxonomy (NCBI): domain Eukaryota; phylum Parabasalia; order Tritrichomonadida; family Tritrichomonadidae; genus Tritrichomonas; species Tritrichomonas musculus. The sequence goes on along the minus strand of JAPFFF010000015.1, from coordinate 1,698,534 downwards.
TTGGCTGCTATGGCTCACAAAGATCAAATGATAGAGAGTGGAGGAGTTACAACATGCGTTGATTTAAGACAATGGATTGAAAATCCTCAAAAGGTTGATCCTTTTTCAGTTTGCAATAGTTTTTCAGCAGTTACTCCATTTTCAGAAATTGAGCCAAATATGACCTTGAAACAACTCGCTAGAAATTTGAGAAATAATTTAAATTATCGATTAAATCGGTTAGAACAATTTTCTTTCGTAAAAGCATTCAATTCTGAACAAATTGAAAATCATGAGAAAAAAGACACTGAAAAAGATACAAAGTTAGTTGGATCAGCTCTCGAGATTACATCAATGGGCACCTTGAATTTGAAAAGGCCCCTTGTTGACGCTTGGACATCATTTACAGTACTTCCTGTTCATGCAGGACAAATTGTTTCATTAATGTCTTTTGGTGTCAAATCTGAAGAAATTGATGATGTTATCTTGAGGTTGAGATATAGCGCTGATCATTTCAGTGATCGCGAAATGAAAGTTTATGGAAAATCGATTGACTATTTTCTTCATAATATTGATAATAATCTTTCTGTGAAAGAAGCATTGTATGAAATTAAGAGATTTCAATCTCATATATGAAAACAAACATAATTTGTATTTAAATATATTAAATATATAATCTTATGATCATTTTTTTACCACTATTTTTATTCGTCGAATACCACAAATACATTGATCAGAAAAAAAAAAACTTTATGATGATTATAATCAATTTATAAATATTTATGAAGATGACTCATTGCCCTTCGTAGGTCTAAAAAAATAAATTCTGTTTAAACTTTTTCAATAAAATAGACCAAGAAAAAAATCAATTACGTTTTACGATTGATTACGTGAAAATAATTAGAATACGACTTTTTTAGAAAAAGTTAATAAAAAGTTGCCTTTTAAAAATAAAAATATTTATCTTTAAATATAAATATTTTATCCTTTCAAATTTGAGAGTTCTAGCTTAGAGGATTAATTATTTAGAGGCTAAAGTATTGAGTTCGAAACTATACCTCTTTGCTTTTTTTTTTTTATATAAATAATGTAATTACGTTTCATTTCTGCCATTTTTACATTTTAATACGTCTTTTCATTGAATTTTATAAAATTCCAATTACGTCCGAAGGGCAAATGACTCAAAATATTTTTTTTCATTGATGACGAGTTTGATAATCTTCAGTCTATTCTCTGGATGTTTAGATCAGATAAAATGTATTTGAAAATTGCACATATATTCTAATAAGAATAATAGAATTTTAAATATATCAATTCATATGAATGGTAATTTTTGCTTTAAATTATTATAATCTAACATATTTTAATATATTATATTATCAAAAAGATTTCCATTTCTTGATCTGTTATATGAGTATTAATTTGAAAAAAATTACAATAAAGCAGAAATTGGCTTCTGACTCGCTTATCATTTATTTATCTATAAACAGATTGTTAAAACATAAAATATAATAAAATTTATGAAATAAAAACAAATTAATTTTCTTTATCGGTAGAATTGAACTTTGGTTGCTCATTCGAATTTATTGTTGGCTCATCTATTCGAGACGCGTAAGGATCTTTCTTCAAGTTTTCAAATCTCTTTTTTTCTTCATCTGGACATAAAATTTCGCCAATATCTACTGTTCCTGTACATTGAAGAGTGATTATAACTACCAAAACTAATACAAAAAAGATTCCAATATACTTGTAAATTACAAGCATATCATTTGCACGCGATTCACATTTAATATTTGCTCCCTCGAAAACAATTGCGCTTTTTTTCGGACCTTCATGAGTAATTTTAAGAATTGAATTAATTTGACAATGAACAATATTATTTTGAGGAGCTCGAACTTCATAATCAAGTTTAAATTTAATTGGCTTTTGGGGTTTTGATTTGATAACAATAAAAAAAGGATTAAGATGATGAGTATGACATTTTTCTCCTCTATTGCATGCTTTTACAGGTTCATCAATATCTGTTTCGTGGTTAGAATCTGATTTGAGATTGTTTTCATAAAAAGCTAATGAAGATGTGGAATCTTTTGATTTCATTATTGCATCAACTTTAGCAGAGTGAAACTCAGTTTGAGAAAATAGGCACACCGTTCCTTGAAATTTTGTAGATTGTGCGTCAAGTAAAAGATGATGTTCTGCCATTATAAGCGCATTTGTACCATTACATAGTGTTTTTGGAATTAGCCATAATGGAACTGATACTGATTCTTCTGCGGTAGCAGTATTGGAAAAAAGCGTTAATTCGTAACCAGAAATAGTAAGACTGCCTGATGGAAAATTATCGTATACTTGTGGATTATGATCATTTTCATAAAATTTAACAGAAAATCCAAATGTATTTGGTTCCCCATCTGGTATTACAGCCATTCTATCAACTAATGAAACTTTAACACTTTTTTTGTATCTTAAATGAATAATTGTAAACCCTGAATCAGATGATGTAAGAAGAGCTGATGAAATACTTCTGGCAATTTGCAAAATATAAAATAATAAAATCATTTGAGAATTTTTATGAAAACTTTTTGAAAGAAAATGATTTATGATCGTTATGGTGAATTAACTAATTTTTATAATACCAATGTCAAGAAATAAATATCTCAGGAAACATCCTCCACTTCGTGGTGGATGGGATGTTGGTCCTGATGAATATAAATCACTAGGGTTTATAATTGGTCTCCCTCCAAATTTATATATTCCAGCAACACCACAAATTACCGCTTTATCTGAGAAATATGAAAGTTGTGATTCAAATTACATTGGATTAGAAAGTAAATTTAATATCAAAGAGCGTCAATTCATGATTCAATCAGGAGCTTCTAGTGCTCGTTGCTATGTACGTGATTTTCCTCCAAACATGAATCCTAAGCAGCTGAAGGATGCATTAAATGCCAAATTATTTCAGCGTCGTATTACATCTACACCACACTCAATTACTCAAGTTGTCATTAATCCCAACAATGAATACGCGTTTATCGAATTTGAAAAGACCAAAGAAGCAGATAAATTTGTTCAACTCAGAGATTCATTTGAACTTGAGGGCCATACACTCCGTATTAGACCTGGACATAGAGATTTTACAAATGAAACATTATCTGGGGAAATACCACAAGAACGGCTCAATAGCTTTATCATCTACAACATTTCTGATAATGACACTGAGCAAAGTCTTAAAGATCTTATATCTGTATATGCCGCTGTTGAAAAAGTTCAAATTCCTGCTGTTTCAATTGATTCAAATGATACAAGCAATTATTTTCAAGATTTTATTGGTGATAATAATTCTAAAAACTACAATAACGATAAAAATATGAGAAGGCTTGGCTACGCAATTGTAGATCTTCAAGATACAAAACTCGTTAATATTGTTGTTTTGCAGCTTAAAATTATTCATAATCTTGATTGCAGAAGATGTTTTCCTCGTATTGGTCAAGGAGTTCGAAAAACAAGTTTAGTTGATAATATTGAGATGTTGAAACTTGACAAACAAAGAGAAATAAATAAATATTCTCTTTTTATCGAAGACCGATTGAAAGATTATTCAGTTGCTGACATTCTCAATCTTGATATTGACATTTCAAAATTACAATCTGATATTCCTTCAAACACAATTTACACAAAACTTCGTATTTTCAATGTATTAAAATCGCAAAATAAATCGGAGATAGATGAAGTTGTAGCAGATATGAAATTAGAATTATCTGCCTTTGCTAGAGTTGTTGATGTATACGCTGATATATATTGGGATGATTTAAGCATGCCAATTGGGATTCCAGTAGTTGGAATTTTTAAAACACCTGAAGATGCATACAATGCTCAAAAAGGTATTTCAGGAAGAAAGTATAAAGGAAGAATCGTAATTACAATGCTTGCGGATGAATGATCATATATTTTATATTATTTATTTGTTTTTACTGTATATTTTTATATATATAAATAATCTTTAATTCAAAAAACAAATTATTAATAATATTTATTATCCAGCTTTTTTTTCTTGTCTTCAATAGAGATGTGATCAAAGAGAGAAATCATGAAAATCGAATAGTAAACAATAATATGCTTTATTATTTATAAATATTCTACATCGGAAAATAAATCAAATGATTTTATAATATAATTAATTGAATGCTCCAAAGAAAAAAGGAAAATTTTGCAAAATAAATTGGGAGCTCATAGAAATGTTTTCATCATCAATTTGATTTAAAATTTCAATGAAATTTTCTGGTACTATTTGAGAGAAAATCTGAGTTAAAGCTTCAGATGAATAATGTGAAGTGAAAATATGACCAATTTTTGGCAAAGATTGTAATATTACTGTTAATATTTCATTATCCATCGAGTCAAAATAAATTTGATATAGAAAAATAAGCATTTCACATGTTTCAACAATAAAAGTTATATGCACAGAATTTGCATATTCAAGCATTTGAGCTATAAAAATCGCAATTTCTTTTTTAAATTTAAAAGCATAATCGGAAATATCATGCAAAAATACAATTGTTTTGTTTGTGAAAAAATCATCAACTAATGATGCAACATTTGAGGCAACCATACAATATGCACAAAATAATGATTGATACATACTCCTACATTCAAATTCTTTAACTGAATTAAAAATATTATCAATCTCAAATTCAAAAGCATAAAATTTATGCTTTGTGCATGATATAATACAATCTGATGCAATTCGAATTATTTCATAATCTTCTTCTTTTGTGAAATCCAAAAGAATTCTTGGATAATCAAGTTTTATAAATTCATCCCAATTTAATCCTTCCTCTGGATAAGAATCAATTAATTTTGTTAATGTAAGAATCACTCGTGAATAATAGTGCAATTCAAAGCATTTTTCATCTAGTAACGATTTGAATAAATTTAAAAAATTAGGAAACAAATTAAAATTAATTGAAATTTTAGCTTGCTGATAATATTCTAAATATTTGCGGATACACCGTAGCCATTGCTTTCTTTCCCCTTGATTTCCTATCCCAATTTGAACCAATTCAAATAAACTAATAATAAAATCAAAATCTATCCATTTAATAATGTTTTCACTGTCACTTGAATTAACATTTCGAACACAAAATAATATTAATGAATGAACAACTTCCAAATATAAATTAACAATCTTTAATCGCTTTTTTAAATTTCGAATATCATCGCGGAATTTCAGGACAACCTGAAGAAAAGAATTATTGATCATCATACTCATATTATCGTTTGTTTTATCGCTTAAAGTAATCAAAATGCTAAAGAGTTCAAGCATTGACTCCTTAATGTCATTATCTTGAAAGATAAAAAATATTTTAATAAGTAGTTCAAGTTTATTTTCAGGTATTAATTGAGGAAATACATCTTTTTTTTTACAACTGAGTAATACTTTTAGATTAGTTATTGATTTCCAAATTTCTATTTTATTATTTTGTTCAAATGCTTCGTTTAATTCTGTATATGCAACGAAAACGTTAGATTTTTGAAGATACATTTTTTCTTCTCGTGTTAAACCACTGTTTTTAAATCTATCTGTATCACTTGTTCTTTGAATTACCATAAATTCATCTTCATTCTTGTAAAATTGCATTTAGGATGATATTCTGTGATTTTGCCAGACCATATATTGATACAATTATTCAATATTTTTATTTTACTTAAAAAATAAAAACATATCTATCTTTTTCAAATCAAATAAAAATAAAAGAATTATTCATATTTTGACAAAATGTTAACTTCATCAATATAAATAAGATCAAAATATACCAAAATTATTAATATTAAAACAAAATATTGAATTAAAACAATAATAAACGGTATGCAGAGAAATAATTATTTCAATAAGTCAAAAAATTTTAATAAGTATTTTGAATTGTAAAATTTATTTTAAATTTTCAAACATTTTTGGTCATAAAAGAAAGTTATATTGAAAAGTTTCTATGGTCGACCGGAAAAACACACAAAAAAATTTGATGAAACTTATTTTTAGAAATGAGTGAATACGATAACAGACGTCCCCGTTATGATGACGGATATAATCGCAATCGCAATCGTGGTGGTGGTAGAGGCGGCCGAGGTGGTGGCAGAGGCCGTGGTACTCGTGGTCGTTACCAAGGATATGGAAATAGAGCTCCAGCTCAAGATAACCCCAATTTTGAAGCAAACTGGGAAGAACGCATAGAAGACTTTGATCAAATGGATCTTAAACCAGATTTACTTCATGGCATTTTCAGCTACGGTTTTAAACACCCATCCGAGATTCAATCACTTGCTATAAAACCAATTTTACTTGGCCGTAACGTCATTGCTCAAGCACAGTCTGGAACAGGTAAAACAGGCGCTTTCTCAATTGGAATTCTTCAAAATATAATTACAGAAGAGCAAACAACACAAGCCCTTGTTCTTGCACCAACAAGAGAACTCGCAGATCAGATATACAGCTTCTTTAAGCAAATTGGCATGAGAATGAAAGGACTTCAAATTTCCATTTTCAAGGGTGGTACAAGCGTTCAACAACAAAAAGAAGAAGCAGTTAAACTTCCACATATTATTATTGCTACACCAGGAAGAGCATTAGCTCTTATCGAAGAAGGCTTCTTAAGATGCGAAAACTTGAAGATGGTCTGCTTAGATGAAGCTGATAACTTGTTAGATGAAGGATTCATCAACCAAGTTCAGGAGATCTTCGCATTCTTAAAACCAGAAATCCAGATTTTATTATTCTCTGCTACAATTCCTCTTCAAATCTTCAATTTAATGGAAAACTTCATGCATGATCCAGTTAAGATTCTTGTTAAAGCAGAACAACTTACATTAGAAGGTATCAGACAGTTCTTTGTTAACGTTGATAAAACAGAATACAAGTTCCCTACTCTTCTTGATATATATGGTCAATTGTCTATCCAGAAAGCTGTTATTTTTGCAAACAAGAAAGATACAGTTGACTACCTTCAAAAATCTTTCCAAGAAGCCAACTTTGAAGTTTCTGCTATTCATGGTGGCTTAGAACAAAAAGAAAGAGAAGAAATCATGAAGCAATTCAGAACAGGAAGTTCCAGAGTTTTGATCGCAACAGACCTTCTCGGAAGAGGTATTGATATTCAGCAAATCACTCTTGTTATTAACTTTGAATTACCCACAACGCTTGAACTCTACTTGCACAGGATTGGGCGTTCGGGTCGTTATGGCCGTAAAGGTGTTGCAATCAATATTTGTGACACAAGCGAAATGAACCAGATAAATGATATTCAGAATTTCTATCATACAAAGATTGATGAACTTCCTGCTGACTTTGCAGAAATTCTCAAAGATGCCAATGAATCTGTTACAAAAGATCAAGCTGAAGGTCAGTAAGCAAATATAATATTGCCTTTCATTCGTTATTTTATTTTTTTTCACCAGGTAAAGACTAAAAAAAATAAATTTTTGTATAATCTAACTGAATAATCTTTTTTTTTTTTTTTTTTGGTGAATTTTTGACCTTTTTAAAATTTCATTTGCCTTTTAAAATGTTTTTTTTAAATCAAATAAAATGCCCCGAACAAAGCAATATACAAAGCTTATATCAGCAAGCAGAAAGCTTGCCAACTGGATAATTGTGGCTAACAAAAATAATATCATGATTATGCTGAGTCCAAAACTCTCAAAGAAATTTTAGAAAGAAAATCTTATTTCTACTTATAATGAAATCGATATCAGCATTTTATTATCAAAATATGGATGGAATAGAATTTCGAGTTATTAGGAAAAACTTGGAATGATATCATAAACTAGCACGCAAACTCTCGTACTATTCAAATTTGAATGACTTTTTCAAATAATGAAATGATTTTTTTTTAATTCAATGAAATTGAATACCAGTTTATTCAATATTTTTCGAAGAGGATTATTCAGATATCAAATTGTATTGAGATTACACTGCTGAAAATTATAATAATGATTTTTTTTTTTTTTTTTTTTTTTTTTTTTTTTTTTTTGCAAAGACCTGTATTTTTTGAAATTGAGGTTATTGAGTTAATTGAATTTTCAATTGATATTCAATTCCGTATTGAATTTTTTGAATGAATTGAATGGGTGAGAATGATGATCTAAAAGAGAGATCAAAAATTGTTTCTAATTGATTTCTGAATCCATGTCTAACAAGAATTAGTAAATGCTTGCCCAAAACGCCACACTTCTTGAAAAAAAAATTCCATATTTATTTCAATAGAAGTTAAAAATATTACTACCTAGGCTTCATATTGTCTAGTTGGCATCGAGCAAAGCCCAAACTACCTAGATGTCTGTAAGAACAGCAAAATTTATGAGTTAATTTTCTAAAGAATTCAAAAGACACAAACAAAATTGAAAATCTACTTTTGGGAAGATGAGGCCATATAATAATTCAATTATAATATAACTTTTTCATTCAATTTTTTAATTCTCAATATAATCCAATTCACTTTTTGAATGTGACGGACTGATTAATCAACTTTTTGTACTAGGTATTTCATTTTTTTATTTTGGGCCAATCAAATGGAAGAGGAGGATGATATTATCTCCCAAAACGGCCTAGAATTTCTTCCTTCGAGACTTTCTGTATTGGTCGATTCGACTCCGGAAGAATGGGCTGAATCTTTTAGACAAATCGACAAGAATGTCTCAGCTCTACTTGAGAGGAATGAGATCTCTGTAATTTCACACTTAAGTCGTGTGGCATTCTCGTTATCTTACTGGAAGACCTTGAAGAGTTTATGTGATTTTTGCATGGGCCCTCAATTCGATGCTAGATCTCGACAAACGCTGTGCAATTTGCTTATACTGTTCAGCAGGTTAGCGATTAAGTTGGATGAGCCAGATTCAGTTTCACTGTCTTCAAGTCTTATGACTCTCTCACAAGATTTGACTAAATTTGGAAATTACCAAGACATTGAAACACACCCTGTTAATATACTCGCCAAGAAATTAGCAGAGCGGTATAGAGAGCTGCCTGAGTTTTAGCTTTTCGGCTTTATAAAATACTTTATTATTGATATATTGATCATTACTTTTTCTAATTGTGATCATTATTTTGGTACTAATCCTCATTTCAAAATTTCTTTTGAAGCAAAAACATATGCTTTTGTTAAGGACGTGGTAGGACCAAATATAATCTCATTTTTGTAGGCAAAATATCTCATTTAATATTTATGAACACAAAACTTTATCAATTAAATTGCATTAACATTTAAATATATAATACTATTTTACCAATAATTTCAATAATTATCTCAGAAGACAATTTGCTTTCATTCAATTTTTATGATATCGGACCTATTGAAGTATAAATTTTTGAATAAAAAAGTAAATGAATTAAAAAAATACTCAATAGGAAATATTCATCAAATGATTAATTTTGATATATTAATAGTTCAATTGCTACATTTTTGAATTCGCATACTTCTATTCATTTGAAAGTTATGAATTTGGCTAAAACCACTTTTTTTATCTCTTTATATTAAAATTGAATATTAAGGTATGCAATAAATAATATAATAGTAAACTTACAATTATTTCAAAATTAAATTCTATTTAAGAAAAAAATATAACAAAATTTTTTCAGAATATTGATGATCATTAAATTTTTTTTCAAATTATGTAATTTTGGTCAATAGGAAAAGTGAGCAAGCAGGTACATATTTAATAAAAACCATTTATTTTTTGATTAATAAAGTCATTCTGATGTTCTATTCATTTTAATGTCATTTTTAATTTGGAAGCTTTTCTTTCTTATACATAGGGGATCTCATTTATCATTGATTTGTTTTAATAAATATCAAATATATAATATAATAATATATTTTAGAATTACAATAACAAATTATTTACGGAGATATTTACACAAAAAGTTCAAATTATATTTGGTCCTACCACGTCCTTAACAAGAAATTTCAAATATGGAGGAATTCTTTTAAAGGTCAATGTATGGTCAAATATACGTTAAAAGGACCAATTTGAAATGAAGATCCTATTGAAAATTTTATCAGGATGCTTTTAAAAATAAAAATAAAAAGTAATCTAGAGAGAAATTATTTAAACTAATGAAAAAACATATTAAGAAATTTCATTTTCCCGAATTAGTTAGATTTTGAACCAATTTGATAATTCTTGTAGATTCATTGCTATCTTTCTTAACATACTGACCTTTGTCAAGCAAAGAAGCAAATTCTTTCTTATAATCAATATTATTATCAGCCAAAGCTGATTCTCTTGCATTTTGGCCGATAACCTTCTTATCAGAAGAGCCACTTTGAATGAGTGATTTATAATAGTAATACAAACAATTTGAATATCCATAAGGAATTCCAACCTCAGCGAACATCTTAATTGTATCCCAATCGTCATTCTTTTCAAGCCTTGAGAAAACATCGCTTAATGTGGTTACACCATCAGTTGTGCAACCTTTTTTCAAGCTCAAATCGAGGAATTTCAAACCTTGTTTTGTATCTTTGCTGGTTCCAGTTCCACGGAAAAGGCATAGAGCCCAGCCAAAGAGTCCATAAGGATCTTTAAGCTGAGCTGCACTTTGCATGTAATGAGCTCCTTCTTCTGGTTCTGTCTTGATGATTGAATTTGCATATAATACCATCGCATAGGAGTTTCCTTTTTGAGTAATAGCATCATTGATAAACTTGGCCTTATCTTTATCTTTCATTTTCTTCAAAGTTGCGCCTGAGTTTGGTCCAAAAATAAGAAGTTCATTATATTTCTTGTACGTTTCAATATCGCCAGCATCTGATGCTTTCTTATAGTATTCAATTGCGTCTTCGATTGAACTTTCTTTACTCTTCTTATCTTTCTTTTTATCCTTTTTATCTTTTTTGTCTTTCTTTGATTTCTTCTTATCATCATCAGAGTTTGGATTCAAATAGTCTTCTTCGACTAATTGAGCATACTCGCGCATTGCTGGAATATAGTATTCATCAGCAGCTCTCTTGAGATATTCAAGGGCAGTCTTTCTTTTCTTATTTATATAAAATTGAGCAAGGTTTCTGTAGGCTGCTGAATAGCCACCTTCAGCGCTCTCAATAAGCAGACTCTTAATTTGTTCAGTGTCAAGGGAGCTATTTTTGTCTCCAGCACACACTGCTGAATAAACACCTTTGGCAATTGGGCAGTCTTTTCTCAAATAAAGGTTTTCAAGGATATTCTTTCCTTCCGTGTAGGGAAGTGTTGTTCCTCTTCCCATCATAATTAAAGATCCCATGAAGGCTTGACCATCTTTGTCATCTAAATCACTGGCTTTCTTATAGAGACCGAATGCTCTGTAAAAATTCTTTGGAACTCCATATCCACCATAATAATTGCTAGCAAGTTGAATCATTGATGGAATATGATCTTGGCGAACAGCACTTCTGAGAAAGTCATTTGCTTTGACAATGTTTGGTTTAACACCGTATAAGCCAAATTGAAGGGATTTAGCGTATAAATAGAGAGCATCAGGATCACCTGCATAAGCAGCACCTTTCATGTGTTTAATCTTGGTTTCATTGTCATCATCAATAATAGCAGCTAATCGTGACATAGCGTAAACAGAATGATGCTTTTGGACTGCTTTTTCATAATTAGCTCTGGCTTCTTTAATTCTGGGATGGCTAGGATCAGCACCATTTTCTGTTATTCCTTGTTCATCCATTTCTCCAGCAAGGTCAAATGAGCCTTCGATTTCATAATATTTGGCAACTTCAAGATAACGAAGTGCTAGACTATCATCTTTTTGAAAACCATTTGTTCCATTGTGATATTCTCGAGCTACACGGAGGCAAATTTCTGGATCGCCAGCATATGCAAGATCTAATAGTTTCCTATTCTGACCTTCTTGATCTTTTGCTACATAGACAGGTGCAGCATTGTTTTGATTCTTTCCAGATTTCTTCTTCTTGGAAATATCAGAGTCATCTGAACTATACTTATTTTTCAATGAATCTACTGGGAGGCCTTCTAAAGCTTTTTTACCTGGAGTTGTTGATCTACGATCAATATGGCCTCTATGCGAGTGCTCAGTACCAAGATTGACCGACTTGGCTGAATTTGGATCTTTGTTTGTTCCAAATTTAACTCGGGCTTGGGGAACAGATAGATCCGATTTTGGTACTTGTTCAATTAGCTGCTTTGCATTTTCTTCTTCTTTGGATGTTTCAGTTGATTCTGATTTCTGATCTTGCTCAGTTTCAGTTTCTTGGTCAGATTCAGTTTCCTTTTCGCTCTCTGCTGTCTCTTGATGTTCACTAGACTCATTTTCAACTTCATGTTCTTCTTGGTACTCTTGTTCAATTTCTTCTTTCTTTTTTTGTGGCATTGGCATTCCCATTGGCAGCTGTCCAAATTTGGCTTGCATTGCAGCAATTTTACTAACAGGCTTTGCTTCTTTCTTTGGTTCGGGTTCTGGCTCAGGTTCTGGCTCGGGTTCTGGCTCGGGTTCGGGTTCTGGCTCAGGTTCTGGTTCTGGCTCTGGTTCAGGTTCTGGCTCAGGTTCAGGTTCGGGTTCTGGCTCTGGTTCAGGTTCAGGTTCAGGTTCGGGTTCGGGTTCTTCAACTTTCTTTTTAATTGGCATCGGTGCTCCCATTATTGGCACTGCGCCAAGCATAGCCATCCTATCTTTAATGCTTTGTCGCCTATTACGCTCTGGCTTCGATTCTTCTTCTTGTTCTGGTTCTTGTACAGGCTCTTGCTTTTTAGGGGGAGGTGGGGGCTTGTTCACAGGGGGCTTTGGTTTAATTGGTTCAGGGTGAGATTCTTCTTCTTTATGCATTTCAGGTTCTGGTTCTTGTTTCGGCTCAGACTCTTGTTCATTATCAGAGTTTGATTGTTCATCAGACTCAACTTTCTTTTTCTCTTTTTTCTTTATTATGATTTTCTTCTTTTTACGACGGCGAGGTTCTGCTTGCTCTGGTTCTGGTTCAGGCTCTGGTTCGGGCTCTGGTTCAGGCTCGGGCTCTGGTTCAGGCTCTGGTTCGGGTTCTGGTTCTGGCTCATTATCAGATTGCTCATCTGATTCAGCTTTCTTTTTATGTATTTTTTTCTTTTTAACAATCCTTTTCTTTTTGCCACGATGGTGTTCTTCTTGATGATCAGAATCTTGCTCTGATTTTGATTCCTGAGTTGCTTCAGGCTCAGGCTCTGGTTCGGGTTCTGGTTCAGGCTCTGGTTCGGGTTCTGGTTCTGGCTCTGGTTCGGGTTCTGGTTCTGGCTCTGGTTCGGGTTCTGGCTCTGGCTCTGGCTCATTATCAGATTGTTCATCTGATTCAACTTTCTTTTTATGTATTTTTTTCTTTTTAACAATCCTTTTCTTCTTAGCATGATGCTCTTCTTGATGATCAGGATCTTGATCTTGTTCAGGTTGTTCTTGAGGTTCGGGTTCGGGTTCTGGCTCTGGTTCGGGTTGTTCTTCAGGTTCAGGCTGCGTTTCTGCCTCAGCTTCAGGTTCTTCATGCTTTGTCTTAATTGGCATTGGCGCTCCTATTACTGGAATTGCACCAAATTTTGCCAACTTATTTTTAATGCTTGATGAGTTAGATTCTTTAGGTGCTTCTTCCACGTTATTTGATTCAGGTACTTGCTCAGTTTCTGCTTTTTTAGGGGGTGCAGGTTTATTTTGAGGGGGTGCAGGTTTATTTTGAGGGGGTGCAGGCTTATTTTGCGGTGGTGCAGGTTTGCTTGGAGGTGGTGCAGGCTTAGAAGCAGGAGCTGATTTAGCAAATCCTTCAGGACGAGAGGAACTTAGTTGTGAAATATAATCCTCAATTGAATTGATATCTGTAGCTTTTTTCTTGAAACCTTGATCATTTAAAAGTTGGTCAACTATTTTATGTATATCGTATCTATCTTCTTTTTGCTGCACCCAACAATTTTCAATTAGTGTTTGATAGGAAGGATTAGTTCCTGATGGAAATTGAGGCCTTTCACCAGAATTTATCTTAATTGAAACCATTCTATTTCCCATTCCATTAAATGGAAGTTTTTCTGATATAATAATATAAGAAATCATTCCAAAAGCAAATACATCTGTTTCAGGACCAATATTATCTGCTGATGAAAACATTTCTGGCGCTGTAAATGCGCTTCTTTGTTCATTAAAGTTAGTTGAAAGACCAAAATCACATATTTTTGGTTCAAAGCTTTCATTTAGCATAATGTTCGATGTTTTTAGATTACCATGAAAAATGCCGTGACTATGGATTTGCTCAATCCCGCAAGCAATCCCAAGAATTACTTGGTATTTGCGTGATTCACTCCATTTCCCACCAGTTATATCTTTGATGTTATCAAGAAGTGATCCATTTTGGAAATATTCTGTAAAAATGCATGGTTTGGCGTCTTTGGTGCAGCCCTTAACTTTCCCTATAGCTGGGTGGTCTAATGATAGAATAGTTGTAAAAATTTTGGGATCTCTTATTGAAGTCGATAATTGTTTCATATAATATTTAGATGAATCGTTTTTGTCGGTAGCAATTGACTTTCCTTCAAAGTCGAAATCGTTTTTATCTACAATGTCTGACATGATTGGAAATGATTCACTTAACAATATAACTTTTTTCTGAATTTTTGAAATTATATAATTTTTTTTTTTTCAATGAGATACTTAACTAATGATATTGAAAAACTGTTTTAAATCTTTGACCAATCTAAAGGTCAATTAGGTGATTTTTTCTACAACCGAAATATCACTCTGTTTGAGATTAAATGAAATCTTAAGCAAATATTCAATATTACTAATATAATAATACAATTTTCAGTAATTTGCCAAAAATAATGTATTAGTTAATATGACAAATAAATCTATCGTTAAAAAAATGAATTGAATCCTTCATTCATTTTTTGATAAGATAAGATAAACCTTTTTTTTTATTTGCACCTCCTATTCAAAATAAACTATATTTTCTTCATTAATAAATAGGTTTCAAAAAGAATGCATGCATAATTTAAATAATTTATATAAAGTAGTATATTATTTATAATTTTAAAATAAATGTAAATGGGTGGTTATCAATATAATGCAATTATAATTTAAATGGAAGGTGAATATAAAATAACAAGGTAGATAATTTCAAAATAATTTATAACGAGTTATACAATATCTCTCAATTACTAAAGTTGCAATTTATTTAGATAAATTTTTAGTATAATAGAGAAATATATCAATTATTATAGATATATAGATGTATAAATCATTATTTTTGTTAAATATAATAAAATTAATGACTCCAAGACAATATTCATATTATTTTTAAAAAAGGTACTAAAAAAATTTGAGAGCTAAAAAAAAAAAGGATAAATGTGATTTAATCATTAAATTTTAAGTAATGCATATTAATAACATGCTTATCTAACTTCTATTTTGATAATTCAAATTTGACTTTGAAATTCTGAAAAATTAAGGGTGAAGTCAAAACGTTTTTTCTCACAATTTAATATTGTTTAAATTGTAAATATCTTATTTGTTTATTTTTATTTTACAAAATAAATAATGAATATAAATATTATTAATTATATATTTAAAAATATTTTCTTTTCCATTTTATTGAAAAAAAGTGAAAATTAAGTTTATAAATTACATCTAAAATAAACAATTTTGATACATTAAGATTTTGAAATTATGAGTGCATCGTTCTCAAATTATAATGTTAATCGAAAAATATATTTTTTAAATCATATATGAAACTCTATTTTTATTTTAAAAAAATAATACTAAACAACAATAAAAGTACAGTAAAATCATATATATCGCCATGATTAAATTTGATAACTATAGGAAGTTCAAGAAAAAAATTCATCCTTTTGCAGAAAAAACGGAAAATGCGGATCGAGCTCTAGAACTACTTCTTCCAGATGATCTACTGGTGTTTTTAATTCCATTTGTCGAATTTAGATCATTAACAGCATCATTGTCTTCTTTTAATATAGCAATTTGTATTGTAACATCTCTTAGTTCTTTCTGAAAAAATTGCTTGAGCTCTCCGATTTGTTTCGTAATTGAAATAACTTGGTTTTCAAGATCATCATAACTGTCTTCAACTTGTTGCATTAAATTTCCTTTAACATTGCCTAATACCCTTTCGTATAAGCTATCAACATATGATTTGGAAGCTTTCTCTTGCTGCGTTCTTTTACTAGCTTTTTCGTCAACAAGTCTTTGAACCACACGAACAAGAGCGTATATGGCTTCTTCATCTTTTCCTTGATGTAAAAAATTTAAAACCTGTTCCCAGCACGCAGATATATTCTGATTTTCAAAATTATTACTTCGAAAAACTCTTGAAGTTTTTGCTGGTAAAGTAAGATTGTTATCATTATTTAAAAAAAGGTCAGTGTCGCTTGAATTATTTGCATCATTATTATTACTATTACTATTATTATTATTATTAAAATAGTTGCTGAACAAATTTACTTTACTGAAACGATTTAGCTCATTCAACATAGTTGTTGATGAGTATGTTTGTAAATGCCTCAACTGCTGTAGATTTGAATTTTTTTGCTGGTTTTGTGAATTTTGATCGGGAATCTCGCTAGAATTAGATGATGGTGATGAATGAAGCAAATTCAACTCTTCTTCAACTTGCTCAATTTGAGTTTTTATTGTATCCTCAAGCTTCTTAAACCGGTCTGAAAAATCTATATTTTCTTGAGCATCTTCTGTTTCTATTTTAGAATCCATTTAAACTAATAAACTTTTTGTATAATTAATTGATTTATAAAAGAAAAAAAAAAACGTTTTGATTTTGATAGTAAATCTGTTCGATTGAAATCATTTTCATGAAAATAAAATTATCCTTTTTAAATATATTAATAAAAAAGAAATTACAATTACTCAAGCCTTGAGCCTCTAGGACCATAATAAATTACAATATGCATTTGAATTAGACTTTGCACATCAATAGAATTTTTTTTTTTTTTTTTTAATGAGTTGTAATGATATTTAAACATATAAAAATTAATAAAAAAGAGGAATTGTAATAAGAGAAATATATCAGTTTATCGATAAACGAAGATTTTATTTCTTTGGAGCATATGTAGCCTGAAGAGCTTTGATACATTTCTTTAAATGTGACATACGGCCTGTTCCTGCTGTTCTCTTATTATGTGCTTTCTTTCCCCAAGCATAATGGCGCATTGATGGATCTGGATATCCGCAGAAAGCGCATTTTCCTTTTTGAATGTGGTATGAGCGATGGCCACAGCGGCGGCAAACTGTATGTGTTTTGTTATGACGTGGACCGAAAGATGGAGTTCCTGCACCCATTTTTGATTTTCTTAAAAAGGCCGACCAGTATGTCACTTTTGAAATAAACGGTCTACAGATTATTAAATATTGCATAAAGTTTTCATTAATAAAATGTCTAAAGCTATTATTTATATTAAATTTAAGAGATATAGCCATTGTTCTTAGTTATTTAAATATTACTCAAAAAAAATCATATCGAATTTAGCGTAAAACATTGGAAGTCTTAATTATTTTGTTAAATATTAAATAAATTTTAAATAAAAACAATTTTGTTTGAGTTGATATTTCTAAATTGCAGTAAGGAATAACATTTTATTTATGAGCAAGTATACAATTTGTAGAAGTAGAAATAGGCATATGAGAATAATATTAAAATAAAAAGAGGAAACATTTATTCATAATTAGACAGAAATTTAATGTATTGAATAGCCATATACCATTTAATACAAATTATTTCGGCCCCTACAAAATAGGTGATTTATCATTATGTATTCGTTATATGTATATGCATTTAAAACAGATATTTTATTTAAAAGAAAAAATATTATCATTTCAATTAAAATGTAAAAAATAGTAAAATGTGAGCATGATTTTAACATTTATTGAAATATATGAAAGCAGTATTTTGAAAAAGCAATTTGATGCATTTATTTTTGTTATTAAGATATATAATTTTAATTCAGAAAAAACAGGAATTTTTGATTATTATTCCATGTTACAGAAATAAGCATTTACATATTCTTGTATTTACCAATTTATACTAAAATATCAACAGATGAACTTAGGATTTGCATTCCCAAAGTCAAAATGGAAAACATTTTTGTTCATTTTGAAATTGAGAAATTTTTCATATTGAAATAGGGACTATATCAAAATTTCCACTTTTTCTCTGGCCAGTATCAAAATTTTCAATTAAAAAAAAAATAAGTATCATTTTTTAATAGAAAAAAAAATTCTAGTATCATATTTTAATAGAAAAACATTTCATGAGTATCATTTTTTTTTATCAATTTTTTTATCTTTTGCAACAAGTACACAGGAAAAATTTAAAAAAAATATATCTCGAATCAGCTACAGGAGAACGTTCAAATGATAGTATTTTTATGCAAAAGTAAACTACTCGCTCGACATATTAAAATTTATTTCACCAAGAATCATTCGAAAAAAAGTATTTAACGCTGGTTTATTGTAGAAAAACAAGTTTAACATAATTTTTCTCAGCAACATGAGCTAAAAACCAGTTTTTCAAATCGATGTCTAATTACGAATAATCAATTTTTTTACGGGTCTACTTATGTACCAAGTTTTACTGCTTCAATTAATATTCTTTATCATTTTTTACATATATTCATGACTACAAATACTATGTAATTCGCTTTCTATTTTTGAAAATTCTCATGAATATTCAAAAAATTATTCAAAAAACAGAGACAAAAATATGTTATATCTACACTATATATAGTATAACTTTAAAATATAGTAGTATTGTTTCTTTATTTTCTTTTTTATGTCTAAAAACTTAATAATTTTGCAAAATTGTAAACGAATAATAAACGTTCTTCTTTTTCATTTATTTTTCTTTTCATCAAATTATAAATTTTTTGAGCTTTTTTCTAATGAAAAATTTAACATTTTAAAAATATTTAGAAATAAATTATTGTAATTTAATGAAAATGATTAAATATTATAATCTAATGAAAATTATCCAATTAATATGATTGAATGAACTTGATTGTTTATAATAATTCGATATTTATAAAAAATGCAATTGTTTGAATGTGATTATTTAGAAGATTTAATTTGATTAGAAGAATGTGATTGATTAAAAAATTTATTTGAATCAATTATATTCAATTATCCCTAGGTAATCACTTTCATTCTTTCATTCGCTTTAATTCAATCACTTTTACTCATTCAATCATTTCATTCATTCAATTACTTTTACTCATTCAATCATTTCATTCATTCAATCATTTCATTCATTCAATTACTTTTACTCATTCAATCATTTCATTCATTCAATCATTTCATTCATTCAATTACTTTTACTCATTCAATCATTTCATTCATTCAATCATTTCATTCATTCAATTGCTTTCATTCATTCAATTACTTTTACTCTTTCAATCATTTCATTCATTCAATCATTTCATTCATTCAATCATTTCATTCATTCAATCATTTCATTCATTCAATCATTTCATTCATTCAATCATTTCATTCATTCAATCATTTCATTCATTCAATCATTTCATTCATTCAATTGCTTTCATTCATTCAATTACTTTTACTCTTTCAATCATTTCATTCATTCAATCATTTCATTCATTCAATCATTTCATTCATTCAATCATTTCATTCATTCAATCATTTCATTCATTCAATCATTTCATTCATTCAATTGCTTTCATTCATTCAATTACTTTTACTCTTTCAATCATTTCATTCATTCAATTGCTTTCATTCATTCAATCATTTCATTCATTCAATCACTTTCATTCATTCAATTGCTTTCATTCATTCAATTACTTTTACTCTTTCAATCATTTCATTCATTCAATTGCTTTCATTCATTCAATCACTTTCATTCATTCAATCATTTCATTCATTCAATTACTTTTACTCATTCAATCATTTCATTCATTCAATCATTTCATTCATTCAATTGCTTTCATTCATTCAATTACTTTTACTCTTTCAATCATTTCATTCATTCAATCATTTCATTCATTCAATCATTTCATTCATTCAATCATTTCATTCATTCAATCATTTCATTCATTCAATTGCTTTCATTCATTCAATCATTTCATTCATTCAATCATTTCATTCATTCAATCATTTCATTCATTCAATTGCTTTCATTCATTCAATCATTTCATTCATTCAATCATTTCATTCATTCAATCATTTCATTCATTCAATTACTTTTACTCATTCAATCATTTCATTCATTCAATCATTTCATTCATTCAATTGCTTTCATTCATTCAATTACTTTTACTCTTTCAATCATTTCATTCATTCAATCATTTCATTCATTCAATCATTTCATTCATTCAATCATTTCATTCATTCAATTGCTTTCATTCATTCAATCATTTCATTCATTCAATTGCTTTCATTCATTCAATCATTTCATTCATTCAATTGCTTTCATTCATTCAATCACTTTTACTCTTTCAATCATTTCATTCATTCAATTGCTTTCATTCATTCAATCACTTTTACTCTTTCAATCATTTCATTCATTCAATTGCTTTCATTCATTCAATTACTTTTACTCTTTCAATCATTTCATTTATTCAATTGCTTTCATTCATTCAATCATTTCATTCATTCAATTACTTTTACTCATTCAATCATTTCATTCATTCAATCATTTCATTCATTCAATCATTTCATTCATTCAATCACTTTCATTCATTCAATTACTTTTACTCATTCAATCATTTCATTCATTCAATCATTTCATTCATTCAATCACTTTCATTCATTCAATCACTTTCATTCATTCAATTACTTTTACTCATTCAATCATTTCATTCATTCAATCATTTCATTCATTCAATCATTTCATTCATTCAATCACTTTCATTCATTCAATTACTTTTACTCATTCAATCATTTCATTCATTCAATCATTTCATTCATTCAATTGCTTTCATTCATTCAATTACTTTTACTCTTTCAATCATTTCATTTATTCAATTGCTTTCATTCATTCAATCATTTCATTCATTCAATTGCTTTCATTCATTCAATTGCTTTCATTCATTCAATTGCTTTCATTCATTCAATTGCTTTCATTCATTCAATTACTTTTACTCATTCAATTACTTTTACTCATTCAATCATTTCATTCATTCAATCATTTCATTCATTCAATTGCTTTCATTCATTCAATTACTTTTACTCTTTCAATCATTTCATTCATTCAATTGCTTTCATTCATTCAATCACTTTCATTCATTCAATCATTTCATTCATTCAATTGCTTTCATTCATTCAATTACTTTTACTCTTTCAATCATTTCATTCATTCAATCACTTTCATTCATTCAATCATTTCATTCATTCAATTACTTTCATTCATTCAATCATTTCATTCATTCAATCATTTTAATTCTTTCTTTCGTTTTAATTAAATAAATCGCTTTAAGATGGTTCTCCATATCCGTCATTTTTAGAATGTATTGATCTCAACGAATTCTAAATCTCATAGAACCAAACTCAATACATAAAGCATACTTTTATATATATATATATTTAAAGTTCACAGACATACAAAATCTAATATTAATTTTTTGATGAATACAGCGGTTTTGGAAATAGATTAGAATTTTTTGGAAATAAAATAGCGTGATTTAAATGTGTTTATAAGACCGCTAAAAATTCCTTCGAAATAAAATAGTGAATGATTATTTTCCATTCAATTTTCCATTTTTTTGTTGAGGAAAAATATAAAATCTTAACAATTTTTTACCAATTTATAGTGTTTTAAAACACTATAAAATTTCTTTAATCTATCTCTTAAGACTGTTTTTAAGTATGATTAAAATGAATAGAAAATGTTCGTTCCTATTTTGTGTCCAAAAAATTCTAATCTATTTCCAAAACAGCTGTACTCATTTTAAAAATCAGCGAGCTTTATAAAGTAATAATAATATATTAAAATAAGAGGACTTATGGAATGTACTCATGAAAAAGTTATTAAGGGCGTACATTCCAAAAATACCATTTTATCGTTGAGGTTACTAAACAGGATAGATATCGAGGTAGATCTAACCTTTTCACGTGTCAATTTAGTACCTAGCACAATTTCTTGAAGTACTAGTATATTATTCGATAAGTTTATCTATATATTTAAATGATTTCGTATTTGGATCGTAATATCTAGATTTATATGTATCACTCTTTTCTGGTTCGATATTCTTACGTGGTACTGTTCAAGATATATTACAGAGCTTACCATTGCGTTTCGTGAATCGTTTATTCTTTTAGGGTAAATATTCATTAAAGGATCTAGCATTGAATTTACTAGCATAAAGATTAAGACATAACTGAGTATTAAAGGTTTTATGGTCGCATTTGGCAGTTAACTCCGTAATCGCTCTTTTCAGTAATGGTAAATCATCTATATTATACAACTCTTCTAGACTTGGCTCTGTTGTATTCTTGTTCTTACTATTCGTAGAAGATATTTCTCTGAAACTCATTTCAGTAGTCATATTTTATTTATGAATATTGGATTAAAAAATCTTTTAAATTCGTGTTTGGGGTTATTTATAGAGATATAATAAACAGGATTTCAGTGTAGTTTTATCGGTTACTAGAACTTTACTGAGGAACTATCTCATGTATATCATTAACTCACTAAAGTTCGATCTATCGTTTAGAAACTCGTTGGAAAGTTATATATATGGAAGGTCCATAAGTGTTCTCGGAGGTCTTAGAAGGTTTTAAAAGCGTGCAGAGTGAGGATACGTCGCATCCCTTAATCTTACTACTCATGCTGAAAATGATAGAATTGAATTCCATTCGCCCGAGCACGTTATATATCTGTAACACTTGCTATAAGCAAAGGAAAAATTATTGATATTCTGGATCATATTTTTCATAATCACAATTAATAAACCCCTGTAGTTCTAGATGATGAAATCACCAAACCTTGAAATTTTTGTTTTGATCTCTTCATAAATTGGACGAAATGTTTTTTTCGAAAGCAAAATCATTAAATATTTTAACATTAAATTATTTTCAAGTCTTTTGATGTTACATTTATCTTTACAATGGCGTTTTTTGCTGATTTTTTGGTTATATAAAATGATTTACATAATGAGCATATAAAAATTAGAAATCATGTGCATTGTATTTGGTAATTATTTTAACAAAGCTAAAAGTAACATCAAATTGATTTATAAACCAGTCACTCATATTAATTGAAATTTAAAAAAATATCAGAATAAAAAATAAACTATTGAATTTTCAAAGCTATAAAAAAATTCTGAGCTTTGAAACTTTTTGTATATACCCTCAGTTTTGATAAAGCAAAACGTAATGGATTGTAAGAAATATATACAGAAAATGAGAATGGTTCAAGCCAATATTCTCTCCTTTATAAATGAAGATAAAAATACAGAAGAATACTTTCAAATTTTAATCAATTTATTTGATGATCAAAATTATAATAATGATAAGCAAAAACTAAGAATCATTCTGAATATGATTGCAAATATTGTTAATATTCATCAGCGGGTATCCTATTTCTTCTGAAAAATAGAGAAAATTTTAATGTTTCTAAAGGATGATATCATTAATATCTATTCTAATTGAATGAATGAAAGTATTTGATGAATGAAATGATTGAATGAATGAAAGTAATTGAATGAATGAAATAATTGAATGAATGAAATGATTGAAAGAGTAAAAGTAATTGAATGAATGAAAGCAATTGAATGAATGAAATGATTGAATGAATGAAAGTGATTGAATGAATGAAATGATTGAATGAATGAAAGCAATTGAATGAATGAAATGATTGAAAGAGTAAAAGTAATTGAATGAATGAAAGCAATTGAATGAATGAAATGATTGAATGAATGAAATGATTGAATGAATGAAATGATTGAATGAATGAAATGATTGAATGAGTAAAAGTAATTGAATGAATGAAAGCAATTGAATGAATGAAATGATTGAATGAATGAAATGATTGAATGAGTAAAAGTAATTGAATGAATGAAATGATTGAATGAATGAAATGATTGAATGAGTAAAAGTAATTGAATGAATGAAATGATTGAATGAATGAAATGATTGAATGAGTAAAAGTAATTGAATGAATGAAATGATTGAATGAGTAAAAGTGATTGAATTAAAGCGAATGAAAGAATGAAAGTGATTACCTAGGGATAATTGAATATAATTGATTCAAATAAATTTTTTAATCAATCACATTCTTCTAATCAAATTAAATCTTCTAAATAATCACATTCAAACAATTGCATTTTTTATAAATATCGAATTATTATAAACAATCAAGTTCATTCAATCATATTAATTGGATAATTTTCATTAGATTATAATATTTAATCATTTTCATTAAATTACAATAATTTATTTCTAAATATTTTTAAAATGTTAAATTTTTCATTAGAAAAAAGCTCAAAAAATTTATAATTTGATGAAAAGAAAAATAAATGAAAAAGAAGAACGTTTATTATTCGTTTACAATTTTGCAAAATTATTAAGTTTTTAGACATAAAAAAGAAAATAAAGAAACAATACTACTATATTTTAAAGTTATACTATATATAGTGTAGATATAACATATTTTTGTCTCTGTTTTTTGAATAATTTTTTGAATATTCATGAGAATTTTCAAAAATAGAAAGCGAATTACATAGTATTTGTAGTCATGAATATATGTAAAAAATGATAAAGAATATTAATTGAAGCAGTAAAACTTGGTACATAAGTAGACCCGTAAAAAAATTGATTATTCGTAATTAGACATCGATTTGAAAAACTGGTTTTTAGCTCATGTTGCTGAGAAAAATTATGTTAAACTTGTTTTTCTACAATAAACCAGCGTTAAATACTTTTTTTCGAATGATTCTTGGTGAAATAAATTTTAATATGTCGAGCGAGTAGTTTACTTTTGCATAAAAATACTATCATTTGAACGTTCTCCTGTAGCTGATTCGAGATATATTTTTTTTAAATTTTTCCTGTGTACTTGTTGCAAAAGATAAAAAAATTGATAAAAAAAAATGATACTCATGAAATGTTTTTCTATTAAAATATGATACTAGAATTTTTTTTTCTATTAAAAAATGATACTTATTTTTTTTTTAATTGAAAATTTTGATACTGGCCAGAGAAAAAGTGGAAATTTTGATATAGTCCCTATTGAAATATATTCAAAATGAAAAAATTAGATTGAAAAAAATTTTTATTTTTATGAAAATTGAATTTTTGAATTAGTTATTTATAACAAAGTTATATTATTTTTATCTCATTTAATATAATAAATTAATTATATTACAATAATAATATTAGTATATTACTATATTAATATTACTAAAATATAAAATTGTTGTTTTTTACCAATAATTGCTAAAGTTATAATGATTTTTTTAATTTGAAAATGATTGATGTAACATCAAATAGATTAATCAATTTTCTTGTCATTTACCATATTATGTTTTAAAATTAAAAAAAAACTATACTAATCAATTTATTTTTTTATTTTTAAAAATAATTAATTCAATTTATTTTTATATTAGTTGATAACTTTATAAAATTTCAGGTAATTATTTTACTAATTGTGTACTTTATATGAAAAACACATGATTTTAATTAACGCTCTTGAAAAATTCAAAGTTTATAAATTTTGTAATTAATTTGAATATTGTTAAATATCTCTAAATAAAATTAGTAAAACTAAAAACATTATAGATATATGCACATAAATTATAATTATATAATTAAATAGAATATTTAAAATGTATTAGTTCTTTTATTTTATGTATTATTTCAATGTATTTTCAATTTAATGGTGTTTTTATTTTCACTTCATTCTTTTTTAGCATAAATGATTCTTAATCACCTCAAAGAAGCTCCAAATTTGTGCAAAGTTCCAGTTGCTGGAACAGCCGAAGGAATCAGTATCCGCACAATTTCAACAATAGGAATACCTAGAACCGAACTTCCAGTAAATGATACTGATTATTCATACGAACGAAATAGATCAATAACGAAAAATACTCCAGTAGGACTTCAACCATATACGCACGAAGAATGCAAAAATGAGAGAAAGATAGCCAAAAAATATTTCAAAGAATATACTGCTAATGTTTTTAAATTAGATGCTTATAAAGCAGGTATAACATTTCCAATAGAATTTTCTGATACAAGAACATATTTAGAACGATGCGCTGATTTGTTTTCTTTTTTGGCAACACAATATATCGATAAAGCTATCAAACTTAAAAATGATCCAAAAGAAGCAAGCCATATGCTTGCTTATATAACTGCAGGCGTTGTTTCTGCTCTTCATATCGACATTAACTGCAAAAAACTATTTAATCCATACGTTGGCGAAACTTTTGTTGGTAGATGGCCAAATGGAGCAACATTATATGCAGAACAATCTTACCACCATCCACCTGTATCTGATTATGAAATCATTGGTCCAAACAATAGTTGGTATTGCTCAGCTCATACATCTTTCGATGTTTCTACAAGCATAAATCAAATTGAAATCAAACAAAATGGAACATTTACCCTTAAAATTAAAGATGGACCTGTTTATGAATGGACTTTTCCAACTGCTACAGTAAGTGGAATCCTTAAAGATATAAAGACAGTTAGAGTAAAAGGAGAAATAAAAATAGTTGACACAACAAACAAATTAGTTTCACATGTTGAAATGTGCCCAAATCTAAAGAAAATTCCATCAAACCATTATTTCCATTCCATGAAAGAAGCAAATGCTTCAACAGTTTACGGAGAGATAACTAGCTTAAATAGTAAGAATGAAAAGAAAAATAAGTCACATAACAATAATAAACATAATGGATCGCATCATCACCATGATGAAAATTGTGAAAATATTTTTTATGGTGATTACTGCAAAGAATTGTACTTTAACAATGAGAAAATTTGGGATATAAATGAAAATTTTGCTCAAAGGCCAATAAAAACAATATCAGATGATCTCTTACTTCCTTCTGATTCACGTTATAGATATGATAGATATCTTTTTATAGAAGGAAAGCAATCAGAAGCCGAAAAAGCCAAGCTTGCTCTTGAAACAATTCAAAGGCGTGAAGAAAAACTTAGAAATCCTTTGAAGAAAGGTAAATGATTAACCATGAATATATATATTGTCTTTTTTTATTATAATAAATAGAGATATTAAATCATTTTTCTTTTATTATTTACATGTTTAAAAATATACTTTATTTTATAGAAAAAAGTTATAATAACACAGAGAAAATGCAGATATAAAGTTAATTTGAAATTCAATGGTAATTCAATTATTTTCAAAAATCTGCATTACCATGATATTGTTTTTTCTTGTTTCGTATTATTTTTCAATGAATGTGAAAAGTCAAAAAAGCTCTATTTCTGTAAATGCTTTTGGGTTTTTGAAAGATGGTAAATTTGATTTTATTTTTAAATAATCAAATAATAAACATTTGCTTGTAGGGCTTGCAACTCCTAATGAATTAAGTTATGTATCATCATTGCTATTAAATTATGATAATTTTTCTTGCCAATCGATTAAGCAAATAATATATATTAGTCTATCAGAACTAATAAACATTAGTCAAGGAGGGTCTGGAAATTTCAGTGGGATTGTTAATGATAATAATTATTTAACGCCATTAATTGTTGCCTGTGCTTCAAATGATAGAGATACATCAGTAGCTGATTTTGAATCAACCAAAGACAGATTTTTAATTAAAAATATATCTCCTAAATCTGCATATTATGTATCTGATTACACATTTTCTGTTAGATTTTCAAATCCAAATTCTCTACTTGATTCTCGAAAAATTCCATGCTTATATATCAAACCAATATCTACAGCTCTTTTTGGATTATTAATTATTTTTTGGTTAATTAACTGGGCTTTTAATTTTACATTGAAAAACCCACTCCATCTTTATTTAACTATTACTTTTTTGGTCACATTTTTATTTGTTATCATTGATACTTTAAAACTATATCACGACAATGTTTCTGATGATCCAACATCTTTAACTACAGCGGTCATTGTTTTACGATGTTTCCACGAATTACTTCTTCTTACAGCAATGATGCTAGCAGCGAAAGGTTGGTGCATTATTATTGAGACTATAGCAATTAGTGAAATAGTTTCATCCATTTTTTACGCAATTATGTTTTCAATACCGATATTAATTCTTGATAGTCAAATCATAAATGTTTATCTTCAACTTACAATGTTTTTGATTGGATTTGCAGGTTGTTTTTTATATTATAATGTCCTTATTACAAGTATTACAGAAGCAAGCTCTGTTGTTTCAGCTCATCTATTGATAATTTCACAATCTGGAATTGATCCAGAAACAACACCAATTCAGAAGAAATTCAAAATTTTTAATACAATCTCAAACTCTGTTGTTCTTTATTTTTCAATAATGATTTTCAGGACCATTTTATTCGAATTATTGAGACTTCCTGATTACATCATGGTTTCCATTTATGATTTTGCAACATTAATTTTATTATCTATTGCAGCTTGGCTTTTCAAATTAAAGAAGTCTCTAAGGACAGGTTACATGATGGTTGGTGAAAACGCCCAATCAGTTGAATTTACTCTTGATGATATTGAAAAATTAAACGAGGATAAAGATGAATTACAGAAAAGTGCAACAACTCCATGGCAAGAAGGAATGCCTCTTCCTGCACAACCAATTGTTCATAAAGGCAATGGAAAAAATTCAAATAATAATATTGATGATAAAACTCTTAGCCAAAAGGAAGATAATAATCCGTTGGATGTAGATGGCAACAAAAAAGATAACAAAGAATCCACTGATAGTAATAATATTTGATTGTTGAGTTATTAAATAAAAAAAAAAGAAAAAGAAATGTTTGATTATATTAAAAGTCATATTTCACAAACTCATATTTAAACTATGTTCGATCTGACTGGAGAGTGATAGATACTTTTTACATGATATATTCTCTGGAAATTTAGATAACATCAAATTTGTAAACCATTGAAAAAAAAAATATGAAACAAAAGATATCAAAAATAAATATCATAAATTATATATATTATTTAAATTAGATAAGGCATACTAACAAATTTTAAAAGAACATGATATTTAAGGGATTCACGCTTGTGGTTCTTCCTATATAGAAAACATTCACATTATCGAAATCGAATCTATTATAAACAATATTAGAAATAGGGAAATAGAAGCAGTCCATTTGTGGCGAACTTGAGAACAAAGAAGATATCCAAACTCCAGGACCTTGACTTTGGTTCTTGTCGCCTCTATCAATATAGCCCATCTCCGATACGTCAGAAGGTAAAATAATTGGTACCATATGAACGAGAGTATTCTTCTTATAGAAACAAATAATTATACTTTGAGGTATTCCTCCAATGAATTTTTTCTGAGATATTGAAATAGCAACGCCGTAAACTTTAAAATTACAAGGAAAAGAATCAGGAACATGAAATGATTGATTCCTTAATATCATGTTCCACTCGCCATTCTTTGTTAGATTAAATTTCGGCAGTTGAAAAACTTCTTTACTGCTATTCAAACTGTCCAAACTGTCAAGATCTTCATCATCGTCATTTACATTATAATTGTCACTACTAGCGATGTAAATCGGATTGTTGGAATTATCATTTTCATTATAATTTAGGTTTAAATTATTTGGACGAACTTTTTCAATAAAGCCCGTTATATTTATCATTTTCAATGAAATATCAAGAGATGATTTTTCACTTTTTTTATCTGATTTTGGCTTGAATTTGAAGATCATAGATTGGATATAGCGAACATTTCCACTCGTGTGCTTGGGTATTTTGATTTCATAACTGAGTTGCTTGCTTGAACTGGGTGATGAAGATAATGTTGCAACATTTTCTTTGACTCCAGGAACATTAACAATGAAATCAAAGGGATTCTTGAGTGGCTCGTTAAGAAGGAAGTTCACTTCTGTTGGATTGACAGATGCAACAAAGCAAACTGAGAATTCTGCAAAATTGCCGACAATATGTGCACAAGAATCATCATTGTTCGGCTGTTGTGGAAGAAATGACGCATAAAGAGCTGCTGTTAGATTCTTTGTTGGCGTTTTAGAAGGTGAATCGTATATTCTTCCCATTTCGTTTAAATTGAGTGGAACTGGAATGTCATCGAAGTGGCAGAAATTGCTGTTAAAGAATGCAGGAAGGTAGGACTGTTGTACATCTGAGATATCGCTAATATTGACAAAATTATCTATATGAGAACTAATTATATTACTTTGGGCTGTTAAGTCATCTTCATCTTCATTACCAGTATCGCCAAGATCATTTTCATTCATATAATCATCAGTTTCTTCGTCATCGTTAATACTTGAAATTATATTATTATTATTATTTTCATTATCAACATCCTGTT
The DNA here is from genome assembly GCA_039105265.1 of Tritrichomonas musculus. Lineage (NCBI taxonomy): Eukaryota > Parabasalia > Tritrichomonadida > Tritrichomonadidae > Tritrichomonas > Tritrichomonas musculus. The sequence goes on along the minus strand of JAPFFF010000015.1, from coordinate 1,668,105 downwards.
TTTTATTCTTGCTCTGCTTTGCTTTATATTTTTTGTTTTCGTAATTTATCAGATCATTATAATACTTACTGCATTCTTCACATAGAAAAGTCACATTATTTGTATTATTTAAAATTGAATCTGAATTGATCGTCTTTATATAGAATAAAGGAAAGACTGGATTTGGCATATAAACTGTTGATTTTCTTAACAATTCCCTATCATTCAAATTATTATTATTATTATTAGCATTATTATTTTTCTTATTACTATTTTGCTCTTCTTTAATTAATTTAAGCTTATTAATTATTTCTTCAGCTTTTGTCTTTCTGCCGCAAAAAGGACACTTGTTTGGATCATTTTGACTATGCATTCTAGATGACAAATCAAAAACCCATGGGTTTGCCTTATGCTTAACCATTTCGGAATATCTGTTGTAATCTGATATTCCATATTTAATCCATCTCATCATTGTCATCATCAGTTCTCCCATTTCAGGTAGGGAAGACATATCCATGTAATATTCTGAAGATCCTGAATGAATCAGCTTACTTAAGAAAGAACCACTTCTATTATTCGCATTTTTACTGTTATCGAAGTAATTTTTAAAGGATGAAAAAGTTTTATCATAAATTTTTTTAATCCTTTGGTCTAAATGAACTCCATTGACAGGAACAGGCTTTCCTGTTAAAATATATCTATGTTTTGAAATATTTTCCGATTGATCATTATTATTATTATTCTTTTTAATCATGGGATTTGAAAAGTTAAAAAGATAACTCGTACTTGGCTTTTTAACAACAAATTTTATGTTGCCAATTCGGAAATTTCGCTTCCATTGATGAATTTGTTTATTCGGGCATTCAAAACGAATGCTTACAAAAAGAGCTGGTCTTAAACTTTCAGGTTCAACGGGAAACATATTTGAATACTTTGCAATTTTCCTCAAATTATAAGTAACCCAAACGAAGCAATCATTTTCATTTCTGCTTTTACTTGCATTTTTATCAGTGATGATTGGAATGAGTAAATCTTTGAAGAAAATGGAACTGCTTCGGTTATCATTTCCTATTCTTAGCGTCATAGTAACGTTCTCATTAATATTTCGCCTAAGAACAAGGAAAGATATTTGGTATAGGAAAAGTGGCTCTGGAAACATTGCAACAATATCTTTACTAGAGCTTAATACGAAATCTTTCTCATTGATTTCGAAGATTGAATGATCAATTTTATAACTCGATTTATCTTCACCATTTAAATGCGAATGGCATATCGCTATATGTTGTTGATCAAGGACAAATCGTGGATTTTTAAGTTTAAATGTCCTAGTCCATTCTTCAATCGAATGTTGTCTGATTGGATCAGAAAAAGTATTTTTACAACGCCTTAAAAATGAAATCATAAAGTCATCAATATGCCAGAGAGAAAGTGAATAGTTTGACGTTGAAGCTGGTGCGCCTACGGCTTGAGTATCTTTGATCACTTGAGATTTAATGGCATTTGTATCAGTGTATAATTGAGAAATAACATTTCCCGATGTAACAAATGAATCAATGAGAAAATCAATAACTTGTTGGTTTAAGTATGAAAGTGGATTTTTCCACAAATCTGTAGAATCAGTATTACTTTGAGATGATCCTTCGGTAAGAAAACTAGAAATATTATTCTGAAATGCATATTTGGCTGTTATTAAGACACTGTAAAAGAAAGTGCCGACATTAGTTCGATCTAATGAATCTGCACAATTAAACCGAAAAATTACGCTCTGCTTATTAGGAGTATCAATTGGGATTATATCAAAGTTCAGCTTTTTTACAAGAATATCTGTTGGGTCGCTTGAAGTGATGTTTTCATCATTCTCATTTTGGTTTAATTGTGAAGGTGAATATATATCATCATCATTTCCTTCAATTATGCCTGTTTCGATTGAGACTTTTGTGAAATTTGAACAACTTACATCATCTTGAAGCATTTTAAAGAAAGTTGATGCAATCGCGTTTGTATCATGATTTGACAATAAATTATTGATATCGAATCGAGAAAAGTTAAAACCAACTGTTTCATGGCCATCATCATTTAAATTACTTAGATTAGTTGTAAAAAGAACTTTTCTAACCCCTTGCTCATATGCATCATTAAAGCTTCGTTCATGACTTCCTTCCTTATTTGAGAGGAGTGAAACAATATGAATTCTAGATGAACGAAAACGTTTAATTATATGTTGATAAAAGTAAATGGGAGTCATCTCGCTTGCATTACTTGATAATACATGACTCGCTGTTAATAATCCACTCTCAGTTTTCCAAAAAAGCGGTGGTGAACCTCTTCTCCATGTTTGAGAATAATAGTAATTTCCGTCTGAAAAAATTAATTCGCACTCGCATTCGTTTGCAGGCTCTACTATCTTTGAAGACGTTACTTTAAGACCACGCGCGTTGTACCGTGTTCCTGGAAACATAGACGAGCGTTTAACAACATAAGTAATACTAGCATTAGGGCTCTGATCATATTTGTATACGCCTCCTTGGAGAACAATAATGCACGCTTTAATGCAATTATTTTCTTCAAATGGAATAAGAAATCGTTTATTCCAACAAAAAGATCCGTTTGATATAATGTTTTGAGGATATGGAAAATGTGAATTCATATCTAACGTAGGACAATAAAAATGATTGTTTCGCAAATCAAAATTTAAAAAAGAATCTTTTCGAGTAATTTGTTTTGATTTTAATAACTGATTAAACGAATTGAAATGCAAATATGATTGTGTTGAAGTTGAAAGAACTGATTTTGGATTTAGCTCAAAGAAAGTATAGCTAACTTCCAAAATTTTATAAATTGGTTGATTAAATAATGTTGTAATTACTTCGTGATCTTGAACGCAAACAATAACCAATTGCTTTGTCATTGTATCCTTTTCTTCATAAATAGTGGCGCCTATTAAACTCTGACCTATACCTTTGAAGTTTGGTTGATTATTGCCAACCTTTTTATTACTATTTATTTCAATATTAAAAATAGAACTGAGATATTGCGATGCTGACTCCTGATTGGAAAAAATATCAATATTAGGGATTCCAGCATGATATATACCTCCTGTATTTTTATCGATCGAAAAAACATACGTTTTATTTGAAGATATTGGTTCAGCACTTACAATTAGATAAGCTGTTTGAAGTTTTGGTGAATCAAAAAGAGAAACAGGAGAACTCGACATAGTAAATTTATGAAAATTTTGTTTTTAAAATTGAATAAAACGATCATTTTTATGTCTCAAAGCAATAAAGAACGAAATCTCTTTTTTTGTTTTGATTTTGAGCCAAAATTTGTGGAATGGGTCAAGTTATTTTAATTAATTGGATCAAAATAGTTTGCAAACTAAAAACTAGACGAGAGGAAAGAGGGGGAAGCGATAGAATAAAATCTAGCAAATTAGATCTATTAAGTTTTCTGAAAAAAAAATTTTCTTTTTTGAAAAGTAAAAGAAAAATTGAATAAAAGAATATAAATTTGTATTATTTTTGAAAATAAATTTATCTCTTTCATTTTATGTAAATCATTAATTTTTATATATTTATTTAAAAAGTAATATATAAATAAGCTGATAAAGAATAATAAAATGAGAATCTATAACTTTATTTATAGATTTTAAATTAGCATATTTTGCGACTTAATGACCTACATTTTCTAAAAAATGCGCATTTAAGCAATTTTGACGCCTTATTTTATTTTGCTTAGTTTAAAAGTAGTGATTATTATTGTGTTTGAATACTTGAAACAATTTTTTGCCACATTTTCAATGAAATCATTAAAATTTGGCCGACAGGTTTTATATAAAACTCCGCCAACAGGTTTTATGTAAAATTTCGTTAACAGATTTTAAATAAAATTCCTTTAACAGGTTTTATATAAAATTCCTTTAACAGGTTTTATATAAAACTCTGCTAACAAGTTTTATGTTTAATTTCACTGACAGGATTTGTGTAAAATTTCGCCGACAGGTTTTATGCAATCGAAATAAACTCGTTATTATATAAAAGTGCCAAGCAATAATAAACGTTCGTCGTGACGTTATTAATTGAAAATGAGCTTTGTTTCGAACGATCTATCAGGTCTTGTCTCTTTTCAAAAGATTGATTGGTCGTACTTTGAAGAATGCTGCGCAATAATTGCAACAGATAATCAAGTTCACTTTTATGATTGCCATGGTTTAAGTGTTGAAGACGAATCTTGTAAAAGGAAAGGCCGCGCTTCAATGATTGCCTGGTCACCTCATAGTAATACGTTAGCAATCGGTTGGAACGATGGTATAATTTCTCTTTGGAATAATGGAAATTGCACCAAATCTCAAGCACTTCTTAAAGGATCAGTTAATATTTTAGCTTGGCATCCGCTTTTACCGCTTCTGCTTTCTGCATCAGATGTTGGCGATGTTTGCTGTTGGGATTGTTCTTCTTCAAACAATATTTTACCGCTTTATCATGGATCAATTCCAAATGTTCTTTTCAATTTCGCTCAATGGGTAGCACGTGAAAGCCCCTACGCATTTCTTTCAACTACAGATGGCGTTTTATATTCATTTGAGAATATTGTGCAACCTTTGCAAGAAGTTGGTATGCTTTCGAAGCCAATCTATATATTAACATCGTCAGTCGGAACTCGTAGATTAATTGTTTTTCATGGTGATAATGAATTAACCCAATATAATTTTCCACCTGGAGTCAGTCAAAACAGCCAAGTTAAACTTCCAGTTGGTGATCCACCATGCTGCACAATTATTCGCAATGATGTTATTTGCTACTCAATTAACGATGCTATATATATTTGGAATATTCAAAACGACGAAACCCACATTTTGCGAACCCCTGATCAGCAAAATGTTACATCTCTTTTCTTTTCTTCATTAACTGCAGAATTATATGCCACAACTTCTGAAGGCTCAATTATTATTTGGAAATCAACAATGAAAGGACTTGTATCGCGTTTAGGTTGGTCTCAACCACAAGTAACTGATAGTGGTGTTAGAATAGAGAAAGCTTTCTGGTCAAATTCTTCTCTCTCTTTTGTTGCTTACTCTAATGGAAGACGTCCTCTAATATTTAGAAATCATCCATTAGCAGCTGTTGTGTCTCCCGAAGTGACAATGTGGCAACCAGCACCTGATTTAATTATGGTTGCTGGCCAGCAACCAACAAAGTTATCATCATATGTTGAGCGAGCTTCGGCAAGTGGTGCTTATATTCTCGTAGTCACCCAAACATCCTCTGTTGAAATATTTACTGTTAGAAGTGGTGGATTAGTTCCTTTCTCAAGAGTCAACCCCGATACTCTTCTTGTTGATATTTGGGGTGAAGCAATATTTGATTGTAAAGGAAATTCATTAGAGTGCCGAAACCTTCAGGGTACAGTTAAACAAACCACAAGCCTCGGGAACTCAGAAGCTAAATTCATGGAGATTAATGGTAAATTCATGGTCGTTATTTGCGCGGATTATAATGTATATCTATTTGATATTTCAAGGCGAAGTCCAAAGCAACAATTTATGACAATTTTCCAGACATCTTTCGAGAATTTCCGAATCAAATCAGTGAGCTTATCATGCGGCGGTTTTGCTGTTTCGATATCAGTTGATGTTTTTGAAGAAGGTTGTTGGAAGCCATACCCTGAACTTTTCTTGCATTCGCCACAATATGACAAAACTGTTTCTCTTCCATTTGAGGGAAGAGTTCCTGTTTCCCATTATTGGGACACAGAAGATCCAAGACTCCTTTGTGTACAAACTGTTCCATATGGAGCATCATATGAATCAACAATGACAGGATCCGTTATATCACCCATGTTTGTTGCTGATTCTCTTGATGTTTATCGGCAAACCACGATGAAAATTGATGATGACAAAATTTTATGCGCAGTAAATCTTCCTAGAGTATTTTACTACAATCAGTCAATTGGTGATACTAATCCACCACAAGGAGCAGTTTTACCACAATTTGAAGGTCTTGATAACGCAGATGATGCATCAAAGAAGTCTTTGATGGAATTGAACTTCCATTTAGCTACAGGTGATATTGATTCAGCCTTCAACTCCATTCGTGGTATTGATAACAAGGCAACATGGTGTTCATTAGCAAAAACATGTGCTCAAATGAGAAGAATTGATCTTGCTGATCTATGTTTCGGAAGAATGGAAGATGGTGGATCAGCACTTTTACTTCATAAAGCAAAAGAAACTGACCCTGATGAAGCTGCTTCAATAACAGTTGTTGATACACAACTTAATTTATATGAAGAAGCTAAAAATTTAGTTAAAGAAAATCGTCGATTTGATCTTCTCACAAATTTAAACATTTCACTCGGTGAGTGGCAGCAAGCGTTGACCATTGCAAGCTCATCTGATAGAATTCATATGAAAGTTATTGCACATCAAATGGCACGATCATTAGAATTGCGCGGTGATTTAGCTCAAGCTATTGAAAAATATGAAATGGCAGGAACCCTTCAAGATGAATTCCCTCGTCTTGCTTTGCAAGCGAATGATCTACGATTACTTTTTAACTACATATCTGAACGGTCTCCAGCTGAAATTCCACCAAAATTACTTTTATGGATTGCACGATTTTATGAAGCGCACAGACAAATTGATCTTGCAATTGAATATTATGAATATGCTCATGCAAAGAGAGAAATTGTTCGGTTAAATTGCTGTATTGGACGCTGGGATGATGCAGCAACAATTGTTAAAAAATGTAATCAAAGGTCAGTCATATGCTTTTATGCTCGAATGCTAATTAAAAAAATTGATTATTATTCAAAACCTGACAACGCAACGCCTACAGTTGATGTTGACAAGCTCAAGCATGATGTTATTGAACAATTCCGAAGAGCTAGACAATTTGCTCAAGCAATGGACTTTGCTCTTCAATATGAAATGATTGATGATATTCTTGCCTTATCTTTCTCAGCCCCACCAAGCCTTGTCTGCAAAGCAGCTCAATGGTTTGAATCTCAAAAAGAAGCTAAAAACGCTATTCTTTTATATTCGCGAGCAGGAAGAATGAATCGTGCTCTAGCATTATGCTTTGCTATGAAGCAATATGATGCTCTTGATGAGATTTCAGACACATTGAACAGTAAAACTGATCCAAACGTTTTACTCCGTTGTGGACAGTATTTCGTTGAATCTCAAAGATGGTCAAAAGCAGCACAATGTTTTGCTCTTGCTCAACAATTTGAGAAGGTTATCGAACTATGTAATAAGCACAACATTAAACTTCAATCATCAGTAATTCATGAGCTTTCAGAATTGAAAGCAGATCCTGAAGTAATGAAACGATTTGCACTTCTTTGTGAACAACAAGGCGAATATCAAACAGCTGCGACATTATATATTAAATTTAAAGATCATCTTGCTGCAATGAAAGCATTAATTCGTTATGGAGATACAGAAAAGGTTATAAAGTTTGCAAACTTAATTAAAAAGCCTCAAACATTCATTTTGGCCGCGAACTATCTTCAGACTTTAAATCCAAGAGAAGGTGATAAATTATACGGACAAATTATACAATTCTATACAAAAGCAAAGGCACCAGATAAATTAGGTCGCTTCTTTGAAGCTTCAGCTCAAGTTGAGATTGACGAATATCAAGAATATTCAAAAGCTTATGAGTTATTACAAAACGGTTATAAACTTGTATCAAATGCGCCTGACTTCAAAGATAAGAGTAACGTTATTGCCAATATGCAAAGAAAAATTAAGCTTGTAGGAATGTACCTTCAAGCTCAAGAATTAATTAAATCAGATCCTAAGAAATCAATGAGTATGTGTGCCGAAATAATGCGGAATCCTCAGATAGAAAATGTATTAAGAGTAGATGATATTTATATGATTATGGTTCAAGCATGTGTAGTTCAAGGTAATATGAAAACTGCTTATCAAATACTCGAAGAATTAAGACAAAATGGTTCAGATTTATCTTATTTCTTAGATGAAGAATCTATAAAGAAAATTTATGCTGCTGTTGGCCAAACTTATGTGCCAACTGAGCATGATAATGACGATGAAGATGGCCAATACGATGAAGTAGATGATGGTGATATTGATGATATTGATGATGGCGACGTTGAAGAAGGGAATGATGATTGAAATATAATATCATCCTTATCATGAAATTTTAATTTTATATATATATTACATATTTTAATAAATATTTTTTGTTTACATTTCAAAACGTTCATATGAAGCATTAATCTTTTTGATAATTTATCATCATTAGATTCGATTGGAGTGAAAAATACGATTGAAATATTTAATATTTAATTATTTTAGTTAAGTAAGTTCATTGAAAATATTCATGTATTAATAAAAAAAAAAAGAAAAAAGAAAACGAATAATATCATTTTAGTCATTGAGTTTTCTCAATAAAATCTATTTACATCAATCAAAAGTGCAATATGTGTACCTTTCATAGGAAGATGGAGCGAAAAGGAGGAGAAAATCAGGAATTTCGATGATTAACCTTTTTTCTCATAATCATCGGAATTCCTGATTTTTTTGAATGCATATTTGTCCATGAATCAATTTTCAAATGAAGGCAAGTTATAAGCAAATCACAAAGCAACTTAAACAAGTTTTATTAGAAAAACAAAAAAAATTGCCTGACAATTTTTTCGATATTCTTTATTCGGAGTGCACCACACCAAGCCGAATATTTGAGGTTTTCAAAAATTTTGTTTATTCAATACTTGTAAATAAATCAGATATTGACAAAAGCGCAGCAATTGATTGTATTTTTTGTTCTGTTCAAGAATCGCCATACCTCCTCGATTCGCTTCTTTCAGCACTTTATCTCTGGAATCTCACCCCATGTGACAGTTTCACCACTTTTCATAATTATTTAAACGAAGAACTCACGAAAAAAGATTGGTCAAAACTTAATCAGCCCAGTATTGTTAAAGACTCGAAAGAAGTTGATCAAAAAGAAAAAGAAGGTATCAATAATAAATTGGCTCCAATCAATCAGTGTATATTTGAAATTGTATTTTCTCATACCCCAATAGAACCTTTATCGAAATCACAGTTTATTGATATTAACATAGATTCAACTCTTGATTATTTATCTACCAAAAGTTTAAATAATTTTGCAGACGCGTTAATCATTCGATTTGCGAAACATCCAAATGAAATTTTCAAAAGACTTGAAAATAGAAAATTTATTGCATATGACTTTGAAAATAAATTAGCAATTTCCATTTTTAGATCAAGAGATATTAGTGATATAGGCGATCATTTAGATGAAAAAGTTGTCATCGATTCTCGCTTTCAACACTTGAATATTGATTCTATAATTTTCTTAATATTAAAAAGGACTTTCACTTTCAACAATAGCAACCCAAAAATAAAATACAATGTTGTGGACTTTATTCCAAAAATAAAAGAAATTTTTGATCAACTTAATATCAAAAAGCAAAAAGATAGTTTTTTCCCATACTTCTCATTACTAATTCTTCCAAATGCAGATTATTTTGATGATATATTCATTAAACAAGTTATTGAATGCCCAATTTTCCCTTCATCAAATCCTTATTTTCCAATTAGACTTTTCAAGAATTCTGAAAAATGCAAAAAATATATTACGATTAAAGTTCTTTTTGATATCTACAAAAAAAGTGGTGTTGATGATTTTGCTGATTTTGAAAATAGTTTCAATGATGCATATCAAAACATCATTGTACCTACAGATGGTAATGAAAATAATGATAATAATGCCGAAGAATACAGAATAGAAATGGTTCTTAAAACTATTTTTTCATCGTATTCAAATTTAAATAATGACGAAATTGAAAAATTAAATAATGATGAAATAGAAAAATTAAATAAAGCTAATATATTCATAAGTCACGTATTTTTATGGTTTATTTCAAACAAAGAAGAAATAACGCCATTAGTAATGCATAGAAGTATTGCATCTTTTATTAATCAGTATTATGAAGCTGTCTGCGCTTTGACTTTACAAGCAATTCATAGTATGGATCAAAAAATCATTGGGCTTTTTTTGGATTTACGAACATTATCTGCTATCTTTGATCAAATATTTTCTAACCTATACCAAAGTTACAATCTAGAGGATGATGATGGTGAAAATAATCAATCTATTTGTAATGTACCAAATATTGATTCCAAGCTTGCATTAAAGGTTATTTATGAAATTTCAATTCTTTGCTATGAAGATGATGCTGTTGTTTCTTTCTGGAATGAAAATGTTCCCTTTATTATTGACATGATTATGAGAAATCATCCATTAACAGCTGATCTTTTTCAATTTTTGCATGATTTTTTGGAGAATGGCAATGAAAGAATTGTAAATCAGATTTTATCTGTTTTTATAGATGATTTTGATCTTCATGATGATTGTGAAGGTGATCGTACAATGCAATTCCTCAGCCAATTTGTGAATATTCATTGATTTTCTTTAATATGATATATTTGTTTATAATGTTATAGATTTTATTATTTTGTTAGAAAAATAAAATAGAATTATTAATACAATTGGAAATTGGGCTGTGAGGTGTCATTAGCAAGATGCTATATAATATTTATTTTATAAAATAAAATCAACTGAAAAAGTGTCCAGACGGCCCCTTTAAAGTTTTACTAACTTTTTGAATTAGCGTTGAAATATTTTGGGAATGTCTACGAAAACCCCAATCATTCGTCCTCGCACATTTTTCGATATTGAAATTGATGAAAAAAAGATAGGCAGAATAGTGTTTCGTCTTTTTAAAGATTTTGTTCCCAAAACAGTTGAAAATTTCCGAGCATTATGCACTGGCGAAAAAGGAGTAAGTGAAATAAGCGGTAAAAATTTGCATTACAAAGGTTCTACATTTCACAGAATTATTCCTAACTTTATGATCCAAGGAGGAGATTTTACTGATGGAAATGGAAGAGGTGGAGAATCAATATATGGTCGTCGTTTTGATGATGAATCGTTTGATTTACCTCATCAAATACCAGGTCTTCTTTCAATGGCGAATGCAGGACCAAACACAAATGGAAGTCAATTTTTCATCACTACTGTACCATGCCCTTGGCTTGATGGTCATCATGTTGTATTTGGACAAGTAATTGAAGGAATGGATGTTGTTAAAGAAATAGAGAAGCAGGGAACAAATAATGGAACCCCTCTTGCTCGATGCGTAATAGCTGATTGTGGGGAAATTATAGACAAAAAAGTCGAGTAATTAGTTATCTTACATTATCTGTTATTGATAATTAATATATTTATTATTTATATACAAGATTAAAAGCACGCTTTCAAGCATTTTTATTTCTCTTTTCATTAAAGAGAAAGCCCTTTCTTTGTTTTTTATTATTACCATTTTTTTTTTTAGTTTTAAGATTCTCAAAGCAAAAAAAAAATTACAGCACGGATATAATAAAATAAACTTTGTTTTTTATTTTTCGCAGGTAAAAAATAAATCATTCAATATTTGAAATAAATTCTTAGAAACTGTATGTTCACCGCGAAAATTATAAAACAAAGTTTAATGATGAAATAAAATCACAAGTTTGAATTATGATACTAATATCCCAAGCGACGCTTAATAAGGGTAGTAATTCCAAAATTTCATCAACAGGTTTTATGTAAAATTATTCCGTCAGGTTTTATATGCATTCCTTCCAAAATCTGGACCACTTAATCCCGTTACTTTATTCAAAATTTTATTTTACAGAGGTTCAGGTTTTAGTTGCTTATAAAATTACATACTTATTTAAATAATTAACAGCTTTTTATGCTATTTGCAAACATTCTAAAGAAAAAATCGTAACTTTTTGAATGTGGTTTCAAAAAGTTCGATCAGAAAAAGTGGTATTCTAGCAGACACTTTTCCCAATTTTGTCAACAGACCCTTTTCTCAATTTTTTACCATTCAAATAAAAAAAAAACTCAAGAGATTTTATGCTCATTGTTCTTCACAGTATTTTTATATATATAAGTCGAACGAAGCAGTAGTGAAGAGGAGGAGAAGCTAAGAAAGTATGGTGAATCTGAGCTATGGAATCTCATACTTTCATATATATGAAAAAAATTGGCCCAATCTTTATACCATACAAGAAGTTCAAAGAGCCAAAGAGTTGAGTATATAGTAGTGATTCTTTTGTATTAAAATGAAAACGTTGGTTTTCCCAAATGGCTTGTTTATTCATGCAAGCAAGTCAATTAAAAGATCAACCTGGGATTCTTAAATATACAAAATAAGTAATCTAGAAGTGCTTATTTTCAAAGAAAATGAAAAATGTTAAATAATATTGGGATTGAAAGCCTTAATGCTTGTTGATTTAGTATATCTAAGGATAACAAAGTGAATTAGCCTAAATTTTACAAATTAAAACAAAAAAATAGCATTTGAATCATATTAATGATATCTTAATCTTTATTTTGTTTTTAAACAGCAAAAACAGTTGAAGCTTTATCATCTTCTAATGGAGAAATATCAACAACCAAAATGTCCCATTGCGGTGTAACCATTATATTGAACTTTGGGCAATCAGTGAAATCAGTCCCCAAATATAATAGATGGACACATGTAAAATCAATACCATATATTTCACTTAACAATTTAATTCCACTACAGCTGCATTGATCATCTGAAGTGTTATAGAATTTTATTTCATCACTCATTCTTTTTTCTTCTAAGCTGAGAGTTTTCTTCTTTTCATATGAATAATTGGGTGAAACATGATCTTGAATGCCAAAACATTTTGAAATAAAATTTGTGGCAAGTCTGTTCATTGCATCCCAGAAATTGCTAAGGCAAGGAGTTTTAGAATTGAGTTGTCCATGATTGGACGCCAATGAATTAATTGTTGAAGGAAGCTTATATGGAATGGTTTTAAGTATTGATATCTTTTCCCAGAGTTTTTCTTCTTTTACTGTATAAAACAGGCAGTGAATTGAAAGAAAACTTTTGAAAGATTATATTCTCTCAACTTGATTTTATCTTTATCAATAACATAAGAAAAATTTTCTGAATACAACCTAACTACATTATAATATTCTTGTTGTGTTGAACAATTTTTACAGTTTCAACCGCGTATGAGTAGTCGTCAAATTCGAGATTATTAAATCAAAGATACAGGCATAAAAAGTGTTTTATTTTTTCATCAAAAAGTGCCATCAGAGAAGTTCTTTGATCACTTTCAAACAAAAAGTTTGAAAGGCCTCTATGTAACACTTTATATACTCATATAATTTTACTGTTGCAATTTAATCAAAAAAGAAAAAGCCCTCACCAAGAGTGAATTGATCATCTTTGATAAAAGATTCAACATAGAATATGAGATGGACAAAATTATGGTAGAAAGCAATTTTGTGATTGATACAGACCAGTAATGGTAAATTAGTCCGTGAGCGCTTCAGCAGGAAAATATCCCTTCACGCAGATCAGCTGGAAAACAGTAGTATATACGAGTCGGTTTCCGCTGGGGCTGGCACCCACACCGTCAACACGAACTCGTCATAAAAGAAAAAGAAAAGAAAAGAAAAAGAAAAGAAAAGAAAAAAGAAAAAAAGAAAAAAATATTCTTGTTCTCACTACTGTCCACCATCAATGAAACGGCACAGGGGCCCCACCCCACAACCGCCCATCTATGAAACGGCACAGGTACCTGCCCGAGAATCTCGTACTTATTTCTTCATATATATAGCATCGAAACAAATCATAGAACATTCATCACAATCTAACTCAATATTATATATATCATAAGCACCAGAAGGTGGGTTAGTGTCTTTAAAGTATATTTCATCCAAATATGATTTTATTTGTTGAGGGTCAGACCATTCAGTTGATATAAATCTAATAAAATGTAGCTTTTGAGTCTTGTCCTTGAATATCAATAAGTACTCCCCATCTGGAACAGGTTCATTATCACCTGTTGGATCATTATCTAAATTATCAATAATTATGTGTTTCTCACTTGTAAAATAAGAGAATAGAAAATACCTATTATATTCATCAGTGACATCAGTAAATCCTGTATAATATGCTTTCCATTCACTATCTGGGTCATTTTTCTCTTCTAATGCAGTTAACCTAGCTTCCATTGCTGCTATAGTATCTTTTAATGCGATATTTTCACCCTCTAATGTCTCTATCCTACGTATAAGTACATCTAGACCTTCATTAGCTTCATCCACAGTAGGGTAATTATCAAACTCAGCCTCTAGCTCATTGACCTTCTCAGCTAACAACTTGAAACAAGGCTTGAGTGAGTCCCTAAACATATTGCTGATATCCATAGCACCACTTAATGTCAAGGTTCCAGTATCAGGGTTATCATTCTCATCAGTAAAAGGTAGTTCATCTAGTTGCTTATACTCTTCCTCACACCAGGTAATGATAGGTGTTATATCTTTGGTTATGCTTCTTGCTGTAGTACCTGACATGAAGTTAATGCTATTTCTTACCAAATCACTCATACCTTTGGTTGACTTATGAGAGAATAACCTTTTAAGGAATCCTCCACCTTTTATGGTAGGAAAGCTTATACCATCTGGAAATAGCTGCATACCAATAGAACCTATTGACCCTGCAGTACCTGCAACTCCAAAAGCTAATGCTGTCCATGAGACTATACGCAAATTATCTACATCATCCTCCAGATGTTGAGTAACTTGTTCAGTCCTTGATACTCTACCTTTTAAGCTTTCCATAACAGTGTTCATTTCGTTAACATCATAGCTAATAACATCTACATTGTTGGTAACTAAGTTTAAATCACTCCTCATAGTAGTAATATTATCAGCTGTAATTATCTTAGAGGAGGTAATATTATAATCAGTATATAAGGTTGTTGCCCCATTAGGATTTGGGGATACTTCATAAAATTGCTGCTTAATGATATACTCGAATGGGTTAGTAGTTGAATCCCAATGAACCTCATCTATTGGGTCAACATATTCATCAGCTAAATATATCTTAATATCCCTTGAGTCATTAGTAGTCAAAGCTGCATATGTATATTCAAGCTGTTCACATGAATCAAGTACTCCATGTAAGAACAACCATACCTTGTCTCCTCCATTGCCTTCTTTTCCAGTAGGTCGAACTGAGAACCTATTTGCATTTTTAGAACCTTCAAGGGTAATATCAAGGTAGAGTTCATCAATAGCACTAGTTTCTAATTTATTAGTCGCATTATTCATCTTATAGCACCTTATTGCTTCTATATCATATCCATCTTTTGTACCTCCTTGACTTGTTTGATATCCTAGACCATATTTCGAAAAAGGTTCTATCTCCCCTGTCTTTAATTTTACAAAACAGTCTATTTTGCACTTACCTCCATGAATCATGTAATGTAGTAGGTTATCAGGAGAGTAGTCATTAGGCTTATTAATCAGTTTCATGTTCCTCTCACTCCTCTTGACTTGTATGTAGGTACCATCTTCACCATACTCATTCTCCTTATTTAATCCATTAACTAATCTACCATTGATATGACCTTGTATGTTATCACCTACCCATTTTGTACCATCCCATGATAAAAACCACTTATTACCAAAACAATACTCATTAAACCTAAACTCTAAGTCATTAGGTATAGTATATCCTGTATCTATGTTCCATTGAAGTAACCAATACTTCTTGTTATCGATCACAACCTGACTAGTTGATGTAGGCTTATATAAGTATAGTACATCACTCTTACGTAAACTTAATGCATTATCAGCTTTTATTATAGAACACTTTATTGCCTTCTCTGTCTGTAAAGAATCTGTTATATATTCATTCATTATGCTCAACTCCCCATTCAGCCACAAGGTATATGGGTTGAAGTCTAGTTTACTATCAAAAGCTATATTCATATATCCCATAATGGTACTATTATTTATACTGCATCCATTACTACTTTTAGTTATCAAAGGAGAATATACTTGACCATCCTTAACATATATGTAGAACTCCTTAACTAAATTACCACTTGTATCATATACTATATTCTTCCTCAATACTATCTTAAATATATTAGTCTGGGTTTTTATTTCGTTGAGCTTATTCATGAAGTCTTCAGGCAAATTAACAAACTTCAGGATATTGTAAGTTGTTGTTGAAGACTCAAATGATACATACTGTATATTTTTATTTTTAATATCAACTTCTGGTAAACCTTCGACCTCATTAAATAAATGACCTGTCTGTACATAGTTATCTAAGTCACTCAAGGTTAATAACTGGCTACCTTTTCGAGTAGCATCCCCTATAAAGGTGTAATAAAAGACCAAGAAAGGAAGTATAGTAATTTCCATCATTTACAAATATGATATTTAACTATATTGATAATGATCTTAACAATAATTGGGTTACATTTGATGAAATAAGTAATTTTGTTTACTTGAAGTTCCATAAAGATGTTCTCAAAGACACTTTGCGCCACATCATTAGAAATGAATTTGGACAATACTTCGAAACAGTTTTTTGACTCCTTTTAGATTCTAAAAGGAGATCGGCAATTATTTCAAGCAACTAGAGTTTGAGCTTCAACACACCCATCTCTACTCCATCTTCAATTCAGATGAAGTAGGAGTGCAAGATTTCGTTGATGACAAAGAACAACATTTTGTTGTTCGAAATTTATATGCAAAAATGACTGCATACCATTCAGTTGAAAGAGCAGGTAAGAGGATTACTACTCTTTTTTGTATCTCTACTAACCTTGACTGGATTCCTCCTTTGATTATTACAAATAGGAGTACATTTGATTCTGAAATGCATTCACTAATCAGCACATGATAAAAACATCATAAAACAATAGACAAAAGGTTTTTTAACTACATACAGTTTTTAAAAATGGTTTGAAGATGTTTCTTATCATTAGATTTAAGAAAAAATTATATATTTCATCTCGGTTTTAATAGATTGACCAAAAAAAATCAAGTGCCAAGGTGAGAAGTGCAAAACTAAAAAGAAAATATCGATTAAAGTCGATATTTTTATAGTTGAAATAACATTTTTAGGTTGTATGGCTTTGGCCATTTCAATCGAAATTGGAAAAAAATCGGTATTTCAATATCGAGTTAAACAGTTAAAAGAAAGCTTGTGGAAAACCACTTCAAATATAGAAAAAAATTTAAAGTCCCAGAATTGACAGAAGCTCAAATTGTGTTGCGTTATGTTTTTACATTTTTATTATATCAAAATAAATTTAATGGTTTAAAGAGTCGATTCAAACCAAACAGGTACAATTCTTTCTTACTGATATATGAATAAATGCCCTTGTAAAAAACCTATTATGGATGAATGGATATTATTTTAAAGTTGTTTTTTTGGGATTTAAACATATCTTTCAAAGCCTTTTGCACAAATACTTAGTATAGGTAAAAATAACCAAAAAACAGTATAATATGCAGTTGAAATAAAAAATAATCACAATAAATCTGAATTCATTCTAATTAAATATTGGCGTGCATTTAGATGCAAATAGCTTATACAATTTAAATTGTTAGCCATTCTCATTTGAAGATTTTGTTTTTATTTAGCTGATTTTATTCTTTGTTTGATTCGATCAACATTTCTAATTTCAGATTTTCATTAAATCATGTATTACATTAAGCATTGTAAAATATTCAAATATTTTAATGAAATTTATTTATATTTTGGACTTGGATTGTTCAAAGACTTCAGCTAAAGCGTTTTTTTGATTTAGGCCTTGTTTCTCCTTTTGACTATGGCCCTTAGGCAAGATTGGTGAGTTGAATCACATACTCAACAACGTGATGAACCATCTTGAGTAGTCAATATTGTTTGGTTCACATGTGAATTCGTTTGAAAAAAAGCATTTGAGATAATTCATCCAAATGGATAAAAAAAGTCAAATCTTAACAAAAATCTAAAATCTTAAAAATATTGCATTAATTATAATTTATACAAAATGAAAATAACTAATGTATTACCCTTGTACTTCAATCTAGATGAAAACATTTATTTTCTATTCAATTATTCAATAAAATATTCAAATTTTCAAAGTTGATATCACGAAATATACATTTTTATTTAAATATCCTTAATCTCATACCAAACCCAAAAGAATCTCATATTAATGATGGAATATTCTCAATTAATTCCAATACAAGCATTTATTATGGTTCAACTATTGAAGGATTACTCGATGTTGTAAATTATGTTGTCAAAAATATCCAAATTTCGATATACTCAACAACAGCTTCATATAATCAAATTAATTTTGTCAAATCAACCATCACTCTTGGCCCGTAAGATTACATATTATCCTTAACTCCAACTCGAGTTACAATTACAGAGACAAACTTCCACTGGTTTTTTATATGGATTTGAAACATCTCTCCATAAAAGTCCATCAGAAACATAGAATGGCCATTCAACAATTATTGAAATAAACAACTTCTCACGATTCCAATGACGCGGCTTTCTGATTGATGCATCTCGACATTTCTATACAATCAACTCATTGAAAAAGTTGATTGATTCAATGGCCCTTCATAAATTGAATTACAACCATCTTTATTTCATAAAACGAAAAACGGTTTTCAAGAAATATTTGAGATTTCAATGAGATCGAAACAAATGATTGGAAAACCAAAGTGATGATGCTGAATCTGAAAGAAGAGCTGAAAGAACTTGATAAAACATGCGAAGATACGAGGCGTTAAAACTGTTCCGTTACTGCTGATGGTTTACAATTTGAAACACAATGGAATCATTGACCATTCAACTGAGAACTTTTTGTGTTGGCGATAGACAGGACAGTTGAAGTTGTTTAAGGAAGTCCTCGATGAAGTCATGAACTTGTTCGCTGGCAAAAATGCTCGAAATGTCAGAAACGATACAAAAAATTGAATGGGAACTTCAATGTCGGTTCCACCAAACAGTCAATCACTCACATTCGTGGAAAATCACACATTGAAATCGGCTTGGATGACATTTATACAATGACAAACTTTCGAAAGATTAAAAAACAATGGCATATCACAAAAATCCAGGCGTCAAGGCAGCAAACAACGAATTCAAAGTAAAACTGGCTGCCAATTATTTATTATTTATTTAAAATTGAATTTTATTTAAAGAGAGAGAAATAAAGGGGGTCGATTCAAAAAATAGGGAGTCGTTTCAAAAAATAATTAATTTCAAGGGAAAACGATAATAAAACTTTATTTTGAGAAAAAAATATTTGAAAAAAATTTTTTTCTTAAAATTATATTTTCTGAAAAAATATTCAATTTTTTCTTAACTTGATCGTCAACCCCTATTATATTGAATGAGACCCCTATTTTTTTGGGGCACTTTATTTCAAATTTGATTTCAAAATCTAAAATCATTCTAAAAAAATCGAGTTAATAATGACACTTTCGGTTTTAACATACATTTGTCAATGCTTGATGTGTTTGGATACGCTAATTTCGGTTTTAAAACACTTTTCGTTTTGTATGATATCGAGAAAAACTGAAGGTGTCAATATTGACTCAATTGAAAATGTATTCTGCACACAATGATCCCATTGGACTGAGTTGGTGATGATGACATTTATTATAATCTTTATATTAGAATGAGCAATTTCAAATATGAAAAAGTTTTTGGTAATATGGAGAAATATTATAATGTCATCTAATTCAAATACAGATAAATCACATAGAATCGTCGTTAAAATAAATAAATAATAAATACGTTCAATTTTTAATATTTTTTAGAGAATTCAAAATTTTGATTCCATTTTAAAAAACGATTTTTCATTCATAGCAATTGAAAAGTGTTTTCATTAATGGCTTGCTTGAATTTATAATTCAGTTCTTCTTCATTATCATAATTTGGCAAGCAAAGAATATTGAAGCAAGTATGTGAACATGGAAGATTATCTTTATCACCTCCAGTTTGAATTTTTATCGGCATCTGTCCTTTTACTGGAACTTTTGGACATCCAGTTATAAACATTAAAAGTCCTGCCAAATCAGACTGATTCCATTTGGCAATCGAATTGAAAAACAAAACAACAGCAGGCGAGTCATATGAATAACTTTCTCCATATATTGCGTTTCTTCGGATTTCATCAACTTCAATTTTAGATTTTCCACTTATCAACAATCCAAGTTCATTTGTTGAGAAAATTCCCAAATATTTAAATGGAATTAAAAAATCGAATCCTTGACAAAAGTGCAGTGTTTGGCATTCAATTGAATTGGATGAATGATAATTAGTCATATGATTAAAATAATCAAGCTTGTTTTCATTTGTGACTCTGATTTGGCTTCCATTTTCAATGAACTCAAAAGTTTCATGATGTCCAAAGTTATCGTGATCAACACAAAAGTAAATTTCAAGTCCTTCATATTCATTGAGATCATTATTAATAATGAAATTAAGTGAATTATAAACCGATTCATCAATTTCTTTAATGCTATCCGATTTAACAGGATAACCGAGAATATTTTTTAAAAATGCTTGTGTTAACTCAGCATCGATATGTTCTTGTTGAATAATTGCTTTTGCTATAAAAGCGCCAGCAAATTTGAATAATTCAAGATGATGTGAGTTTACATATGATTTAATGCTTGGCTGATAAGTCATCTTTTCTGTTAATGAAAATATACCTAAATCAACATTAAATAATGCTCTTGATAATTCTGTAAACCAATCTCTTCTTAAGCCTCCATAATCACTTCCTTTCTCACCAATATATTCGATTTGAAAATTCTTTTTCCAGTTTTGTAAGCTTTCTGTTTTTAATTGATCAAAAGAACTTTCAAGAACATTATTTCGATCAATTAATAAATGAAATGATTCATTACAATCATTATCTTTCCTTATTTTATTGTAGAACAAATTATAACGAAAACTAAATGGGAAAAGTTGAGGATATTCATCAAATAGTTTTAAAGATACGGTTGAATTATCTTGATCGTTTTCACAATCATCATTGAAGTATGTTAGATTATGATTTTCAATTATCTTAGTAATTTTTGTTCTATGTTCATAAAAATAATTCCAAAAAATTGAATTTGAATCCATTATTGATGATGGAATTGGTGGATATTGATCGAATTCTAATTCTTTGTCATCAGAGAAAATATCTGAATCATAATTTTTTCTGTTTGGTGTCAACAAATTTATTAATTTGATTATTAATGGCTTATTTGGATTATTATCATTAAAATCGGAATTGAACAACTTGTCTAATAAAATTATATTCATGGAATGATTGGAAAGTGATGGTATAAATGTAATCAAATCAATAATCTTTGCAAATTGTAAATTCTTTTTCCTTATGATATTAAGAAAACATTCTTTGATATTTTTCATATTTTTTTCTATTAGTTCATCCAAAACATAAATCCAGCATAATTTTGTGGCTTCAAAAATGATATCATCATTTTTCGTTAATAGCATAAAAGCTAAAATATGCTGACAACGAAGTGAAATTGAATTTAAATTTAGGCTGATTAAAATATCTGCAGTTTTTGAAAGAATTTCAACATTATTTATATATTTTGGCTGCAACACAAGTTTATAAAGTTGATTCTGAAAAAAATCTGTAAAGTGCTCTTTGAAATTTTCCAATTTAGAAAGTCCAACTAAAATTGATAGAAATCTGCTGAAATAAGTAACTGTATTGTTGCCTTCTTTTTGATCATTTGTTCTAATCATATCTATATTTTCAAATAATAGCTTTAATGATTGAGCACTATCTTCTTTATTCTCAAATAATAAAACAATTGTTTTAATAATAGTATGGCTAAAATCATAATCTGACAAAAACCTGTGATTGAAAATATTAAATACATAATTTTCACAATAATTTTTTTTAAAGGACTCATAGGCGCCAATATCAGTTATTAAAAATGTATTATCATCTTCATTATCGCTATAGTTGTCATTTGTATTATCGTTGTCATTTGCATTATCGTTGTCATTTGCATTATCGTTGTCATTTGCATTATCGTTGTCATTTGCATTATCGTTGTCATTTGTATTATCGTTGTCATTTGCATTATCGTTGTCATTTGCATTATCGTTGTCATTTGTATTATCGTTGTCATTTGTATTATCGTTGTCATTTGTATTATCGTTGTCATTTGTATTATCGTTGTCATTTGCATTATCGTTGTCATTTGTATTATCGTTGTCATTTGTATTATCGTTGTCATTTGTATTATCGTTGTCATTTGTATTATCGTTGTCATTTGCATTATCGTTGTCATTTGCATTATCGTTGTCATTTGTATTATCGTTGTCATTTGTATTATCGTTGTCATTTGTATTATCGTTGTCATTTGCATTATCGTTGTCATTTGCATTATCGTTGTCATTTGTATTATCGTTGTCATTTGCATTATCGTTGTCATTTGCATTATCGTTGTCATTTGCATTGAAATCGATAGATCTGAAACTAGTGTCATTCTTAAATCTTTGAAAATCATCATAAGACCAATTGCCTTTTATATTTTTGCTTTTATAATTAATCCAGAAATGAATTACTTGTTCAATATTTTTCATGAAATCACAAAGAATCGGATTTAATTCATTTTCTGGAAGAATTGTTAATACTTCTTCTGATATTGGTTTTATTGTTAAAGGCAGAAATGTAATATAATTATTGAAATCAAAACAAAAAGGCGAGTCCTTTTTTATCAATTTCAAAATTGCAAGAACGTCATCATCTTTGAAACTATTTAAAGAATCATAAAATTCATAAAGAATTAAAGCGAATAACTTATAATAATTGGCATGAAATATGGAATCGTGAATATCTTTTTTCATTAATTTTATAAGGACTTTATCATAGTTATATTTCAATAATGAAGCAACAATTGGTCTCTTTAATCCATCAGTCCGTAAAACAGATAAAAATATATAATTAAAACAATAGTTTTGAATATCAGAAAATTTTTCCATATTCGTAAAATACCAACTAACAAATGCATCCATGACTTTGTTTGAATGCAAAGATGATATCAAAAATGAGAAGGCACAAATTGCAGTTTTAGCTCTTTCTTCAATTTCTTTGTTAAAACTCTCAATTTTATCATCAAAAATAATATAATAGTTTTCTATATCTATTGAAACAGCTTCAAAAATTTGAGTTGGATTCTTGTCAAAAAGAAATAGAAATGTACATGCAATACTTTTCAAACAGAAATAAACTTTATATTTCATTTGATTCATTTCAATTAAATGAAATAAATGGTCAATAATATTTCTGCCAAGTTCAAATTCGAAATCAAAATAATCATTATTAAAACTTCTTTTTTTGACATATTTTTTGGTTTCAGCATTATAAACATAAATATATTTGAATAATTCTAAGAAGTAATCTTGATGGTTCATATAATCACTTTGTGCTTCATGGAATAAATCAACATCTGAAATTGAATCATTATTATCAATTGACAGAAGTCTTGTCATCAAATAACATTTCTTTAATGATTTGTTCATCATCATTTTGTTGAATATGAAACGAATAATTGAAATATTATCTTCAATGCTTATATTTTTTAATTTGTGTTCTAACAATAGAAAGAAATTGGTTAATTTGTTTTCATCAATATAATCAATTGGTATTTTGAAAATGTGGCACGATTCTTTGAAATACTGAAAACGAGTTAAAAACTTTCCCATAAATAAAATGCTTTCGAAGTTTTTTTGCTTGACAATATATTGAACCAAATCATTCAAATTGGTTTTGATATATTTCAAAAAGTCCATATTTGAACTTAAATATTTGATGATAAACGTCTTTTTCATATCACACTTATTCATTATAAGGGATTCTATTAGAATTTCAAGTACTTTAATCTTTACATCAGAAAATTTATTTAATTCTTTGTTATTTTTAAAAGAGTGTAAAATTGAATTGATTGATTCAACAGCAATCTTTGATTCATTATCAATCATAGATTTCATTGCTTCTAAAAACAAATTTGTATTTTGTTCATTTTCAAAAATATTGTGATTATCGCCAAACGTCCAATTTCTTAAGGCAATTGCATAAAATGGCAGGACTGTTTCTTTTGTTAATCCATAAATCATGCATTTATTAACTTCACCAAAAATTAATCCTTTTAGTATAAATGTTAGGGAATCTTCATCAATAGAAGATAATGAATTCAAATCACTTGATTTAATGAAATCGATCAATTGTAAATTGAAACCATTTTTTGGCTGTAATACTTTTAATCTTAATTGAATTTCATCATTTTTTTTCTCTCCTGAAAATTTGTAAATGTAATACAAACGCGCATTTGCTTCTTTATTCAGCAATGTATAATTTCCGATAACTCTATATATCGAGTTTTGATCAATTACTTGCATTAGAGAATGATGAGGTATCTTTTCCATCCCAACAATTGAATTAATCAATTTGTTTATGTGATTCTTGTCATAAAATGAACATTTATAGTAATAATCAAGATTATTGAAAAATTGAACATAAATTTCAATTAAATTTTGGTGAGATGAAAAAAGTGAAGTTATGATTTCATCAATTATTCGAATAAAATCTTCTTTTTTGATATTTTTTTCAAAGTTTTTTGCTAAATTAATTATTATGCTTGATTTTGATCTTTCTTTGCATTCATTAAGAATAGAAAAAGCATTTATATAAAAATCAGAAGATGTTACATCTAATGACGTGTTATAAATATCATTGTATATGTTATTGCTTTGGAAAAACTTATTCACAAATTGCTGATCTGGATGATTGGCAAATTTTTGTGCTACTAGACTTGGAAGGTAAAAGACATACTTTTTTGAATAGTTTACAATTTGTGGCGTTGCTTCTTCTAATGTTAAAAATTGAAATGCTTTATCAATTGATTTCAATTCTATATTGGCTTCATCACACTTTTTGAAAAGAGCTTCAATAAACGAAGAATCCAGTTTTGATGACTTTAAATAAATTTTTTCAATTTGTGGAAAAATCTTTTTAAAATTATCATTGGGAATTAACGGAATTATAAAAGATAAATCTTTTATATTTATTGCTGAATAGAATTCAGTATCAGCTGGTAACAAAGGTATAATCAAGTCAGTCAATCCTGATTTAATAATTTTGTTAAAAAGAAATTTCAATTCACTTTCATTTGAAGTCAAAAATTTTGTGTTTTTTGGATTGAACAAATATTTTAATAATTTTATCGAACGTTTTTCATTTAAATTTGATGCAATTGCGATATTTAATAATAAATTCAATTTGAATTGTTCTTGAATTTCATGTTGAAATACAAAAATTTGAGGTTCATCAAAACTTTCAATTTGATCAATCAATTCATTTAAAGAATTCAAAATAAACTCGTTATATTCTGACAATATATCTGAACAATTGTTTTGTATTAAATATGAAAGGACCATTGTTATGACGATTGGATAAAACGAATTAATTTTCATTTTTTTAAAAAGATCAACAAATGTTGGAATAAAATCTTTTGGGAAACACGAATAGCATTTCAAAATCAATGAAAAAATCTCATTTGCAAGATCGATTTTAATTCTGCTTTCAAGACATTCTTGGGCTTTAATCAATAATTCATGAACTTCTTCTTTTGAGTGCTCGTAATGTAAATCAATGAGAGATTGGTGAATGCAATCGTATTGATCATATTTGTCAAGAATTGATGATGATGAAAGTAAAAGAGGAGCACCATCCATATTTATGAAAATGATTTTGGGAAAAATTTCATATTGAAATTTCAAAAACACTTCATTTCCACTATTTTTCAATTTTTTTAATTCAAAATTGGAAAAAGAAATTTTCCAATTGGAAAATTTAAATTATGATCTGTTTTTGGTTGCGAATTTAATTATATTTCTCCTAAAAATTTGATTTTCATAAATGCAAAAATTTTTTTTTTTAAGTTTTGGATTCCAAAATTTTTGGAATATTTTTGAATACTATTTTTGAGGCGATTTGAGAAGATTATTTTCGCTTTTGAAATTTGTGAGCGAAAATTTTAATTCAAAACAAATCGCCTCAAAAAAATTTGAAAAAAAGTTTCCCAATAATTTTTGGCGGGAGGATGGGAATCGAACCTGCGACCTTTAGTATAAGTTTTATTACTAAAAATACTTTACCCAAAACGATCAAAAATCTATCAAAAAAATGTAAACATTATAAAAAGTTAAACTTTTATTCACTTTTTCTGAAATAAAATATACTTTACCCAATCATTGGACTAGTTATAAGAAAAGCTATGAGATTAAAGTTGATAATACGATAATGAACAGCAATGTGCGTACATCAAGTATATACATTTGTTTGTTTCATATGCATTTGCGTGTGTAAGAATTCTAATATTATTATTAATAATTGAAATGTTGTAAGTTTAAAGCTGAATTCATTAAATCAATGACCATAATTCGTAATAATATAATGCTTTTTATCTGCTTTGGAGAAAAATTTCTAGATATGAAGTTATATAAAAATGTAGGAAACAATCGAAATAGCTGTATGAGAACGAGAAATACTTCTATACCATTATCCAACGTTGAATAATGCGATTAAACCACTTGATGAACGCGAAATCTTAGAAGTCGGTTGTAATTTTAGAAATTGTTTTTTCAAATTATAACGAATCTCAAGAAAATATTAATTTTTTAAAAGCATTGATATTGGAATAAGAATAAAATAAAAAAGAAAAACAATAGTTAAAATATTTTATTATATTAATTAATAATATAAATATGAATAAAAATTAATATATATTGGTTTATTTATTAAAAAAAATATATTTCAAAACCTCAAAATTTTTCTTTGAATCTTTCAATGCGATGAGTAAAAATTGAAAAGATTATTTATTACCTAATTTTACAATTATTTTATTATTTGTAAAATATATTACATTATCTCTTATTTATTTATGTATAATATTTTTATATTTTTATAATTATTATATATGTAGAAATTTTTTCAAAATTTTAAAAAAAAAAAATTGGAGGATTTCAAAAAAAAACGTTTTTTTGGGTAACTTTTTTCTGGGCAATCAGTTTTTAAAACATATGTCAATACTTATCTATGTTATAAAATTTTGAAAAAAAAATCTATAAAATTATTAACAGCTATTCTTATTGAAGACATATGATTGTGCCAGATTTGATTTTGTGCGAAAAAAAGATGCTATAAAAATCTGAAGATTTCACTTCTTTAGTGTTTTGAATTATAATCAAAAGATATTTCTTTTACATTGTTCTAACTTTCTATTAAGTTAAATGTTTTCATTAATTCAACATTGGTTGAAACTTTATGAACATGTTCTTTAATATTTGGCATCCAGATGCGTCAAACCTTTCGAAAGCAAGCTTATCTAAAATATTTAAAATATTTGTATTAATAGTTATACAATAATAATAATATTTAAACTCATTACATGTACATACATGCGATTTATCCCAAAAAATCAAGAAATTATATGAAAGTCTATTTTTCATAAACAAATATCTATTGAGCATCTTTTTCAGAAATCCTACTTAAAATATTCTATTGCTAGCTAATTTTTTCAATACATGGTTAATTTCTTACACAAATTTTTTTCAAAAAGAAAAAAAAAAAAATTATTTAATTTGATAACAAAAAATTATTTGATTATTCAATTTTTCAACATGAGCATTCAAAATCAAGAGGTTCGGTTAACATCATAATGCTTTATCTCCTTCTTGCCTTAAACTTTAATCTTTTTGCTAAAACAAAACTTTTAAACACCAAGACTCAAACGAGTTTTATTGTGCTCCATAAAGAAACAACAAAATGGGATTTTACTGATCTTCAATCAAATCGTGATCCTTTTACTTATACTCAGAGCTCAAAGAACTACACATATTATGTTCGCTTTGCTAAGGAACTCTCGCAAAGTGATCTTCCTAGTTATGCTGATTATGGAGCAATTAAAAATCATAAAGGAACAAACGCTGTTCGTTGTAATTCCTATACACAAAAATGCGATATATTATCAACTATTTATGAATATGACTGGAATACAATTCTCGACAGTGCTCCAGAAAGAGGAGTTTTGTATATAGCTGATGGAAAGCCGTTTATGAATAGTGACGGTGAATATGAAGAATGGGAAATCCACTATGAATTCAGATGTAATGAATCATCAGAATCTCTCACACCAAATATGTTTGTTGATACACCATTCAAAAATATGCCCAGACTTTACTTACTCTTCAATAATAAACGATCTTGTGGTCAAGTTTGGACAGCTGAGCCAACTGCAACCCCTTCTCCATTCAATCCAGATTGCACTGTTTATTATCGCCAAGATGGTGATAAGAACCGAGCTATTTACTTTAACCTATCAGAATGGAATGGCGGCGCTCTTGGCATTCCTATTGATGTTATAACAACATCAGGAAATAAGACTCTATTTTGGGAACCATGTGAAAGAATGGTCAACTGCCCATGGGGTGGTAATTGCCATGGCGCATCAATGTCATCAGCATGGCTATGCGATGAAAATTTAGACTGCGAAAACTTTACTGTTATTCCAGGCGGTGAAAATACATCTTATGTTGATACTGATCTTATTGATGGAACAGATATTAATCATGGATTCCGAATTAAGTATGAGAATTCTACCAATGGAAAACTTTATGTTGATATTACATGTAAAGGTGATTATCCAAATGATCATGTTTTATTTGATCCAACAGGCGTATATGACAAAACGAATAAAGTTTTGACAATTTCTGGCTCGACTTATGATGCATGTCCCAAAGATGTTCCCGAACCTGTTCCTCCCATTGATAAATGCAGATTTAATTTGACTCAAGAGGGACCAGAGAAAAACGAATATTTTATCGATATGGATCTTGCAGTTTTGGGTACTAAGTCAAAACAAGTTGAAGTAAGAGGCGATGGCGGCGGCACTCAGAAAAAGTTATACGTTGCTCCTTGCGATAGCATACCATGTCCAGATGGCTTTGATTGTGATGGAGATGAGGATGCAACCGTTTTACTTTGCGAAATATCAAGTGAAACCGAAGCTCCACCAGTTTGTATTGCTTATGGAATTCTTGATCATGGAGTAAGTGCTGCATTGAAAGGAGATTATATTATAAATGGAGCTACAACTTATTATTCAGGTGATAGAGGACGTACAGCTGAAATTGACTGGAAATGCAACAAATCAATGTTATCTCATAACTACATTCTTCCTGATGTTGTTTACCTCAAGAGTGGAAAATTGTCTATAGATGTGCAGAGCATTGAAGCTTGTATGGATGGTAAAGGACCAACTCCAACTGCACCACCACTCGTTCAACCAGATGTTCCTGATGCAAATTACCCAACACCATCGCCAGTTCCATCACCCCAAGCTATGTATTACTTCGAAGATCTTCCTCAAAGTGAATATATTATCATCGATTTATCTCAATTAGCATCATATAAAACATTTACTGGTGAAACAGAATTATCAATTGACGGAAGAAAAGGTTCAATTCATACTGAATTCCATCCATGGAATTTAATCAATTATCCATCAGGATGGGGAAGCAGTGATGTCTTTGATCAAGCCAATCTTTGGCAATGCTGGTTTGCAGACTTTAGTCCTTATTGCCACCCAGTTGCAGACAAAAGACAACCAGGACTTGGTGTTTCTTTACAAAAGGCAAACGATATCGATAGTGGAGTTAAAATCACCTATAATGGCGCATTCGGTGCTATTTTCGAAATTGATATTGCGTGCGATCAAACTGCAACCAAACGATTCGACATAACAAATATGGTAATTAATTATAGTCATACAGGTAATACACACAAATGGCTTATTAACACCTCACTTGAACTTGCATGCTCTAACAAATTCCAACCAGCAAATACGCCATATCCAACTCAAACTCCTGAACCTTCTGGAGAAACTCCATCAACTTACTTTAGCACCAGTGTTAATGGACAAAATATTGAACTTAATCTCAATAAGTTTAAATACATTGAAGCATATGTCGCTTCTGGTTATTCAGGAAAATACTCTCGTAATCAGGTTTTGTTCTCTCCAACTAGCAAGATAGGCTGCCCACAAGGAAAGACATGCCCATCTTATCAAGAAGGAAATGCTTGGCTTTGTGTAAATGATTCATCATATTGCTATCCAATTGGTAATATGGATTATGGACTCACAATGAATGTTCTTAGTAAAACTGATCCTTATGCTGGCGTTACTGTTAATTACGACGGTGGTCTTCATGGATCCGAGGTTCATTTCAACTTCTTCTGTGACGAGAGTCTTTCTGATGACCAAATGGTAATTAAGCCAATTGATATTTCTACTCCTCCAGGAAAAGTTCACGCTATTACTGCCATGACTTCTCAAGTTTGCCCATATGTCCCAATGACTCTTAGAAAAGCAACACCTGGCGCTTACTTTTTAATAGCACTCGGAATTGCATTTGTAGCTTACTTTGGAATTGGTACTCTAATTATGTATGTCATAAGTGGCGGAATCAGCGTTCCATTTGAACCATTTTGGGTTGAATTCTTTGAATGCGTTTCTACAGCAGTCGTATTTATCTTTACCTGTGGAAAAAGCAGGACTGTCGCAGCTTACGACAATATCTAGATTCTCTAAATCATATTTTTTTTCTCTCTTTTTTAGAATCATTTTTCTATTCAAAAAATTTTTGATTATTCAATTTTATATTCAATATGTTTTGAACTTTTTTAATCAAGATACAATGAACAAATATAAACACAATTGTTATAACATTTTTAAATTTTTAAAATTTCATGTCTACCGAAAATCTAAATTTTCCTCTTGATGCTTCACAGTATAAACTTTTGTACCTCATTGGTCGTGGCGCTACATCCGATGTTTATGTTGCAAAATGCCTTGCAAATAATCAAACTCTTTCAATTAAACTAATAAATCTTGAAGCTTATCCTCTCGAAATAGAATTTCTTCGGCAAGAAGTTGCTTTTTGGTCATCTACTCAATTACCGCAAGTTGTACGTTATTATGGATCTTTTGTTTCTGGCCCTATGCTTTATATATTAATGGAGTATATGGGTGGTGGTTCAGTAAGTGATATTATGCGTTATTCGTACCCTAAAGGTTTTAAAGACGAAAATATTATTGCAACCATTTTATTTGCGATTTTGAAAGCATTAGCTTATATTCACTCTCATAACCAACTTCATCGTGATGTTAAACCTGGAAATGCATTAATTGGAGATGATGGTCAAGTGAAAATCGGTGATTTTGGTGTTGCTGCCACTTTATTTGAAAATGGACAAAGAAGAATGGCAAGATACACTGTTATTGGAACTCCATGTTATATGGCTCCCGAAATTCTACAGGAAGGAACTGGATATACGCAGAAAGCTGATATATGGTCTTTCGGGATTACTGCAATCGAACTTGCTACTGGACAAGCTCCTTATTCAAATCTACAGCCATTGGCTGTTGTTCAAAAAATTCTCAGAGCACCTCCTCCAATATTAACACCAAATAATGGTGATCATTCACCTGAACTGTGCCAAGTAATTAAAGCATGCCTCATTCATGATCCAACAAAGCGTCCAACTGCTGACGCACTTCTTCAAATGCCATTTTTTACAAAGGTTCAGACATCAGAGTATTTAAAAGAAGTCATTATAAGCAAGATGCCATCTATTGAAGAACGTTACAAGTTGATTCATGAAAAAGATGCACAATACGCTCTCAGCCAAAATGCAGGAAACGACAACAAAAACCAAGGATTCCAATTTGATTTTGGAGATGATATAAATGCAAACGTCAATAATTCCATCGCACAACAGCAACAATTAATTCAAATTGATGTAGAACCTAAGGAAAGTGTTGATAAAGATGGGAAAACGCAATGGAATTTTACGTCTTCTGAAGAAAATACTTCAGCAAACAGCAACTTTCCGCTTAATAATTTCAGTTTAAATATTATAGATTTTACGACAGATAATAAAAACTCTAATAGTAGTATAAATACAAATAATAGTAATAATGCAAATCGTGATAGCAATATCGGATTTAATTCCACCAATCCAAGCAGTAATCTTATAAATTCTAATAATAGCAATTTAAATAACTCTAATATCAATATAGCAAATAATTCTAACATCAGTAATAATTCCAACATTTCTAACATAGAAGTAAATGTTAAGAATGTAAAGCCAAATAAACCTGCAAGCGAACGAAAAGGAAGATTTAAAGTAACAAAGCAGCCCTCTCTGCAAATGCAAGATTCTGGTTCTCACATTCATCTGAATTCAAGTACAGATTCAAGTTTAAGTTTTCATTCGAGTGATAATTTAGCTCCGCAATTTGAAGATGCAAAGCCCCGTGTAAGGTCAAATAATTATTATCAGCATCATTTTCCTCAATCAATGTCACTTCCGCCAAACACTAGTCCAATTACAGTGAACAGTAATTTAAATGATAGTAGCAATAAATTGGTTAGCAACCATGCTAACAGAAATTCTCCAGCTAAACAAAATTTCGTTATAGATACAGGAAAATACAAAAATGCACAGACAAATAATCAAAACAATGATAATGCTACAAATGGCACTAATAATTCAAAATCAAATCTGCCTCACAATTCTAGTGGCAATTCCATTATCAATAATAATAACAATGATAATAATGCTGATTCTGGTAGTGAAAATCTTTCCGAAATTGTGAAGAAATTACAAAATAAAAC
This sequence comes from Tritrichomonas musculus, assembly GCA_039105265.1. Classification (NCBI taxonomy): domain Eukaryota; phylum Parabasalia; order Tritrichomonadida; family Tritrichomonadidae; genus Tritrichomonas; species Tritrichomonas musculus. Next base: position 1,635,447 of record JAPFFF010000015.1, on the reverse strand, counting down.
TGAAAAGCTGACTACAGAAACTCATGCAATTAAAGATGAAATACAAAAGCTATTTGATATTGTTCAATCATTAAAGCCCAAAACAACGTGATTACCAATGACTAATGTTATATTTTTTTTATGGAAAATATTTTCTTTTATTTTTTGTAATAAACCAAAAAATTGATTTTAGTTTACATTGAAATCAGCATTTCTTTTGGAGTATTTCGTTTTTACATGGAAATATATATTTGAAAAACTAATTAATTGTAAACGATATTTTTATCATTTATACTCTATTTTAAATTATTATTTTCTTTCTTTATTTAAATAACAAATAGTATAATTCCAGTATCGAATTGGAAAATAATGATTTTGGAGAAAGTAAATAATACAATTATTATTTATTTATTATAAAATATGAATAGAATTATCTGATAATCACTTTACAAAGTGCTTACAAAATTATATCTTCGCGTAAAAGTCCAAAGAAGATAGCTGAGCCTAGCGTGAATGCAGCTACAACCGCAAAAACAAACTCGAGTCCTGGATTTCGTTTTGTACTGTTTTCGTAAAGGAAAAATGTAACAACCGCAGCGAAAGCTATAATTCCGATGAGATAGAACAAAGTATTTTGAGCTTCAAAAGAAAAAACAGGATGAAAGCTAGACATTTTATAAATGGTTTAACAATTCTAAATAAAAAATTCTGATAAAGGTTAAGTTAAATACATTTAAAAATTTGGCCATAACTGATTGACCAATAAAAAAATTTTTTTTACATATGAAAATGAATTCAAATTAAAAATCATATAATTGTTTATTAACAATTAAAAACTTCATGGAAATGATAAATCAAATTCATTATTATTGAATATGATAGAAATAATAAATAAAATAATGATATAAAAAGTGAATGAAGAACAAAAAATAGCATAACATCATTATTTCAACGAAAAAAACTATATTATTTGAATCAAAAAACTATGTTGATTATGATGCTGAAACAAAAATGCAAAAATAAAAATTATTTCAAAATGATCTCGGAAAATGCATATATATACATATAATAAAAACTACGCGATTCAATTATTTCCACTGCCAATTTGCGAAATATCATTGTTATTGGGATTATTAGAACAATTATTTTGTTTGTTATTTGTAGAAAAGCAGGAGCAATTATCAAATATTTGCATTGGAGACATTGAGCATTTGACCGTCTGCTGCGATGGGAAAACACCGTTTAAAAGGTCGTTGATTGATGGAAGATCAACTTTATTTGATGTACGATTTTGTGTATTTATCAATAAATTTTGATTTTGAAATTGCTGTTGAAATCCAAAATCTCTACTGCTGTTAATTGCATTGAATTTAATTCCAAAATGAGGTGATATATTTGATTCTGGATCTCTTGGTAAAGCCAAACTAAGGCATGCTGGAAGTGATCCACTAGTTGATATTTTCCTAGGTGTAGAATCAGGAGATTCATCTTTATCATTATCGTTTGAACTCATAAAGTTTATTGAGGTAATATTTGTTGGCTTATTGTTATCAGAAGATCTATTTTGATTTTGATGCTGATTGTGTGGAAGTGGTTCAAAAAGATTGGGAAGTGTTGGCAAAGTAGCAGAGTTTGAAGCAGATATTGAAGATGGTTGCAAATTCAAAAGATGAGGCTTATTTGTATTTGCAATTCCACTTGAAGAATCAGAATCAAGTTCCATTTCTTGTTTCATTTGCTTATAATGATAACGGCATTGAACGTCGCTCCTGTTTCCTATTTCTTGTGCAATTCTTGTCCAACTTTTCGTTCCATATTGAATTACCAATCTCATTAAAGATTCTTCGTCTTCCAAAGACCATTTGTCTTTACTAATTCGTGGGTCAAGCCCTCTTGTCCATCTTTGACTGCACTGAGCTCTTGTTCTTCCATTTCCAACAAAGGAGGCAACACTTACCCAATTATCTGTTCCAAATTTATGAATTCCCGCAAGGAGCCGTTGATCTTCATATTCAGTCCATGATCTAGTTTTCTTTCTTTGAGAATTTATTCCAATATTATTATTACAACTATTAAGACTGCCAGGCGACATATACATTCCTGAAAAATTAGGTATAGGTACATCAGGCGTCTGAAGGATAGTTGCAATTCGATCAAGAGGCTTGGTCGTCTTAATTGTAGACTGAAAAATTTGTGCGGTTTCAAATATAGATTTTTTTCCTAATAAAAAATCAGTTAGAGCTGATTCAAGAATAGTTAGTTTCTCTTCGCCGATATTTTCGTCATACTCAGTAACATACGAAAGACCTACAGTAACTAAAATCGGCTGATTAGGATTCGGATTGTTTTGCGAATTTGTAGTCGTTTTAGTGTTGTAATAAGCAAAATTTTATTTGAATTTTTTTCTAAATCAATATTTTCAATAATTGAATTAATTCAATATTTTGAAAGTTTTATTAAAATTGGGAGATAAAAAAGTTTTTATTAATAATCAATGAAAAAACATATTAAATACAAATAACAAAATTTTTTAATAATATAGGATTTTATTATATTATTGAATTTTATGAAAAATTCAAAAACAATTTTCATTAATATTCCATTATAATATTAATGAATCATATATTTTTAGTTTAAAACATGCTTTTCATATTTGTATTTTTACATATTTTATAATATATATTGACTTATTATTGATAAAGGCAAAAAAAATATGGATATAATAACAAAATTAACAGTATTCTCAAATACTGATATATGATATATATTATTTTATCTAAATAAATAACTCTTTTTTAAGTATTAATTAACTTAATAATCGGTAAGCATATAAATATTATATATATTTAACATTATAATTAACCCTGTTCAAATGGGATAAACCGCTGGGATAACCGAAATCCTGGGATAAAAAAAAAATCCCTTGGGATAAAAAAGTGTTTAAAATATTATTATATAAAATTTTTTTATGTATTTTTTAAATTTTTTCTAGAAATTTTTGTTTGATAAATAATCGTCCTATGTTTTATATTTTATATCACATTTCCCAAATAATATAACGTATTCGTATTCAATCTGGGATAAAAGTGGGATAACCGATCCCTGTGGGATATTTTGAATGGTTTATAAATCCCAAAGGGATTTTTTTGATTAGTTTACAAATCCCAGTGGGATTTTCGAAACTTTTTGAATTGTTTTGATAAACTCTGTTTGGGATATTTTTGAAAGAATTGTGAAGATTGAAAGGGATTGTTTCTTGAATAATTCATATTTAGAATCATTATAACATCAAATTATTTAATTTTCAAAACATCTAACATTATGATTTTTTCTATTTAAAACATTATGTAATTCATTTTTTGTAAAAATATAATCAGAATTAACAAATAGTTTTTAATATATTTAAATTTTTTGTAAAAAAACGTTTATATATTTTACTTTTCATAGGTTTACACTTTTCAAAAACATAAAAAAAAATATTGAAAAAAACAGATGAAGGAATAAGAATTAATGCAATCTAACACTATTTTATAAAACTAGACAAATGCGTAAAAGAATAAAAAAAAAAAATCGAGCATGGAATTGATAGTGTATATTATATTGGATCGTGGAATTTCAAAATTATCGACCAACAAGCAAGAATCGCTCGAAACATCATCAAAGGGATTGATTTTGTAAACAAAGCATCATTGGATGAAGGATAGAAAAGCTTTTATGGGTAATATTAGATTTCTCTTATTTTTCTAATGAGAACTTATTTGGTCAATATTTGATAACAATATACGATCAAAAAAGGTCAAATAATTGCTTTTTTTTTTTTTTTTTTTTTTTTAGAAATCCCAAATTCCAAAAAAATGCTCATCCCAAAAATCAAAAAAATCCCATTTGAACAGGGTTATTATAATGGTAATAATATATTTTTTTATCCTAATAAATGCTTTTTTATTAAAAAAAATTTGTTGTATAAAATTCAGAAAAAAAATAGACTAAGGTGACCTATTAATTTACTCCTCTCAAACTTTCTTGTTTTATCTCAAACTTTGTTATCCGCTTCCAAACTTTCTTAGGAAAGTGAACTTTCTTATTTTCTTTCAAACTTCCTTATGATGACTTAATTAAGTCATCAGAAAACCTTTCAAATAATTTCCAAATTTGAATCTAAAGTTTTTCCAACCGCTTTTTGCGCAGAAAAATATAAATATAAACTATTCAAAATATAAAAAGATTTTTATTTCCATTAAAAAAAAAATGTATAATATCAGCTTTTCTGTAATAAAATAAACTGTATATTTAGTGCATGTTCAAATAATTTCAAAAATAAACTGATGTTAATGAAATATGCTGATCGATAATGAACATTATAATTATATTAAATACATTTATTTAATTTATGTATATATTTCTGTAATTAAATATTTTTATATGAATCATATATAAAAATTAAGGAGATTTTAATACATTTTTTGCATTAAAGATTCAGTATCTTTTTCAAAAATTTAATAAAAAGTAAATTAGGCACTATTTGTTCATTTTCTTTCAACACTAGAAGCAAATCATCAGATTACTAAAGTAAAAATATGGAGAAATTTTTCTAAAATAATATTAACTAATTTTCTTCCAAAAAGAAATTGAAGAATAAAGAATCCTAAATTCATATGATATACGACCATAAGAATATTTTTTTGGAAATAAGAAACTTTGAAATCTTTTAGTGCACGAGAAACGACTACCTTGCATGTTTGCCTCAAAAAATTGAAAGGAAATTGAATGAAGCATTCAAATTTGAAAACTAACCGATAATTCTGAAAAACTCTATTTGAATCTATAAACATTGTGATGAAGTAAATATTTAATAAAAGATATTGCTATATTAAAATAATAATGCTTACTTTTTTAGAAAAATGATAGCGTTTTATATGTTTTTGATTAATTATCTTATTTGAAATTGATTTGATAGACAAATTCAGATATAAATTCTTTTGATTTACAATATTTACAATCCAGTAAATCTTAAATTTCATCTAAAGTTTATGAATTATTGAAGTTTATGTAAATAAATATAGGTGGGCCACCAATGAATTTTTATAACTTTTGCACCATTAGATAGATTACATATAATAATAAAATAAAATATTAATTATAGTTCATAAATATTAAAGATAAAGTTTTTATGAATAATTTAAATTTTCATATTTTTTTTGTAAACTATTCAAATAGTATATAGTCGTCCAAAAAAAGATTGATAGGAAAATTGAGAGAAAATAACGAACAACATACCAAAAATTGAGAATTTTTTCTCAATTAGATCATTCAATAATAATTGAGAGAGTTTTCCAATTCTCAGAATTTTCTTTTCCAATTCAATAAAATTGCATTTTTGAGAAAAAAATATCGGCATTGAAACGGATGTTCTTCCAAAAAATATCAACCGTAGATACAATTTAAGACGAGGAATATAAACTCAAACGACATAAAAACAACCAGAGAGTGTCAATTGCATGAAAGCAGCTACCAAATAGATTCAAGGAAAAATATCGTTCAAAAATCAACAAAGAATACCTCAGAAACTTAGGATTCATACCGAATATTATGTAAGTGTAGTGGTGAATTACTTTTTTGGAAAAATCCGAGCTTAACATAAAAACAGAATTTCTTTATTTTTCAATATAAATAGTTAAAATGAAGCAAACAACTGCACAAGGAAGAAATATGCTTTAAAACTTGGATCTGGAAGGAAAAGGTTGCATAATTCACAGGAGAAATTAGTTTAGATTTTAATAAAAAAACCACTTTTTGAATTGCCAAAAAAAGATTGATTTAAACCGTATTTTTTTCTGAGAATGTAAAATATTTTTCAGAAACAAAAAATTTGAAATTGAATAGTGAGATCAGGTATTGAATATATTTCCTATCAATCTTTTTTTGGAACACTATAGATAAAATCTTTCAAAAATATTTGAAATAATTTTCTCAAAATTAAAAGAATTTAAAAAGATCATTCAATTTATATAAGAAAATTTCATTTATTAAGAATAAAAATATCTATTTTAATTTTAAATTAATTGTTTAATTTAATTTTGTTTAAAGTTATATCTTGTTGATTATAATCAAAGACAAAATATAAAAAGAAATAAATGATTTTTTCTATACCTAAAATTTTGAATATAACAATTGAAGTATGCTATAAAAATTCGTTTTGAAAAAGTTAGAAATAATCAATTATTCGATTATAATGATTTTGAAATTTTATTAGTATATGATTTATTATAAATATTTTAAAATATTATTTACTATTATATTTATGTTTATAATATTATAATAAAAATATATTATGTTTATTTCTATTTAAATTGCTATATTTATAATTTTTATTAAAACTTAGTTTTTTTTTGAAATTTTAAAAATTCAAATAAATATAAAATAATTTTTATTTTGATTATCTTTGCTTTTTAAATTTAAAATGAAATATCTCATTTATATATATTTTTAATATATAATTCTATTATGAAATTATAATATTAATATAGATTAATTAAATTTAAATTAAGATATTGCTTTTTCTAAAAATCTCAAAATTTCAATAAGGGAAAAATATAAAAAATATTTGAAAGCTATTTTTATAAATTGAGAGAAAATTAAATAAAAAAAAGCTGATTTTAATTTTTTATGATTTTTTAATAAAGGTCCAATATTCTAGGACATATATCTAATTTTAATTTACCTTTATCTATACCAAATTTATTGTTTGACCGTTTATAATTTCTTACCAAGTGGCTCCAAAATTGAATCATTCCGTTAACTAATTCAACTTTTTGAATATGTTTTCCCAACTAACCTTTATCTTTGAAGTTGTGTTATAACTAACTATATCAATAAAAAGCCTGGGCGATGAAGAAACTAAATATCAAAAAAGAAAACATTCAATTTTTTTATATACTTCTGAAAATTAAAAATACCTTTTATTTTAACTTTTTAGAGAAATCTATTAATTATTTTATATTGTTTCCAGGACATTCTTGATGTATGACATAGATAATATCATAAAATAATAGAAATATGTATTTTAATTCATTTGAACTTGTGATATTGCATATCATGTAATAAAAAAAAAGTTGATGAATATTAGTTCAAAACTTAATTTAACAACTGCATCTTATCATATATGTGTTATATAAATATATATTATGAAATTGCTGAATAATTCTTAAAATTCGAAGAAAAAAAGAACTTTTTTAAAGTCAAAAAAAAAGTGGCCCACCTATAAATAAATTTATTTATATAGTTAGAAAAAATTGAATTAAATAATAAGGATAATATAGTTTGACGATAAACCGGTCGACATCACGAAAAACTGGTCGACATCATCAACTTTTTCATTAAACTCATAGAAATACTCGGAATACTTTTCTATGATTCTTATTCAAAAACCGGTAGACATTATAAAATTTTAAAAATTTTTTAGAACTTTTTAAAAAGATATTTGAGTTATATTTGAGAGCCTTTTCAATATCATTTTTCATTCAATTTTGAACATCTTTATGAAATATTTGAGTGCGATTTTATTAAAAAGTTTAAGATGTCGACCGGTTTTTCTGATGTTTACTCGTTTATCGTCTTACTATAATTCAAATTTTTTTAATTTGAATAAAAATAATCTGTATATTGAAAATATCATTTCCCAAAAAGTTTCCATTTAATATGATTGAGAGAAACTAAGAAAGTTTCAGACAAACTAAGAAAGTTTGAAAAGCAAAAAGAAAGTTTGAAAGGAAATAACGAAGTTTGAGATAAAGAAACGAACTTTCAGACGAGTTAATTAACTGCCACCTTAGTTAACTAAGTGTAGTAAGACGATAAACGAGTAAACATCAGAAAAAACGGTCGACATCGTAAACTTTTTCATAAAATTGCACTCAAATATTTCTTAAATATGAAAACGAGTAAATCTCTAGGATACCCGAGGTTTCAAGTTCGAAAAAAAATTCTCATAAAGACCTCAGAAATATCTGTCTGACAAGAAGAGTCGAAACTAGCGAATTTGTAATAGATATGATTATAATTAAAATATTTTACTTAATAACAGATAATAAATTTAAACTATTAATTATGATATATTTAATGCGCTAGAAAACAAGATATTACTATAAAAAATGATGACTTTTGAATTCAAATACTGATCGTAATAGGCAAATTTTTAACCTTGGATAATTTTGTTAAAACTTTTCTATAAAAAGCATTTTATTAATCATTTATATCATAAAAAATATCATATATTTGATTTTTGATTGGTATAAATTGGAATTTATTGCCTAATAAAGTTGGACTTAGCTATTGTAAATAAAAAATGATATGTAATTTTTTGATCATTTGATGAAATGAAGCTCCAAAACATAAAATATCCTATTGGATATTGATAATCATCATTAGAAATTTATATTTTTTAAAAAATTAACAAAAATAAGTAAATCATATTTCTATTACGAAAAATGTAGCGCACCAAATTCAGTGAAATTTAGCCATCAGAAAATGCATATATAATAACGATGATTTTATCAATATTTCAAAAATTTGTTATGAATTTGGAGAGAAAAGAAAGATTTGAAATTGAGAGGAATTCATGTAAAGTTCTCAATTCTGATTTTAAAAAACATAAATTTCTCATTTAAAACAATAATTATGATAAATCTAATAGATTAAAAATCTTATTATATTTGTGCTTAATAAAAATTCAAACAATAAATATAAAATATTCAAAATCAATCGTTTTTCGAAATCAAAATTTTGAAAAAATTATAAACGGTTTAGTGTCTACAGTTCTGTCTGACACGGAAATATCTGTCGGACATTTTAACAAAACTCATGAATAGAAGCAAGATACTACTTTCATTTTTACAGGCCTTGATATTTATCATTTTATAATAATAAATCCAAAATATTGCAAAATAAAATTGATTTTTTAATGATATTTTCTATCTTTTTCACTTTTTTAATAAAAATCAGACACATATACATTTTATTGATACAACTATTTCCAGCATAATGATTCATTTTGAAAAAGAATAATGATTATTTTTTTATTATTTTTCAATTAACTTTAAGTTCGAGTTTTTCGGGTAAAAAAGTGAAAATTCACCCGAGTAAAGAAATGTGAACTAAAAAAAAACGTTAGAGTAAAATCTTTTTCTCGAAAAAAGTTCGAGGAATAATTCAGAGGAAGACCGTTTATTTATCCGAGTTAACCCTGGACTTCCGAAAGGCATACCTGAATATTAAACTTTGTTTTTTTTTAGTTGGTGTGTAAAAAATTAACCTTTTAATTTTATTTTTTTTTTTAAAAGCATTTCTGATAAACCGAAATTTTACACGCCATATTTAATTACGGTTATTAATATCATATTTATCAAAAATTGAATTAATATAATAGAGTCCCACAAAGAAGTCTCAGGTTGCCAGTAAATGAATACATTTTCATATATATATATATAAGACTAACATATAAACATTTATTTTTTATGAATAAGCATAGGTTAACAAAGAACCTCAAGTTTATCATGAAATTCAGAATGTTATGAATAACATAACTTTTTCAAAGAAATATTCATTTTTTCAATAAAACCTGAGATTTCCAAAATAAAATTTTGAATACGAAATTTTATCTAATGATTCGAATTATGTAAACTATCAAGCAATATATAAAAATACATATATTGCATTTGATCTCTTTACAAGATTCTCTTTAAGCATAAAAAAGCATTTAATATATGATATCATTATTCATTTACTCAAAAAATCTTACAAAAATATAAAAAAGCAATAATTAAAAGTTCATAATGTCAGCTAAAGCAAAAAAATAATGATTAAATGATTTTGGAACCAAAAAAGTTGATGATTATAAAAAAATGTACGTTTCAATCGAACTTTTTCATTATGAATAAACCATTCAATTTATTTTGGAAACCTCAGGTTTATTTTGAAATCTAAGGTTTATCATAGAAATCTACAATTTTTATATAAATATAATATATTCGTATATAATTGAAGTAATCAGTAAACCTTATGTTCATGAAATACCTTAGGTTATTTTGAAAATGTAATTATTTCTACGTAAATCTTGTATTATCCACAAAAAAAAGAGGTTTATTGAGAAAGTTAGGTTTATTGTAAATGTATAAATATCTATAAATAACCTATGCTTTCTGGGCAATCTGAGACTTCTTTGTGGGACTCTAATTTGTAAATTTCTTAAAAAAAAAAAAATTATTCAAAATTTGTCCTATACAAATTATGTGTTTCAGAGCTTCACGTAGTGTACTCTCTGGCGATTTTTCAAAATAACTGACAACTTCTTGTTTTTTTTTTTTTTTTTTTTTTTTTTTTTTTTTTTTTTTTTTTTTTTTTTTTTTTTTTTTTTTTTTTTTTTTTTTTTTTTTTTTTTTTTTTTTTTCTTGGGAAATTGGAGGTTTCCTCTTTTTTCTTCAAAATTTCCAGTCATTTTGTATCTTGTGTACTAGTTTCTTATCGTTGATTATGGTTTCCCCATTAAAAAAGATATAAAGGTCCATTGCTTTGGATGTTTCCCATATAATTCGATTATTCTTGCTTTTTCATCGTTTGTTAGAATTGCTTTCTTCATATAAAAATTTTAAACTTTTTGTTACAAAATTATTTTTTTTATATTTTTTCAAAGAAAATCCTCAGAAATAATTTCAATAGTTTACACGCACACTTAAAAAATCAAAGTTTATATTTATTTAATTACTCTTAAAAAAATATATTTTAGAAAAGCTTAATATTATGTTTATAAAAAGATATACTTATTTGAAAACAGTGCTAAAGTTTAGATTAAAAAACAAGTTTATTCAACCTAGGCTTTTGTATCCAGTGAATTGAGTGTCCATTTTCGACTTTTTGAAAAAGCTGTCACTTTTTGTAGGCATAAAACTGCTTTTTTATTTAGTATTTTATTCAAAGATTTGTGTTGAAGTATCCAATTAATATTTTATTGGATACTTTATTTTTACTATAATTAACTCATTAATATCAGAAAAAAAGCAATAATAAATCTAATTGCATTCAATATGTCTATTTTACTGATGTGTTGTTGACTCTATATAAATATAATTTTAAGTTAAAGATTTGTGTTGAAGTATCCAATTATAATGTTTATTTTACTGATGTATTTTCATTATTTTAATGTTTATATGAAAATACAAATCCTGAAAAAAAAAAGTTTGATCTATTTGAAAATACCCTGATCTCGCTTAAATTGGTAAAAAAAACGTATTTTCTAAAAAACGATTTTATACGTTTTTATTTTTGAAAAAAATTGTATAGTCAATAACGATTTTTTAAAAAACGTATAAAATTAAAAAGAGCTATAATTCAAAAAGAAAAGATCATATCAAAGAAAAAATAATATAAAGTTTACATATACTTAATAATACATAATTAATATAAATATCAAGAAAAATTATGATGATAAAAATCTAATATTACCAATATTCTTTCAGAACTAAAAGAATGAGAATAATTAAATAGCCGAATAATTTAATATCACCTAATACTATAGTTTGAGATTATTATTTAATTCGTGATTTTTTTCTCTATATATTATATTCTTTGGAAATTAGGCTTAGCTTAATAAAATCGACAAGTTTGTGTTAATATAAAACAATTGTATGATTTTATATTGAATGCGCTGCGAATAAAAGCTTAAAAAAGAAATTTTTGGAAAAAAGAATCAAAATAATTATCATATTTTGAAGTTTTACCAAAATGTAAATAACTTCACGAAAAAACTCTTGCGATATTAATAATAGTTCTTTTGAAATATTCAATCTAGCTATTTTCCAAGTATTCGACTATTTTTGATATCTTTCCAATCAATATTTGAATGCAATTTCGAAAGTTTTGCTTTGGATAATAGCTTATTCGAATTGTTTAACTTTGCTTTTTTTATAAATTCTGATTCATGATTATTTGAAGTTATTATGTTCTCCTAAAATAAGTTTTCTTCTTAAGATAAATAAACGGATAGGAAACTTTTTGATAACTAATTTGGTCATGTAAAATCTATAGAAGAAACCATCATCTATATAAGAGAATGCGAATTTTTGAAATATTATTTAGCGATCATTGATGCTGGAAATTAAGCTGTGAACGATATTTTTCACGAAAATTAGAGAAATCTGGAAGTTATTCATATATCAAGTATAAACATCATCATTTCTAGATTATATAAAGAAACTATAACATTTCAATAAAATATATTGTTGTTTTTGAGTTCTTTTATGAAAAAAATAAGAAATATCTAAATTTTGAGCATTATGTGAGAATATAATATAAAAGAGATTTAGTATAAAAGATACCTGAGTGATAAATTGATTTGAGAATAAAAGAGACTTGAGCAAAAGAGAGATCTGATAATGATAGAGATTTGAGTAAGATATTGATCAGGAAATAGGAGAGAATTGAGTATAAGAGATACTTGAGTATTAAATTATTTAGAGAATCAAAGATGTTTGAGTAGAGAAAAGATTCGAGTATGAAATTGATTGCAGAATAAGAGAAATTTGAGAATTTGAGAAATATGAGTATAATGTGAGATTTAAATAAAAGAAAAATCTGAATATAAGAGAGATCTGAATATAAGAAAGGTCTGAATATAAGAGAAATCTGAGTATAAGAGATATCAACTTTGAGAATTGAGGATAATAGAGATTTGAACATCAATGAGAATTCAATAGTTTTGAGATTCAAATACCTTCGAAAAATTGATTTCTGGAGATTCGAGCATCAAGAATTTGCAAGAAGCAAAAGCTAATATAGATAGATTAATAAATTTTTTTTGGCCATTACAAAAACCGTATAATTGGTTAACCTAATTAAAAAACTTCACCAAATATAATTATAAAATTGGTTAACAAAAATGAAAAATTAAAGTTAACCGTAAAATTTTTACAAAATTACCATTTTAAGCGAGATCAGGGTAATCTCAAATTTACTATAAACTTAAAATCAAATGGCAGACGGTAGTTTTTTCTCTCAATTTTAATTGACAAAAATAATATGTTTCAATTTATATTTGATTTTCAATTTTCACACAAAGATTTATTCATCTATATATTATTTCAATGATAAAAAATTTTATAGAAAAACATGATCCTAAACATGGCATTACACTTTTTAGCCATGAACAATTAATCAAAGTTCTACAAGCCAACACAAAAGATTGCCCAGTTGAGTTTTATGCAAAATGACGTATTATTATAGAAGAAGATATTATTTAATTTGGTCAACCAAATAGAGAACAAAGAGGAAAGGATGTAATGACTTTTCGAACAAAGAACTGCAGTTTGTATTAGAAATCATGAAGCTTATCTGAGAAAAAAAAATAGATTTTTTATTTTTCGAAGTAAGCCTTGGTTTTTGTATTTACAATTGTATACAACTTGTCCGTTTAAAAATTACAATTGTAATTACAATTGTAAATACGTTATTTTCTCGATATTAGTTTTTTATTTTTATCTTGGTCTACAATTATTTTTTTATATTAAAAATGTTTTAAATAATTTAAAAATAAAAAGATAAAATAGTAAAATGTTTTTCAAATTAAATAATATTATTTTTGATTCTTCATAAAATAAAAAAAAATTTATTCGTATTCAAAAAGTTTCATTGATACTACAAATCAAAAAATCGTTATTTTACGAAAAAATACGTTAAAAAGACGTTTATAGTATTTGTGATGTAAAAAAAATAAGGCCTATTTCGAAGATTTACAATTGTTAACTTTTTGAATAAAAATATTTTAATTTTTTCACTTTTTGAAGCAGATCAAAAATCGGACGATTTTTCAATGTAAAAGTGTGAATTTTGAATTAAAATTTTTGAGTTTTTTTCTTTATTTTTAAAATTAGAGGTGAGACTGCGAAATTTTAAATGAACTTTTTTAGGAATAATAATCAACAAAATTAAAAATAAATTAAAAATATAGTATTATGGTGTTGTTACCTTTTCATATCATATACTTTTTTTCAGATTTAATCAAAAAAAATTGAAATTGTATTGATATTTCAAAATGTCATAATTCCTATATTCGTCATTATTTTTTCTTTTCAACCATTAAATTGCATTTGTATATAGATGATCTCTATTTTTTAATAAGAAAGCTATTCAATGAATGTGTTTTTGGTCAAAATTCAAAAAAAAATTTTTCAATTTAAAGAGAAATTTTCTTCTATATTAAAGATCAAAGGGATAACTATAGTTCATCTCTTAACTTATCTGGTGCTGGCAAACATATCAAAATATTTTTAAAAAATTTTTTACAATTTTAGCTAGGGTTGAGGTTTAATATTGAATATAATTCTATATACGTTAATGATGTAAACTTCACAAATATCTAAATAATTTCATTTGTTTTTATTTTGGTATCAACCTCACAATAAGTATTTATTTTAATATTTATCAATAATTTACCAAAAAAATCATGCTTATAATATGATGATAGTTAGTTAAATCATAAAAAATCATTATTTGATTTATAATTCTTAGTCGAAGATTTTAATATTATATTCACATCTATATATTAAATATTGATAATTAAATTATTTATTATTTTGCGTAAATAGAATTTTTTTATTAAGATAAAATTGAAATTATAATAAGATAGAAGCTATTCAATTTTAAAAATAGATTTATAGCTAAAAATCTGAAAAAAGTATTAGTGAAATTATCATAAATAGCATTTAATTCTGGAATAAAATAATATGTATTAATATTATTAAAAAATACCAAAAATTTTCGCAGCCTCACCTCTTTAAAATTTTATATTCAAATGTATTCAATTCACCGTCCGACTTTTGACTTCCAGTTTATTAAGATTTACACTGAAAAAGTTCAAAAATTATTATTTAAAAAGTTTTAAAGACGTTAAATTTTAATATCGCTTTATATAGATCAATTTTTCATTAATTTTTTCGAAAACTCAACAAACACTCTTATTGGAATCTATACTTTTTGTTCAAACAAAGATTTAGCTTTTTAAATATGATAGAAAATTCCAATAAAGTATAGATATACACTCAGAAGCTAATAATTACTTTAATATATTGCGTTATTGCACGAGATGCCACACTCATTTTTCATTTTTTCATCGAACCGTTCTAAAAAGAGCTCATATTGATCCACCAACCTTCATGGCGTTAGCTTATTGCTGGGTAAATCAGTATTCTTTGATCGACACTTGTGCAAAGTGCAATGTCAATAAGAATACTGTTACCAACTTTTTTACGGCTTTCAGGGACTCAGTTGTGGAAGAAGTAACAGAAGGACCACAAGAACAAATATGAGGACCCAACATGCACGTTGAAATCGACGAAACAGTTATAACACATAGAAAGTATATTAGACGACGTCTATTGAACACTGTTTGAGTCTTTGGAGGCATTTGCAGAGAAACAGACAGAGCTTTCGCTCTAGTTGTTCCAGATAGAACTGCCCCTACATTGAAAAATGAGATCAAGAAACACATAGCAGATCGATCTATCATACACTCGGACACTTGGGCATCTTATCAGCAGATAGAGAACATTCCAGTTAAAAATTTCACACATTTGTCGGTCAAACATTCACAGAATTTTGTAGATCCAGAAACAGGGTCACATACACAGCATGTAGAACGTATGTGGAGAGAACTCAAGTTCAAAAAGATTAAATCATGTAGAATATGTTTTTGGGTACATTTGGAGAAGAAACAACATAAACCCACTCTCAAGAGGACAAAAATTAGTACGTTTACTACAAACACTGGCAGATGCAGACTATACTTAAGCATAATTTGGAAAAAAAAAAAAAATAAATCATATCTCATCATTTAATTTTTTTTATTTATTTTTGAAATATTAAAAGAAACAATTTAAAGTGAATATATATAAACAAAGCATATCATCTATTAAGCGAATATATATATTGGTATAAAAGAATAACTGTGAATGAATGTCAAAATGGTTTAATATGTATTGTTAATCGTAGTAATCTTTGTTAATAAATGAATATATAACATTGATCTTGGTGTAATGATTCAAACATCGAATGCTGTAAAATCAAATACAATTTGATTGCGAAAATTAAAATTTGAAGTATAATGTTGTGCATTTAGTTAAAAGTAATGATCTTGATGGCTGTATTCCATCAACATTATATTTGTTTGAGGATAATACAGTAAAACTGCTTGCTGTTATCAGCAAATATTGTGAGCATTCATAAATTCAATCGCAAAAAATCCATAAAATTTTTATTTTTGTCCCCATTCAAATTTGAGAGTCCATAGAAAATTGAGAGAACGAAGCAAAATAATATAATGTACCCCTTTTTCAATATATTTTTCTAAAAAGTACGTTGGTGGCAAAACCACATACCATTTTCTATTCAATTTTTCAATAAAAAATTGAATATATTGCATTTTTAAATACTAATATCTAAATATAAAATAAACATTTTTTAAATAATAATAATTATTTTATCAAATGAACATTTTATCTATATGTATATATAATATTATGATTCTAACTCTTTTATATAGAGATTTGGTAGGGGGTTTTCCATTTGGTTGGGGGTTTTTACTCTAGACTATAGGCCTTATTTGATTACCAAAAGTTTCTCTTAAGATAGTTTCGCATGTGAAGGGAATTTCTAGTCGCATAAAATTATATGCGTCTTTAGATTTAACATATAAGCCATATGAAAATATTTTGGTTAACATTGTTTAGCGTCGTCTAACTGGAATGAGTTGCATGTTAGCAAACAAGTCGTTCCGAATAATTTTTAAATTATTTTCTATAACTTTTTGTTGCTCCAAGTCTTGACCTGGTGAAACCTCTTGTATGATATCATCATACTCAAGATCCGGATTTTCAATGTCTGTGTTTGCGTTTCTGAGATAATAAGAAAGTTGTTGATAAGCTAGTTTTAGTTTGTTTTTCAATAGGACTTCGCCGCGGTTAAGCTTTTTAATCGTTTTAAGTATTTTATGGTTAAGTTTTCCGAGCATCAGTCTTTGTGTGACATTGTCTTCGCTCATTTCGAAATGTGACGCTATTGTTGTTGAATTAAAACTTTCTGTTTTTTTGATTATTTTATTGCATTTTTTATATTTAAGTATCTCAAATCTATATTTTATTCTCTGAAATCTTAAAATAATTCTCTGAAAATCCATCAAATTGTCTCAAATCTTCATCATTCAGTGTGAAAAAGTTTCCAAATAAAACAAATAATTAATTCAATTTTGCTGATTATAGCATTTATCAACTCTCATTCTACAATACCAATATTGCTCAAACTTGCAGATTAAATAATATAATAATATACCTTTTTTTAATTCAATTCTAATCATTTTAATCATGAGTTTTTGAGATATTGATAAAAATGTTTTTTTTTTTTTTAATTTCTAGGCATTCTTTGCATTTACAAATCCCACAATTTTAAAAACTCTAACAATTTAATGTTATTCTAATGTTTTTTTATTATACTATAATTTCAGATGAATAAATAAACGTATATTTTTTTTATGAAAGATATACATTAAAAAAGTTAGGTGATGTGCCTATAATTAATCCAAGTTTTCAAATAAAAAAGTGAAATAATAGTAAACTGTTTTTTATAAAGCCATTCAGAAAAAAGGATATATTGTACAAAATAGTATAATTCTTATATATAAACAGGATTGTGTATCGATCATCTCCGGTAGCGGTTATTTCCCCGGTAAAATATCGATATTACCGGCTCTAACCGCCGGTAAACGGTATTTATCGACAAAATATCAATCATATAAAACGATAAATAAAGTGCCCCAAAAAAATAGGGGTCTAATTCAATAAAATAGGGGTCGACGATCAAGTTAAAAAAAATTGAATATTTTTTCAGAAAATATAATTTTAAGAAAAAATTTTTTTTTCAAATATTTTTTTCTCAAAATAAATTTTTGGGAAATCGTAATCGCCCGTGGCGGTTTAGGTCAATATTGACCTTGTATCGTACCATAGAAAAAAAAGTCTCGAACTTTTTTGCACTTTTGCAAAAAAAAAGCATGGGTAGCTACCCATGGTTTTTTCTATATAAAAAAAATATAAACGGAATATTTTTTTATAGTCTAAAATCGATATTATTATGAGCATTCGCATATAAACAAGAAAGCGCAAATATTTTTAACACCATCATTTTATTATTTTGATGTATACAATTACGTAAATTCCAACTTTTCGCCGATATCATTGATATTGGAAATCATATACTTTTAAAGTTAAAAGGTAGTTAATTAATTTTGAGTAATATGTTTTCATATTTATTTTTATGCCTTTGGATTGTGAATTTGTTTACACAATATAAAATATTCATATAATATTTAGATTAAAATTTTGATTTTCTTTGTTATAAAGTAATCAATAGAACTTTTATTAGCATATAAAATATTTGTCCTTTCTTGTTTATAAGCCAAAGCTCATTATGATATCGATTTTAGACTATAAAAAAATATTCCGTTTATATTTTTTTTTATATAGAAAAAACCATGAGTAGCTACCCATGCTTTTTTTTGCAAAAGTGCAAAAAAGTTCCAGACTTTTTTTTCTATGGTACGATACAAGGTCAATATTGACCTAAACCGCCACGGGCGATTACGATTACGGGCGATTACGATTTCCCTAAATTTTTATTATCGTTTCCCCTTGAAAATAATTATTTTTTGAATCGACCCTTATTTTTTTGAATCGACCCCCTTTAAACTAAGTTTTTTAATTATTACCTTATTCACAAAAAAATTGAGAGTTTTTAATTCAAATTTTCTATGAGTCTTCAGAAAGTAGAACGATAAGTAGGGACAAATTATTTTTTTAAAAATACCATATCTTTCAATTTTGAGAAGATGAAAATAATAATAAAAAAAAGAATATAAAAAAGTTATTTATTCAGGAAAAATGCATTTTAAATAGCTTTGGGAGCCTTTGAGGGCTAAGCCCAATTGGTTAAGGTAATAGCGGGAGCCTCAACATGAGATGAATGAAAGTAATCATGCCATTATAACTTAAAAAAAAAATATTTAGCTTTATTCAAATTTGAGAGGACGATAAGAAGGGACAAATTAAAAAACTTAGTTTATTTCTCTCACTTTACACAAAATAATCTTTTGAAATATTTCCGAATTATTTTTATTCAATTTTATTTCTGTTGAATAACCGTTATGCTATGGTTAAATATTTTAAGTTTTATTTGCCAAAATATATTGATAATATCTTGATTTCGAAAGATTTTGAAATTAGTTTAATTTTGCAAATAGATATAAATAATATCAAATAATTTATTTATTTGATGAGTAATCAAATTACGATTAAGAAAATAATTCAAACTTATATATTGATGAAATAATGCTATTTTTTGCTTAATTTCTTGCATTATAAAACAAAAATCAATGCATTAAATAGTTTTTTTTTTTTTTCTTTATTTATTAAACAATTTGAAGATGATTAAACTTTT
Organism: Tritrichomonas musculus; assembly: GCA_039105265.1. NCBI lineage: Eukaryota > Parabasalia > Tritrichomonadida > Tritrichomonadidae > Tritrichomonas > Tritrichomonas musculus. The sequence continues at coordinate 1,615,938 of JAPFFF010000015.1, read as the reverse complement.
TCATTTGTAAAAAATCGTTTTTTGAAAATCCTATAGATATGTTTCATCCTGATGATTTACCACTTATATCAGGTGTAGGTGTTGGTTCAATCTCATCAAACAATTCAATTGCTAGCTTAATGAAATTTATATTACCAAATTCATCAGTTTCATTAGTTGATCAACCTTTTCTTTGGCCTCCTACTACAAAACTTGAAGCGACAACTAAAATAAATAAATTTTTTGGCAGTAAATATGATGATTCAGATTATGATTACGACGACGAGCAATCAAATTCGTGTAATTTACTTGATATTCTTAGTTTATCGCAGAACTTCAACGAACTTTTTCAGCCCACGCTATTAGTATCTCATCCAATTGTAATAAAACCAAAATATGAAAAAGAATTTTTAAATATAAACGACGCAATCATTACTGATTTCATTGTTCCTTCAATTAAAAATGCGCTTCATGAATATCCCGACAAAATGCCACTTCTTTTTGAGCATTTGGACAAGTTCATTGGGAGTACGAATGCAGATCCGAATAATTGTGATATTGCATTTGCCTCCGGAATTTCTGAAATTCTTTTTGAGAGTATTTATTCAACACATTATGATACACAAACTCTTGCGAATATATTAAATTCATGCATTAAATTTATTGTTCAATTTGGATCATCTATTGATTGTTTTTTATTAGCACGTGCCTGGATTCAATCATCACCTAGGCCGATTCTTGATTTGAATTCACTTATTCAAGAGATTAAATATGACAAGCTTCCTCAAATTACGCCCTATCCATCAGCAATTGAAAAAAATCAAAAAATGCCTCTTGCCCACTTTTTCAATAACACGACCAATTTGAAAGTCTGCATGAATTCTGGCTATTTATTTGCTGGAGGTAAAGAATTTGGCGTTGTTAAAGTTGGAACGGGTTTTAATGGAACAATTCCAGGTTCATTTACATGTCGAAATATTTCTTTATCTTCATTTTCATCAAAATTCATTTGTGTTATTAACGACATTGTCATTTATGGAGCATATCCTAGTGATTTTGAAGATAACCAAGATGACTTCTATCTTTTCTATCTAGATTCAGTTACACTTAAAGTTATTGACATGCAGAAGAAATCATTTTCGTCTTTCATTGAAATTTTTTGTTCGTGCAACAGACTCGTCTATAAAAATGACTGGAAAGGCAAGATTTCATGGTGTTCAATGACAGATAAAGCCACATTAAAAGAGGAAGGTTTTATCAAGACCGATTTTAAGCCAAAAGAAGTCATTAAAAGCAAATCATCAAAAAATTCTGAAAACAACAACGATAACGATAACGATAACGATGAAACTAAATCTGAGAGCAATGCAAATGAAAATGATAAAGAAAACAATGAACTTGATAATGATGTCACTTGTGGAGCGATTGATGAATTCACAAATGGAATTAATTATTACATTTGTTATCCTTCACAAATTATTGAAATTTCTTTACAAGATGGAAGTTTTAATTCAATTCCACTCTCAAAAAGTTCATCGTCAATTAAATATAGATACGTTTTTGATTCGGTTACAACTCAGTTTTACATCATTGATGATCAAGGATTGTCCATCATTGCTGATAATAAAACATTCGGAAGAATTCCTCCACCGAAGAATAATCCTGACTCGCCACTTGACATCATTCATTTCTTAACGTACGCCCACCAATCACTTCAATCACGTTTCCACTTGTCACCATCATTTAGTCTTTTATTTCCTCTTATTCAAAGCATTGTTCCTTTGAACAAAATCGCTAAAAAAACGAACGTTAACACTAGTTTAAAAGCACCTTTAAAACCGCCAGAATTCATTCCTTCACCAAGGATCCCTTCATCTGCATCTAATTCTTCTTCTACTTCTTCTTCTCAGTCGTATGACGAGTTCATTGACTTCAGTCCAATCTTACTTGAAGCTTCAACACAATCATTGAAAAATGGAAACGTTTTGTCAGATGATTTATTCAATATTTTCTTAGAAAGATTGAACTTTTTCTATGAAAAATATCCAGTCGTCACTTTGGCTTTCATCGCTACTTATTTAACAAGCGATGAAACAGCAAATAAAAGCGAAATAATTCGTCAGAATAAAATTGACTTTTCAATCCTTTTCGAGGCTGCTTCTCAATTGCCTTGTTTGCATCAAACTTATGTTTTCCACTTTTTGTCAAATGACAAAAGTTTGAAGGCAATTTGGGATCTTTTTGACAACCTTGATCATAAAGGTGTTGCCTTTCTAAACGTTCTTTGTGAAAGTCTTGCTTATCAATTAACAAAGAACGCAATTCTTGTCTTGAATTACATTCAACGATTCATCAATTTGATTCATTATTCAAAATCTCCTTTATTTTACTCTTTTCTTGAATCATTTTTTTATGTTTTTCAAGAAGTTTCCTTAATTTCACATGAATCCGCTGAAATGTTGATTCGAGTTCTTCCATTCTTGACTGATCCGATGAATGCGAACACAATCAATGATTTTTCATTGAATTCAAATTCAAATTCGAATTCAAATGAATTTATTACAATAAGTAAAAGTGACGTTTTATCATTGAATAGTTTACAATTGTCCTCTGATATTCCAATCACTACTAATCAAGAATCAAAAGTTTCTCGATTGGTGAGGATTTTTGATTTGGAACTTCCAGTTACTTCAAAAATTTTCATAAAATTTTGCTTCCAACAAAAAATCACATGTGATCAACTTTGCTTAGTTGTTTATACAACGAAATCACAGAAAGAACACGAAGCATTTCTTCCCGCATCAGGATCAGCACCAACAGACAAGATAGAAGTAGAATTCAATTCGTCCTACATTGCAATTGATGTTGATGTTGTTGAAAACAACTCAAAAGATTCGAACAACAATGATGAAAATGGCCACAACAACAACACAATTGAATTCACCTATAGTTTGGCCTGTACGATACCAATTCTCACAGCAACAGAAACATTAATGAACATGAACATATTTCAATTATATTGGTGCAAAGCATTAACGAAGATAAAACAACTTTTAGACACCGATAAACAATTGACAATCATTAATTCAAATAACGAAACAATTAAAAAGAGTTCAAAATTATTAACACAACAATTATTTGACGTTGTGTTTCAAAATATTCCTCATGACATTTATCACAAGATATTTAATAAGTTTAGAAATATTAATTTAAATTTAATTAACACTGAAAATAATATTAATTTTATTCAAACAAAAATTAAAAGTAAAAATTTCAATGAAAGACTTTTTTATCTTTCAATTGCTTCAAGATTGCCTGATTCTTTCTCTTCTGATGAATTGATGAAGAATTGGAGAGAATTATTCATCATTTTCTCTTTCGTTATGAATCATAAAAAAAATCTTCAAGAAAGAGAAAATGAACAACAAGTTTTCTACCAAATTCTTCAAAGTTACAATTGCAATCCAAATCCATGCAAACTTGGAAACTCCAAGAATAAGTTCTTCAGAATGAAATCTAAAGTTGATTTTGGTTTTGAGTTAGATTTGAACCTTCATTTGGATTGTTTCATATCAATTTCTGATTTCCAAAAATACGCTGACAATCAATTTTCTTATATAATTCATTCAATTTCAAAGCATTCAAAAATTGAATGCTTGTGTAAAGTTATATTTGAATTGATGAATTTGATTGATCAAGGCAATATTCCTATCATTACTTCTAACATGATCATCATTGCTAAAGCAATTTCATTGCTGCCAACTGATTCAAAATTGATTGATAAAAAATTCATTAAAAATTTGATTTTGTCACATTTGACAAAATGCATCGATGACAGTTTAGAGTTAGTTTTTCTTTATGAAAAGATTTTTGACAAGTTTGAAATAGAAATTAATGAAATTGACAACTTAGTTAAAAATGTACTGGAATCAGTTGAAGTTACACAAGGCAATCTTGACAACAAATATTATTTCCAATGTTGTCGGTTTTTGAGACATTTCATGACCGTTAATGCATTCAATAATTTGAGTGAGTTGCTTGAAAAAGTGGAATATTTACCTAATAGAAATAATTCTGATGAAGAAATTGAATTTGATGCGAAAAGTATCGATAGTAGCGACATTACTTGCTACAATTATAAAGGCTTGTGTCTCGGTGCATTGATGATCTTGTCATCTCGATATTCGCCTGTATCGATCAATGACAAATACGTGATGTGTTCGAATAGAGACAGAAATCTTTACAATGACGATAAGAAAACGGTTTCATTGAATTATTGGCAAGATCAAAAAGACGATATTAATTTGGCCATTAATGATTATAATTGTCTAGTTTTTTCATTTGAAACTGACGATGGAATGATTCTTTTGCATCCTCCTTTTGACTTCCATACCTATCTTCCACTTTTTGATAACTCCTTCTTTAAAAAAGTTCAAGAAAAACCGTTACCTAAACTCTCAAATAAACTAGTGAAAAACGTAATTAATCAAATTAATGGCAAGTATAAATCACTCGCAATTGATGCTTTATGTGACTTGTCAATTAATTCATTTGATGAACCGTTAAAAGTTCTCAATTTTCTAGAAGATAACAAATTCTATTCAAAAGTTCAATTAAATGAAGAAGAAGAAAATTCTCCTTACTTAATTGAAATTGAAAGTAAACCGACACCTCACTTCATCGTCGATGAAAATAGTGATGCAAACGACTTGGCCGAAATGCAAGAAGCATACAAAACCGACTGCATTAAACGGTCGAAATTCAAGAAATCAAAAGAATTTTCGGTCTTTTTACGCTCGTTTTTCTCTGCGAAACATAAGCCAGTCAATGTTGTCTTCTTTGATCAGCCGGGAACTGATTTCAAGATCATTTTAAGTCGTTATGAAAAGTACAAACTTTTGTTAAACGACGATCATAACCGTGAAATTTGTATCTGGAGCATCACTGACCATTTCATTGCCTCTGTCTTGCCGGGCAACAAACCGTCGATCATTGAATGCTACTTTGGCATTTCGCCCACTTTTCAAATAGTTTATTTGAAGCTGGGGTCCCATTTCTGGGTCAATCCGGTCCAGTACACGCCTGACATGAAGAAAGTCCGACTTGGCATTGTTGGCGATGAATACACGTTTGATGCCTTCGTAATTGACAAGCCACCAGATTTGCTAGTTCCGACGTTCACTCCGCAATGCTTGCTGATTGACAACAGCATCAAATCTTTTGACAAATTTGAGAAGAAATCAAAGAAGCTTGAAAGCGACATTCTACTTCTTCCCTTCTTGAAAAACGAAGGTCAATTATTTTACATGGAAGTAACGTACAATTGTAAACATATGAAATTTTCTTTGTCACCGTCTTTCATGTCATCTTTGCTGTTTTATTCGTACGAGCTTCCAACCGTCGAAAGCAACGTGACAAACCAAACCGTTGGAATTACAATTGACTTTACACAAAACTTGATCGGCATTAAATATGACAATAAAATCATTAAAGAGTCAGTGATGTCCTTCGATTATCTTCCATACGTTTGTCTACTTTTTCATCACGACGACGCAAAAGTAATTGAATTCAATTTTGGCAACAAACCGTTTTTGTATCTCTTTAGAGCTCTGTCCTCAAAAAGTTCTAAACACTGCACGGTTGAATATACAAATGATGACTCAAATGACAAGTATTCTTCCTATCGTTTCTCACCAACTATACAGACACCTTTCAAACCAACCGGTTTAAGTTTTCCTATTGAAATTGGCCGACCTGCCTTTTTGAATAGAAATTCAAAACCGTTGATTGGAATGATCAGAAATGATCGTTTTTTGACATCAACGTTGTCAACAACCGTTCCTTTGTTAACTCCTTTAATTAAAGATTTAAAGGACTCGTTCGTGATTAATCCTGATTCACCGTTTAATTCAAATTTGTCAAATTTGCCAAATTCACAATTTCTTCTCAATTTGGCGTCACCAACATCGACATCATCTACGTCATCAACAGCTTCTCGCCTGCATTCACGCTCGCCGACATCGAAGTCGATTTTTCCAAGCGATTTCTTGGAGCAGTTCATGGCGTTCATTGCGCAGTCAAACAACAATGACGGGTCAAGTACTGAACGATCAGAATCGGTTGAAACGGATCATTCTGACAACGAAGGCGACACTGTGAGCAACACTAATGAAGAAGATCATGAAGAAGGCTTGGATGAAGATGAAGAAGATGAAATGTTGATGAATTCATCAAGTTCATTTGTTGACTTCTTCACAAACGATAACAATTGCATTATTAAGACAACAAATTGTTATCAAAATTACAGCTCATTGAGCGACCTGATGCTTTGGTCGACTCCTTTTGATTCAGTCGATAACGTTGAAATTGCAACCGTTCATTCACTCTTCTTCTTGCGTGACCGTGTCGATCCCCAGTACAACAAAGAGTTCTCTCGTCTTGCTCACAGGGCACTGAATGAATATGACGGTAATTTTTGTAATCCTCACAATTTAACCGTCAAAAATTATGAGCTAGACCTTTGGCACAAGTCGGAAGTGATCATTCATGTTTTCATGAATTTACTAAAAAGTGACAACGATAGAACATTGAAATATTTCAATGAATTTGATGGCCTATTCAATAAGTTGCTCATTCAAGCGGTTAACTCGTTAGCAACGATAGATTTGAAGACTGATTTTCCTTTTTCAGATCTACTTTTTGAATTAATCAGATCACATGATAAAAATGTCACTTCACCAAAAAACAAGAGAAAAATTGAATATGGCAATATTAAGTTTGTTAGGCATTATTTACTTGAATCAGCGAAGATGTTCACTAATATAGAAATCTTAATGAATGAAAATGGAAAGTATCGTTCATTCCATGCAACAAGCTTTGGCAATTTTGAACGAATATCTGACCTTGAATGCGATGCATTAATCTTTTTAACCACTCGAATTGGCAACAATAAGAGGAGCAAGATCAAACTTGTTGACAAATATCAGAACAAAATAGCCATGAAATCCTTCTATGATCATAAACAAAACATAGTTTCATACACGACCAATTACAATTGCATTCAAACACTTTTACGAGGCGAATTAATATTTGATAAAATTAGGTATCATGATGCAATTATGTGTTCTTTTGTACCAATTGATTTGAAGCATCCAGAACAACTCTCATACGATGACACATGCAGTTATCGTAAGAAATATTGTGATTACTACAAGAAACAAAAAGAAAGCTTAAAATTCAACAACCAACAATCAGAGATTAAATACACAGAAAGAGTTGGTTTTGCTTTTGCAATTCATTTTATTAATCATGTTTATGAATACATAAAACGAACAGGAGACAAAATAATAGCAAACATGTTTAATAAATATTTTTTACGTCCTGTTTTCTATGAATTGGTGTATAAAAAGGTTTGCATATTCGATCGATACATTGCTAAATGGATGAGTCTTTTAATCACTCATCGAGAATTGTTCACCGAAAAGACAATCGTTTCTTATAAGACAGTAAAAAGTCTTGGTTATGACAAGTTCCAATTTGATCAATTTCCTTACAACGAGCTTATTTATGTCGTTAGATTGATCATGATGATTGGCGATTGCTATGTTAGTAATTACGTCATTTCTTATGAAGCAGACATGAAGAATAAAGAAGACTCAAATGCATACAGCAAATACAAATTCTTATCTGACCATGAAAATGATAATGATAACAACTTGAGTTATGATTGTCATTCTGATGACGAGTTCGAAGAGAAAGGTTTGTATTTCAACAACTTTTTCAATAATAAAAATTTTGACATTTTAAGTGAAATCGACGAAATTGATGAAGTTCTAACTCTTCTTGATCAACAAAGAGAAGAAAACGAAGATATTGATAATAATGATCAACTTTTAATTGAGCAAAAAAGAAGAATTTCGTCAAATTTAATCATCGACGGTTCCTTGTCAAATAGAGCGGTTAGTATCTATAAAGCTGTTGCTGCTGAACTGTTGAATCCTTTAGGCTGTCATCTTCCTTTCTTTAAAGAATTCATCAAGTTTCCTTACTTGACACAAATCATAACAAATGAGTTCTTCAAATGGAGGCCTGATCTGAAACCGCCAACAATAACAATCTCAATAATTTTGCCTAATTTACCACTCATTCATAAGGCAAAAAAGGGCTCAATTCCAATCATTTACGGGAACCCGCCACCGACATTCCGCATTCACGGATACGAGTGCAGCCCTGTTGACCATTCGTTCTTTGAATCCGTCACGAACAACAAAGAAAACAAAGACAAGAACAACAAATCAAAAGGCAAAGAAAACGACTATGATTTCTACTCAACAACAAACACAAACACAAATAACAACGAAAATGAGAAAAGAAAGAAGATTGATAGGAATGCCTTATTGAAAGATTTTAAACATTTGAATTACGACGATAATTCTAATTGTGATGAATTGGATGACGAACGATCATGCTATTTCATCATATCTAATTCATCGAGTCTTCCGATTCCGATGCGTTTTCAAGTGTCATTTCTATCCGATTTCATTGAGGCACGAAACCTTCCAGATGGCAGAAAACTGACGCAACTGAACAGCTGGCTTTACGAGCTGAAGAACAAGTGGACGCTTCAATACGAAGCTACGTGCTTCTTTATCCACACGCTTCTCAACTCGTTCAAATGCTCGTTTGTTAACTTCAAGACATTTGAGGCGATCGTCAAGAACATATTTCCCACAATTTCGACAAACGCGTCACTTTTTCAATTGATGCTAACGTCATTCAGAATGAGGAGCGGTTTTCAGTTTAGGTCAATTTACAACTACGACATAAAAGACGATCTATCGTTCATTAATTCAATTTCACCCGACTGCATCAAAATCTCAAAAATTCACTATAAACGGTCGCCATCAACGGCCTCTGCAGCAGCAAACGTGGCCGACTCGACGGAGTCGACAGCAACCGCCGTAACGACAACGATATCGAGCGAGATATCGAGCGTTATCAGCACGAGTCGGAACAACAACAACAACAGCAACACAAATGCAAATGAAATTGATTTGAGTGGTGATTCAAATTTGAGTGGCGATTCAAATTTGAATACAATTCATATTAGAAGTCGAAATGAGTCAAGTTCAAGCCTGAGTCTGCACTCTAACTCACACTCACTGAATCTCAGCTCAATTTCGAGTAACAACAACAGCTGCTATTTCAATGGTAACGATAGCGCATTGAAAAAGTTATCGGATTTCTATATAAATGCGTCAAAATCTTTCGATTTCTGTTTCCCTCACAATTACAAGGAATTCGCGCCACTTTCTGACAGCATTTTGACCAGTTTTGGTGAAAATGACCTCTTCACAAACGATCACTACGAAAAGAAGAAGAAGAAAAGAGCTGGTTCTGAATGGGGCGCCCCTGCTTTTCTGCCAAAAGTGACAGCTTGCGGAAAGAGGGAAATCGAGGCTTTCGTGGCCTTCGGAACTCATCTCGTAGTTGCTTTTGAAATTGGATCAGCGGTGCCGTTCATTGTATCGAGAGTTGTCATTCGCTACGCGTTCGATTGTAAGTTGATTCTTGACGATTTTGCTGATGTTGATATCGATTTCGCGAAAAATGGAAAAGAAGAAATGATTCCTGAGAAAATTAGACCGATTAAAAAACAATTGGACGCAATTAGAATGGGGGTGTTGAAAATGAGACCTATTAAGTATCATTCTTACTTCAATATCGATTACTTCCCTAGAGTGTTCCAGATGATGCCATTTGTCGATATATTGCAATTAATGGAAGAAAATCAAAATATTAAGCCTTTCATTGCATTTAAATCCGTATTGGCAATTTTAGAAGGTATAAAAGATAGAGCAAAAAGAGATCCTGTGTCAAAAAATTGTATTCTATAAAATTTATATGATATTTTCAATATATATTTGGCTGTTAAACCTTTTGATTTAAATGAAGAAAAAAAAAAAAGGAAAATTTGTTTATCATGATTATTTTTTTTTTATTAATGATAGCTATTATTTAAAAGGTAATTCGTAAGGGCTTATTTTTATCCTGAATCTTAAAAAAATTTTTAAATGATTTAATGGTTTTTTTTTTTTTTTTTTTTTTTTTTTTTTTTTTTTTTTTTTTTTTTTTTTTTTTTTTTTTCTTCCCTTCATTCTGAAAGGCTTAGCTTCTATTGTTAAAACCAAAATTTCATTTCAGATTTTATTCATAAAGAAAAATATCTGAAATAATTTTAGTATATTCACGTGGGATAAAATATAAAACTCTCTTTCCGAATTTGGTATGCAAAACTAAATTAGTATAACATTTTTCAAAACCTTCTGTTGGTACAAATTTGAAATTATTAATTTCATTATAAAAAATCCTTTCATTTGTAATATTAGAAGTACCTTTTTTCTTTTCATTTTCTTTTGTCTTATATTTAATAAATATACCATCTGTTTCGAAATATAATTTACAATCATTTCCATTTGTATCATATATTTTAAATCTTTTTGGTAATGATTCTTCTTGTTTCTTTGTTTCAAATACAATTCGTAGTGTTGGTGGTCCTTTTTTAATTATATCTTTTCTAAATGTTTCCTGTTGAGGTAAGAAAAATCTCATCATTTTTGCTAGCGTTGTAAAAATAAAATGATGCGATTAAAATTTTGAAAATTTTCTCTAATTTTGAGAGACCAAAATTTTGTCCGGCCAAATATTTTGATAATTGGTTGGATAACTAAGAAAACTAATGCGAAGTTAACTGATGGCAATTCAAAAAGTTAACTAAATTTGTATTAACGAACAAAATATATTTAACTTATTTAACCAAATAAATGATGTTTTTATTTATAAATACTAATATTTTATTCTAACAAATCAATCCCTTTTAAAAAGTTAAAGATAACAAGCTTTTTTATCAAAAAGTTTATAAAAAAACAAATTTTTTTTATGAGTGAAATTGATGAGGATTTCTTGAAGGAGGAGGAAGAAGAAGACAGCGAAAGAATCGTTATTCGAAGCGATACAGACGAAGAATTGGTTTCATTAACAAAGGATATTTCTACCAGATTGCAAAAAACAAACGAGAATTCTACACAAGAAATCGAAGAAGAAGAAGAAGAAATTTTGCAGGAAGAAAATTGCCCGCCAAATTCCGATTCAAATTTTAATTCAAATTCAATGACTCTAACAAATTCATATTCAAATTTGAATGAAAAAATAAAAACACCAAAATTAATTATTTCAAATCCAGAATTATCAGAATCATTTCATCCTCCTCTCTCGCCAACTCCATTAATACCTATATCTCGATATTCTTCACCAACTTCACTTTCTTTGCAACATTACGATAATTTTGATATACGTCCAGTTTTAATAACATTAGTTAAATCTCCACTTGATAGCAATATTGATAGAGAAAATAAAATGCCTCCATTAAATAATCATGCATATACAGATTCTACCAAAGAAAAGCAAAGGAAGAATTCAAAACGTTCTAAAAGTCTTCAAAGATCATCCAAAACAAAGCGTAGTTCTGACTATAATGAACCAGAAAAAACAGAAGTCAAAGAAGCCTTAGAACTCTTTATTAAGAAAGATCAAATTCCAGAACCTGGAATTCGTTTAGATGTGATTTCATTGGCACGTCGAGAAACAGTTGATGCGACTTTAAACGAAGATTACGATCGAGCAAACGATCTTAAGCGAGCTATTGATGTTATTACTCAAATAATGCAAAGAGATAAAGCCAATTTTTCAGATGCAAATATGACCAATGAATTAAAAGGTCGGCTTGAAGAAGCAAAACTTTCGCAAAAAGAAATAGAATCACATTATGATGAAATTATTAATCAGCAAAAAGATGAAGAAATGCATCGAAGAGAACAATTACAACAAACGCATGATGATGAAATTCAGAGATTTCAAGAATACTGGCAATCTCCAGAGGCTATGATACCATTTGCTAAGCCGTCTGTAGAATTGCTTCAAATTCGTAAAATGCAAAAAGCATATGCAATTGCTCACGATTTTACAGGTGCCAAAATGATGAAAACAAAAGCCGAGAGCTTGCAAAAAATCGAAACTCAAGAAGCCCAAAAGAGAGCTTTTACTACAATGAAAATTGAATACGAACAACTTCTCGAAAAGCATAGAAAAGAAACAGAAGTTGGAGAAATGAATTGGCAGAGGAAATTAGAAACACTGGAGAAGGTCAAAAAGGATGCCCTTAAAGCAAACGAAAATTTAGCAAGACAATTAACTTTGAAAATAGAAGGACCAAAGCGAGAGAAAAGAAAATCAGTAATGCTGCCAATAATAGAAAAAAGAGAAACTATTTATACAAATAAAATGAGAAAGATATATGCAGAATATAAAAAATGTCCAGAAAAAATGCGATTAGAACTGAAAATGGATTCTCAAAGCATTTTTAGGTCTAAGACTAGATCTGGAAAAACTCCTAGGAAAAGAAATTATGAATAATTTGTTAGATATTATATAAAGATTGCGGTAAAAAAATTATTTTTTATTTTTTTATCAAAAATTATATTTATACCCTTTTTAATTTTATACAAAAAAGCAACATTTATTAAGTAAATATTAATAATCATTAAAACCTAAAAAAAATAGATTTGATCAGATAAAAAACTGTAAATTTTAAATATTATACAAAATGAAATTCAATAATGATCATAATTTGAAATGTTATAACCATGGTTAAGGAACTTTTATTTCGAAATGAGTTTTGAGATTTCATATTTCTCTCTCTGTTGAGAAAAGCTAAGTAATTCATCTCTTTCATCTTGACTAAGTTGAATGCATTTCAACAAGACAGTCACACATTTTGTGTGTCCGCAGGCAATCGCAAACTTCAAAGGCGTCCAACCATTCTTCGATCTCCTGTCAGCAGAAGAGCCGTTCACAATCAGCGCCTCGAGTGTTGAAGGGTGCCCATAATGCGATGCAAAATGAGAAGGAAGTCTTTGCGAGTTATCGAGAGAGTTTGCAGCGATTCCTTTAAAATTCAGCAATTCGATAGCGATTTCAGTTGCACCAGTTTTTGCGGCATAATGAAGAGCGGTTTTTCCGGTTGTGTCTCTCGAATTCACATCAATCACGAGTTTGTAAAATCGGGATATTCTTAAGAAAAATTGAACGACTTCAATTGAATTGTTCATCGCTGCGTACATCAGCGGCGTGATTCCGTTATCGTCGGCTGAATTGACAAACGATGAGAAAGCTTTAAAAGAGGAATTCTCGAGATTAACAGGATCTGAAAGTCCCTTTGAATTTGCAAAAAAGTTCTCAATTTCAATAAGAAATTGTGTGGAATTAAATTGTGCAGCATGGTGAATTATTGACCTTCCTTCATCGTCTGCCAAAAGTGTGATGTCAATACCATGTGATATGAAAAATTCAAATGTTTTGATGTTGTCAGAAATCGCTGCTTGATGTAAAACCGTTCCTAACCGCCAAACTCTTTCAATTAAAATTGACTGCGGATCGTCGCCTTTAAGTGAATCATACAAATATTGAAATAAATCATTACGATGAAAAAGTGCAGCAATATGAAGTGTTCCTTTCAAATTTAAAGAACGGTTGTTATCGTTGTTTTGAATTTTCTGTTGAATGTATTGAATATTTTCAATTGAGCCTGATGCAGCGATAAAATAAGTGAAGTGATTATCGTTATCATCAATCATTGTGAAATCAATTTGACCTTTCTTGAGGTCAAATCGATGAGTTTGGAAAAAAGCATCAATCATTGATGCTGCTGGGCGATATTGAAGAAATGGACAAGTGCAAAAGATTGATGGCTCTATTATTTCTAATATTTTTTCATTGTCATCTTCATTTTCAATTTCGTTATTATTTTTTAAATATTTCTTCTTGTTTACATAGAAATTGTAGTTATAACAATTTTCTCTCAACCTTTTCAATACTTTACAATTATCATTTCTGAGTATTTTGATGTTGGTTTCAATGTTAAAAAATAACGTTGAACAGTCTGATGATTTAACAAAATGCGATAGTTCGTTCAATTTGTTGTTCAAGTAAACTGGATGATGCTCTTCAATCTCTGGAAGAAACCAAATGACGAAAAGGAATAGAAAATTGGAGGAAGATTCACTTTCATTATTAAAAATCTTTTGAAATGCATCAAAAATCAAAGAAAAATCGTCATAAAACGACATTTCAAATAATTTATATAAAAACGCCATTATATATGTTTTCTCTTCTATATTTATATCGTTTTGATAAGTACGGAATGCAGTTGATAAAAATGAAATTTTGAGTTTGTCTTTTATTTGAATTTGCTTTTCTTCTGTCAAATGTATTCCTATTTTTATTATTAAATTTGCAAGTTCATTAACTTTATCTGACCTATATGATAAGCATTTTAATAATTCATTGATAAATAATGAAACTAAAAAATCTGATTTCATAATGAAATCTTCAATAACTCTTCTAGCAATCGAATCGATTTTATCCATAGTTATATCGTAAATATCATTTAAAAAATCATTTTGGTTCATGAATTATAGGACAAGAAAATTAAATATTTATTTGTTCATCTCCTCTGAAAAAATTAATTCAAAAAAAAAAAAAAAAAAAAAAAAAAAAATTGTTTGCTTATTTGTTTGTTCATTTCAACAACAAAAAAGATAATAGCGATTTGATAAATTATATATATAATGTTTCATTATATTGATCAAAATGACAATAATGAATGTGAGCATTTACGCAGAAGAATTCGCAAAATTGAAAAAAGAGTTATATTAACAAAAGGTACTACAATTGGCAAATACGAAATTGAAGCGTGCATTGGAAGAGGGGGATTTGGCGACATATATGGTGCTAAAAAAGTAGGTGAATCAAAGATTTATGCTATCAAACTTGAAGAAATACCTCCTGAGAGAAAAAGGAAAAAGAAAATTCATAAATTAAGTTTATGCAGAGAAATAAGATATATAAGAGATCTTCATGATTCTTTGGATATTCCTCATTTTTATGAATCTGGAATTACTGACAAATATGTATTTCTCGTCATGGAGCTTTTAGGTCCATCGCTATCAAACACTAGAAGAGAACTACCTCATAAAAGATTTTCGCTTTCCACAACTTTACGGCTTGGTATTAAAATGTTACGAATTATTCAATACATTCATCGTCATGGCTATGTTCATTGTGATATTAAACCAGGAAATTTTCTTCTTAGACCTGATTGTCTTCACTTTCTCGTTCTTATTGATTTCGGACTTATGAAAAAATATATTGACCCTGAAACAAAAAAGCATGTACAAATGGAGTTTCAAGCTGGGTTTAACGGTACAATAAAATATGCTAGTCCGAATTCAATGATGGAGAAAACTTTATCAAGAAGAGATGACTTGTATTCTTGGATTTATACACTATATGAATTAAAAAATGGTCACCTTCCTTGGGAAGGAAAGAAAAGAGATGAAATGATGCAATTAAAGCTTCAATTTTCATCTATGTCTTATATTAATACATTACCAAGTGAATTACAAGAAATATATCAATATATATCTTCACTAAATTTCGAAGAAGAGCCAAACTATGACTGGATTGTTGACTCAATTCTAAAAACAATGAACCGAAAGAAAATAAGTACAACTGATCCTTTTGATTGGGAAATGCTTTCAACTAACCACGTTTTATCCTTCTCTCCAATTGCAGAATTACCAAAAGCAACATGGTGTAGAGTTCAAAATCCAAAACCAATTTTGTCCAGACCAGGACAGCCCAATTATTCAAGAATCAGAAATAAGTTGTGCCATATATGTTGTATGTGCTATTATTCATGATAATTTTTATCAATATTACCCTTATTTGTAGATAAACATATAGATTTTAGAATTAAAAAATTTTTATAATCATCAATTTTTTTATTTCTTCAAAAAATAAAAATGTAAAAAACTAAAATGAAGTGATTAGTCAGTGGCTTACTAAGCGTTATTCAAAAAACTAATCAGTCATGAGAAACATGATAAAAAGCTCGATAAATATTAAATCTTTAAACGCCAGAAAAATTGATAGTGAATAATGAAAATTTTGAATTATAACACTAAAATTTAATTCAAAATAAAATAAAAAAAAAATCGTTATTTTAAAAAGATGAAAGGAAAAAAGTACAAAGGCCCGCTTACAGAAATAGCATCGCATTTAAAACAAAAAACTTTTGATATGGAAGAGCTTGTTGCAGATAATATTGGACTCGAAGAGATTATTGAAGATGATTTAAAGCAATTTCCAAATCTTCAAGCTCTTTTTATACCTAGAAATAAGCTTAAAGTACTTAATCACCTGGAGAGAAACTTTAGAATCACTTTTTTAGACGCCCGGGATAATCAAATAACTGATATTGACTTGCCAAAACAAGAATTTATTAGAGAATTATATTTAAGTGGAAATCTTTTACATGATTTTGATAGCATATTAGCCAAAATGTCGCATATGAAAGATTTAGAAACATTAGACCTGAGAGGAAACCCTTTAACTCTTGAAAAAGGATATAGGCAAAGTTTCATTGCTCAATTCCAATATTTAAAAATTTTAGACGGTATCGAAGTTGTTCGTCCTCCGAAGAAAAAAGGCTCACGTACTCCAAATCCAAATTACACTAGATCTAATTCAAATCCTAATCAAGTTGGCACAGACTTTCAAAACGTTTTAAATTCTTCTCCACAATCATCAGCAACTGATCAAACTGATGTAAATAAAAATAATTTAACGACGCCAATGAAAACTGCACAAAATTTGAATACACCAGCATTATCAAAGTCAGCCTCTCCTAAACCAGAAGCAGAAGATAGTTCAATTCTTTCATCAACTGAAACAAGTTCGGAAAAAAGCGCAGAATCCAACAATCAGTCAACTCCTACCAAAAATAATCAATCAGATAATTTACATTTATTGTCGAAAACTACAGAAGCACGTAAAAAAAGGTCAAAAAGTGTTCTTCAGTGCCTTCTAACTAGACCACTTTCATCTGCAGATGCGATTGTTAAAATGAAATCTGATCGAATTCGCTTTAAACAAATGCAGAAGCAAAAGCAAATAGAGGAAGAGCAAACAGCTGTTGCTCGAAAGAGGAAGGAAGAATACGAGAGAAAATCAAAATGCCCACCTCCATTGCCAGATGCTCTACTTGAACTAGAAAAGAAATCAAATACAAATAATTCTGAAAAAAAGCCAACAGTAAAAAGAGCCTCAACAAGAATGTTTATTAAGGCGCCAGTAATTCAAGAACTTGAGGAAGTTCCTTATGAATTAGAATTTGCGGTGAAGCTGAATCCAAAATTGCCAAATATTTTCAATAAGAGAATGACTTATGCAGCTGTTTATCCGAAGGAATAATTGGAGGAAAAGTTCTTTTTGTTTCTTTTTGTTTTTTTCTATTTATGTTGTTGTTTTACATTTAATAAATTCTTATAAATATAATCAATGAAGATTATTTAATTTTTTTTATAAAAATAGAATTTATGAAAAGAGAATTACAAATTCGTGAAACAGAGATAATATATGATTATTTATTAATTAACAAATTAGTGATTTTTAATTGTTTAAATAAAAAACATTTGAAAATCTAGACTTTATAAACAATGAAACTTCTTCAATTTCGAGCAAAGTTTGGGAAAAATGAATAAATAAGGCTTAATATTTTAGGGATGCATGAAAGAAATATACCTGAAAAAATATGAATTTCTAGCATTGATGAATATATTTTTGAACGGTTTGATTTAAAAGTTTGGCAATAAATCCAACCAATTGATAAAATCAACAAATTTGATGGAATTGCTGTGATTCCAAAAGCGATTTCACCAATTGGATTAACGAGCTTGGTAATTTTCTTTTTTTTCTTTTTATCATTTTGCTTATTTGGCTTCATCAAAGTAATTAATTTCAATTGAAGAAGTCTTTTTGCACAGAAATATGAAAGAAAACTTGAGAAAATTGCAGAGCCTATTAAGAATAGGCTAGATTGCTTTGGTGTCAGAAATTTCTTAGATATAAGATATAATATAGAAATTACAATATAAATATGATGCCAGACGGTTATTAAAAAGTTTGATATGTTTGAATATATTGTTTCAAGAATAGGAATTGATCCTTCTATATCAAAAATTGATATAGGTGGATTTGTATATTCATGAAAGCAGCTCGCAGATGTTGTAACTGAGTGAGCAAAAGAGAAGTATTGTAAAAAGTCAAGAAAATAAATAAAATAAATGCTTTTGAAAAGTAATTCACCATCTCCAGTTGACTGTAATGCTTCATTTGTCTGAAGAATAAAAAATGTTACAAGGATTGAAATAATTGCTAGAAGAAAAGACAAAAGTTTGTTTGATAATTTCAAACTAGTAAGATAAATTGGGAATAGAGAACATGCAAAGAGCAAAGCATCTGGATCTTGGTTCTTTCGTATAAAAGTGATAAAAAAATATCCTAAAGAAAAGCAAGGCATTGATAACGAGAAGAAAAATGAACGAATATATGGTATATTTATCAATTCAGCTGGACTAAGCATAACATTATATTCTTGTGAAACTATGTTGCCAATTGGAATAACATGATTATTAAGAATTTTAATTGATTTTAAATGATGAAAAAGTAAGGTTCCAGGACCTATTGTCATATGCCATCCTATTACAAAGAGCAAAATATGGGGAATGAATGCTGAGAGCTTTTTTATGAAAATATTCATTAATAAAATGATTTTTAGAAGCTAAAATTTTTTGGATTGAAATTTTCTGAGTCATTTCAATGCTTGACCTGAATATCTTTTTTTCAAAGGATTTTTGAATTCTTAGAAGTGGTTGGAAAAAAATTGGCAGAAGCTTATAAACTTAAAATATAAGAAGCACTTATGATATCAATTCGTTTTATGAATTATTATGCATTTTTGACTGCTGTATTTTGCTAAATAAAATGATTATTCATTGATGTATGGTAAGGTTTTTTTTTTTTTTTTTTTTTTTTGATAAATTGTTTAATTCTAGTATAAATAAATATATATATGAATTTTAAAAATGAATATTAATATAAAATTACGAAAATATTTTTGTGAAGAAATATATTTTTATTTTTTGATTAAAAATGAGAAAATCGTTACTATAAAACATTCATGCTCAAAAAGTTCACTCTATTGAAAAAGTTTTGATTATTTTTTGAATAACACTCTCAAATTTCAAACATCTTTTTATGAAGATAAATGGTCGTGTAAATTGAGAGAACCTTTACCTTTTTTAATATCCTATTTCAAAAAAAGCATGCCTCCATTAAAGATCGAATCCTAGTTGTCCATATTCCACCTGGACAAAGTGGGAAGTGGAGGATGCTAGCACTTGCGAAAGAATATATGTTTAATTAAAGATTATGCATTGCGGAAGATTCGAGGGATGGAGCTCTCCACTTCTAAAAATTTCATATAATTTATATACAAGTTTTATTTTTCAAATTAGAATTAACTGTTTATTGAATGTTGTGATGAAAATTTAAGTTTTCCAAAAAAAAATTAACGTATTTTATTGAATTCATCAATTTTAATGATCTGAATTTTCTATGAATTGAGAAATTAAATAAGAATATAGACTTGCAACTTAAAATTCATTCTTATGGATTCTGATATTATGCCATGATGCTTAAAGAAAAGTTTCGCTATGTGCTTTAATAAATTATTGCTTTAATTACTAATGATAACATTGCCCAATAATTTTAATGATTTTCATCTCATTTATCAATTATCAAACATTTTTGTTTTTTATTAGCAAAAGTTTTCGAAATTTGATTAACTCTGTTTATTATTAAAAAAATATAAAAATAATTTATGTATATAAATATCTTGCAAAAAAAAAAAAGCATTTATATCTAAAACAAATTTTAACAAACAGGTGAAATTGCATCTGAAAGGCTAATAGCAACAAGCCATAATATGTTGGCCCTGAACATAGTATCTATTTGAAGTTCATTTTCATCTGTTTTTCGTACTGCTATGTAGTCTTTGTCCTGGTGACGACTATACAAGATCATATTTCTCATTGATTCAATATAAAACTTATTTCCAAAGTTAAAAACAGGTTTATCATCTGAATTCAATGGAGGGTCTCGGCTTCTGAGCCTTTGTGGTTTTTTATCTGCTGATGAAAACATAAAATTAACTATTGCTGAACGGAATAAATGCCTTGGCGTTGGTTGAAATTTGATTGTTAATAGTTCAGGACCACGTTGATTATATTTTTTAAAAGAGTAGTCATTATCACCTATCACAAGGGCTGCAACTGAATCTGTAGAACCTGGGGTATAAATATCGAAAACGTTTGGGCTTTTTTGCTTTTGTTTAGCTTCAAATAAAACCTTCCTTGACATATCTGAGAACAAATAAACAGCTGATCTTCCTGTTCTCCTATATTTTCTTTTGGTAGTTAGTATGTAGGTAGGATAAGATTCGACTACAATATTTCGAGTAACGAGTTGACTTTTTTCTTTTCGAATTGAAATTTGATTAGCAGAAAAATAACTTTGCCCTGATGAAATATTTTGTGAGCATGTTTCAGGAACATGAAAAGAACTTTCGACATCTTCAATTGTGAAAGGATCATTTTTAGGCTCTGCTTGATTTATATCATTACCTGCATCCTTAGTATCATTATCATCTGATACGTCAAGTTCAATTTTAGGATGACGGTGCTTCTTTGGTTGATGGATTGTCGTGATCAATTTAAAAAATTGGAGAGATAATTGAAAATCAATTTAATTAAATTATTTCAAAGATTGAATATACATTCAAAAAATCAATTAATTATCTGGATATTCGATAAACACTCAATGAAGAATTTTGCTATTTATAATTGCTCAATTTCCATTAAATAATTAAAACAAATATAAAATAATCAATACAATTATAATTCAATACAAATCTATGATTTTTTGAAAAGATAATTGAAATAATAAAAAATTTAAACAAAAAGTATTATAAAACAAAAACATATTTCATGATTAGTTTGATTTTAATATAATGCGAAATTAAAAATAATCGGAAATTTTGTAAAGTTCGGAAATATTTACCAAAGATATCAAAAACTAATGACTTTTTAAGTTATACTTACATTGAAATATCGTTGAATTGTATAATTGTATTTCAATGAAATAATAATTTGAAAAATCAATCATTGTTTTAACCAATTCATGTTTAATGGAATGAAAAAAAATAAAAAAAAAAAAAAAATTACAATATAATGAAAATTTTTTTCATTTCAATATCTATTTCAAACCTTAATCAAACATTATCGAGACGTCTGTATTTGAATGTGTACAGTTCAAAAATATATATCGGCTATTGATTTTTATACTTTTTTTTCTAAAAATTTTGAGCTATAGTGATTCTGAATGTATGGCTGAAGTCAAATTTATCAAATTGATAATGGCAATAATAAATCATCAAAATATAATAAATTCATTAAAAAATATATTATATATCAAGAAAATCGGATTTACCGATATGTGATATGAAAATGTAAGTACCAAATGAGCAATATTCCATTTTCATTTAGAATTGCTTTATATGGTGATTCAAGGGTTGGAAAGCATTCTATGCTCAATTCAATGGATGCAATACAAATGAGTCACGATCAGTTAGAATATTTTCGAGTTGAGACAAAACAAGAAATTCAAAAGAGAAAAATTGTACTTGAAATTTTTTATCCATTAGATTCAACAAATATGAACAAAACCGTTCATTATCATGCTGCTCTCTTTTTATACGATACAACTGATTCTTCTTCTTTCAATAATATACAGAACACGATTAAAGAACTCGAAAAGGATAAAAATGCTGATTGTAAATTTTTTGGCGTTGGGACTAAAAAAGATCTCGCAACAGATAATAATTCCAAAAAAAAGCGATTATCTGGTGTTAGATCTTTTATCGTAAATACAAATGACAAAGCTGAAATTAGTGATATGACAAAAAAAATTACTAATTCATTAATTACTATATATCAAAAAGATGTAATGAAAATTTGTTTAGAAATTACGAAAGAGCTTAAAGATCATCCATCTTCGTTTTTAGTAAGAGAGCCGGTGAAAGCTGAAGGACAATATGGTGATTATTATGATGTTGTCAAAAACCCTCAATTTCTATCAACAATAATCAAACGACTAGAAAATGATGAATATCAATCTGTTGAAAGTTGGCAGCAAGATATAGAGCAAATAAAAGTAAACTTTCAACTTTTTAATGGAGAATCTAGTGAAGCAATGATTTTTATTAATGAAATGTTTGAAGTTTATAAGAAGCTTTTGAAGAAATTACCACCATTTGGAATGAACAAAATTTCTAGTAGAGTTAATTCTAAAATTAAAGAGGTTAACGAATTATGTGATGCTCCACCACCTGAAATGCGAGAAATGTTTCCTGAAGGAATTGTATATACAGAAACTGATATGAAGCCATTTACGGATGAAGACGAGAGTTTGTTGGTATCTGAAATAAATGAATTGTCTTCTGTTGAAGATACACTGGAAGTATCGCAAATCATGGATTTTTTTAATGTTAAAAAAAAACTTAATGGTAAATATCTTGAAGTTGATGTAAATAATTTGCCAAATGAAGCAAAAACTTACCTAAGATCTTTTGTTCGATCAAAAGTCAGAGCAAAGAAAGCATAGTAATAATTATTTTCCAGTCTAATTATTTGTTTGAAATATAAATTGATTAAAAATAAATCTTATGGTTAAGATTTAATACATAGATTTTTTCTATCTTATTTATGAAATTAACCGTCAACTAAAAAGAGGTAATATAATATGTATCCAATATGCTTTATCAAAGTTCAAATTGATTATATACATTTTTTTTCTATGAAGAAAATATGGTGCCTTTAAGACCATCTAATAAATTAATATTAATACTATGGTACCAATAATTATGATATCTGATAAAAATCAAAAGTACGAAATGAGTGCAATTTTATATGATGAAATGATTTAAGTATAAAACTATATCATTCCTATTCAAAAACATTATTGTTACATTCATTTGAGTGTAATGATGTTTATGATTAGGAATGTTAAAAACTCCAAAAAGAATCAAAAAAGAATCAAAAAAGAAAAAAACGTTATTTTGATTCTGAAATGATTTTTTAAATTCAATTAAATTAAAAGACGATTTATCAAAAAGTTTGGATTAATAATTTGTGATATATTATTTGTATCAATATAAATTTGTTTTTCTTATAATTTTTTATACTAAAATAAATGCTATTAAAGTTAAGTCATATTATCTTACAACGATTAAAATTCTCAGAATCCATTTTTTAAACAATTGAATGAATGCTAGTTTAATCATTATACCCAAAGCGACAAATCCAGACAATATTGGTTCAAATGCTTCAATCAAAAACAAGAAATTATCTATTTATAATATTTTTATCAAATATTTGACGTCTACTGGAAAAGAAATAAAAGATAAAAATATTGCAAATATGTTTAATAGCATTAATAATAAAATAAACAAACTTCTCAAAAAAAATGTTTTCAAAAAAAAGAGACCACCTTCCAAAGATGACATTAATTTTCAAGATTTATTGCAATCAATCGATTTAAAACAAATTGATTTCTCTGAATTCCAGGAAATTTTTGAAGTTATATCGAGTAAAGAAATTAACTCACTACCTAATGATTCTTTAAACATAATATTTACTCAAACCAAAAATGCAAATGGAGCTTTACCCACAAATATTGAAGTTTTTTTATATAGATATTTGATCATAAACATATTTAATACCGATAGTTTAGTGCACGACAAGGATGAACAATTTTTGAGTTTACTTAGCTTTTTATTCAGTATTCCACTTACTTTTATCGAAGAAGCAATATTTTTATTATCGATTGTTTTTAATGATCTTACGAATACAATTAATGTACATATTTCAAATGAAGGTCATTCCATCGATTTAGAATCTAATCAATTTATCGAAAATTTATCGAAAATTTGCATTAATTATTTATTTGATGAAACTCTCACAAACCAGCAGAATTTCACAACATTTGAAATGCAATCATTTCTTCAAGCTCATTTTATTGAACAAATAATATATTTTGATCAAAACTCAATTTCTCATTTAAAACATGTTATAAGCGCATTAACAAAGATTAACATATCAATATCACGTCATGATATTCAATTTTTTTACGGACCTCTTATAAAAACAACATCATATTTTATCAAAAAGTCATTAAATCAAATTTTGCTGCAAGAACAAAATAGCAACAATGATAATCTAACAATAAGCTTTATTTTCTTTTTAATGGACAAAATGTTTTTAATTTCTCACGAACTTGTTAAAATTAATAATTTTAATAATGATTTTACGAAATTAATTGAATATCATCAAAAAATGTTTGATGGCATTCCAGTAGATTTTGCTGTTTTTATTGACTATTTAATTGATACCAGCAAATGGACAAATTCCCTTCAGCAAGAAATTTTTTCAAAATTTTCAGAAAAAGAGAAAAATTTATTCAACAACGATAAAAATTACAAGGAAACCGATTCATCCATCATTGAATCAACGAACCAACATTTCTCAAATCTCCAGCAACTGTCAACTGACATAATTCGGAAAGATCTTCGATCGATCGTTGAATATACTTTAATTTCATTCAACAACGATGCGGCCCATCTAAACAAATTCATTAAACAAGTCAATAATTATGAGCACAAGATACTTTTGATCATTCTACTCAAAGAATTAACCTTTATAATTTTGAATCAAATAAGAGAAAGCAGAACGATGAAATCCGCTGCAAAAATGCTCATTTTAATGAATGTTCTTCTGAATCTCTCAACGAAGGACTTCGCTGATTACTTCAATTTTGTGAGTGTCTCAAAAAGTTCTAACGATACAACTTTTTCTGAAGATCTATTCAATATTTTTGTATTTGATGAGAAATATTTTTACTTCACAAATCCAACCCTCAAGTCATCTGTTTTGTACGCCTTCTTGAGCTACAATGATAACGACTCCCTGTTCAACATTGTTGAGAATCTGCCATCCGACCTTGAATTGTATGAAAATTTACGAAAGTCGATTCTTTCGTTATATTGCAAGCATTTCCAAACTTTTTCAGAGACCTTTATTGACCTGATCACGAAGAAAATCGACAATTCAGTACAACCGCAAGTATCGAACTTTTTCATATCGATGCTACGGTTATTCTATCAAATTCAGCCTGACTTGGCCATTAAAGCATTGAATTCGTCCCTCTTTTTTGACACTTTTTCAAGCAAGTATCTGAAAAGATTGAGAAGCTACTACATCTTCTACGAACAGTCTGAATCACAGTCAACTGTTGCTGACTATGTGCAAGCTTATCGATACAACTCGATGATGCTTATTGTCCAATTTTCACAGAAACCGTCACACATTCAAGCCTTATTTTCATCATTAACCGCCATTGATTTCATTTTCAATTACGGGCTCTTTGAAGAGGACTACTTCTCCCTCCTGATTGAAATAATCAAGCAGGCCTTGAGCTCGTTTGAAACAGCGTCATCTGTTGATCTAATCAACTACAATCCGGACGTTGACAACATCATCACGACGTACGTTACAACCATTCAAAATCTTGCCGATAGTGTCAATAAGAATCCAACCGTCAAAGATTTGAAAGGGAACAACTTTGACTACTCATCGTATTGTTTGAATGTTTTACATAACCTTCTGACGGTTTTTGGTGAATGCATTTACCATAAACCGTCGGTGTTTGCTAATTCATTAGTGAACAATTTCTTCCCCTCAATTATTTGTGAGATCCCTAACAAAATTTTGCCGATAGACAACCAAAAGAAAGTGGATATCATCAACGACATCCTGTTCATTATTTGTGGACTAACGAAGGACAACGATGAATTTAAGAAGAGGTTTGTTCGATCAATGAAGAAGCAAAAATTGGCACAAATTTTGAATTCAATTGAATTGGACGATCAAACCGTCAAATTTCTTCTCATGTTAATTTTTGAGAAAGAAATTGACCTTGCCGATAAGAATATCGTTGCCGATATCAAGTATAACAAGGCACTGCCGTTCCTTCACGTCGCCTTGTTGAATAGGAAACAGTACTACAAGATATTCATGATGATTTACGAGATAACAATGCAGTCTTTGATGAACAAGATCCAAATTTACAAGTCGAAGTTGTTGAGCTTGTTTATTGTTGAGATTCAGAAATATCCTGACTTTAGGAAGATGACATTAGAACAGCAATCAAACATTGATTTGATGTTCAACACATTCCAAGCCGTCACTTCTAGTTTTTGCAAGCCACGGACTCTCCTTGAAGTACTAATTACGCTTCAAAAAAGGGTCAATAATCAAAGGCCATGGTATGTATCCAAGTTCATCAAAATATTCAATATTATATTGAATAAAAGTGACGAAAACGAGAAAATTAATAATAAAATTGTTCGGCCAAATTCGTCCTCAATTTCCACATCTTTCTTCCACTTTAACGGAAATCAAACAGGAATTTCAATTCCTAATTTCTCGATTTCTGACAAGGAAGAATTCACTTTTGTTTGCCGTTTTCAATTGGACAACAATTACAATAACACAAGCATAAGCAAGCCAACATTATTATATTTCACAACAAGCGACAATAAGTTCAAGTTATTCTTTGAAAAAAGCGTCCTTTCGATTAAGCATAAAAGCAACCCTACCAAATCGAAAGGAAAAGTGACATCCGATATAGAAAAAGTTCATTATCCGTTTATGCCAAATTTGTGGTACACGATGGTATTGAAGGGGACATCGAATGACAAGCTAGAATTGTTTATTAATTCTAGTGACAAGCCTGTTCATTCACTGCCCATTAAGCATTGCACGCTTGACACCATTAACTCGTTCACTGTTGCCAATTCGTCCATAGAAAAGCAGAAAGGATTGTCATGTAACGTCAGTGTTATTTACTTCTTTAATAAAGCAATGTCAACTGACAAAATCAAAGAAATAATGTCATTGCCGATCAAGTTTTGTGACCTTTTCACACCATCTAATCAACTCTTGTATCCAGACTTGCCACGTGCATTGTTCAATGACGATAAATTTGAGAAATCGTTACTATTTTGTTATAATGCTAACATGTACGATGGTCAAGTGGCAGTGAATTTAGTTCGTGGAAATGAAAGCATTGCTACTGTTAAAGGAATAAATGTTCCTTACAATTCTTCTTTCACTGGTGCAATTACAAGTTTAGGCGGAATAACCGCTTTTCTTCCTTTGTTAGAAATCATTGATTTGGCTCCTTTTGGAACAAACAGTTCCGAAGAAGATGGAAGATCTTTATTGAATATGATTTTAGAAATTTTTATTTCATTGAATCATTGTTCAATTGATTTTGAGAATGAATTTTGTAAATCTGACGGAATTCAAGCTTTTGCACATTGCATTTCAAACATTTCTAAGAAAGACATTGACAAGTTCAGTCTTCCTCCTCTTTACAACTTCTATTTTTCATTCAATAATGAAATCAATCAAGCAATATTTCTTCAAGCATTCTGGTTTAATTACAATGTTTGGGATAAAATGCCAGTTGAGCAGCATTCATTTCTGTTAACGAATTGTTTACAAAAAATTTTATCAAAACATTATGAAATCTTTAAGAAATACATCTCTTATTCCTTCTTGGTGTCAATGTTTAAAGACATACCTGATGATAATGTTAGAGACGTCTATTTCACGTTCATTATCATGTATTCTAAATATTACTTTATTAAAGAAGATCAAAAGTTCTTTCTTCATTTATCATTCACGTCGAAAGGTGTATTTCAAGGCCAAATTTTGAAGACATTTTATGCAATCATGGAAAGTGGTAATGAATGCTTTTATAGATTGTATGGTACTAATGTGTATAGCAATTTGATTGCTTTATCAACTTCGTCCAATGAAGAAACTAGAATTTATGTTGTTAAGATTTTGGTATGGATGAAAAATAGCAATAAAAAAGAGCCGATTCCATTAAATTTGGCAATTTTAAGTTTCATTAAGACATTGAATTTTGAGAACATAACTGATCGTTCCTGGATTGAATTAGAAAAAATGGTTCTTGATGAAAATAAAATGTCAGAAAGAATAGTTGAATTGTTACCTTTATTTGCTTGCTATTCGCATTTTGTTGATCCACAATTGCCAAATAATTTCATTACAAAATTATTTGAAAATTCAAAGAAAAATCATGACAATTTCAAGTTGATTTTATTATCACCAAACTGGGTTTTGAATTTATTTTATATTTATTTAAATTCTAAGAAACCAATCATTGACCTTTCTGATAATCATTCATTGATTGATTATTTCCAAAACATTTTCATTTATTTGCTGACTTCTCAAAATTTGGACGAATATCGAAATTCATTGAACGAATTATATCTTATTCAATACATTCATAACATTGAAACATCTTTGTTTATTCGACAAATTTTTAATGGCATTCTTCAACGGCAAGAATCAGAATCACCATATGTTTACAAAGTAATTCTTCCTGATATTTTTGCTGTTTTGTTTTATATTCCTTCAATCAGCTTTTGTAATGAAACAATCATTCGTTATGATCATCAAAAAGATGATTTGAATTGGATTGACTATATCTCAAAATTCAATTTCAATTCAAAATCAACTACAAAAAGTAGAGCTGTAACTTTTTCAAAGGATGATTCAGCTGAAAACAGCAGTCAAAATGCGATTCATTATTCATCGAGTGACAGTCTTATAAAAATTAAAATTGACTTCTCAAATTTGAAAGGAACAACTGGAATGAGAATCAATTCAGAAGGTAAATGGTCGGACGTTGTATTAGCTGAAACTTTTTCTAAGAGATTCATTGAAATCTTAAAATCTTTACAAGGAAAACAAGTTGATAAAGTAATGACAGTTTCAGGTCACAATTCATATAAATTGTCCATCTCTTGTTTTGACTTCTTCACGATCATTGAGTTCATTTTGATAAATGTTGGCAAAAATGCATTTGACACGACTTTTTCTTTGGTTAGTCAGCAATTTATCAAAAGTTCACCAAACAAGAAACAAACATTACAAATCATTTGCTATTTAGTGTCACAAAACATCATTGATAATAGAAGTGAAATATTATTCAATTGCATCAAAACTGAATTTCCGAAAGAAGTTGACGGTTTTATCAAATATGTAAAGAAAACTTCACCTGATGAAGATGTCAGAAATAAATTGAATGAAAAAAGTGTCCAACTTAAATTTTTTGAGTACTTTTATAAAAGTGTTGATATTTTTGAATTAGTTAACAATGATTGTGTTAATTATTTCAAGAATACAAAAGAATTGAATGATCTTGCCAAATCAGCGTTAGACATGATTCAGCAAGAGTCACACATTTTAATGCCCAGATATAAATTTGTTCAACATTTCACTGATTTGTATCCATTCATTCGACTAAACATGAAGAACATTTGTTTATCGGCATATAAAAAAGTGTCACAAGAAATTATTGGCTATGAAAGTGGAACAGTTGAAAGAACAAATCTTCATTGGAGAATCAGTAATCGTGTTGATTATGAATTCCGTAGAATTTATCTAAAAGTCAATCATCATTTTGACTATGAAAAGTATAAAAAATTGTCAAATTCAACAAACAAAGATGAAATGAATACAGCTTTACAAGCAATTTCATCATCAAGCAAAATTAAAATAGAATCAAGTAAAGAATTAATTGAAGAAGAAGAAGAACAAGATTCCGATGATAATGATGATGATGTTAATAACATAGATAGTCTTTGTAATTACAATGAAAATGACGATGAAGATGAAGAAAATGAAAAAATTTCACCAACAAATTCAAGTTCATTTGAACAAAACAACAGCAATAATAATAATAATGAAAGCAGCATTCAAATGAAACAGAAAGAGAATTATTTGTTCACTACTAAATCTGTATTAATTATGGTTTCTAAACATTTTTCAGGAAGTTTGTCAATCGATCGAAACAAGCTTGTTTTCATTGGCAAAGAAATGAATTCATTAATGAATTCGACTGACATTCCTGACAAATATCTTTCTTCAAAGAAGAAACCTGAAGAAAAAGAAGAAAACAATATCATTGATACTTCTTCAAATACGAAGACTATCCAAGTCCAGCTATCTGACATAAAATGGATTCTTTTACGTAATTATTTGCATATCAAAGAAGGAATTGAAATTTTCTTGTCAGATCAAAAATCTTATTTCTTCTTTTTAACCGAATTTAACCGTTCAACGGTCATTAATTATTTCATTAAGCATCGGAAAGACTTGCCTAATTGTTCGATCTTGCAAACTGCACCTGAAAAGATCAGGCAAATCATGTCAGAATTCAAAATAACTGAATCTTGGGTAAACGGTTACCTCTCAAATTACAGTTATTTAATTTATTTGAATTTGTTTGCAGGAAGAAGTTTTAATGACACTACTCAATATCCTGTTTTTCCATGGATTTTGAATGAATATAATAAAGATGAAATTGATTTGAATGACGAATCAATTTATCGTGATTTATCGAAGCCAATCTTGCTTCAAAATCCAGAAAAAATGGAGAAAGCTAAAGAAACATACGACATGGTTGACAATGATGATGAAGACAGTAAAATTCATAATTATTTGTTCTATTCAAATGACATGGATTTGTCAATTTTAATGCTTCGTATTGAGCCGTTCACGACGACCTATTTGAACACACAGCCGGACTTTGATGTCGGCCGTTTTCCATCGTCAATCAGCAAGCTTTTTAACGCTGCCACTGAAAAGAACGGCTTCGAACTGATACCGGAATTCTTCACGACGCCAGAAGCCCTTGTCAACAATGATCATGACATTGTTGTTGAGAACGACTCCTTCAAGAAGGCGATTCTTCCAAATTGGGTGATTGATCAGTCGCCTGCGGACTTCATCAAGAAGCATCGTCTTGCGCTTGAGAGCGCCTATGTATCGAGTCATTTGAATGAGTGGATTGACCTCATCTTTGGATTCGCCCAAACCGGACGTGAAGCAATCAACAGGCTGAACACTTATCCGCCTAAATTGTACCCGAGATACATGGCGCGTCACCGGCACCAAATCAAGGAAGATCCGATGCTTTTCCAAGATGTTCAAAACAGGGCCTTTTGCTTCGGAATTGTGCCGAATCAGCTGTTCTTTGAGAAGCATCCTCACAAGGCAACGAAGATACCGATGGCAGTCTTTGCCAACTCTGGGAAGTTCACCAGTAAGTCGGTTGATTTAACGGAAATAACGAATTCAAATTCTGACCAAATTTCTTTGAGTAATTCAAATTTGAATTTAACCGCCTCAACCGATAATTTGAGCTTAAATCCATCAAGAAATTCACCTAAACCGTTTCCTTTGTTTGTTGAAGGAAATGAGAGCGTTTTGATCGTCCTTACTTCCGATTCAAAGCTGACCGTTTATTCATCTAAGAATTCTTTCCAACATATTTTGAATGATCATTCAAAAAGTGGCCAAAACGCACAAACAAGGATGAGGGCCAACTCAACCCAGCGAGCCCGAAGATGTGCAACTGATTTGAGCAGCTTCATCCTCCTCAAAAGTCGCTTCAAAAACACCGAAATGCCGCAGAATGCGGGCGACTTTTCACTGACAAAACGGTTTTGCTTTTTGTCAAATAAATTGGTGGTCACTTCACCTTGGGAATCAGAAATCCGTGTCTTCAAGATCAAGCCCGAATACTTCCTCGATCTCATCACTCATTCATCTGCGTCCGCCTCTGACTGCATCATGCAAGACTGCCTTGATTTGACCTACAAAAAGTCCGACACTGGCGTCTTCAGCCTCTACTCGACGATACAGCTCCACTGCATGATACTGATGACGTGCAAAGCTGGACCCCGCGAATTTCTGACGGTTTCAAACGACTTTTCAATCAGCAAGTGGATCCTTCAAGCGAAGAAAAGTGACACAACAAATGACGAGCTCATCTCCACCAACAACAATTACGAGTTCGGCACGAGTAACACGCCAGAGAACTCTCTGGATTCGCCCACAACCGCCGGTGCCGCCAAAAACCAATTTAACCGCCGTGTCAGAAAAAGTAGCATCTCAACATTGAAGCTTGTTTTGCCGTTTTTGAATAGAGTGAAAATGGTCTATAAAATCATCCCCCATTCAACCAAAATCGTGGCAATTGGCGCCCTCAACAAAATCAACATTCTCGCCTCCTGCGACAAAGACAAGAATCTGATCCTTTCTAGGCTGGACGATGGAGTTTTCATTCGTTCTTTCAAAACGCCGCACAAAGTGAAGGCTCTTCTTGTTTCAGAGACGCCTTGCATTGTCATCTCGATGACTTACAAAAATAAAAATGAAGTTAATAACAATGATGACAACCTTTCATTATCAAATGACAGCACTTCGAAATACGTTACGACGATCAAAACCTATTCAATTAATAATAGTAAAAATGATAACGTAAATGAAGAACATATTGCTGAAAGAAATTTCGAAAAGAAGTTCTTGACAGCTTGGTGCTCTATTGATCTATGCTTTGGTTGCGATAATTACGTGGCATGCTGCTTTAGTGATAAATCGTTGGTGATCTTGAGTTTGCCAATGCTTTCTGTACATTTTAAGACAACTCTATCAGCAAATGCAACTTATGCAACCTTCATTAGACCATATTCTGTACTGTCTGTTTCGTGCAAAGATGGATCATTATTTAAGCTCAAATGCTAAATTTTTTTAATATTTAGCTTTTTTGTTTTATTTTCAAATTTTATTATTATATTGCAAAATGACAGTAAAAGTTTTTATGTTTCGGCTTTTATAAAATATTTAAAAAATTATTAAATTCTATTTGAAGTATTTTTTTTTTTTTTTTTTTTTTTTTTGGATTAATGAATCCCATTAATACTTATTTATTAACAAGTTAATGGTTATTAATAGATTACCAATTACAAAAATATTTTATTGGACATCAAAAAAAAAAAAAAAAATTTCATGCTAATATACAATTTTATTTAAAATTATCTGTATTAAGAACAGTTATTTGCTTTTCCATCGCGATGATTTTAGCCTTAAGTGGAGAGAATGCATATTTCATCTATGAATAGAATATTTTGCTTATTAAAAGATTATATATGAAAGAAGAGTATTTATCTGAATTTTATAGTATAAATCATTTTATTAATTCAGTAATTTCATATGAAGATA
The DNA here is from genome assembly GCA_039105265.1 of Tritrichomonas musculus. Lineage (NCBI taxonomy): Eukaryota > Parabasalia > Tritrichomonadida > Tritrichomonadidae > Tritrichomonas > Tritrichomonas musculus. The sequence continues at coordinate 1,582,720 of JAPFFF010000015.1, read as the reverse complement.
ATATTTTTCATGCAAAAGTTTGCATAAGTCGCACAAATTGAGTAAAATCTAATTGATCCATTCTTGCTCCGAAAAATGTAAAAACAGCTTCAATAAACTCTTCTGTTGTAAAAGATAAATTTAAATCGTCTGCAATTCGACAAAGAGTAGCTAACCTAACATATTTGGTATTTGTAATATTTGGATTATATCTAACAACAAATATCCACATATTAGAAATTAATGATCTTTCTGATAACTTTTCATCAGCAATTGCAGTGGTTCGGTGGTTTTTAATTGATTCGGCAAATTCAGTGAGTATCTGAATTTGGTCATCTGTTAAATTTGGATTTAAATTCGCTTCTAATGTTTTACAAGTAACTTCATCTTCAAGAAAATTCACAAATTTTTTTGAACAAATCTTTTTCTTGAAAACTTCATATAGAGAAAAAATATCTGTTAACTTCTCAAATGGAATATTAGCTCGTTTACAATAAGGACGTAATTCTTCAAACGTTATATAAGGTAATTCTGGTTTTTTGATTACTTCAAAGATTTTTCGTGATTCAATACCAACAAAATCTTTTAAAATTTCATGTCGTAATGCTCTCCGATCTTTTGCAACTTGATTCATTCCAGCCATTTCCAAATATTAAAAAACAAAATTTATCAATTTAACGTCTTTTCAAATAAAAATATATGAACAAATAAATATTCAAATTGAGCAAATTTTAAACGCATTTACTCTTTAGTTTCTAATATAATGATAAGTTTGAATGATTGTAAGCCTTCGTAGCTCAACCGGCTAGAGCATAAGACTCTTAATCTTGGGGTTGCGGGTTCGAGTCCCGCCGGAGGCTAATTTTTTTTATCCATTCATTTAATCAATATTCAATTAATAAAATTTATAATACTTGACAGCATGGCGTTCTATTGATCTATGCTTTGGTTGCGATAATTACGTGGCATGCTGCTTTAGTGATAAGTCGTTGGTGATCTTGAGTTTGCCAATGCTTTCTGTGCATTTTAAGACAACTCTATCGGTAAATTCAACATATGCAACCTTCATTAGACCATATTCTGTACTGTCTGTTTCGTGCAAAGATGGATCATTATTTAAGCTCAAATGCTAAATTTTTTTAATATTTAGCTTTTTTGTTTTATTTTCAAATTTTATTATTATATTGCAAAATGACAGTAAAAGTTTTTATGTTTCGGCTTTTATAAAATATTTAAAAAATTATTAAATTCTATTTGAAATTTTTTTTGTTTTGTTTTGTTTTTGATTAATGAATCCCATTAATACTTATTTATTAACAAGTTAATGATTAATAGATTACCGATTATAAAAATATTTTATATGACATCAAAAAAGCACATCAAAAAAAAAAAAAAATTTTGTTCATGTTAATATACAATTTTATTTAACATTATCTGTATTAAGAACAGTGATTTGCCTTTCCATAATAGCTAGACATCTATCAATAGGCAAGGATGCTGCAATTGAAACAGCTTCAGAACCAATAATTGAAGCAGCTTCATGCAATAATTGCATAGAAAACGGACCAGCAGCCGAATTTCTTAAAGTTTCCTCCAATTTTTGATCCAAACTTCTCAAAGTAGCCACAGCGTTTTGTGATTGATCAGACTTACTCAATTCCGTTATTGCCTTTTTCACTGCGCTTCTCAACGAGTTTTTCCAAGCAACGTCAATTACAGAGAGCATCTCGTTTGGCACAAAGCGAAGCCTTTTACCACTTCCTGGAATCCTAATATTGTTTATATATATCTGCCTTGACACGCACATTGTATCAAATGCGTCAGAAGTTACAGAAGCAATTGAATCCGAAAATTGGGTACAATCGAAAAAGATTTTTTCAATTTCACTCAAAGTTAATTCAGGTCTAACAGGTTTTAAAAAGTCTCTAAAGGTTCTCCAGTCCATTCGTTGGATTGAATGATCAGCCGTTGGAATTCGAGCAAATATTGTTTTTTGGAATCGCGTGTAATGTCTCTGAAAACTGTTTTGCGTATCCAAACACTTTTGATTAAAGAATTCAACAACTCGATTAAGCATTAATTCAAATACATTGACAATAGAAATCATTGGTGGTTTTCCTCGTTCTTCAATCTGGACAGCTTTGATTTGTTCATTGACATCTTTAACAGCTACATCGCCAATTATATTCGAAAACATGGCCGAAGTCAAATTATTGGCCAAAACAACTGGAACAATTGGTACATCATTATTATGATCTATCATCGTATTAAATTGGAATGGTTGAGCTTTAAAAAAGCCATAAAATTGAATGAATAATTTTAATATAGAGTCATTATATTTCCTTCTCAAAAAATCGTTCGTTAAATGAGCTAATGCAAATGTTTCTTCAGTAGCATTTAAGGAAGTCATTAAAGTTCGAGCATTATCTGCTGCTGTTTGGGGACTTTCTTCAGTTGTTAAAAGCCGTTTAGCGTAGAAATCGTCTAAAGAACAAAATGATGATTGATTCATAAATAATTGATCAAATAAATTAAATACAATCTTGGTGATTTCTTTCAGTGGGAGATTTGGATTATCTTTTTGCTTTGGAAATTCAATAAGAAGATGTTTCAATTGGGAATCTTCAACCAGATCGACTTCAGGCCCAGGTTCATGCGAACTGGCTCCTTCAACAGTTGTATTTCCTGTTGAATTTCCATGTTCTTTTATGCTTCGAGCTGAAGTTTTTGTACTGTTAGCCTCTTCACGTGATGATAGAATACTCATATTAGCAATTCCTTTAGAGATTTGAATTTGAAGTTTCTCATTTTTCTTATTCATAGCTTGAATTTGTTGCTCGAATTCAGCATATTTCTTCTCTGATTTCAGCATCTCATTTCGTTGAAATCGTAGCTGCTCTTTTAATGCGTCATTTTCTAATCGAAGATCACCAACAACATCACGAAGACCACTAATTTGATTTTCAAGCATTTCTCTTTCAAGTTTTATTTGATCTTGCGCTTTCTTTTTGTACGTTTCAACTTGTTGACGCCATTTTACTAATTGCTCTTCTAATTGTTCATGCCATTCCTTCTCCATTCTTCTTTCGAGTGACATTAACGAAATTTGCTCATTAAGATCTTTGGCTTGCGATTCTAATTCCATATTTTTAGCATCAAGAGAAACACGTAATTGATCGACTTCTTTTTTCATAATTTTAAGGCATGAATTATATTGCTTTGGTATTTCGCGAAAAGCCAAAATGAGATCGTTAATTAAAAAAGATAGAAGAGTACCTCGCTCTGTACAATGTGCTGAAACTTGACGAGTAAGTTCATCAATCGCAATCTTAAGAAGTGAGCAACGCTTATCAAAAACTTGAATTAAGTGAGCGGCATTTGTTTTTGCTTTTTGCACATCTTGCAGCTGTACTGGATCTATTCGAGTACATGCATCTCCTTGAAGTTCATCAAGCATTAATCGAACGGCGTCTGATAAATATTGAACATCTTGCCTACTATCTGGATTTGAAGATGGCCAAAGAACAACGTTCCAAGTTCCATTATTATTATAAACTCGATATCCCTGATCAGCATAATCTTTTGGAAATATTGGAAATGTTCGTACAATATGGTATTTTTTTGGAATTCGCGATATTTCTTCTGAATTATCATCAGTTTCAGATGGCTCAACAAGTTTTGTTGTCATTTCTGGAGCTTTTAAATTTTCCCCACCAAGAATTTGAGTTGATTCAAGAAGAGGATCCATTTTATATTTTTCAATTCTTCTTTTTATAACGAATTTTTTCAAAAAAAAATTGAATTTCCGAAATTTTAAACGAGCTCGTTATTTAAACTTTTTAAACACTTATTTAGTCAAATCAAAACATCAACTTGCAAATGTTTCGAAGGAGGAATATTCGATTTCGAAGAAAAAATAGCATGTTACGAATTATTTTAGCAATTTTAACTATTTCAGTAATGATTTTAGTCACTCCATTTATTGTTGCCTACTTCTACGATTTTTTTTATACATTACCAATTCGGATTTACAAAGCACCAAACAACTCATTTTACGAAATTACTGTTCCATCAAGTCATCCAACAGAAAGTAATGATGTTTTTAAGTATTCTTCTCTTGTGTCAAAGTCGATTAAAAAAAACAAATGTTTAAAGCGAAAATCAGCACGTCATGAATTTGTTCGAATACTAGGGAAAAATCTTCGACAAGAAGATATGACAGAGCCTCGATACTTAGTGATTGGTGCCTCAACAGCTCTTGGTGCTGCAATAACACGTAAATTTGCATACAAAAATCGACCGTTTATTGCATTAGGAGGAATTAATGAAATCGATTTTACAACAAAAGATGCTTTTATCCCATTCGAGAATGTGACTATTAAGCAAGCTTTTATAATTTACCAGCCACCACTCACTCGACATTCAACAACAGATGGTTCAGCTGTTTTGGATGAAATATCAGCAAAATATATTGAAGGATTATCTTCTTATTTCAATGAACGCGATATACCTTTTGTATTTGCACCAGTTGCACCAATTTCAGAAGAAACTTTAACAACAGCATTGAGATATGGCGCCTGTGTTGTTGAAGTTCCTTATTTAGTAGATAAAAACGCATTTTATGACCTTGAAAATCCAACAATTAGAGCTGTTCGTGAATGCAGAATATCAGGAAAATCAGATATCGAGATTTTTTCACCTGATATGATGTATCATAGTATTAGAGCAGATGAAGCTTCTAAATTTGTTAGACATCAAATTAAATACGAAAATGACTTAAAGAAGGGACGATTTGCAATTTATGGATCATCTAATATATCAGTTGAAAAAGCAGTTAGACTTGCTGTCAAAGCCGCAGGTCTCGAAGACTGTGAATTGACATTTCATGAAACACCTCATCAAGTATCAAAAATACCTGAAACTAGCCATTCTGCTCTTGTTGGTGAGGAAAATGAAAATGTTGAAAAAATGATTACAGATGAATATTCTAATTTTAATAGAAGTGAAAAAGCAGGTGTTTATATGTCAATTGTTGTATATGGACAAAATGATAATTTAGGATCAGCAAGTTTAATTGAAAAAACAAAAAAGTTTTTTAAAAGAATAAATAATGCTTTAATAGAAGTTCCACTTGCTAATATTGAGATCATTTTTGTAGATTATGCTACAGATACAAAGAAATATTCTTTGATTCATCAAAAATTGCTTGAAAGTTTTTCATTTGGTCCAAAAATAGCAGATAAAGTTCAATTTATAGTAGTACCAAGAGAAACTCATATAAATTTATTGTCAAATGTAATGAATACTTCGCTAAATAAAGCTTCGGTTCTTGAATATGTCGCCAAAAATATCGGAATTCAACGTGCTAAAGGTAAATTTGTAATGACAACAAATATCGAAAATTTACTATCTGACGAGTTATTTGAGTTAATCGCAGCTCGCCAATTTAATACTGCTGTTGTATATCGATCTGTGCGATTTGATGAAAAGGAAGCAACATATGATAATTTTACATTTGACCAAGTTATTAAAATTTTGAATGAACCTTGGCGTGCCAACTCTTTTGATGTTAAACAAAGATGTAATATTGATAATGAAGATAGATTTACAATTATAGATTCAAAGCAAAGATTTATTGAAAAATCTTCTTCAAAATTGAAAAATTGCGGTGTCAGTGACTTTCTTATTATGTCGAAAAAAATGTGGGATGCTATTGAAGGCTTCAACGAGCTACCTGCAAACGAGTACATTGACGACTTATTTTTAGCAAAGCTGATGAGATTTGTTCCAGGATATGCACAAATGGTTACATATCCAATTATGTTGCATATGAAGAAAAAATTCATTATTCCATCTACTTATGATGTTGTTAATCTAATTGATGATTATTATTGCACTGGGAGATGCACCAAATGCCCAGATTTTGATGAAAATGTGCATTGGGGTATGTCTGATAAGAGATTTGAAACATATAACTATTAATACTGATAATAGATTTATTTATATCGAGTGAATGATAAATTCGTTAGATTTTATCAAGATAAAAGATTTGCTATGTTATATCTCGCAAATTTCAATATATTTGAGCATTTATTTGTTGACTCTTTCTGATAAATTTGTTTTTTTAATCCATAAATATTTTCTTAGAATTCAAACTTTTTCTGTTAGTTTTTTTGTTTTTTGAATCAAAATATAAATTATTAAACGGTTGGTATATATTATTCAACGCTTTTATATTATGTTTCGCCAATCGACACCGAACTTAATACGCTCTATTCCACTCAAAAAAAATTCAGCTCTTCAACAATATCGAATTGATCCGCATAGCGCCTCGTCATCTACATCTTCAGATATAGAAGTATGCGTTGAATCTGTATTAATGCCAGATACAGAAGAACTTTGTTGTCAATCTCTTATTAATCGCCATCTTAAACAAAAAATGTTCTTTAGGTGGAAAAATAAACATTTACTAATCGCCGAACCTGTACTAAATTCAGATGAAATCCGTGGAATAAAGGAACAATCGAATAGAAATGCTTCAGCTGAACTCAGACGAATTAGACACCGATTTTTAGGACAGTTTGCTAATCTTGCTTCTTTTACTTTGAATCGTTTAATTCTTTCTCGATCATTTGCAAAGTGGATTGAAAGATTTGATAGATCTAGACTACGAAAAACGCAAGAATCAGTCGCTGATATCCTTCAAGTCAAAAAAGCACAAGGAAAAGTTTTTCATAATATGCGCTCGCAAGTATTACGGTCAATGGAAAATAAATATGTATCTGTTTCCAAATCAATTATACAGATGAGTAGTGGTGACAGACTTAAACAGCTTACTGAAGAGATTAAAAGAACAGAAAGGAAGAATGCGTCGCTTGAATCAGAAATATCTGTTAAAACATCACAATTAAGCGAATTACAGATGAGTCTTCGCAATGCTACAGCCGATGGCATCGAAGCTGCTAAAAGATTAAAAGAATTAAAAGAATCGACAGAAGCACTTCAAAATAGCTTAAATTCTACTGAACAAAAATATCAAGAGGAAATTACTCAATTACGAGCTCAAATGAGCCTTCAGAGCAAAGAAGCCAATGATGAATTAAGTCGAATTGATTCAGAATTACGCAAGCAAGCTGCTGAAAGAAAAGCAGCTTATGCATTTCAGGATGATGCACAACTTGCAGCTGTAGCAGAACTTCAGCAGCAACAAGAAAAACTTCAACAAGCACAGAAGATTGTCAAAAGTTTGGAAGATCTTCTTGTCAGTTCACAAGCTAAATCAGAAAAATTAAGAAACGTTAAACAAACAATGATTGCAGAACTTGAAACCCTCAGAATGAAGAAACGCCAGGCAGAAACAACATTCTCAACATCTCGTGTTGTCAGTGCAGACAGAGAGCAAAAGATGATGCAGATGCTCAGAGAATCTCAAGAACAACTCAAGTCTGCTCAATTAAGGCTTGATACGCAAGCATCACAAATACAGAGTAAACAGCAAGAAATTGCAATGCTACAGCAAGATATTGCAATAGAAAAGACTAGTATCAGAGAAGCACAGAATAAGTTTTTATCAAGTATGGCTCAACAGCGCGGATCTCCTACAAGAAACTATGATTGAGCAACGAATGAAGTTATTGTTCGATTCAGAAGAGAAATAATAATATTATTATATTATTTATTTGAATTTTATTTTATTTTATTTTTTTCCTCTCTCTTTATTTCATAATAAATTTATTGCATGTTTTTAGAAATTTTTAAAAGAATTTTTTGAATATAGCATTCACTTTTTCTTAAAAAATACACAATTTTTTTTGAGATAATTTCTAATAAATATAAAAAAAGTAGAATGAGTTAAAATTTTTATTTGAAAGAATGATTACTTTATAATTCTACACCTTCATTGTCATCCAGTTCTTCATTTATATCTTCATTTCTTTCTTTGAATTCGGCACCAACTTTATCGATTGTATCCATTAGTAATTCAACTTCTTCAACAGTCATTCTGGCTCTTACTGATTTTGCAATTTCAGCTTGCTCATTAAAGTGCTCCATTGATCCTATCGTATATTTTTTATTAAAGGTTACAGGATATTTTGCGAAAAGTTTCAAATGAAGTTGAATATCAGCAAGATCGCTTCCAATTACAAGTCTAGGCTTTGATTTATCTAATGCAGAGTAAAGAACGAGAGAAGGTTCTCCTGGGAAAGTTGGGTATCCTCCTTCGATTTTATTATCAGTTGATATTATAAAGTAGAATTTTGTATGATTATTTAAGTCAATATTGCAAATTTGGGTTTTGTTGGTTTTAGTATTAGCAGTACTTGTCTCATTTTCTTTTTCATCATCTTTATGACAATCTTCAAGCGCATCATCAGCAATTTTTCTTAATTTATTAAATGCTTTTGAACAATCTGAATCTCTTGGCTTTAAAAACAAAACAAGAACATCATCATCATTATCTACAACTAGCTCTTTGTAATTCAAGCCGACAATTCGTTTCAAAGGAGCATTTGATGACTTTGGTATTTGTTCACTCATATAATAATGAGGAACTGCATGATTTCTTATCTGGTAAATAAGATGGGAAACATTAGCGGTCATTTTCTTTGAATCGAAAGATTCCTTTAATTCTTCTGTGTTAATGATTGAACTAACGTTATAAGCAATATTTGCTTTGAAATCAATAACTCCTATTTGATTTTTTGAACAAAAGCTGGGTGGATAATATTTATCTACTAATTTGCATGCTTCTTTATCATTCACAAAGAAAAAGTTGAAATCTTTGAAATTTGAACCAAGCTTATACATAAAATCTTTAACTTCGTGGGAGTTATGGTCGGTTGGATGGAAAACAACTGATGGTTTTTTTGATTCTTGTAGTAATTCAATTTTTGCATTTTGGAAAACAGGCTTTATTACTGTTTTTATATCTTCGGCGTTACAACGAGCAGAATCTAGAACTTGGTCTAATGATCTAAAAATTGCGCAATATCCATGAGCCAACGAAATTTCTTCAGCTGCTTTCGCTGATAGAGAAACAATATTGATAGGTTCAGAATTAGTCAACGATTTTTTGGTAATTGAAAAAGTATGATCAAACTCCTTTTCTGTTGTAATAATTGTTACAGGTGTTTCACCAAGTGCGGCGATAACTTCTGCGCTAGATTTCAAAACAGGCCTTTTTTCATAAAGATATAAATCAATTATGTATAAAAGAGTATTTTCCTTGTAAATTGAACCAACAATAACATCGAGAGATCCTTTTTTGAAAATTGCGATAGAAGGCTCTGCTGGTACCTTTTGCTTCAAATAATCTTTGAGTGCGCCTTTATCAGCAATAGCAAAAACTGCCTCAGGGAAAAGTGATTCGGAATTTGTGAATGCATGCGATATTACGTAATTATCTTGAGGGCATGATAAAACAACGACAATTGGATTTTTTGATACTATATCAGAAAGTTCAGCAGAATTAACTCGATCAAAGGATATCATACTACTTATATTATACGGGACAAAGACGCAAGAAACAAGTCCAAATAAAAATGCAAGCATTGTAAGTAAAAGTATTTAAAGATTATCGATTTTGAATAAAAAAAGTGACTTATGAAAAGATAAATAAAAAATCACTCAAATAATTTAAACTCACGTTCATATTAATTTAAAACCATACAGAAATCATTTAAATAATGAATTTTTTTCCAAATTGTAACTTTGTGCCAGCATAAGTATTAAAATATAAAATTCAACATTTTAGAATAGAAAAAATGGTTTGAGAAAACATTGATTTCATGCCAAGAGATTTATATTTTATTTAACTACAAATTTATATTAAAACTATATTTGATAAGATATGGAATGATATAGCATGACTTATTCATACAATAAAAACGAAATTAGATTCAGACAATAAACTGTATGAAAAAGGTAATAATACATAATAAAACGAAATTTATTTCAAATGTTAACTATATTTAAATTGTTAAAATTATCCAATAATAGGAAAATGTAAAATATGATTAATATAGCTGTTTGTATTAACATAATTTGAAGTATTTGTCAATGAATTGCTGATATTTTTTAGTTCTCCATCGTATGAATTATTGTTTTTTTCCCACAACCTGTCCCAGTCTGAAATAATCCTTAATTCATATTGTTCATTTAAAGTATTTTCAGATTCAGAAAGTTTATTTTGAACAACATTTAAAAAGAGAGATTCTTGCAAATTATTATTGTAGCATATTTTTGTATTAATAATATGAGGAACAGTGAGAAGGTCAGTATTATTTTTATCAAGAACTTTTAAATTACTAATTGATCCTAATTCAACATTTGAAGCATTATCGATTTTTGCAAATATCGACAAATTCTGAGATTTTGATAATTTTGAGTTTTTTTCCTTTTGTTCTTCCTTTATTTTAGGCAAAATCTTTCGAAATTCTAATGCAGAATCTCTTAAAGCTCTTGTTAACGCTTCTTTATCTTCAATAAGCTCATTTTTATTCACGGGAATGATCGTTTTAATGTTATTAATGGAAACTATAATTCTTTTCAAAATATGTGCCTTTAATCCTCGTCGTCCCATTTTTTTGTATAATTTCTGATAATAGAAATTGAATACTAATTGAAAATTTTCAGAATTTTTTTTTTGCCCTTTTGACATAGATTTTTTTCATGCGATTGACTTTTCTGAAGCAATTGGAAGAGAATAAACATAGAAATGTGTCACATTATTCTCAGAATGATAATTGATGGATTTCGGCATGAATTGAATGTTGTTATCTTTATTGAACCATTTGCATACAAAACTGAGATGGCAAAATCATTTGAAGTTTAAATCAAAAAAAAATAAAAAAAAAAAAAAAAAAAAAAAAAAAAATCATTCAATAAATATGACAATAAGCCCATTATTTATGTAAACATAAAATGCATATTTGGGTAGACTTTTTTTTGAACAATTTGGTGGACCTTTTACAATATTCAATTTTCAGAAAGCATATATAATTTTTTCAAAATAAAATTCAAATTTGAAAGTTGTTCAAAAAAAGTCTACCCATATTTGGTTCTCAAAGCTTGTTGTTAAATGTTCAAAATTTTGTGAATATTCATAGCTGCTAGAAGCGATTATTTAATATTTTTTCCAAAGAATGTAATGCAAGCATTAGCAAGCTAATTTGAAACTTTTCAAATTGAAATGAATTGAAAAGTAAAAAAAATCAATTTCAATGATAGGGGTTACAACGATAGGAAAAAAAGACGATTTTTTTTCTTTAACCTATCTTTACTAAAAACATATAAATATATTACAAAAATAATACTTGTTATTTCCATATATTTATTTTTAAGGGGGTATAACGGATATTTTGAAGGCTTAAAAAAAGATAAATACGTAACTTCATAAGTAGAGAATAATAATAAATAATATATTTTCAATAAAGAAAACAATAAATTTGTTCAAGTAGTTTTAAAATGAATATGACTTAAGAAAATCGTATTTTATTTTTTAACCTTTTAATTCAAAAAATGACCTTTTTTATTCAAATTTGATAAAATTCAATTTTTTCGTGATTTCTCTCAAAAAGATGATCGTTCCATCAAAAATTGTGGGAATTTGTGAAGTTTATTTTTATTTTTTTTCGTTTTTCGGGTCACCAAAAAAAAAGTTCATTTTCAGGTCTCTTTAATTCTTTCGATACTGCTTTTCAAAAAAAATTTCTTGAACAAACTGCTATTGATTTTTACTAATCTCTCTACTTAAAGAGTCAAAATTACAATTCAAGTTTAAATGAAGAATTAAAATTTTTGATAATTTTTTTAAAGACCTAAATCAAAAATCGGGCTCCGACAAACCCTAAGTTTTTTGATGATGTTTATATATCATTTACTAAATTAACCTCAAATTTTCCACCAAAAATAATTTGAGGTAATGAAAATTATTTCTCAATCCATGCGCAAATCGAACTGATTTCATTTTTATTATTTTTAATAAAATTATGTGGAATAATAAAAAAGCAGAACAAAATTTTAATTTACTTATTCAACACCAAAATACTTAAAATTATTATCAATAGCTCATTCGTTTTATTATTTTTAAAGAATTTATTAGTGCAATATACATTTAATATTGTTGATACTAATTATAATTTCATCTTTCTTCTTTTTTTATACTTTTTTTAGCCATATAATCTTCATTACGTAAAATCGATCTTTAAACCTTAAAACCCTTTGTCAAAAGCTGATAGGATAATTTTAAATTTATTTTATGTATGCATAAGCTGATCAATAAGTTAATTTAAACAGATATTTCATTAGTAATTGAAACATATTTCCTAATATGAACTTGATTTTTTTAATTATTTCAATAAAAAGTATTTTTAGTATTTACTTAATGAAATTATTCAATAAAACATGCCAAATTATATCGAATAAATTATGATGCAATAACATGATTTACTTTTGTTTTTTAAATTCTTATTCATTTTCTCATTTATATATTATTTTATAGTTTTAAATTATACTATTTGTTTTAGTTAATATTTCTTTTTCTTTGAGATATTTTAACAGAAAAAAGTGATCAAACCCCCTTAAGAAATATATATCACTTTTCAATTTTCACAAGGTTCGTTCGATTTTGAACCTTTCGAAAAAAGTAAAAATATAAGATTTTCTGGTATTTTTATTATTTATTTTATATATTATTTATTTATAAAACATTATTTTTAACCAACATTGATCAATAATAGAGATATTTTTTATTCAAATTTCATAAATTTTTTGTTTGATATTTCGTTTCAAAAAAATCGAACGAACCTTGTGAAAATTCAAAAGTGATATTTCCACTGCTGATAGATATTTTTAAAATTGAGTAATAATTTATATTTAGTATTAAGTATAAACGATATTTATTTATTTATTTATTTATTTTTAATAAATCCATTAGATATTTAATTTTTCATTCAATTTTCTGCCAAAATCCTATCGTTGTATCCCCTATTTTCAATGCATTTTTCAATATTGAAAAGGTTTGAAAATAATAATATAGTTCACTGTAAAACCTACCTACCAATAGGAAAACCCACCTACCACGAATAAACCATTCAATTTATGTGACCTTTTTTTTTTTTTTTTTGACAGAGGTACGGGTGCTCACTTCACATCAAACTTTTTGAATAAAATTTTGTCATCAAAGCAGTTTTCTCAATGTGCAATTCAAGCAACAAATTAAAAAATATTACAAATTACGCTAATTGAATAATCAATTGTTTTTACTTTCATCCCATCTTATATTTCACGACTGTTTTATTCAATCTGTTTTTATTCTCTTTGCTTTACGATCAATGATCATCAAATTGAGTAAGAGCAAAGATTAATAAATGAAATAATTTAGCAAGTACTGACCGTCAACATGCTATCATAAAGAAACTCCAATCAAGAGATTATTGTACAAATTAGACAAAATTATGCAATAAACTCAAATATTATATATACATATATTTAGAAGGCAAGCAAATAGATATATACTTATTATATCTTTTTATCTTTATAGATTATGAAAGACAACATTCAAAATTAAAGTATCCACACAAAGCTATTTTCAATAACTGATTATTATGCAATATTATAATTGATTAACATTTATTTATTAAAGAATTTGTTTTTGATTTTATATAAAAAAAAAAAAATTGACCTCTTATATTCAATAATTGACCTTTTATTTTATTTTTTGCAATGAGTTCATTCAAGCTTGAACCACCTAAAACAATTATAAACAGGCCACCAAATAAATCATTAGATGATTTGGTAAAGGAAGTAGAAATGATGCAAGAGTATCAAGAGTCTCCAAGTTTTCGTAGCAAATGCTTTTGTTTAATTGATAAATCTCGTGAACTCTATGATGGGCAAAATAAACTCACTTATCAAAATGCTGCAGACATGTTTGACGTATCTTTGCCTGTTATAAAAAGAGCTTACGCAAATGAAAAATCTGATTATGAAGGGAAAACAAGGCCAAATGGAAGGCCTTTTGGTTTGACTGATGATGAAATTGAAAGACTAAAAGATTGGGTTTCCAATCATAATGAACCGCCAAAATACGACTCAATGAAAATTTTCATAGCAAATAAATTTCATAAGATTCTTGATTATCGAGCTGTAACCAAAGCAATGACAAAAGTTGGAGTGAAAACAGAAGAAGCCAGTGGAATCGATGAGGATAGATACTATTGCAAATCAGAAGATATTGATATCTATTATGCAATTTTGACTGTTTTTTTTACTATATGACATTCCTCCATACTTTGTGTATAATGTTGATGAGGAAGGTCATGAAGAATTTGTCGATGCAAAGAAAAAAGATCTAGTTGTTGTTCCAATTGATGCAGAGAAAAAAGAGTATCATTTCCCAATTCATAAAAGAGATGATCATTCAACTTTTGTCGCCTGTATTGTAGCTGACGGTTCATATTTCAAGCCTCTAATTGTTGTGAAGCGAAAAACCATCGAAGTTCGTGTTCTTCGTTTATCAATAGCAGATAAAGTGATGATCATGCATGAAGAAACAGGCTATATCAATAACATTGTTTTCGATGAGTGGATTGACAAAATATTCATCCCAGAAGTCCAAGAGAAAGGAAGAAAATATCATTATAACGGACCAGCAGTCTTGATATTGGACGGATGTTCGTCTCATTATACTGATCGTCTATTTGAGCTCTGTGATGAAAATAATATCAGAATTTTCTTTATTCCAGCTCATTCTTCTAACCAAACCCAGATGTTAGATTTGGGAACATTTCATCTTCACAAAGAAAATGTCCGAAAAGTGAAACTAACAGAAACAGAAGATAATGAACTTCTTTTACAAAAAATTGTTCTCCTCTTAGATTCATTTCAAAGATTAGCTACTTATAAAAACATTAGAGGAGCATTCGAAGTAGCTGGTGCTGTTTTTGAAGTATCGACGGACAATTCAATGCCGATAGTTTGCTTCTCAAAAGCTTTTACTACAAAGTTGTGGCATTGTCCCAGAACAAGAGAAGAAATAAAGGATATTCGTGAAAAAAGAAAAGGGAAAGGTGAAACAGAACCCAGAATTAAGCTGACAGAATTGAACAAAAGTTTATTTGAACAACTCAGTCCAAAGGCTAAAGAAGCATCTCAAAAAGTACCTCATATCATTGATACAAATTCAGAAAAAAATTTATACGCGAACATAATCAATGCCTTGGTCCCATTGCTTGGTTTACCTCAAAAACAAACAACTAAGATAAAAAGAGGAAGACCTAAGAAAAATCAAGCAAACGAAAATAAGATTGATAGCAATGACATTGAAGCTCCAAGAATAGATAATAGAACTTTTGAATAGAAACTAAGAGATGAGTTAGAAGGGATTGGACTAATTTAATAAAATGATATCATTAAAAAAATATTTTTTTATTCAATACAAATTTATTATTAATGCCATTCGTTGATACCTTATAAATAATGATCAGCTTGCTTTCATCTAGATTCATCTTAATGTTCCCAATAATATCTTCACATCCTGAACTTGGTCAATGCATTCCTTACCAGCCAGTAAGACGAAAAGTTATCAAAGTTGTTCTTTCATAAAATCAAATCTGATGTTAAAAATAACCTGTTAATACTCTGATGTTATATCGAAAAAAAAAAAAAAAATGAAATTAATCCTCAGAAAAACTGAAACTCATCAAATGCTGAAAACAATAATTTATTAATATCTTTTTTAATATTGTGTAAATGTTTACAAAAAAATATTCTTTTTATTTTATATCGAATTTTTCAATAAATATATTAGTTAAATTGCATATAATTCTATTAATAAGCATCCAATATATGATGTCCAAGTTCAGTCTTGAAGATGCAAAGATCATTAGAAATGTAATGCTCAGCTCTGAATTCAGAAATGCAAGAACACCATTTGAAAAAGTTACAGTTTTAGTGAATTCTGGAAAAAACATATCAATTCAAAATGCATGCAAAACCATTGGCATTAGTACCAAAAGATATTATAAAATAAAGAATAAAGATGATAGCGATGATGATGAGTCAGTAAAAGATTCAAACCGCCAGCTGCTTACAAATAAAGAAGAATTTGGAATAATACAGAATATTGAATGTGCTCAATTTAAATGTGAATGTTTACGAGGGAAAGATGCAAAAGAATTAGCAAGTAAGTTATTTTATGATAGAACCGGACATGAAAGAATATTTGGGCGTGTTTGGTTCCAACGTTTCCTTCAGCGATACAATTCTTTGATCGGGAAAGTCAAAAGCACATCTGTAGATGACGATAGAGCATCAATATCTTTAAAAGCAGTCAATGAATACATCGATGCTGTTCTTAACGCTTTGAAACAAGTAACAGACTTAAGACTTTTGCTAAATATGGATGAGAGCGGTTTTTTGGGGAGGCCTGAATATAAAAAAAGGCGATCTTGTGTCTACTGCAAAAATTGCAAAGTTCCTCCTTTATGGCGTGCTGATACAGATAATTATCATATTTCTTGGGTTTGTTGCATTAATGCAGCTTTCTCATGGACTCGGCATATGATAATTACCACTCGCCAACATATGGACCAGGATTTCAATCAAACTTTTTTAAATACATTTGCAGAATTTGGGACATCTTTGAAAGATTATTTGGTCACAGAAAATATGATAAACTGGGTCCAAAATATCCTCATTCCATACGTTATTCAAATTAGATCTGAAATTAACAACGAAAATCACCCAGTTGTTTTAATATTCGATAATTTACAAAAAGAACAGCATTTAACTGATGAAGTGATGCAAGAACTTGAAAAAATTCAACCAGTTATTTTGATCCCATTGCCACCTCACAGTTCCCATATTACTCAACCATGCGATGCATGTGTTTTTGGTACTACCAAAAGTCGATATAGTCAACTCACAAATGATAGAACGAAAACGATATTTACTGCAAAATTATTCCGCATCAAAAAAGCAATTGAGCAATCTTTAAACGAAGAGTTAGTTTTCTCATCATGGCAACACTGTGGCTTTATCATCACAATTGAGAAAAGAATTTGTTCTCGTATTGAATTTCCTGAAGAATTTCAAGAAAAGCTCAGATCTATGGCATGTTATGAAAACCAAGAAAAATCAAAAAAAAAAAATAAAAATGAAAATGAATAAAAGAAATAAATTCATCACCAAATGAAATAATAATGAATAAAAATTGATTTTTTACTTAAAGTTTTTGTTTTCTTAATTTTTTGTTTTTCGACATCTTAGATAATATCATTTCCTATTTTTTACGAATTGCTAATATTTTATGTCAAACACATTCTAAAATAAATGTATATTATATTTTAATAAAAGAAAGTTTGAATAAATAAATAATTATATGAGAAAAAAAAGAAAAATGATATTTTTTATATTATGAAATTTTAGGCAGATTTTCTTTCTAAAATTACACTACTATACCATTTTGCTTTTTCAAAGAGATATTTGAATGTAAAAATAGCCGCCGATAAAATAAAGTAAAAAAAAAAGGTCAAAAAATGGTAGGTGGGTTTTAAAGTTGTAGGAGGGTTTTACACTGAACTATATTTTTTATTTCTAATAATATGGAATGTTTTCACAAAACAATGCAATTGAGAATCAATTATCCAAATAAAAAAAAAAAAAAAAATGGTTTTTGTGAAGCTCATTCTTTCCAAATCACTCATAATTTTGCAACTTCTCTAAAAGATCATCTCCATTATCATATAATCAATTTTACCACCAGCAAATCATTCACTTTCAACAAACAAGGTAGATTAATTCCAAATGTTTAACTTTTTGAATCAATAGAAATTCTAAACGGTCAGCCAGCTTATTATTTGTTATTGAACTACATTTGAGCCGACTTTAAAGTATTCCATATCAATTAAAAATATATATAAATTATAGAAAAAGAAAAAATATTTTATAAATGAAAATTAAATTATTATTCATCATCATCATCATCTTCAGGCATTTCGTCAAGATACATTTGGACATGCGCTTTGAATTTTTCATAGTCCTTCTTTTGTTCATCAGCTGCCTCTGGGTTTCTTGCATCGTTTGGATTTGGTTGTTGGAGAAGGAATTGAAGACCGGTGACAACAGAAGAAAGTAAAATTGCAGGGACATAGTTTTTAAGAAGAATTGAAACGCAAACCTTTCCACCATCTTCAACAAGAGTAATATTTGGATGCCAAATATTATCTAATATTGTAACCACTGGAGCTTCATTGGGCCATTCGTCTTTGATGACGAAATTGAATCTAAACCATTTGTTACAGTATAAACCACTTCTAACTCTGATTGAAACAATAAAATGTTGAATATATGTTGGGTCAGGAAAGGAGAGCTTGACATTTTTCATTGCCTTTACTTCTTCCAAATCTTTTAGAAGTCTAATTTGGCAAGGGTTAGTAGTTTGGTAATCATTTAAATTAACCTTTTTATTAGCATCCTTTCTCTTCATTTGACAATAATAAGAATGAATATTTTGTCAAGAAACTATAAGGCTAAATTTAAAAATTTTAGATCCAACTAAACTGGGAGTCAAAAGTCGGACCACTTTCAACCTTATATTGGCCTTTTGAGCGGTTATTTTATTTTTCGTCTTCTCAATTTAGAACACTTTTCCATTCAATTAATGGTCTGAGTTTTGATTCGTCTCAATTTTGCATTTTTCAATGAAAAAAAAAATAAAAAAATTGAATAAAAAGATTTTTTTATTGAATGAAAAATAAAAAAGATGAAAAGAAATGTCTTCCATCATTTAATCCAAGTAAGAATTTGCTAAAAAGTGTTCCAAAATATCAGAGAAATTAAAATTTATATTTGCGCCTTTCCGATTGAATTAAAATTTTTTGAGAAATTTTCAAAATTATGTATATTTTTGGTGCAAAATGGTTAAAAATAGAAAATATTGATAATTTTATGGAATAAATGAACAATTTGGAAATAGAAATCGTGATATTTAAAGAGAATTTCGCCAATATTTATTTTCTCCTAATTTTGGAAAAATGCGTTTTTCGAGATGTATCTTTTGTGTATTTTGAGATTTATTGCATTTTAGGCAATATATTATAATATTTTTTTTTTTTTTCAATCATCTTGCGGTAGTTGCGGTATTTTGGAAAGAAAATTTATCATATAATCAAATATTGTTGGCTGTGTTGTTGTATTAGATCATCAAACTCTACAGCAGATGCATTTAGTTAAGCGACATTTTCAAACAAGAAGTTTTAATTATTCCAAATTCAAATTAAAACTCATTTATTCAATTTTTTTAAAATAAAAAACGAATATATACATATATATATCAATTATTAAAATAGGATTTAGGATTTAAAATTAATATAATTAATTATATAATATTTAATTATAGCTAATATATGCAAAAAGCTTTTTATATATAAGATATTCATTTTTTAGCATTCAATTAAATTCTTACAGAAACAAATTTATAAAATATATTATTTAAAATAATAAATAAATTAAATATTATCTATTTTTATATTTATAAATATATCAATAAAATTAAATAATAATATAAACACTTTAATTATCTTATAAATTATAGGATATAATTATTTTGAAAAAAAAAGATTTGAGATAAAAAAAGTAAGAAAATAAATTATCAAACACAGCCAAAATAAAACAGAAAAAATTAATTTGAGATAAAAAGTTCAAAATTTTAAAAAATGAAAGGAAAAAAATATGTCAGAGAAATTTGAAAGGAAAAATGGTGGTCTGCCTTTTGGTTTTAAGTTTATTTCAAAATATAAACTATTGAAAAATTATATTACTAATGGCCAAAATTCATCTCATAAATTAAACAAAAAAAAAAAAAAAAAAAAAAAAAAAAAAAAAAAAAAAAAAAAAAAAAAAAAATACAAATAAAAGAGTTTTCATTCATTTTAATGGAGGATTAAAAAAAAAAAAAACGTTAAAATTTTTACAATTAACCAAAGAAATTTGACGTGTCAAAAAATTGAAATGAAATTTAAAAAATCAATAGATCACAAAATAAACCAATTAATTAAATATTCCATCGTATATTGATTATATATTTATAATAAAAAATATAATTCTATGTGCAGGATTTAAGATACAAAATATATGAAATTTTTTTCAAATCAGAGACATGTTATATAAAATATATTTTTTTTAAACTATTTCTGAATTCAGAAATTTTCACGTCCTATAGGATTATTTTTCGATATATCTCAATTAAAAACATATTACAAAATTTATTTTATTATTATTATAATTTATATAATAATATATATAACTAATAAATCAAATATAAAATATATAAATGCTTATTTAATAAGATATTATCCTTTTAAATTGAATGAAACGTGAAAATTAAAAAACTTAGTTTATATTTATAATTTATTAGCCATTTGCATATTAAACCATTTGGATATTTTTAATTATTTTAAAATCACCAAGAAAAAAAAATGAAACTTATCAAATAATAAATATAATATTATATTTTTTAATCATTTCATATAAATCAATCCAGAAATTGGAAAAATGAAATTAAAATAACCTATAGCATAGGAAAGAACATTTTTTTTTTAATTCATTATGAATAAAATATTAAAAATATTTGTCCAAAATTATTCAAAATAGGAAAAAACGAACTGATTTTGCTTTTTTCTCTTTAATAAACGATATATATTTTTTATTTACGCATAAGTTACTTATATTATTTATTTTCAATTATCATATCTAAAATGAATGTCCTAAAAATTTATCTTAGAGAAACTACTTACTTTTTTGGTGTTATATGTTTTCTCTTTAATATTGTTTACTCGAGAATCTTTTCATTAATTGGGAATTTAATAGTATAAAACAAATGCATTTGTCATTGTGAAAAAACAATTATTTTCAATTGAATTTTAGAGTTATCTATTCATTTTTATATCCAATTACCTATTTGATTAAATTCTTTTTTTTTATTTTTTAAAAGGAATAAAATTAGCAATTAATTGAAATTTTCACATGTTTTATTAATAATATTATTTATTAAATGAATAATTTTAAATATTTTTTATTTGTATATTAAGATATAATTGCAAGATTATATATAAAAATTTAGAGTTTTTTTGGTCTTGCTATTCAACCTTTTTTTTCTCAAAAGATTTCATTTTCTTACATTTATTATATTATTAGTTTAAAATAAATAAAGATATATTTCAGAAAAAAAAAAAAAAAAAAAAAAAAACGATCAAAAGAACTCTAATGGTTATTTCAAATTTTGAAATTCAAAATATTCAATTTTATTTCTGGCAGAGAAATTGAATTTATTTATCTTCATTTATATATTTTGAATTTTAAAATAATTAATCTCAATCAATATAATATTTTATTAAATGGATATTTTTATTTATACAAGTCATAAATAATAAAGAACGATAATAGATTGTTGAAATTTAAAATGTCAATTGGACTCTCAATTTTTGTTTTTGTTTTATTCAAAATTTCAGTATGAAAAATCTTTAAACTCAGTTTTTCAATGTATCATACTCCCTTTATTTAAAATATTTTTACTTCGGAAAATACATGTTAAATTTTTATTTAATTCTAAATATAATTATATATCTAATTTCAAATTCAGATAATAATATAATTTAAAGAAATAAATTTAAATCCTTAAGATAAACCTTATTTTAATATAACCCTAATAAATTAATAGAAAATTATATCGATGGTTTCTTTTAAATTATCTTTTTAATTTTAATTTAAATTCATGAAAAATTTATTTATTGCATGATATTATATCTCATTACATCTCAATATAAACTTTTAAATTCCAAATTTTTATCAAATAGAATGAAAAAAGAATAAAAGCGTTTCGACCACTAAACAAACTTTTACAGAAATTTTTGGTTAATTATTTTGAAAGCCACAATCTCAAATGAATTTATTCAAAATCAAAATAAATTCAAAAATTCTGAGGAAAATATTTATATAAATCATAATGTCTTTATACATGAATAGCTTCAACTATTGTAGCAATGCTCCAAATAATGCCATAAACAACGTGTATTATTATTTTCCTTCCTCATCATCAAATGCAGTGTTTGAATTTAATTCAACCAATCTAAATAATAACGCAACAAAATCCAAAAAACTTAAAAACAAGTTTACTCCAGAAGAAGATGAAAAGTTAAAGCAACTTGTTTCTGTATATGGAACGAATGCTTGGTCTACAATTGCATCATTAATGGGAACAAACCGAAATCATAGACAATGCCGTGAAAGATGGAAGAACTATGTTGATCCTACATTACAAAATAACCAGCCTTGGAATTATGATGATGATAGACTCCTAGTTGAAAAATATGCTGAACTTGGTCCAAAATGGAATAAAATTGCAAAGTACTTTCACAATCGATCTGACAATTCAATAAGAAATAGGTGGCAATTAATAATTAGGCAATGGGAAAGGAAGCAGCAGCAGCACCAACAACAACTTCAAATAGAGCAAAATGATATAGATAATGAATCTGATGAATATACTTCAACAGCAGTTCTTGAAGCAAGGACACAACCAAGTATTATAAATGCGTAAAAACTTTTTTATATGTTTAAAGAACGGGCGATTATTTCATAAATAAAATAATAAATAGATTAAATTACCTCTAAATCTCTTTATTTATATGCGTTATTTACTCTTTTATACAATAATAATGCATAGTATTTCGATCAAATGATTGAAAGTAAAATTATTAGAATTTATTTAAAATGTTAACTTTTTTTTTGAATCTTATACAACGGAAGGTATATTAAAAAGTTTTCATTATAAATTATTTTAAAATAATCTATTAGAAAAATTGTTAAAATTTTTAAATCAACCATATTAATTTTTATTTCAATTTTTGTATCAATTTTTTCAATGCAACCATTTCAATCAATCTTCTTTTATTATGGCATTGGATCAATATCATATTGCTAAAACAATTATAAAAAGCATGATATATAATGCAAATTAGTTAAAAAAAAAAGAAAAAAACAATTAATTTTATATCCTTATTACTATTTTACCCTTCGGACGTAATTGGAATTTTATAAAATTCAATGAAAAGACGTAATAAAATGGAAAAATTGCCGAAATGAAACTTAATTACATAATTTATATAAAAATAAAAAAAAGCAAAGAGGTATAGTTTCGAACTCAATACTTTGGCCTCAAATTAATTTAACCTCTAAGCTAGAACTCTCAAATTTGAAAGGATAAAATATGAATATTTAAAGATAAATATATTTATTTTTCAAATACAACTTTTTAATTCCTTTTTCTAAAAAAGTCGTATTCCAATTATTTTCACGTAGACGTAATCGTAAAACGTAATTGATTTTTTTTCTTGGTCTATTTTATTGAAAAAGTTTGAACAGAACGTAATTTTTAAAACCTCCGAAGGGCAAGTATAGTAACTAATTTTATCTTTTATTCAGAATTGGAAATGAACACATCTAAAATATATGGGAATTAAATTTATTGTCATGAATTATTTAAGGTATAATATACTGTTTTTTTAAAAACATTGAATTGGAAAGGAATAAATGCTTTTTTCATGACCGCTAAAAAACAAAAAAAATTAAGTATTTCCTTTTTATGTTTTATAAATAAACAAACAGAGTTTTATATTTCATATATATCTGCAAAAAACATAAATTTATTAAATAATGATTCCAATATTTTTGTTTTGTAATCAACTTTTTGAAAGGTCATTTCCCACTTATCAAAAAGTTTGTAAGTGTCATGCCCTTTATTAAAATAAATAATAATCTCCATATGATTTAAAAGTACAGCATTCATTTGATGTTGGACCAAATTGACTTTTTCTTTCGAAAGTCTTTGTTTTAAACGATTTGTTAAAATTATCTGTATCATTTCTTTTAATATCATCTTGAACAGTTTCAATATATGGGGCCGTAAAAGTTAATTTAACTTGCATGTTGCCAATTATTTTTTTCACCATTGATTCAGAATATTGAGATTCTGAATATTGATCTTCTTGATCTTCGTAATTTTCATTATTTTGTTGGGTAATAGGAGAATAAATATTTATTGTTTTTGTATCAGTTTCAACTGGAATTGAATTGATTTGATTAAAGTTTTGTGATATTTTTGGAAAATCGCAAGAATTGATAACTGTTGATGCAAATATTTGGTCATTTGAGAAAAATCCTGATTTTCTGAAAATCATTACTATCTTCTTTGTCTGTCTCGTTATATTTAATGAAAAAATATGATTTGTAGATGCTAGAACTTTTGATTGCACAGTAAAATTATGTCTTATTTGTTCTGGTAATAATGTGATACTAACATGAATATTATCATTATCTTTTAAGATGTCATTTGTGATATAAAATTTTTCCACACAAATACTAAGGCCAATTTCATCCTTTTTATTGTTTTGGTTCATTAATGCATTCATGATGTATTTATTAAAATGATTCGAAATTATTTATGAAAATAATTTCAGAAAAATTCAGAAATTTATTTTTGAAATACAGAAGATTAGTTTTATTTTGACTTTTTCATTAAAAATTATTTTATATGAGCACAAAAAGTCTCAATTTTACTATTATAAATAATTCAAAAAATAAATGGAGACGGTTTTTTTGTACGTTAAATGTCATTTTTAAAATAAATTTATATTAATACCTGATGGATATTTTAAAATATATTTTTTAAATAAAACAACTATTAAGTTTAATAAATAAATTTATATCATTTATAATTGAAATTATTTATATAATAATGGTGATTTGTAATATGATTATCAATGATTCCATCTTATAAGTGAAGTCCAAGTTATTTATATGATTCAATCAATAGATTATTTCAAATAAATTTTATTTTTCAGTTATGAATGCAAATAATTGTAGGAGTATTTTGTTGCAACCAATTTAAAGTATTTAACAGTGAAAACTTTTTGAATAAAAACAATTTATTTTTTTTTTAACTTTTTGTGAAAGTTATACTAAATATCCATTCAGAGAGAAAATTCCAAAAAGATGAATTATATCAGTTTCTTTCGTTAGAAAATCAAAAAAATAAATCTCCCTGAATGGAAATTATGTGATTTATCAAACTATAAACAAAAAAAGTAATTTTATATCATATCTTTTTATTTAATATAAAAGAAGTAAATGAAAATATATTAAAAAAGCGTATTTGTAAATTAAAAAAAAAGCTTACAGCAATTAAATTTCTGGAAAATTATAACGTTACATCTTCCAATAACAATTTCTTCAAAAGCATTGGCTTTAATACCATTTTTTCTTATATAAATCGAATATCATGCAATCTATGCTTTCAATTCAACCTTTTTTTCTTTATTTCATTTAAATTATATTTTAAAAAGTTATTTGTATTTTTTAAAATGATGTTATCTTTGATTTTGCAAGCATTCACTTATTGTTTTAACATTATATAAATATAAAATTTAAATTATTAATAAATATTAATAATCTAAATTCCAGTTAACTATTTTGCTTTTGAAAATCTGGTTTAATTATTGTATTCTATTATTCAATATCTTTCAATTTCAAATATAAATTTTGTGAATAATACAAATTTAAATTGTAATATTTTTTTATCAATTTTAACTTTAAACAATTCATGGAAATAGATTTAGAAACAGACCCTTTGGGATTGGCAAAAGTTGTTCAAGTTAGCACTAGAAATAATGTTGACATTATTTCAAAATGCGCTGTACCCAAGAATATTGTTTCTGGGTTTTCACAATCGCACAGACGAAGGAAAACAATATCAAATATGTACAGAACATCTAGTATAGATAATATTCAAGCCTTCAATAGCCAGTTTGCAACACTTTTTCAAGATAGCGAAGATGTTCCTGAATCACCTGTTTCTTCAAAGTCGAGTCATCTCACCCCAATTGCCGCAAAAGAAAATCACATTAATGATGATAAACCTCATTATCCCAAAATTAATTTTCGAAAATTATTAAATTTTAAATTAAAATCAAATAAAGATGATCTTGTTTCAATTTATGCCGCTTTAAATGCACAAATGATAAAAGAAAAAGGTGATCTTGACGATTTGCTAGAAGAGTTATCTTCCCACTCAAATAATGTATGCGAAATTTCGGATACACTAGGAAAGCATAGATTATATGATATTCGATTTATAAGAAAAAATGGTATTAAAGCCAATGCTTTTGAAGAAATTGCTATTGAAAGATGTAACGTTATGCTTGACATTACACGAAATAATATACATATGATTGATGATTTTCAGGAATATTTGAAAAAAATGGAAAGTACCACTAAACCATTTCCAAAAGTTAATATTGATGCTTTTTTAAATAAATGTATTAAGCAATATGATCCTGCTGTTATTAAGAAATATGACAGGCAATTAGATATTCTTGCATCTCAAATAAAACCTTTAAATTCCTCAAAGAAAGGTGATTCAGTATCACAATTTCTTTCGCCAGAATCAAAATCGGGACGAATTGTTGCAAGATTCATTAAACGAGTCAAAGAGATGAGTTATAGCGATTTTGATGTTGTTTTGACAGCAATAACTCCTAATCAACAGCTATTTGGAACTATTCGAACAATAATGTTTGATATTGCTTGGCAAAGGCAACCTTTTCCTTTTGCGGAGGTTTCACATTTACAATTTCCAAAGATTTTTGATTTAACCCCGCGTTCAATTAATCCACCATATTTGCAAGACCAATATCTTGACACATCTTACAGTAGTTTGAATAGTACAGATTGGCCCTTCAAATTTACGTATCTTGATTTTTTTGTCCTAATGTGTATTCGAAATCCTTTTTCAATCGCAAACAAGTTTTATCAAATAATTCAAAACATTGCAAATGTAATACAAGATCTTGCTGTGACCGTGGGTGGAAAGGATGAAGATAGCTTTGAAATTGATTTCGATACTTTGTTTGCGCATCTTCTTGTATGTATAATTGCATGCGGATGCCCTGCTATTTTGGATACTCTTGAATATTGTTCAAAATTCATTGATTATGCTACTGATGCTCATCAACAGTTTGCAATGACTCATTGTGCTGGAATTGTTCAGCATATCAGATCTAATTCAACAGAAACAATTAGAAGAAGGGTGAAATTAAATAAATCAATAAGCATTTTCACGTTTTCTAACCCGTGATCAATCAATACTCACAACTTAATTCCCTTGTCATTGTTTTTTTTTTAATACTATTATTTTATTGCGCAAAATATATTTTTTAATGGATACGAACTTTATAAAAAGTATCATGTAATCAAGGAAATATATATAAAAAATCACTTATTTTAAATAAAATGTAATTACTTCAAAAATTTAATAATTTATCTTAAATTAAGATTCTTATTATTTCAAAAAATAAATTTATATATTGTTACTGATATTATTTTCATATGTTTTTGGTTATAACTTATAACTATGTATTTGAATGTCTAGATTTTCCTTCCTAAAAAAGCTATTTGTTAAATAGTTATTTTTTTACCCAAAAAATCCTATATATTCTCTTTTATTTATACATTTGAGCTGATCATAAATACAAAAAATCATTTATTTAAATAAAATCTTTAAGAAGTTTGGGCGAAGAAAACAAAGTTTTTAAAGAAATCAGGAAGTTTCTGATAATTTAATAAATGGTCTCTTTAATCCTAGAAGTAATCCATTTATCATTTGTTCAATATGAAAAAAATGAAAGATTTACATATAGACTGAAATTCAAAACTCAGACCTTTTTTTACATTGATTTGACCTATCTTTGACCTAAAATTAAAAAAAAAAGTGGTCTGACTTTTGATTTTTAGTTTATACTCAGTAAGAATTCCATTTATATATTGAAAGAAATATCAATGATCGGAATTCAAAATTTTGAATAAACACTTTGAAAAAAAAATGTAAAATTGTGAATTATAATTTAATATTTTTTTAATTTTAAATTTCATCTAAAATTATGTAAAATAATTAAACGAAGAAAAAATTAAGCATAACTTTTTCAAAGAAATTCAGAATTTTTAACCGTAAATTTAATGTGAAATAAAAAAAAAAAGCAATTTCTAGATTATTAGTGCTATTTTATATAAATATTAAATTTATTTTGTACATAATTTTAATCATAAATAAATATATTTCTTTTTTTATAGTTATCAATAAAATTAAAAATATATTATAAAAATAATAATAATTTATTTTGTAAAAAAATGCTTTTAAAAAATTGTGGATAATTCAATAAAATATTTAACTGCAATATTTCAAAAAGTGAATATAAATTAAATGAAATCACATTATTTCAATTTATATAATTTTTTTTGAATTAAATATTTATTTTATTTCAAATTTGTATATATTATTTTAAAAGCACGCTAAATATAGTATTTATTATGTAATTATGAATATATCTCATGATATAAATCAATTTATATTTATTACACGAAGAAAAATTCATAAATAAATAAAAAAAAATAATGTAAAAAAAGAGAGTAATTCAATTTATATTGAAAAATTGTGATGATTAGAATTTTACATATTGATTTCGTTTAAATATATAAATTTTAAAAATTAGATTCTTTTAAATAGGAATCCATATGATACTTTTTTGAATCATAGGGACACCCATTTCAATTTTGAAAAGAAATATAGTAAAATGATTCAAATCCCTCAATAGAAAATTTGTTAAAGCATTTAAATTTGTTTTTGAAATTGCTATAAAAAAGTTTATGAATGGCCTCAACTTACTTTTAGGAATCAGCTCTTTATTATTTAATGGTTCGTATAATGATATTTGCGACTTTGACTGTTGGTTAAGAAACCTTGTTATTCATGTACCAACAATTTCTTCTTCAGTTCCTTTAATTCAATCTAATATTAGCGTAGATAATATGGTAATTCGTGATATGTCTATATCAAAAATATATACATCTTTTTATCCGCATGAAGATAAAATTGAAGATGGTTTAAAAATTGACTTAAATATTACAGCAAGTCTTACTTCAGATCTTTTATTATCTGGATTTTTTAACATTGGAGGAGATATTTCGGTAACAGCATCATCAATATATCTTAGCTTTGCATTTAAATTTATTAAGGATCCAATTAATAATCTTATTACAAATGTTTCATTTTACAATGATGATTCATGCTCAGTTAAAATTGGTGATCTTAAGCTTGATATGAATTTTGATAGCAAAATAGCACAAAGTGTATTTGATATTCTCCATTCTTTTATTATTAGAGAAATTAAATCATTGGCTCCTAATTTGATATGCAACTCAGTCAAGCCATTAATTAAAGAGAAAGGATCGCAACTATTTCAATTTGTCGGTGATATTATTAGACCATATTTGAATGGGTCTCATCCGATAGATATTCCAATCAATCCAGATATCATGGCAGATTTACGAAAATCGCAATTAATAGACTTAATACGTTTTGTTTTAACAAATTTAACCAATCAAGATGGTCCAATTAACCTAAATAATTTAGTTAATAGATTTTCAGATGGAACAGGCATTTTTACATATCATGACATTGCAAACCTTTTTGGTCTTTCACCTACATTAGCTTTTAATATCCCAATCAGCTCTAGTGACTTAAACGCTAATATTACTCTCGGCATTGAAGATTTCGTATTAAGTGACTTGAACACATGGTCGGATTTTATCATTTTTGAGCCTATTTCAGAATACGTTCTTGATTCCCGAACGTTACTAAACAAGTTTGGTTTTAATGTAACATTTACAATCAACGTATCAGCCAAAGGTGAGGTTCAGTCGCTTGATTTAACAGAAAGAGCCTTTTTACATGCCTACGTAGAGAACAGTAGCCTTGATTTCATGCTCCAATATGCCACAATTCAAGGAACTGGTCAAAATTATACATCAGCACAATGTACAGATGTCAATTGTATTCTAAAATTAGCATCAGAAGAAGGAACTGGTGTTAAGATGCTTCAATTAAATACATCGATAGGAGAATTTGACCTAGAAGACGCAGAAGGGACTCATGAAGAATATGTTCAAGAATTTATTAACACAATCATTAAATTTTTCATCTATAATTATCGCAATCAAATTCCAGTCTTTTTCAACGGATTTATTAACGAATACGGAATTTATTACATGAACAACATGATAAATACAACATTACGAACTACAGATTGTCAACCGCTTCAAGATCCGCCATATCAACCGATTAACATTTTAGTATCTTGGATATCATTAGGAATGCTTTTGTTCTCAATAATTGCTGTTCTATTTCTCTATTACCTCATCAAATGGCAAAAGATAAATCATCGAAAGCAAAGAGAAAATCAACCAATAACAACGCTCTCATTGAGTACAAGCAGCAGTGGTGAAAAAGCCCAATTTGAAGAAGTCATATATGAATCAAAATGGCTGACATTCTGGAGAGAAGATAACGATGCAAGTTTATTTATGCATCCAAAAGTCCCTCTTTGGGTTCGATTATTGATGCCAGTATTAATTATGTCCAATATTTCGCTTTTCTTATCAGCCAATGCTTCATATGGAGGTTCTGTATTCATTAAAATTCTACTTGGTGGTGACAAGTATATTGAAATGCCGTCAATGTTTAATTTTGGTCTAATCAATTCAATTCGTGATATGTGGAAAGCTGGAACTTATGTTTTATCTTTGATCGTTTTGTGCATGTCATGTATCTGGCCTTATTCAAAGTTGATTTTAATGTTTATTGTTTGGTTTATTCCAGCAACAATTTTGCATAGAGTTCATCGTGAACGAATTTTACGTTTACTTGATGAATTAGGTAAATGGTCACTCTTAGATTCTTATTTCATGATTATGATGGTTGTTAGTTTCCATTTTATATTGACATTTCCAATTGTAAATCAAGATGCTATCGTTGATCCTAATATTGTTTACGTTTGGGTCCTTCCTTGTTATGGCTTTATTGGATTAATTGGTGGCACTATTTATTCGCTTGCTTTATCACATATTATTTG
Organism: Tritrichomonas musculus; assembly: GCA_039105265.1. NCBI lineage: Eukaryota > Parabasalia > Tritrichomonadida > Tritrichomonadidae > Tritrichomonas > Tritrichomonas musculus. The sequence continues at coordinate 1,551,719 of JAPFFF010000015.1, read as the reverse complement.
TTACTTAGATAGGCATGTAAATAAACCTGAAAATCAAAAAGAAGTTGATGAACAAAAATCAAAGAAAAAAGTTTGCGTGTTTACTAGACAAAATATATCAACAAAAATTATTCTTATCATTTTCTTGCTTTGTCAACTTATCGTCTTTTGTATCGGTATTTCATGTAATTCATTTTCTTTTGAATTTGTAGGTTTAACTGGTTGGGCTCTCGATATTTTGAAGATTCCTAATAAATCTCACTACACAGTCATTCAACTAGCTTATAAATTCCCTACTGGTTGTGAATTCCCTAATTCAGCATCAGTTAGATTTATACAAGTAATCTATTGGATAACTGCTATTATAGTTCCAATGTTGCATATTCTTGGATTAGCTGCAACGCTCTTGTTCCCAATGAATTTGAAGCAACTCGACTTTATGTATAATGCAATTGAAATTCTATATGCATGGTCTTGTTTGGACGTTTTTGTTGTTAGTTTAATTGTGACTATGTTCCAAATTACCAGGTTTACAAACTGGATGGTGGGTGATCGTTGCGATTTTATTGATGAAATTTTGAAATTATTCTTTAATCATGAAAAATACATTGAAGGTCATTATAAATGTTTTGAAGTACTTACCGTATTTGAAAAAGGTACTTTCTTGTTAGTATCAGCCGCTGTTATTAATACCATCGCTCATGTGTGGATTAACATTTTAACAAGGAGGGTACTGAAAAATGATGAAGAAATTGAAAGTTATGTTCCAATTGCTGACAGACCCGAAAATTTATTGGAATCAAATGAATACACTAATGTAAATAATAATCTAAATGAATGAATGAATAGATAAAATGATCTGAAATAGAAAATTGAACATATGTTTTTATGCTTAATATGAATAGTCAGAATTAATACAATACATTATAGATCAAAAAATGAAACTCAATGTTTAAATAAAAAATATACAAGTCACTTTTTGAATAGTCATTCAAAAAGAGCTTATATAAAAATGATTATAATTATCTTGAACAATTATTATTTAAAATGTAATTTTTCCCTAATGAATCATTAGTAATGATAAAAAGAAAATATAAAATAATATATATTTTTAACTTAAATATATTTTAAAAAGCTAAGAGTATCGCTTTTTAAAAAAATTAATAAAATATCAGACCACTTTTTGAATTATTTTTATACTTTGATATTTTTCTTTCATTTATCGATAAATCGATTTATTTCTGTGTATTTACACCACTTCTATCAAACATGTAAAAACGTTTAGAATTAAAATTCGTAAGTTAGTTCTGAAAAGTTAAACTTTTTGATAATTTGGATTTTTAACAAATGAATAATGTTTTTCCCTTACGATAGTTTTTTTGGTCTATATGAAACTTTCTTAAAAACCTATATAGTATATAATATTTCAATATAAAGTCTAAAAGACGATTTTCAATAACCGCCAAAGTCGTGCTCCTTTAGTAGTAGTCAATTTATTTGTGATAATTTCAGTACTCTATCGTTTATGTTTCAAAAAAATATTTTGTTTGATATTTGAGGATTTTCATATTATTTTCATTGAGGTATTATATAAATGTAAAAATCTCCATTTTTTAATTCAATAGATTTATAAATTTTTCAATGCAAAAACAATTTGAAAATTCAAATTTATGCGATCACTTTACTGATTTTCAATCAATATATTGAAAATGTTTATCTTTTTTGAGTGGATTAATTTAGAACTTATTCAATTATTTTACAATTATAAAATGCTTCATTATCCTGAAATTTTGAAATTTATTTATTATTTATATTTTCTATTCTCAATTTAAATATTTTACTTTTGCTTTTATTTAATTAAATATTTCTAAAAATATATTGTATTCCCCAATATTAGAAGAAATTTTTTTACGATGAAATTTTTCGTGTTTAATCATTATTTCATTGCCAAAGATGCTGGATCATCTTGATTTTGAAGAAAAAAAAGCATCCAAGGTTAAGTTTATAACACGAATATATTCGAATTTTACTCTAAAGTATCCAATTGTGCTATTTTTATTATCTTTAATTATTTCATGCGGCCTTTTTGCGACCAGTTGCTTTGTTTATGGCATGTGGCCATTATGCAATCAAAATTATTATGTATGGTCTGGTGATGAAATTTCAGAAAAATGGAATTCTTATCTTGCATCAATGAAAAATACATACTCTTCTCTTCAGAAATTATTAACATCTTCCTTTTCAATACCATATCAATTTGAACTTACGCAGGTTGGTTGTTTGTTTTATCAAAGAAATCTTTTTCAAAAAAAAAAATTATCTAATTCATATATCAATCAAAGTCACATAATAAATAATTACACTAATCAAAGTGAAAGTAAAAAATATTTCATTGACAAAAATATAGATGAAATCGATGATAGCCAAAATGTTCTTACAGCTGAATGTTTAAGAGCAATCTGGGAAATTGAAGATAAAATGCACCAAACTGAAGGATGGTCGGATTATTGCTATAAAATCCCCAGAAATCTACTACCAAGTTTTTTACAGCCATTCCTTGATAATATTCTTGATTATATGAGAGATCATCTTTCTGAACTAGAAGAAGACACTAATTGTCTTGCTTTCAAATCAATTATTACAGAATTTAAAAAATTTATGAGATCATCTTTAAACATTTCAAACCCTAAGCCTTCGGATTTAACGGATAAAATAGTTTATGATTATATTAATGGATATGATGATTTAAATAGATCAATTGAAGCACGTTTAAAAATTACATATTTTGGCACAGATTATACACACATGAAAACAACAAAAATTAGATCTTTGGTTATGGCAGGTCTTCCTATTAAAGGATATGATTCAAAAAATGACAGATTTAATGAGCAAAAAAAGAAGCTGGGCAAATGGCAAACAAATTTTTTGAAGCCATTATTTGATGAAATTAGCAACAAAACTAGTCCTATATATCCTTGTGCAGCATTACCGTTTGAAATTGAATATGAAATATTTGATATTGTTGTGCAGCACCTTCCTTATTTTGCAGGTGCACTTGGAATTTTGTTTACTTTATCGTGTATTGCATCTAAATCATTCATTTTAGGCATTTTTGGTTCAGTAGGAATTATTCTTTCAGCTTTATTTAGTGTAGCAATAATTAATATAATTTTTCAACTGCACTATTTTGATGTTATTAATGCAATGGCAATTTATATGTCTAGTGCAGTTGGTGGATTATGCAATTTATACATTTTGCAAATATATAAGAATAATAATTCTTTTTTATTTATTGTTGAAAAGACAACAAAAACAATGCTAATGGTACTTTTTTTTAATTCGTTCACTTATTTATCAGTTCTACTTTTTGGAACAAAAATTGGGCAATATTTTGGCTTTTATAGCTTCATCTTGAATATAAATTACTTTGTTACCATTTTCACCTGGTTTATTCCATTACTCTCGCTTTATTCGAAATGTCGCACCAAAAAGTTTAGAACTGAAAGTGTATATTCGTTAAATTCAATTTTGTTAACATCGGCAAATGAAAATGAAGCCAGTTTGAATTACGATAACAATGATGCATCGATGAAAAAATCATCATCTACATTAATAGTAAAAGATTCAAATCCAATTGTCGGATATACAAATTCAAAATCAACACCAAATTTAGCAAATATAGCAGATTCTGAATTAAATTCTGAATTCATTAATATTGAACCGAATTCACAAATGATTACTACAAATAGCGCATCACAAAGTTATAGCAATAATAGCACAAATATATTTTCTTACGCTGAAACGCTTAATGATTATCCTAATCAAAAAATATTTGATTTCTTCAAAACAAGGGTAACTTTCAATCTTAACTGCTGCAACCAATTTCCAACCAATTTTATTGAAAAATTTATTTGTTATCATTGGTGGCCTTTCATTTATTTTTATCGAATTATTTTTATATTTATAGGATTAATTTTGCTAGCAGCAAATATTTATTTTGTGACTCAAATTAATACAAAAAATAAAATTTCTTTTTTAAAAAAAGATCATCGAATTCAAAGAGCAATGGATCTCTCGGCTACTAGCTTTGTAAACCCTTTAAATGATAATGCATTTGTTTATGTTTGGGGATTGAATAACAAATCCTATAAATCATACAAAAGTTGGACAACTATTGATGATTACGGTTATCATAAATCTTTTAATTCAGATGAAGTTAATTTGAGTATGATTACAAACCCAAATGTTCAAAGTCATATTATGGAAACATGGGCATTGTTACATAATTTTACAGATATTATTGACGTCCACCAGTCAGAACATTTTGGATTTAATCCTTGGGAAACTTGGAATATGATAGCCAATACAGATTTCGGTCCGTTTGATTTTATTTTTAAATTTCTGAATTTTACAGAACCTCCAACCAATATTACTTCTATAACTCCTGAACAATATCATTCATATATATTTGTTTGGCAATTACTACTTAGCTTGACAACAATGCAAGAAACAGATAATTACGATCCAGGAACGTTGATGGCAAATACTATTGGTTTCTCATTTTCTGATTATTCTCTTAAATTTATAGGAATGAAAATGAATATGTTACTGACAAAACATAATTCACATGAAGAGTTAAAAAGCCAATACAATCGAGCAAAAGAGATCGAGAGTATTATACAAAAAAATGCAATTTCAAAAGGAATTCCGGAATTCAAAGGATGGATGACATCTGCTGCGTGGATTCCTTTGGTTGTTGAAGAAAATATGAAGAAAAATTTGGTCATTATTTTCTCAACTTCATTAGTTCTTTCATTAATTGCTCCGATATTTTTTGTTTCATATAAAATGTCGATAACTATTTTATTCGGCTCATTTGGTTCACTCGTTTTCACATTAGGAACTCTAAAAGTATGTTTCAATTGGGAACTTGGGTTAAACGAAGCTTTAATGATTGCAGTTACAAATAGTTTTGCTTCTGTTTTTTTGCAAATTACTGTTTTTGATGCATTCTCGAAAAATAACAAGAAATTACCCAAATTTGGTAAAATCCAAATAGCTCTCATGAATTCATCATTTCCATTGTCTCTTATTTTGTTATTTTTACTTGGCAGTATCCCAATTTTGATATTTTGTCCTTTTCAATACTTCCCACCATTTGTGATTTACCTATTTTTTGCGGATTTATTCTGTTTTTTATGGGGATTAATAATTTCTCCAATAATATTGTCTTTTATTCTTTAATATATTAATCAGTGATATTAAAATACTATCTGAAATCTTTTTCTATTATTTCAATGTATATTTGTTCATAATCAAGCTTTTTGAAAATGCACGTTAAATAATTTCATTTGATGCTCAATCGATATAATGATTTAATTAATTCCCCATCAAAAGAATCTATATATCTTGATGAAAGTTCCTTGGGAACATCTATAGAAACATCAATGGATTCTGATTCGTACTCTCATTCAGATTTCTATTCTACATTTATGTCGAATTATAGGAAAAAAATCAAATTGCTTATGTCTTCATCCCCAATTGATGATAGTTCATCTAAAAGTGTAGTAGAATCAAATATTGATTCAAACGATTTTAATAATTACGATTCCAATTCTGCGTCTTTTTTATATTCTAAGCCAGCCAATAATCAAAGCTATCATATATCTAGAGTGAAGAGAAATGTCAATAATAATTTTAATCTAAATAGAACGACATCTCCAACTTCACATAAATTCAAGACAAAAATAAATTTCAACAATAATAAAAAAGATATTCATCACCACTCAAATAAAGTATCTTCCAATGATAATGACATCCGAGCATATTTACCTCCAACAAAACGAAATCACACACAAAGGCAAGGTGAAAGAAAAAGAAGAAGAAAAATGAAAGATTTTTTAACATTTGATCCTGTATTCAATAAATATTTTTATTCAAGGGATAAAATTGATTCATCTGATACTGAAGAATACTACGAATACTATGATGAATATAATGAAAAAGAAGTAAACGAAAATAAAGTTGAAAATGAATTAGATGATGATATTATTGATTCCAATTCGATGGTTCGAGAAGAAACTGATTATGATTATGATGATGATTTAATGTGGGTTGAAACAGGCAAAATTGATTCTAAAAATAGGAAGAATCATCATAAAAAAGCTAATATATGGCAGCCAAGTTTAGCTTCCCCAACAATCAGAAATTTCAATAATCAATCAACAACCAAAAAGAAGCAAAAATGATTTAATTTTAAAAATTAAATTACCTAGAAGTGTGGATTTATTGTTGTTAAATCATGTTTAGATATCTCTAGATAAATGCTTGAATATTTTATTTGTTTTATAAAACTTGTAGTTGTATGATGAACTTCAAGCAGCTTCGTTGATTTATATTTTATTAATTATTTAAATTGCTTTTTTTTTTTTAAAAAAAAAAAAAAAAAAAAAAAAAAATACAATATGAAATATCAAATTATGATGATTTAAAGAAATTGATTGGCGAAACAAAGCATTATGTCATTTTATATCAGATAATAATTATAATATATTAAATTTATTTATTAATAAAACAGAAAGAAAAAATAGTAAAAAAATATACGATCTAGTCTTTTGAAAATGCAGCAGTCATCTGTGCAATTAAATTACCATCCATTTCGAAAGTTCGGGTTGTGTTAATTGACATTATTTTTGGGTTTTCGTCTGCTGACATTACAATTGTGCAGCATCCATCTATTATTTTTTCTTCGTCGCTAGTTGGATCATATATTAATGCTCCATTTAAAATGCCAAACTGTATGGCATTTATAGGCAGAAAGTTTAATTTTCTAATTTCGCCTTCCAAAGGATGTATTTGCCCTTCTTCATCAAGAGAATATTTTTGAAGTGTCAAAGATATAAGAGCATTTTGAAAGCCAAGAATTGAAGCAGCTTCAATTCCTCCGTCATCGCTAATTACGCAAACATTTACAGACATTTTGTAGCTCCATAATTTAACGGAACTCATAAAAATGTTATTTGGATCCGGTCTTGCGATTTCAAGCTCAGAATGCGGTATCATACGATTTATTAGCAATGTTAAAGTTGCGGTTAACGTTTTATCTTGTGTTGTCCGTCCTTTTATTTGCGAAACTCCAGCCCTTGTCGCGTTAACCGTAATAATTGGTGCAAGTGGCTGAGGGGTGAGGCTAATTTTGGTTATGATTATAGTATTTCCTAACGAAATAAGAGATGAACCTGGTGAATCATCAATACAGTTGTGCGTTCCTGCTATTTGTCTTTTTGCTTTGAATGGCCTCCCATCAAGACGCTTTCCTTTTCCAAGATATTCTTTATGGAATAGTTCTTTATCAAGATCTTCAATCATGAAAATTAAATTCACCTTTATTACGCCAATTTTTTTGACCTATATGATCATCAAAGGTCCTTTCAATTAATTTCCATTTTTATACTAAATGACTCTTTAAAAATTTTATACTTCATTTATTTTTAAAATAATAAATGAATAACTACCAAGCCCCAACATCAATGATAAATATACAAGAATCTGATGCTCTCAAAACAAATGATAGGTTTCAAGTAGAATGTGAAGTAAATAAATCAGATAAAAATATTAAAACTCAAGATGCAGCAACTATTCAAAAAATCGATTTTCTTTTCACACAAATTAAACAAGCGAATGTTGATACTGAAGCTCTTGTTATGGATATCTATTCTTTGTCCTTAGCAAATGTATATAAAACATCAATCATTCGCTACTTCGACCATAACTTTCCATTTCTTCCATTTTTAAATATAATTTTAAGTCCACCATCACCTGAATGTCAAAGTTATGCATTTATTTGCCTCGGTTCTGCATGTCACGCAGAATCATTCCCTTTTGAAAAGTTTGCTAATGAAAACGCTCTAACTTTTTTTTGCCAAGCATTATGTTCTGAAGATCCAATTATTGTTGATTCCTCTCTGCAATTACTTTCTGAAATAACAAAAAAGTCAATCGAATCGCGCAATTTCCTACTTCAGAACAGTATCATCCCAAAATTAAAATCAATGAAACTAACTTTTTCTGTTGCTGAATTGTTAGAAAGTCTCTGCTCTCTATTTCCTCCCCCTCCTCCAGAATTTATACCAGATATCACCCAATTTATTGAAGTTTTGATCGATGGTTCTGAAACATCGATATTTGAGCTAGGGCTCAGTTCTCTTTTATCACTTTTAACAAATCACGCTGAAGGAGTTTATGCTGATCAATTTCAAACTTATTTAGTTCCAATTTTTCTAAGCGAAACAACTTCCTTGGTTCCTCTTGCATTGAAAATATTGATGCTTGTTCATAACCCCCAACCTGATTTTGCAATAACTTTATTAAAAATATTAGCTGGTACTGACTTTCCTAATCTAAGCAATAATCCAACTGTACTTTTCCTCATTGCTCAATCATTCGCTCATTTCCAACCAATTTGGAGGCCAATTATACAGGATCAGCCATTTGTACTTCTTAAAGACAAAATTGGCAATTCAAGGTTCAAGGTTGATATCGAAATAGTTCAAACAATGATTCTATACTATGACCAATCTCATTTAGACGACTTGGTATTTTTTAATACGCTTGTCAGATTTTCAGATACCATTGAAATTGGCTGCAAATGCATGGAGCAAATTTTGCTAATGATTCAATCTGGGCCAAGACAGGATATTTTTGAAAAGATGCTTGATAAACTAGAGCAATCAACAGATACTTTTGTTACATTATCTAATGGTGAAGACGAAGATATGGCAATTCGTGCTGAATCTATATTAAATGAAATAGAAAAAGCAAAGGCAATTGTGTAAAATTAATAAATTAGAATTATATAATTTTTTATTACTTTAAAAATGAAAATTAATTTTTACCACTTTTTTGAATGAAAAATTCAATATCTTTTCAATCTGAAAAATTGAATTAATTAGAGGTGAGACTGCGAAATTTTAAATGAACTTTTTTCGGAATAATAATCAACAAAATTAAAAATAAATTAAAAATATAGTATTATGGTGTTGTCACCTTTTCATATCATATACTTTTTTTTAGATTTAATCAAAAAAAATTGAAATTGTATTGATATTTCAAAATGTCATAATTCATATATTCGTCATTATTTTTTCTTTTCAACCATTAAATTGCATTTGTATATAGATTATCTCTATTTTTTAATAAGAAAGCTATTCAATAAATGCGTTTTTGGAGAAAATTCAAAAAAATATTTTTCAATTTAAAGAGAAATTTTCTTCTATATTAAAGATCAAAGGGATAACTATAGTTTATCTCTTAACTTATCTGGTGCAGGCAAACATATCAAAATATTTTTAAAAATTTTTTTACAATTTTAGCTAGGATTGAGGTTTAATATTGAATATAATTCTATATACGTTAATGATGTAAACTTCACAAATATACCAATAATTTCATTTGTTTTAATTTTGGTATCAACATCACAATAAGTATTTATTTTAATATTTATCAATAATTTACCAAACAAATCATGCTTATAATATGATGATAGTTAGTTAAATCATAAAAAATCAAAATTTGATTTATAATTCTTAGTCGAAGATTTTAATATTATATTCACATCTATATATTAAATATTGATAATTAAATTATTTATTATTTTGAGTAAATGGAATTTTTTTATTAAGATAAAATTGAAATTATAATTAGATATAAACAATTCAATTTTAAAAATGGATTTATAGCTAAAAATCTGAAAAAAATATTAGTGAAATTATCATAAATAGCATTTAATTCTGCAATAAGATAATATTTATTAATATTATTAAAAAATACCAAAAATTTTCGCAGCCTCACCTCTAATTAATTCAATTTTATAGTCAAATAAACTTGTTTTTTTTCATTTTTGCAAGTTTACACGCGAAAATTATTATGTTAAAAAGCCGTAACTAAAATATAGTAATTGAATGATGGTTGAACTAATGGGGTAAAGAAATGATAAATTTTGTGCTTGAAATATTTAGTCATATAAAATTAAATTGATGCTGGCATTCCTTGGAATCCACTTGAACGCCATATCATTGTAAGAAGTTCATAAAATTTCTTTTTAAATTGTGGATATGTTAACGTTCCTGTCATCATGAAAGCTTGAAGTTGGCCTTTAGGAGCATCGATGTAATCAAGAATGTGATTAAATTCTCTTGAATCGATTTTTCCACTTCCATCTTTATCAATATAGTTAAATATTTTTCTTCCAATGTAATTCTCGTCATCATCAGGTGATGCACTGAAGGAACGATAAGAATAGTAAAAACGAGACCAATCAATTGATCTATCATCACCAAAGATATGAATGATTAGCCGAGGAAATGAACGAAGTTCTGGTTTATTTGCTGATAAGTAATTGGTGAGTTCTGCGGCATCAAGCTCTCCATTACCATTTTCATCAATACGACGAAATTCTGCAGCTGCGGCTCTTTGTTCATCAGCTGAAAGAGGTCTTAAATCAAATGGATAAAACATAAAGATGAATCAATATATGTAACAATTGAAAATTGAATGTATTATTTATCTTAAGATAGTCAAAAATTCAATGAAGGTGATGTTAAATTATTTGAAATTATTGAGTTGAATTCGATATTTCAAAGCGAATAAAATACAATTCTATTTTTTATAATTTCATATGCCGGATTCAACGGATAAACAACTTTAACGTCAAGATTTTCAAGGCAATATAATACGAAACGAGGTGCAACATCGCAAACTGCCTTCATTGTAAAAGGATCAACTGTTGCAAACTTTGTATCAACAAAGAAACTCCCTGTATTATTTGCGATTATTTGATATTATTGATGCGTCCATTTTTCATTTTTTGCAATGTCGCGCAGAAATCCGATCAAGTATTTCAGCGTGTTAATGTGTAACAAGGGTAATTTTTCAACAAATTCGCTACATTTATCCAATGATGATGCATTATCATCATTCCCGAATGTTTCCATAAAATCATATAATGAATTTTTTGGAATGATAGGATCAACCAAATTTGTCTGAATTTTTTTGTGTTAAAAATTGTGAGACCATTTAAAATTTTTTTAATTACTTATGTTTCAAAAACCCAAAAGCCCAAACTTTATTTTAACAATTAATAAACATCAATGCAAGGTTTTTAAGAATGTTGCATTTGAAATAAGCGAAATATTAAACCAATATATTACAGATAATAAGATATCAAATAATTATATTTGTGAAATTCCTAATATTAAAAAGCACCAGTATAGTCTAATTTGCCATTTATTCAAAGGTCAAGATATTGAAATTACTGATGAAAATTATGAATTTTTTGATAAAATAGAAAAATTTTTTATTATCAGAAACCTCAGAAGTCAATTAGATATATTTCAGAACGAGTTTAATGGGTGTACATATGATGAATATCAAGAATCTGATGATATTTTGCCAGATATCATTATTTTTGAAAAAAAATTATTTAATTTTTCAAATGATCAACAATATGACCTTGAAAAAATAATAACATTTATTCAAAAGAAAGTGAAATTTATTACAGATGAAATTTTAATGTTTTTCATATTCAATTGTTCAATTTCGCGTCACAATTTTCTCGATTTTTTTGTCAAAAAAAATTTTTTTCTCGATCAATTTATTTCATTTGTAAATCAAGGGAGAATGAACGATGAAGATCGAAACATCAACGATGATCAAGAATATCTTTTTGTGTCATCATTTTTAATTTCAAAGAATTTGAATGATGACGGTTTATTATCGTTTAACGTATTTCAAAATTTTGATGAAAAAAAGAATGATTTTTATCTATCAAAAATCATTCGTGAAGATGACGTTAATCAATTTCAATCATTTTTAATCTCTCATGAATCATATCTAAAAAATCCAAATCTTTATCATCTTCATATTTATAACTGCTGTAATGAACTAGAGAACTTTTGTGACCTATTGAAATATTCATCGTTTTTTGGAAGTTTGAAAATTTTCAAATTTTTGTATTTGAATAAATATTTGTCAGATTGTGATGTTTTCTTATATGCTGTTGCTGGTGGAAATAATGAAATAATTAGAATCTGTGAATCATACTTGAAAGCATTCAAAAATAATGATGAAAACATTTTTCTGAAGGCATTGAAAATTTCAATCATTTATCATCGTAATCAAGTTTTTGAATGGATTTTGAATAATAATCAACAAAATATTGAAGAGAAATCTTTCATTGAAGATATTTTAAAGTTAAGTATTAAGTATACTAATTTTGAAATTTTCTATTTTTTAATTAATTCAGGAATTTTGAATTTCAATCAATTTTTAATCAAAAATTTTGAAAAATTTGTCTTTAATTCAAAAAATGAATTCGATTTTTGGGCAATTCATCTCTTTTTAGCAATTGTTAAAAAAGAAACAAGACAGAGTTTATTAACAAAAAATTTAAAAAATGGACTGTCACCTCTTGGTTATGCCTGTGAGATGAATAATACTTATTTCTTTCAAATTTTGTTTGATTTCAATGAATGTAAATCATTCAATTTACTTGAAAGGAAAAATTCACAAGGAAAAATTCCATTACAAGTTGCAATTGAAAAAAGAAACGCTGACATTATTAAAAAGATTTTTAAAATTCAAACTTTTGTGACAAAAATTTTGAAAAATAAAAAAATAAATCCAATTTTTGATGCTTGCAACATCAAAAAAAGTGACATCGTAAAAATAATAATTGATGAATATGACAAAATTAAGCCAGATTTTGGTACAAAATTATTAAACAAATATGACAAAGCAGGTATTTCATATATATTTTTGTGAATAACGCTCCTTTTCTCCTGTCTTGCAAGCTTGATGATTTTGAAAGTGTAAAATATTTTCTTTTGGAAAGAAAAAGTAACAATTTAATAAATCAGAAAAATCAATTGAATAATAAAACAGGATTACATTTCGCATGCGAAAATGAATCAGTTGAGTTAGTAAAATTTCTATTATCATTTGATGATATTATTTTGAATGAAAAAGATTTAAATGGAATGGCGCCTCTTGATTCTGCTTTGAAAAACAATAATGAAGCCATTATTCAACTCTTTACAGAAAAAGGTGAATAAATACTTTTTTTGATTTATATGTGTATTTTTATTTTTTTTTTTCAAATAAGGTGCTTTGATGCAAAAAAGTGAATCAAAAAAGGATCATTTGATTCTAAAATGATGAAATTTTAGTCAATCATGAAGATTCAATTTCATGATTTTTGTTAATGTTATTATATATATTTGTATATGTTCACATTTTAATTACAAAGCTATCTTAGATTTATTATTAGTTTATATTCAAATTAGCGAAATATTATACCAATTTTAAACGTATAAAAAATTCAATGATTTATTAGATCAACATTTTTGTGTAACACCTTACAAATTTATATGCTCTCATTCAATGTTTTGAATTGAATGAAGCTTCCTTCAGCAATTCTGTTCTAATTGTTAATATGTCCCAATTTCAAATACTTGGAGTTCAAGTTGATTTTCCTTATACTCAAATTTATCCTTCTCAAAGAGCATTAATCGCAAATTCAATTCGAGCATTTAAAAATCAAGAAAATGCATTACTTGAATCACCTACAGGAACAGGAAAAGCTTTAGCTCTTTTATGCTCTGCACTAGCATATCAAAAATATGTTGTTGATAATCAAGTAAGAATGGAAAATAATCCGACAAATGATCTTATTAGAGCCAACGATAAATTTTCGATTTTTTTAGGTTCAGATAACAATCAAAAGCCTGATAAGCCAACTCTGCCTTCTCAAAACAAAGTACAAGCACCAAGGATTTGGTTTACTTCAAGAACTCACTCGCAACTGAAACAACTTATAGATGAATATAAAAAATTGCCATATAATCCACCAATGACTATTCTTGCCAGCCGTAAAAAGCTATGCCTTAATTCAAAAGTTGCAAAATCGGAAGATCCAACCACCGAATGCCGAAAATTAGTTGATAACAATAAATGCCCATACAAAATGGAAGGTGGAATTCCTGAAATATTTCGTCCAGGTGGCAGATTACAAAAATATGATATTGAAGATTTGGCTCAATTTGGAAGAAAACATTTCCGATGCCCATATCATATGTCACTAGTAATTTTATCGAAAGCAGATCTTATTTTTTGTCCATATAATTACATCCTTGATCCTGTGATCAAAGGAATGTTAGAATTATCATTACTCAATTCCATTTTAATCATTGACGAAGCACATAACATTGAAAACATTTGCAGAGAAGCTGGTACTTTTCGTACAACGAACACAGATTTCATTGTTGCCTTAAAATCATTATCTAATTTGAAACAAGAAAAACCAACCGACAATCCGACTGAAAATCCAACCAACACTCCAACCAATAATCTAGAATCGTTAGACTTAGAAATAGTTACTACTTTTGTTGAGTCTTTATATGATTGGTTTAAAAACAAGATTAGTTTTCAAAAATTTTTAAAACTTAAAGAAAAAGTTGAAAATGTTTCGGATGTTTTGAAAGAATGGAATTTAAATCAAATGAATTGGCCCTCTATTGAAAAATCAATTACCCAAATAATCTCCAGAAAAGCAATTGTTGAAAAATCATCAGATCAAGTTCATTTTGAGAACTTTTCACTTTTAAATAATTTCTTTGTATTTCTGGTCCTTGTATTTCAAAACAACATGGAAAATGTTGATGATTTTAAAATTGCATTTCAACTTGGAGATGGCAAAGAAAATGAAGATTGCATGCTTATCATCTGTCTCACACCAAGTATTGTTTTTAAATGTGTTTCAAGGGAAGTTCATTCTGTCATTTTAGCATCAGGAACACTTTCACCATTATCGACCTTTTCTTCTGAACTAGGAACATCGTTTCCAATTCAATTATCAGCTAATCATATCATTGATAAAGATCAAGTTGAGTCATACATAATTACTCATGGTCAAGATGGATCACCTTTCATTTCAACTTACCAAAATTTGATGCAAAATAAAGACACACTCATCATTAATTTCGGTAATATTTTAATTGAATTGTTACCCCACATTCCTGGTGGTGTCCTTGTATTTTTGCCTTCCTATAAGTTTCTCAGTGACGTCGTTAGTACCTGGAAAAAGAAAAACATTTGGTGGTCAGTTAATAATATTAAAAAAATTTTCTTGGAAAATACAAAAACTATTAGTAAAGTCTATGAGAAGTATAAACAAAGGATTGATTCAAAAAGTGGAGGTGTGTTAATTGGCGTATGTAGAGGAAGCATGAGTGAAGGAATGGATTTTAAAGATGACCAAGCAAGAGCGGTTTTTATATTCGGAATCCCTTATCCTTCAAGTCAAGATATAGAAATTAGATTAAAGAAAGATTATAACGACCAATTAGCTTATCAATTTTATCAATCTTCTCAATCTTCTCAATCTTCTCAATCACCACAATCCTCTCAATCCTCTCAAACTTTTTCTGATGACTCACAAAACCAAGTTAATAGTTATTCATGCAGATCATCTAGAATTAATGATAACAAACCAATAACTGGAAGCGATTGGTATGAAACATCGGCTTTTAGATCAATTTTTCAGGCGATAGGACGTTGTATTAGACATCGAGATGATTATGGAACGATATTTTTAATCGATCAACGTTTCCAGAATTTTATATCTAAGTTCCCAAGATGGGTACAAAGCTCATTCGTTAAACACAACGGAATCGAAGAAGTTAAACAAAATTTAATTACTTTTTATCAGAATATGCAAATTAAATATCCAATAAAGGTTCAGTTCAACCGTGGCGAGAAAATTGTCTTTGATTGTTCTAAATGCCACAATGCTGCTATTAACATTTTATCGATCGACTTTGATCAAACTGAACAAACTACAAGAAAAGGATTTTTGGAGTTGGCTGAAGCTGGAAATGATATCAATTGCATTTTCCTTTCACGTAATTCAAAATTTCTTTTAAATGCTCAACCAAATATGAATGAGAATATTTGGAGTCAGGAAGATTTATCTATTTATAATCCCGTACACTGTTCCTTTTGTGGCCAAAAATTAGGTGTTCATATATTGGCATCAACTCGCGAGGATTCAATGTATACAAATGGGTTTTTGTTCTTGTTTTCTAAACTCACAATTCATAAAGAAGAAGAAAATAAACCGAAACCAGTAAAATCACCTGACCCTAAAAATAAAAAGAAATCAAAGGCAAAAGATAAGAATGTTCCTGAAAAAGGCCAACAATTACTAAATTTTTAAAAAAATCTAATTCTAATTACACCATAAATTAACGAGAATTTATATTATATAATGTTTTAATCATGTTATTTAAAAAAACCGCATACGACAATATTACTATTATTAATTTATTCTTTTGATCTTTCTTTTTATTTGAAAACTTTTTCTTATTCAAATTTTTCTGAATGCTCACAAAATAAAAATAAAGCTTTTCTAAGAACTAGTTTTATTATTTATAAATATTAATTATGTAAATGAACATACAATGATATTGAATTTATTTAATAAAAAATGTAATAATAATACTATAGAGATTTCATGGAATTATTCTTTTTTTATTGTTTTTTAGTGAAATTGTAAACATTCATTTATTAAAATGGAAATCATAATTGAAGGAGGACTTATTGCCAAAATAAACCAAAAAGATAATACAGCATCGATTATAAAATCACCAAAAGCAACCGGAACTGTTTTTGTTCCCAGATTTGCCGAATATGAAGGTAGTAAATATAAAATAATATCTCTATCAGAAGATTCATTTCAAGGAAATTTTATCGAGCTTCTTACATTCCCAGAAGATTCAGAGCTTGAATCAATTGAAACCCATGCTTTTCGTAGTGCACACATCAAAAAACTCAAAATTCCAAATAGTCTTAAATTTTTAAAATATGATTGGTGCTATTTTTTATATGACTTGACTGAAATAGAAATTTCACCAAAGAATCATCATTTTATGTATTTTGATAAAAAATATCTTTTGGGAAAAAGCCAAGAAAATTCTGATGAATTCGATATTTTATATTATGCACGTTTTGACATCGAAGAAGCGTTAATTCCTCCCCAAGTAAAGATTTTGAAGCAAAGATCATTTGGCCATCATAAAAAATTAAAAACAGTTGAATTTACAGAAAATTCACAATTGAAATCAATTGAAAATAACACTTTTGCATTAAGTTCTATTCAAAAAGTTGTACTGCCAGCAAGCTTTGAAGAAATTGATGGCTATTCTTTTTCTGATTCGGATAATTTAATTGATATAGAAATCTCACCGAAAAACAAGAATTTTTCATTGTTTGATAATAAATTATTGTTAAAAAAAAGTGATCAAAAAAATACAACATTTGACATTCTCATTTGTGCGAGGCGTGACATCGAAAATGCCATCATTCCATCGCAGATTAAAGTAATCTCAAATTGTGCATTCCGAAATTGCCAAAAATTAGAATCACTTTCATTTGAACCTAATTCATCTCTTGAAGTTATTGAATCTTCGGCATTCTCTGGAATTTTAGGACAAGAAAAAATTACTCTTCCAGCTTCAGTAAAAAAGATTTTATATAATTCATTTGATCCAGTTAAAAAACTTAAATACTTTGAATTTCTTGGTAAGACTGTGCATATAATGGGTGGAAGCTTTCATTCAAACAAAAACCTTAAAACAATCATTTTCCCAAATGCAGAAACAATTCGTTTAGATAAATATTCATTATCAGGATTATCAAAAGACACCAAAATACTCATACCACGTAGTACAAAGCTCGAAGGATCTGGTGTTGAACAGTACACAAATCTAATAAGTTATATTGATGATTCAAAGTCAACAAATCCAAAAGTTAAAGATGACGAAACAAAAGAGAATGAATTAATGAATCAAATTAAAAATTTGAAGAATGAAAATGATGATCTTAAAAGTTATATTTTTTACCTTAAGAATCATCTTGACAAATATGAAGATGTGATTTCATATGAAGATTTCATTAAGAGCAAAGATCATCCTGACATTGAAATTGAAGGTGAAAAAGAAATGAAAAGTGATCAAGATGATCCGCAAAGGCAAGTTTTCATTGGTGCTGATGATGAAGAGTTCCATAAAGTTGTTTCGAAAATTGGCGAAGGATCAACATGCGATGTGTACAAAGTCGTTGATCAAAGGACAAACAAAGCAATGTGTAAGAAAGTCATCAAATCAAATAACGAAGAAACCGATTTCCAACTTCTTCGAAATTCAATAAAAGAAATAGAAATTCTTCTGGAAGTCAAGCATCCTTGCATTTGTGAAGCAATTGGCTACAACATGCAAGAAGAGCTACCACGAAATGAAGAAGAAGAAGTGAAAACAACAGTTGCTCTTTTCTTTGAGCTTCTTCCTTACAGTATTAAAAACATCATTGACAAAGGAATGATGAACAACACATTAAAAGTAAGAGTTGCTATTGAAGTTGCTTTCGGTATGTCGCATATTCATTCGCTTGGAATGATGCATCGTGATTTAAAGCTCGAAAACATCATGATGAACAATGTTTTTGAATCAAAAATAATCGATTTCGGACTCGTTCACGTCCCCGAACTTTCTGGAACAGGAAGCTCGTTGACAAAAGGAGTTGGAACGCTTGCATTCATGTCACCTGAGATGACGAATGAAGAAGAGTATGACAATAAAACTGACGTTTACTCATATGGAATTGTTCTCTTTGCCTTGTTCACAGGAAAATTGCCAGCGCAAACAATGAGAGAAAAGATGAACAACGTTCCGATGAAGTATCCAAGTCCGTCTTCAAAAATCAGTGAATTTTGCATCGATTTGATCAAGAGATGCACATCTTTTGAACCATCCAAGCGTCCAACATTTGATGAAATCATTGATGACATGGCCAAACACAAGTTTGAACTCGCTTCTGATGTTGATACGAGGCTCATCAAACGTCGATATCAGTCACTTAACATAATTAAGGCAAAAAATCAAAGAAAAAGAAAAAAAATTGATTAAAAATAGGTTTATAAAAACAAATTAATATATTACAAAACATTTTTTTTGGCGCAAACAACGAGAATAATATCTCGGCTTACTTTTGGTAAAGTTGAAATGTAATTAATCATTTCGCTTTTGCCAAAAAAGGCAAATAATTCAACATAACATAACACAGACGCTTGTCTAACTTCAATTTTTTGCGATTGAATGGAAATATTCAACGAATACGTAATCTTATCAATACAATTAAATAATGAATCTTTATTGTATGAGGCAATTCTTTTGAATACTGCCAATTGTATCTTGAGTGCATTTTGTGCAAAGGCCTCATCTTCCACAAAAGGTTGCAAATTGAAAATGAAATCTTCGATATCATCTTTTGAATTCTCAACGATATCAGTTAAAATATCATCAGATATATGACACTTGTTTGTTATTAGTCCAGGAAGTAAATATTGATACTCAGAAATACCATAAAACGAAAATACTGATTGGATTAATCTTAATGTTCGATCAACTTCTGAAAATGAGAGAAGTGCTTTGTTCAGTTCATTAAACAAAGGGATTTTCATCAAATTCCAATCATCAAAAGTTGCTTTTTGAATGATATCTTCAATTTTTCTTTGCCATTCAATAACTTTTTTGTCGTTGAAAGGAGGAATTTCAATTTTGATATTTCTGAATGTCAAATCTTTTGCGTACATTGTTGCAAAGTCCCTAAATTCACGTAATTCATTGTCAGTTAAGCCATTGCCAAACTCAATAACTGATTCAAAGGAAAAATCGGCCAATTTTTTAATAACAAAGCCGCTAACATGAGTTGACTTGATTGGCTTCGTGTTATAACATTTGAATGCCAAAGAGCACAAATGCTTGATTAAATTAGAATCAAGTTTTTCAATGTCTATTGAATTAAGTAACGTATAAGCAAATTTGACAAGTTGATATGATGGATCTTGCTCACAACATATTTGAAGTAGATAGATTGGATCGAAATGATTTGGTATTTCATTCAAAGCAAATAATGAAACCGATTGAATTTTAGGCTTTTGGTTTTCTGTGTTTTTTAATAGAATATCAACTAAATCTGCTAAATCGTTATTGAATGAAACTCTATCATACAAATCAGCAAGCATTGTTATGGCATTTGATGCTATTACTTCTGAATTATGTGAGCAGCAAAACAAAAATTCGGGGATTGATATTGTACAATTATCTGGAATGTCTTGCAAAGCATCTTGTATGCTAACCAAGTAGTCATTCTCTAATCCACCTTCCATATGAATTATTGGAACTTTCTTTGGCTTTGGCTTTGACTTTTTAGGACTTTTATCAATTTTATGAGTAAATTTCGGAGGCGATCGAAATTCATCTATCATTTTAGCATATTTTTTAATTTCATCGATTGGAGGAGAATCAGTTTTCTTCTCTGCTTTCTTTAAATCATTGTCAATTTTTTTTTGTTTTTTGATCACATCTTTTAAACGACTTTTGTCAGAATCCTTGATATGCTTTGATTGATCAACAGTTGTTTCTTTTGGGCCACAACGCTGTAAAAAAGATTTTTTCTTTAAATTTTCTATTTTTTGAATTTTTGGAATATCTTCTTCTTTTTCTTCTTCTTCCTCCGGAACATTTGGCAAATTTTCATCATTTTCTTTTTTCTCGAGCTTCTTTTTCTGCTTTTTAATTAATTTCTCTCTTTTTTCTTGCTCAATCTTTTTCATTAGCAAAACTTTTTGTCTTTCATCTAAGTGCTTGGATTCATCAATACTAACATCTTTTGGAGCATTTCTCTCCAAAAAATTTCCTTTCTTAACAATATGCGGAGGCTTCTTAATTTCATATGGTTTCCAATTGATTTGAGCTGGCCGTAATTTAATTTTGGGCTTTTCCGCTTCGTTTTCTTTATCAAGTTGCTGTGCCAATTTTTTAATACTTTCTTTAAATTCTTGAATATTGCTATCTACAGTTTCTTTTTGAGGGATATCATCTTGAGTATCATTTGCAGATGTAAAATATTGTGGCTCATCTTCGTTTTCATCGTTTGATTGGTTTTGATTCTTTGGATTTTTTAAAATGCCTGGAGCAAATGTGACCCGTCTTTCATTTTTAGAATTTTTTTTTTTTGCTTTTTGCAGATTTTCTTTGGGTTGAACTGAAACTTGAGGTGGTGACAAAGAATGAAATATGACCAGTCTTTCTTTCTGTTCCATTGGTTCTTCGTCTTGTATTGATAATCTAAGTTTATCAGGAAGACATCCAAAAAAACTCTCTTCTTGATCTGGATAAATTTGAGTTAATGTACAAGCTGCTATTTTCGAATATTTTCTAATTACAGGTGAACCTTCATTTAATAATAATTTATTTAAAATAGCAACGATCTTTTTCATTAATTCATCTACAAGAGTCATTGGCCATAACTGAAGTATGACACAAAGACATTCTGACATTACTGACTTTTGCTTTGGTCCTTTCTCTAATATAATATCATATATTTTATTGAAAAAAACAGGAGATGGACAATTTTCAATAATTGAAAAAAAAGCATATTTGCAACAATCTGATATAATCTGAACTTCATCCCCTATTTTAAAAGATAACGGTTTTAAATAATCTCCAACTTTATCAAAATCACTCCCAATCCTTGGCGCAATTTGTCCTAAAAGAAAACACATTTCGATAATTAATTCGCTTTTAGTACTCGTTAATGCGGCATAGAATCCTGTATGCATCGTTTTAAGATGTTTTCGTGATAACATAAAATCAAAAATACCTCCCTTTATCAATGCCATAAATCTATGGATTGCAGATATCTGAAGTTCTGTTTTAACACTTCTTCGAATGCTTTTGATAAGATATTCAATTTCTTTTTGAGCATGATCTTCTGTTTTAACAAATATTGGATCGAAATTGCTACCAGCCTGATAAAACTGTTCTTTAGTAATTGGCGATAAGCCACATTCAGCTATCTTTACTTCTGGATTTTTCTTGGTTTTCATTGCAATATACGTTTATTTAATCAACTTTTTAAATAAAAATTTTAATTTTTTTTCAATATAAACAAACTTTTTGTTTTATCTCGTTGTATATTTTTTTTTTGATTTTTATCTTTCTATCTATAAAATAAAGTCAAAATATAATTTATATATTAATTACAATTTATTAAATATACAACAATATATTGTTATTATATGTTTTTAATCATTATTTTATTTGTTTTTTTATATTCGAAAATATTGAGAAATTAAATTTAAGCGAACGTTTACTAATCACAAATCTAAATGGTATGAATTTGAGTCAAAAAGACTTTGATGATATAATTTTTTCGAATGCATCAGATGATCAAAATAAAGAAAAATCAAGTGATGATCTTACAATCGATGGAGAACTTTTTTTGCTCCCTTCTCAACGCAAAAAAGCGGCAAATCAAAATAATAAGAAAAATAATCAAAGAAAAAGGCGTCCAGCAAAACAACCACTCATTTCTCTTGAATCGATTTTAAATGATGATAGTGATCTCAATGATGTATTTCAATTTAGTTCAGAAAAAACTTCGAACAATTCAAAAGAAAATGAGCAAGAAAATAAAAATAATGAAAAAGAACAGCCATCTCAGCAAGAAAAGGAAATAAAACAAGAACCGAGCCAACAGCAACAACAGTCACAACAACAATTACAATCGCAGCCGCAACAACTACAACAGCAGCAACCGCAACCACAGCCGCAACAAATACAGCTGCAACCACAACAAATACAACCGCAACCACAGCAAATACAGACGCAACCGCAACAAATACAACCACAGCAGCAAAAATCTGAAAATATTCAACAAATTAAAGTTAATAGCATTGAATCATCATTAATCAATTATATTTCTACCGCTGTTTATTCGATTAGGGAAACTTTTATTGCTGAACTGAAATCAATGTTAGACAATTCAAAAAATGAACAATCAATTATTGATTCTTTTTTATTATCTTTACCTTCAGAAATTGATGATTTAGTTGCATCAGAAATACAAATAATTACAGATTCCTATAATGCGCAAGCAAAAATTTCTACTCTTACAAATTATGTTAACACTCAACTTGAACCACTTCAACATATATTTCCTCGTCCAAAAAATCAAGTTGTTGGAGCAACAATTGAAGATCTTCAAGATGAGCTTTTAAATACAAAAATTTTAATGAATGAGAAATATGATTCTCTACTTAATGAAGTTCAAGATGAAAATGATATCTTATCATCATTGAGAGAGAAAAGCATTATTTTCGAGGACAGAAAAAGAAAAGATAATCCAAACACAATTATATTAATAGAAGCAGAATCAGATTCCAAAAGATTAGAAGTTGAAAAGCAATTTCATACTTTTAGGAAAAAACGTTTAAAAAAGATTCAAAGCTATTGGAATGAATCTGAGTTTAATTCGAATGAATATCCTTTATCAGAAACTCAAGTTCTTTTAAATAAACTGTCATCTTTATCAAGAAAAGTTCCAAATAGCAAATATAAAAGTGCCATATCAGCACTCTCTTCATTATCACAAAATTTCCAAAATGTGTCACGCGATTTGCATTCATTACAAAAGAAGATTGTTTTTGAAACAAATTCTTTCATGAAAAATAACTTTGCAATTAAAGAAGAAAACAACGACGACAATAATAATGATCTTGATGATTTGAATGCTAATTCAAATTTGAATAGCGATAATTTGAATAGTTATAATGATTTTGAAGAATTTAGCTCAAATCATTCTAAAAGTAAAAATAAGAACCAAGAAAAGAAACGAAAACATTCTAAGATGAGTGAAAGACAATTCCATTCATCAAGATCAATGTCTTCGAAGGGAAGTGCCGAATCTAGTATGCTTAGTGATATAAAAGAGCAACTCAGCGAACTTCGAAAACAAAGAATTCAACAGAATCAAATAATTAAGACTAATGATAATTTGTTATAAAATATTATATGTTTGTTTGAATAATTTTAATTTTATTTTTTTTTTATTTCTTGCCCATTTATATTCAATTTTTTTGAATTCATATTCAATTTTTTTGAAAGTTATTTCTTTCAATTCTTTTCAATTTTTGCGTTGGTTCAATATTTGAACTTCAAATCCAATACGTTACAATTGAATGAAACCTTATACTTCTCCTCAATATACAAGGAGAGCTATTCATGAACCATACCCACCAGTTAAATCTGCTCGCCGAATACCAAAAGTTAGAATGATCCAGCGGCCTGAAATATCTCTTTCTCGAAAATCTCATGTTATAGATGCTTGCTTTGAAGCCCTTAAAACACCACCTCAAAGCCGCACAAATTATCAAATCGATTCAATAATGGCTGTTCTGAAAAAATGGCCATCATTCGCTTCATTAGGAAATTCAGATTACGAATATCGTCAAATATGTAAAAGTATGAATTTTATTTTTCTAGAGAAAAATTCACTTCTATTTCGAAAAGGTGATGCACATGATATAATATACATCGTTTATTCAGGAAAAATTAAAATTTATGGCGAACCCGATAAAGAAAACAATTATATTAATGTTCCTTTAAATAATCAGTCTGAATCAAGCCAAAATGATTCAGACAGCAATAACATCGATATAAATTTGAATATAAATGAGCTTCGTCCAGAATCAACAAAAACGATTTCTTCTAGATCATCGAGATTACCTTTATTATGCCATCATGGAGCACCTCCACCAGTTTCTTCAGAAAGAATCAGTCGTAGAATGGAACCAATTTCACCAGAAGTACTTCAAATTTTACAAATTCAAATTGGGCGTAACGACAATTTCGAACTTGTTGATGTAAAAGAAGAAAAAGACGAAATTGGCCAAGATGATTTTGGTACATCTGATACTTTTCTTAATACAGGTGTTGCCACAGAGCCATCTTATGTAATATTAATTTATTCTAAAATTTATAAAATGATTATACAAAATTCACAAGAAAAAGAAATGAGAATGCGATCAGATTTTTTAATGAGTGTACCTGAACTTGATCCGATTAGAGAATACCCGAGTTATAAGGAAATTTATTATCGATTAAGTGAAGTAATGAGCGAGATGACAATTCCAAAAGGATTTAGGTATAAATCGTTTTGTAATGGATGGATAATAATACGCGAAGGCTGCCTCAAACAGAAACGTTTTGTAGATTTTGATTTATCAACAATGGATCCAAGATCAATTGAAGACGATCAGATTGGATTCAATCTCAATTTTCCAAATGGAATACAACAAATCCAAACCGGTGAATTTGGAAGCCATCATTGTGTTGCCGACCCATCGCTTTCTGATAAACTAAATAAACCTTTTACATTAATTCCAGATGAAGATACAAAAGTTTTTATTATCAATATTGAAGATATACAAAATTTAATTCCAACCGATATTCGAAAAAATATTGAAAAAGTTATATTAAGCGATCCATCTGATGATTCACTCATCAGGAGCTGGTATGAAAGAGAGAAAATGATTAAATGGCAAGTTTTTCGAAAATCATGTTCTAAAGAAGCGAAACAATACATGAAACAAGACAGAATTGATAATAATAGATCGTTTGCTGCGCGAACACCTAAACCACCAAAGCCAATTAAAGATTATCAAAAAAGACAGATAAATCCAAGAATCACAGCATATCGCTCAATTAGATCAAAGATAACATATTCATGATCTTTCAACTTTGTATTTTAAAACTGTTTGAATATTTCTTTTTTTTTGTATATGTATTTAATAAATTAATCATAAATACGAATTACATTCAATTTTTTTTTTCTTATTTTGTTTTTAAGTATAATACCTTATTATTAACCTTTTAATCCCAACAATAAAAAAAAATTAAAAGAAATATCATTATAAAATTATTATTTACAAATAAAACTAAAATGAAACATTATTCACTACATATGCGCATATAGTGATATATAAATGAATTAAAAATTCATTTATGGTCGATGTGAAAACAACTTTCTCTTTTTCTTTTTATTTGCTTGATTGTTGCTCATCTTTTTGAGCTGAATGTTTCTGAACACGGAAGAATTGATCGCCGTCTCAGTCACCAGTCTGGGCACCAGCGTGTAAGGCAGGAAGAGTGACCCAACCAATGGTCCAAAACTGCAGAAGAAAAACGAGCTATTGTCCATTTTCTCTCCAAATGGATACTTGTAGTTATGGTAAGAATTAAAATAATAAATTTTGCTTTCTTTTACAATGTGGCTGCTGGCTTCGTTTAGCTGGTTTTCGGCGTCTAAAAGAAGACTCGAATATAGAACTTTTGTGTGAATGATTCCACTTTTTGTGGGCGTCAAGATGATGAAGAATAAATATCGGTGCGCAAGCGCAAGCTGCTTGATTATAGAGCTCGTGAAGATCGAATTGTCCACCCAGACAACGGCAACATCCTGCCCGCTGCTCGGACGCATCTGGTAGATCGCATCGTAGAAAGTCGTGGCCGCCCAGATGTCTCCTCGCGAGTCGCGCTCGCCAAGTGACGCAAGAAAACGTCTAAACAAAGGTGAAAAATTATTGTCAAATTCGCCATAAAGACTCAAATCATCGAAGCATCCATCGCCGGCATCACTTTCACTATTTTTATCATTAACTGAATCTTTACTGCTATCACTAATTGCACCTTTCGTATCATTATCATTACTTGCGTTTTTATTACTATCATTATTACTATCATTATTACTATCATTATTACTATCATTATTACTATCATTATTACTATCATTATTACTATCATTATTACTATCATTAGTTGTGCTTTCATTGTTGCTATTGTTACTGTTATTAGTGTTACTGTTATTAGTGTTACTGTTATTAGTGTTACTGTTATTAGTGTTACTGTTATTAGTGTTACTGTTATTAGTGTTACTGTTATTAGTGTTACTGTTATTAGTGTTACTGTTATTAGTGTTACTATTGTTAGTGTTACTGTTATTAGTGTTAGTGTCTTTAGTTGTGCTGCTTGATTGAGAGGCTTCGTTGAGGGGATGGCTGGCTTTGCTGATTCTTTTGCCGAAGAACATCAGCCTTATGAAGATCTGCTTTTTGAAGCTTGAATGAAACTGCTGGGCGAAGTCTGCCTGGAGAGCTGCGCTTTCTTTCTTCTCCTCGAGCCTGCTCCCGGTTGCCTCCTCCAGCGCGTCGAACACGAGGGAGAGTCCTGGCGCTGCGACCTCGTGGTTCTTGGCGCTAGAGACTTTTTCAGGCTGCTCCGAAATCTTACTTCTCAAATTTCTGAAGAGATTCAATTTTGACTTACTAGCGTCTTTATTTTCAGGCACGCTTTTGCCCTTTAGCTCGAGAGGCGAGGAAGGCCTGGCTGCCGTGATTGGCGTCTGTCTCAGGGGCTTCACTGAGTAAATTGAAGAAGAATATTCGAGTGAAATCTTAACGTCATATTTCACTTTTTGATAGCTATCGTTAACGATGAAAATTGAGTGTGAATTTTTTGAGACGAAAAAAGTGTCATTTTGTTTGAAAAGGACGGGATCGGCAGCAAATTTCGACTTCGGAGGAGCGTAACAGAATCCGACAGACTTATTCAAAATTTGCTTGAATTTGGCATAAAATTGACCATCAGTTCGACGGTTATTACAATTTGACCATGACTGGAACAATTCAATGATTCTTTTCTTTATTTGAGCTTTCTCCTTGGAGTGCAGAAACAGCTTCACGCAGAATGAAGTTATGCTTTTGAAAATTTGAATGGATAAATAGTCGTATGACTTCAATAATTGTGAAGATACGTTACCGTCATCTGCTTTTATGCTCAGATTCGTGTTCAGGACTGGATCTGAGTCAGGCTGAGTGTCAAGCTCTGAGCACGCGCTCTGCATGAACGTTATCGGAGGTGAAGTGAACAAACGGTTTTTTGGCAGTGAAGAAATGACGCTTGTTTGTGAAGCAAATGAATTGAGAGGAAAATCGCCGTTATTACCGTTATTATTATTGTTATTTGCCACTGTAAACGACGATGATTGCTTCAGCGCAGTGTTCGACATCATGCTCATTATCTTCATCATCACTTCGTTGACGTCCATCAGAATTGTGTCGAAGATCAGCTCGAAGTGGGAGTCGAGCTGGCTGAAAAAGGGAGGCAGAACGTGAAGCAGCGAAGACATCAGAAGGGGAGATGAGCGCATCTTGCTCAGGCTGTCGAGGAAGATGACGTGCACCTCTTTGTCAATCTTATTCTTTTTTGAATCATTCACTTTTTGAGAGGACTCATTGAATAAATTGTGAAGGAGTAACAAAATTGACATGCAAGCCATGTTGCTGTCGAGTTTCCGGCTCGAGGAGGCAATGATCTCGAGCTCCTGCAGCGAATAGTTTCTGAACTCAGGCGAAATAATTGACATACAGGTCAAATATGCAACGGTTTGAACGTCGCGCACTTTTCTGTCAGAATGGCAAATGAAGATCGCGTGCGCAAGCGAGAACGAGTACGGAAAACCTTCGAGGCACGCTTGGATGGCCGCGTGGGATGCAATGGACGGGTTCTTCTGAAGAGTTGACAGCATCGAGACACACCACAATTTCGAAATTGAGAGGGTATTCAAAAAGTTCTCAGTCAAAACACGGATCATTCGCGCAACAGCGCAGAAAAGGGTTACTCTCTTCTGGCAGCTCGGCTCGTATTCGAGAAGCTTCTTGAAAGCGAAAGGAAGAAAAGTGTCAGTGACAAAAGTGAAGTCAAAGTCATAGTCAATTTTTTTGTGAGTAACCGAAATTTGATTCATTTTTAGAGAATTTCTGAAATTTGAAAGAAGCTCAATTATGCACGAAAAAGTGTCAAGAACAATCGGCACCAGCGCGTCATTCGTGAGCTTACTGAAGCATTGAATGTAATTCAATAGGAATTCGGTCGCTTCACTTTTTGTGTATGACCGACAGTCAATATTGAAAAAAAAGTGAACTGACTTGAAAATTTTAAAAAAATTTTCGGACGAATTCGACTTCATCAAGCTCACCGGGATGTTCATGGAATCGACGCTGTTTAGGTCATCGTCGGAGGCATTTGTTGGAGGAATGTTAAATTGAGAACTACTCTGTTTGAGCATGTTTCTGAGTGTCAGATTCTGGATTTTTTCTTTCTCAAAAATGACAGGATTGTTCAGAAATTGCTTCTTCAGTTTTTCGTCCCTGATTGAGAAAATGGAAGGCGTTAGGCCGACGGTTAATTGTGAGGCAAATATGGAAACTACTTGGATAACTTGCGGAACATAGTTCGGATGAACGATACTGGAAATGTTATCTGAAAAATGTCCTTCTTCTGCCAAATTTATATATTTCTTGTCAACCATGAATGAGAGGAAAAAAAGCGTCATAAAGGGAAGTAGATCAAATTGCAAGTTGTAGATCGATATCGAAATTAGTAGAAAATAGCCGATTACTGATTTCTCGTTTTCATATGGCAATAATGATCTCGTAAGTCCTTTTAGCCGTAAAACATGAGTGAAAAATTTACACATATTGTACATGTATGCATAATTATCCGAACTACTTTTCATAACTTGGATCATTGATGGTAATATTTGAATTGATCGATCAATTATGCGGATAAATATATTATGAAAACAATCTTTGGCGGTCTTTGACAAAAGTTGAATCGAGGAATTAAGCGAATCATTCGTTTTTACTCGAAAATAGGAAAGAGCTAATGATCCACGATATTTCGAACGGTTTATATAGAGCAACATGCTTGCACGTTTGGTAAGATCCTCCTTTTGGTCACTTTCAATAGCATATGGAAAAGTCCACTTTATAAATCTGTAAATGATATGAGAATAAGATTGATCAATTGGAATAAAACTAAATATTTCAGATATATAAATAGCTAATCTTGGTTCAATTGTATCATCAAAAATAGATGTTTTGAATTTCTTTTCTAATAGTCCAACCTCTGAGATAATTTGGGAAATAATTTTATTTCGAAATTGTAAAGAAAAACTTTTTAGAATACTTATTGTAATAGATTCTAATATTAATTGTATTGTCACTTTGGCTTTATCAAAATCAAGAGACTTTTTTAATTTTATAATTATTTGTTCAAACTTTTTAAAAAGAGATTCTTCTGATGCTTTTCCAACTTCACCTATATCAAGTCTAGATTCTTGAGGAGTTATTAAAAAAGCTTTTGATAAAAATGCTTTAAAAATTATTAGAACATCGTAGCAGTTAATTGAATTAATCAATAGTCGCCATGTATCTTCACGAATTTGATTATCATTTAATGGATTCATTAATAAATTACATATCTGTAATAAATTTGGTGATATCAAAATTACCATTTGTGGATATTTTGTAATAATTTGAAATAGAAACGAATTGTATTTAAGAACAGTGGACTTATTTGATCTATTACATTGGTAAGGCGGAGGTGAATTTAAAGATTCTAGATATTCTAAAAAAGATTGAGTAAAATCATTAAATGCTTCTTGATTAATAGTTTTATCATTTTTAATAACAAGTTTGGAAAGCGGTTGAAGCCGCTCCATACTTCAACAATTGTAGTTTTTTTATAAAAATTTTATATTGTATTCAAAAGTTTTATTTTTATTTGAATTTAATTGATACTTTGTTTTTTTTAATCCTAAGTCATTAATTTGTTTAATTATACAATATAAAGCTTTTTTCTTGAAAATATAAATATCAACGTAATCAACGATACAAACATGAACCCTATGGGAACAGAAATGGTTTTGAATAAAAACACTAATGAATATCAATATTTAAATACTATATCAATCTGGATGCGCGATTGTTTTAATGATTGATTTTTAAAAAAATTTGCGTAATAACGTTTCAAAACTTAGCATTTTTATTTTTAAAGAAAAACATGTTTTAATAAACAGTATAAATAAAGAATGAATGTTAAAAATCTTTTTTTAACAATTTTTAATATAATTCAATCAAATATTAATTACACAAATTCTGATGTATATAAAGAAAATAATATTTATTTATATTTAGTTATGAAAAACAAGATGTTCATAATCATTAGAAGAGAAATTGTCTTCTGTCTTCATTGCCTTTTCTTCGAGTCTAGGCCATTCCTCAACTCTCTTCTTAGCAATTTCTACTTTGTTGATCTTTGTAAGTGGATTATTGCAAAGGTCAATAGTTTTAGCAGATTCCATTTCTTCATCAGCGCACCATGTCTCGCACCAAAGCCAGTCCTGGCTGAGTGAATATATTGGAACATGCTTCTGAATTAAGTTTGGAAGATCTTGATCAAGGTTAGCAAGATTGTTAGGATTACTTGCTAATTGCTGATAATTAGCTCTCAATAGATCACCCGCACTAATCTCCTTAAACTTGAGCATATCAATCAAAAACAGAGCACTAATATGATATTTATAACTCAACTCCTCATTAATAATATTTTGAGTGGGCACTTTGTCTTTAATATCTTTTGCCAATACTTCCTTCCAATATCCTGTCTTCCAGAAGCGATATGGCTCAAGTTCAGCACGAGAATCACAGAAAGGAACGAATGCATAAGGAGCTCCATTTTCTGTTATATTCATATTCATTAATTCTTGCAAATCAGTTCTCACAATTTGGTCAGCATCGACATAGATAATCTTATCAACGCTATTAGGGAATAATACATCCAAGAAAAGTATCTTATTTGCCCAAATAAGCCTTTGTTTTTCTCTTTGCCTTAATAACCAAGAAGGCCATTTATAATCGACCAAATAGTAATTGAAATGATATCTTTGAGACATTTCAGGCAAAGAAGCCTTAAACGAAGGAGATAAGAACGATTTGATCAAATAAAAAGTAATTGCAGAATTTGTATGTTCACGTACTGACAAGAACATTATTTTACAGAGCTTTTCATACAACTTTCCACTAGATATCGTGAATATGTTAATGTGGCTCTTAGTCTTGTTTGAGAGGCTACTTTCGACCTTCAAACGATTTATTCTCTCGTTTAGAGAATGTCTGAACGATTCCGCGTTTTTAGCCCTTGTTTTTGCATGCAAAACAAGTTCATTGTTTGAAAAAGTGGAGATGTAAATGTTATCAAAAAGTGGAAACTTTTGATTGCGATTTTGGTCAGTGTCGAAAGTGTAGAGATTAGACGACGTGTTTGTCGAGAACGCAACACGATAGACACCTGGATTCGCCTTGAACTGGAAGTACGAATTCATTGGCATAACCGTTGTTTCATCCACTTTTTCACTGTGGAAGTTGTTTCTCTGACTCTTCTTTGTGAAAAGGCCGATATCGGCGTACTTCGGATTAGGCGCGCCGTCAATGAAGCATTTTCCTTCGACAATCATTGACGATAGCAAGAAAGTTGCCTCAATATCTGAATTTGGCCTTGTAAGGTGAATATTGTCAATATCGACATTTTCGCTCGTCTTGAGCGTCTCAAGAAGCCACGACTGCGGCGTGTCGACCAGCGTTGAATACAAGGTCGTATCGTTGAGCATTGAAAAAGTGACATCGTCACTATTGATGCTGAAACGATAGAAAGAGTTCAAATTGTTCATCGCAGCTTCAGCGCTGATTTCCCTCGGCGGAACGACAATGAGCTGCAGGTCGACGTAGTTGCGGACAAGCGCAAGATGGTGGACAAAGTCGATGACTTTCTGGAAGCTACGTGATATTGGATCAACGATCAGAATCCATTCAATTTTGTCACTTTTTTGTGAACTATTCTTATTTGTGTAGTAAAGGGGAGACTCTTTGATGCCTTTGACGTTGTCGATGATGCCGCCCAAGTTGACCCTCTTCACGGAGAAGCTGCGCCAGTCAACAGCAACAGCGCTCAGGTATGCAAGCGCCTCAAATGACAAATGAACTGGCTTAATCTCTTCAATTTCTTCATTTTCATTTTCATCTTCGTTTTCTTGGTCGATTTGGTTGACGTTTTCTTGTTCTTGTTCTTCTTGGTTGTAGTTCTCGTTGGCAAATCCAATGTCTTCGAGAACTTTTTCTTTCTTTGGTGACGGTTTTTTACGGTTATTCTTGTTTGTGAACTGGTCGAGATATGAAAGCACGAAGTGGTTTGTCCACATGTCAATCAGCTTCAGCTGGCTGATGCTTTCTAGCCTGAATGATCGATAGAGACGACCGTTTACAAGCAAAGCTGTTTCATTTTCACCAATTCCAATGAAGTCTCTAATTGAAGGTGGATTAATAGCAAAGAAAGATGATCTTCTATGATTTCTATTCTTTGCGAATTCGGCGAACAATTCTCTATCGCCGTCCACTTTTTGAGTCACATTTTCACCTTCATTTTCATCTTCTTCGTTGTCATTGTCATTGTTTTTGGCTTCTTTTGGTTTCTCTTGCTCGGGAGTGAAAAGGATGAAGTAGGAACGTGGCTCGTTGTTGTCTTTGTATCTCCATTCAATTTTATTGAATGCATCAATGAACTGCTCCTGCTTTTTGTTCTCCATCTTGTAGAGGCCAGTTCCAACGACAGGTGCCTGCATGAGCTGGCTGTCGATCGAGTCAACAACCAAGTATTCCTTCTTCAAGATGTCGACGATGTCAACGTCCTTCAGGTCGTTAATTCCGTCCCTCAAGCAAATTTTGCTGAGCGAAATGAGCATGTCTTTTACTTGCGTGAGAACGTCCTGTAAACTGTTGTCTAATGAAACTTTCTTTCCGTTTATTCTAATAGTGCCAAGCTGTGCACCGCAAGACTTGAAGTATTTATTGGCTTCCTTAATGAAATTGTATTCTTTTGAACTTTTTGAATACAATTTGTGAAGGTCACTCCAATCCACTTTATACGATCCTTTGATGCGCTTGTACGCAGAGATGTAATGTTCCTCCCTGATTGGGCTTCCTTCTTTTGAATTCTTGGTCCTGTGCCGCCAAATGGCTAATGAGTTCAGAAGAAACATTATGGCATCACTTGGATTATGAAGGGCAATGTGCGCAAAAGCAAAAGATATTCGTCGTGATATTCGACTACCAAGATTAAAGTGTGGAATAATTCCTATTCGAATAGGAAGCTTGGGTCGACTTCGATCATTATGTAATTTCTCAGGTTGCGAAAGTAGATATATTGTATAAAGTTCAGTAATATGTATAGGGCTAGATGGGTCCATGTAAACTGCAAAACTTAATATATTTTTTCTAAGATGAAAGATATCTTTTACATTAGTAGAATAATCTCGATATTCTGGATCATTTTCAAAATCTTTGTCCCAGATTGCATACTTTGTTCGATAATCAAGAAGAAATTCGTCATTTGGCAAGAAAGCCTCTCTGAGTGAAAGATTATTTTGAGTCAGATTGAATTGTTCACGTAGAATGTCGAGAAATCGTTGTTCTTCATGGATATTGTCAAGAAAAGTGAAGGGATCAAAATTATTAATACTTATATAGCGACCATTTATTGTTGATAGAGGATAAATTTGGCCATTATCTTCATTGTTGTTCTGGCTTTGTTGTTCTTTTGAACGATCAATGAGAAATGAAAATTTATCGAATTCTTTGGTTGATTCCACTGAGGTTTCTTCCTCTGAAATTCGTCTGATATAGAGAGGCAAATTATTTGACATATCTCTCAATAGCTCGGGCATTTCTTTCACTTTGCTTCCTTCGTCTTCTTCTTGATCCATCTTTGCTGAATTTAAAAAGTTGACAAATCTGGAACCAAAGAATGATATATCAGAGTAATTGATTGAATCTGACGATATTTCAAAGTCAATTCCTTTTGTAGTATTATCTTCTTTATTAGCATTAAGTTGATTAGAATTGCTTGATTTGTCTATTGAATCGTCTACTTCATATTCCATCAAGTATTGGTAGGGACGCATTTCAACACCAAAGCCTCTTAATTTGGCAGGAGCTTGCGTGAATGATATTGGCCTTAAGATGAGGTTATAATTGGTATAATAAGAGTTTTCTTGTGTAATTATTTTTGCGATAAATTCTGAGGATTTTGATTTAGTGACATCAGCATAGATAAATATTGTTTCTCTTTGATTGTTATATTCATTGAGTTGTAAATCATATGTAAATACTTCTGTTAAATTAGTTTGAATAACGTCGGCTTGCTCAATTGGATTTTTAGAAGCTAAAAAATAGCCAGAATCATTGTTGATAAGATTGATGGATTCTGCAGTAATATCATGAGCAAATGACCTAAACATTTCACAACGTGGAAGAAAATAATTTAAATCAATATAGTTTCTTAGCAAGGACAATGATGATGGTGATATAATATTCAAGGTTGAAATTGTAGAAAATAAAAATTCAACATCATTTATTGACTGAGAATTATCAAGATGCTGAAGAATTGTGGTCAAAAAATGATTTGAGTTATTGTATGAAAAATCTGATAGAAAATATAAAAAATTATCAACTGGTTGTACATTTGAGTACTTTGACATAACTGATACCGTATATGATCGGTCTTTTTGAAATTCAGAATGAACAATTGTGTGAAAGATGAAAAATAAAAACATTCTAATTAATTATTATATATTAACCTTTGCAATTCAATATTTGACCATTTATCATTAAATTCAATAAAAAATTAATCGAATAGGCCAATTTTTTCATGCTATTTTAAATCTTAAAAAATTATTTTGTATTTAATTTAACTTAATCAAATGCTATTTATTTTCTGATATTTTTATTACAATAAAATTATTAATTTATTATACTATTTTATATTTTATTATTCCTTATTACAGTCTTTATATTAATAAGATATATATTCAACAAAAATTTCAAAGATTGCTTAAATATCAAAATATTTTTATCTAAATACAAATTTGAAAATCCGCATTAACAAATATAATTATAAGAATTTGGATTCAAACACAACAAAAAGTAAAAAAAAAAAAAAAAAAAAAAAAAAAAGTTTAATATTAAAAATGTGCACTAATATAAATAAATTAATAATAATAATAAAAAATAAACCGCTAAACAGTTTAGTTATATGCATTTGTCATGAAGAAATCATTGCTTAAAAAAATTCGGCTCAAAGCATTTACTTTAATATTATCACAAATAAATTTAAATTTCAAAGGAACAGAATCAAATTACTGCCAAACTGTAATTCACTTATTATAGAAAGACATATCCAATTGCATTTTATATGAAATGATATTCTGTATAAACAAAAATAAGTTATACTAGCTCTTATGGTGATGATGGCGGTGGTGATGAGAACCTTTCTTTTTCTTCTCTGTAGGCTTTGGAGTTGTATCTTCAGCATCTAAGCCAATTAAAGAGTCATTTATAACTTCTTCCTCTTCATCATTCTTCAAATCTTTAATTATTAAATTGTCTGGTCCATCAGCATCAGTTTTAGTTTCATTTAATTCATCATTATGATTTGTTTCATCTCCTTCATCGCCAACATCCGATTTTGCTTCACCCAAAATATCATCAAATTTCTCATCATTCAAATCATCATCATTTTTAACTTCAAATAAATTTCCATTTGCTCCACTTAGAACATCATCACCATCATCAAGCTTCATTTCATCTGGCTTATCGTCATCATCCAGCATTACTTCGCCTAATTCTTCAGCTTTGTCACTTTTGGCTTCTGATTTCGATTTGGATTTTTTGCTTTTAGAATGATCCTTGCGCTTGTGACCTTTGCTGTCTTTTGATTTATGCTTGGGCTCAATGCCACCATCAACTTCTTTCGGTAAAGTGTCGTTCTCGACTTCTTTAGGCTCAGAATCAAGAAAGGCCAAAGAATCATGGACAGATATATCGGCATCCAATCCAGAATCATGATGGTCATCAGGGATTGGTAATGATTCAGAATCTGGCTTCGCTTCAAAACCTGGATGCAAATCAGAATTAAATTTATTTTCTGACAAATTAAGCGATTCGGAATCTGGCTTCGTTCCTGGCATGCTTTGTGATCCGGAATCTTGCTTAATTTCTGGTATACTTTGCGATACTGAATCAGGATTCAGATCGTTTTCCAAATCACCATTATCTTTTGCTTTTTGCTTTGACTTTGATTTGGAATTAGGTTTTGATTTAGATTTAGACTTTGAAAAAATTCCAAATTTTCGTTTGGCTTTGAGTTTTGATTTTGGATCTGAATCTATTCCCTTATCAGAAATTTGATTAAGAGATTCATTGCCATTTGAATTTGATAATATTTTCCCATTATCTTCATCATCCGACACTGATCTTTTCTTGGTTTTGCCTTTGACTTTAGTATTCTTTTTGGATTTTTTATTCTTAGTTGAGACATTATTATCAGAGTTGGACGCAATTGAATCACTAAGTGTATTAATACTAACTTGCTTATTTTTCAATTTAGTTTTTGATTCTTCATCACTTGATTCATCATCCTTTTTCTTCTTTTTATTTCTTTTTTCTTTTAACATTACAAGAGAACTGTCATCATAATCAGAAATTGATGATAATAATTCAACATATTTGTCAGCATCCTTTGCTTTTAGATATTTAATACTAGATCTCAAATTTGGTTTGGAACAAATACAATACCAGAGTATATATGTTACAGTAAAGATAATGAATATAACAACAAGACCAATGCAAACAAGAATGACAATATCTGCAGGGTTTGGAGAAAATTTATAGAAATATGGAGTTCGTGTTGGAGTAAACATACTTTCTATATTTCCATTATGATGTCCTTGACAATAATCATTATCAGGTTGGCCTAAATATTGATTGATTCCAAATTTAATATTATTATCACCTTTAATCCAAGATGCATCTTTGTTTTGAATTGATCCTTTAAAAATTGAATCATATGATTGTTGAGAAGAATCGAAGATACATTGATATAATAATATTGATCCTTTCAGCGAATTAATTAAAATTTTACTGTTGTTATAAAAATAGCATTTTGAAATCATATAATTACTTGGGATTGAAATAATTCCATTGCCATTTTCAATATTGCCAATAAAATTTAAAAGCTGAAATAAATAAAATGAAGGAATAGTAACGATAAAAATAATACTTTGCCCTATAGAATCTTTAAAAATATTGCGTGAAATTCGAAATTCATACCTAGTATTTGCTATTATGCCAGAACCATCGCTTCCTATACAAATATTTGTGAAATTATTATCAATTAATGATAAATAATCTGATGAAACAATAATGGAACCTTCACCAATTCTTGGTTTGGCATTTGTATGAAATATAGATTGATTCAGATAGCATTCAAAATTTTCTCGAATCTGAAAATAGCCAAAAACGCCAGAACTCGATGTGCATGATGAAAAGCAATTATTATTAGATAGAAATGTATATCCTTCAATAAATAAAGCTCCTCCTTTTCCATTATGTTGAAATGTATGACATTCATAAAAAGTTGAACTTTCAACAAAAAAAAGAGGACGAATAGAGCTTTGGATCTCTCTACATGAAATAGCACCACCATTTGAATCATAATTAATGCAATTTAAAAAAAAAGAATTATAAACTCTAACTTCTTTTCCATGTAAAGGCAAGACCATTGATTCTGAATGAGTGCCAGTTACCGAAATATCTAAAGTGTTATAAAATAAAATATTGCGCTTTATTGTTAACTTTTGCTTTTCTTGATATCCAATTGCATTCAATATTCCGGATCTATAAACCGGCCTGCTCTGAATAAAACTAAAAATTAGGAAAATAAGAAAAGAAAAGAGAAATAAATTCATTTTATCATTCTAACATTTAAATGATGGAATTTTTGAATTAAAAATTTTAAATTGAAGGATGAATATATATTTTTTCACAAAAAGTTTTAAATTTTGAAAGAAATTACATATTTAGTTATAAAAAGCAAGAAAATCGGTTTTCCTTCACATCGACTTTTTGAGAGAATTTCTAATTCAAAAAGTGATGAAATTTTAAAAAATTGAATAAAATAAATGAAATTTTTTTTTTCTAAAAGAATTGTGAAAAAGCATAGTAAAAAACCAAAATGTTGTTAGCTTTAACTGATGATGATTGTCAAGAATGAATAAGATAGTTGCATCATGTCTTAAGAATGAAATACAGTATTGTGGCAAAATTAGAAAATTCACTTTTTGAAAAGAAAAATTAATCAAGCACAATCATCAAAAAACAGACTCCCAATCCAAAAAACCTATTTACGCAGATCTTAACAACGTATTAATAGCCCAGTTGCTCATAAAATTATGGAACATATTATGGTTCGGTTAATTGTTTTAAATTTTTAAAAAATATACGAAAAAATCGAATATATTCAAAAAGTTGATTTTAAAAATTTTTAATACACCACTTTTTGAATTCATAAACTATTTAAAAAGTGAAGGTGCAAGAAATCGGATTTCCCCTTAGTATTTGACTTAAACTTTTTCCGAAAGAGCTCCTTTGAAATTAATACTCTATGAATTTATTCAATATTGGAGGTTAAAATCATGTCAATCCACTTATATTAGTATGTTTTTTTATATTTTGTATTGAGTAAAATATATAAAAATAACTGCTGTTTTGACAAAATTTCTTATAGAACGATCATATTTTGAAAAAAAAAAAAAAACTCCAAAATTTTCATACATGGAAACCCAAAATATCAATAATTTCAAAGTTGTGATCTTAGGTGAATATAGAGTTGGGAAAACATCAATTATTAACAAAAAAGTACATGGTGATATGGGAACTCCTGAAGCTACTGTCGGATTTGGACATGCGGTAATGACCGTAAGAGCCTTAAATCAAGAAGTCACATTAGATATATTTGATACTGCTGGACAAGAAAAATATAATGCTATGACTAGTAATGTTATGCGAAATGCTCATATTTTTATCTTTACTTATTCTGTAGAAAAAAAAGAGGACGATATTGAACATAATTATGGTTTCGATAAATTAAATACATTTTATGATTTAGCTAAATCAAATAGTACGATTGAGCTTGCATTTGTTGTTCAAAATAAAATCGACTATATTAAACAAGAAGATTATCTTGGTGCAGGAGAACAAGGACAAGAATGGTGCAAGAATCATAGTGCCTACTTTTATCAGACATCAGCTAAATCAGGACAAAATATTGACGAATTATTTAAAGATATCGCAGTAAGGGCAATTCAATTGCAGAATGTTATGATCCAAGCTAATAATATTAAAATAGATGAAGTTAAAAATGATAATAACTGCAGCTGCTAGTTTATTATCACGTTCATAATATATATTAGGATCCTACTATAACTAGAACTTTATTAAAGTAATTAAAGTAGTTAAATTTTGTAGAAATTCTTAATTCAATTATTTTTTTTTTTTTTTTAATTAATACTTTTAATGAACTAGGGTTGTAAAAAATCGTGTATCAAATCATAGGTGTGGGTAAACCTTCGAAAGGTCACCCTAAAATATTAACCCTACAACAAATTTTTTTTTGGGTCACTACCCAAAAAAAAAAAGAAGCGTTCGCATTTGACCCTTTTATTTCTAGTGTATTTTTTGGATTATTTTTTATGAAACCATATTCTATAATTAATTTTTTATTGGTTTATGCATTTTTTTAAAGTGAATTATGATTTTAGTAAATAAAGTTTTATGATATGACTTGTTATATGAAATATTTCAAATTATATTTAGAAAAGAATTTTTTATTTGAAAATCAAGTAAAAGTTTGTCAAAACAGGATAATCTTTTAAAATCTGAAATAGTTATTAATATATCTTAATATTGTATTCAAACATGAAATAAAAGAACCAAATGCCAATATTTTTTAATTATATAAGTGATTAGTAACATTAATTAATAGCGAAATAAACTAAAATGCATATTATAAACGTTGAAAAAAAGATAAAAAATATAAAACAAGTAAATGAATAATTAATATTATTTAAAATTTGTAGATTTCTAAGCTTAATATAAAAAAATATTACATAACTTAAATTTATGTATAATTTCTCTTTTCATAAGTCATCTAAACAATAAATTAAATGAAAATGAAAAACAGAAAAATAGGATATAAAAAAAATCAATTAACTTTCAAGAAAAAAGGTTTTCTGATATTAAAAATCGTAATTAAATAGAATAATAGAGAAAATAATTTCAAAAAACAATTATTGAGAAAATTATCAGATGCATTATTCTAATGAAATAAAAATTTTTATTACAAAGGATTAAAAAGCTTGTAAATTTTTTAATAAACCTTTTTTTATATTAATATTTATTCCACATTTTGAGATAAATGAATTTTAAACATTTCGGGTCAAAAACCGCTTTGGGTAGGCGGTAATTTGCGACCCCTGGTGAAAATATACCTAAAATTTTTGACCTGATTGAAAATGGGTAAATCAGATACCCCTTACAAGGTCTAGGTGTGAGTAGACGATCAAAACTCGTTAAATTGTTTTAAATTTTTATTTATGAATTGATTTTTTTTTTTTTTTTTTTTTTTTTTTATTATTATTATTATTATTATTATTTTTATTTTTATATATATAATAATATAAAAAAGCATTTACTTAATAAAAGTTGGCCAAATTAAGATTTCTAATTTTTCAATAGAGAGGTGCGGACACCTACTTTATATCTTTTTATGTATATCTTTTTTATGTATTAATAATAACTAAATAAAATTTTGATATTATATTATAGTGAACTTATTTTATATATTTATTATTTAAATGTTTTAAAATATCAATTATATAAGTTATAATAACACAAACAAGTATCCTATGAAAATAACCTAATCCAGCCACCTGATGGATGGATTGAAATTATAATGATTTATTATTATATATATTGGAAATTAATGATTAATTATGCATTTTGTTATTTTATAAATATTTCATATTTTGTTAAAAAGTTCATTTTAATGAATTTTTACATATTTTTTTGAAATATCTAAATAAATAAAGAATTTATTTAGATTATAATTATATTTAAATATTGTACATTTAATTTAATAAAGATTTGCTAAATTTAGTTTAATTTGATTCAGGGGGCTGAGCTGCAAAAATCAATTTTAAAATCATAAACATTAATAACGATTTTTTTTCAATAAGAAATTTTTAATAAAATATTAAGCAAATATCTTTTTATATTTATATGTATATCATAGATTATATAACTTTTAATAATATTATATATATTATAAAAAGATATAAAATAAATATAAACAATTAAAAAACTTTATATAACTGTATATTCTAAATATTGAACAATTATAATTTCAAAGCGTTTCGCATAAAATTTTAATTTGAGAGAAATGAAATAAATAATTTTCTTTATATATTTTGAAGTTTAATCAAAATTTAAATCAAATGTAGAAAGTTTTTTTTCATTAATTTTTTTTTCATAAATTTTGAATAAAAAAATCTTCGAGAATAAAATTGAGAATATAATAAATAATAATTGAGAGTCGTTACATTTGAATTCATATCTTAATATGTAATTTATTATTTTATTATATTATAATAATTATATGATATATATAAAATATATAACAATTATATATTAATAATATAATTTTAAAATACTTTTTTTTATTAAATTTGGCCCATTTTCATTTTCTCATTTTTTTTTTGGGTTACCCTTCGGACGTAATTGGATTTTTGTAAAATTCAATGAAAAGACGTATTAAAATGTAAAAATTGCCGAAATGAAACGTAATTACATAATTTATATAAAAATAAAAAAAAGCAAAAAGGTTTAGTTTCGAACTCAATACTTTGGCCTCAATTTTTATTTATCCTCTAAGCTAGAGCTCTCAAATTTGAAAGGATAAAATATTTATATTTAAAGATAAATAAATTTATTTTTCAAATACAACTTTTTATTAACTTTATCTAAAAAAGTCGTATTCCAATTATTTTCACGTAGACGTAATCGTAAAACGTAATTGATTTTTTTTCTTGGTCTATTTCATTGAAAAAGTTTGAAGAGAACGTAATTTTTAAAACCTCCGAAGGGCAATTTTTGGGCCAATTTAAGTGGAAACTATATCATACATTAATAATTAAATAATAACAAACGAGACACATTTTTTTAAATAGTATAAAAATGATTTTTATCATGTTTTTATTACTTTTTTTCTTCTAAATAATAGATTTTTCTATTAATTATATAATTTCTATAGTTTACATATTTTTATATTTTTTTCAGTGGTTTATATTTTTATACCTCAGAAAAAAAATCATATATCGCCACAAGTCGGCCCCGTGGACGAAAATAAAAAATAATTATATCATTATAATGCTCATAAAAAATAATTAATATAGGCAAATTTTGGTGCGAATCTAAATCACTTCACCCTGTTCGCACCTCTTTTCAATAGTAATATAAATATTGAAAGAAATTTAAAAGCTATTATTATCTTGTTATAAAGCTCAGAATTTATATTAAATAAATAAATATATAATAGTATCAAATTCTATAACACTTATATTTATATTGGGAATGAACTTTTAATCAGCAGTTTTTAAAAAAAAGTTCTGAGAAGTTTCTTTTATTCATCTTATAAATTTACAAGAAACTTGAGATTGTGTTTATAAACTAAAGTGGTTTCAAAAACGATAATCCACTTAGCAACGAATTTTCATTGAAATGTTTTCAAAAAGTTAAACTTTTTATAAGAGGTGGATTATCTTTTTTGCAAGTACTTTATGAATTTTTAAAAAAATACAAATTAAAAACCTCAAAATTGAATAAACTCATAGAATAAAATTCTCATTTTTATTGAAAATTATTCAAGTTATTGGCTAAATAAATAATATCATCTATATTGAAGAATCTCTAAAGACTAATTGAATAAGTAGATTTTCTCATTACATATCAATTCATTATAATCATCTCAAAATAATAAAAGGACAATTTTATCTAGGCCATTTATAATATCAATTTTGTAAAACGCATACAAATGTTTAAATTCAAATCCAAAATTGAATATTTAAAAGGCCTTGTAAAAATTGTTCTTTCTTGAAACTACTTGTAACGATGCCGCCCGCAACCATCCTGGCCAAGCTGAAGACGGCATCTGATCTGTATTTAATTCGTGATGCACTTTTCAAATCGAGTCTATATATATATATAATATATATTCAAATTAATTGAAAGACTTAATTTTTTCATGTCATATTTCATTAGAATTCATGTAAAATATTTAGGTCAAAGTAAGGCCAAATAATTTAACCAATTTTTGAAAAAAAAGAAAAGAAAAGAAAAAATGAAACATGTAACAAATTTTTTTGAAATAATGAAAGCAATTCAAAGATTTTTTCTTGATTACTTAGAAAATAATAATGATTTAGGAAATGATTTACAAAGTATCAATATCTTATATGATCAAGATCAAATAAATCCCCAAAAATTAAAAGCAATTCTTCATTTAATTTCAAATATTTCAGATAATCATTACAGAAGCACACATTTTTTTGAGAAAATTGAAAAAATAATCCGAAAATTCAAAGAAGAAATCCATCAATTTTGTTCAAATGATGAAATATTCAATATATTTAAGAATAACAAGCGAATTATCCTTTTTCTTTTAAATGAACAAATAATAAAACCTAATAATTATATTACATGCATCATTACAAAAAATGATTATAAAAGAAAAAAATACCCAAATTATTTTTATCCCGAATTCAAGCCATTTTTTAAAGAAGAATTAATTCGAGAAATAATTCAGAATGATACTGA
This sequence comes from Tritrichomonas musculus, assembly GCA_039105265.1. Taxonomy (NCBI): domain Eukaryota; phylum Parabasalia; order Tritrichomonadida; family Tritrichomonadidae; genus Tritrichomonas; species Tritrichomonas musculus. The sequence goes on along the minus strand of JAPFFF010000015.1, from coordinate 1,507,126 downwards.
TTCAAATTATTCAGATGAGAATATTGAATTTTTCAATGAAAAAAGAAAAAGTGGTGAAAATGAAGATTTTATTTGTAAATTAATTCGAAATGATTCTGTTGAAGATTTCGTTTATAATATTAACAAGGCCAATATTTCACTTTCATCAGAAATAAGACCATCAATATTTGAGACGAATCCTTTTCTTCTTGAAAAAATGCCAACAATAATTGAATACTCTGCTTTTTACGGTTCAATTAAAATTTTCAAATATTTGTATTTGAATAAGGTTGAATTGACACCTTCTTTATGGAATTACGCAATTCATGGAAATTATACAGAACTTATTCATTTACTTGAAGAAATTCAATTAAGACCAATTAATAATTCATTCATTCAATGCTTTTATGAATCAATAAAATGTCATAACAATGAATTGGCAGAATATTTGAGAAGCAACTTTTTGAATGATACTGAATTTGTTTTTGACATTCAAAAAGTTTTTGATTACTATAATTATGAATTCATCGATGATGATATAAACAATGACTTTGAAACATTGTTAATGCTGTGCAAGAATGATTATTACGAAATTGTAAAATTTTTGTTAGAAAAAAATAAAAATTTTAATGTGAATACAAAAGCGGTTTCAAAACATTTTGTTTTATAAAGTTCAAATATTAATTGTTATAAATATAATTACAATATTGATCTGCTTTTTAATGGTGTCTCAAGTAATGATTAATAAAATTTCAATTATTTTTTATTTTTGAATAAAATTTGGATGAATTTCTTTCAAATGAAATTTCATTTCAAAATTGAATATGACAATTTTTAGAATTGCTATTGAAAAAGGAAATTCTGATATTGTCAAGTTATTACTTTCAAATAAAAATATAAATATCAATGAAAAGTTTAATGATGTTTTTATTAAATATTCAAAATAGCATTTCTTATTATATGCAAATTTAAATGATGTTCAACATTAATTAATTGTTTATATAATTTCAAATTAGTTTTAATAATCACATTCCTTTAAATTCTTTTTAAAATGAAGTTAATAAAATATTTTCATTTCATAAAGTTCTGAAATTTGTTCAAATTCAATTTCAAAAAAAATTGAATTTTAATGAAATTTGAGTTTGAATTTTCACAAAACAGCTTTGCATATTGCAGTTGAAAAAAATTATTCATATATTGTTAAATTATTATTGGAATGTAAAAATATTGATATTAATATTAAATCAATTTTAAAAAATTGAGTTTTTTTCTCATTTCATTTCAATTGAATTTTTTGAATTAAATTAAAAAAGTTTTTATGACTTTCTCAATTAAAAACCAAAATAGTTTTAATGGAATTGAAAATCAGTAATATTTCTCATGCAATTACAAATTTAATATTAGTAATTACATTTCATATAAATTTATCTAATGATGTTTTTTCATCTGTTATTTTATGAATGAAATTCAAACTTTTTTTTTATTTTAATGACATTTTTAATTGATTTATTTTTCATTCAATTAGAAATATTATATTTGAATAACATTAAATATTGATTATTTTTATTTCATTTCAACAGTTTAATTTAATGAAATTCCAAATCTATTGTTTTTAAATCACGTTTCTAATTAATTTTAAAAATTATATTTCAAATCAACAATTTTTGATGAAATTTTAAATTTATATTTAATAGGACAGCATTACATATAGCAGTTCAAAATCAAAATATAGAAATATTTCAGCTTCTATTAAATCGAAGTGATATAGATGTTAATATTCTATTCATTCAAATCAATTTTTTTTTCATAAAATTCAATTAACAAAAATTCAATAAAATTCTCAATTTTTTTGTTAATAGCATTTTATTTTAAATGTCTAATTCTATTCGAAACAATCTTATTTTGATGAAATTCCATATAAATATAATCTAATGTAATTTCAAATCTAATGTTTATTAATATGATTTCAATATAAATTAATTAATTACATTTCAAAAAATAATTGAATTTAATAACATTTGAAAAAAATTGCCAATTTCATTTCACAAAAAAAAAATTTTCATTACGTTAAAAATGTAATATTTTAATTACATTTATTTATATATTTATGGAATTTCAAATCATAATAGATTTATATGATTTATAATTTATCAATTTTAATATAATTTCCAATCATTCTTTCATTTATTCAATTTCTAATATTATTTTTTATTCATACAATTTCAAATAAAGTCTTTTATATCATTTTAAAACAAATTTGTTTTTATGTAGTTTTAAATAAAACAAATTTTATGAAATTTCATAATATTTATTTTAATGAAACAGCGTTGCATTTGGCTGTAGAAAATGATAACACTGAAATTGTTGATCTTTTATTGCAAAATGCAAATACAGATGTTAATTCCAAATTGATTCATAATTTACTGTATTTAACATCATTTTAAAATAATTTTTATTAATGAAATTCCCAAGTTAAAAAAATTAATACAATTTCATTGTCAAATATTTCAATGTGATTTCAAAATTCAATCATTTTATATCGTTTAATTCAATTTTGATTATCAAATTTCAATTTCATAAAAATTATGAAATTTACATAATACATAATAAATGCAATTAATAATCATATATTTCAATGATATTCTATATTTTATTAATAACGTTTATTTTCTTTGATTTCATGGCATTCTTAAAATTTTTGTTTTTGTAATGTTTCAATTCAAATCATTAGATAATATTCATTTTTATTGATATTCAAATAGAGTTTTAACAAAATAAATTTAATCAAATTTATAATCGTTTTTCATAAATAAAATATCAATTAAAGCATTTTAATAAAATTTCATAATTTTTTTTTTATATGAATGAAATTTATATTCATTTTTCAAAAGACAGCATTGCATATAGCTGTTGAAAAAGGAAATTCAAAAATGGTTCAACTTTTATTAACACGAAAAGGAATAGATGCACAAATCAAAGATGAAATTCCAAAAAAAAAAAAAAAATTAAAAATAAAGTTTTGAATCAACAAAAAAATAAATGATTAATTCAATTAAAAATTTGTGAAAAACGCCTTTTGACTATTCAAAAAATGATGAAATAACACAACTATTAAATAAATAAATTTTTTTTATTGTTCTTATTATTTTTAAAAGCATATTTAAAAAATATGCAATTTTTTTTTAATAATTTTTATTTGTATGAAATCGAAGTCAATTCATTTATCAATTTTTCGATTGTTGCCGAGTCGAATCCCAAGAAGTACATTGACTTAAGAGATTCAAGGTTTTCGTGAACAAAATCTTCATTATCAGAACTCATCATGTGGAAGAGCATTGGTGAAGTCTTCTTCACAATATTCATTGCCTCTTCGTCATGGACCATGTCAATGAACAACGTCTTTGTTGTGTATTTTGCGAGCAAGTTTCTCGTTGGTTTGTAATTGAACTCATGAAGACCAGGACCAACTTCGATCTCCTTTTTATCCTCGTTGTAAGGAAGCACGACAACTGCTGAACAATCGAAAGGAACCTCAATTTTAACATGAAGATTTCCATCCTTCAATATTTCCCAGTCGACTTTGTAAGAGCCGAAGACTGAGTCGTAAGAACCCTTCAAATAACGAAGCCTATAATCGACAGAAGGCGAAATTTTAACCTTCTTAAAGCCTGGCTCAATTGCACGAATTCCGAAGACATTTTGATACAAAAACTCAACAACCGAACCGAAAGCATAATGATTCAATGAATTCATCGATGTTCCACTCAACAAGCCGTTATCAAGAACAGAATTCCATCTCTCCCAGATTGTCGTTGCGCCGAGATCGATACAGTGGATCCATCCCGGGAATCTTTCCTGCAACAGGAAGTAAAATGCTTCATCAATCAAGCCGTTGTCAGCCAAAACCTTACACATAATTGGGGCACCTACAAAACCGCCCTTAATTCTATAGCAATCTTTATGTAAACGACTCTTCAGGCCAGAAATGACGCGTTCTTTATTCCTGTAAATATTCGAATAAAGAGAGACGATGTAGCCCGTTTGTGTGTCAATTGTCAGACGTCCAGTTACACTGAAATATTCATCCAAGATTGCGTTCTTTATGTTATCGTGAAGCTTTGAATAAGAGAGCGATTCTTCTTCTTTGCCAAGAAGCTTGGCAGCATCAGAAACCATCTTGGCCGACATTGCATAATAACAGGAAGCAATGAATGAATCATCAGTTGCGCCTTTGAAGCTTTGCTGTGTTCGGCCATCAAGTGCAAGCCAATCGCCAAACTGGTCACTGTAATCGAAGAGGAATTTTTGTTCGCCTCTTTTCTTGTCTTCTTTTGTGATCTTGTCAACCCAGTCCTTCATCATTGGATAGTACAGCTCAAGGGCCGCAATGTCACCGAAATGCTCATAAAGAACAGTTGGTAAAAAAGTGCCAACATCACCCCAAACGGCCCCAAATGAAACCATCTTCTTATCAAGCACGGGAATGTAACCTGGCACAATTCCATCGAGCTTCTTCTGCTCAACACGAAGGTCGTGAATGAACTTGTTGTAAAATGCAGACGTGTACATGTTGTATGAGGCTGTCTCCGAGAATACTTGCGCATCTCCAGTCCAGCCAAGTCTCTCGTCTCTCTGTGGACAGTCTGTTGGAAAGTCAATAAAGTTCGACTTCTGTCCCCACATGACGTTTGAGAACAGCTTGTTCACTTTGGAATGACCAGTTTCAATATGTCCGGTGATTTCCATGTCCGAATACAAAGCTTTGCCTACAAAATCAGAGCGATTAACTTCGCCTTCCCAGCCTGTTACGCGAACATAACGGAATCCAAAGTAAGTGAATTTTGGCTTGACAACTTCTTCGTTGCCGTTGGAAACGTAAACGAAATGCGACTTTGCATCACGATAATTGGAATTGCAAAAGTTGCCTTCTTGAAGAATCTCGCCAAAATCGAGAGTGATTTTTGTGCCAGCTTTGAAACGATTGTTAAATTGAACATAACCGGCGAAGTTTTGACCAAAGTCCAAAACGGTTTCACCTTTCGGAGTATGAATAACTTTTTCAACTTCTTTTTCTTCATGTTCAATGACAGGTAAACTGTAACGTTCAATTAATTGACCTTCAATTCCACCTTCAACCGCATTTTTTTTCTTGTTTTCTTTGTTTTGCCAAAGTTGATGGTCAATTATTTCACCATTGTAAATGTCACTGTTTTCTGTGTCTGAGCCAGAGTAATGCCAACTCTCATCCGTTCCAAAAACTTCGTCTGTTCCGTCTTTATAGTGAAGGTGAATTTCTGCAATCAATTGAAATTCACTGCCAAAATTTTTGTCGGAATGAGAAAGGCCAAAAAAGCCTTTGTACCAGCCATTGCCTAATTCAACCGATATTTGGTTGCTCTTCTGAAGGTAGCTGAGTATGTCATACGTTTGGTATTGGACTTCGGTGTGATAATCGCTCATATATGGAGTAAGAATTTCATTTCCAACTTTCTTGCCGTTGATTTTGGCTGAATAAAGACCTAGACCTGAAATATAAAGGCGGGCTGAAGTAACGTTTTCTTTGGTTTGGAATTCTTTTTCAAAAATTGGATGATATGTATCTTCGGGATGCGGTTTGATCCATTTGGCTTGCCATTTTTGTTTTAATTTGGAGGTTTCAAAGAAACTAACTTTTTGGGCTTGCTCTTTGTTGTCAGCTGTAACTTGAATTCTGATATAATATCTTGTACATGGTTCAAGAGTCATTTCTAAAACTTCACATGCTGAATTAAGATTTGATCCTTCTTTGTGGTAAATAATTTTTTCAAACTTTTCGTCTTTAGAAACTTCAATTTTCACAAATTCTGTATGTTTAGCTTTGGTGCCAGAAACCGTCCATGAACAGCGTAATTTATCAAAAAGATATCCAATTGGATTGACGATTCCATTTATTTTGATTTTGCTTATTTGCATTTATGCTTTCCAGAAATTACAATTAAAAATGTGAAATGAATTCAATGAGTTCTAATAAAATAATGCTCGAATTTCAGAAATATTTCTAAGATAAATCGTATTTATGAGATAATTTTTTTAACAAAATTTTGAATGGTTATTCTGTCTAACGCTATTCAACTCAGAAAATATAATTTCATAAATCATTTAAATTTTATATATAAAAAATGTGGTTTATCTCAAATAATCTAGTAAAAGATATAAATTAGAGTATTAAAAGGAAGCCTATACTATACCATTTTTAGAAATAGTTCTTCAAAAGCTAAAAAAAAAAAAAATTTTAAATTTATAACAATCAAAAAATTTCTTTATGATAAAAATTTTATATTTTAATGTTGGATTGAGAAGTGAATGAATCTCTCGATTGGTGAAATTGGTAATGCTTGAGGTGAATTTGGTGAATTATAATTTATCTTCGATCAAAAAGTTGGTTAGACAAACTGGAATTCATTTCTTTAACACTTTTTGAAAAACTTTTTTCTCATAAAAAGTTTATGACATTTTTAAACTTGTTTATTTTTATTCAAAAAGTGGTTTCATTAAAAGAAATAAAATTATTTTTTTTTTTTTTTTTACCATTGCAGTGAACTTTAAGTTAAAATATCATTGTTGGTAATTAAAATTGCCTATTTATCATTTGACAAATATGATGATAGTCTTTGTATTTTCGGTTGTTTTATTCAAAGCATCTGTATTTCTATGAGTTCATACAAATTTTGTTTCTCAAAATTGAATTGAAAGAAAAAATATCAAATATTTATATCTTGTTAGAGTATTGATAAATTCAATAATTACATATATATTTATTTTCATTTGATAATATAATAACAATTTAATAAATTATCAAATGCCTATTATAATTTGTTATTAGAATTTTGAATATATTAGATCTCCTTTCAAAAAATAAAAAGATTCCTCTAAAAAAGTTTTAATATTTCAGAAAATTCCTATAAAAAAGTTTTTACTCTCAAATTTGTTACGATAATTCAAAATTTGTGAAAATTCTTTTTAATCAAGTTCACCACTTTTGTCAGTATCAATCGAATCGAACTCTTTTTTTAATTTGGCCAGTTGCGTTTGTGAAATTTTCTTAGATGAAGCCTTTTTAGATCTAACTCTTTTTGGAGGCATGGACGATATTAAAATAATTTTTTTCTCACTTAAAATTGAAAAGTATTTGAAATAATTTAAATGACCATTCAATATTAGTTGTATCAAAATATGTTTTTTGATGAAATCATTTTAACCATTAAAGTAATAAATCACCAAATAAATATATATGATTTATAATACTTATATTATTAATTGTTCTATATAATTATTTATAACTTCAGATATAAATATAAATTAAAAATTTATAAAATTTTATTTCCTCTGAAAATTGAATAAATTTTATTCTTCAGTTTATTTTGAGTATTTATCAAGCCAATATTTTTAAAGTCCTACTTTTTAATGGAGAATATCTCATAAATATCAAACCAAATAAGTATATATATATAAAATTTGAAAAAATAAGCTTGGATGTCAGTATTTTTTTTGAATTGCAGAACTTTCAAGTTATTATCAATTCGAATAAATTATTTTTATATTGGCTTTGGTAATTATATGCTAGTGTATTACTTTAAATTATAATACTTGTTGCGATTATAAAAAAGCAAATAATCTTTTTAAAAGAATTTCCAAATTAATATTTAAATTATAAGCTAACAAATCTTTTAATTTTAGAAAATTTAAGGAAAATTTATTGATGGCCTAAAATATATTCATATAAATATATTTTTATTTTTGCATAAACATTGAAATTTTATTAAATTTTAAGAGTTTATTTTGGAATACTCATTCAAAAATTTATAAAATAAAAAATCTCACTATATTTGTGATGAAAATAGGTTTTGTGATAATATATATTATATTTGAAAATCAAGAGTTTTATATAGATCTATATGATAATTTTTAAATGATTATTTGGTCAATTTTTTTTTTTTTTTATATGATTATTTGGTCAAATAAGTTCAAATTAGCGGTTAGTATTTGGCCACATCTGAAAGAAATGACAGTACCACTCACTCCTCAACAACAAACAGAACAATACATTAAAGATCATAAAATTCGAGAAGTACTTAATGAAGCAATAAATGATTTACTTGATACAAAGCCAGAAGACGTTGCTGGCGTTCTTAGCCGCCTTTTATTAAAACGTGCCTACCAACCAACAATTGATCATCTTGTTGGACGTCAAGTTCTCGATTCTCGCGGAAATCCAACTGTTGAAGTCGATGTTTATGCAACTCATCTTGGTGAAGTCGTTTTTGCAGGCCGCTCATCTGCCCCAAGTGGAGCATCAACCGGATCAAATGAAGCACGTGAACTTCGTGATGCAGATAAACCAAACCTTTATGGTGGAAAAGGAACATTACAAGCAGTTAATAATGTTAATACTATCATCTCTCCTCGTTTGAAGGGATTAACATTCTCTTCACTTAGAGAACTTGATAATGAACTTAAACGTGCAGATGGAACAGAATTAAAGGAAAGAATTGGTGGAAACGCAACAACAGCTACTTCATTTGCTTTAGCTACCGCAGCAGCTAACCTCAACAAGCAACAATTGTTCGAATATTTAGCTAATCAATATTATTTCAATGAAGAAACAAAGCCAACTACTTACAAGCTTCCAACTCCATTCTTCAACATCTTAAACGGTGGAAAACATGCAGGCGGAAAACTTAAACTCCAAGAATTCATGATTGCACCAAGTGAGTCACTTCCTTTCCCAGAGCAACTTCGTATTGCATGCGAAGTATATCATAAGCTTGGAGCCATCCTTGTTAAGGACAAAGGTGTTTCCGCAAAGAATCTTGGAGATGAAGGAGGTTATGCTCCATTACTTGATACACCAGAAGAAGCTATTACTTTCATTGAACGTGCTATTACTGAAGCTGGCTATAAGGTTGGTGAGGATGTTCGAATTGGACTTGATGCTGCAGCTTCAGAATTTTATGATAAAAACACAAAACTCTACGAAGTTGAAGTTGGTGTTAACAAGACTGGTGATGAAATGATTAAATATTGGGAAGATTTAATTACAAGACATCCAGCTGTCATTTCAATTGAAGATGCTCTTGATGAAAAAGATTATCCTCATTGGATTAAGCTTAACGAAGCAATTGGATCTCGCTGCCAACTTGTTGGCGATGATCTTTATACAACAAACCCAACTACAATTAAGGAGGGACTTCGTAACAAATGGTGCAATGCACTTCTTCTTAAGGTTAACCAAATTGGTACAATCTATGAAGCAATGTATGCAGCAAGACTTGTTATGAACGAAAATCAGAATGTTATGGTTTCACACCGTTCTGGTGAAACCTGCAATTCACTCATTGCAGATTTAGCTGTTGCTATTGGTGCAAGATACATCAAAACAGGATCATGCGCAAGAGGCGAAAGAATCCAGAAATACACAAGACTTCTTCAAATTTATGAATATCTTAAAGAACATAATCTTCTTGCAGAATAAATAATTCTCTCTTAAAACAAAATAAATATTATTAAATTTGAATTTTTTGCTTTTTAATTTGGTCATATTAAAAATTTTTCTAAAATCTTATTGAATTATTTGAACTAATTCCTTTTTGGCTATTTGAGTAAATTATTTTTTATTTCACATATCAATATTTATATGCAAAGCCACAAAGTTGTTTTTATTGGGAATTCTTCAGTTGGTAAAACATCTATAATTAGTCAAATGATTTATAATAATTCATCAGATTCACAACAGCCAACAGTTGGTATTGATTTCTTTTCAAAAAATATTACCGTTGGAACTGACACGATTCGTGTCCAGATTTGGGACACTGCAGGTCAAGAACAATTTCATTCTCTAATTCCTTCTTATCTCAGAAATTCAACTATAGCTGTGATTGTTTATGATATATCAAATAAAGAATCTTTCGAAAGTCTTGAACACTGGATTAAAGATGTTCAAGATGTTGCAAATCCAGCATTAATTATTGTTGGAAATAAAACCGACTTGGAAGAAAGTAGAGCTGTTTCAATAGAAGATGGTGAGAAATTTGCTCAAGCTCAAAATGCAAAATTTATTGAAACAAGCGCAAGAAAGCCATCAAATATTGACAAATTGATTGAAATTATTGGACAGATTCCTATTGTTAATCAAACCGATGTGCATTTAGAAAAAAATGATGTTAATATTAAGGAAAGTGATAATTCTGGCGGTGGATGTTTTTGCTAAAACTTGTAAATCATAATATATATATATATTTAAATGATTATATATAAAGTATTGTTCATTAAATCATTCTATTTTATGTATTAAAAGTTTAATGATAATATTTGACGTTTAATTTCACCATAACGATCTTATAAATTTTGAAAAAATATTACATATTCCGATTTTCGTCGTAATTTTCTTCATTTCAGAAGTTACGAGTTTTCCACAATATCGTACTTTCATTATGAGCTGTGCTCATTATAGTCGGCGCCATTTTTCTCAATTTTCATTTGAAGATTTTATTAGGCTAGATATATCAATTGATAAGCCAGTTGACGATATTTCTGATGTCAGTGCAAATTTAACTCGTTATATTAATGGTGTTAAAAGCGCTAATAGAATTCCATACTACGGGATATCATTCAAAGATCAAAGATTCTTTGTCTTATTAGGCACACTTTCAAAGGATGATGAGATTGATTGGAAGTGGGCACGTTCATTTTTTAGAAACTATACAGCTCGTCTTCCTATTTCAAACAAGTTAAATAATCGGAAATTATTCTTCAATCATCAAAAAATTTTGCCATTATTTTATAAAGAATATCCAAATCATCATATCACCTTTCGTATTAATACGATATCATTTACAACACGCAAAGTCGATCTATCAAGTTTGAATTTATCTTTATTAAATACAACAAGTAATCAAAGAAAAGCAAAGAAAAATGCAGATTCAGATGTATTATATTATTTGTCAAGAATTAACATAAGTCCATTTAACCTCCCTTGTTTTGCTCAAGGAATTCTTGGAGAAGGCGATGATATCAAGATGAAAATTGCTGGAATTGAGTATAACTCTTCGCAATATTCTATAGAAGTTCGTTTATATTTGGTTATTATTGGATTTTGTTTACTCCTCTCATTTTATGCGTGGAATTCTCTGAAAAATTTTGCTTCGACTCAAGCTCATATTTCTACAATTTCTTTTTTTTCGCTTCTTCTGATTTGCGCGTATGATATCAGCATTTGTCTTGACTTTAGTTCTACTAGTAATATGAATGATTGTTTTACCCCACCTTCTCGATTATATCTTTTCATATTTTTATCGCAAATGGCGCTTTATGTATCAATGCAATTTCCTATTGTCTATCATATATTTAAACAGCAAGAAATAATGCAACAGCAAAGTATATTAGAAACACTTTTTGAAGTAGCATCATTTTTCATGATATGTTTTTTTACGCACCAGCTTCATATTAAATCATCAATGACATATCTAAATGGCTCATTTGATTCACGTTCAAAAATAAAATCATCACCGTTTTCTTTGAATAATAATGATGTATTTTCTCAGAAAAGCAAAATTCTTTCAATTTTGCAAAATTTTCACAAAAAAACTTTTTTTTCTTTCATTATTTCATGTTCTCAATTTACCCCACAAATAATCAAGAATCTAATGCTTTCACAGCGTAGAGGAATCAACATGAAATTCATTTTCTTAATCGGAATTAGTCGTCTTTTACTTTTTCTATATACAGATGTTTATCCTTTTAACGTATATGAAACAGAAATTGTTAACAAAAATTTCAATCATTATTTGGATATTAGTATTGAAAAATATAACCTACTTCCCTCTTTATTCATTCTCTTTCAAATTTTCTTCCTTTTTTTTCAACAAAGATTTGGTCCTTACTTTTTCATACCAAAGCTTTTCTCGCCCAAAACTTACAACTATCGAGCCTTGAAGCCGCGAGAAGGCGAAGTTTGCCTCATTTGTCAAGATACAATCAATCCAGATGAAGAGCAAACCGCAATTACTCCTTGTGGTCATGCATTCCATCTTCAATGTCTCGCAAGATGGATGGAAGAAAAACAGCAATGCCCAATTTGCAGAAATCCTATTCCGCCGATAAATTTCGATGATTACGCTGTTCGTTCGAATCAGTCAAGTAGTCAAAATTTGAATCGAAACCAGAGCTCGATAGAAGGATTTGCTGATGTGGTTAATATTCCTTTTGATGGTAATAATAATAATAATGCGGATTTAAATAATAATAATAGCATCGACAACATGGTTGATGATTCTGCTTCTTCTTTGTTGAAATTTTAACTCGAGCCTTTTTGTTTTTTATATTTTAAATTATGAATAAACTATATTATATTATTATTTCTTCTTCTTTTTGGTTGCATTTAATATCACATCACCGTCAAAAATATGGCAGATTATATTAAAAGTTATTTCATTTATAAATGCATTATTACTTTGAATAATTCTTGTATTCAGGATTTCTGTTATGTCATAAAAGTGTAACTTTTTGGATGCCAAAATGTTTCAAATGTTATGATGATCTTCATTGAAAATTTTTAACTTCTGTTTTAAAGCATCTTTTTAATAAAGAATAATTTGATATTGGCATAATTTATTTGAAATCTGTGATGAAAAAAAAAGATATAAATAATTAAAATGCCACAGGTTTTCTTTATCAAATGCCAATGTGTGGTATTTGTGTCATCATTTCTGATTTTCATTTTAATAAGATCAATATTGAGTTTTAATTAGCAATTTCCTATTTGGAGAAATCATAAATGATTTATTTTTTTGATCGATAAGGTCAAATTTTGAAAAGAGAAAAATTTTATAAATTTTGTACGTTATATGGATGATGAGGATACGCGAATCCTAATCCGACCTAAAACTGCTATGACTGGTACAAGAAGCCGCAGTATGACCAGAAGGTCAAAAAATAATCCTTTTGTAATTCCTCCAGTTGCCGAACTCCTTGCTGATAGAGAAGAAGAAGAAATAAAAATCAAGGAAGAACGTGATCTTATTCGTTCAATGACGCTCAAACAAAGAGCAGATATGCTACGCCCACCAATACCTGAATATCTAATTCGTAGTTCACAACACGCTACACCAAATATTTCATTCAGTGGTAATAATACAGCGCCAATTATGCCAAAATCATCGTCGAAAAACATTAGCCACAAATTGAAAAGGCCAAAAACTAGAGGAAGTTTTTTTATCACCAATAGACAGTTAATTAATGGTGATTTTCAATTTGATGATGGATTTGATGATGAAAAATATAAAAAAGGAGATCCAAATAATCCTACTTCACATAGAATAGAAGGATGTAGAATATCTGAATTTATTCAACAAAAAAGAGAGATCTATCATGTTCAAATGTTAATGGATCGTAAAAATTATGAAATTCAAAGACTTAATAAGCAAATAACAATTGAGGAAGCGAATCTCCTTGAACAAGAGCAAAATATCGAAGAATCAAGTCAATCATATAAAATACAAAACGCAAAAGTTGAAGCTGATCTAGCAAGAGCTCGAAAACGAATGGAAGAAGCTTCTCGAAAAAAAGTTGCAGCCACCAAGAATTTACGTTTATTCAAACAACAAGTTGAAATAATGAAATCCGAGATTAGCAAGAATTTAGATTTACTTGATGAGTATCAAAGTTATAAAATATTTCTCGAATCAATAACTCCACAAGGTAGAGATACTGAGCAATATTTTACAGATCCTGCCAATTTAATGATAGAGCTTGAAGTGGTGGAAAAAGACAATTTATTTCTTATTCAGCAATGCCAAGTTTTACAGGACATGCAAACTCGAGGTAAAAAAACGATAAAAGAAGAAATTGAATCAACAGATATCATGATTGAAAAAGCTCAAAACAATCTTTATACTGTAGAGGAAGTTCCACCATTTGATAGCTCCCAAATTAATATAGAAGATAGGCAAGATGAAGTTGAAAGCCAACTTAAGCATTTTGCAAAGCTTGTTAACAATTTGCATATAAGATGTTATAAAAAAGAGTCAAATATATCAACAATGGGAATTCTTGAAAAGATTGAGAATGATCTTGAAGATATGTACAAAACGATCGATATGATTGATTCAAAGTTTGTATCAGAGAAGCAATCTAATATCGATAAAAGGAGAAGAGAACAGCAGAGGAAGGATAAGCTAGAGAAGCAGGCCTTAGAACAAAAGATGAAAACCGATCAGGCGCTTAAAAGAGCTACACAGCCAATTAAAAAGCAAACAGGAAGACCGTTATATGAGAGAACTTCTCCTGTTAAAATACGAAAAACAAATGACGCGAAATTATTGGCTCAAAAAATTGAGCAACAAAGAGTTGATACGCTTTTATATGGTGAATTATATCCATAATTTTTTTGTTTTTTATTTGTTGTTGTTTTAATTAAAAAAAAAAAAAAGTTATTTTTTTGTTTTATTTTTTTTTAGGAAAAAAAAATTATGTGCTTTTTTAGAGTTCATCAAGAAGAGTGACTAGTTTTTGTACGAGTTTCTTGGAGCTTTCTCTCTTCTTGGTGGTCATGGCTGCTTTGACTTCAGATCTCATATCTTCTCGGAATAAAGCTATGTGCTTTTCTTGGTTTGTTATTAGAGCTTTCTTTTGCTGGCCAAATCTTTTGACTAACTCTTGGGCACGTTTTTGGAGTAGCTCGCAATCATGAAGCATTTGTGTAATATGTTCACTTTGTTGTTCGCCAAGTTGTATCACCATCTTTTGTTTTTGATCAATATCACTAGAGATTTGGTGTGATGATGTTGTAAAGTCATTTCTAAGTTGATCAAGATCAGCATCGCATTTGGCCATAAAATCAGATATTTCTTTCAATGATTGTGATACCGTATCTTCTATAGCTCGATTGAGCATTAAATGTCTTTCAGAAAGGCGTGAACGAATTGCTGAACCAAAATTTTTTAATTCATCAAAAGTATCCAATTCCCACTTCTCTGGTGTATATTCTCGCCTTTTTTTAACAGCTACAAACTTTGTTGAATCTCTTTGATAAACCTGTTCTTCTTTTTCATTTTTGAGAGTTGGTGGTTCTATCTTTATTTGGTGGCCAGTTGATTGTTCAATATCATTGTTATCTGGAAGATTTGGTTCGGAAGAGTCAGTTGAATCACTTTCTCTGACGTCTTCATCTGAGCTAAAACCATCTTTATAGGATCCGCCAATTTTCACAAGAGGGATTTCTTCATCTTGCTCTTGATCATCTATTTGATTATTGTTAACTTCGTTCGGTTTTATTTCAGAATCAGAGGAAAGAGATGAAGAATTTGATTCTGATGATTGTGAAAAATTATTGTCTTCTGCAGGTGGAATCTTTTCTTTGTGTTTTTGAGTTACACTCTTGGTTCTCTCTTTTTTATTTTCACTTTTTATTTTTGATGATTTTCTTTTACTTACTATAGCTATTGTATCTTTTTTATCCGCACGGCTTGAAGGAACTTTTGTCTGCTTTTTTGAAGAAGAAATAGACTTTTTTTCTTCTTTAATATGAGAAGTTTTCTTCTTTTTAGTCATTTCTTCATCATCAACATCAGACGATGATTCATAGTTACGATCTTCCTCTTTTGTAATATGATAATTTTCCTTATCATTATGGTCTTCATTTTCAAAATCTGATGATTCAGAAGAGGAAGATGTTGGAAGGATTTGTTTTTTAATGTCATGTGGCTTATTATTTGGAGTTAATTCTTTTTTTATATTTATTTTGGGTTTTTGTTCTGTACTCTTGGTTAATGATTTCGCATTTGTTATTTTATTTGAAGGCGTGGCCTTGCTTTTTGAACTTGATGGTGATTTTTTGGGTGGTTTTTCAATTTTTTGGGTGGTCTTAATTATACTTTCATCGCTAATTGCTTTCATTGATTTAGGTGTAATTGACTTCTTTTTGGCTTTTGGATTTTCAGAATTAAGTGATGCGTTAGCTTGAGGTTTGGGAGTAAGAGGCTGCTTTTCAAGTAATAATTGCCTTGGTCTAGGCATTTTCGGAGCATGAATTTTACCAAATCTTTGCTGAGCTATTGTCATAATTGCTTTATTTTCGTCTATGACTTGAAAAAATATTGTTTTATGGCTAGTCTCAAAGAAATCAGGCAATGTATCAAAATCCTGTGTTATACCTATACACCAAGTATTACCATTTACAACTCCAACTCCGCTAATATCACTGTTTCTCAATGTTATAAGCTCGATATTATTCCTATATTGAGCAAAATTTGAATTTTTGGTAACCCATAACAAAATTGAGTCTGATCCAAAATAGAGATTATGGGTGCCTGAAATTGGAGCATTGCCGATCATTAAATCTCTTATTTTAACATGTAAAATGCGTTGTGAATCATTTCTATCTTGATTAATAGTCTCGACAAAATCTAATATCCCTTCCCTAAAAGAGTCTGCTCTAATGGTAAACAGCTTTTGAGCATATTTTCCAAAAATTTTATTTCTTTCTTCATTGCTCATCCTCATTGGAATAGCAACCCTCCAAAGAAATTCAACAGAAAAAATTTGAACCATTGTATTCCCCGTTGATTTTGTTAATTTAAACACTGCACTAATCTTCTCTTTTGAAGTATTTTTTATAAAAAATGTGCGATTTTCTTGGTGATGAGTCACAGCACTCACTAGAATCTCCATGGATTTCGGTAATATTGAATTTTGAATTGTTTTTTGTTCAATAGATGTTAGTATATATTCTTGTATTGACATACATAGCTGTGACTTTAATTTATCTGACTGATTAATCAAATCAAAAAAAATGATTAATGATTTTTGATCAAATACATCGCCTTTTTTTGAAGAAATTGCTTTTGATAGCATTTTGTCGCAAATAGATGATAAATCAGGTCCAGAATTAACCATCTGATTCACAACAATATCATTTCTGCTAAGAGTTGATAGTACTTTTAATACTTTTTGAAAGCCATTAGATTGATCAATTTCTTCTTTAAGGATAGAAATAAGTCGTTTGCCAGCTTTTTGTGTGATTCTTAGTTCTAAGGCATTAGTCTCAGCGTTAAGAGCTTCAATAATAGTGTCTATGTCGCATTTATTAAGTTTCAGTGCGTCATTTAAGGTGCCTGGCATTGTAAAAATTTAATATTTTTTCTTTTCGCATCAAAGTTTAAAAATTGTTGCATCAAAAAATAACCGCTAAAATGATTGGAAATTTATAACAACTTTTATTTTTAATGAATATAAAAAATGATCAGCAAACAGTTTTTAATATACTCAAAGCAGAAAATCGTGATTGGGCACGCTCTTTGAGAATTCCGGTTTTATACGAATCACTCAATTCTCCTGTTGATTATTTATATAATCTTTGCATAAATATCTTTCCAGAATATGAGCCTTCTACTCCAATCCCTACTGGTGACGAAAGTGAAAGTGCTGTTAAAAAAGCGAAGTTGAAGCGTGTTCGAACTATTTTTAAAAATTACGGAATTACTGAGCCAGAACATTGGTCTCCAATTGTTAAACTTACTTTAAATCATATCAAAGAAGATCAGGAGCCTATAATCTCATTTAATAAAGCTATTGAAAGCTTGCAATTATATCTTAATCCAGACCCTGAATTTAGGAGCAAACTTGTTTATGATATTGAAGAAAAATACAAAGAATGTGAGTCTTTAGCACAAGAATTAGAAGCTGTAGCTCAAGAAGACAAATTTTATAAAGATAAGCTATCAGAAATTGAAAAATTGATAAAAGATAAGCAAGGTGAAGATGTAAATAAAGTACGTAGCATCATTGATAAGCTGCTTCATCCTGTCAAACAGCAGTATTTAACATCTTAAATATTTATTTTTTTCGTTGTTATTTTCATAGTTTCAATATGAAAACTTCTGTAATCATTTTTACTGATTTAAATTTGAAAATTTGTTAGAATTATTATTTAAAAATAAATTTACAATATTGTATGCTTTTTGTTCATATTCACCATTATCATTAGATTATGGTGGTTAGTATATGCCCGGGTTATTTGTAAAATGAATTTTATTGCACACTTGTGAATACAATTAAAATATAAAAATTATTAAAAAATTCAAAAAAAAATAGTTTTAATAAACAAATAATATATACATTAGTATTACAGCTTTCCATGTTATTCACTTCTCTCTCTTTTTCGACTAAGAAAAGGTCTTAGGTCTATTTATAAAATAGCTTGAAGACGGTAACAACTGGGAGTTGATCTCATTGGCGATTTTTTTTCTTTTTCGCAGTCAGATGCTAACTTGTCTTTATAAACTTCATCTGCAAAATATCTGATTTGTTCTCTAAGTGCATGCCAATCTGTACTTTCTAAAGCATAAATATGCTCTTTCTCCCAATCTTTAGGAATATAAAATTGTACATGAAGAATTTTGCTTAAATATGAAGTGAAATCCATAGGATTTTCATTCTCAAGAGAAAATTTAATAATTTTTGATAAAGATTCTTTTGTTATTGAGTCTGAAAACGGATCTACATTAGCTATAAAAAGAAAAATAATTAGTAAAATGAAAATTGTAAATAAAGGAAGTATCTTATTCTTTCTCTTCTTTATTTTTGTATGGCTTGTTCTACCTGGATCATAGTAAAATTCATTTGTATGTTCGCTCCATTCTTTTGGTCTTGTTGTATATATTTTTGAAGCATCATATTTAGGATAATTATTAGGAGGATTGAAAATAGATTGATTATAAGCATTCCTTTTCGATGTATTTTTAAGAGTTTCTTTCATTTCACCGAGTTTTATAAATGCTTGTGATGCTTTCGGATTTTTATTCTTATCTGGATGAAATTTTATTGCGTATTTTTTATATGCTTTATCGATTTTTTCATCTGTAATGTTTTTATGATCTAAACCCAGTGCTGCGTAAAAGTTTGGAGCCTTTAAAAATCTATCAATTTCATCCATATTATATGGCCAAAAAAATATTCAAAAATTTTATTAAAATTGAATTTATAAATGTTTTAGTTATAAAACAACAATTATTTTTTGCTTCTATTTAAAAAAGACTTATTCTGTGTCCAATCAACCACTTTTTGTTGTGGAGCGGGAGAAGTTGGTTGGCTCATTGTAAGTGATGGATTTGACTGAGATGTTGATATTGAGGAAATGTTAGGTGGTGTTTGACTTGTAGGAGAAGGTTGGCTTTGTTGCTTTGTTCCGAATGAAAGAGTCAAAGAATTACTTGATGGCATACCATGCCTACCTCTATTACCACGAAAGTTAGGATTATCATTAGATCTGTTATTGTTAGGTCCATTCCGATCTTGATTTGATCCCCTTTTTCTGTTTGAATTTGATTTGTGATCATCAACATATTTGCCTCCAAAAGAAACAGAATGGTTGTTATTTTGGTTTGATTGCTTGTTATTTCTTTGAAATGATGTCTCCTTTTTAGGCGATGTGGGATTTGTTGACGGAGGTGTAGGAGGAAGGTTGCTGGGCTGTAGAGGTGGATCTTGTGAAGATTGATCTTCAGAAGGTGTATAGCGAAATTGGTTTTTTCTGATATCCATTGATTTTGATTTAGTAAGTTGATATCGTCCTCTATTTTGGTGTTCACGGTTGTTGTTTGTTTTCTTTTCGTTAGTTTTAGGTAAATTGTCATAGTCGTTCTCGTTTCCCTCATCAAAATTTCCGCGCCCTCGAGAGCAATCGCATATAATTTTCAAAGGCTGTGCTGAAACAGGTCGCTGAGGAATTACTTTTTGTGGAATATGTGCATCTGCACCGTCATCGGCTAGAAATGGGGTTTGTTTCATTATCTTTAATATAGGAAAGGTGAAAATTTTTAAAAAGAAAACTTTTTAATAGGATTTATTCAAAAAGTGGAATTTGAATAATCAAAATTTTGTAAAAAAATGAATTTTAAAATAAAAAGATTGCAATATTCTACTTTTTAAAAACAATATATTTCGCATTTATTTAAAAAGTAACATAACATCTTTCACAGAATCAAATTTGCAGTTCTCAAAAAAGGTTTCTTTATATACATCAGATGAATCTAGAATCATCTTTCTCAACGATTCTGGAACTTCAACAAATTCATCTTCATTGGAATACCCTGATCTAATATCTTCTATAAAAAGCCGTAAAATTGTTTTCAGTGTGGTTTTCTTTTTCATTTTATATCCTTGAGCAATGAAAAACTTAGCGATTTTTTCTTGTACAATTTCATCTCCCTCCTTTCGTGCTTTTCTTTCAGTTAAGATTAAATATTCTATTAGAATTTCACTAGCTTGATCTGATGAAAAAATAGCAGCAAGTTTTTGGGGATTAAAAGATTTCTTTTTCTTTTGTTGATTTTCAGAATTCGATTGTGAAACCAATGGAGGAACTTTTAATAAGTCATTCAAGTATCTTGTACCTTCAGAGGGGAATATCCTTACAAATCCATTTCCAGTTTGTTCATTTCTTTCGTCTTCTTTTCTAGTAATTTCTAATTCTAAATCTTCAATCGAAATATTTTGATGGGTTGCTACTAATTCAGTTAATCCTGATGAAGAAATGTTGGATATGCCTGCTATTGATAAAGCGCGAGCTATTAAAGGCCCTTTAACTTCATAGTCTACATCTTCATCGAATCCCATAGAAGGATTTGTATTAATTTCAAGGAGCCACATTTGAAAATTGCGGTCTAAAAGCAAATCAAATCCATATAATTCAAAAAATGGATTAATTACTGAAGTTCTTTGATTAGGTGACATTGTTGGTTGAAGGAAGGCCAAAGTTTTAGCAACAACATCTGTAATCATTCCAAAAATTTCTTCAGAGCTTCGTTTAAATCTGTGCTCAATTTCAAGTAGCAAGTCCGTTAATTTCCACTTGAAATCGTTTGACCAATTTCTTCCACGTTTGTTTAAAGTTGCATTTGTTAACTGTGAATAAACATTTTCTTTTCCAACATTATATATTTCAGTTGCAAATCTTGCCAATCCTTCTTTATATACAAAAGCACGTAAAGGTGCATATGATGTAACAAGTACATATATTCTCATGTCAAATTTAAAAGAGTCAATAGTAAGTGGCCTTGACACATATTCAGAAACAACAGAATTGTGATGTATTGTATAAAAATCATTGAAAGTCACGATTTTAATCCCATGTCCACAACTTCCTTCTGGGGGCTTTGCAATAAAAGGTTTTTTTGGATTTGATTTCATCTTCATGAATAAAGCGTCGCGATCATCTGGTAAAATAAATGATTTTGGAAAAAATTGATCAAAGTCTTGAATATTAGGATGATTTTGAATCAAATATGCGAGCTCTGCTTTATTTCCAACAATTTGTTTCGAATAAGGAAAGTGATTTATTTTATGGTATGGTGATAAAGGTGTAACTGTGTCAACTTCTGGGGATGTTGCCCATAATAATGTGAAATCATCATCAATTGTTGATGATATTCCGTTATATAATAATATTCGAGAAACTAATTTTGTGTTGAAAGATCCGATTGCAAATTTTGCTTGTTTTTGGTCGTCCTCTCTTTTTATTAATTCTGATTGACTTTGAGGTGCGTTAAAAATTATGTAATTTAGTTTATCAATCATTAAATATAAATGTTTACGTTTACCATTAAATTGTTAGATTATATCAAAAAGTTTTATTTGATATGTTATCTCCATAATAATTCAGAATAACTATAGATTGAAGATGATTGGTCAACTTTGAGTAATCTTTGATATAATTCTGTTTTCTTTTTCAGGTTTCCGTTTTTAAAGGTTTATATTTTTATTATATGGCGTCTTGGATAATAAAAAATTGAATAAATAAGGAATAATGTTAAATAATCATTTGGAAAAATAATTTTATAAAATATTACAATTACATAGCAATTTGTCATGATGAAAAATTGTTATAATTTAATGGGTAAAGATCTTTCATTATTACTTCTCGTTCAACATATAGTATTTTCTGATCATTAAACAAACGATTGGCGAATTCATTTATTTCATCTTTTGAATTCATAATAGGAATAACTGCTTCCTCAGACGGAACAATTATATATGGGATTGGTGGATTCCCAGTATTCTCTTGTGGATTTGAAATGATAAATAGTGTTTTGAAAGTATTTTCAATAGGTAGTAATACTTTGGTTCCTAATAAAGCCGTCAAAAAGTTAATTACAACCTTTTTATCAGTATCTCTTAGCCACTCTTTAAACATCCGAATAAAATGGTTAGCTCGAAGTATTCCTCCATCATTTTCTCTCATAAATACTTTGAAAAATAATTGCTTTGAAATATTGTATACTGAACTTGAATGGTCAATACCTTCAAACCACATTCGAATTGTTGCGGGATCCATATTTTTAATTTCTGACTGAAAGCGTGTTAAACGTTCGTTTGATGTTTCCCGATAAAATCCTTTGTGAATATGTGCAAGAACATTTTTATAACACCTTATTTCAATGTTCCATGATTGAGTCAGCTTGTTATCATATTCTGTGATAAAATCTTTGTTTCTTTCAAGGAAGAGTTCGTTGCCTTTCTTTCTTGCTTCAAGAAGAACTGACTTCTTTTTCTTGTTTGACCTGATAATAAGAAAATACTGTTCAATATCTTCAGTTTTCATTTTATCAAGGTCCTTCGGGTCGTTTAAAGAAAGAACAGTATAAATAAGGGGATGAAGAGGATAATCAAAGTGATAATGGCATCCAGTGTAGCCAATGTGAGCTAAAACAGTACCGAATCCGGTCCAAACTTCTGCTACCAAAAATTTTGTTTGTGGGATCAAATAATTATAATTATCAACTACAAGCATTTGTTCGATAAACATTGAAAAATATTTCTTCAAAACTCCATATGGAGTAAAATAGTTGGTCATTAAGTCTTCATTAGATTCAATAGTTTCTGGATAATTTCCAAATAATATATTTTTATTAAAAGTAAATTGATCTTCATCCAAATTAGGTAAATTGAAGTTGACAATTCCGCATAATTTATTGATTTTTGATATAGCATTGAAAATAGGAATTGAATGTGGTGAGTTTATTTCAGCAAATTTTGACGTTGGTACAAGCGGTGAAAAAATATGTTTAATATCACTTTGATCTTGAAGCGAAAATGTGTCATTAAATGTTCTAAGAAATAATGGCATTGTTTCATAAGGGTACTTTTCTTTCCATCTTTTGATAGCGTTTCTTATCTCATTTTTCGAAATAAACTTTAGCTTCATTGCATAGTTGCATGCTTCAATCATAACAGTTTTTTTAAATTCGACACAGTATGATAGAAAGTCAAGAGAACCTTCACTCCCTAAAGCAACATTCTTGAGACCATTTTCAACTTGTTTGTTTTTATCGAAATACCGAAGGAAAAGACGGAAAAAATGAATATTTTCGTGTTCAGCAACGTATGCTAAAGGAGATTTTGAGCTACCATCAAATGTATTTAATGGTACTTTATCATTCATAAGAATTTGAAGTCCTGGTTCCCATTGATTTTCGCATGCCACATGAGCTGCTGATGGTCCGCCCATTTTACATCCATAAGTTTCGAAAGTTTTTGGTAGCAATTTCAAGCATCCGATGGCTTTATAGTGCATTGCAGCTGTGACAGCACCTACTGGAAGTGATCTTCCTGCAAAAGTAATAAATGTCGAAATTGATATTTCAGGATTAGCATCGATAATACTTTTTAAACGCTCTGTATCATCATTTTTTAAAATATCTATCAGGCTTGATGGTGTTTTTGATGCGCTTGATAATAGAGATTCCATCAAGCCTTCATTAATTGATTAAACGGTCGCTCATTTAAATTTTCCTCCCTTTAAAATTAATCAAATTTAAATAAACTCATAGAATATGTTTTATTATAAATGGTCGCGTATTCATAAAAAGTTTATTGACCTTGAAATTTCACTAAAACGATTAAAAAACTTGCATTAGATGGTAAATCATATTTCTTAACTATAGAATCAGTAATAATGATAATCAACAAAAATTGCTTAATTTACGAATAAAAAACTTGCATTAGATATAATTTCCAGACTGTGGTATTTCACAGTCGACATAAAAAATTCAATTTAAGGAAGTTCCTGAAGAAGATTCAGCCAAATTATTTCAACATTTCAGTTTTATGGAATCTGATTCTGATTTTTTTATAATTAACT
Organism: Tritrichomonas musculus; assembly: GCA_039105265.1. NCBI lineage: Eukaryota > Parabasalia > Tritrichomonadida > Tritrichomonadidae > Tritrichomonas > Tritrichomonas musculus. The sequence goes on along the minus strand of JAPFFF010000015.1, from coordinate 1,482,975 downwards.
TTAGAAATTATATTTCTCAAAATTTTCAAAAAGAATCTAAGCTTTTTTGTCCAAACCTATTACATTTGATGAATTTTGTCAAAAAATTAAAGATCTCTTTCCGAAATATAAAAAAAAAATTATTGATATTATAATAAAACAGCATAAAAAGACAATAGAAGAAGAGCAATCAAATGAAAAGAAGAAAAAACAATTAAAAAAGATGAGGAAGAAGAGGAAGAAGAAAAAGAAGAAGAAACTCCTGAAGAAATAATAAATTAATTTTTCGAAATAGATCCATTGGATGAAAATCATATGCACAAAACTAACAACAGTTCATCAGAATGGCCAAAATTTGGAGAAATTTTTGAAGATAAAAAAGATAGTTGGAATGTCCATTCGTCAGAGGTTGATCCAAAAGAATATGAAGCAGAAGCCAACTCTTAAAAAATAAGTTAAGTGTTCCAAAGAACCCAGATAACTATGGTCCATCTAAAAAGGAAAGATTATTTAAAAATACTTACAAGACTTTGCAAAAGAGTTTAACAAGAAACTAAAAGCAAAAAATTTAAAGAATTTTCCTTACCAAAAAATGCTTTTTAATGCTTCTAATTCGACAAAAGAAAAAATATTAAGTCAAATGCGTGGGAAAGGTTTTCATACTTGGACAGCTTTTTTTACTAAAATTAATCCATATATAGTTGACAATTTATATAAAGGATTAGAATTTTTGAAATATCCAATAATCCGATATTCCAATAATATCAATGATGGAAAAGACATTCCAGATTTGTTATCTGAAACATATAATACTCTTTTACCATTCTGGAAAAACTATAGGTTAAATTATTAAAAGCTTTAATCTATCTGAGTCATCAATAACTTTTAATGAAATAGCTACTAATGACTTAATTTAGAAAACATTTGTTTTATGCTTAATGCGAACTTGATTTTGCTTGATACTTTAAAATGATATTGAATCAAAGATACCTATTATCAATTACCCAGATCTCGAATTCTCAAAAATATTTTTTTTCTTTTTATAATTGATATTGCTTATTTTAAAATATTTAAAAATAAATAATGTAATGATACTTATCTTAATGTTAAAATCTAAAATACATTTTTTTTTCATGATATATTGGAGTTTAAATTATGTTCATAATTTTATCAAAAAGTTTAATTGAAATTTCTTATCAAAAGCAGAAGAAAAAATCTCTGAAACTGATCTCCAGTCTCAGTGTATATTTCATTTTTCGATAACAAAAAGTGAATCAATTATCAGTCTCAAGAATCGAGAAATAGCAAGCCTATTTAAAGCTCATTCAAGTCCTTCCTTTCTGATTTTTTTTTTTTTAAAAGTTTAAATACTTTTGAGAAACTTATTTGAAAAATTGTATTAAAATAAATTAAGTTTAATTATTTAAAATGGACATATTTATATAAAAAAAAGAACATACATTAAATATTTTGGTTAAACTAGCAATTATTTATAATATTATTAAATAAAATAAGATTTAAAATGGTATATTATTTCTAGATATTGAGTTTAATCTATATAAATGAGTTGAATATCTCAATTCAAAATTGATTTTGTTATTCAAGAAGAATTCAATGTTTCAGAATTTTTTGAGGCATTTACTGTCGTCATACAATTTAGAACATTGTGCAATATTCATCTAATTTAAGTATATATGATTTTAATTTATATTTAAAGATATATCAATTTTATTAGATTATTATAAACTTTAACTTTTTCAGAATAATATAATTTCATCGGCATTCAAAATTTTATTTATAAAAAAGTAATGAGCAAACCTTTTATACCCTCTCAGATTGGAATGCGTTTTGCTGCTAAAAAAAAGCAGCAGACGAAGGTCAAGCAAACACGCTCCCATTCACCTCCTCCAATTCGTACCACAAATAATTATTGTGATGAATATCGTCGAATTTGGGCTCCAACACTTGATCTCAAAACTCGGTCGAAATCTGTTCAGCCTCGAAGGATGCCGCATAGTGATCCAATTATCTATTATCGTCTCAATAATTGGATGGAAGATCTTTACCCAATCATTCATGACAAGCCTATAACAGAAATTAAAATGCCAGGAACGCATGATAGTGCCACATATGCTATTAATAACGAATCAAAAGCTGCCTCATGCCAGAAATCTGCTAAAATAACACAACTTACCGATGACCCCACCCAATGGACAATGACACAAAAGAAATCAATTGCTGAGCAACTTGCAATCGGATCAAGATTTTTTGATATTAGAGTATCATTCGAAGATAAAGAAGGTCGATTTTATACACACCATGGATTGCTTGCAATGTCTCTTCCTTACGAGCTTAAAGTTGTAAATGATTTCTTGCAAAAGCATCCTTATGAGTTCATCATTATAAAAATCAAGCCTGCTTCTACATGTGCAGATTTCTTGAGAGATCTTCGAATCGTTATTCATAAAATCTTAGGAACGCCGCATATATTAATGAAGACAACATTTATAGAAAATGGTGAAACAATAGAAAAAGTACCTGCAGATATCAAAATGTATAATTGTGCTGGAAAAGTCATGGTTATAATTGATGATAGAAACTTTGTTGAAGGAAAAGAGGACTGTCCAGAAATTCGAGGAAGTAAGTTTCTCTTCGGAAATACAGCATTACATTCCATGTGGCCAAATTCAAGGCATTACAATAAACTTGTTCAAGCAGTTATTGATTCACAACCAAGCAAAAGCAACAAACAACTTTATTGTCTCCACTTCACATTCACTCCAAATGCGAAATTTATTATTTCGCACATGAGTACAAAGAATAAGGTTCATGATATTGATACACTTACAAAAAGACTAGAAGAAGAGAAAGAAGGAAAAACTGGATCAAAATCCAACTGGGCTTATCTTATCTCTCTTTTGCAAACACGCCCAGATAAAAGAGACATTAATATCAATGTTGTCGACTTTTTAAATGGAATGAAATCGCATAGAGTTATTTTCCTTAATTATCCTAGACATAGAGTCCCTCCTCTTCCTCCTCCACTAGAGCCACATGAATCAGCAGTACAACCATCAATACTCAAATCCAGTAAGTCAGCTCCAAAAAAAAGTAAGAAATAATTAAAAAATGTTTTTTTGTCATTTTAAATATTTACAAATATTAAAATAAAAGTTTATAATTTAATAATAACATAACTTTTTCCTAAAAGAGTACTATTACTAATAGTGATTTTTTTGTGTGTGTTGAAACAATATTTTACGAATGGTTTCCTTTTTCATTAATAATATTCATAATATTAATATTATTATGTCCATTGAAATGATCAAGGATACCTCTCAAGAAGTCAAGGTAAGATTGTTTTTTTGGGAATGCTTATCTCTACTGATACTTAATGACCCCAATATTGACCTTGTATTGTTCATACAATGAAGAGCAATTCATGCTTTTTTCATATAAAAAAAAATATAAACGATTTGTTTTAAATAAATCGATATTGGTCTTTATTATAAGTGGAAAAAAGTTTAGGGACTTACTTTCCAACCTTTTTTTCTAAGAAATAATTCTATAAGTTCCCACAAATTTGAATTTTGTAAAAGGAAAGAGAAAACGTCCTTTATTCATTTATCTTTTTTCTTATGTACGAAATAAAGTCAATATATTAATGAATTATTCAATAAGAATCAAATATATGAGGCCCAAATTTAGTGAGCAATATGCTATATTATAAGGTTAGTTATGCTTTGAAGTAGAAATGTTAAGGAGTGCTCCGTGCTGAACGCACTTCGCACCTCCTTAACAACTCCATATACCCCTTCTGAAACCCTCAAGAATGAGGTTTGTAAACGTTCACGATATTGATAACGAACTAACTTTTTATCATAACTATAAATGACAACTAACTACTATATTCACTCTAATGACTTCGAATGCGATGACGTAACTGAGTATGTTATGCCGAGTGATATTAAACGAATCATCTCTCATAATCATAAGACCCCTCGAATGGTCACTTGCGTAGGATCATCTGCGCAGTAGGTCTATTATTTTTGGTTTGTATCGTTAAGAGTCGATCATTAACGAACAATACCACCAACAAATTACATAAACGATCCAACTATTCTAAACCAATTTTAATTTAACTTTTTTATTCCTTCTACTGTATTAAACTAGCACAAGATCATCTACGCATGCAACTTTTTTACTTTAAACGAAACATGAACAGCGAAGAAGAAGCCAGATTATTTGAACTAGACTTCCACACACGTAAAGAGATTATTCTAAACGATATTAGTCCATATTCGATAACGATTCGGTTAAAGCATGTACAGAGCAAGAACGTTAAACCGGAAACGATGTTGTATAATCTCACAAAAACGATTAACTGGAACGATATATCCAATATAGATTATGCTGGAAGCACTACGAAGTACACAGAAAGATCTACTAACAACCATAAACTTAATCCATTAAGTGATAGATTCTGCGACAACGTTATCTTCTATTACATGGTTCCAATAGATCCGCATAACAAAAACAAGAACGATTATCTATCGAAGTACCTCGCAGAACACACGTCGAAGATTAAACGAATATTACAATCCCACAATATTAACGTTAACAAACGATATACAAAACCGACGTATAGTAGCAAAGAAGGTGAATACTATAAACAGTACATTAAAGTCGCATTACCAGCGATTCCAGTTAACGATGTATACGCATTAATTACTAGCGAAGAAGCTATTAAATCCTTTAACGATGAAGGTATCTACATTAACGATATCGACTTCACACAAGACTTCGCTGGTGTTATTAACCAAGAAGAGGTGATCCAGTATCTGATAGACAACAACGATATATGTTATGGAAGGTTCCAATAACGATAGAGACTACGTGATTATGGAAAAAGACAAACTAGTTGGTAAGAACTGTCTTACCTTCATCCATAACACAGAACACGGTAAAGTTAGATATAAGTTCTATAACAAGTTCGTCCAATCTATTGAGAGTCCATCCGTTAGAGGTAAGATCGGATCACATATATCAGATTGTTTATACAATCCAGATGAGCAGTTACGAAACAGCATTAACGATAGTTTGGATACAGGTTTGTTACGATTGGAGATAACGTTCTATATAAACAACAATGCTGTTAGTGAAGAGTATATCCATAACCATCTTAACTATCTCACCGAACTACTTCCACAAGAGTTAATCTATCACAATCCCATTAACAACCAATGGAAGTCTGTATTAAACAAATTAGAATATAACTTACTCGTCGTCGATTTAGATAACAAAATAGCACTGTTCTCATACTTCGTTAACGACATTACCGGCAAGGTAAATGGATTCTACTTGTACAACATTACCGATAAAGTGAGAGAAATAAAGAGGAGTCGATTCAAAAAATAATTAATTTCAAGGGAAAACGATAATAAAAATTTATTTTGAGAAAAAAATATTTGAAAAAAAAAATTTTTCTTAAAATTATTTTTTCTGAAAAAATATTCAATTTTTTCTTAACTTGATCTTCGACCCCTATTTTATTGAATGAGACCCCTATTTTTTGGGGCACTTTAATTACATAAACAATATACTTAAACTATTTAGCTTTAATCTTCCAATACTAGTAGTTACATGTAAGCGAGATGGGGAAGAGTTAATAATAAGTGAGCACTGTTACGAGAAGGTTCTCGTACCGAATATTACTAAACGATTCGAATTAGATGAGCTCGTAACATACTTAACTAATGGCAATAAACGATTCGCTCCAATATACAAGTTAGATGAGCTTAATACAAATAATCTCGAAGATAATTTGATAACGAAATTTAGAGTTATTAACACCAAGAATATATCGACACTTAAAACCGATAACGTACCAATTAAGTTTATCGACTCCACAGTCTATTTTATTCTCACCGAAATGAGAAACACTATAGAACAACAATATTTGAAAGAGAAGATGTTTATAAAGAAACACGATGATACAATTAAGACTATTAAAGCAGATAACAAGAAAGTAGATGCTGTCGTACAAGAGGTTAACGATGAAGGTGTTAAACTACAAGAAGATGTACAAGCAGCTAAACAATTACGTATGCAACTATGTAATTACTTAGTAACAGAGTTAACGAAACCGAAGAAATATTACAAGAGATTGTTGGATATGGAAGATAACGTTAAGATGTACGTGTATGGATTTCGGGATATATCTACCAAGTGTCGTACGCGATATTTATTAGCAGTAAGTCCAGAGAACAAGTTAACACCAACGACTCCATTATTATTATATCCAGCAGATCGAGAACTTAAAGACTTCATCTATAGTCGCGGAGGTGATCTAGATCTAACTTCTTCACATTACGGCGAATGGTATATGCTAGATGAGACCAATAAAATCTATGGCAGAGATACTGGTAAATGGTGTTATATTATCGAGAAGCATGGTACTGCATATAAGAAATGTAAGAACTTACAACCTGTAATGGAAGTTATAGATATATATGATGAGCTTCGAGAAGAAGATAAAGGTGATGATGAAGTATATGAAAACTCTACTACCGATGTAGAAGGTAGTATAGAGAATTGGAAAGCGTACAAAGATGAGTTCTTTAAGCACAAATACATTAATAGTAATAAGCTCCGGAAGATCGATGAGATAGTTAAAGAAGGTGATGTAGTCGAGATACTAGATTGTTATGGATGGAAGTGTACGAACTTACTTAAATGTCGAATTAACGATAATATCGTCGAATGTAAGTCCAATAAGTGGATGAATGACATATTGAAAGATCGAGAGAGTGTGTTTAAAGTTGTTACCGGTATCGAGAAGAGACATCCAGTTGCTAAACGAAAACTAGTATCGTTCGTGTTATAAATGTAATGAAGTTCGAGACCAGACCTCTACATAAAGACCAAAAAGATTATTTTTTTAGCAAAAACCAACTGTCTTCTAAGATGTGTCATGCATTCGATATAAGAGATGAACATACTAACCCGGGATCGTACATCCAATCCCTTATAAAGAGAAACAATATGCATCTACGAGGATTACATTTGTCGACAAATTCTTCTGTGTTATCTATACAACAAGCAATAACTTACCACATAGGTGTTAATTCGCTATGGGCTCTATCACAAATATGATACAAAATAACACAGAAAAGAGGTATAGCAGCGAATCGAACTTGCACCTGCAACCGAAGTCCGGAGATGCACTTCATGATCCAACAACTATACCAGTTAGCGCTAACATTTATTAGGTTCGGATTACATATTTAATGCGTGCATTGTGAATATAGTATTGTTTTTGTGCGAGAAATGTGTGAGTTTAATTCCATCGAAATGAGTAAGAACAAGAATACATCACAACCAACTCTCGAAGAGTTATATACTACAGACGACTTAACAGTACTTAAACGAGCTATTACCGAGTTAACAACTAAACAAGACTACAAGACCCTCAACACTCTGTTCCGTCGCAATCCACAATCTAGCAAGTTCGATACTAGATCCTTAAATGAAGATATACCCCAAAAGAATAAACGATTCACCAAACGTAATGGTAAACTCTGCAATGTATCTAGAACATTTCCACGAAAGAGTACCGAACCAGAAGAGAGTGGTGCATATACATATAAGTCCAGATACTACGATCCACACACCAAATCGTTTAAGTATATAGATAAACCTATCGAACCATATGCTAGTGCTTCACGAATTCGTGCTAGATTCAAATAATTTGAATCAAATATCATTTTTTCAAAAAGTTGAAATATATAAAAATTGGGTAGACTTTTTTTTGAACAATTTGGTGGACCTTTTACAACTTTCAAATTTGAATTTTATTTTGAAAAAATTATATATGCTTTCTGAAAATTGAATATTGTAAAAGGTCCACCAAATTGTTCAAAAAAAAGTCTACCAAAAATTGAATATTTTTTTGAAACTTTGGTGAAAAATGCATTTATTTATCAAAATGGACTAAAAAAAGTCCCCTGATATAGAGTACACATATTCGTTTGTGCTTGTTCAAATAAGCTCAGTTATGATGCTATCATGTGTAAGAGAACACACACACACACACAAAAAAAAAAAAAAAAAAAAAAAAAAAAATATCTTTATAATAATATAATAATATTTTTTATTTCGGAATTCATAAACATTAACATTATAAAAATCAAATTATAAGAAAACAATTTCGAAATTAAAGATTTTCTTCTTTGACATTTAAAGCAGCCAACATTTGCTCTTTAACATCAGGTCTTTTTTCAACAATTTTTTCAATAATGATCCTTCTTTTTTCTTTATTTCCACATTCATTTAATAAACCAACAATATTTTCTAGTTCAGATTCATCTAATAATGTTGACACTTTTCCAAATAGTTCAGGCATTGAAAGGACGACATTTCCATCTGAAGAGCAAATACATTTAATGAATTCTCTTGTCCAATCCTGAATTCCATCTTTATCAATTAAGTAACACGCCAATTCAATTAAGAAAGGAGTTAATTCTTTGCTTATTTGTGTAGATAATTCAACACCTACGTCATTTCTCATATTTTGATCACCAATCCTACTAAGGACAAGCATATTCATTATATTATTTTTATCTTTTTTAATAACAGTTTGTATTACATCATTTTCAAAGATAATATTCGACATAGATATATCAATGATAAATTGTGCTATTATATTGCTGTATAATTCGAAAGCTGGATTGGTCATCATAGAACAAACATATTGAATACATAAACGAATTGTTGAAATAGTTTCTGTTTCTTCTTCTTCTTCATTTGCATCACCTTTTTTAACAATAAAAATCTGTCCTTTACGTTTAATGAATTCGTTATGTAGATATTCAAATGAATCTTTAATATTGTTGTAATTCTGTTGACAAAGGAGATCATTATTTGTTGTTCTAGCAGCAAATAATGCATAAATGGATGATATTAGTTCTTCAAATGAAGAATTATCGATAAGATTATCTTGATCAATTTCTTTTGCATAAGGAAGAGCCACTATTAAAAGATCAACATGATTCTTTAAAAGTAAAGAAAGATTTCGCTTAATTAAAATTGAAATATCAAGTTTAAGTTGACTTACAATTCTTATAAAAATCTTGAATAACGATAATTTATTTGATTGACAAGTGACCGAAAAAGCCTTCAAAAAGTTTTCATCTTCAAATAGTATTTTAAATAATTCTGGATGTTGTAAAAGATCAGATTCCATTGATTCAATAAATACGCAAAATGAAGCCTCATAAAGTATATTATTATAATCACAACCAAATATAACAGTTACCAAATTTTTGAAATTATTGATAATTGAATCTCTTCTTGGAATGACATTAAGTAATCTAATCATTTCAATCATCATTGAATTCTCATTAATAGATTGTTGATGTAATATGTTAAAGAACTTGAAAATGACATCCATCTGATCGTCACTGAATGGATATTGAGTTCTCAAGATCATCCAAATAAAGACACGAATCATTTGATTGAATTTTTTCTTTATTTTCGGTCCAAAGAAGAACTTTTCAGGCATATTATTCATTTCATTTAAACCTTGTATGTATGATAATAATAATTTGATCAATTCTTCATAATCTTTATCGATTGCGAAACTTTCCGTTTTATCTTTAAATGTGAACTTTTCTATATGCTGATTCATGTCTTCTGCTCTTGGATAGTTATTCAGAGCTGCTACGTCAGGGAAAAGTTCCAAATAAAGAGATTCCATTTCTTTTATAGCTTCGTAATCATCGCACGTGATGAGATAGAAGAGGAGGAGTCCATTATCAATCAGCTTTGGTCTAATTGAAGACTGTGACTCAACAATTTCAGCCACCAACAACTTGCTGATTGATTTCACTAAGTTTTCTTTGGAAAATCTAGGACAGCTGAACATATCAATGTACTCACGAACACTTGTGAATTTGTTTGTGAGAGAAAGAATGAGTGACGGTGAAACTTCCTTCGATGAAGAAAGAAGTTTGTCAATGAATAAATTCATGTCAACAAGTCCGAGTTCATTGCATGATAAAATGATCTTCATGAAAGAGTCTCCATTCGATGGCGATTGAAGAACAAGATTCGATAATGAACAAAGATCATTCAAATCATCGTTTTCTAAGATTTCATCATTGATATGTTCACTAACAAAATTGAAAAATGATGAAAAATCAACGTTCTTCAAATAGACAGTAGACTTCGTGCTTTCAAGGGTCGTTTGAATCGTATTTAAAATCATTTTTGGCATCGATTTTTCTTTAATGTAATCGAAATCACGATTGCAATAAATCATCAATATTTCAAAGAAACGATGAATGCATCTCCAGTTGGTGATAACCGTCGAAATGTACTGAATCATGTCATTTATAAATTCACGACATTTATCAATGTTCGAACAATTGTTGATCAAACTATTGACTATTTCTTGGATCGATTTGGAGACAGATGAATCGGAATGGACCAATGCTTCGAAGATTTCCTTTGACTTTTCAGAGAAAACCGTCAATATTTGATCATAACCGTTCTCGTTTGAGAGGAGCTTGGTGAAATGAGTTGAGAATTTGGCTGTCATTGCACTATCACGGGAATGAGTGAAAATGTTCATGAAATAAGTAGTGGCCAATTTAAGATCATCTAGATTTAGGACTGTGTTCATCATTGCTGTTCCAAAGGCAGATTGAATGTGAACAAATTCATTGTTTTCGGATTCAATTTGTTGTAATAAAGAAGTGTCATAATCATCTTTGTCTATTTCGTTTTCAAAGGATTCTATCGACTCTTCCATCAATGCTTCTAATGCTTCTTTCTTTACGTAGAAGAGTAGATATGCTGATGACCGACTGAAGACGTCTTCTTCATAATAATAATTATTACTTGATGACTTTTTCTCTGATCCGTAAGCTTCTTCAAGCAGTGCTTTCTCATTTGCTTCAGAAACAGAAGAATCATTAAAGTTGAACCATTTCTCACCTCGCTTTATGTAGCTCTGGTAATGACCACCTTCCATTGTGCCACAGTGATTAATAATGCCAACCAACGAGTAAATTATTTGGTCTTCATTCGATGAACTGTGATCAGTGAGTGGCATTAGATCAAACTCAAGTGGGAACTCAAACTTGTCGTTTATTTTGACTTTCTTCCAAGTGACGATGTCATATTCAAAGCGGTTCAATTGGACAATCAAAAACTTTGGCACTTTTTTGATTCTGAAGTAACGCAAGATGTTTATCTTCCTGTTCAGACTCTCGGCAAAGTAACCCGAAACAGAAATTTTTTGGAGATAAGAAGAGAAAGAGTCTTCAAAGGAAGAACGACCTTTAACTTCAAGCGTGAGTGTCCAAAAAGGCTCAATTGATTCCGATTTATATTCGTTATTCTCTCCTTCGTTTATTGCAACTTGCTCGCCTTTGTAAAGGTCATCGTGAAGCTTGTCCAAAAGAAGGAGTAAGAATTCACAAGCATCTTGTTGCTCACGCGGATTCACTGGGACGTTGTTTGGCTTCCAATTTTGGACGAATGCCGAAGTATCAACAACTCCACGAACAGACTTCATCATTCTAACAAACATTGCGCGTAATTCAATCAAGCAATCTTCTTGATAACGCGACCTTAAGACGTTTCGAGTGAATTCGTTGTTAAAGAACAACTGCTGAAAGACGGAATTCATGTAACATGTCGCTCCCAAATTGCGGAGACCGTTAAAGCCGGTTAAACTTTTTGTGTGCATTGCAGGATCATAGCTCCAACGATCATTTTTAACAGAATCAAAGTGGTTATATAAAGCATTGAAAAATTCAGATTTACAGTTTTCGTCATCCTTGCAAAAGAGAAGAAGAAGATTGATTATCGTCTCCTGCTGTGTTGTGTTAGAAATAACAAAAACAGTCTTTAATAATGGCTTAAATAACTTGCTCGAATAGTCATGAATAAGGGACGGTTTCTTTGAAAATATGTTGGATAAAAACGAACAACAAACAAACTTCAACGATGATTGATTGTTCGTTTGCTCAAGAAGACGAAGACATGCATTGATTGCCGCATCGAAGTCACACAAATCATTGAATACTGACATCAATAAAGTGAAGTACTCATTAATGATGTCTGCCCGATTGATAACTTGATCAATGAGTGACAAAAGCATTGAAAAAGTTTTCGGATAATTTGTCAAATGTGAGAAAATCGCGCTAAGTCGAGGAAAGTGTGGATTAGGCGTCTTCAAAACAATGTCGGAAAACCGCTTCTCATTTGACAATAATTGTGAAGTCAAAAACGGTTGATAACGGCATGAATAAGTAATTAAAACGTCAATTATTAATTGACGAATTTTCACTAATTCTTCATTTATCAATGAATTCAATAAAAATTCAACAAACAACGTCGCGTTTTCTTCTGTTTTGAAGTTCATATGAAAACGGACAAGTTGAAGAGCATCATTTAAAGAGAAGTAATGAATTAAACCATGACAAATCATGTCAATCACTTTTGTATACAATTCATCATCAGAGCTATCGTTGTTATTGAAATATTGAATGATGTATCGTATGACCATTTGTGATTTGGCCTTGCTTAATGAATCAATGGTAATGTTGGAGGCTGATGGCATTATCATTAAGAATTTCCAAATTTCTTGCTTTAATTGATTCTCTAAATTTTCACTTTTGAGTAAATTAAAATAAATTTCGGGTGTTCCACTTTTTGAGATAATTTCTCTCATTTGGATTTTTTCTTCTTCAGTTGCCACTTTTTCAATTCTATCAGGATTCGTAACAACAAGTAAGGAGCCATCTCGAACACCACTCATCGATAATGGATCTGAATATTTGATGGTAACATTATTTTCTGTCAAAATTCTGTAATATTCCTTCTTTCGATTGAATTTGGAGGAAATAATGCCGTATAAATCATTGCCCGTAATGGATGGGTTAACAGTTACATCTTTTTGTTCATCTCCGAAGCGAACTGTAAATGTTATGTCACTTTTATGAAGTGATTTGTGCCGTTTAAGACTTCCATCTTCAGTGTTCGTGTCTTTTTCGGCAATATTGATCATTGCAGTGACCATCTTTAAAAGTTTGGAAAGAATAAGTTGTTGTTTAATTGGGAAAATTGATAAAATATCACAATTTTCATCATTATTAATTTTTTCTGAGATATTCAAAAGTTGATCGGAGTGAAGTTCACTATAAATATTTGAGGCGAAAAGATTGAAAAAATTCGGTGATGTATCTTTGTATAGTTCTAATAAGAAAATAAGTGCATTTTCATTTACTTTTCCATCTTTACTGACAGTAATGAACTTAAGAATGATGTCAGTGCCTTCAATACGTGGATCATTGACTCTATAATTTGACCCAATTGATGATGTCGATTGTGAATACGTAGTTAAATTTTGGGTTTTAACACCTTGCATTAATAAAAACTCTTTTACAACAAGAAATTGGGTCATAGATGCTTCTTCAATATTAAGATTTTGTATAATTTCAGTAAGTTCATTAGATGTTGATTCAAAAACAGAAAAACCTCTCTTTTTAATAATTTTGGATAAAATTGCCCATCCTTCTTCGCTAGAGGTTAATTTACCTAAAGCTGAGGATGGTAATTTCGCGTATGAATGCATTACAATCGTTTTTACAAGTTTTGCTTGATTATGTTCTAAACAAATTTCAATTAATTTTTTAACATCATCGCCACCTGTTATAATTATTGCATTGATAAGCTTTTTAATCGAATGATATTGTTCATCTGGAATCGAACCAGAAATAATTTTTGCCAACAGATATTCATAAATAATTTGTCGGAAAGAAATAGTTAATGTACACTTACAAAGCTTAGCAATCGCTTCCTTAACCAATTGGGAATCACTTACATCATTATCAAGTAATGAAAGAACATAACGGGTAGCATATGATACACCATCTGGATTTTTACCAGCAGCCTCATTTATAAATTCACATAAAAAGTTTATTAAATCTATTGTTATCTTTTTTTCATCTGTAAGCTTCTTTACTAAAAGTTTAATTGTACTTTCATCACAAACTGCTAATATTTTGGCAAGTAGTTTATTTAGTGCTAATTTTTGTGAAGGAGGCGAAAGTTCGGCTCTGGTATATATTTGTTGGAGCTGTTCAATAGTTGGTGGATCATTCTTAAATAATGTTGATGCAATCGAAGATAATTGAGATAGCACAGTTTCATGAAGATCATTTGAAAAAAGTAAGTCAAGCAATTGAGTATTTTTTGAGAATTTTTGAAAAGATTCAGGCGATATTGAAGATATTTTTGTGAAAATTTCAGATCCTATTAAATTTTTATCAACATAACTGGATCTTAAACAAAGATTTCCAAAATTAAGAAAAGATTCCAAAAGTGGAGAGAAAATTTCATCTGGAGTAATGTATTGACCCACAAATTTGGTTATTTCAGTTAAACTTATTTTATCTGCGTCTCTTAAATTTGTATTATTATACTGAGAAAAAAATTTAATCAAGTGATCTTGAATTTTGGCAAGAAGTTGTGAGCTTTCACCAGCTTGGAAATGGAATAATTTATTAACTAGGATTGATGATAAAAGATAAATATTTTGGATTGTTGGCTGCAAAGAAATGACGTCAATTATATTTTGTAGAGGGCCTTCATTTATAAAATATTGAAATATCTCTGAAAAAAGATATGAATATGGGGTTTTTAAATTTGTGTATGAATTGTAATTTTTTTGATAAAATGATTGATCGCTTTGAAGGCATTTAAGTAGCAATTTATCACAAAATGGAACATTATTTTTATAGCCTACAGTTAAGGAATTAATTATTAATTTAATAGAATCTTTGACCGAAACCAATTCTTCTTCTGAAATAAAAGTTAGGTTAAATAATGAATTCAAAAGAGAGATGGCTATGCTATTGCTAAATTCATAAGTAAAATCAGAAATAGGTTCAGGGAGTGAAGAATTTTCAGTGTAAAATTGAAATAAACGAGTAAAATCAGGAAGTAATAGCAAATAATCCCCTTTTGGAGCACAGGTTTCATTAAATAGAAACACCCATGTTTCAAAATCTTCTTCAGGTGAAAGCATTTAAAAAAATAAGACGATTAAAATAAATTCAATTTCCACAAAAAATGACGTATTTTTTTATACATAAATAACGATAGTTATAATAATAGGAAAAAAATTTCAGAAATCAACATACTTATTTCTCTCAAATATGAAAAAGTTACATAATGGAGAGTATATGAAACATTAACAAAACTTGATCGTCGGGTCCCATGTAATGTGATATAAAAATTTTTAAAATATTGCTTGTTTTTAGGTAATATTATGAAAAAAGAGAATAATTATCAATGATTTAAAGATGTTCTATCAACCTAATATGTAGATAATTCATTTATTTTATAGTTTCTTAAAAGAAAAACCAAAACAAGTAATAATTGAGAAATTTGAGGAATTTTATATATTACATTCATGCAAATATATTATATTTGATTTAAAAAGTAAATGCTTAAACTTAATCCCCTAGAAAAACTATTTGACAAATTATTAATAGTTGATACAATTAAATATAATGAATGCTACTTTTTTTTCTCATAAATATTCTCTTTTGGAAGAACAAAAATAGTTCATAGATTTTCATTTATAAAACTCTCTTTGGAATAATGAATACGTATTTTTTTTTTGTTAAAAAACAGTAAAAATCATTTGCCAATATTGATCTATGTTTTTTTCAGCAAAAAATTAATATTTTGAAAAATCCGAAAAAATAGTTTTTATTTATATTGTAATAAATAGTTTAAAACCATTATCAATGGTTCAACCATTCAAAAAAAAATCAGGAGAAGCTTTTTACATTACCCGTCATTATTGATGCTTTTTCCATCTAGTTTACTATATATTATTATATTAATTACTATAACTAGTGCTTTATTTATTATTAATAATAAAATCAAAAAAATAACAGTATTTTATGCAATAAATGCATTTTTATTTCCACTTTTTCAGAAGGGCCCCCGAAAAAATTTAGTTTCAGTAACTCTCATAATGGTAATTAAAATTTTTAAATGAGATATTTGGCTTTAATATTTCAAAAAGTCAAAAAATTGTGAAAAAATTTTACCGTCAATTTATATAAATTTATAAATAAACAATAGTTTTAGGCATACTTAAAAATCAAAACTATTAATAAGAATTTTATATGATATTTTTAAATTATTAGCAATTTTTATTGAATTGAAATAAAATTTTAAATTAGATTTTTTTCAATTTTTTGAGAGATGCTATCCAATTTTTCTAAAATTGGCAACTTTTTCACTAGTCCGTATCGATACTAAATGAATTCAAGTCTCAATAATTGCTTAAAACATATGCTTATTATTACAATATGTTGAAATGCTTTTTTAAGTAGAAAATTGAGTGATTATTAATTGTGAAAAAATTATTATAAAATTCATTCAAATTATTTTTTGTTTTCTCTCAATTTTACTGTGGTTTGAATAAAAATTTTTATTTTGGCTCCTATTATTTGACAAAATTTTAACTGTTAACTTATCAAAATTTTTTAATTATCCTTCATTTTATCACTGCAATGAAGATTACTATTTCATTATCTCTACCAGGAGGAGAACGAGAAGTATTTCCTTTAGAAATAGACTCATCTGCTACAGTTAGTAACGTTATTAATCAAGTAAGAAGAAGTTACCACAATACACCATATCAAAGTTATATTTTGAAATTAAATGGACAAAATCTGAATTCTACAGATAAAATAATTTCTCTAGATATAGATGCGAACAGTGTATTTATTATGGATTATGATGCACCAGGTTCTCATCCACCTGTTAGAAAACAATTGCGTATCCCTCGCAGAACGGATATTGATACTGATATGAAAGAACCAACTGATATTCAGCAGAGAATAGAGACACTTAGATCACTTTTCCCGACTGGAAAAGCACCAGATGACGAAACCATAAAAACAGCTTTGGAAAACTCATACTGGAACCTTGATAGAGCAGTTGATTATTTGTTACCAACAATTGACAAAACAGAAGATCCTCTCACTCAAGAAGATAAAGATAATATAGTCAAGCTAAAAGAAATAAATGGAAGTTCAGCAGAAGAAGTTATCCAAATTTATTTTGCATGCGACAAAAA
Organism: Tritrichomonas musculus; assembly: GCA_039105265.1. Taxonomy (NCBI): domain Eukaryota; phylum Parabasalia; order Tritrichomonadida; family Tritrichomonadidae; genus Tritrichomonas; species Tritrichomonas musculus. The sequence continues at coordinate 1,465,823 of JAPFFF010000015.1, read as the reverse complement.
AATGGAATTGGCTCAGAAACTTCTTGCAGAACTTGCCTAATTTGATAAGACAAATAAAACATTTTTATTTATAGTTATCTTAAAAAATCATTTGATTCTATTTTCATTATACTTTTATACTTAGTAAATACTTTTGTCTAATAAGGATTTTATTAAAAAAATTTTTTTATTACAACACTCATATTTAATTGCTTATTTACGAATAATGCTTAATAGATAAATAGCATATCTCTGGCTATTTTTACCAAAAAATATTAATTCATATTTTTGACTCTTAATAGACCATATTAAGGTTGAACAAAAGCAGTATATTTTATCATATTATAATATAATAAAATATATGATGATAAAAAATTTATTTACTAAATATAATGGTAAAATTGACGTATGATATAAAAATAAACTAATTTTTCTTTTTGAATGAAAATTTTACAATTTGATAAGTTTAGAAAAAAAATGATGTTTTGTATAAATATTATAGCAAATATGAGGAAAATCCAATTTAAAATATAAGATATATTTTTTAGTTAATTTATTAAATTGAATTTATTTTTTATGAAATATTTGAATCATCAGAAAATTGAGATCAATTCTATGAAATTATTATATGCTTCAGAATATTGAGCATTTTTTTAAGAAATAATTGTGAGATTGTAAGATATAAACAATTGTAAAATTGTGAGAAAATAAAGATTTCTGAAAAGTAAAAATATGTAAAGTATTCAAAGAAAAAATCTATCCAAAATAAAGTCCCCAGCGTCGGAATTTTTGATTTTTTAAAATAAATCTTTTTAAAATCAAAAAATATGGCCAATTTTTCAAATTTTAACTCAGGTTGAAAAGATTAGCTGAGTGATTATTTATGAAATTATCTCTACTTTTAGCAAGATATACAATAATTTAAATATATTATATAATGATATTATTAATTTTATGAATATTTAATAAAAAAAATTAAAATTTATAATGATATATTTCGCAAAATATGTATTTTCGTTGTCACTTTTTGAATACTACAAAATTGAATGAATACCTTAATAAGGCCTCTCTTAATTGATTAAATTATTTGACCTTGCTATGAAATTTAATCTGAAATGGTCATATTAAATTTTAGTTCAGAAAAAGTTCAAAACTGAAATTTGAGAAGTGAAACGGTTTGGTTCGGCCTTTCCAATGTCTACTCCAATCGTTATTGATGGCAAAGGTCATGTATCCGGACGTCTTTGTGCCGCAGTCGCTAAGATGCTCTTAAACGGAAAACGTATTGTTGTTCTTCGTGCCGAAGAGATTGTTACAAATGGAGATCACAAATTTAACTATCACAAGTACTGCCGCTTCCTTCGCAAGACCACAAACACAAACCCACGCGATGGTCCTTTCCATCAACGTGCTCCATCAGAGATGTTCCTTCGTTCAGTTCGTGGAATGGTCAATTATAAGACCGCAAGAGGAGCAGCAGCCTTCGCCAATTTGAAAGTTTTCGAAGGTGTCCCACCAAAATACCAAAGTGCACACACACATGTTGTCCCAACAGCTCTCCGTATCACTTCCATCCATCATGAACGTCCAACAACATCTCTTGGAACAATTGCAACCACATTCGGCTGGAAGTATGGAGCTGTTGTTGCCAGACTTGAAGATAAGAGAAAAGAAGAGGCTGCTAAGAGATACGAACAATCAAAGAATGATGCCAAGAAACGTGCCCAAGCCTTACAAGCTGCCAACAAACAACTCGGAGAAGCTGCAGTTAGATTCCTTGATACATACGTTGAGTAAATACCTCTGATTATTTATTTTTTTATTTCTATTTTCAATTTTTCTTGATGTTTTAAATCTTTAAATCTGACTTTTCATTTGTGGAAATTTAAAGAAGATCAGTTTTTGGTTAATCAGGTAATCATCAATCATGGCCATTATATATCACAATTTATTCCCATTCAATTTATTTAAAAATTGAATATGAAATGCAATAAATACCTTTCTATACTTTTGTAAGATAAATGATTTATCTAATTTTTTACAATGTAAATTATATTTCATGTAAAAATAAAATAATTTGAATTAAATTAAAAACGATCATCGGCATTTAAAACTTCTCTCAATCATATAAATTAATATATCTATATTAATTTGTTATAAAAAATGTTTTTAAGCTAGATTCATTTATTATTTCCTTTATTTAAAATCAATGCTAAAATTTAAAAAAAAAAGAATATATATTAAAATTCTTCAATACACCACTTTCTACTAGAACAATGTGACACAGCATCAGTTCTTGTCAAATTTTCTTTTCTGTGGGCTAAGTTGACCAAAAGCTCTCTCATATCATCAATGGCAGTATTAGGAGGTCCACAGAAAAAGATTATTGCCTTTTCATTTTTCCAGACTTCCCAAACATCATCGGCAACTTCTTTCATTTTGTCTTGAATGTGCTGTTTCTTTCCTTCACGAGAAATTGCTGCATAAAATTTTGTAATGACTTTTCTTTTTTCATAGTTTTGAAGCATTTCTAGGGCTTTCTTCGATCCTCTTTCATATCTTGTTCCAATAAATACCAAACAAGAGCCAACTTTAGCTTTTCCAGATTTAATGAGGTTTTCTCTATGCTCAATTAAGGAGAAAAGTGGAGAAATTCCAGTTCCAAGACCACACATAATGATGGGAGTGCTTGGATCATCAGGGTATTTGAAGATTCCATTAGAAACTTCGATGAGTAATTTCTTTGTAGATGGCAAAGTTAAATAATGCGTGCATAATCCGGGATGGGCATCATCAATAATGACAGTTCCGATGATTAATGCCAATTCACCTTTTCTTTCTGATGAGATTGAATATGTCCGAGGCTCAATTTGGGTGACAGAAAGAAGAAAATCCTTCAAATTTGGTATTTTTGATAAATTATTAACAATTAATTCATGCACAGTTGTTGCATTTGCCATGTTTGATGCGCCAATCAATTGACGTAAATCTTGTGAAGGCCTTGCATTTAAGTCAATAAATTGAGAGAAAAGTTGATGAACCGAAATTTTTGGAGGATAGAGACCTGCATTTATTCCTGATCCTGTGATTTCAAGTAAGGTATTAGGATTTAATTTTAATGCAGAAATGACTTCTGAAACATACTGTGGGTCATTCTGTGGCCTTATCAAACAATAGTCTCCTGCTTTATAACTTATTGAAGAAGGAATGCTCAAAGTGAGGCGCAAAAGTTGAGGTGAATATCCCTGAACAGAAAGGAGCTCTTTTGATTTAATATCAACAAGAATAAAACCTTCAGAAGCAATAAATTCATTTGTATTAGAACCTTTACCTAATGTTCCGATTTCTTTCAATTCGAATTTCGATGAAGAAGAAGAAGGCTGTTGAATTGATTTCATTGCTTTAGAAACATTATTCATAAATTCATTGATTGTACCATCACCGTTATCGTCCGTGGCCTTATCACTTTTGAGATATGGCGCAAATGGTTTGGCGCCATGAGCTAAAAGAGCTTTATTTAATTTTTCACTTGCTTGGCAAAATTTCTCATAATAACTGCTTCCAAGTCCAAGAAGAGCGTATTGAACACCTCGAAGGTCAACGTTCGAATCAGAACAAAGTTTCTGGCAAAAATCACGTGAATTCTGAGGGAAATCACCATCATTGATTGTAGAAATAACAATTATACAAATCTTTGATGAGGCAAGGTCGTTTTCGGTAACATTATTTAATTCAACCGCTTCACTACCATATTGCTCTGCAATAGATTTTGCTATTTTTTCTGCTTTATGTCTAGTTGATCCATAAGCCACAAGTGGCTTTACAGATGAATGGTCATCAACAATCGATTTAAGCTGAAGTGCTCTTTTTTCAAAGTCTTCAATAACTTTTCTTCCTTGATCAGGGGATGCTTTGTCACTCTTTAAATATTGGAAAACAGGAGATGCTCCATGACTGCTTAGTAATTTATTGAGGCTTATGGCTGCTTTACAAAAATCTTTGTAATAAGTGGAACCAAGACCAAGCAGAGCATATCGTAAGTTATGAAGATTGACGCTAGATGAGGTTAATCTATCTACAAAATCTTGCGAATTCTTTGGAAAGCGACCTTCACCGATAGTTGCAATTACAATAATTGCAACTTTTGCAGTTTCAAGTTGGTTGATGCTAATTGAATTGAGTTCAACAGCTTCGATACCAAATTTTTCAGCAATTCTTTTCGCGATTTTTTCTGAAGAATGCATAGTAGAACCATAAGCAATAAGAAGATCATCTCCATAAATATTCATTGGAGCGGATTGAGAAACTTTTATGCTGGAGGCATCTTTAACAAATTTTTCAATTACACTTGAACCTTGATCGCTTGATTTTTTATCACTTTTAACATATGGGATAACAGATTTAGCTCCATGGCTTGTTAATAAGTCAAAAATCTCATTACCAGCTGCGCAAAACTTGGGATACTTAGTTGAACCAAGTCCAAGAAGAGCAAACTGAAGGGATCCAAGGTTTACAGACGAAGAACGAAGACGCTCTGCAAATTCTATTGCATTATCTGGCAATTCGCCATCACCAAATGTAGAAACAACAAATATAGCAAAGTTTATTTTTTCAAGAGCACTTAAATCAACACTGTTTAATTCAACTGCTTCAGTTCCATATCCTGATGCTATTTGCTTGGCTATTTTTGTTGAGCCTCCCATGGTTGATCCATAGGCTATCAATGGAACAACAGAGTTATCTTCAGATTCTTTTTTAGAAGCTTTTGGTGGTAATGGCTTACCAGTCCCATCATCTTTAAGACTGGTTACATCACGTTTGAAATTTTCTATTACTGATTCACCATAATCTTTTTCACATTTGTCGCTGCGTACATATGGAATAATTTCTTTTGCACCACGCTCAGTAAGCATCTTGTTTAATTCTTCACCTGCTCTGCAGAAAAATTGATAATGATTTGAACCAAGAGCAAGCTCAGCAAATACAAGATTTGAAAGGTTGACACTAGAATAACTCAAAGTTTCGGAAAATTGCTTACTATTTTGTGGAAACATTCCATTACCAAAAGTAGCGATTACAAAAATAGCAAATTTGGTTTCCTGCAATTTATCCATGGTTACTTTGTTTAGTTCAACAGCTTCAACTTTGAAATGTGCTGCAATTTCTTTTGCAATTTTTTCAGATTGATGCATGGTTGATCCATAAGCAACAAGAGGCTTCATTTTTATAAAAGTAATGCATTGAATAACAATTCAAATGAAATTATTTTTTGAATAAAATTTTATTTGAAATTTTCTTTTGAATTTTTATCGAATCTTTATCATTCAAAATCGCAGTTTCACATTATATATTAATCAATGTGCATTGGTCATGTCTTCTCAAAGAGATCAGAGACCACATACGAGTTTTTTGCATAGTCTTACCTATTCAAATGCTTATAATTTGACGAATGATTTATTTCATTCTATATAATGCACATAGCCATGTGTCAATTAATCTGAAGTTTTTATATGGAAAATTTCATTTAATAGAAGTCATCAGAACAAAAGTTTATTTTGGCTGCTGGAGGGATAAAAAACTCTATAATTGAACCTATATAATTTCATTACTTGAATATGCATGATGATTATTATTCTTACATCATGAAAAATCTATTAGATCTATTTATTTTAAATAAAAATAATTTATAAATTTTATACGAGATTTGATTATTATTTTGAAAATTTTATATTCCCATTTGGCTTTGTTTTAACTTATATAAAAATTCAGATTAATTTATGCAGTTCCTCAAAATATCAAAATGAGATATTGTTTGGAATGACAAAAAAGAATTCATTTTTTTGGTAAACTTTTTATAAAAAAGCTCAGAAAAAAATTGAGATGCTCTCAAAAAGTTTCAAATACGAGTTCACCCTTAATTATTATGCTTACAAATCTTAGAATATTCAATACAGATCATTAAATGAAGCTCTTATTTTTAATTGTGACAATTTATTTTAGTTGAAATGTTCATTTAAAACTATTAAAAGTTATATATAATTCATAAATAAATAAAATTGCATAAATGGAGTACAACATCAATAAAATTGTTTATAATTTTGCAAAGGTATTTACACTCCTGTTTTTTCGGTAGATCTCTTATTTATTAATTATTTATTACTTACATATATTTATATTATAATATATGCAAATATATCAATGATATTACTTATTAATTATAAAGATATTTGCGTATTTCATTATTGTATGGTTTACATTTTTTTAATATTCAAATTCAACCTAATTAAATTTACTATATCTCAATTTCTTATTAATATAATAATTTGATTTTTTATATAATTCTACTATATAAATATTATTATCTGATATACAAGATAGTTTGAATAATTATTTTCTTTTTCATTATGATGAAATAAAATGAAGGATATTGTCATTGTCATTAATATTTCCTAAATACTCCACTTAAATATTTATATTTTTGCCATATTTTTTTTTGGCCATCAAAATATTCAAAAAGAATTGTTGATTTATGATTTCATTATTTATTTGCTAATCAATAAATGACATGATAGTTATTGAGCTATATTATACCATTAATATCAATTCATCGGTTTGATGATTCTTTATAAAGATTTTGAGGCTGTATTGAATTAATATATTAAACTTTGTTAAGAAATAAATTATATTTTGTTCATTTAAAAAGATACATATTATTTATTATAATCAATTTTTTTCAAATTATTTAAAAAAAATCTTTTATATTTCGCAGTAAATAAATTTTAAATACAAAGTTCTTTCTTTCAATTTTGAGCCATTAAATAGCCCATTTTTCAATTTTGAGATTAAGTCTAAGTTTTTCAATTTTGAGAAATCATAAGTCTTAGCTTTTCAATTTTGATAATATTGAATTTTTCACCTCTAACTGGTTTTATATTTGACCAGGTAAAAAATAATCTATGAATATCTCAGTAATTATAGAATATATTCATAATATTATTATACATTTTTTATTATAAAGCAATTTTATATTATGGTTCATTTTTATATATAAAACTAAATGAATATAACAATTTCGGCATCTGTTTGATATTCTGGCTCCAAAGCCTTTCAAACAATTGATATATAATCAAATAATAAAATGCATAATTATTATAAAAAAATACTTCATATTCAAATACTTTTCCCAATAAAAAAATTCAAAGAAAAAGAGTGTAAATACCTTTCATAATCGAGGAATATGGGAACGTTTACCTTCAAACTTATAAGTTGAAAATTTTTAGCGATGTAATATATACCAAGTGATGGAAAATATAATTAAGTTTAATTTGACGGTTAGTATTTGAGCTTCATGCAGAGTCTGAATTGCAAGCTCATGCTGAAATATTTCAAATTTAAAAATTTTGCCAAATATTGAAAGAGATAATTGATTTTAATACATAAATTTCTTGATAATTACTTGAAATAAATAAAAAATAAATGCATAAAATTATGCTAAATTACTATTATGCAACTATTAATAACGTTTAAGTTATGTTTATATTAGATTTTATCTAAAATCCATTTGTTTTATAATTATCAGTAAATTTTGGAAATTTTTAAAAAACTTTTTTGAAATTCATTTTTATTTGCTCATTTATTTCATAATAATTGACGTAATCCTTATATTTGCTTTTATATTTATTTATTATATTTAAATATTTATTTTATTACCATTTTTAGAGAATAAAATCCAAGATTTTATCAAGTAAAATGCATTCATAATATTAAAAGTGGCTTGATAAAATTTACACAAATATTATGCAATTCAACGATATTACGCCTGATACTTTAACAGCAATACTAATATCATGCTTAGATGACCAATCCAATTGGGTAGAGCCATTAAATCAATTTAAAACTTTTCTTACACAAATTCGTTCAAATAATCCTCCACAGCTTTCACCGCCAAATGAAAATTTTACTAATGAATTTGTTTTTTCATGTATGCCAAGAGTTGTTGCTAAAATATTGGATAACCCTTTGACACCTGACGAACCTGCCATCTCCTTTTTAGAAGAAGTTCTTGCAACATTAGCTACTTTAATATCTAATTCAGGAAAATTACAGGGTATTTCAATGCTTGAATTAATTTTTGATATTAGCGGAACATTTTATATTCATAATGGACGTGATGAAAAGCACCAATATTCAATTCATTTGACAAAGCTTGCTGAATCATGTATTAAAGATGATATACCAAATATCTTGCTTACTATAATTGAAAAAAGTAATAATAGTATCAGTATTCAAGATTATTATGAAATTTCTGATTTTTACAAAAAGCTCAGTCTTTTAATCGACCAGAATAAAATCTTTCCCAATAAAGATCGAGCATCTGGCATCCTTTTACCACCATTAGAAAGATTCGCACTTGAATCAGATGAAAGAGAAATACAATATTCCCAAATCACGGCTTTATTGCAAAATTTGATAGAATTTTGCCGTTGTGAAGCATTAGGGGATCTTATGAATCAAATAATGCTCCGATTTTTGGATATTGATATTGCAGGTTTAAAAATATCAGGAATTAAAATTGCAGTTATTCTATATACTGAATATTATACTTATACCACACAAACAGAAATCGAATCAGCTCAAAGCACACTTGAATTTATTCTTTCACAAGTCAGTAATTTTGAAGGACTAAAACTTCTTGAGCCAGTTTTTACTACATTTGCAAACCGAGATATTTTTTGTGACAATTTAGTTGATAGTTTGTGGAATATTGTTAGCAATATGCCACAATCTGTTTACAAAAAATCAATTGAACTATTTTCAAATATAGCTGTTAAAATTAAAAATACTCAAAAAATTGTAAACATCGCTATTCTTCAGCCAATAAACATTGATTTCGTAACAGAACTTGCAGAAAGAGCACAATATAAGGAATCCATTACAAAAGCACTTTTTGATTTAGCTGAAAATAAAAAGGATGTGAATTCGCTTGAAGCGCTTATCAAAATATCAAAGAATTCAGATTTGTCAACCAATTTACCAGAAATTCTTTCAAATATTAATTGCCCCGATCTTTTAGAAAACCATATAATCCTTATTGACTCGATTCTTACCAAATCTCCTCAACCACTCGATCCTATTCCTATTTTTTCAAGTATATCAAATAATATATCAACCTTTTCGAAAGATAAAGCAATTGATGTTTTGAAAAATAGTGCGTCAATTTTACATATAACTAAAGCCAAAATTTCGCCTGAAATCCTCAAGAATTTATTATCAAATTCAAAATCTAATGAGCTTCAAGTAATTATTATGAAAGAACTTTTCCCGCCAAACGCTATTCTCGTTGAAATAAACAAAGATAATATTCAAATTATTATTGATATAGTCAAATCTTCAACAGCGCAAGAAGATCTATTTGAAATTATATCTCATCTCTATCTAACAGCCCTCATTCAAAATGATGAATTAAAGGATTTCGTTTTTAAGTGTCTTTGGAATATTTTATTAAATCCTCAAAGCGAAGTCAAAAGAAGGCATGTTTCTAGTATTTTACTAACTATTACAGATTACTCAAATCTAGCTAGTCAAATCAAATCATTTGTAAATTCTTGTTTGCATGAGCTTGAGACAGCTGAAAACAAAAACGCTGCCATTTTCATATCAGAATGTCTTCACTTTATTAACGGATTTTGTACTCTTAGTTCACTTGGTGTTGAACCGCATCGATACCAAGATCCTGAAGACATGATTCCTTTAAATATTCAAATAGGCGACAATATTGAAGATCTATTAGCTGATTCGCATTTAACAATATCTGAACTTACTGCCTTAGTATCACAACATTTCAATAAAGATGTTATGTCTTTTGCTTTATATATTGATGGCGAAAAATTACCTGATGAACTTATTTTAGGCGAAATCCCGGAAGTTCAATCTTCAATCTTTCAAATCCGTAAAAAGGAACCATATAAGAATTTGGCAAAAATTACTTTAGATAACCATCCAGTATCATTCTTCCGTGATGAAAAAATTGAAAAACGACTGTTTGAGCTTCTCAAATCTCATATTTCAGAAGAAATATATGACGTACTAATTCAAATTCCAACCTTAGATATTTATACGTTTAAGTCATCTTCTCAACTAGATTCATCAAATACATATCATTTTCTATACGATCTTCACTATTTAGCCAAAAACTTCTCAAATAAATTCAATGATAATGAAAGACAAGAAATTCATAATGTTGCTCAATCTATTTTAATTTCACAATTCCAAAGTATTGTCCCTGAAGCCAGATATTTACTCTCACTCCTACTAAAGCAAGATAATGTTAATGATGATCTTGTTAATGTAGTTCTGTTTAATTTATGTAAAGAAGCTTCTTTGACAAAGAATAAAGAAGATCAAAGCTACTTTTTAAGAACTTTTAAGGCTATTTGGAAAATTGTTACTGATTATAATATTGATCTGAGTTCCGAAGTTTTGACAGCATTCCTCTTTAATAACAACCAAGTAATTTTTGAATTAGCATTAGGCTCAAAAATGATATTAAATCAAAACTTTGATAAGGTTTGGTCTATTTTCGAAAAATGCGAAGATAAGGTGAAATTCTTAGAAATTTTTACGAAATTTGATGTACCAAAAGAATTCTATCAAAAAGTTTTCGATGGACTTCTACCTTTTTATAATTCATTAAATGAAACAGTTTTAGCAATTTACTCTAATATTTGTGGGAAATGGGAAGATTTCCCATGCAAGCAAGTTTCAGAATTATTAATTAATAATTTTATCAAATGCACGACAAATCGATTGCCAAAGTCAAATTATCCTTTCAATTTACTTTATGCTATTATGAAAAGGAGCCCTGAAGTCAATACTGAAATTCTTAAAGATATATCAGATACAATACCTCTCGTTGAAGATTGGAACTACACACCAATGTGCATTTCTGAAAAGGAAATGATTGGTTTGCAAAACTTAGGAGCCACGTGTTATGTTAATTCCGTCGTTCAACTTGTATTCAGCATCGAGCCAATTCGAAACTTTATTATATCAACTAATTTTGATGATCCTTCAATGAAGGCAATGAGCAATTTATTTACAGAAATGCTTTATAGTAAACCTAATTATATCGATATGCACAACTTTGCTGCAAATTGGAAAGGATTTGATGGCATGTCTATTAGACCGCGTGAACAACAAGATGCCAACGAATTTTTAATGCTTCTTTTCTCAAGGCTTGAAGCTTATCCTAAAGTATACTCACTTGTTTCCGGAACGCAAGAAACTCTTTTCACTGGAGAGGACTTTAATAAAGTCCAATCATCTCCATTTAATACTTTGTCTTTAACAGTGATGGGAATGAATTCTATCCATGATTCAATGGAAGCATTAAAATTACCAGAAGTATTTGATAATTATAAAATTGATGATAATAAATCAATTCAAGTTAAATCATACAATTCAATAACCAAGCTACCTCCCTATCTTTTCATCCAATTGAAAAGATTTGATTATTCAATTGAAACAGCAACAAAAATTAAACTTAATCAGCGATATGCATTTGATTCAGTTATCGATTTCAAGGATGATCTGAAGAAGACTGATTCAACAGATCCATCTGTTGAAACTAGATATAAACTTCGTGGTGTTGTTGTTCATCAGGGAGAAGCTGAGCAAGGCCATTATTACACCTACTTACTTGCAAAGAAAAAAAATCAATGGTACTGTCTCAATGATACTCATATTAAGCCTGTTCCTGAATCAGAAATGAAAAGTGATGGATATGGAAGGCCAAGTGGAACATCAGGCTATCTACTTCTTTATGAACGATTTGATGTTGATACTTCTGTTCCTAAAGTTGAAGTTACTCCTAATGAAACATTGATTAACCAAATTAAAATTCAAAATCATCAACTTGCAATTGAAAATACTTATTTCACCAGTTACTTTTCAAAATTTGCGTCTAATTTCTTAGATATTGGAAATGAGTCGTTTATTGTTGCAATGAAATATTACATAAAGGCTCTTGCACATTCATCATTAAAATCACCATTTAATCTATTTTCTCAAAAACTTGCATCTCTCTTTACTACAAATGATCCAGAAGGAAATTCTTTCCTTGATTATTTTGTTAATTATATACTTGAAGATATCGATATCATTATTACAATTATGGGTTATGCAGCGCCAAAAGAAATTAAAAATAGCTTTTCAGACACCATGAAAGCAGCATTTACAATTCTCCCTCCTGAGAATGATATAATGGTTGTTATCACTGCTCAATTTGATGAATGGTATAAAATTGTACTTCAAAATTGGAGAGAAGGATTCTACTTTTTCAAGATTTTATATGATTTTTCAACAATTGATGCTGATCATGCTCAATTTCTCAATGATCTAGAAGTTCAAGATGGTATTATTAGTTTTGTTGTTAGCGACTTTAAACCATTTGTAGCCTCAAATTCTTCATCTTTTTCAATAGATCGTTTTCAACAACTTTGTGATTTAACATATGCATTCAAATTGTTTGAAGTTCTTAATGTTAAAATAGATCTTGTTTTAGCACCGCAATTTCTTGAATGGTGTATTGGTTCATCGAAGCATCAAGAAGCATTAATTCATTATTGCAATCAAGTTTGTCCACTTTGTATTCCACAATTTGACAAATATGTTGATGCAACAGGTCGTCCACCATCGGAATTTCTTGTTGCAGAATTGATTAAATTTCCACAATTTCAAATACCGCAAAAATGGTTGACGAATTACTTCAGTGAGCCAGCTGATCAAAAGCATCTTCTTAGAGCAGTTTATGAACAATTTTTGAAAGACTTCCAAATATTTACTCTCTTTATCCAAAAGAATCCAGAAACGTTATGTAGTTTCTTCTTCAGTCCAACGATTGAAGTTCGAGAAGAAACTGTTGAAAAAATGTCAAGTTTACAAGAAATAGGACCAGTTTGTGAACTTCTTCTTCCTTTCATTGGAAAAGTTGTTGATCTATCGACGACGTTATATAATAACAAAGATTATAAGTTTACTTATTTGCCACTTGATTGTTTCCTTGGTCTTCACTTCTTAGGCTTTTTAATGTCGGAACTTTTGACTATTGAAGATTCAAAGCTTGTTCAATTTATTCCAATTGTTGAAAAGACTCTTCATCAACTTGTTGAAATGAAAGCAACAAGAGATGAGCATACAATTCCTATTGCACAAATTGGGCTCATTTTAATGAATAAGGAATCAATTCCTCCACTTTCAACGCAATTTATCACTGATATAGAAGCAGTCATTATTAAAATTATTCCTGATCATAAACAATTATCTTCATGTATCCAACAACTTTGTCCAGGACTTGTTTCTCTTTATAAACGTGGAAATGTTTCAGCTGATCTTCTCATTCCTGACAATGAATTAAAGAATTACTTGTTTGTCATTCTTTTCACTAAAGAAGAAATAAATATTCAAATGCCACAAACTAAAATGATCAAAGAATTAAACTTGTCAAAGAAAGAAGTAATTAATATGCTGAAAGTTTATACTCAAAGATACGCAACAGCATCACGAACAATCAAATTTTTATATTCTGAACTAGTTAAACGAATTAATGAAATCGAAAAGAAAAATAAAGAAAATAATAATAATAGCTATTTCTGTGAAATAGATATGAAAAGTGTTTATGAAGTTTTATGCGAATTTCATAAAGATGTCCTTGATTCCAATATTAATTATATCTCTTCAGTATTGTTGCAATATTTACTCGGCGAGATTGAAGAAGTAGAAGAACTTGATAGTAATGATGACGAAAATTCTTTTGTAAAAACAATTAAATATTTGTTGTTCATATATGAAAAAAGAGCCAGATTACTACTAGAAACATCACAAACAAAGCCAAAAGGAGTTATGTCATTAATCAAATTAGCATCAAATGATCGCTTGACTAAAAAGTCAAGGATTCAAGTGTTAGAATTGATTACTAAATTATTACCTTCAGTAATTAACTCTATTCCTTATGTTTATGGCGACTTTGTTGTTACGGTGCACTTTTTGGCTCAAGAAGTTGATCAATATGTTGCTTCTGTTATAATGAACTTATTACAAGTTCGTTCACAAGACAGCGGTATAATTCAAATGAAAGTCGCACAGGAATTCATACATTTAATTGATGCGACTTCGAAAATTACTGATATTTCTAATACATTAAATGCGTTGTTTATACAAGTTGATAAAATCGGTATTGGTAACATTGATACGTTTGTAAGTCAAATTGCAAGTAGTAATATTCTTTTGAAGTTTTGGAATTTGAAGCCATTGCCACAAGTGAAATATGAAGGTATGTTCGAAATAACGAAAGCAATTATATTAAATGGAGGTGTAAAAAATTACGCTATTCAGCTGAGTGAAGCATTCAAATTATTTGCAAAGGAGGAAACTTTCCACCAAATTTTACTAGAAGTTCTTAACCATAGTTTGAGCACTTAATGATTCTTTTTTTTTGTCCCCATATAATATATTTTATATTTAGTAAAAATTTACTATTGACATATATTATTTTATAATGTTATAGCAATTGGAATATACTGTTATAAAGATCTTTGAGGATTTAAAAAATAAACCATATCATTATGAAAAAGTTTGTTATTTTGATTACTCTCTCTTTGAAAAAGTTTTAAATGTCAGATTATTTGGCATTTTTTATATCAATTTGATTTTATATTTTATTTGATTTAATCATTTTAAATTCAAAATGTTTGGAGATATAAGTGTGAATTTTGTAATTAATTCAACTAAGTATAGAATAGAACTACCTTGTAATGCAACCCCAAAAGATTTCTTCGAACGATTTTTGCAAACAACTCTCTTAGATCCCCAATTATTCAATTTTATTATGGAAAAGCGTAACATTGCAAATTCCATTTCAATTGTTCAAACATCATCAAATCCATTATTAGATTATAATTTCATGGTTGAACAAAAAAAAGGTTCAAAACCTGATCAATTTGTTTTATCTTTAAGCTCAACTTCAGGTGAATCTAAAAAAATTAGATTTATTTATGATTCAAGTAAAGGGAATATCATTTCGAATATTAATAAAATTGTTAGTACCTATTTCAAATTAAATCCTGGTGAAAATCATCTCAAAAAGCATTCGGATCATTTTGAACTTATTGATAAATTATATACATTGCGTGCAAAAGTTAATGGTAAAGATTATGTAATTTATTATTCAAAAAATGCCTGTGTTTTAGACCTCAAATATTACGCCTCTGCAGCATCTCAATCTAGTTGTTCCTTGTTCTTTATTGACAATATTCAATATCGAAATAGTTTGTTGTTTTCGTCAATAGCTGATCTACCTGGTGATAAAATTTTCAAGAAATTTCAGCATGAAATATTCTTTAAAGAAACTGGTAAGGAAGTCAAAAAAGCAATTCTTGAAGGTTCAGCAATTGGAAGAAATGTGAAAAGAGCTATTGCCAAAGCAGTTGGCCAAGATCCTAAAGGTATGCTTGAAGATTATTTATCAATTGATTGCAATGGGATTCATGTTCCAATTGATACTTTTTCAAAATTTAATATCTCATTAAATTCACAAACTTCACCATTTATTTATGGAACCCCCTACGAAATAACCTTAAATATTATAATGGATGATGAGCCGCTTGATCCAATTGTAAAGTTTTTCGATCCAGAAATTACATTTGAACAAATTCGAAAATCTATTTCAAAATTTTATCAAATTGATTCACCAGACTTTGTTAAGATTACCGATCAATCGGGAGCTACGCCACCAGATTTTTCAAAGGTTGATGACTTTTTATCTGATAGTTCTGAAATAACTTGTTCCATTTCCCCTCCCCGTGAGGTTGAAGCTCTTTTTATTTTATACAGTAACAAATTAGTTAAGTCATTAACGGTTGATGTCGATGAAACAAACTTATCTGTTCTTAATCGAATAGCAGAGAAATTTCAAGTTAATCCTAAATCTGTTTTTTTATGGTCAAATGATACTCAGTTGATTGATACAGATCATTTTGTTAAGAATTTCCTATCAAGTACTAATTACGTTTTAGCCGGGAAACTGAAAGTAGAAGTCACTTATCAAAACTCAATTTCAACTTTCTCACTCCCTCTCAGCGTTGAATTCGAGTCCCTTGCATCTTTCTGTGCCACTAAATATGGGCAGCCTATTAATTCGATTGGATTCTATGTTCAAAAAGATGAATCTTTTGTTGCTGCCTATGAGCCTTGGAATGGCCCAATTTTTCCAGGACCACAATTTATTGCTCGCTATAGAAATTCTGAAGAGAAAGATTTTGTTAAGTTGATAATGAAACTTCAATCAGACAAGCATATCGACGTTTCCAAAGTTCAAATTAATGTTGCAATCTTCGAAAATGGTGATTTTGTTAATGATACGTGTGAAGTTCTCAGTTCTGATAAAATTTCAAAAATTCTTGGGCCAAAGACACTCAAGAAGCATTCCAAAGGTTTAGATTCTAATTCTCTAATTTACATAAACGACAAGCTTTGTAGACATTCGTTATTAATTAGTGAAGCTTTTTCGAGTGGCAAAGACAGCACTATATATATATTCCCTCCAGGAACCTTTAAATATATTCTACCAAATGAAGATAAGCCTAAATATATTGTTATCAGTCCTTCATCAACTATCAATGATTTAATTAATAACATTTCCAAGTCCAGCAAGAAACTTTCTCTTTCTTATAACGGTCAATTAATAACTGATGTATCGCAGCCAGTTCAACTTTTTGATCCTCAAATCCCATTTATAGGTGAGTTTGAAAAAGATACTTATTACCGCTTAGTTTACAAAAAGTTAAAGAAAGATGCCAAAGGCAAAGATGAAACAATAATCGAGAAATTGCCTGTAAATTCAAAAACTACTTTTGGTAATGTTTTGAATTCTGCATGTGATTTAGTGAAAAAAAAAGAAGGTGATAAAAATATTAAATTAACTCAAATTAGAGTATCAATTAATTCAACATTAATAACGAAAGAGAGTGAAAGATCAATTTTATTTGATACTTTTGGACCATCAGCTGATGTAGATATCCTCAAACTTGAAAAGATTAGTTTCACAATTCAGGATCAAAACTTTGTTCTTGCTCACTTTTCTCCAGAAGATACAATTAAATATGCAAAGGCAACGATGTTGAGAAAATGGGAAGCCAAAGAAAAAGACATACCATATTATTTCGCATTAGTAAATAATATCGCAGCTGATGATGACGAATTAATAATGGATTATACAGATGATGATGATTTGTGTTTTAATATTGTTCCAATTCAAGATACTACTAAGATTACTTTAATAACTCCTGATTTTAAGCATAATTTTGTAATATTTAAAGAAACGATCATGTATGATTTTAAAGAACGCATTGCTGGATTTTATGATGTTGATGATGTTGATTCGATCGAATTAATTGATAAATCGACAAATAAGGTAATTGATGATAATGATGACCCATATGGTGATCAAATTATACAGGTTAAGTTTAAGGCTGGCAAACCCAAATTGAACGAAAAATATATTAAAAGATTTAAATCTGCAGCTACATCAGCTCCTTCTGCAAAACCAGCCAAAAAAGTAGATGATGTTTCATCTTCTTCGACTATCCCTAGCTCTAAATCACTTTTCAACTGTCCATTTAGGATCCAAGATGAAACCTCTGGATTTTTCTTAGAGTTGGAAAATGATATAACATGCATAAACGCGAAACGTCATATTATTGAATACATGAATGCTTCATCAAGAAATAAAGATGGTTATACTCCTGATCCAGAAAATTTATTAATTTCAATCAGAAATGAAAAGATTTCTAATTCAGAACTTCTCATGCCAAAATATCTTACAGAGTATCAGAAAAACCATGATGTCAGTTTCATTATCGAAACAAATAAAATTGTGAATTTTTATTAATTATCTTAATTAACAGAAATCAATTTGTTAATAAATATACTATTTAAAAATGTTAATTGCTTTAATTCTAGTTTTAAAACTTCATAGCATTATGAAAGAATGTTATTTTTTTCAGTTAAAATTTTCCTATTCAATTTATATTTTTTAATTTGTTTTGGATATCAATGGCTCAGAAAGATCAAAGCATTATAAATGAAAAAAATACATTTCCATCGGAAATTCAAAAAAGAATTGCATACTACAAAAATGAGTTGATTGAATTAGATAAAACTATATCAGATAAAAAGATTGAATATCAGTCAGCAAAATCAGAAGTTCAAAAAGATAATTTAAAGAAAAAAGTAAAATTACTTTTGAAAAAAAAGAATATCATAGAGCAACAAATTTCATACTTCAACTCGGATTTTTTTAAGTATCAACCATCTTTACGCAAATCTTGTGGCTCAATTCCATCTTTTATTTATGATAATTCATCAAAAATCGGGGAAAATTTGGAGCAATCTACATCAGAAAAGAATATTCACATTAAGCAATCAGAATATAAATTTAAAAACAAAATAAAAATTATTTTAGGAATAATAACTCTACTAGTAATTACGGCATCATTAATTTATAGATTCCATATATGCAAAAATGATGAAACTTTATTTATTATTAAAAAATAAGTTACAAAAAAGGGGGATGTGAATTAACTTGGTATTAGTGGAATATTAAGAATAAAAAATGTTAAGTTGGATATAAAACAAAAATTTAGCATAGAAGCTCATCATAAAGAAGAAAAAGAAAAGAGTTTGGTTTATAATTATAATTTAAACAAATATGGTGGCATATAAGTTTATCATAGTTATTTTCTATCATTTTGAATAAATTGGTAAAACATTTTGTTTTTTAATTGAATTAACTGGGCTGCAAGCAGATGAAGCAAAATCGCGAACATCTTCATCTGGATCCTCGGTAAGTTTAGATATAATTTGTAAATTTCTTGGTGTATATTTAGCAACAATCAATCTAACATTACTAACTTTATCCTCGGCCAATTTCTTTAATAATTCGAGTCCACTCTCGTCATTGTATAGTTTTTTAATGATGATTATTAAAACCACCATTTGCCGAATCTGATAATCTTCGTCATCTACGGCTTCTTTAACAACCTGAAGTAAATCTGGATCGCTATAATCTAACTTTGGGATATTAACTAGCAAGCTATTTCTAACTTCGAAAGCATCGTCAAAAATCAATTTCTTAAACAAATCTATATTTTTAACGTTTTTCTCAACAAAAATGTTTACAATATCATTTTTTTCTCGCCATTCAGCTTCGCCACTATCTAAAAAGTTTGTCAATATTGCAGAAATATCGTCATTTGAAATGTTAATTGTGCGTAATGAATCAAGTGCTGCAGAGCGAACCTCTCTAACACTATCCTTAAGAAGTGAAATGAGCTGATCCTTAACAAATTCTTTGTCTTGTGAATTTGAAATAGATTCCATTGCTGCTGTTCGAACGTGAGGGCAACTGTCTTTGAGTAATTTCGTTACTATTTCCATTGTCTTTTCATTTTCTTTTGGTAAAAGGCCGATTTGCTGAGCTTCTGCAATTCGAACTTCTTCATCTTCATCTTTTCTATTTAAAGCACCGTTGAATATGTCAACTAAAAGATCACCAGGAAACGGTTTTATATCATTCATCTCCTTCATTGACATAAATAATTTGCATTTAATTCGCCAGTTTGGTGATCTTGATAAGCCTCGAATTAATACTTTAATTGTTGCGTATTCGCTTCCTTCTTTAGATAAATAATTGATTATAAATTTCGGAATTGAATACGCTATCGTTGGTGATTCATCTTTTGTATGTTTCTGAACGCATCGAAATAGGCGTTCATCATTAGTGTATTTTACTAATTTAACACAAGCTTTTATGATTTCGCGTTGTACTAGTGGTGGATTTGATGAATTTGATGAATTTTGTGGATTTTGTGGGTTTGCAAAGTTAATAAAGTCTGTTAAAACGTTTTTTTGGCATTCGTCTGAAAGTAAATTAAAAATTGACGCTGTTAAGCGAACTCCAACCATTTGAATTGAAATAGGAAATGAATAATTATCTAAATCAGCTTCTAAAAAAGTTGTAATTTTATTTGGTATTATTTCATTAACAATTTCTCGATCAATTTTTCCACAAATTGACGTTATAAATTTAACAACTGCTTTTCTAATTGATTTCATATCAATTTCAAATAAAGGACTAATTGAATCAAATATCTTAATAAATTGCTCACGAGTATATTGAAAATCGAAATTTATGAATTGTAAAATAGACGAACAAAGAGAT
This sequence comes from Tritrichomonas musculus, assembly GCA_039105265.1. Lineage (NCBI taxonomy): Eukaryota > Parabasalia > Tritrichomonadida > Tritrichomonadidae > Tritrichomonas > Tritrichomonas musculus. Next base: position 1,445,569 of record JAPFFF010000015.1, on the reverse strand, counting down.
TTTTCTGTATGAACAGCTGAATTTATAATGTACGGGATTAATTCAATAATAGTCCTTTCAGGACCAAGAAGGGAAGCGATTTGTGGTATCAATTTTATTGACTCATCACGTTTTTGTTCATTTGTACTTGTCAAATTAAGAATTAACTGATACGCAGTTTCTGCATCTAAATTATTTTGATCCATGAAATGATGATAAATGAAACTGTTTAAAATTTCAGAAAATCTCATATTACAAAATTACTTCATTTTATTAAATCGGTATTTTAGTGTTTGAAATAATAAAAACTATTATTTTAATAAATATTTTTAAAAATGAAACAAGAAATTAGGAAAATGGTGAGAAAATAACGTATAAATATGAAAGAATTATTTGAATATGCATTTAAAAATTCAAATTAGATATAATCATTTTTATCTACTCCATATAAATAAATCTTAAAGATATTTTAAATAAAATAACTATTATATATTATATTAAACCTTTTACATACATATATAAAGTTCAAATCAATTATATAATTTGTTTTCCTGGTATTAAAAAGTTGATCCTCATCTATAAATATTCAATAAAAATCTATACGGTTTTGACAACCACATACTACCTGGGTAAATTGCGGCGGCTTCATTAAGCAACTGTACAGTTGGCTGGGTGACATAGGTCCATAGCTAGTGTTGGATGGAGTTTATCGTTGCTTATGTCTTTCAAGGCTATGGGATATTTAATGTTAAAATGATTTCAAATGTAAATTTTTGAAAAACAAAAATGAAAAAAAAAAAAAAAAAGCGCAATATAGTCATGAACCTTTTTCATTATTAAATAATTGAATTTTATTGATTGCTTGGTTTTTCTTGATGTTGTTCTTGTTGGTGTTCTTGTGCTGCCTCCTTTTCTTTCTGTTTCCTTTCTTCAACTCTGCGATAGCAAGCTTCAAGATCTTCTCCAAACCTCCTCTTAAATGTAGCGTATTGAGGCTTCATTGAAGGTGTCATCAATCCATTTTCATTTGTTGGTTCTTCTAGTTCGATGACTATGTCTGAGATTCTTTCGAAACCTCTCATTTCCATTAATTTGTGGATTTTAGCAAGGCTTTCAAGAATTTCTTGTTTAACAACGTCGCTATGTTGAATATCAGTAATTCCACGAGCTTGCCATTCAGCAATCTTTTCTTTCTTGGGGAAAACTACTGCAATTGGCTGATCGTGTCTAGAGTCAGCATAAACATAAACAAATGTGGCAACATCAGCCATAGAATAATTATCGCTGAGTGTTGTGAGAGATAAATATTCTCCCTGTGAAAGTTTGACAAGTTGCTTAGCTCTATCAATGATTTGAAGTTGTCCTTCCTTTGTAAACTTGCAAACATCTCCTGTTGCGAACCATCCATCAACAAGAACTTCTTTTGTGAGCTCTGGTTGTTTATAGTATTCGCGGAAGAGTATAGGACCTCGAACAAGAAGTTCGCCAGCTGGTTCTTCTGGTGCGCGTGGATCATAATCTGCTCCTTCAACTCTTCTTAATTTAACATCGCATGCTACTGATGAAGCGCCAACTGTCATTGGATTCCAAACAGGAAGTTCTTGAACAGCAAGTCCAGCGCTTACTTCTGTTAAACCATATCCCTGAAGAATATTGGGTGTAACAGTAGCGCAAAGAAAACGGAAAACATTATCAAGAATTGGTGCACCTCCATTAACAATAAGACGGAGCCTTCCTCCGAGAGCTGCTCTGAATTTAGAGAATAAGAGCATGTCTGATAATAACGAATGTGGGATATTATGGCGAGTTTTTTCGGCTTTGATATCTATAGCTTTTCGAATAACAGTTTGAAGAAATGAAGGAAGTTTTGAAATTTGTTCGTTCATTGCATCATATATACGATTTAAAACTCTTGGAACTGCAACAATAATTGTTGGTTGCATAGCTTGAATATCATCTATAAGATATTTAACGGGGCCTCTTGCAAAAGCAACACGAGCTCCAGATGCATACATCATGAGTTCAACGGACATTGCATAAATGTGAGCAAGTGGAAGAAAAGAAAGGAATGTATCAGAGGGAGTATCAGACATGTTAACAACGCCAAGGCCAGTGGCACCAGCAACGATAGCTGATTGTGTAAGAACGCATCCTTTTGGAGTTCCTGTAGATCCAGATGTATACATAATAACACCAATATCATCTGGGCCTGAAAAATTATTTGGTGCTGTTGATTTAAATCCTTTATCTAAGATATCAGCGCAAGTAGTAACTGGCACAGGGCATTCAGGTTCTTGAGGAACTTGATCTCCCATAACAATAATTTGAGTTAATCCTTGGCATTCTTTTGGAAGTTGCACTGCTAAAGGATATTTAAAAACTGAAGAAACAACAACTTTACAATCAGCATGATTAACAATATATTTTGCAGCATCTTTTCCGAGTGAATCATAAACGGGTACTATAACAAGACCAACTGAGTAAGCACCAAATGCAACTGTTTGCCACCACCTTGAGTTGGAAGAGTAAATACCTACTTTATCACCACGATTAAGGCCAAGTTCAAGAAGTCCACGACCAAAAGCAGCGCAGTTTTTGTAAAATTCGGAATATGAAATATACTGGTATTCTCCATATGAACCATCAGGATTAACTACTCGTTCACCAACGCAGTCTAAATCGGCAAACTTAACTGACGAGGTTCTTAAGACTTCAATAACTGTGTTTGACTCCGGTTGACTTCGAAATGTAGGAATTAGTTTTCCACCATTTTCTACAAAGCAGTGAAGATTCCTGTACACTGGTCCTTCATTTTCTGCGGAAGGTTCTTCTAAAACAATACTTTTTGGAGGTATCTCAATAGATTGAATTCCACCCATTATTAATAATATTTTTTATATCATTTTTTACACCATTGAAATATTTCAATTAGCGTTATATGATTTTCTAAGAAAACTCTAATTCAAAAAGTTTACACATATGACGCTAATTGTATAATTTTTGAATTTGAGATCGAGATCATAGGGATATATTCATTTTTTTATTTTTTTTCAACATCGATCAAAGATTATATTTATAGTACTTGTGATAATTTGATTTATCAATATTGTACATTATCCAATCATCATGAGAACGATAAATTTGGATATTCTATTGAAAAAACATTTTTATAATCAATTGAATTTTTGGCAGAGGAATAGACTATAGGAAAAATCCGTGTCAGGTCAATTTGACCTTATAGCCAATATATTTAACCATGCATAGAAAGCCAATCAAACTTTTTGAACGAATCCTCTGCCGAATTTTTGTTAAACTGTAAAACAGTATACCATCACTGGACAAGCCTCATATTTTATATATATCGGCCTCATACTAATTGTGAAAGCAAAACAAAATTTTGAAAGAGAATTTCTGATTTTTTTTTTTAATCAGAAAAATTTGAATTCATAATATGAGGTTGATTTAAATAGTTTATTATAATTCTATATTTTTTTGTGACATGCTATATGAAAAGGTGGCTGAATAATTAATAATAAATGAGCTTTTGCAAATGAACAAAGGAAGAAACAGAAACTTTTTCAAAGATTCAAATGGAAATTTGCGATTTAAAAGTTGGTGGATATTCAAATATTGAAATTGCCAAGCGTTTTGACATTACACCTCAAGCTATTTATAACTCTATCCGAACAACTTTAACAGGAAACCGTTGGACTCCGCATGAATCAAGAGGTGGAGGTTAAAAATACTTAGGTGATGTAGAAATTTCTACTTTCTTTAAAAAAAATAGAAGAATGTTATTTAAATCTGAATTGTCTTAAAACTGTAGAAGCAGTTCAACTTGCCTACGAACTCAGAGCAAATCGTTATTTTCGTTGTTTACAGATACTTGATTGTTTAAAGAATGTCTTTAAATCTAGTCGTGCAAAACAGAAATTCTAAAGAACGGATTCAGAATAAGTGGTTTGGCTCCATTCGATGAAAATGTTATAATGAGCAGTTAATGTATAAATAAAAACATTCCAGAAATAAACGTTCCCAATGCAGGACAGGATTTAACCTCAGAAAAAAACCGGTTGGAACAATACAATAAAGAAAGTTATTTTCATGCTGATGATATCGATCAAATAATGAAAATAGAATATCCTGCAATCAGAGCCATATTAGAAATAAATAATCATTCATCAGGAATAATATTAAATAAACTTCCGTCTTTGTTTATCAAATGCGATAATAACAAATATCAAAAAGTTTCTTTTTATTAAATTATTTAATTTATCATTCATTTATATGTATTTTTTTTTGTATCATTTTTGTTGATCAAGCTCTTTTTTTCTTGAATTGAACCTGAAAATATAATAAGCATTTCCTTCTTTTGTAAATGTAATTATTTTTTTTAAAAAAAATAGCCATTAAAGATCATTAAATTGCAAGCCTCCTGATGTTCAGGAGGAAAATGAAAAGGGAAATTTAAAAATATCTTTTTAAGAAATTGTTTGTCTTGTTTTTTTCCTTCATAAATATTGAATGTCTTGTTTTTTTCCTCACAAATATTGAATGTCTTGTTTTTTTAATATTCAAATTCTATGAATTTATTTCTGAAAAATTAAATACAACTCTGAATATTTGATATTTATTATCAAAAAATTTGTATGAAATTGATTGCTTTCACAATTTATATGAGGCTTAATATGAGAATGAATACTCTGTCCAGTGATGGTATTATTTCATTTCAAATAATATGATTATATTTATTATTAGTTTTGCTGCATAATAATAATGATGATATAAGTTTCTAGTGATATAAAAATTCAACGTTTTCTATAACTAATTGTCAAATGTCTTGTAAATAGAATTTCAATTTCTGCTAAATTGAGATTTTTTAAAAAAACTCAAAGTATTGTAATCCTTTTATAAAATATTTTATATTAGTATATAATTTTATTATTTATTTATTTAAAATATAATATTTAAAATATAATATTTAAAATATAATATTTAAAATATTTGAATTTTATTGGGTCATTTTGAAGATATTAGAGTTTGTTTCATATAAAAAACACTTTCAAAAAGTTTTTAATGGAAAAAGCAATTCAATTTTTTTCAAAATTATCAAAAAGTTTCTATTTATTTAAAATTTGAATGTTTTTTTTAACTTTAAAATATAATTTTCACTATAAATATTTAAAAATTTCATCATTATTTCATATATTTATTTTTTATAGATATGAATATATTATATATTTCAATAATTAAATTTTTTTTGATAATTTTTTTTATATCTAAATATTAGACTTAAACACAAATATTTGGATATAAAGTTGTCAAATACTTGTTTCATATGATGCAAAAATATATTAATGACAATAAAATTTTCATGCAATTATCGAAAGTAACTTATTTTTATCTTTGGATAATCCAAATAACTGCTAATTCGTACAAAATAAAATGAAACCACAAATGCATATGAAAAAAATTAATTAAAAAAGAATGCATTTTTAAACATTTCATAATTAATTTTGATATTTATTATAAAAAAAAAAAAAAGAATTTTTCTCATTTTTTATGAAGACAATTCAACTGAAGATTTGTATATTCAACAAAATCGAACACAGTTAATGATTACAAGTTAAAGATTGATATTTTTTTATTAAAAATAATTTGTGAGAACTCATTGAATAATTCACTCTGAAATGCTAATACTTTTCAGAATAAGTGGAACTTTTTCAAATAAATATCTCAAAATGAAAGCATTTTTGTATATAATCATGATTCTCGGAAATTATTTAATCAAGGTTGTCGATCAGAAATGCAAATTGTATACAATTATGTCGAAAAATGGAAAATATTATAAATAAAATATGCCTTTAAACTTTCAGGAATAAAAGCATGATCATGCATGGATATAATAGATAGATAAATGAAGGTATTAAAGTAAAATTAATTTGTTATTCATTGTTCTTAATAATATTTGTTATCAAAGAATAAAATTGAACTGAAGAATAGCGATTGGCATGTGGAATATATTGAGAATGATAAAAAATTACGTAATTAGCTTGAAATAATAAAAAATAATATTCATTTGCCAATTTTTGTCCTTCGTGTAGTCATTTTCAAGTTTGGTTGCTCAAGAACAAATTCAGGTCGATCTATATGAATATCTTCTTCATTGAGTGCTGGTTTCAATTGTAAAAGATGAAGCTCTTTTTGATCTTTTGAGTCTTGTATTCCACCCAAGAAACGAGCATTTGCAAAAATGGAATCAAGTTTTTGTGTCAAAGCATTTTCAACAACAGTTATCATTTTAGGATCTTTCAATTGAAATCCTGAACTTTCAAGTAAAATTTTTATTGTTTGGTTTAATTCTGGATCTTCACCTGGTGGAACATCGACAAACTCTGCTGTATCAGTGTGTAAATTTTGTTGGTCATTCTTTACCGATTCATTAATGGGCATCTGTTCTGGAATTGGGTGAGGTATTTGTGAAGCATTCATAAGGAATTCAAGTTTAATATTTTATATCACATGTCATTAATCATTAAACTTTTTCTAAATTGAATGATTTTTTTGAAATTTCAATGTGCCTTCTGAAATTAAATTGAATTTTTTGAGAGGTTTTCACCAACTAGGTGTTTCTCATGCAGTGAAGAAAATTAAAGCTTTCCATTTATAAAATAATATTTTCTTTAGAATAATGTTTCTAAATATTATTTTCTTTTTTGATTATAAAAATATCTATTCATATTTTTGATTTTGGAATTTCAGTTTTTTCATTGAATAAATAACAAAATTTTTGGAAAACCAAATGTTATATAGAATTTAATAATCAAATTTATTATAAAAATCCAGTTTATCACATGGGCTACTTGATACTAAATATGGTCATTGTAAGTTTTTTTTGAATGAAAATTAATTCCATATCTTAAGCATTTTGTACTAAAATAAATTGGAATATTGGCTTTAAATTGCATTTCTCATTAAAATAAACGATAAAAGGTAGATTTAGAAATGGGAGTAATCGTTTACCTTTATATAATTGTTTAAATTATATTTTTCTCTTGTATCTAGATATGGCTACTTTTTTATTGAATATCTTGAAAATTTATAAATATCAATATATATATTATTATTTAATTTTGTGAACTTTACAAATATTTTGTGAATTTCAATGATTTTTATTTATATTTTGTGTGGAAAAAGCGGTTAGAAAAAACCTAGAATGAAGTTAATTTTGCTATTATTATGAATAAATATGACTATCTATATAAAAAGTTGTAGAAATGAGTTACGATATGAAGAACTTTTGTTTAATAAAACGTGTGGTGTAAAATGGCGCTTCTGATTTTAGCTTAATGAAGTTTATTGAGTAAGATAAGAATAATCTTGTTGAAAAGAAGTAGTAAAAAAGAGTTATATACTAAAGAAGTATTATTTATTAAAGATTGTGATGTATATATTGTTGTTGAAAGTTTGAAAGAGCTAAAAAAGGTTGGTAGATCTTCTGAGGATCTTAATTTTTGATAAAGTTTCAATACATAAATTAATTAATAAAAAGTATTTTTTATTAAATGATAAATATCTTATTTTAATTTAAAATAAAAAATTGGTTTTTATTTTTATCTATAAATTTTAGATATATGGAAATATTTTAATCCATTTTGAATTATAAATAGTTTTAAAATAATGTGATAAATATATTTTTTTAAATAAATATTTTTCTGATTATATTTGGCTTTTTAAGAAAATTGAAAAAAAAAGTTATAAAATTTTAATTTGAAATAAAATATTGTTATGCCAAAATAATTGAATGAAAAAAAAGTGGTTTGACTTTATATTTCAAGTTTAGAACTTAGGAAACTATTTGACCTCCGACAACTTGTATATATGGAATATTTATTTATTATTAATGATAATTGAAAATATTCAAATAGTAAAATATGTTAATCCTTCATTTTTTTCATTTTTTTATTTTATTTTTCAATTTTTTTTTGACGATAGGCATTGAATTTTTATGTAAACTTTTCATTTAATATTTCGTCTTTAAAATGATACATGATGTAATTAATTTAAATTCTTTTAATTAATTATTTACTTATAAAGATACTTATTTATATACAAGTGAAATTGTTTTTCAAATCTTTATATATTCACCTAAAAAGAGTGTGTTTTGTTTTAACGTATTTAACCGCCGTAGTTCCCAACTTTTTATAAAGAATATGACTTCTTAATAATGAAAGGAGTTATTATTGCATATCTTTTAATAGATATTTCAAAATGATTGTTTAAGCAACTACTTTTCACAAGTTAGTTAATATGAAAATTCGATTTTTATACTGCATTGTTGAATAAATCTTGAGCAAATCAGGTTTTAGTAAAATCAACGTATTTTTTTATAAAGTATTCAAAACCTAAAGTATAAATTTTAAAATCCTCAAACAAACATAATGTTCGAGGATAAAAATAAAAATGCTTTTACAACAGCATCGACGCGATTTGTTCTTGATTTCCCTCGATTAAACTCGAGATTTTATCCATCACCCTCCAATTTAAATTCGAAGATTTTGACTGGATCTTCAAATCAAAAAGAAATGACTATGATTTCTCCGTATGATATCGAAGAAAGTTCATTTAGCATTATAGATATAGAAAAAACTGAAACAAATCATCCATCCCGAGTTCACTTTATAACTACAGAAAAAAACGAATACAAATTTGCAAAAGATAAAAAGAATGAAAATCATGCACAGATAATACTCAAAAAAGATTTTTTGTCAATTAAAGGAAAAAAACGTTCAAAGACAAGTACACTATTAAATAAGTCTCTCAAGTGCAGCATCAATTTTAATAATCACAGTACAAACAAAATGATAGGTACCAATCCAACAACCGAGAATAAATAATTTCTCTTGCCCTGCAAGCATATCAAATTATTTCACATTAATAGAGTTATAGTTCTTTGTTATTAAAAATAATATTGTTTTTAAAAAAAACTTTTTTTTTTTACTTTTTATATGATTTTTTTTTGTTTATTTTGTTTTCCACCATAGAAAATAGTGTAAATAATGGTCATCATACTCTATTCCTCACGTGAAATACTTTTATATAAGCATACATTTTTTGATATTATATATTTGGAATATAAAATCTAAAATATTTGAATTTCATTAACTCTTTTTGAAGATATTATAATTTTTTTCATAAAAAAAACTTTTTCAAAAAGCAATTATGAACTTTTTGAATCAAATCAGTACAATTTCATAAAATTTCCCAACAAAAAGTCGATTTTTACATCAACCATTTATAGGAGGTTTTATCGATAGCAATCTCTGCAAACGCATGTTTCATATGATATAAATCTTTTCATGCCAAGAAAAGTACATTTTCATTCCAACAATCAAAAGAATCAACTATTTTCTCAAAATGGAATATGAATGTTTAAATAAGTATAGAATGATGATTTGAATAAACGAACCAAATTAGTACTCAAAAAGATTATAAACTATTTGAAAGATATTTTGGCTTTAAACCTTTTTTAAAACATATAAAGCAAACCGTTAATTAAATATTATATATAAAAAGGGCCATTTTATTTGCTTATTTCCAAGAATGCTCTTTGAATATTTGCTGATTCAAACCAGCGATCTGATATTAGTCAGAGTTAAGCAAATAATTCAGTAAAGATTGGAGATTTGAAGATCTCTAATTTTCAAATTTGCAAATTCCAGATTCCTGATAGCTCCAAAATCATCTTGGAGAAGATGCTAAGGGTGTTTTTCCTCAGCCTCATACTATTAGTTCAGGAGATTGCTAGCTCTCATTACTCTCGAGATGATAACTCTATTAAGCTTAATTCACCTCTTTAATTGAATTATCTGAAGAATCGATTCTTTTTTTGTTAATTGATTTGCTTTTTTCCAGCAAGCAATCTTGAATACGACAATAGCACCAATTGTTTTTTATCTTTGCCATTCATCAAGTACTTCTCAAAAGCATCATAGCATATATCTATTGCACTTTCAAAGGTTTTAATTACTGGATAAACTCATGCAATTTCGGTACCTGTTACAACTAATAACCTTTGTGCAAAATCATCTCATTTAATGTTAAATTCAATAAAATCAAAATTAATGCCATTGAAAGGTGTTATGAAAGTTTTTTCGAATAATTATTATCATTTGGACAATTAAAGTTTTTAATGGTGTCATTTTTCATATCATTTTTATCCCAGGTAAATTGAATATCTGGTTTTTCAGGAAATGGGGAAATAAAGCTTTTTTGAATTGCATCAGATAAGATAATAAGATCATTTTTGGTAAAGATACATTTAAAAAATGGAAATAATAATAATAATTGTGAGCTACTTTGCTTTCATCGTCATTAAATTGTTTAAAATGAATCTGTATGATAGAATCGATGCTATTAATTTGTTTATTGTTATTCCATTTGTATTATTCTCAATTTTTTTTATTATTTCAATTGCTTGTTTGATGAATACAATTCATTTTAGTTCCATAAATAGATTCATTATTTTCTGTTTCTTGGCAATTATACTTTTCTTTACATAACTTTAATATATCATATGTAGACGATTGTAATTTTAATAGTATTTGTTTATGGTAAGGTTGGTTTTTCTAAATTTTGAAGAGTTTATTTATTGAAAAACTTCAAAAACCGACCTAACTCTTAATTGTTTTCTTCATTTTGTGTTTTACTGTTTTGCCTTTGAGGGATTTAATTTTTCCATTATGAGCTAAAATTTGTAAAATTAAATTGCTCAATTTCGAATTAAAATCACCGCAATTCATTAACGTTTTATTTATAGCACCATTCAGTGATTAATTATGACTCCAACAACGAACAACTGAATAACCTCTTCTGATCCAAAGAGCTCACATATATAGAAAATTATTACTACTAGGATCACTTTAATCTCCTTTAAGAATAGAGTTTGACGATATAAAATTTGAAGATTAAAGTGATAATCCAAAAGAAAAAACTTATCAATGTCAAAGATTTATTAATTATGTAATTCATGGAAAAACCTAAGCCTGCTTTCAAATTACTAACATTATTAAATTATTAAATTAATAATATCAATGAAAAAATCAATGATTTTGGATATAATGCAACACTTTTAAATGACAATAACATTCATAAAAATGAGTTAGAAAGCGAAGATATAATTGGCATTTATCAAAAATTTAATGTTGGTAAAGTACTCTTTGAAGTAGATAACATAATTTCAGATGGAACAATCATACTCAGGTTGATGATATTGGTCATTATAATGAAAGCAATCTATTGGTCATTACACTCCTTATCGTATGATATATATGAAAAAAGTTAAGGCAACCAATCATCATCATAATCTTCCTCTTCTTCATATTCATTTAGATATATATCGTTTTCTTCTTCATTATTTGATTCCTCATTTAAGAATTCAACAAATTTTTCAATTTTATAAGGAACACATGGAATAATATTTTCATGAATTATATGTTATAATAATAATTGTTCGTTCAATTTGTTTTGATTTATTTTTCATTATCATTCAATCAGTTTTCCTATTTGCTTCAATATTTTCCTATATTTCATATATTCTCAATGAGTGACAAGTCAAGCAAATTCGGTAGCCACTTATTGACAATCCTATCATATTTGTTGATAAAATTAAAGGTGAAACAGGCTTGGTGGCAAGTTACTCCTTCTTGTTGAAACAAATATTTCTAATATTCAAGTTTCAAATTCAACTAATTGAATACTTTCGACTCGCACAGCAACTCTTTGATTCTATCTTCATTAATAAAAATAGTAATGAAGATTAGTTTTGACTTATATCCTTTTCCAATTGCACAAAAATCATGGTACTTATTAGGTATTTTTGGTATCTTGTTGTGCCATTTTTTTAAATATCATCTTTTTTACCCGATATTTATTACAATATTATAATCTTGTTTGAGTTTCAAAGTGTTTTAACATGAATTCAAAGATTTCTTTTCGTCAGTTTTGGATTTTTGGAGTGCTTTTCATTGATTTATTCTGTTTTTTTTAATATGATGAGAGAATGATTGATAAAGAAAAAGGCACAAATGTAAAGCATACTTACATTTTGTATTACTTCAATATTGAAGTAATAATAAATTGATGTGTTCTCATCTTGTGACTGTATGATGCCGTATTGGTGATCCAGATTTATGCCAGCGTGATTGTAAGTCCTTTTCTTGCGCCAAATTTTATATGATGAATTCTTTTCCTCTAAAAGTTCATGATATATATAGTCAAAAATTGATTGGTTTTATTTGCATTTAATAATACTTCTTCTGGGAATTCTTTGTATTTATTGGTTCATTATTTGTACATTTTGACTAATAAATATTTTCTCAAAAACATAGTATTCATTGATAAATACTTTTTTTTTTTCTCGATAAAATACAAAGAAGATTGTTATGTGTAGGCCATCCAAGTCTTTTTCCAGTTATTATATATTTAGATAGATTTTTAATAGCTATATATAATTTACTATTTAAAAAATCAAAATCATCAAAGGTGAATTAGATAATCGCATTTTATTTTCCATAAAAAATAATTTGGGTAAAAAATGGTCATTTTGAATTTTTTGATTTTATAAATAGCGGAACCTCATTTTAAATAATATTCCCTATTCTTATAATATATTTAAAATATATTTTCTAACCGCCTAAAAATCGAATCATTCCGTTTATTAATTCAACTTTTTGAATTCATTTTTCAAACTAAACTTTATCTTTGAAGTTATGTTCAAACAAAATATATCATTTTATTGAGCATTAAAAGAAGAAATCGAATATTACAAAATAAAAAGTTAGAAAAGATCATGTATCGAAAAAACTTAAAATAATTATTACATTAACTTTTTTGGACTAACTACAAAGTAATTATAAATATTTATGTTTTATAATGTATAATGTATATGTATAAAATCAAATAGTATTAGTAGTTTTGAAGGATATCTCTTACGAAGAGAGATCTATTAGTTTGTGAAGTCAAAAAAAACTCGATGAATATTAAGTTTTTTGATTGGTTTCAATGATCAATTTAAAGATTATTAAATGGGTAAGAAAATTTATTAAAATCACCAAATAAAACCTAAAATTCGAAGAGATATTGAAACTTTTTGAAGTCAAAAAAAGAGTTTCCCACCAATAGATTGTTTCAAAATCTCTTTCAGAATTCTCATCACGATAATTAATTAAAAAAAATTCATATCAAATGCTTGTATTTTCCTAACATTTAAAAAAATAAATGAACTTTTAAGACAGTTTCTTTTATTGAGTTATTCTTATTTTATTGATTGAGAACTTTTTGTTTACAAAACGGTCTTTAAAATATTTACTTTTTCAAAAAATTATTAATCGTAAAACAAACAAAATACAATCAATTTGTATTATCAAAACCTTCTACAATATCCATCAAAAATAAGAAAAGCGGAGCTTTATTTTTAGTTTAATGTTACATTTTTTATCTAATAGAATTAGAATCAATTAAGTTCATTAATGTTTTCATGGAAAATTTAAATTGATATTTTTTTTTCAAAATAGTTCTAACCGAGGTAACTTAATAGCATTTGGATTTACACTTTTTCGATGTTTATACAGCGTTGGCGAACCAGGCACGCTAATATTTGATAAGGCTGGATTATTTTCAGATCCTTTTTTCCTTTTTTCAGATAAAATAAGATTTTTCATAGCTGACGCCCTTCTTTTCTTTTCAGGTGATGTAGGAGTTGGAATTCTAACATGACTAATTTGAAATTTTATTCTCCCTTTATTTTTTTGGACCCAAGGATGTTGTTGCACTTGTGCCATTGAATATCTTGCTGTTGGATCAAGTTCAAGCATTTCCTTTACCAATTCAAAGCATAAGGGGGACATCGACGGCGGCTGCATTGGCAATGAATTCTGATACATCATTTTGAGTTCATTATCATAAAGTGTATCCCATGGCTTTGAACCCCGTGATGCAATCATATAAAGGAGAACCCCGAGAGTAAAGACTTCACAAGACGCTGTGCTTTGGCATTGTCCATTTAAAATTTCAGGTGGTGGAATAACAAAATTTTTTTTTGGAATTGGAAGGGTCAATGACTGAACGCAAGATAAATTACTTAAAACTATTTCATATCTATCATTTATGAGGAAACTTTCTGATCTAATTGAACCAATTGCAAATCCGTTTTTATGAAAATACATAATCAACTCAACTAATTGCTGAAAAATAAATTGAAGTTTATCTTCTGATATTCTTTGCAAACCAAGGTACCTATGTTCTAATGTAGTATCAGAAAAATAATCAAATACAATATAAAAATGCGAATCATCTTCAAATATTTCTAAACAATTCAATATATTTGGATGCTTCAATGACATAATAATATTATGCTCAATCATTATTTGCGATAAACTTTCTTGATCCTGAATCCTGTCTTTATTTTCAACTGTAATTTGAAATTGCTTATTTGGATTATCATCGTCAAACCCAAGATACGTATTACCAAAGGTTCCTATGCTAATTATTGATTCCATAGAATATCGATGATTAGTGGATTTCACTTTCATCGATTGTTAAAAAAATAACCATTTTTTATTATATCTAATACGTTAAGGGTATTCAATTCAAATTCTCTTAACGTACAATTTCATTCAATTTTTTTTTTTATTTTACGATTTCTTACAATGATTTGACACGCCATTCAAAATTTTATTTTAACAATTAATTTATTTTCTTTAATTCAAAGATTATTCGCTTTTATCTTAGATAAGGATTGCAAATTTATTTTTATTGCTGGCAATTCATTCTCATTAAAAACTTTATTAATTTTAAAATTATAATTTTTATTCGTGATCGCTTGTTTATATCACTTATTTGCGCGAATTTACAATAGTGTTTTTTGTATCAATCAAATATTTATTTAAATTTCCTCTGAAATAATAAATTAATTAAATTGGTTTATTTTGTTGATAGCAAGGTGATTCATTTTAAATTGAAATATCAATAAGATATATACAGTATTCATATTCTTATAAATATTTGCCAGATATGCCACTTTAATTATATTTTATTTAAATGAATTTTTTTGCTTGATTTAAGGCGATGAACTCATCAAAGATTTTATTAACTATTTGAAAATTTGTATGCTTTTAAACGGTAAAAGATTAATTAAATCACATTAATTAATCTATATTTTTATTTTTCTAATCATCTAATTTTGACGTGCAAAAAAAGAAATCCTAATAATTTCGATCTTTAAAGAAAGTGAAATATACAAGTATTTATTTGGTGATATATCGATCTTCTTTATCTTCTTTTTGAAGTTTTGTTTAATTATCAAACTTTTTTGAACTGTCTAATTTTATAATACCTTATAGTTTAAATCATTAGAATTATTACAAGTCTTTTTTGCTATTTCTAATTACAAAATATTAATCAATACATTAAATGGTTATTCATATATTTTTAATTTCAATATTTTAAACAACTAAATAGACGGTATAAGCATAAATAGGAATAAATTCCATTATAAATGAATATTCAAGTATAAAGTTTATAAACTTCCGATCATTGTTCATTTGATATAACTTTTCTTTAACGGCCTATTTCATTGCAAGTCACTTAACTACACGAAAAAAAAAAACGGACGTTGATATCACATCACCTATGGCAAAAATAACGTTTACCTTATACCTATTGATTTATCTTTCCTCTTGGTTTTAACAAAAAAATAAAAATAAGGATAACAAAAAAAAGAAATATGTATAAAGAAATATCAAAAAACGATTTAGGCATTATTTGAAGATGTACCACGAACTGGGCAAAGTTGATCAACTTGATCTTCAAGTTGTACAACAAATTCTTCAGCTTTCTTGACATCGTCAACACTAAGTCCCCAGATTCTCTCTTCTTGGTTGAAAACATCAAATCGGGATTCTGTATTTCTTAAGAATTTATCATACTTAAGCCTGTCATGAACAATCTTAGCTGCAAGTGTTGCTTGAACATCAGTGAGAGTTTCATTTGTAGTTTTAATATTATCAACTGTTGAGTTGAGTTTGTTTCTGAGTGACTTAAGACGAGCTTGTTCAGTTTCAACTTTCTTCTTGAGGGCTGCCTCAATTTGATCTGCATTGTCTGCATTATCCTTAGCAAGCTGTGTAAGTTGGTTAGTAACTTCGGTATTCAATTTTTCGATTTGATCTATAACTTCCTCGTTTACTCTATCTGACATTTCAGATGCAATTGAGCTTCTCTGTGATGAGCTATCATCAATAGCACCAAGCTTCTCTTTCATTGCATCAAATCTAGTTTCTTGATTTTCTTTGATTTGGTTAAGTTTAATTCCAAAGTCCTTATATTTTTCTGTAAGTACATCAATCTTTTCTTGATGTTCATTGAATGAGTTACTTAATTGGCTGATTGCTGTATCTTGTTCTTGTCTAAGTTTTTCAACTGATGTTCTTTGGTGTTCTTTTAATGTGTTTCTGAGGTTGGCAAGATCAGTCTTTAATTGAGCTTCTGATTGAATCAATTCTCTTTCAGCCTTATCTCTTGTGGCACTCATTGAGTGAGCAACGAAATAGCCAATGTTCAATTCGTGCATATCTTTGCAGTGGAAGATTTTATCACGTTGATCCTTTGTTAATTGATCGAAGTCAATTAATAAAGTTAAAGGAACAGCAGATGATGGATTTGTTTCAAACAATCTAAGTGTGAAATCAATAAGTGCTTTTTGGTCAAGAGTTTGATGATCTGTAACTTGCTCTTCTGATGATTGTTCTGCTCCTGTTGGTTGTTCAAGTTTCTTTTGATCAGAGGCAATTAAAATCTTGAATATAATTTCAGGTGGGACGCTTTCAAATCTTTCATCATCAAGTGCATCATTAACAACGTTAGCAACATCAATTATGTCATTTGGATCATCAATTCCTTGTTCAAGATGATCGATGAGGACTCCTAAATGATCGGCTTCTGGAGGTGGCTTTAAGCTTTTATCTTGGATATAGCCTTCGATGAATTTTTCAAGTGAAGTAACTCCCCACTCGAAAGCGAGAGCTTGAAGTTCAAATGCATTATTTGGTGTAGCAAGGAATGGTTGACCATTGCAAGCTTTGACAAAGGCTTCAAATGCATCATTTCTAACACGCCTTTCAATTACTCCTTGTGTTTGGCCTTCTTCAATTAATTTAGCGGCTTTCTTAGATTTTTGTCCAAACAAATCTGCTTGGAAATCGTAACGCCTATTGTTGCACCATAATGTAAATGTTTGTGCTTGTGATGTTTCTACTGGTGTATCACTAGCAGGCGTTTGTGCATCGATTGGGGTAGTGTTATCTTGATTCTCCATTTTAAAATTTGAATATTTTTTTCTATATTCTTAATTTTTGCTTATAGAGCCGTTTATTTAACGGCTACCCGTTAATTTTTCATCATTCAAAATAGGATATTTTCAATGGTTTACACCACCTCTATATATGTATTAGGCCGTTAGAAAATCAAAAAGAAAAATGGTTACATTTATGCGTTTGAAATCACACATATCTCTATAATATTTAACAAGAAAAGAGTTACATTTATTTTTTAACGTATTAGTTTTGTTTCATCTCATATTAGTCGAAAATGATGTCCAATCATAATTAATTATAAATGCATCAAAAAAAAATTTTTTTAATATTTCTTATGAAAAATCCATTCGTTAAAAATATGAAATCTGTTTATTTTTTAAGTTTTTCAATTCAAAAAAAAAAAACGCATATTTCGATCAGTTTAAATTTTCTTATATCAATAAAAGCAATAATTAAATCAATGATTTAATTTTCAATATTTGTGATGGATTATGATCATGTTTTTCTTTTTTGTCCTTTTTGCAAAGTTTCAATATATATAAAAATTTGAAATTAAATCCAATATTTATAGTTTTGTTAATAATTTTTAATATTAAAATTGAATTTAAATAAATTTAACTAAACAAGAAATCAAAATAAACATAAATTTATTCTTTGTTGGTTATATATTGTTTTTTGCATGTTTAAAAAACAGAAAAGAAAAGAATAAAATGATAAAAGTGAAAATCATAAGAATTTAGGTATTATATTGAAAAAATAGAGCTTCTTTCAACTTTCTCATTCGGACAAAAAAAAACACAGTTAGTAAAACTTTTTGAATAAAAACAAATTTTTCTTGATATCAAATGAAATCAGCTTAATTTAATTAAAAATGCACGAAATGTTTTAAAAATAAAAAATGAAGAAATTGAAATATTCTCAATTTAATAACTTAACGTCCTTATTTAACGTAAGTATTAAACGTACGAGCTAAACGTACAGGAAAACTATTTAAGCATTCTAAACGTACAGATTAAACGTACAGGATAATTAAATGAGAATTCTAAACGTACATATTAAACGTACAGATTTGAAATGAATTTCTTTTCTACCAATATTATTAAATAAAGTATAAATTTTAATATGCAAATTGGTTTTATGATTTTTTAGAATGTTGTTATTAAAATAAAAATCAAAAATTTGCTTATTAATTCAAAATCTATATTCTTTCAACATTAGATCAAATAGCCATCTTTATTATATCTTCAAAATAAGTAACAAAAGTAATTAAACTGTTTTTCAAAAAGAACTTGTTCATAATAAGGAAAAACATTATTTTTTAGCTCAACCTAAGATTTTGGAAAGAGTTGTTTAAAAAAAGAATGTTCTCATATCAAATATAAATTGGTGATATTTATTTTAATCTCATTATTATTGTTTTTGGTATATTTGTAAAATATGGAGAATTTTATTTATTTTTCTGAAACTTTTTATCATCTTCATATTTAATATCAAATCAAAGATCTTGCTGAAGACATCAAACTATTTTTTCAACGGCATTCAATGATAGCTATTCAAGCGATTTGTATTAAATAATTTACTACATCTTGATATTAATAATTCTTTTGAATTTATGTTTTTTGGATGAACTTTTTCTCTCAAAAAGTGGAAGAATTTAGTGTAATTATTTCGAGAATTAATATCAAAAACGTCACTTTTTTGCGTCTGATATTCGATGATCAGATTAAAAGTCATGTATACAATATCGAAAATATGTATTATTATGTATCAGATATGAAATGTGATATGAAAATAATTGTAAACTTGAATTCAATTATTGGGTTCTCAAACATGTTTATCTTTTTTTATAATCAGTATTTCGGATTCAAAAACATATAAAAATATGTTATATAATTTATTGATATTTATTTCAGGATTAAAATAAAAAAATACATTTTTTTATGAAATATTTGAGAATATATTAAAAACAAAAATTCACGAAAAGTTTTATTTAAATTTTTGAAATCAAATGTTGAGAAATAAAATTCTCGATCTCTGAAATCGATCTCTAATATCAGTATTCATTTCATATATCGATATCAGAAAGTAAATCTATTATCGATCTCGAGAATCAGAAAAAATTACAAGCCTAATTGTATATTTATGGTTGAATTTTAAAATTGAATGTTTCAATTGATACAATAAAAATAAAACTAGAAATACATTTCTGAATATCCTTTTAATAAATATAGAAACAATCGTTAATTTATTTTCATATCTCAAATATGGTACATTAATTTTCATCAATTTTCCTGAATGAGATACTCAAATAGCATAATGAAATGGTACTCAATTTCAAATCATAATGACACTATTAGAAAAAAGAACTAGAAGAGAAAAGATCTACATTTAGGAACAGTGGCAGCTTGAAGAAAATAAATATAGATTCACTAAAAAGCAACTAAATGCAAGAAGTAAGCAAATTATTGAAAATGTTTAAATAAGAATGCTAGGATAAAGAAAGAATGATATTATTAAATTTGTTATCTCCAACTGTTTTAAAGACTGCATTATTTTGATGAAGAATATGGAAAAAATATATGAATACCTGAAAGAAGTCTTTAGGAAACCTAAACAGATATATATGTTTTTCATAACTTTAATAGATTTATAAATATTAATGTTATGTTTTGCATATCAAAAGGTTGTCCTAAAGTAATACAACCTGTTACTACTCATGAACAACCTATGCAGTATGATTCCCTCTTAATAGAACTCATTATTAAAAACATCAATGCAAATTCAAAATGCAGTATAAATATTGATAAGTCTTTCGAAGATAAAAGCTGGCAGTAAAGTATCTAGCAAATACTAATTAGCATTATTAGATAGATAAGTTACGAATATTGGACGTGTTTGAATTTTTTTTTTTTTTTTATGTTGAGTATAATTTATATGTAGCCAAAATAATAATGAAAGCTTTAATATAAAAAACAAAAGAAGCCTCTTGAACAAATAATTCAACTTATACTCAACTCCATTTATAGCAAAACAATTCTAATAGTAACAAAGACAGAAACAAAGATTATTTCAGAAAGCCAAAGATTAATGTATATATGGAGTAACTAAATAGTGATCATACTTATTGGATCATTTCTAGGACAGATATGTATTTGATCAAAATCTTTGATATTAAGATTCTTGGCTTGCTTGTTTATTTGTTCAATAGCAAATTGTATGAGATTTGAATGCCAGTCATATGGAGCTAAAAAGAGAATATCAATAGAATTGAGCTTATTTCTCAAAATTGAAAAAAGTTTGAATTTTTATTTGGTTGATTGTAAAGCTTCCTATGAGCTTATATACAAATCATTTGCAGTAACAGCCTCATCATATTCTTCAGTTTTTTTTTCTGATATGATTCTTCATCTGTATTTGCATTTACTTCTAAATGAGATACAATTTTAGCAATTATTTTGCCAACTTCCTGTATATCAAATTGTTCTGATGCTCCATTATTATTTGAAGTATCAGCTGTTTGTATATTATTTCCATGTTGTTGATTGTTTTCTATTATTTCTTGCTCCAGATTTAGAATTGGAATTGCCTTTTTATTTGCTTGTTCATTATTATTATTTGTAGAAAATCCCTCTTCATGCTTTCTTATTGTTGACCTGTCAGGATGAGAAACGTCTTATACTGCCTTCAAAATAGATTGTGAGAAACTCATCATTCTTGCAAAAAAAGTTTTAAATACTTTATCTCATATTACTTTACTTTCTTCTATAACTAAATTATCATAAACTTGCATAAGTTTTTGTATCACAGAGGAGATTAATGGAAGAATTTCTGATAATTTAGTCGATCTTTTTTCACAAAAGTTTGAAAAAACTTGAAGAGTTTGTAAAAAATTTGCAATATCTATTATTATATCTAGTATTATGTCTTCTTTTGCAACAATTTAAAACATCGAAAAGATAAACCCATCTAGTTTAATAAGCGTCGGGCATGTTTTTAGATTTGCTTTTTAAAAGGATCTGCTCTGGAGCTTCGAGATAGTCACAAATACCTTTTGTTTGAGAGCTTTGTGCATCACTAATATTTGAAACCACTTCAAAACTACGGCTTACTAAGTCAAACACAATTAAAATATTTATAAAATCAAATAAAGATGATTTTATATTTTAATTTTTAGTCTCAAAATGGAATGAATGCATACTAAATGATTTTTTTTCACTAAAATTAAGAACTTTTTTGCTTGAAATTGTTCTTAGGACTTTTATTAAAATAGAAAGATACATGAATGCCAATTAGCCATGTCAATTTATAGGCTACTGAAAATCTTAAAAATAGCAAAATGTTTTTTTGTTTCACCAACAAAAATCAAAAGGATTATTTTAATCTTATTAGGTCGAATGGCAGTTCTTTTGAAAAAAATTCAAAATTTGTTCTTGATAGAGTGGGGTCCCATGTAGAAGGAATTTTTTTTGGAACTATTCAAGATTTGTGTGATGGAGATAATAGATATTCAACAATTATTCACAACCTCGCGCGATTTGAATACATCATTTGGTATTCCGAAAATCTGTAGTAGTAGAGTTAAGGAAGGTTGAGGGGTGACCCATCCACTCATCATTAACACCCCCATTTCAGCCCTTTCTGACAATTCCCTGTAGCTCCAGACTCAGGCGACCTGGAGAAGCCTAAATCGCCCCAAAAACACCGGTTTTCATGATCGAAACAGTTGTCCCGAGGCCCCGAGTCTTCCTCGTTGGTAGCTCTCCATAAACAGTACCCAGTGGTAGAGTTATTGGTGTGTACCTCTTCCCCATGATTAGCCCTCCGAGACAAGCACGTCGAAGCCATCGGCATCTCGGAAATCCAGTCAGCCAATGACCTCCTCAAGTCAATCGAAGAGTACTTTGGTGACGAGTTTGACTTCAAAACCGATAACCTCTTTAAATGGCACGACATCTAGAGTCTCTCAAATTTGGATGAAGACTTATGTGCTGATTGCGACGATAGTCGACAACATCATCCGTTTGGTATTGAGCGACAACATCTTCGAAGACGAAGAAGACATTGATCAAGACGAAGAATTCGCAGATGACGAAGAGTAAACTGGTACGGAACGGACTTTTTTACTAGAACATGGACATGAGAAGCATGCGCTCATATACAATTCACTAATAGGTTCTAATTTGGTGTATTTTTCGACTGGATAGCCAACAGTCTAAAATTTATTCTTGGTGCCGCTATCCAATTTCCATAGCCTAACACTAATTTTTTATTCTCCTGAAATGGCTAAGTTATTGAGTAAGCTTTCTAAGTGGGAGATCTTGTCTCTTCCCAGATTCCGATAATGCAGATCGCTAACGATTAGAAAACTGAAGCCTATCATTAAACAATGAATCCGTGAATTGGGCATCGATTTAATTGTATAATAAATAAAATGATGTTATTATTAGAACATTTTATTGATTACTTTATAATTTTTTCTTTTTCATGTAAAACGAATTTATAACTAAATATAGATTTATTACAAATACTTTATTGTTTTTTGTTAATTTGTTGTGAAATCAAAAATGTAAATTATAAACTAGGATCAAAAACGATAAGACACCCAAAGGTGAAATTTCATTCAATTTTGACCATAGGTGTCTTATCGTTTTTGATCCTAGTTTAAGATATAGTTGTTTTAAATGCAAAAAAATTCAAATAAAACAAACTTTTTGTGATAATTTCTGAATGTACGTTAAAAATAAAAACAATTGTATCTTTGAATACACAAAAAAAATTCATATATTATAATAAATTTAATATATATGTTTATTAAATATTATTATAATAATAATTTCAACTTTGAATTATTGTTATTTTTTGCTGGAGACCTAAAAAAATTTTTATTTTGGTTTTTGGCCATATATTCAGTCAAAATTTTTTTTTTTAAAAACATAAATTTCACGTATTTTTATGTATAATATATGAAATTTTTTTTTTTTAAAAAAAACACCATTAAAATAGTGAAAATCAATGAAAAATTGCTAACAAATATTACTGAAATAACAAAAAAATTTCAAGAGTTTCGAAGTTTATTTATGGTAATAAGGCACGTTTAAATTTGTAATAGCTAGGATAATTACAGACAATAATAACATAACTAATTAATTTTGAGTTGTAAAACAATTATGCTTTGATAATATGATAAAAATATGAAAGTGCATTAACAAATAATAATTTACTCAGGTGAGCTTTTCTTGACAGCTTCTGCAAATTTAGATGTAAAATCTTTAATTGCATCAAAAGATGACATTTTTGATGGATGAAAAGATAGAATAAATGTAATTGAACGAGTTGAAAACATTTTTGCTATGTGTGTAACAAAAAGATTCAAATATTGATTATTCTCTCCAATGAATTGATCAATATCAATATGCTTACCATCATTTTCTGTATAAAGAATTTGCCCAACTCCAGGTATTGAATTATGTATTACAATAATCGCATTTTGATCATAAAAAGAAACAGCTACTTCAAATTCACCGACTTGAAGCTGAATTACTTTTCCCATATTACTAACTTTTTAAATGATATAGAACATTTAAGAATAGAAAAAAAATTTCATTTTTATGACCTTAGTTTGGAAAGCTGATGAAAATCTTTCTTTAAAAAGAAATTCAGAAGCTATAAATCAAAGCTCATCTGGAGAGGAGGAAGAAACTTTTGAAAAAGATAGTCTAGAAATGCGAAATATTTTAATATCATTCACCAATTTTCCCTACCAAAATTTAAATGAATTATACCGTATATCAGGAGATCTAATTGAATCAAATTCATCTTTATTAAAGTTTCTTCATCAAATAAATTTTTTTGAAACATTCGCATATTTTCTCAATGAAATTAACAATCCACCAGATAAAATTACTTCTCTTAAAATTCTTTTAAATTTATCTAGATTACCAACAAGCGAATGCTTACCTTTGATTCAAGGAGAGGATTTAGCTTTAGTTTTTCTTAAAAATAATATTTTTTCTGAAATCAATGATGTAAGATATTTATCATTAAAATGCTTGAAGAACTTCGCCCAAGATTCACCTGAATGCCGAAAATTAATTTTGTTTAACAATCTTTTGAATGATTTTTATTCACTATTAATTGGAAGAAGTGATGATTTAAAACTGGTTAAGCTAATAGGAAAAACCATTCTTTTTCTCCTTTTAGAAAAACTAGTAGACGAAGATATCAAAATAGTGAAAAGGATATCATTTGATCTCATAGGAATGGCTCAACAATACGCATTTGTGGAAGATTTCCCCTGTAAATATTTATGTTCTCTTTCAGAAAAAGAAAAAGATCCTGATAATGATTTTATTGAAAATGCACAAGTATTGGTTCAATTTTTAGTTCAAGTTAAAAATTCAAAAAGTCTACCTAATCTCATGAAATTCTTTTTTGTCCGATCAGGTTTTGATTGTGAAGCTTATGCTTTTTTTTCAAATGGAATATTCAGTGCTCTTTACAATAACTTTATCATTAACAAAGATAATAACATTGATAGATATAATTCTAAAGAAAATAAAATTGAATGGTCAGCTTGGCTGATTGATGCCATTTTAAAGAAAGTTAATGAGTCAATTTTTCAGTTCCTTGAAATCGGCTTTCTAGAAGCTTTCATAGATTTTTCATTAAATGGAAATTATCAATTCAAATCAGCTTCAGCTCTTGTTTTTTCAACTGCTTTAAATTCAATTTTAGCAAATAAAATAAAAATCGCTGATAACTTAATGATTGCATTAAATGAAGTTGCTTCTAGATACATCCAAGACATCGACTCTTATGATGAAAAAACCATAATTTCATCTTTTAGTTTAATTTTATCTTTAATTTCACTACAGAAAGACCCCAAACCATTATTATCATTATTATTTGAAGAAACTACATATAACATTATTTCGACATTTGCTGAGCAAAGCGAAAATAGCACTTTAAGGGAAAAAGCAAAAGAAGTTTTACATACTATCAATCAATATAATACTAATTTGGCTCACTAGACAAATTTAATTATAATTTTTAAATATGATAATATTTAATGCACTTATGCTAGTAAGTAGCTAGAAGACTAATGTGTATGAATATTTGCTATTTTGTAATGTTTGTAAAAAAATATAAAATCATTAAATATTGTTCTCTTTTTTTTTTTTTTTTTGAAATGATTTATAAAACAAAATTTATGTATAATCCAAAGAAAAATCAGAGTCAAATGAACTCAATCAAATGTTTTACAAACTAGTGATAAATTATGACTCAAAAAAGTTTTGAGTGCAATTGACCTCTAAACTGTTTTAACCCACAAAATTCCCTGCTTGAGTATTTAATAAGTTCCAAGTATATTTATGATCATTATCGATTGGACAAGCCAGATTGTAAACAAATTCGAAAATGTATTAATTCTAGACTTCATTATAAACTAATTTTGTTTCAGCTTTTTGAATGGAATGTTGAAAAATAAATATCAATATCTTAATTTAAAAAGTATTAAATGAAGAAAAAATATTATATTTAGCTTTAGAATATTTCAGTTAATATTATTTTATTTAAAATACCAGTAAACACAATAAATTCATTGACTTTTCTCTCAATTTTTTTTTTTTTTATGGTTAATGAATTGACATAATGAGACAAAAAAAACTTTGAAACCAATTTCAATAATATACCCAAATGATATATTTTATCTTTTAATAAAGTAATTTTTCCAAGCAATTGCTCACAAAAGAAGATTTTCAATTGCTTTATAATTATAAATCCATATAGAGATACATTTTAAAATTGATATTTGTTAAAATAAAAAATATCAATAATACTTAAATATAATAACATTTTGGTTTCTATTTTATTGGTGCATAACATACAATTTATATTGGTTCTAATATAAAAAATAGGCTTAACCTTCTGTCATTTTCCTAATGATTTGTTTCAAACCCAAGTTTTCTTGCATAATACAATCAATATCCATCATTTTGGAATTTCTTTCTTCTGTGAGATGATTGTTTTCACGTTGAATTGATTCAATCATTAACTTGAGTTGCTTTATTTCTTCGTTACTAACCTTTACGTTATCATTGATTACAAACGCTGTTTTTTTAGGTTCTTTTTCCACATTTTCTTGTTTTGGTTTACTTGCCAAACTTTTTTCAATTTGATCTGCTTTTTTTGCTTTATTTGCCAAATCTTTAACCTGCGTTTCGCTTTTTTGAACTTCTTCTTCCATTTTAATTTTTTGCTCATCAAATTGAAGTTTTGCAGATTCTAGCTCTTTTTCTAATTTACTTGTTTCAATTTTGGATTGTTCATAATTTGATTTACCTTGAAGTTTTTGTGATAATAAATCTTGATATAAAAGAGAAAATTTATTTTTCTCCATTTTGTATTTTTCAGTCTTTTTTAATTGATTATTAATATTTTCAGTTTCATCTTTTAAAGCATGATATTGAATTTTAAGCTGTCTTATTTCACCATTATTATTTCTAACTTGTCTCTCAAGATTTAAGCGAATCTCTTCTTTTTCTTTAATTTGAGCATCTATCTCTTTGTTGGATATTTGTGAATTTTCGAGTTTTGTCTTCAAAACAACTGTTTTATCTGCTAACTCGGCGAATGCATCTAATAATGATTGTTGGACTAATTGAAAAGCTTCCATTGGATCGTCAGGATGCGAATCTAAAAATCTTTTAAAATTGGCAAGGTTTTCTCGTGCTTGGAATGATTTTTCTAGATTTTGGTCGGCGGGGGTGAAAACAAATTTTTCGGTCATTGGAGTATCATCTGTTTCTGAGGAATGATCATTCTTTACTACATGTTGAAGCTTTGTTTTCTCAACAAAGTTTTTAATTTTATTAGAGAAAGAGCTATTCTTTCTAATATTTGGATTCATTATAACAATTGAAACTCAAAATTTGACTCAACAGAAAATTTCAAAGATTATAATGGTATTCACAAAAAGTAACCCTTTTTTTTTTTTTTTTCAATTTTTTGATTGTAAAAAGCATCGTTTTCCAATAATTGAAATAAAACATGTTCCTATTCATTATAGATTTCAAAAATGTAATGAAATAATGATCTTTCTATTTCGCCATATATTACTATATTAAGGATTTTAATCTTTTCCATAAAATAGAAGGTAGCTTGGCCGAGTGGTCTAAGGCGATGGATTCAAGTCCCATTACCGAAAGGTGCCTGGGTTCGAACCCCAGAGCTACCATTTTTTTTAATATCAAAATCGATATTATTTAAAAAGTTTTAAATTACCAATTTAATCAAAAAAAAAAAAAATCTTAATATATTATAAATTACACTTTATTTAACAAATAGGATAGTCTTTTCCTCTTTCTTTGAATTTCTTTTTTGTATATTTTATAAGCGCCAATAAAGTTACAGTCTTCAATTTGGTAATGTCAATCACAGGATAAGCACCAACAAAAGATATTTGGGGTTCAGTCATATGAATTATAGCAGCCATTTCTTTCTGATCATTTGGATGGTTTAATTGGTGCGCTGCTTCCATAAATGCAATTAGATTTCCATCAGTTAATGTCTCTTCCATGCTATTAGATTCAAAATCATTATCAAAATCATCATTATCAATTCCATATTCATCATCATCGAAATTAATTTTGCCATGACGTTTGGAAGTGTTTTTAGTTTTTCTTTTGTGATTTGGAGGATTTTGAGATGAAGTTGATAATTTATTAATAGGAACAAAATCATCATCAGTTCCTTCATCTGCTGAAAGATTTCTTCGATTTTGACGCTTTGTTGTTGCTTTTTTCTTCTTTATTGTCACTTTTTCACTGCTCTGACTACGATCATGTTCAATATGATCTTCAGAAGCTTTGGCAACATGCCTTGAGGCTGCTTTAGTTGTTTTAGGCGGAGGCAATGAGTCATTATTGCCAACAAAATCGGATTCGCTTTTCGTTTTTCTGACAAGAGATGTTTTACGTGGAATTTTATGTCCTTTTGATTCTTTTATTTCTTTTATTTCTTTCTTTTCTTTTGTTTCTTTTGGAACTCTTTTTGAACTCTTTTTTGGTTTCCCATCATTCTCATTTTTATCTTTATTTTTATTCTTTGATTTGGTCTTGGTTTTCTCTTTAATTTTCTCTTTTGATTTCTCTTTACTTTTCTCTTTGGTTTTTGTTTTGTCTTTTTCGATGGTTTTTTCTTTTTCAGTAGATTTATCTTTCTCTTGATTTTTATCTTCTTTTTCTTTGGCTTTTTTTGGCCTACCTCTTCTTTTGTTTTCAGGGTACTTCCAATCATCGTCAGTTTCATCACTTTTATGAGTAGAAGACTGTCGCGCAGTTCCTTTAACTTGACTTTTGGGAACGGATGAACGAATTGGCTTATCATTTTCAAGATCAAACTGTTCCATAAAAATATTATCACTTTTAAGGTTATCTTGCTGTAGAATTGGTCCGTTATGATTCTTATGATAATTAAGTTCTGGTGAAGAATCATTTTCTAAAGTGAAATAGTCCATAGGTAAAAGTTCCATCTGCAAAAAGAAATCATCGCTACTGTCTTCTTCTTCTTGGGGTAAGTATTGCCGATTATTATGGGAATATTTTCTATTATGATGATTTTCAAATTTATTATCGGTAACATTTTCTTTAAATCCATAATCAGATAAGTGATTTTGATAGAATTCTATTAATTCACTATTATTTCGATTTTGATTAATAAAAGTATCGGTGCTGTCATTGGAAGGAAGAGGAATAAAAACAGGCTCTAAAGGTAATGGAATATAAGGCGGTCTAGAAATCTCTTTTTCTGGTGATACTTTTGGAGTTTTGAGAATTGATGTTGAAGCAGGTTGAATGACAGGAATTACAAAACTATTATTTAAAGCTGGCTTAATATTTTTATTTGCCATGCTTGTATTAAAGCTATTATTGCTATTGTCAAAATGAAAATTATTTTGATAAAAGTGATTGTCATTATTATCAATATTACCATGCCTATTTTCTGAGATATCAAGGATATTATTGCTTGATTTTACATTTTTAAAGATAGGAGGCTTTTGGAACTTACCTGATATTAAAGATTGCCTAAATGATGCGTCTTGTTGTTCAATTGCTTGCGTGATAGTGGCACCAATTATTGCTTCTGTTTCAATAAACTTTGGCATTTTCGAGCTGACAAAAAGATTTTGTATTTTCCATGAAAGATGATTAACTTTTTCAGTCCAAATTCGCAATGACATAGGAAAAGCAGCATAAAATAATTTTTCAAATTTTTTAATCAAGATTTCTGCTAGTAGCGTTATATAATGAGTAGGACCATTAAATGTACGAGAATTTTTCAGAATCAGATATACGTCAGACTGGAAATCTGATACAAATTGATATTTTTTGAGGAGAATTCGCATTTTAATAAGCGATAAATCAACTGGATCTTTAATTTTTTTATAATATAAACGTGTTGATTCAAAGTATGGACTTACTTCTTCGAGAAAGGGGGTAGCACATGGAAGTTTTGCAATTTTTTCAATGATCTCTTGCGCTTTTTCGCACATCTCAGGAGTCATTCGCAATGAAGACATTAAATCATTCAGAAGAAAAAATCTTTTCAGAAAAATTCAATAAAAATAAATATTGAATAAAATAAAATAAAATTGTGAAATACATCAGATTTTTTGAATGAAATTAATTCAAATGATGCACACTTTCAAAAAGTTAATTTCAGAAAAAAAAAAAGTTCATGTATCCATGAGATTAGATAGCATATGATAAAACATGATCCAGATATAGTCATAAAAACAAAACATATCATTAAATATTTCTTTGTAAGGATATTTTTGAAATTGGATAGTAAAAAAAATTATATTAATTTTTGCTAATAGACTTACCATCACTGGACAAGCCTCATATTTTATATATATCGGCCTCATACTAATTGTGAAAGCAAAACAAAATTTTGAAAGAGAATTTCTGATTTTTTTTTTTAATCAGAAAAATTTGAATTCATAATATGAGGTTGATTTAAATAGTTTATTATAATTCTATATTTTTTTGTGACATGCTATATGAAAAGGTGGCTGAATAATTAATAATAAATGAGCTTTTGCAAATGAACAAAGGAAGAAACAGAAACTTTTTCAAAGATTCAAATGGAAATTTGCGATTTAAAAGTTGGTGGATATTCAAATATTGAAATTGCCAAGCGTTTTGACATTACACCTCAAGCTATTTATAACTCTATCCGAACAACTTTAACAGGAAACCGTTGGACTCCGCATGAATCAAGAGGTGGAGGTTAAAAATACTTAGGTGATGTAGAAATTTCTACTTTCTTTAAAAAAAATAGAAGAATGTTATTTAAATCTGAATTGTCTTAAAACTGTAGAAGCAGTTCAACTTGCCTACGAACTCAGAGCAAATCGTTATTTTCGTTGTTTACAGATACTTGATTGTTTAAAGAATGTCTTTAAATCTAGTCGTGCAAAACAGAAATTCTAAAGAACGGATTCAGAATAAGTGGTTTGGCTCCATTCGATGAAAATGTTATAATGAGCAGTTAATGTATAAATAAAAACATTCCAGAAATAAACGTTCCCAATGCAGGACAGGATTTAACCTCAGAAAAAAACCGGTTGGAACAATACAATAAAGAAAGTTATTTTCATGCTGATGATATCGATCAAATAATGAAAATAGAATATCCTGCAATCAGAGCCATATTAGAAATAAATAATCATTCATCAGGAATAATATTAAATAAACTTCCGTCTTTGTTTATCAAATGCGATAATAACAAATATCAAAAAGTTTCTTTTTATTAAATTATTTAATTTATCATTCATTTATATGTATTTTTTTTTGTATCATTTTTGTTGATCAAGCTCTTTTTTTCTTGAATTGAACCTGAAAATATAATAAGCATTTCCTTCTTTTGTAAATGTAATTATTTTTTTTAAAAAAAATAGCCATTAAAGATCATTAAATTGCAAGCCTCCTGATGTTCAGGAGGAAAATGAAAAGGGAAATTTAAAAATATCTTTTTAAGAAATTGTTTGTCTTGTTTTTTTCCTTCATAAATATTGAATGTCTTGTTTTTTTCCTCACAAATATTGAATGTCTTGTTTTTTTAATATTCAAATTCTATGAATTTATTTCTGAAAAATTAAATACAACTCTGAATATTTGATATTTATTATCAAAAAATTTGTATGAAATTGATTGCTTTCACAATTTATATGAGGCTTAATATGAGAATGAATACTCTGTCCAGTGATGGTATTATTTTCGATTTAATCATTTTTATTCAGATGCATATTAATTTTTTTAATCTTATCAAGGTTTTCCTTTGTTGATGACAAAATTGACAATTCTATGAAAAAAGTATTATTAAATTTCAGATACATTCAATATTGAAAAAATCAGAATGGACAATTTTTTTTACATTGTTTGCTTTTTTTTGTGTTATGTAATGAATAAATTCAAAATTTTATTTTATATATAAATAATATAATAATAATCATATATAAATATTACTTTTATGATTTGATTAAGAACAATCGATAATAAATGGAGATTCTTAATTTCAAGTAAATCAAGATAGATCAAATGATGATTTAAAAGTATCTACTAATATAGTTAGAAAAAACCAATTGAGATTTAATTTTTTTTACAAAATGGCTGATATCTTATCAGTTTTATGAAAAAATTACTGATGATATTAAATCCCAACTACCAATATTTTATTAGAGTCATGATAAGTTACACTCGATCATTAGTTTTATACATTATCGAAAGCAAATATATGGATTGATTCAAAATATCGTATATATAATTATTTTTTAAATCTATATCAATGATTAAATGTGCAAGAATATTTAAAAAATATTAATATCCCATCAAGAAAAATTTGTAATTAAAAAAAAGTAAATTTGAAAAGAAAAATTTGAGAAGAAAAAATATTTGAATAAACATTCAAAATAGATTTATTTTAAATAAAACATTTTTATCTCAATAATATAAACAACTATTAGAGATGTTTTAGATAGAACAACTTTTATATATTATATTAAATATTATATGTACTTATAAAAAATCCAAACCAATTATACTATGAGCTTTATATTGTTTACAAATATTGAATGAAACGGATATTAATTTTACATTATTAATATCTCAGGATATCTCATATAATTTATTAATCTATGCAAATGCATGAAATAAATATATGATAAATATGAATATAATGAAATATAATTAGTGTTTAAAAAGATTTTCTTATCCTTTATTATTTAAAATATATTTTAAATATGCAATGATTACAGTGCTGAATTTATTAAAGAAATATATGAATAGTTTTTACTCAATACTACTCTTGACGTACTTTTTTTATACAATTTTATTTTTTTAAATATTATATTATATTATCATCTCAATGAGAAACCAACATACTTTGCTTTCAATTATTTTTTAAAAATATATAAGATAGACCTGTATACTTTGCATAGGATTTTTTAATGTTCGTTATTTTAACATTCAACGTATTCTATCAAAAATTTATGATTTTTTCTTAATCTCAATATGGGGTGTCTTTTTTCTGGCCCCTTACAAAAAACAAACGGAAACCAAATTTCTTCAAACTATTCAAACTACTCACAAAATGGCGCCTTTTCACCTAATGCATATAATCAAAATGAAGAACAAGGAGAAAATAATGAAAATGCACAAAAATTTTTCTCATTTAGTGAATTTATTCAGCAAAACACAAAGCCAATGATTTTTGAATATCTTTTTTATAAAGATGAAATTGGGAAAGGTGCAATGAGTCGAGTTTATCTTTGTACAAATACAGAAAACTCCGAAAGCTGCGCTGCAAAAGTATATAATCAATCACTCCTTAACCGACAAAATCTTGGAAATGAAGAACCTCCTATTTTAGCTGTGAAAAGAGAAATAGAAATTATGACGTCCCTAAGCCATCGATATATTTTACCTATAATTGAAGTAATTGACGATAGCTGCACAAATTCACTTATAATTGTACTTCCTTTTGCTCCAGAAGGTACACTGCAATCTTACGTTGACCGAAAAAAGCCTGACGAAAAAACTTTCCAAATATGCTTTTTCGAATTAGCGGAAAGCCTTCGATATGCACACGAAAATAATGTGGTCCATAGAGATTTAAAACCAGATAACCTTTTAGTTTTTTCAGATACTTTATTTAAACTATCAGATTTTTCTGTTTCGACAAGAGTTTCTGGTGACGATGAACAACTTTCCGATACTAGAGGCTCACCAGCTTTCCTTTCTCCTGAAGAATGTGCAACTAAATCTTTTTTTCCAAAGCCAGCTGATGTATGGGCATACGGTGTAACACTTTTTGGATGCATATTTGGATTTCTTCCGTTTAATCTTGATAAAGCTCAAGGGAAGTCTGTTGCAAATACTATTTTTGCAGTAGCTCAATTATTGAATACAGAAGAACTTGTTGTTCCAGAAGATAAAGGATTTTCTCCTCACTTATCCGAATTACTTAAACAGATACTACAGAAGGAACCTTCTAAAAGACCAACTTTTGAAGAAATTGTTAAATCACCATGGTTTGAAGGTCTGGAAGAAATTGATAATGCGAATGAAGAGGAGTTCCAAAGAAAATTTGCCGAACTTATGAAAGAGGAGGAGGAAGAAGAAGCCGAAGATCCACAAGGGGAATGAATTTAATTTGTTTCTTTTTTTTGGATTTTATATAATATATATTTTTTTTTGTTTTGTAAATATGCTATGAATTAATTGGATATACAACTCATTTTTTTATTTTTTAATAATTCCGTATATGCAAATTATCAATTCAATATTTTTATCATCAATATTATAAATGCTCTTCAAAAAAACCAGAAATTAATTTCATTTATATAATTAAAAATGAATATATAAAAAATCTTTAATAAAAACAAATAAAAAGAAAATTAAAAATGATAAAATAAACAATCATTCTTATTTCTTTTTTTGAGCTTTTTTCTGATTCTTCCTTTTCTCAATTTCTTCATAATCATTGCTACTTGGTGAGAATGGATTTGATGCTGAGCTTCCACTTCCATGACTTGAGAAACTTTCAGTTTTAATTAATGGTGATCCAGATTTCCTAGGATCTTTAATATCTTTCTTACTTATTAATATATTACCAGACTTTGAAGATGAAATTTTAGAACTGCTTTCATTGGATATATCTTGCGAAGCTGAATGAACTCCAATTTGTTGGGAAGATCTAATCCTCTTCTTGACTCTAGTTTTTATTCTTCCTCTTGGAGCAGATCCTGGATCTGGCGATTCAGATCGATTGAATTGAGAACTTCTCTGAGAGTTAGTTACACTGTCTTCAAATTCATCATCGAAATCAGAACTTATTGAGGAATCTGGATCTTCATCGATTTCAGTATCAGTTTCGATAATAACATTATTTCTAAAACTAAGATTAGGATTACGCATTGGTCTAAATGCACAGAAATGCTTTGAATTAGTTTTGCGACGCGGCGATCGTTTTTTCGTTATGCTAATGCTGCTAGTACTTGCAGCAAGCTTACTACGCGAAAGTGAACGATTTTTTTTAGATATGTTATAATTTTCATATTCACTCAATTCTGTGAATCCAACAATATTTCTTAAAAAAGAACTTTTAATTTCATCAGCAAACAGTTTTGAAATCTCGACATTTTGCTTGCTTTTTGGGTCGAAGTCAATTACACTACCACCTTCTCCTCCATTTACGATATTTTCATATTCATCTGGTGCAACATTTGTTGAAAAAATTGACGGAATCATGAATATTTCAGTTGGCGGCAAGGGTGGAGCGTTTGTTGGAGGAACTATTCCGTATTTCCCACTTGTTGCAGCATATTCAGCAACCATAGAAGCAACAGGATCCACACTTAAATCGACAGTATTTAATGTAGCAAGAGTAAACAAGGAGGGAACAGGGTCAGAGAATTGCGTTTCACAAAGTAAATTTGATTGTGTACATATTTCGGCAACACTTTCGTCTTCTTCATTATACCTAATATCTTGCGCAACATGAGTAGCAAAATCTTCAGCCAATGTGAGATAAAGCGACATTCTTTGGCGAGGATTACTCATCTTTCTCTTATTATTTAAGAAAGCTTTGAAATGTTTGGTTTCATTATATTCAGGATAATCATTAAAAAGAGAATTTAATGGTTCAAATGCCAGTATTTTGGAATATGTCAACATTTGGCCATAAAACTGCATCATAGTTTTAACATCTGGAAATTGGATATTGTCGATACCAAGCTCAGTAAGAGTTGGAGAGACAGAAACAAAATTTTCAAGGGTTTCAATTGATGCCCGGTCAAATACATTATCTCCTATATTTAAAGCATGAAGACCATTTATATTAATTAATTCTTTCTTCGGAAGACATCCACATATTTCAAGGCCCCAAAGATCTCGTTTTGAAAAGAAGTCAATTAATCTAGATATGCATTCTTCAGAATTACTGTCATACAAATCTTTTTGATTTGCTTGCTTTTTCTTTTTGGGACTCGAAATTTTTTCACTGAAACAATGCGATACGTTAAGATGAATCAATTTTTTATTTGATTGTAATTGAAATGGCGTTTGCGTTTCTAGGAAAGTTAAAAATGATTCAAATGAGCGAACATCAAAGTAATTATTCGAAATATTTAATTCTGTTATGACTGGCAATAATGATTCAGTTGGAAATCGTTCAAAAACTTCACTCCATGTTGAGTCAACTCGACAATGATCCATAATTAATGTCAAAGGAAGACGTCGAAGTCTTCTACATATTGCTGACATAAATGAGACCAGAGCTTCTTCAGTCCACTCGCTATCACCAACATTTAATGATAAAATACTATTCGTTAATAATGTATCTTCATGACCTATTACAGAAGTCGAAGTATTTCTGCGTAATGAAACATGCTGTACGGGCGTATCACATTTGGCTATTTCCATCAAAACATCATTAATATCAATGAAACAGTTATCCAGAGAGAAATTATCTAACTGATCAAGAGCTTTGAGACAACTGATTGAGAGATCAAAGAACGATGAACTGGCGCATTGACATCCAACAAATGCAAGAGATCGCAATGAAGTGAAAAATGTATATGTTTGAAGACATTGAACAAGCAATTGCGAAGTATCATTATCAAAACGGATATCATCAAAAATAATAGTGTCAATTGTATAGTTGACATTTTTGATTGAATTTAAAAATAAGGTAACAAAATTGGATGTACACGATTTAAATCGTATACTATTAAGATGATTAAAAGGCGACTTTCGAATATTGAGTCCTTTAAAACTTGCTTCATCATATTTACATAAATCAACAGAATCGAAATTATTTTGTTGGGAAATAGCCCAATTAAGTGTATGACCTAGATCATTTGAAGAAAATTTTTCTAGAGATATTTTACGAATATGAGATTCAAGTGTAACTGGAAACATAGCTGCTAAAGGCAGAGAAGGATCAATATCAGCTAGATTTAATACAACTCGTGGATCTTCATCATATTTACGATACGTCTCAATTATGTACTTATCAAAAGACGCTTCTCTTGCTACACATGTTGACATGTATCTAAAAAGCAAGAGATTAGGGGGCCTTTTAGTGATGCTTGGAATTTTCTGGTAATTTTGGTTGGCAGATATTTCTTTGAATGAATAAATTTGACCAGGAGTTATATTCCATGCAAGCTTTTTAACTTGAAGAAGGATATTTGTCATTAAAGCAGCGGCATTTGCTAACATAAAATAAAAAGTTTTCTTTTTGAATTTAATCGTGATGCAGTCATTTTGTCCAAGTATAACGTCACCAATATCAAATAAAGAAATAATTTCATTACCTTTACCGATTCGCAAACTTTCTTTGGTAACATAGTAAAAACAAATTTCAGTGACTAATAAATAGCATTTTTTTGGTTTCGATGCATTTTTTTTTTCATCAAACTTATCATCCTCCATTTCTTGGGCTTCACCTGCAAATTGGTTTGTTTCCTCCTTACTGAGTCGAAGATCGAGCAGTTTAGCAATAACTTCCGGCTTTAAAAGTTGATATTCCATTTTTTTTGTAATATTGATTTTGTAAAGAAAAAAGTAAAAAGAGAACGTTTATTCACTTTCGTTGTATCTATAATTTTTTTATTAATATATTTAAAATTTACATGAAAAAAAGCTAATATAATTAATTATCTACAAATATAATTCTAGAATGCCGTACATTACGATAATTCTAAAATGTAAGTAATTGTGCTAACCTCTCAAAAAGTTCAGATTTTAGTATACACATAAGAAAATTATCTTGCTATGGACGTTTTTGCTATAAAAAAAAATAAAAACAAATATAAAACCTCACGTAGTCGGTGCTTTTTGTGGGTCATCTACTTTTTCGTCATCGTCGCTTGGAACTATAATTTTGCCTATTTTTTTTCCTGGTTCCCATCCTTGGCGTCGCAAACAAATTTCTCCAAATCCGCTAATCGGTACACCTTCTTTATAAGCTTGCTCAGTTGGGACTGGAGGCGGTGGCTTAATGTTTTGCTGCTCTTGCTTTAGTCTTCGTAGAAACGGACTCTCTTTGGGAGCTTTATTTTCTATACTTCCTTCGGTCACTTTGATTTTTGGTACAATTTTTTTTTTCTGTATTGGGATATTTATTGGCGTTTTGGGTTGTGTTGGCGTCTGCTTTTTAAAAATAGATGAAACCCCTCTTGTTTTCGGCGCTTCTTTTTTTTGCTTTACTGGAATTTGAAAACTTATATTTGAGTCATTCTCTGAGGACATTTTTACCGACATGTCATATGAAAAATCTATTCGAGGTAATTTAGCTTCTAAGAATAATAACAACAACATTAATTCCAAGAAAATCAACATCATCAATCGGCATAATGTAAAATAGCAAAATAACTAATTAGATTATTAACTTGAGAATTAACATAAGAATCATTATCAATAAAAATAATTTTTAGAATATAACATATAAAAAAAATCGAAAAAGATAATGCTTTAATTTTATAAATTAGTAATAATAATAATAAAAATTAACAAATATTTGTAAAATATAACATCATAAATACATATACAAAAATTAATCAGAATCACCAATTTCAAGAGTTTCCCATTCATTTTCATCATTTCTCTTTCCACGCTCATTAGAAGAGAATTCAACCAATTCCTGCATCTTTTTATTTTGAATTTCATTGTGAATACTAATTTTTAGGATTGAGAAGCAATTCTTTCTTCTTTCATCATCATTTCCAACTTCGCTTTCAAAGACATTCTTGATTGTTTCATTACCAGCTATACGTTGAGTGTCTTGAATCATTCTAATGCAATGCCAAACAATCATTCTTCCATTAATTTGGTCATTTCCAAATTTTTCAATTATCTTTAAAGCCAATCTAAAAACAGAGCAGGCAAAGTGCTTGGCCATTTTCTGAATATCTTGAACAGTTACACCGAAACTGGTCAATGTCTTATCATTGGAGTTCAATGAAGCAATTGTTTTTTCCATTGTTTTGAGGGAAAGTTGAAGGAACCATAAAAATGCACGTGCGTTTTCTAAATCTTTGAATGGAAGTATAAATGCAGCTTTGGCTGTACCTTTACTTAATAATGCAAATGCAAGAATAGGCCTTGTTTTCAAAAAGTGAGCAATAAGATGCATTCCACCTACTCTAAATGAAGAAAGCAGAAAGCGAGGAATTTGTCCAAGGGAGTCTTTTTCTTGTATTCTTGACAAGGCAAGGGTAACAACCATCATCTTGAAGTTAAAGGCAAGATTTTCCATACCAATTACATAGTTACAAACTTGTGTAATAATAGAATGAGTATGCTCGAAAAGTAAAATAAAGAGAGCATTTGAAACATCAATTGTAATCTTACCTTCTTTGAACTTATTAACAATAAAAGTTGCTATGAAGAATGAATAACGATGTAATGACTGTTGGTGAAGATCACTCTTCAATAAATAAGCCAAAGTTTTAGGTGAAAAAACTTCAGGTACGTTATTTTTTCCAAACGCATCAAAACCAAAGGAGGAACTTCCCTTTTGATTTTTGAATGGATCAAACGCCAATTCAAAGCTTGCATTCTCTTCCTTCTTTTCTTGGGCTTGCTTATCATCTTGGTTGGATAAATCACAGCAAAGGGATAAGATACACTCTCTAAGATTGTCCCATTCAGGCCCATCTTTAAGAAGAGCAGAAGAATTAATGAGCATTTGCTTTTCATTTGATCCACTAAAGTTAATAGCAGATTTAATTCCAAGTTCAAGCATTCCTGACGAGATCTGTGCACCACAAAAGTCAAAGGCAGT
Source organism: Tritrichomonas musculus (assembly GCA_039105265.1). Taxonomy (NCBI): domain Eukaryota; phylum Parabasalia; order Tritrichomonadida; family Tritrichomonadidae; genus Tritrichomonas; species Tritrichomonas musculus. The sequence goes on along the minus strand of JAPFFF010000015.1, from coordinate 1,405,865 downwards.
TAAAAGGGCTTCAAAAGCAGCTGTTGCTTGCCAACTTTCGCGTGACATTTTCATTTCAATGACAAAGAATGATACTAGAACATCAACTTCAACAATGTTTTGTTGTGAAATAGTTTGTAACCATACAAAAGCAGGAAGAAGTTCTGCATAAAAAGGGGCTACAAGAGACCTGAAATTATTCATTGCACGCCAATCATCGTTACTTTTCCAAAGCTTCATTGCATCTAATACAATTTGGCTGAAAATTGGAGTCAAAGTGACCAAGAAAGGCTGAATTAAAGATCTAATTTGAGGATATTTCCTTCCTACAGTGCAAAGGTGCGTTGCTAGGGAGTAAAAAGGTGTACTACGTTGCTGACAACCATCTAGACCGTTTAAATAAACAACCAAAATAGCTGAACAATTTTCTGGATCTTTTGACATATTATCTGTGTTAAATGTTAAATAAGTTGAGAGGAAACCACCACTGATTGCCAAATTTAATTGGAATCCAACTTTAACAACTGATGCAAATTGAGAATCATAAAGATCAAGAAGACGACCGTTATTTTCAGCAGTTGGCCTATCTTTGAAAAGTTCAATAACCTTTTGGAGAACAGGAAAAGCTGCTTCTTGAAGTTGGACACTACCAGTTTCATTTGCTCTACAAAGTGAAGATATTATATCATCAAGATTCTCAGTTGATAGATAAAGAGTTTTTCCTAGGATATCGACGATATACATAGAAATGTCAACACATGCACGTTTAACCTCATGTGTTGGCTCAATTGCTAGAGATGTTGAATCAATTAGAGAAGACGTGACAAGAACCCTTCTGACAGTTGATACCCAGAAAGATAGCTTTGATTCATCCATAGTTGATGCAATTGAAACAAGGAAGTTATGAACACGAATATCACCAGTTGACTGTAATAATGTCAAAAGATGAGGAACCAAGGTTTCTATTTCAAAGGCATTGGGATTCAACGTTTCGAATTTCATGTAATCTGAAAATGCAGCACATGCTGCAAGTTGGCAGTTGACTGATGCCCCGTGACTTGATGGAAATGATATTGGGGCATACTGTGTTAAGCTGTGTGAAAAAGCATAAATTGATCTACAACACTCGAAATAAACTTCTTTAGCATACCCAATTGGTGTCATTTCAATAGCTTTCAAAATAAAACGTACGAGTCGGGCTTCTTGTGATGAAGAATCGACAAGTTCGCTGGAAAAAGTTTCGATCAAGGAACGGAAGCAGTCAGAAATTATTTTTAATGTTACTGGTTGAAGTGAGGAAGAACTATTAATTGAGATAAATATATGATTGAATTGGGATGACAAAACAGAATTCATTGCTGATAATTGCATTGAATGCGTCAAAATAACAGATTCAAGAGCATGAACAGCAATAGCTGCTGTTGAATAAGATGCCATTTGTTGATCAAGATACGTGATAGCTTTGATAATAAATTGTTTGGGAACAGTCATATGTGCAAAAATGGCTGATAAAAGTAAACTTCCATGAAGAGGATTTGATTCTGAAACATTTGGTGAATTTGATGCTGCATTTGTATTCATATTTGGTCCCTCAATAAAATCAAAAAGATCAGGAAGAGAAGCTGGATGAGATCGAGCAAATAAACCAAGAACTTCACATATTGGCTGCAATAAATCCTTCTTTGTACTTTTTGACTTAAGAAGTGATATCAGATAATTATGAAGATTTAATGGGAGGAAATTTCGAGTTATTTTAGCCTCACTTAATGAGGCAATAATGAGTATTTTTGTAATATTCATGCTTTTTGGCTCCAAAACCGTAGAAAGTAGAACTTTTCTATCATTTGGTTGAGATGCTGCAACAAGAAGAGGGAATTTTCGAATTACATGACTTAAGAATGGATCAGTTTTGAATTCTTTCTTTTTAACACCGAGAAGTTCGGAAGCAAGTGGCAAAGGCCGCTTAAAGAAAGATTTAACAAGAGGCTGTGATGGCTTTAATTTAAGAACACGATTAAGGACAACTTGTGCAGTTTTAAATGCAAATTCAGAATTAGAATTTGGATTTGCATTTGAATCAAGTTTAGGAATCATTGAACAAAGATTCATTAAGACTGATTTAGGTAAATCTGACGTAACTGTATTACTTTTATTATTATCATCTGTATTATTTATTTTGATACTTTTAAGTTTTAAGGCATAGTCAACAAGCTTTGCATTTTGCGTTAATTTTGAAAATTTTGATCTAAATTGAAAAACAGCTTTTAATAATTTTTTGCTAGGCTGCTTGCATGTTGCTATAATTGTATCAATTGCTTTAGAAACAATTGAAAGTGCAGCATATTGTTTTGGCAAAGTGATTAAAATTGTAAATAAGGAAATAAATAAGGGATTGTTGGGATTAATATTTGGAGTAGTTAAAACTGATTTGATGAATGATTCTAGTAAGGATTTATTTTCATGAATAATACCATCTTTATCTGCGAGATTCGATAAAATAGCTGTAATTACAGCAGTGTTTCCGTAAATACGATTAACAAATTCAGATGATTCATTATTTAAATCGGATAATGAATTTTTCAATGATGAAAGACAAGATGAAACATGCTTGCTAACAAGAAATGGATGTGAACGAGATAATTTTGAAAAAAGATCAACAGCTTCTTTTCGCGATTCTTTGTTTGATGTAACGGCTAATTTTAATGCTATTGTTGCAGCCTCTTTGATACAGTTATCATCCGGAGATAATATTTTTAATAATCTGAGTTGCTTGGGTGATGCTTCCTCTTTTGATATTTCACGAAAATATGTAAATTGTGAATCTCCAGGAAGAAGCGGTATTAATTTCGGAACTGCATCTGGAATAAATATTCGTGCATATTTAAATAACTGTATATGATTTTGGCTTGTTGTTTCAGGTCCAAGACGGTCAATAAAATGCGAAAATGCTTGCAAAATAATTGAAGGAAACATATTAATGATTGATAAACATTGCGTGAAATCATATACTTGATTAAAATGCCTACGATTTGAAGCATCCGACCAATTTTCTACAGATTCCAATTTCTTCATTATTGTTTTTTTAAAAGCTTCATGAGAAATTAAAAATGGCTTGTAAGCACATTTCGCTACAAGAACAGCAACCTCATTTTGAATAAAAGGCTGCTCACCAAAACTATTCAAGCAATTTTTTGTTGCTTCGATAATGCTTTGCAATTGAACACCATCACCTGAAGATGATACATTATTGTTTATAATGTTTTCTGATGCATTATTTATTGATAAACTTCCCTTTCCTTCTAATTGCTGTTGGACTCCTTGCTTCGATGGAGTAGCACTCAATTGAGCGGAAACAGAACATGAGTTTACAAGAGTTCTAAGAAATTTCAATGAAATCATAACTGTATGCTGCTTTACATCACCTGACGAGAGAATCCGTGTTGTAAAATCAAATGCTTGCTGCTGAAATTGACTAACAGCTTTACCACCAACTTTAAATGCAATTCTTAATGCATAAATAGATGCAAATTGAAATTTTGCGCAATTTTTTAATATATGTTCAATAAAACGTGGAAGTTGAGCTTTATTCGTTTCACCAATAAATTTACAAATATATGCTGTAGCAATTATAGTTGACGAATAAGAATTTTGTATGGCAAAATTGATCATATCCCATAATTTTGGCTCTTTGCTTTTCTGATAAAGTTTTAAAAGTTTAGAAGAAATAAATTCAGAACATTGAATACTGAAATTTCCACCATTAATAGTAAATATTGATAATAAAATTTGTTCAATTGTGATTGAATCCTCAATATTACCATCAAAAAAAGAATCTAAATCGATAAGCAATGACATTATTGTTCGTTCAGCATCTGGAATTTTCTTTTTTTCAACAATTTGCTTTATTTGATCTAAAATTGCCTCCATTTTCTTTCCTTAGTCTGATATCTGAATTTTTCTGAAGCTTAACTGAAAATATTAATACTGCATTTTTGTTGCATTTTTAGAGGCAAAAGGATATTTTACTCAATAAATATGACTAGATGCATTTTTACAATAAAATAATTCCGGTGATATTAACAAGAATTCTATTTTAATTGAATTGTTATTACATTCCATTTTCGGCTGTTGATATGAATATGCAATATATATACTTAACGATGAACAAAAGATTTTAAAATCTTTTCTAATTCTCAATAAGTAAAAAATAAATGAAAAACATAAAAATAATCAAATTATTGGATTAAATAAGATGTTTACAAAAATACAAATCAAAAATGGCACTTCATTCATATGAAAAATTTCAAGGGAATTTACCGAGAACATTCATATTGAATTGGAGAAAACTTGTTTTTACATTTTTTCTGAAATATCTAAAATTCTCTAAACGTTCATTATGTCTCTCAATTACTAAAAATCGTTTTTTTCTATGGTGAAATCATTTCTGACAAGTGGGAATGTTAAAACAAAAGCATCATATGAAATCATTATCGATTTTTCTATCTATACCTTTATTACATTAAAGTCATCTCTTTTCTCCGGTGGCGCATTACAAAATCATACAAAATCTTCTTCCAAAGAAAAATTCAATAAAAATATTTTTCTATACATTGAAAATTCAGATATGATTCAAAATTGAATCAAACGTTACCTAAATTTATAAATTTTATGATTACTTCATTTTCTAATAGATGACAATTCCACAGCAAACTTTTGTTTTGCCACCACTGCCAAATCTTCATGTTTACCCAACAAGAAAACGTTATGACAACTTTCTTCCAATTGGCAATTGGACTAAAGAAGAAGATGAATTATTACAAAAATTAATATCCCAAGATTCTTTAAATGTATGCAATGAAAACAATAGAAATAAAAAGAAACAATGGCATCAAATTGCAAATTATTTTAAAGATAAAACCCCACAACAAATAATGAATCATTGGAATAAAGTAATTAATCCAACATTAGTCAAAGGAAATTGGTCTAGAGAAGAAGACCAACTGTTAATTAAATGGGTAAATGAACATGGCGAACGAGGTTGGACAAAAATTGCTGCCCAACTCCCAGGACGAGTTGGAAAACAATGCAGAGAAAGATGGATCAACTGCTTAAATCCATCAATACGAAAGACCGAGTGGACAGAAGATGAAGACAGTATAATTATTAGTATGCAAGAAAAAATTGGAAATAAATGGTCAAAGATAGCTGAAGTTCTACCCGGAAGAAGCGATAATCAAATTAAAAATAGATGGAATTCAACTTTGAAAAGAAGGATTCAAGCTGTTAAAACAGATCAACAAAATATAAATAATCTATCAGGAAATCAAACAGTTCAGAATAATATTGATACAGAAAATATTGATTTTTTCAATTTTGATCAAAGTATTCAAATGGAAAATAAAGGTATTGATGAAATATTTGGCTCTGGAAATTCTTGGTTTGATGAAAGTGAAACAAATAATCAAAATTCTATATTTTCTTCATCTCATGATATTGATCTCATCTTAAATGATGATTCATGGATGGAGAAAGATCGGTAAATTATTATCTATCCTTTATTAGTAAATTGTCTCGAAAATATAAAACATAACTACAATTTTTTGAAATTTGACATGCTATACGACGAAAAAAATGTTTATTCGTGAGATTTATATCAATCTTCAAATTTTTACAAACATATTGACCTATTGAAATGTAGATTTTATTTTCTAATATCATTAAGAATTATTTGCATATGCTTATTTAATCATTTTTCAATATTATATTGATCAAAAATCATAAAAAAGTCAAATAACTAATAAAAAATAGTCAACTATGAGCTTAATCAAAATAATTTTTTTTATAGTTTCATATGACTTCACTTCAAACATTATTTCAACCATATTTAATCGTTTCTTTCAATTATTTAAATAATAAAAATTTATCTCTCATTATTTCAATGTCAAAGACAAAACTCACGTATGAGATTCTTCAGCAACTTCCTAAAGCTGAATTGCACTGCCATCTTGATGGCTTTGTTCGCCCAGAAACCGTTGTTGAGCTCGCAGCTGAACAACACGTTCAATTACCCACAACTGATCTCCAAGAATTGAAAAAGCTCATGACTGCACCAATGGATTGTCCTGATCTCCCAACATACCTCCAGTGTTTCGATATTGTCAATCTCGTAATGCAACAACCATATGCAATCACAAGAATATTCTACGAAGCTTGCGAAGATGCAGTAAAAGATGGAATTTCCTATATAGAACTGCGTTTTGCACCAGCTCAACACACAAAGAAAGGCTATTCATTATCTCAAATTTTACAGGCTGCTATTGATGGTTGTATATTAGCTGAAGATAATTTAGATATAACTCCAAGAATTCTTTGCTGTGCAATGAGACAAATGTCACCTGAAATTAACCAAGAAATTGCAGAAATTTGCTTCAGATACAGATACAGATATGTGGTTGGTTTTGATCTTGCTGGACCCGAATGTGGCTTTCCTCCACAAAAGCATGTTGCTGCATTTAGAACCATTAGGATGAAATCAATCAGTGTCACTATTCACGCAGGTGAAGCTTATGGCCCAGAATCTGTTGATCAAGCAATTGCATGCTCAGCACAACGAATTGGACACGGAACAAAATCTATTGAAGATGAAAAAGTATATAACGAAGTTATTAATAGACGAATTCCACTTGAGATTTGTATGTCATCAAATGTTCAAACAAAAGCAGTCAAAAGAATTGAAGACCATCCTGTAAGGAAAATGTTTGACTCTGGAATCAAGACTTGCATATGTACCGATAATCCAACAGTTTCAGGTATAACATTAACTCATGAATATATGATCCTTCAAGATCAATTTAATTTCACAATAACTGAGATTCTCAAAGCAATCGATTTTGGTTTCAGATCAGCATTTGTATCACAGAATATGCGTAAAAGACTTAGAATCGAAGCTTTTATTAAGTCATACAAAATTCTTCAAAAGAATGGCTACGATGTTTCCCAGCTTCATCAGTTGTCTCTCTATTTCTCTAATATCGGACTCACAATTCCTCCGAAGTTTTCAGTACCCAAACCTAATCCACCTCTTTCGTTAAAAGTCATCGAATTATTACCGAAGTGTGATCTTGATTGCCGATTGGTCGGTAGCGTTCCACTTGACGTCTTATATAAGTTTTACCAAAGTGCTCAAGAAGAGGCTAAAAAAGAACTCCCAGAATTTTCTTCATTTGATGAATTCAAGAAATATATAGTTGAAGAACCACCAGCAAACTTTAATGCCAACGCCAAAAAGATTTCATTTGCATTATTACAAACAGAAGCTAATATCAGAGAAGCAGCTAGAGGAATTCTTAATGAAGCATACACTGACAAAGTTTCGTACATGGAATTCTCATGCTGCCCAATCCTTCATACAAGAAAAGGACTCACCATGGAACAAGTTGTTGACTTCTTGATTGATGAAGTGAATAAATTCTCTCAAAATGGACACAAAGATATGTTGGTCAAAATAGTATTACTTGCAAACATCGCAGTCTTAAGCCCAATCCAAGTTCATGAAATCGCAGAACTGTGTGTTAATTACATGGCAAAGAATGATACAGTTGTTGGATTTATGACATGCTCACGCGAAATTATGGGAGAATACTTCCGCTATTATGAAAAAACCTTCCAATATCTTCGCGCCAATCATGTTCCTGTTACAATTTTCGCTGGTGAAAAAGAGACAGAATCTGTCCATTACGCTTTAGTTTCAGGATATGCAAGACGAATTGCCGGTGGCTTCAAAATTACCCAAAACGAAAATTTACTTAATGAAATTACATCTCATCATATTACAGTTTTAATCACAACAAATTCATATCGAAGTGAAAGCCTGATTAAAAACTGGCACAAGTCACCAGCAAGATTGATGAAAGATCTTGAAGTTCCAATTGGTCTTTGCAGCATCCATCATTCTTATGGTGGAAAATCAAGATCACAAAACCTTTTCCATCTTGCTGAAACATCTGGATTTGATGCAATCGACTTCATAGAAATTGTTGAGGGATCATTTGGTGCAATGAACTGCCCTTACAAAGTTGCTAATGAATTCAAATCGAATTTTATGGATAAAGCAATCGCTATCTTAAAGGATAATGGATACCAATCATTTATCAAGCCAACTTATTTCAGGGATGAATGATTATCAATGAAATATCTTATGTTATAATTTTTTTTATTTATATATTAATTTTAATGAGTTCATTGGAAATTTATTTCAATTAATCATTGATTATTAGTTAAAAGCACGCTTTTACAAAACATAATTTAATAATTTCTATTTATTTTTTAATTTATTTTTTTTTTTTTTAATTTAATCACAACAGTGACCTTTTTGGTAATTAAGCACATTAACTTGACACGATATTTGACATTATTTTATAAAAAAAAAATATTTTCATATGATTGCATATTTTGGATAAAAATAAAAGGACTTTGCTCATTATTAGGCCAAAATCATTTAAGTAATTATCTTTATATCGAGTTATTATTATTTTATATTCATTTATAAATTGTGAAAATATATAAAATTAAAAGCCTTCATTCCTTGAATAAACATCATACATCATTAAATTTCAACATTATAAAATGCATAACTTAATTTATTCACAATAGAAATATAGACAAATTTGTTCTAAATTAAAGTCGGATTCAAAATACTTGGGACAACATTCAATTTTTTTCAATGCTTCTCAGAAAAAAAATCATTCATAATGGGACAAATTAGCCTCACGGATTATGATTTTAACCTATGCGTATTGAAAAAGCTTGTCCCATGCCTTTTGAATCCTACTTTATTTTGATTTCAATTGAAAAAATTTGTTCTCAGAAAAAAAAAAAAAAAAACACTTTTCAATTGAACTGAAATAATACAAAAATAAATATCACTATATAATTAATATTATAGTCCATATCATGAACAAAAAGCAACTTTATATTTTTAATATGCTTATATTCAATACAATTATTCATTGAAAAGTCACTATTTTGGAACCCTTTTCATCATAATTACTATACTTTTCTTCACAAATTGAACCATTCCGATTCAAAAATTAATTATCTATACAAATTATATAATAATTTCTTTAGTGTTTATCATATTATTGAAAGAAAATAATATCTCTATGCTTTTAGACTATATATATGCTACCAATTAAAAATATGTAAAAAAAAAATAAGCTTTCAAGAAAAATGCGTATCAACGACATAGATAAAAAGAACAATTTTATATCATTGAATAGTAAGTATTTTAAATAAAAAAACATATAAATAAGAATTAATATATTAATAATCATATAAAATATAATAAGAAAACTTCTATTTTAATTATTCTGCCTTTTTTTTTTATGTTCGCATTCAATTTGATAAATTGACCTCCTGGTCAGAATTGTTTGAAAATTCGACCGGATCTTTTCAAAAAGTTTTATAACAAAATACAAATATTTATTTTTGTAGAAATAGCAGCTCATTTATTTAAATTGTAAAAATGACAACAATTGTTGCTAATTATTTTTCACCTAATTGCTCATTAATCAATTCAAAATGCAGAAGAAAATTCACTCCACAAGAAGATGAAAACTTAAAGTATTTAATAGCTCATTTTGGTTCAAACAATTGGGTCAAAATTGCAAAATTAATGCCAGGAAGAAATGCAAAACAATGCAGAGACAGATTTTGCAATTACCTTTCAGTGTATCATAAAAAAGAACCATGGGAGCCTGAAGAAGATGAAATTTTATTGAATCTTTTATCTTTAATCGGCACAAAATGGGTGGAAATATCACGAAGAATTCCAGGAAGATCAGGAAATGATGTTAAGAACAGATGGTATAAACATTTAAGCAAAAATCATCAAAATCTCAAGAAATCATACCATGTTTCGACTAAGAATATAGAAAATGAAAAGAAATCGACACCAATTGAAACAAGTCCTGTTGAACCTCCAGTAACCATTGAAAAACCTTGGGAACAATATTCAATACCTGCATTATTAATTTAGGCATATATTTCGATATCTCATATTTATATTTATAATCAATGTTTATAGAATGATAATTAAATAATTTCATGCAAAATGCACTTGTTCTTTATATATTCGATTTTTAATGCGTTGTTAAAATTTCAATGGTTTCGATATTAGGTGTTCTATAGAAAAAATTCTGAATTTTTTATCAAAAATAATTCAATTAAAAAGGTGATTGATACTTTTCAAAAGGCGAAACATTGAAAATATATCAAATTTCTTTTGAATCTTTTTTTTTTTTTTTTTTTTTTTTTCATTTTAATGACGATAAAAAAATAAAATCTTTTGCAAAATTATTATTTATCAAATAGATATATAAAATAAATCAACATCATCATTCATCTAACAAAATTGTGCTTAACACAATTTCTCAAAATTTTAATATAAAATGCTTTAATGAATCAACCAATTAAACCATTGCTATTTTATATTGATGCTTTTTATTGAATAAATATCATCTTTCAAATTTTGTTTAAATGATATTAGAAAAAAATATTTAAATTAAAACTGAACCCCAAAAACCAAATATCATTTCCTTTACATATTAATATTAAAGAAATATGTTTTTGTGTAACGACATTAGATTTAAAAATTCAAAGATTTTAAAACTTCTTTCAAATTTTTCTCGATACATTTAGGGTTCCAAATCATATCATTATATTGAATATCAAACAAATGTCACTTGCTTTTAGTGTCGCTTATAAAGATCCACAATTACATAAAATTGGGAGAACTAATTCTGTAAATATAATGAATCACTTGACTTTTTTTTTTCTTTTAAATCGTTTAAATCTTTCTAAATCCAAACAACAAATGTTAGTAATACTTTCAATGTTAGCATTAAAAAAAAAAAAAAAAAGAGATTTGAAATAATTTCAATTATATAATGATAATAACAATTATAATTACCAAAACATCCAAACTATATACTTTACCATAATTATTGATAAAAATTCATTTATTATATATATTTTTTGATAAAAAAGAAAGAGAGAATCAATGTTCTTCATCAATGACACTTTCATGGTCAAATTAATGTCAAAAAAGGTTAATTTAAAAAGTTTACACAAAATTAAAATAATAACCTAATTAATGAATCAACAACTAAAAAAAAGATATGATTTATTATATACAAACAACATGCCATTCAACACTCACCACCAAGAAATCCACTTTGGCGGCATTTTTATCAAGTTTGCTGCATTCGTTGCCTCGGCAATCAGCTTGTTTATGTCGCTCTGAATGGAGGACTTCTCGCCGTCGATTCTGCTGTAGAGAAGGTTGATCTCGTCATCGTTCGTGACAACCTGGCCGTCTGCGTCATCTGCGCTGCCCGGCTCTTCCTTCTCGGGCATGAAGCGCTCGATGAAGGCGCGCGGGAGTGTCTTCTTCTTCCCCATGCAGTGCTGCAGGAAGAACTGCAGGCACGGCGCAAACAGGCCCTTCTGCCTCCTCAGGCTCTGCAGGCTCGCCTCCATTGCGCTGACGAACGGTCCACTCACAACAAAAGACTCATCGCTTCCTGACACTGCCGACAAAATGCTTCCACCCTTCAGTGCCTGCACAACCGAATTCTTACCAACCAAAATGCTCGCGCTGCCATCATCACCAACGCCAAGACCATCACTATTATTAGCATCATCATTATTAATGTTATCACTATTAATGTTATTGTTATTGCTATTGTTATCATTATTAATGCTATTGTTATCATTGTTGTTATAAATGTTATTATTATTATTGTTGTTGTTATCATTGTTATTGTTGTTGTTATCATTGTTATTGTTGTTGTTATTATTATTATTGTTGTTGTTATCATTGTTATTGTTGTTGTTATCATTGTTATTCTTATTGTTATCATTGTTATTGTTGTTGTTGGCGGTGGAACTGTTGCTTTGCGCTAGTTTGGGCTTGGCTGAGTTTATGACTGTGCAGCAGCTTCCGAGGGCTCCAGCGATCATTTTTGTGAGTCTGAACGGGACTGGCTGCGGCCTTCCGCATGCAATGTAGGCTGTGTAGGACACGTTTGCAGTCAGCTTGTCGAAGGCGATTGCGTAAGGCGACATGCTGACGCCTCCCATTATGTACGATAGGAACGATAGCGCGCCGAAAGACCTTGCGAAAGCCGATGATCTCTGTATCCACGACATTGCGTTCTTCGATGTTACTACGATTGCCTTTGCGATGACTCTTTGGTCCTGCTGTTCCTGCAGCTCCCTGAACTTTTTGATGCGATCAAAACGGTTATAAAAGTCAGAATTACTTGAACTTTTTGTGAGCTTCGACGATGGCGCCCACTCGTCATTTTCACCAGCCAATCCCGGCTGAACAGGTCCATCGATATCGGTACTATTTGCCCTATAAAACCGCCTCTTAACGTCCTTAGTCAAAAAGTTTCCTTTTGAATTTGTTTGAATGTTCTTCATGTAGCTGACGGTCTCGTACGAGAGCGCGCTCTCCTTTGCGGCGTGCGACGCGCTGTAGTAAGAGATAATCAGGTCGTAGAGCGAGATGTGGCCCTTCATCTGGTCAACCAAGAAGACTTCGGGCGACAATTCAATGATTTTCCGACTTGTCAAGTTCGTCGCCATCGTGACTGTTGAGCAGATAAGATCCATGAATTGCTCGCTTATTTTGACCTTGCTTGCAATGCTTGTGTCAAGTGATGTGATGTCATTAAAATGTTCGTTATAATAGTTGTTGCAACTTTCAAGTGTGAAGTTGTACTTCTTCCCATTCATGCCGATAAAAGTGACTTTAAAACCGTTTTCTTGCTTCTGTAAACAATTGTAGACTCGGCCAAGCTTAACGTCTTTTAGTCCAGGAATGTTGATGATCCAATCGTTCTTCTTCTCAATCTCTTCGTCAAAGGACGACATCGGAATCACACGGAGAGACGCCTGCTTCTTCGCCATCTGCGAGAGAAGCAAGTTGGCGCTTTCTGGATCAAATTCGCCATTGGAATCAATGAAAGTCAGCGTGCCAAAATCAGAAGATGAACTCAAATAGAAACTCGAATTCAAAATCAAATTCAAGTTTTCTTTATCTTTGCCTTTCGTTGCTTGAATGCTCTCGTGCCTCGTGCTCGCTTCCAGATGAGAAATCATGCTGACAAGCGTCTCTCGATACGTAATCAAGAACTCTTTGTTGTACTTCGAAATGGAGACGTAATCATTGACATCCAACGTGTGCTTCAATTTCAGAATTGTCTTGATTGCTTCTTCTTTGTTTCCTTCACGCGAAAGGTCAGAAGCCCTTCTCAATGCACTGATCCACTTTTCGTAAAGGTTATTCGAAATGTTTGTCAATTTTTTAGAGATTTGAATCATTTGTGATGATATCGTTGGATTCGAACTTTGAAGCTGCAAAATCAAGTCTTTAACGCAAGGAATATGAATGTTATTAATCAAGTTGTACGTGATTAATTGAGGACAACTTGTGCATAAGAAAGATAGAATTTCTTTGCAGCAGCTTTTAACATTTTCACTTTTGTGATTGAGAAGTAAAATGGTCGTATATTTGGCAGATTGAAAGACGTCGTAATTGACCTCTGAAATTTGACAAAGAATTGAATCTAATGAAATGTCAAAGTTGGCAAGAAGGACAAGCATAATGTGGAATTGAATTGATGTTAATTTATCTTTCTGATCAGATAGCAATTCAATTACTTTGCTTGCATATTTTGAATCATTGTTCACATAAGCAAGAAGGATGTTGCATTTAATCATCGTCTTTATGTTGCTGTTTGCCTTCTGAAGATATTCAAATGACTTGTCTAAATCATCAGGCTTCTTAGCATGCACGTAAATCTTCTTGCCAATGTAATCATCAATCATTTTCATCAAGAACGAATCATTTGTTCTTTGATAAATAATTTTTGCTTGATTAATTGAATCATTGTCAACTTCTTCTTTATTTCCATTCAAATTTGATTGAATGTAACAAAGAGTGGCAAATTGATATTGGTCACTTTTTGTGTCAGGGAAAAATAGGGTCATCATCTTTGGTATCAATGGCGCATATTGACCTTTGGAAGTTGATTCAAGGATTCGAAAAGCAAAACTTTCAAGTCCTTCTTTATCGTTCTGAATCAAAGAAAAAATTTTGTAAAGTTCCTTTTGATAAACTGGATTTGTTTTTAGGTATTTAAGACGAGTGTGCCAGACATGACTTGACTTATGCAAAGCAGAGATACTATTAATATTAGACAAAGAAGGACAATTAAAATTATTACTTCTAATTAAAGTAATAATGTGATTCAATTCATACAATTGCTGTGCTCTAAACAACAACTTGTTGACTTCATCAATGTTGCTATTTTTAGATTCAGCTGAGATTGAAGCACTCGCATATCTCCAGCCAAGATGGACGTATTCATAAGCTTGAGGAATGTGATTTTCTCTTAAGTTTAAGATAGCTTTTTCAATGCATTCTTGGACTGAATAAACACAAGATAAATTGAATGAATTCAATTTATCAGTGCTAGAAATCGAATCATGATTCAAGTATGATCGAGCTATCCAAAAATATTGAGCTACACAACTTTGGTCGAATACTTGCATGCTCTTGAATTTGTCACTAAGTTTTAATATCGATTCCCAATCATCAAGAGCTGAATAACAAACAATTCGATCAATTACAAATCGATTTGGATCTTCTTTTTTCTCGTCAAATTGATGAAGTGCGAGTTCCCATTCATTCAACTTCATCCAAGTTTCATGATTCATCACGTCTTTGTTTTGTAATGCAATTGAATGGGCATCGTCAGTTCGACCAACGGTTTGATTCAAACAAATTAAAGAACGTTTAAAATCATCCGTTAATTCATTACTTGGATTGTAAATCAAATAAGTTTCAAGGAAAAATAAAGCTTTGTCATAAAGACGTGCTTTCTCACATTTCTTCGCAACAAGAAGAATATCCACACCTAAATCAATCTCACACAAAATTGAAAACTCAATCAAATTAGCAAAAATAATTAAAACAAAATCTTGTAACTTATCATAATTAAAAATAGTTTCTAGTTTCATTGCTATTTCTTTTTGGGTCAGAATTTCTAAATTATTCCATATTTTAATAAAGGCGAATTCGAAGGTGAATTCGGGCTGTTGTTGGAGGTTGTTTATCGCTTTCAAAATGTCAGACATTGATGGTGGAAAAAGAAGTTTGTTTAGATCTGAGAACCACTTCGTTATGCCTGCATCTTCGGCACGAATGATCTTGTTTATATCGAGATGATTGATCATCTTGTTAACGTTCAAATTGAACTGGTGAATCCTTTCAATTGTCTTGGCAGAAGGTGTATCTGATTGGAGACGACCAACTGGCGCATTTTTATTTTTATTAGAATTGTAAGATGCAGCGGATGTAATTTTTTCAATTGATTGTGATCGTGTCACTGAATTCACTTCATTCATGAGGTAGTTTGCAATGTCTTTAAACCGCTGCTGTGGCCTCAATAAGATCATGCTGATGCACCTCTTGATGAACGATAGATGGTTCTCGATCTTGCAGTGGTGAAGCATGAACTTGATCGCTTCGAGCGACAATTCTTGGATGCTTGAAGAGTAACTTTGACTCAAGAATTCAGCAATGCCCGAAATGATTGTTGACAAGTAAGAAGGCGAAACTTTTGCAATTGTTTTAAGCAATTCAAAAATTTCAGAGGCATATATTTGTGACTTGGTCGGAATTTTCAATAGAATAAACGCTTCACTAATGATCGGATTCATTATCACTTCACATTGGCCAATTGTTGCAATGACCAATGATCGGAAGACTTCAGAGGCTTCCTTTGTCATGATCCCTGATGATTGCCAGTCTCTCTGGATGGACTTATATATTGTGCTGGCTTTTTCCATCATTAAATGGCCGCCCAATTCAATGATCCGCCTCAAATATTGAAAGAAAATTGGAGGACGCTCCGTTGAGTCATGGATGAACTTGAGATAAGTGCTGAAAAAAGGCTCCAAATAACGAGTGATCATTTCTGGCTGAAGCCTGAAAACAAGCGTGATTATACAGACGATGTTTTCACGGTTCTTCTCAATATTTGTAGATTTGAATTGGTCATTCAAAAAGTGGATCAAATTTGAGACAAAGTAATACTTGAGCACTTTTTGATTGGTCAGTGAATTCCTAAAGAAAAATGGCGAATTAACCGTCGGCCTCCCTTGAAATTGATTGATTCCAATCGAGCCGATGACTTTCATTGCTTTAATGACAAGTTTCTTATATTTGCTCTTCAAAATAATTTCAATCAAAACCGATACAATATTAGGCATTATTTTAATAACGGCGGCGATTTTTCCGAGGTTTTTCAAGGACTTCAAAACGTGAATTTTCGTTCTTGGATGAACCGGACAGGTCAATATTTTGATATAAACCTCCAAAATTGGCCTTATTTGTATCAAATCGGGACAAATTCGATACAACTTGCCAAGACTTTTCACCAACGACTCATCCATGTCTCGAAACATTGCCGAGTTCATGAGAACAAGGGATGCTTCACTTTTTAAGAGCATTGAGAACCGATGATCAAGGATGTTTATAAACTTCTCAAAAATCGCCTCGGCATAGATGTTTAGCCACGGCGTTGCTGCCACCAGAAGCTTAGGGAAGACGATCCACATTGAAATGGTTTCAGATGTCAAGCATTCTTTTTCTGAAGTTATTTGTTTCAACGACGATAGAAGGATGTTTCTGACAATCGTTCCAGTAACCGCCGGCAAAGATGAGAATATAAACAGCGCTTCCTTTCTAACCTCAGGTGACTCGTCGTATGCAAAGCGACTGAAGATCGGGAAGACGTCAGGCTGCGACAGAAGTTTGTACGTCATCAGCTTGAACGCACGAATTGAATTTAAACGTACTTGTCGAGACGTATCGTCAAGCGCAAATTTGACAATTTTAATGATCGTGTTCAAGGGAATCTTATCCGGCATGCTGGTGAACAAATGGATCGACGTTTCGGCAATCTTCTCGCGAACTTGGATGTCTTTGTTCGTGACCAACGTCATGATTAACGAGTTCAATTCAAGAGCGTCATCGAGATCACGAATCGGAATCTGAATCAAGGCCAAAAGTGCAATATTTAACCTCGCCGTGTTCGGCGATTGTGAGATGAGCTCTTGGCGAATAACGTACATGATCTGGTTCATGAAATAAATGTAATTTTGGGTCCATTTGGGTCTCTTGCTATTCAATGCACTCAAAATTGTGTAGATTGGAATTGGAACGTTTGATTTCGACATCATCTTGGTCATAAATGAGAGATATTGAACAATGTTCGTTCGTGTGGGAAGTGAGGCTATTGCAGTGACGATCATATTGTACACAAAAAGTGGACCATCTTGGACTTTTAGTAAATGCGATAATCGCTTTAGAAATGGCTCCGAGATTTCATCTAAATAATCAGGAAAACTTAAAATAAATTTTTCAAAGATTTGTAGGGTGCCCGTTGGTTGCTCTTTGGACCATTCAAAAAGTACATTGATGATTTCATCATATAATTTCTTCTCAACTTTAATTACATTAAACTTGTATAATCTTAATATCGTTTCAATTGAGTAAAGAACAATTTCGAAGTTTTTGTCTTTTAATAATGCAACACATTTACCAAATAGAATATTTTCGGCTATTTTCTTAGAGAAGTATGGCTTTAATTTTAATAAAACATTCAGTAATTGAAAGAAGATAATGATTTTCTCAGGCTGCCATGAGTCTAAGAAATTTTTGGAGGTTGTAGATATTAAAAGATCTTGAAGTTCAAGTAAAAAACTAGATCCAACTGAAGATGATTCAGAAGTAAATAAAGAATATAAGACATTAATCAATAATTCACAAATAACTCTATCTCCACTTTGTAAATTTTCTAAAATTATCAATTCAAAATTGCTTAACGTATAAAATATTTCTGGAATCGTTTTGGCAAGCTCACTCCAAATCACTGCAGCAGCATATCGAACATCTGGAGGATTGTCAACTTTAAGATCATTGAAACACTTTGTAACAAGATTATGAAGGAAAAGATCTTTGCTATCTCCTATGATCAGTGCTAGGTTACCTACAACCATAGCTCCAATATGTAATATAGGTTTGTATCCTGGAGTTAAAAGAGGCTCAACCACTTTTTTGTATTGTGAAATGTACTCATCAATTGGGAATAAATCAAATAATGAAGAGAGACAAACTGCTGCGGCGTATCTTTTACGTTTGTCATCAGACTTTGCATCTGACTCTATTTTGAGTAAAAATCCATTTAAAAATGGTGGAACAAATTGTAGCGATAAATTGCGAAAAATTGAAATAATGTATTCAGTCAAATTTTTTACGTTTGCTGAAAAATCTGAGCTTTTGATAGATTCTTGAGCTGGATAGGCATACTCTGCAATGTTGACGATTAACTCATCCATATGATTGAAAGCCCAAATATCCACACAATTTTCTATTGCTATTGAATTTTCTTTATTGAAATAATCTACAAAATAAAATTTTAAAAATGACTGGGAAATTACCTGTTCAATTTAATGATGGATCTAAAACAAAGACTGCCTTCATGCAAGTAGCTCAAGATAAAGGCCCTGCAAAAATTAAAATCTTTGAAAGCGATTCTTCAAAGAGACCTAAAAATGAAATAGAGCTAACTGAATCTTATACAGAATTTTCTCCTCAAGATCCTAATCGTAAAACACTACTTATATTAACCGCTACACAAAATTATAATATAATTTTTAACAATTCTACAGAAGCCGAAGAATATCTTAAGATTTTTAATAGTAAATCAAATATCTGTCAGGATGCAAGTTCTGTCAAAGCTTTAGATGATCAAATTCTTGAAATTTGGCCTTTTCCACAAAATGATTTGTTTTTCTAATTTTTTATTTGTTCAAGGAATTATTTTACCCATGATTTTAAGTAATATCTATCATATAATATGTTTTTTAGTAATTTGTTAAAATTATGGTCATACTTTGTTAAATGGATCTGATATTTTAAATTATAATCAATGCGGATACCTCATCAAAAAAGAAATAGGAGTATATGGACTTATACAAAAAAAAAAAAAAAAAAAAAAAAAAAAGGATTTATTTATATGATTTCATGAAAATGGAGTTTCTTTATAAAATACCTGAAATGTTAATTAAATTTTTTTTTTTTTGATGTTCAAAATTTTTGATGTACTTCAGTATAGAAAAATGACATTTTAATAACAACATTATATAACATGTTTGCATCTTTTCCATTCGCACCTAGAACAACTCAAATGGGTAAAGAATATGACCTAAATCTTGATTTACAAATGATTGAAGTTAACAATTCAAATTCTTTTATAATACCTCAAAATGCGTCATCAATCAATTATTTAAATTGTAATGAACCAATAAAATTCAATTTAGACAATGATAATGCTACTGATGAACCTAATCTAGATTTCCAAAGTGATTTCTTTAATGATATCCAAAGAACCAGTCATAAAAAACTTTCTAACATAGATCAAAATTACTGTATACAATCAAATATGTCAACAAATTTTAGTGATCTTAATCTAATTGAAGAAAATTTTCCGAATTTATTACCTAATATAACAATTGAATTCCAACAATATATGCTAGAAAAAGCATACTATTGGAACTTTGACTTTGCTAACAATGTTCAATTGGGAGAAATATTCGTTAAAAATAAATCTATTATCGAAGAAGAGTTACATTTGCAGAAAGAAAATCCAATATACAGTTCACCAATATCTTCTATATCATACATTGAAGAAAATTGTTTCGATAGTTGCAATGAAGATTTCAATTCTATCTCAAATTTCAATATTCCTGAAACAAAAAAAAATTTCGAATTGGAAGTAAAACCGACAATTGATATTCTGCTAAAATCAATACATTTTCTTATTTTACCTACTCAACACCCACCAAAACATAATGATATTTCACAACCAACAGAAAATCAATTACAAAGTAATGAGCCCAAAACAATAACTCCTGAAGCCAAAAAATCCAAAATCGAATTACCAAATAATTCGCTGAAAGTCAAATGCTCAAAAAATAATCAAGAAAATAAACCTGAAAAGTCAAATAGCACCATTTCTAGAAGCAGACTCTTTCCAAAAGCTTCAAAATCTGTTACTCCAATTAAAAATTCAACAGATACAAGAAAAGCTCTCATCATTGATGAAAGGCTCATATCTTTACCTGGTTTTCAGCAAGCTTTTGCAGATTATCGTGTCATATTTAGATCATTAAAGTCATGCGATATTGAAATCAATATACATACTTGCGTTATCTTACGCCCTTTAGTTGATCCATATGATAATATGTCCAAAAAGACGAAAAAAAATTTTAATGTGAACAGAAGTCAGCTAGTACAAGCTCTTACACTATTTGAAAGAGTTTTTATTGTCATTGCAATGGAAGGTGAAATGGTCCAGTACCAAAATATTTCAAAAGACATATTAAAACTGATTTCAAATATCTACGGAAATCAAATTTCTGTGAGAATTAGACAATTTCCAACATATAAGTCTGCTTTCAACTTTATTCACTCATTAGTTGACGATTCGCAGATATTTCTAAGAGACTGTGAGTCTCTTCATGAACATTTGCTCTCTCTCTTTCCTACCATTTCCAAATCTTTAGCTCAAGCTATTTTAAGAAAAGGAAATCCAATAACAGACTGCTCTATTATTCTTGACGAATTTCCACAGATGAATATCATTCCTTTTAAACATGTCTTAGATACTCTTTCAATTCTTTATCAAAAAAACAAAAAGAAAAAGCAGATCATAGAAAATGATGCAGATGATGAAGATAGACTATCTCATTTTGTAGAATCAAATCCTCAACCATTATTTGCTCCAAGTAACAAGAAAATCAGTGCACCTCTTCCATCTTCAATATTTATTAAAAATGATTAAATTTTTTTTTCCCCTTTCTTTTTTAAATTTTTTAACTGCTCATATCTTTTAATTAAAACTGAAGTGTCAGGATTTCATATGCTATATAATAATAGTGAATCAAATATTGGTATTATAATTTCTATTTTTTGAACAGAAATTATTCTTTCAAAGTAATACATGTTGAGAAAATATCTTCTTTGTTGAAAAAAAAAAAAAAATAATTAATGTTATGTTTATGGTAAAATAAAGACTTTTTTTTGATGATGATAAATTCATTCAAAATTTTGAATAAAGTTTCTCAAATTTTAAATTGATAAAAATATACAAAAGATTTCTTGCATGCCCATTGATGTAGAGCAGTTAAAGTCTTGCTTAGAAATAATGAATAAGATAAAAGGGCATAAAATATCAGAAATGTTTTTTCAACCTTTGGATAAAATGAATGATGTATTGCCATCAAATTATGTTACTAAAATAGTTAAATTAATTGATCTTTCTACAATATGTGATAATTTACAGAATGGTACATATAAAACAATCAAAGAATGGAAGAATGATGTTAATATTGTATGGAAAAATGTTTATCAATTATTTCCACCAGAAGATTTTCACTACAAAATTGCGAAAGAGCTTCAAGAAATGTTTAACAAACTTACGAAATTTAAATCCGAAAAAAAGCAATTAGAATGGGAAGGAGAAATGTCTGATCTAGATTCAAAATTCAAATCATTTTTAACAAACGAAGGAATTTCAAATAACAATTCATCAACAAAAGAAGAACAACCACACTCGTCAATAATCTCGCCAATTTACATCCCGTCATCCACCACAAAGCCGTACAAATTCAAGAAAAATTTAGTTGAAGGCGTGATTGAAAAACGGTTATACCAATTCATCATAATGGTCAAATATAACGGCCAATCTTATAAATGCCATTGTCCAACCACTGGCAGGATTGGATCCTTCGCGTTAGAAGGACGACCATGCCTTCTTTCTCCCAGTTCTGATTCAAACCGAAAAACCGCTTTTACGGTTGAAGCGGTTTCTTTAGACAAGCCAAGTGAAGCTAACAAAAAGTGGATCGGCATCAATCAAAATGAAGTGAACCGTTATGTCGAGCATTTCTTAAAAGAAGGAGCTTTTTCAAATATGATTTCTGAGAGCTCTGAAATTTTGAGAGAACAGACGTTAGGAAATTCAAAGCTCGACTTTTTGATAGGATCTACTTATTTAGAGGTAAAAACGCCATTACAGCAAATTCAGTTGGATGTTCCTGATTACGTGACCGTTAAGAAAAAAAGCACCCCTTTCTCATCAACAGATCGAATGATAAAGCACATAAACGAGCTCGGTAATAGCTTGAAAAATCATCAGCGGGCGATTCTCCTCCTGTGCTTTATTTACGACAATCCGATGTTTGAAGTTATCGAAAAGAGCACAAATTATGAAAAGGTAAAAAAAAACGTTGATAATAATCTTGAAAAAGGCGTCGAATGCTGGCAGGCAAATTTCAAAATAGGAAAAACAAACGTTGATTTGGAAAAGTATTTCCAAATACAAATAAAGTAATAAAATTGCATATCTATGCTTGAAGTGCAGTTCAATAATTTTTTTATATCACGGATGGCATTTGAAACAAATGATCATTTCATCAATGATTTCACTAAAATAACTGAAAATCAAGCTTTTCATATGAAATTATATGTAAATGAAAGTATTTAGAAGTATCTAATCTTAATGATTAGAAAATGAGGTATTGGCAAAAAAAAAAACATTATTTGTTAGAATGGAAAATGAGGTTTCAAATGTGAACGGTCATGCTTAATTCACTCTCAAAAAATAATTTTTTTTCTTGAAAAAATAAAAAAGATTATTTTTTTTCTGATATGTTATTAAAAAAAAAAGATTAGTTTTGATATTCAAAAAAAGTACTATGAATGATATTGTGATTACTTTATTGAAATTAACTACTTCTTGGTTACTGGAATAACAATTGCGATAATAATAACGATAACAAGAAGCACAACACCACATATGACAAATATCCACATGCATTTTCTTGACTTCTTTTGATCTTTCTTGGCAATTTCGAGTTGTTTGACACCTCTTTGAACATAATCTTTAGCTTGAGAAATGTTTGCTCCAATATTATCTACTTGACGTCCCTGATCGTGAACTATAATCGAAAATTGAATGAACAAATCAAGAATATCGTTTAATCTCTCTTCAATTTCTAAAATATCTTGGTGACGTGATGCAATAGAATTGTAAATATTAGCCACTTGTTGTGCTTGTGCACTTCCAGCAATTTGAAACATATTTTGATTTAATGCTTCTGGATTATTTTGAATAATTTCTTCTGCTCGTTCTTCATCAATATCCGTAGCACCTGCAATCTTAAGTCTACGAACAACTTGTGCTGAAAACTTCTTCTTGATTTCAGATTGAATAGATTGGAAATTGTTAATAACTTGACCGAATTTTGTGTTTAAAAGATGGAAATGATTTTGCATAAGACGAACATCTCCGGAGTCTGGATTTTCTTTCTCCTCTTGTTCAATAACGCCTTTCAACTCTTCTAGGTCTTGTCTAATTGAATTTCCGCTGCTTCCGATTTCTGACATTTTTGCATTTAATTGATTTCTATATTCAGTAACTTGATCTTGATCTGTGCAACTTTGAATATCTTCATCCAATTGGGTAATTTCACCAACAGCGTAATCGATTTCAGTAATTTTTGATTCAATCCTACTTTGCTTTTCCCAGAATGGTTTGTATGGATCTTCATCTGCATTTAATGGTGGAAGTGGAGCAGGTTGAATTCCTGGTGTATGCGAACGAAGAGTTTCAAGTACGTCAACCATTTGTGAAAAAAATCTAATTTATTCAAAAACTTATCATATTTGTGAGAAATCCCAATTTCTTTTTCAAAACGTTATCTTTTTACGTTTTTCAAAAAGTAGCTTTATTTTAAAAAGTTTAACTCGATTTTTTGATGCTAATATTTGGCCTAAACCGTTTTTTCATTTTTAAAATATAAGTATCTTTTTATGATTATTTATTTTCTTTATTCTAATCATAATTAAAATCTATTAATTTAAATTTTAAAGGTAAATAATACAATAAATCATTATTTTATTTATTAATTAAAAAATTTAAAATTCAAGCATCGCATATGGGTATTATTTATAATTTTATAATGATTAATTCTAAAATCTTATTTCATATTTTAATTTTAAATTAACAAAAATGATTATTTTATTGAGATATTTATATATTTAATTTATCTAGCAAATTTTCAATAAAAATTTTAAAATGGAAGATATACCTTCAGAATTTTGGCCTTATGCTTCTTTTATAATAGCAGCTGAAACAGTTAAACAATATAATCCAATTGCAGCTCAAGTTTTGACTCAAGTTTTTGTGGATATATGCCAGGATTATATTCAAACTACAACTAGCAAGAAAGCACAAGAATTTTTAACAAATCTTTCGAATAACTTGCCTGAATTTCCTCGTGATGGCCCTGATGAAACAAAATTGCTAGCTGATGATTTATATGATTCAATCTGCTCTTCCTTACGATCTGGAAAGCTTAATACGCACATTGCACAGCAATTTTGGCTTTGTGGTATATTGTATTCAGTTCTCGCTGGCGACGAATCAGAAAAAAGAGAAAGAATTTGTAAAATTACAGCTGCCAGATTGAAAATGATTCTTGCAAAAGCAGAAATAAAGAAAGCTCCACCAGCTAGATCGCAATCAAATAAGGATTCAAGCAATAAAAGTGGGAATAATAAAATGAAACCACCTAGTCCTGCAAACGGCGCAGATGAAGTTAGCTTTTCAAATCTAGTTGCTAGTACAAAGCCGAATGCCAAATTAAAACAAAAGCCAGCTTCAACAGCAAATAAATCACCAATGCAACAATTTAGTGCATCTATGAAACCTAGTAAAGCCACGCGCCCTCCAGCATCTTCAAGTGCACCGCCTACATATGAATCAGTTATGTCGCATTATCGTGAAAAGAAAGCTATAGAATACCTTAAATCGATTGGAGTGAATATCCCTTCATCTATACCAAAATTAAACGATAATTTCAGACCGTCAATTGCGCAAAATTTGGATCTAAGTTTAAGTTGCTTAGCTCAAAATGATACAAAGCAAGCTAAATTGTTTCTTCAAAAAGCGCAAAAGTCATGGAGAGCAGGAAATACATAATAAATAATATATGTTTATTAATAAGCATTTTCATCTTTTTGTAAATAGTCAATAAAAGGCCAATATTTTGGCCTTACCGATTATAGATTTTGAGTTTTAATGCCTGGAGAAAAGCTGAAATATTCAAAGCATCCGCAAAAATTTGAGAGTACAGATCCAAAACTACAAAAAGAGTGGGAAGATCTAAAAGAAGTTCTCTGTGATAATGAATATATGATTAGATATAAAATAATGGTTGGGCAACCGATTAATTTTTCAACAGTTTGGAACATTTTATCAACTATCCATACAGATACGTCCAATATTTATTCGCATCTTATAGCTGGAGTGTTTTTTGTATATAGGAGCATAAATAAAGATTTTCGATTTGCTCTTGTTCATCTTCTTTGTGCGCTTACGTTTTTTATGTCATCTTTTTACCACACTTTTCGAAACTATAGCCGCAAGCTATATGATATAATGCTTGTTCTTGATGTCAATGGAATTAATATTCAAATATTTGCTTACTTATTTACGGATACTATGAATTTCTTTGGCAATTCGAGGCCTGATTTAATGAAGAATTATTTAATTTTATTTGGATTTTTATTATTTATTTCTATGATTTCAGTTCCGTTCATATTGCATTATAAAATATATTGGCTTCGAACTTTTACATTCATTGTTTTTTCATTTCTTTGCTTACCTCTAGTATATCACTGTTATCTAATTAGCGGCTTAACAGATCAGCTTCGTGCTTTTATACCTATAAGGTTAGCTGTATTTTTTTGGCAAGGCCTTGGACTAATTTTTAGATCTTCTCATGTTCCAGAAAGATTTTTCCCGCACACAATCTTTCAATATATTTTTCATTCGCACTTTTGGTTTCACATATGTGGAGCTATAGGATCTTATTTTGGGTGCCTTTCTTGTGAGGTTTATAAATAAAAATATGAATTTGTATCAGAAAATTTTTCATACATTTAAATGAAAAACTAAATATGCATTGTATATTATGCAAAGCTAATATTCAGCACAAAAGAAAAAAATCTTCAATATTTTAAAAGATTTTAATATTCATAAATAAATATACGTTAACTTTTTCAAACCCAGTTTTTAAATGATTTTTTTGAACCTTTTGCTTCAGCATCTTATTGCTAATGAAGTTCAATTTGGGGTTAACACGTGCATATGTGATTCATCAAGTGGATTTTGTGATGCCAATTGTACAATGGAAATAGGGAAAAAAACATATTTGCCTGATTGCAAAGATAAACCTTTTCATAGTCATAGTCCACTCGGTGAATGGCTTATTAATGAATTTTTTTGTATATACAAAAGACATGGAGATCCACCTAAAAGAAAGGGTCCAAATAATGAAGAATTTCCACCTGATTTTGATTTTTTAAAAAGATATGACCCATTAAGTTATAGGGATACCAATCCAACTGACAGCAGAACTGATTCAGATAGATTAAAATATAAATATGGTGATTTGCTTAAAGCACAAGACAATTCAACTTTCTTTATTCCTGCACCTTATTTGGCCACTGCAGAATGCAGGACTGATATACAGCCACTTGAATTTCTTGTTCCAGTTGATACAATACAATGCTATTATAATAATACTGAAGGGCTCAATTTTTCTTTTCCGGATAATTTTCTAGGTAATGATGGATCGCTTATACCAATATCTATAAGTGAAAATTGTACTAATAATAAGTACAAAGAGATTAAATATAATATTTTTTATAATAACGAAACAATGAATCCCACAAGAGTTGATGTCATCACCAAATGTTACAATGATTCTGAAATTGATACTAAGGGATTTTTGTCTCTCCAGGAAGAAATTCATTACTATTCAAATTCAACTGAAGTTTCATTAGCAAAATCTGGAAATTTCGGTTATTCGTATGGCCAACCATTAATTGTTTCCATTGACAAATCTAACCCAGAACAATTTCCAATACCCTTTGGAAATGATTGCCAAAACGTCAAATATACATCACTCATGTTTGGTTATGACACCATAGGTGGATGCTCTAAAAATGCAGAAGATATGATCAACGTATTTTCCAGATATACGAGAATATCCAAACTTGGAAAAGCAAATGGTAACGCTAAGGAAGACTGGATCCATATAGATACATCAGAAACTGAAAACTGTACGCATCTTGCATTTAACATTTATTATGAATTTATTGGTAATGTTCATAATCCACAAAACCAAATATACTCAGCAAATTATCAATGTTTATCAAATGAAAGCGAAGATTATTTTCTTCTTGTTGTAAGCTTTTTAAGATCAGGTGATATAAAAACAAAAAGGCATATACCAAAGCCAAAGGGTCTTCCTGATGATACTTTTGCTCCTATCTACCAGCCATGATATTATTTTTATTAGTAAATTTATGATTTTAATAATATATTTTAAAATTTTAAATTGTCTATAGGTAATTGTTTTAAAAAGTAGATAAGTCAACATTAAACATTTTTCCAAATTTTGCATTTTCCTCCAAATTTTTGGTATTATATAATATTATATAAAAAAGATTAAACTTTTTGAATAATCTCACAAAACTATCTTCAATTTTTAAACGTGCTCGTATATGAGTGAAGCAGAAGGAATTCCAGAAAATCAAGAGCAAAATCCTCAACAAGCTTCAAAACCTCAAGAAGAAGAGCAGCCATTAAGTATTTTTATTTTTACTAATTCCAGACATTAAAATAGTGCTCGTTGGAGATGATGGTGTAGGAAAAACGTCTATTTGTGCATATTATAAAGATGGTAAATCACCTTCTACTGGTCTCCCAATTATTTTACCAAATTTTGCAAAAAAAGAAACCTATATGGGCCAAAAAGCTATTTTAGTTTTATGGGATTCAGCATGTAACGAAGATTATAATGAAATACGTCCTATTGGTTATAAAAACGCCAACTTTTTCTTTTTATGCTTTGCTTTAAATAATAAAAAGTCTCTTGAAAATGCTGAAAATATTTGGCTTAAAGAAATATCTCCATTTGCAAAAGAAGCTAAAGTTATCTTAGTTGGTACAAAGCGTGACATTCAAACATTAACTGACTCACAGATTTCATCTTTCCGTTATAGAATTAACCCTTATTTATATGTTGAATGCTCTACTAGAAGTGGCGAGAATGTACAACAAATTTTTGATAATGTAGTTAAAATCACAATTGAACCTAATTCAATTCCAAAGCAAATGTTTGAAGATCCTAATAAGCCAAACATTATCTTAAATAATAATGAAAATGCAGATAAAAAAGAGACAGAAGGTATTACCAAGCATAAATCGACTACTTGCTTGCTTATTTAAATTTATATTTAATCGAAATGCTTTTCGTTTTTCAAATTACAATATGCAAAAGTAATATAAAATAAAAATTATAAACTATTAATAATTGGATAGAACAAAATTTATCAAAACAATTATAAATACATATATCTGTTTAAATAGAAGAGCTTTGAAATTTGGCCGTTTTTTTAAAAAAAAATAGCTATGCATAGTAAGAATTAGTATAATATTGGTGATTAAATTAAACAAGAGAAATTGAATGATAATTTCCATCTCGAATATATTGACAAGATTTTCTGAGCTTGTTTAAAAGTTGCTTTTCCTCTTGTGTAAGTATCACATTTGCTATTCTCTCATCTTTCAAATATGAATTTGTAAAGTAAATGAAACCAAAAATTTCTGGATTTTCAGATATCGCAATTGCAAGAAGAAGCGCATCATCTGGAAGCAACGAAATTAAATTTGTTGCAGATAGAGCCATACTTAAATTAAAACTAATTTTATGAGACGACAGTATACATTTGAATAACTGCGACGAACGTTTAATTAGTTTTTGTCTTTGATTTCCAACAGAAGAAAGAGCGTTTAAATTCATTTTTAAGAATTTTTGTATTAAATTCGAAATTTGGTTTACTTTCACCTTTTTCTGAAAATTAAATGCTATGTCAATTTGATCAATGAAGTCTTCGAAAAATGATTTAATTAATCGAGTTTCATTTTCTTTCGAGACATTAAGTGAGTATATGCGCTTATCAACCGTCTCAATTAGCCTATCATAGGAGCTACATGGTGAAAATATGTCTTTATGGTTGAATAAAAAGTCGCAAGGATATTGATCAATGAGTGCTGGAATTATCATTCTTTTTAGAACAACATTAATGACATTAGAATAGTGATCATCATATTTTTTGATTTCATTTGATATTACAAAAAGTGCTGATGAAAATGAATCTGATAATTTTCTTTGTTTCTGATGATTTTCTTGAATGTTCAATAAAACTTGCTTAGTATTATTTAAAACATCCGTAGTGATTCTTTGCTTCATGCTTGGCTTCAAATATAACGTGCAATAATTAAATAATTGTTGTTGGAGTTCATCAGCAGTTTCAAATGGGATTTTAGATAAATCTATTGTATTAATAAGGTCAATTATTTCGTCATATGGAGCAATTGGGAGTGGCTTTTCTGTTTCAGATTGATTTTCGAAGGATGAGGTGCGAAGCATAATGTATTGATCATCAGAATCTTTATTCGGAATATCTATTCCATTTAAAATTTTACATGTTTTTTCAGTCTCTTGGTTCATATTATCTTTGTTAATATATTTTATGAAAAATTCTGTGTATCGATATATTAAAGATAAGTCGCGTGAAGTTATTAAAGTAACACATCCTGCATATTTAACTGCTTGTGTGATACTTTCATCAATTTTTGTTCTGGATTTTAATGAATCAATAAAACTATCAATGTTATAATTCATTGATTTAATGATAAATTGAGTCTCTTCGCTTAATAAAGTTGGGAGTCCACACATACATTGGATAACTTTAATAGAGTCATTTAAAACTAAATTAGTCGATGATTCAACATAACATTTGATATAACGGCAAACAAGAGAATCTACAATTAATTCATATTTTAATAGTGTAAATTTATCACAAACATCATATATGGCAATAATTAATACTTTTGCCTTTTCAGGTAAGAGTGAAGATGAGCTTTTCATTCTTTCTAGCACCTTTGAAACAAATGTTACGATTTTGGACCAATAGAGAGATCTATTAAGAGATTTTGAATAAGAAAATTTGACATCTTCAATAAACAGACAATTATCACCAAGTATTGGTAAAATTGATGTATTAAAAAAATTACTTGGGTTAGTCGAAATGAAGAAACTAAAAATAATATCTTTAATAAATTGATGTGATTTGCCTAAATTTGGTGAATGAAGATAAAAATGTAATTGAAAAAGAGATTTAATAAATGATAATGCATTATTTTGCATTTCTTTTGTTAAAAAGAATAAATATATTGATGGGAATGTTGAATAGCAGAAAAATATTCTGTCGTCAACTAAATTTAAAAAATCATCATTGTTTGATATATTATAAACAAAATTAAAATATATTAATTGAGCAAAAATAGTTGGATGTTCAATAAAGTATTGGATTACTTGGCTGTACCGATCTTTATGATTTGGTCTAGAAAATAATCGAAGAGATTGAGCAACATTTATTACTTTTATACTACGAAAGCATGTAGAAAGCTCGTCAGCATTGAAATTTCGTGGTGAATGTGTAATATAATATATTCGTGAAAGTAAAGAAGCTTTTTCAATTAAACATTTTCCTTCATTTCGAAGATCTTCAGCAGATTTCTTATTTACATTAGTTAATGGTATAATAAAACTTCTTTCGCCATTAAAAATACGACAGAAATTTTCGAAGTTTCTCCTAAACTCTGATTTTATATTCATTTATTGTAAATCTAATTATATCTGAAATTTGAAAAGGTCATAGAAAAAAAACATCAAATTTAAAATATGCATATCTGATGATAAAATCATTTAGTGTAGAAATATTTTATTTTATATTAATTAAATTAAAATGCTATATCATTTCATAAATTATTACAGTGAATTGATATTGAATGATAAAGTGATTTTTTTTCTTAAAATATTTGTTATATAGCAATATCGATAATCATCAAGATCAGAAGAATAAAAAGCCAATCGTATGAAAATATTGATTGAATAAAAGGAGATGTAATTATGAAGAATTGATCGTGAACGATTATATTTTAATCACAATAAGGTCAAAATGAATTGGATGAATGAGTAATTCATATGAACATCAACTTTGATCTGAAGTAATTATATTCATAATGATTAGAAAAATGTTTCTATAAAGAAATAGTGTTTATTTTAAAAAAAAAAGAATCAAAGATCTTAGTATCAAAAAAATATTTATATTAATTATATTTCATCTAATTTTCATTTATATCCAACATTTTCATGACATTGTATCATTTTGAGGTTATTTTGACTTGTCATACCATTTAATGTCATGTTATAAAAATGATTTACAATTGCATATAAAATTTTAGGATGTTTGAAAATAAATCAGAATTTCTTTCCAAAAAAATATCTCTTTTATTCATTTTGCAAACCATATTTTTGTTTGATCAAATTTTATTTGAATAAAATCATTTGACTTAGAATTAAAAAAAATTATTTTCATTTGTCTTATTTTATTTTCGCATAGAAATTGTTTTGTTTTTTGTCAAGTCATATTTATATGTTTTATCTAATATATGCATTTATATTAATATAAATTTTTATTGACAACTATTTGTTAACGGGAAAATTATAAAAAAAAGGTCTCCGGTAACGTCACAATTTTTTTATTAAATTTCCCATTTTGTGAGTGGAGATAAACTCATTCAAATTTATTTTATTATTCAACATTAAAATAGATAAAGCTTGGTTTTTATCATTGATAATGACGATATGTTAATCATTTTTAAATATCTCTGAAATTTATATAACGATATATATCAAATATCTAGTAGAATAAAAGCTATAAGCATTTACTGTAATATTTTCTCAACTGAATCTTAATTAATTAAGCTATTTTAAGGATTAAATCTGGATTTTATTTAATATAAAATGCAAAAATACAGAAAAAACGGCAGAAAAAGTCCTTTCAACTAATCTGGCCGGAAATTTTGAGTGATTTATAGTTATTTTGCTTTTATGCCTTTTTTTAAAAATACAAATGTTTTTTTTTAATAAAAAAAAATTAAAAGTTTGTTTCTTTTGATAAATGTTTTTGATTCTTCAATACTCATCTTAAGAATTCAATAGATATAGATACGTTCCCAATTCAATTTTTTTTTCTCTTAGTATTCAAATTTTTTTTTGAGGTTGATTTTATGACATAGTTTTTTATACATAAAATACCCTAAAATATAGTATTCTAAAGAAATATTAGTTTTTATAAAAAAGGGTACTCTTAAAAAATGAATATCATTCTCAATTTTTTTAAATGAAATTAATGAAATGAAAAAAAATTATTTCAACAAATTTGTAATGACGATGACATCTAAGAAAAAGAAAATATCGCCAACATGTCGCATTAAATTTTCGCCAATGGAAAATGCAATGTTAAAATACTTAATTGATACATTTGGAACTAGTGATTGGGTTTTGATCGCCAGTATGATGCCAGGCAGAAATCCAAAGCAATGTAGAGACAGATTTTGCAATTATTTATCCGAGTTCCGTCAAATTGGGCCATGGACTCAAGAAGAAGATGATTTATTACTAACGCTATTACAAGAGTATGGATCGAAATGGGTTGAAATTTCACGTCATATTCCAGAAAGGTCTGAAAATGATGTCAAAAATCGTTGGTATAAGCATCTAAGAAAAGATTATCCTGAAATAAACGAGTTAATTATTTTGAGAAATAGTAAAAATAAGAAAGTAGATAGCAAATTAGAAAGTGAAAAGAAACCAGAAAAAGATTTGGAAAGTAAAAACGTATCAGGCAATGTTTCAGATCCATTCACAAAATATAGCATTAACAACTTGCTTGTATAATTAATAATAATAATTTTTATAATCAAATAATCACAAAAAAACTTGCAATTAATTATATATTAACACAAAAACAAGTATATTACAATATTATTAATAATAATATTTTATAATTAATGATATTTGTAATAATCATAAATTGATCATAAATTTGATCATTTGCCGAAAAGCATTTATTAAAATGTTAGGTTTTAATTACCAAAATAAATTTAACTTTTTTTTATATATAATTTATTGGAATATTTCCAATGATAATACAAAAAAAAAAGTATATCACGATAACATTCAAGTAACTTTGGTGGGGCAAAAAGAATATCCTAATATCGATGGAAAATTTTATTCAGAATTATTTCAGTTAAAATCTAAAAAATTTTATATTTGTCATATATTTAGGCAAATTGGAAAATTAAAATTTTCATTCAAAATTGTATTGCCCACATAGTGATGTGTCTTTGAGCGCAGCGGTATCATATTATTGCTTTTATATGGGAAACAATCGTGTTATTGTATATTCTAGAAAAGAATTGATGTAATTAAAAATTTTAAAAATAATTATATTTTCAATTTTTAAAATTAAAATAAAAACAAACATTTATTATTACTAATATCCAACTTCAAGATTTTGATTCATTTTCTATAACTTTTTTCCAATATAAAATAGAATTATTAACTTTTTTCATTAATTCGGGCAAAGGTGAAAATTGATTGAAAAGTTCAATCCAAGGTTTTACAAATAAGTCAGCATAATAATAATGATAAGATGGAATCGAATTTGGTTCATTAAAATTATGGAAAAGTATTGAATTCAAATTTTTTAATGATTTTAACATTAATTCTTCCGATGAAAAGTAAGGCCATTGAGAACATATGGTTAAAATTGACTTAACAAAAATTCTTTTGTCATAAATATCAGAGTGTACGTTAAAATCAGGTGATTGAATTCTACATTGAAACGTGGAAAAAAGTTCATTTCTATTAAAATTTTGAATTCCGTTAAAAATTTCTCTAACATTTTCTTCAAAGTATTTGCTTTTAGCGCAAGTTGGAAAGAATTTATAAAAAATGGTGAGAATAAATTCTAATTTTCTTTCCGCTTTTGAATATTTATCATTAAAAATTAAATATTTTTTCTGGATTAATGAGTCTTCTTTTTCTGTGTTTTCTGTGGGAAACTCATCTTTAAAAGAATCTATATTTATATCTTTAGTAAAGGCGATAAAAAATAATATAAAAATGTCAATTTTCTGAAGAAGCCAATTATTAAATGGCCCAGCTAATAATGAAACTAAATGATGGAAAATAAAAATGGTATAAAAATGATATGAGATGTATTTCGATGAAAATTCAATCATAAATTGGATTAATATGTCTGGATCAAATTCTGGTATCGCTAGATTAAATTGTTGGATAACATCAATATAAGCAAATATTAACGATTTTATTGGATCATTCTTGATTATTTTCCAATCTGGAATTTCATCAATATCAAAGGAGTATTGTTTCGATAGTATTTTCCAAATTTCATAAGTTTGCTCATCATTAGATTTTTCATTTTTTTTATTTTTTGGCGCTTTTTGAACTGATGATGAACTAGATAGCGCCAATGAATCTAAAAGGTGATTAGAAGAGGAACTTTTGTTTGATAAGGAAGATTGGTGCTTGACAAGATGAGAACAAAATTTGCAATCTCTGTTGGCAGAAATGGAAAATAATCTTTCTTTTGGCTGTGTTAATTCGAATACAACATCATCAAATGCTTTATTCATATTAATATCATCTGGATAATTAATTTGGTAATTCCTAATACTATTAACAGCTTTCCAAATGGTGCTTGTGTTGGTATCAGGATATAATGATGAATCATTATTTTTTATTATAAGGCTCTCATTTAAAGTACTACTGCTATTATTAATTATTTCAATTTTATCTGAACGATATTTTCTGATGGCATATCTGAGAATAATTCGACTTAGTATATATATAAATGCTATAATAGTCCATAAACCAATAAATATAATTGTTGGTGCAAAAAAGTAATCTGTAATTGTTTCATCAATCTTAATTACTGTTATAATATCATAGCGGGTGTTCGTTGTTGAAGTAACTCTCGATCTAACTGCAGCGTATCGGCTCCCATCGAGATCATCATTCCAATCATCTCCTTTTTCGAAATTTTTCCATTGACTATCTGTGGTGTTAATAAATACTGCTTGATTGTAATCCTTGCCGGAAATAGCTACTGAAATTAATCGCCAAAAAGTACTGTTAAGTTGAGATAATGGAGGGAAAATTGGTACAAAAGTACCGCTTTCGAAACCTAAAGAATTACTAATACCAAGATCAGAAGTTAAAATTACATCCGATTTCTGTGTTCTTAAAAGGGCAAAATGAGATTGGATTGGATAATTTGCTGCTATCAAAGAATCAAATAAATCTTTAACTTCTAGGCAAACACTACTAATTTTGTTTATAGTATTGTTTTGACGAAAAACACTGTGTATTGCTAATAATTGATTCCATTCTGAATTTCCATGAAAGTTAACCTCATTTTCCCAAAATTGGGTCTTATTTTGAAGGCCTTTATACCTAAAAATATCTTTATTAAAATAGTTATAAAACGCATCTTCGGCGATGGGATTCCAATTATCATAATCAGAATTCTCATTGAAATAATATGATTGAAGATAAGTTTGGTTATATTCTGTAAAGTATATTAAATTAAATTTCGATGAATCATCATGGTCGATTGCAATCCTGCATGATGTAAAATTTGAGTATGTTATACGAAAATCGGAAATTGGATTTATACTGTATTTATGAACTGTTTGACAAAATTTAATTAAATTTGTAATGTCATATTTATTGCATTGAATTTGTTGCAATGGTTGCGACATCTGGGAAAAAAAAA
The DNA here is from genome assembly GCA_039105265.1 of Tritrichomonas musculus. Classification (NCBI taxonomy): domain Eukaryota; phylum Parabasalia; order Tritrichomonadida; family Tritrichomonadidae; genus Tritrichomonas; species Tritrichomonas musculus. The sequence continues at coordinate 1,369,897 of JAPFFF010000015.1, read as the reverse complement.
CTGAAATGATTTCGAAATTTGTTAATAAATTACTAACTTTCATTGCTTGTAAAGTTCCGATGGTTAGTATTTTGCAATAAGTCAGAAAATAAATTGAATCAAAAACCAATTTCCTTGCAGAAGACCATGAAAAGAATAATGAGAAAACTAAGAGTAAAAAAGCAATTAAAAAGGCTATATTTCTGATTATTTTTGTATTATGTTGGGAATCTGGCAATGGTCCTTCGTCAGAATGATGATGAATTTGTGAAATTTTGCTGGTATATGCTGTAGAAGTGTTTTTTGCAGACAAGTTTAATTGAAAAACATATTGAAACTTTTTAAAATAAAAAATAAAACATAAACTTCTTAATTTTTGGCCAAATATAAATAATATGTAAAGGGAGAATAATATGTAAACGCTTCTGATAGACTTGTTAAAAGTCCGGGACAAATGCACTTTTCATGGACTTTTTGTGGACTCGGGACTTGGCGTGGACCTAACAAACCTTGTCAATTTATTTTTATTTTATATCTCAAAAAAGAACTCATTTTATGCATATATTTTATAGTTTATTTGTTTATTTAAATAGAAAAGTAGTAACTAATATGAGTAAATTATATTTGAATGTTTTTAATCATGAAAAAAAAAAAAAATGTCATAAACAATTGAAATATTTTGGCAGATGGACCAAAATATTTCAAAGAAATTTTATAATTCTTTTATTTTGTGAAAAAATAAAAAATGCTAAAATAATTGAAAGAATTTTATTAGTCCTGGCAGATGGAAATGTGTACCCCCAACTCGCTACAAATGATAATTTTTTTGTACGTTATTAAGATAAATTTTAACGAATTAAATTTGAATGAAATTGTGAGAGATAATTGAATGAAAAAACGTATAAAATTAAAAAATAGCTCATAAGTAAAGAAGAAAAAAAGATTTTTAAAAACGAATATCAATTTTATTAATAGTATGTCAAGATGCTTTAGTGATAGTATAATGAAGAAAAAAGAAGATGATAAAATTTTAATTATCTAAATATTCTGTTAAAATGAAAGAGATATGCAAAAATTGCTTATTGATTAATATTGCTTACCCTAAGTACCTGATATTTATGCAATTAATAGCGCTCCGATTTTTTTTTTCCTCGTTTCTAAGAAAATAATTTGCAAATTATTCTGGCGGCTTTTAGTTTTTTCCAATTTGGTATGAGAAAATATAATGTTGCTTTAAAGGTGTATTTAATCATTAAAACAAAAATTAAAAATTTTCACTTTTTTCCTCCAAAATCATATTATTTGTAATTTTTACAAAGAATTAAAAGAGATTTAAATATGAATCACCTCCCATGTAATTTGGGACCAATAGTAGAATTAAATGAATAAATAAAATTGGCAGCGATATAAGAAGGTTATTAGATTTGAATAAAATGTTGGAGTATTGTTTAAATTTCGAGTAAAAAGCCATAATTATTGCTATATTTGTATAATATAAGTTATTTTATAATGTAAAACTGGCTTTAAACGTAGAAAAAAATTCGAATATTTGTTGGAGAAAAATTAAAGAGAAGAAAACAGGTAAAAATAAGAAAAGGCAAAACATTAATTAAAAAAGAAAAGATTAGATGAAGAAAAAAGCAATTTATATAATCAAATTTAAGTGAAATGTTTGATTTTCAAATCTCTGGAAATAATGAAGAAAATGCTGGTTTTGGTGTGAAGCAGCGTATTAAAAAGTTAAAATCAAGTAATAAAAAATATATTTTGTATCAAAAAATTGAGTTTGAGCGTAAAAGAATTTGGAAAAATTAAGAGATGATAACCCTGAAAGAGGATATATTAAAGATCTAACGTAGTTCAATTGATTTATCAATAAGAAAACCCTGAATTAGCTTGAATAAAGGATATTGATCTTGAAAATCGGTCTCTGTTATTTGCCAAATATGACCAACTTGGCACTTTTTTTACTATAAAAGATATAAAAAAATGATATTTCCTTATTTACTCTATATCAATAATGTTATTAGACTATAAACCATATAATTTCAATTTTAATTTATATAGTTATTTAGTATTTATCTAAAAAAAATTGGTGTTAAGTTGTTTAAGAATAAAATTGTTAACTTGATAAAAATTTTTCATTTTTTTAGTTAACAAAAAATATGATAACAATAACGTATAAAAAAATTATCATTTGTAGCGAGTTGGGGGTATTTCAGAGAAATTATAAATAATTTTTATTTTGTGAATAAATAAAAAATGCTAAAAAAAATTGAATGAATTTTGTAAGTCCACAGGTCCATGGACTTTAACAAGTCTAAAGTGGTTTCAAAAACGATAATCCACATATCAACGAGTTTTCATTGAAATGTTTTCAAAAAGTTAAACTTTTTATAAGAGGTGGATTATAATTCTCCTCACTCTAATAACCATTCTATGTGAATTTTTTCAAAACGCATAGAAAAAGTTATGAATATACTCCACAATTGTTGGTTTAGATCGAAAAAAATTTTTTTTCTTTTCGATAACCATATTACACGTTTTTTTGTTATACGAAAAATCCAAAAATTTAAATGAAGTTAATAATTTCACCTATTGATATCTTAACCATATTTTTTATTTCTAAATATTTTGAAATTAATATCAAAGAAAACCAAAATTAGAAATTCCGAAAACACTGGGGACGAGTAATATTTATTCATATGCGATATTTTCCTAATCCATTCGATTGAACAAAATTCAAAAAAAAAAAAAAAAAAAAAAAAATAATTTTCACCTCTTTTTTTCTTCATCTTATCATTGTTCATGTTGTTAATAAACATTAAACTCATTACTTAAAATCTTTCTTCCTTCATCAGTTATAAGTCATTCTTATAATTATTTGTACGTTATTTGATTCAGTTATCTTTCACAATTTCATTCAAAATAAATTCGTTAAAATTTTTTTATAGATTGCAAAATAAAATCTATCTTACATATCTTATACTTTTGATATAGCATATATATTTGTCTATGCTTTTAAAAAATAAATAATAAAGATCTTCTAGGATTGAATAAATGGTCTGCATTCTAATTGCAGATTTGATGATCTTTTTGTAATTATTGTTAATAAAACGTTATTTTTAAACGTACATCAAATCCAAATCTGTATTTGAATATATCTATAAAATTTATCAAAATAAATGATGTTTAATTATGAAGAAACGATGTAGTATATTTGATATTTAGTTATTAATGTACATTCTCCTAAAAACTATAAAATCTTATTTAGATGTACGTTATTTGTAGCTTCTCAAATAAAAAAAGATGACTCAGAAGAATGAAACAGATACAACGGCAAATACAGATCAAGTTTCTTTTCTAGAAGAACTTTATGTCGCGCGCTGCAAAGATACACTTGAACAACCTTCACGTGAAGAATTCCTCAGATTTAATTCTCGACTAAAATCTCGCTCTTCTGGTCCAATTTGCTCTCTACGTAATCAGCACCTCGGTGTTTCTGCAGCAAATACACTTTCAAAGTTTCTTCGAAATCGAACTGAACTCGTCAAATTAGATTTATATTGTAACTTAATTCGTGATCATGGTCTTCAAGTTGTATCGCACCTTCTTCATTTAAACCCTTCAATTAGGATTTTTAACATTGGATGTAATGATCTTACTGATAAAGCGGCTCCTTATCTTGCTGAGATTATTGGATATGGAAATGTTGAATCGTTACAAGTAGGCATGATTGAAAAATCACTTCATCCTAACAAATTGACAGCTGTTACGCTTGATGCAGTTGCTGAAGCACTTGTAAAATCGAATACACTAAAGTCTCTAGGTATAAACGGATCGGCCTTTTCACATAAGTCAATTCCAAATGTTCCATCTGCAGAAGTATCGTTAATTAAAATGCTTTCGAAATGTGACTCTCTCCAAATGCTACGAATGAGTAATTGCGAAATAACTTCACCAATGATGCTTCAGGTTATCGAAAATGGACTTTGCTATAATTGTACTTTATTGAGACTTGATATTTCAAATAATAATCTTAATACTGCAGTTGGTGTTAGATTAGCCCAATATCTGCTTGAAAAGACAAAAGCTCTTGATATTTCTCCTGATGAAGAAAATCCAGATCAAGAAGCTGAAACTATAACAACCGATAATGAACCTCATTTATTCTATCTTGATGCAAGCAAAAACCAATTTACTGTTCAAGTTGCAAGCGCTTTTTCAAAAACTCTCTTGGTCTATTCAAATTTAGGATATCTTGACCTTAGTTACAATGATTTAGGTGATGATGGAGCAATGCAATTAGCACAATCTTTAAGAATTAATCAAACACTTGTTGAACTTCATCTTTCATCCACAAAACTTACATCAACCGGAGGTATTTCCATAGCTGAATCACTTAAAGAAAACCAAACACTTACTACACTTAATTTATCTAAGAACAAACTTGGAGACGCTACAGCTTATTCAATTGCAGAAATGTTAACTGTTAACAAAACTTTAGCTACGTTAATGATATCATCAGCAATGCTATCAAATGATGGTGGTATACAAATCGCTCAAGCATCTCCACTTTGCCCATCTTTAACAAGTATTGATATGTCAGACAACTTTTTCACAGAAGATGCTGGTAGTGCAATGGAAAAATTATTCAGAGATAATCCAACAATTCTCAAAATTGATGTTAATGGAACGCAAATCAACCACTTTTCGTTCCACGCTTTGAATGAAATTTGTGCTCGAAATGCAGCAATGTTGAAACAAAAAGAACAGAAACCACTTCGAAACCAACTAGTCAAAAGTCAATATTCAGTTGTTGAACTTCAAAGAAAGAAAGAAATTCTCAGAAATCTTATTGATGAGAAGAATGATCTTCAGAACCAAATTGATGAGCTTAACCAGAAAATTATGAATCTAAAAAGTGATGAAGAAGTTAATGCATCAATGCTCACAAAACAGATTCAAGAAAGAGAGCAACAGATGACCAATGAAAAGGTTGATTTTGAAGAGAAAATGAACAAATTACAAGAATCATTAAAAGAATTTGAAGAAAAGAAAGAAGAAATTTCCAAAACCCTCGAAAGTCAACTTAAAAGTATTGAAGAAACTCAAGCTAAAATTAAAGAGAAAAATGAAATTTTACAAAAAATGACAGAAGAATTTGAAGCTAAAAAAGCTGAAAAATTAAAAGAAATTGAAATGATTAATAATGCTGCTGATGAATTGTTGAAGCTCTCACAAGATCCTGAAGCTCTCGCTGCGATGGAACAGTTACCTGAATTCATCGAATTTGAAGAAGATAAAGCAGCAGAAGAAGCCAGAAGAGCCCAAGCTGAAGCTGAGGCAGCTGCTGAAGCAGCTAATAAGAAGAAGAAACATAAGAAGAAGGGAAAATAATTATTTTTATTTTTTATTATTTATTATTATTTATTTGATTTTAATTAAACAATGCTTTCAAATATTTATAAAAGTAGTATTATTATCCATAAAGAATTTTTATGTTTAAATGCAATGTCGTTGTTCTCATATTTATTTTTTTAAAAAAATAAGCGAAAGAATAATGTAGATGTATTCAAATAAAGCCTTTTGAATTTATTTTAGAAATCCTTCAAGCATTATCTTATTTTAAAGATCAGATGAATCAATAAAATTTTGTTTCTATCAAAATTGTCCGTTTAAAGTTTTTGTTTTCCCTCAATTAAGGAGTAAAAACATTGTGATGGCAACGCGTTTAGGGCCTCTTTGTAAGGCTTTTGAAGATCAAAAACAGAATATTCAAGTTTTTGATTCCGTTTTAACTCAATTTATTCGTTCAACTCAGCCAGATCCAAAAACATTATCAGAATTAGCAATTGATCCATTTTTAACTCGTTTTATTCAGATATCATTTATTGTAGTTACCCGTGATCAACTACCATCTCCAACAGAAGGTGTTGTTCCTCCAATAATCATTCAAACGCTTCAATTTTTATCAATGTTGGCTTTTAATCATCCTGATTTGCAATCTATTGTAGCATCGAATGCTCCTCTTGACGAATTACCAAATATATTTTTCGGAAAAACCTTCAAAAACGATAAAATTGTTGATCCTCAGTCGAGTCATTTGTTAACACCTCTTCGTTTTTTATATTCTATCAGTGCATCGCATTCACTTCGAATATCATCGACTTCAGCTCTACATATATTATTTTCTTCTCTTTTTTCGCTATTTGATGTTGAAGCATTGTCTGCATACGCAACAGCAATTGTCAGTGGTTTTGTTCATAATTGTCCTTCTGCTAGTTCATATGTTAAATCTCTTCCAAACTTCCCAGCTCTAAAAACAGAGCTTGTTTCACTTTTAGCTGCAAATGATCATAATATTGTAATTGCATCAATGTCATGCCTATCAGCACTTTTTCAAGCTGGATCAGATGCTCCAACACTTGCGCAATTAGCTTACCATGGTATTACAAAGCCGCCATCCATACCTTTCTCAGCTGCTTTATGCTGTTGGACTATTCTTGATCTTATTCAGCAATGTTCCTTAATGCCTAATCATGTAGCTCAAATTGTTACTTCTATACTAGATTCTGATGGAATGCGATCATTTCATTTGCTGTCATTACTTAATGAATTTCATAGGATTGGTATAAATTGTCTCAATACTCTTTTGCAAAAACAATTAATCATACCTTTAATCTCATTTTTAATCAAAACTCCATATGATTATGTTTCTGTTGTTGGAACACAATACATTCAAACTCTTTTTGAAGGAGAAAATAATGAAAACGTTCCTCTAGGGCCAGATCTTGGATCTGTTTTTACTGCCGCTCTCCAAATTGTTATTATAGGGGAAACCTCATGTTCAACATTACTTAAAGTAGAATCAATGCTTTTATTATTGCGAATTATGCTCAGATGTGAAGAATCAAGGAGTAAATTATTAAAGATTTTAACTACAAACCAGAATAATATATTAGTTGGATTTCAAAGACACATCGAAGCTAATCATTCATTTGTTGCATTGAATTATTTTTTATTTATCTACTCAATCATATGTTTTCAAAAACAATGGAGTTCTCAATTGTTACATATTATAGTGGAAAGTCAATTTTGTGCCTTGTTGGTTCATGTTTTAACTCATTCTTCTAGTCGCACTATCTTAAAAGATGCTGTTTATGCTGTATTTATTATAAGTAATGGTTTGAACTCAACTAGTTCTAAACCACAAGGATCACCATTAATTGATCCTTTGGTATCAGGATTTTTAGTAATGAACAAAGAAAATATCAAAGAAAAGCAAACCACGATTGACAAGTATGAAACAATCAATTGTAATATGATTCGAAACTATCAGAAAGTCCAAATTGAAAAAGATGAGAAAATGAAAGAAGTACAAAATTTATCATTAATCAAAACGCAATCAGATAAATTAATAAAAACTCAAGAAGACAATTTACATCAAGCCAATCTTGATATTCAGCAACTTCAAAATGACCTCCGTAACAAAACCAAAAAATACAAGCTTTTAAAAGCAAATTATTTACAAGCTACCCAAGATATTGCTCAAATGAAGGTCGAAATCCAACACAGAGATGAAAAGATAAATGAATTAGAAAAAAATATTGAAATATTGAAAACGAAATTGCATGCTTTTAAAGATATTGAATCAAAATACAATGATGAATCATCAAAAAGGAACAATTTAATCACCCAAACAGATCAACTTCGAATTGATCTTGAAAATGCAAGAAAAGATATAGAATTGTGGACATCTACAGCGAATAATGAAAAGAAAGGTAGATCATTAGCAGAAGAAAAACTTTTAAAAGCATCCACGCAGTTGAGTGATGTAACGATTAAATTGCATGAACAAGAAATTGTTGCTAGTGAATGCGAGAAGCAATCACAACGTTTTGAAGCACTACTTAAAAAGAAAACAGATAGATTAACAGCTGCAGAAGATTCAAATAGACAACTCAGAGAACAAGTTGATGAATTTCAACAACAATTTGCAGAGTGTGCAAAAGTAATCAAACAACAAAAGAAATCAATTAAGCAGTTAACGTTAAAAGTGACAGAACTTGAAAATTCGAATCGTGATCATACAACTCTTTATGAATTCATACATAAAATTACTGAAAACAAAGGAATCTTCCCTGAAGATACAGATCCTGATACGGTAAATTGTTAATTATAAATTATTGTAATAAATATTAATGTGTTGTTTACTTTATTGTTTTAATATTTTCACATAATAAAAGTCAATAAAATTTTTGTATCAAATAGAATGGTATCAAATATAATTTTATAATTCATTTAATTTGTCAATACTTTCTTAAATTATATTCAGTTTACCAATATATATATATAAATCTTTTTGTTTTAAAATATAGTTTACAAAACAAATATTTAATATAAATAAATAACAAAAAAAAATTTGAACTAATATTCATTTCCAGTACAAAAACCTTCTGAATTCAAGCAACGAACTTTTTCATATTTGATATCTCCAGTTAAATAATTATAAATAAATTTGAAATCATCAACCGAAGGTGGATCGCTTTCATCTGCGGAAAATGCACTGTGGCCCCATGGGAAAGGAGGACTATAATGAATATTCAATAAATCAAGAATCGTTGGTGCCACGTCATAAAAAGTGATTTTCTTTTTTTCAGCAGCCTTCTTCGTCACCCCCAAATTTTGCTTCAAATAACTTTTTGTGATGAATGGAAAGATCAGCGAAAGAGTGCGATCTTCGCCGTAATAGTATGTTCGCTCGCCCATCGTCAGATGGTCCCCATAGACGGCAAAAACTGTGTTGGAAGCATTTAAACCTAAACTTTGAAGTTTGTTGTAGAATTTCTTGAAGATGCGATCAAAGCAGGTGAAGCAGCGGAAGAGCTTCGGCATCGGCTCCTTTGATCGGTCTTGGTCAAAGTTGATGTTGTTGCCGTCAAAGTTGTTGTTGTTGCCGTCAATAAATTTGTTGATGCCGAAGATTTGATCGTCGTTGTTGATCATGCCTTGGAATTCATTCTTCGTTGTTTGTTCGGGTTCGTCACTTTCACTGTCACTCGTAATCTTCTCTGTTTCATCACCTTTGCTTTCGTTCTTCTTCTTCTCTGTTTCATCATCCTTGCTTTCGTTCTTCTTCTTCTCTGTTTCATCATCCTTGCTTTCGTTCTTCTTCTTTTTCTCAGCTTTGTCATTTTCTATTTCCTTCTTCTTTTGGTCTGATTCATTATCTTCACTTTTAATCTTCTTCTTTTTCTTTTTATCTGATTTGTCACTTTCTTGTTCATTCTTCTTCTTGTCTGTTTCTTCTCCGTCACTCTTCTTTTGGCCTGATTTATCATCTTCGCTTTCTTTCTTCTTTTTCTTTGAATCTGATTTATCGCTTTCTTTTTCACTGGTCTTCTTTTCTTTGTCCGATTCACTATCAGCATTTTCACTCTTCTTTTTATCTTCCCTCTTTTTGCTTGATTTACCATTCTCATCGTCATCTTCACTTTTCTTTTTCTTTTCGTCTGATTCACTTTCATTCTTCTTTTTCTTTTCGTCTGATTCATCTTTTTCTGTCTTTTTCTTCTTTTCGTCTGATTCATCTTTTTCTGTCTTTTTCTTCTTTTCGTCTGATTCATCTTTTTCTGTCTTCTTTTTCTTTTCGTCTGATTCGTCACTTTCTTTTTTACTCTTTTCTTTATTTTTATCTGATTCATCGCTTTCTTTTTCATTTTCAATTTTCTTCTTTTTCTTGTTCATCATTTCATCTTCATCATCATCGCCATCGTAATTTTTGTCAACTCCAGCATTCTGGTTATCGTTGCCATTTTCGCCGTTTTCAGTCGGTGATTTAAAGTTTTCATCTGTCAAATCTGAGCAAAATTTGTCATCAACCCAAAATTCAGGATGCGTGTCTGCCGTCAGAATGAATAAGCTAAATGGCTTTTTGTCGTTTTGTGATGTTTTTATCAAGTCAGGTAAAACGTCAGTTTCAATATGATTAAACAAAACAGAGTCTCTGTCAATTCCGTGTTCTTCCATATCATATGTTTGATAATGATGATCAACAATGAATCCTTTCATGTTCATAATATCACAAGAACCAGTACAAAATGCTTTTTGATTGTAGCCAAGTTGGTTGAGGTAGTCAGAAATGCAAGGAAGAGATTTCCATAATTCAAAATTTTCACTTCCACGAACAGACCAATCTACATTGTTGACGATTAGAGGAAAACCACAATGAACAACAAACATTCCAGCAGCACTCCATGTTGTATATGGTTGTGATGGAATTTTGGAAAAGTGGAGAATTGAATCTGATAAATTTGAGAGAAAAGGCATTGATTTGGGATATAGCTTATTAAATCGTCCCATGCATTTGGTTTCGAATGATTCTATTTCTATCATTATTAAATTTTTGTGATTTGTGCTTTCAAAATTTGACTGTTTCTTTGATGTAAATGATAGAACAATTTTGTCAAATACTTTTTTGGACATTAATCCGTTAATTCGAAATGGATATAGATTTGAATACTTGTCAACTGCAAATGGATAAAATAGAACTAAGAGAAGCATTACAAAAATGTAAAATTCGTAATGAGTATATCTAAAATTAATTCTTACAAATTGGATATTGCAAAATCCAAAAAGTAGTATACTCCAATAAAAAATTCTCATGACATTGTCTGGCATCGCATTTAATGCATATATGAATTCTAATGCAGAAAGAACTTGGAACGTAATTCCAGAATTAATAATGGACCATGATAATGTTTCAATAACTTCATATACAAACGTGAAAAACGAAAAAATTGGATAAAATGAAAAATTGTGAAAAATTGTAAGTAGTACTGTAAAAAAGGCGATGTCGATGAGTGATTTATTAAATTTTTGTCCAAATGAATTTTGTACATGTTCCAATATTACAATAAGGAGTATATGCAATATATTAAATGTAATGGGAACCTCAGAATCTGTAAATCTATTAGTAAAAAAGGGACTTGATGATTTCCACATTCAATTGGTATTTGATCAACTAAATATGCATTCAATTTTTTTTTGATCAAATATCAGCTCTGATTTCTTTTGTATATTCGCAATGGGTAGACAACATATATTTTAATGATTAATTATATAATTAATTTAATATATTTTAATTGAATAGTGATATTTGGATATTCGGTTCCATTTATTATGTTATTGAAAAAAATCATTTTCTTGAAAATTCCTTAACTTTAAAACTCTTATGCTATTTTTCGATTTAATTGTATTTATCGATTATTATTTAATAAAAAATTTAATATTTATAAAGTATTAAATGCAAAATTTATATATTTTAAAAAGTATATTTTTCAATAGAAATTTAAAACCTTTGAATTTTTATAATAACGTATATTGATTATTAATTTTATAATTTAAAAAAAATGTCTTCAGCACCTCCAAAACCAAATCCGGCACAACAAAATGCAAAACTTCAACTTCAAACGCAATGTTTAGAATCAGAAATTCTCACAACAAAAGGTCTCGCGCAACAAGCAATTGTTGATTCAGCACGATCTCGTTCAAAAATTCAGAAAATGAATGAAGAACTAGAAGAAAAGACAAAAGATCTTGATTCTGAAATTTCGCATCTTGAATGGTCTGTTGAGCAAAGTGGACAAGAAAGAGCACGTCTCCTTGCTCAAGTTGAGCAAGCAAGAGCAAATCTCGAATCAACAAAACAAAAATACGCTGAACAACTTCAACAAAAACGAACTGAACAAGCTGAACAAGAAGCCCTTTTGCGATCTGAATTACAAATGTACAATACCGAACTCGAAAGCTTACGTGAATTTCAAAATCAACGTGCACAAATGGAAGAAGAATTGCGTCATCTTGATCAAACCCTTATCCAGCATCGACAAGTTCATCAAGAAACAATGGAACAATTTAAACAACAATTAAAACGAGAACAAGAGCAATATGAAAGAGAGAATGATAAACGAGTAAGAGAAGCTGAACAAGCAGCTGTTAATATCAAAGATGAGTGCCTCGAAGCAGCTGCTATTCGTTGTATACAAGATTCTCAAGCAGTATCTCATCAATTACGCAAAAATCAATTCAAGAGCCGTGATATTCTCAATGCAAATAATGAGCTTGTTCAAAAAATTGATGAATTAAAGCGTGATAATCAACTTCTTACCGAAAGAGAAAAGATGTTGATGGAAGATGTTGCTAAATACCGACAGCAAATTGAAACAATGAAAATGAAAATTGCAGAAGATGAAGTAGCTTATGCTAAAGAAAGAGCCAAAATTGAAACAGATTCAGCAGAAAAAATCGAGAGTTTAGAATCTGAATGTACGGCCATTGAAAAGGAAAATGAATCATTAGTAAGGCAAATTGAATTTTTACGTCAAAGAACCGAAGAAATTGAAGGACAGAAAAGAATGTCAACAAATAAGCAATCACAATTAATGAAATTAATTACTTCAACTGCTCCTTTCGTACTTGAATCTCTCAAATCAGAAACAAATGAAGAAGATCAGCCACAACCTCTTCAAGCTCTTATTTCGAAATTAACTGAAGCACTTGAAGATGAAGAATCTCTTGAACAAGCAAGTTTCGAAAAGACACAATCTCAACAGCCAACATTAGTTTCAGCAACAGTACAGACAACAAATCCCAATATGAAATTTTTCTAAGTTTTTTGATAGTATATTATATTTAATGATATTTTGTTATTTGTTTTATTTGATGAATAAACTTGATAATGGTAAAGCTTTTTCAATTTAATATTTAAATGTATATCTATTATTATCAAAATTGTAATCATTTCAACATAAATTACAATGATGAAATGAATATAATTTTCATTTAAATATATATAATAAAGCAATAGTTATCAATCTAATTTTTATAAAAATATTTAAGAATAAAATACTATCAAAAATATCAATATTAAAATCAAAAAACAAAAATAAAAAAAAAATAAAAAACGCTAAAATTACAAAATATAAGGAGGAATCAACGATCAAATACTACTGCTCTATTTTCTTTTCACCATAATTTTTTTTTAAATCTAATTAAATCCGAAATTCTGGCATTCCGAGATTGAGAGTAGTAACTTCTCTTCAAGAATTTCTTCATTTATATAATTTGGCAAGTCCAATGTGTTCATACAAGTATGAGCCTGAGGTAATCTGGAATTGTCACCACCAGGAGCGATAATGATAGGTTGTTTTGACTCCTTCATCATTTTAAAGCCACCGATTGGCACTTGTGATGATCCAGTAATAAATAAGAGCAACTTTGCCAAATCTTCATGACCCCATTTAGAAATGACGTTAAAGAACATTTTAATAATTGAATGCTCAGATGAATATGGATAATAAAAATCGCAATTTTTCCTTAGATCATCGACGTCAATTTCAGGTACGCCACAAATAAGTAGATCAAGTTCAGTCGGAGTGAAAAGAATTATTTCACTCTGAGATATTAATTTATAGAAGCCACTCTTAAAAGACTCGATTTGATCCTTTATTTGTTCATACATTCTATGTTGACAAAGAAGTTTAACGAAATCTTTTTTATTATCGTCAGTTACAACTTTATTATCACCATCTTCAATCAGCTCTACAGTTTTAGCTGTATCGATATCTTGGAATCCAGTTGTAAATCTAAAATCAAGTCCATTTACGCTATTATTTAAAACCCAAACAAGAGAATCATATAAACCTTTATCAACGTCCTCCAAATCACGTAATGTTACTTCAACTCCAAGAATTTGCTTAATAAAAGATGTTGTTAAATGAGCATCTACGTAAATTCCAGCAATAATTGCTCTTGCAATAATCAGCCCAGCGAATTCAAAGTATTGAAGATGATATGGATTGACTGAGCTTGATGGATTTGGTTGATAAGAACGACAATTTTCTGATGGTTTAAAAAGTGCATAATTTGGATTAAATAATTCTTTAACAAGTGACGTAAACCAATCACGTGTTAAGCCTCCCATGTCAAATCCAGGTTCATCTACGAATTTTATATGAATATTGGACAAAATTTTTTCTTTGGATTTCGATGATGATGGTCTCAACTCGTAGAAAGAATCCCTCAAGATTTCTTTTCTTCGAATTTGGAGCTCGAATTGTCTATGACGAATTTTACTATCATATTGTTCTTTCCTAAAGTAGACGCTTTTTTGTTTAAATGTAAGTAGTTCCATGTAACTCTTCAGGAATTTAAATTTATCTTCAATAATATTCGGATGTTCATTCACTTGTTCTTGGAACCAGGGAAGATTATCAAAGATAATCTGCCAAAATTCCGGATCTTTATTATATTGTGAAAGAGGAATTAAAATTTGTTTACTTGCTTGATTTTCTTTTTCTTCATTTTCTTCAGATTTTTCTTCATTGAGATTGATTTCATTAATGCCAATGCTGATATTAATATTCGAAGATTTTGGCGTAAGATTGTTTCGAACTCGTTTAGGGCAGAATCGATTAATGATATTGCTAATGAGTGAAACATTTTTGTTCTTTAATTGAAGAATTCGTTTAAGAATGGATAAAAGTTGTACTTTTCGATCAAAGGCCAATTTTTGGAATTTAATGATGAATGCTGAAATAAATAATGAAGTTAAACTTTGAGAATTAGAATCTGATAAAATAAATGAAGTAAGAGCATCATCATTTTCTTGTATTTCAGTGAATTTTTCATAAATGGAATCAAATTTGGCTAGAATGGTTGGTGATAATTTCGATTTCATTTCTTCATTTAAATATACAATAAGATCCATCGCTTTGTTGACTGCTTGAAGACTAGGTGAGTTTAATAGAATAGAAAAGATTTGTAATGTGTTGCTTTCTATATCTGAATATGAGCATGGATCTTTTGTTTCAACTTTGGTGTAAAAGTTGCTCGATAACTCAACCAAGAATTTGGCAGTCGTTTCAATAATAGATAATTGGGATCGAATTGAAGGCGAACCGACAACCTGAATCAATCTTCGAAGAAGGCTGAGAGTAAAATGTCGGCTAAAGTTGGGGCATTTGAGAAGACAAACAAGAATATGAAGCAATAATTCAATATGCATTGGATTTAATTTAGAAACGCCTTGGCTAATTTTTTGAAGTATCAGATCTAAAATGTTATTATCAGATGATGCAAGTTCCCTTAAAATTCCAGTCATTAATATGAATATGATTGTTTTGTTAACCATGCCATTTCGAAGTTCATAGTTAGATAAATATGATAAGGCAAATTCGGGTGATAAAAATAGAGTAATCGTCTTTTCAAATCCGTTGTGAATCGTGAGTAAAAAGTCTTTTAAGAATTGTTTAAATGACTCGGTTTCATCGCCTTCGTCATTCTGCATTTGTTTCAAATTAGTCAAGACTTCTTGAATGATAACATAATGCTGCGGAGTAAGGAGTAGCGATGGAGGTGGTGGTGATGATAAGTAAGCAGTTACCCATTGAGGCTTGGTAATGAGATATCTTTGCATTTTCAGGGTCAATTTTAATGGTGATTTAATTTCATTACGTAAGACAACCGATTGGGTTGCCATGTCAAGAGCATTGAATGAAATTTGATTTTGAATATGATCAAAATGTGAAAGATCAACAGGCTCATTGGGTGTTACAAGAGAATAAATCTGTGCTGACGTAAGTGAAGTGCCTGCGCTGTAATTTACTAGAGCGCCATCGCCATTAAAAATGGAATCTTTAACAAAAGCAAATTCATCATCAGTAAGATGAAAAATTGACCAAAATTGAAGATGGTAACTTTCATCAAAATCTCGATTCGAGGCATCATTTGCGCGGATACCATTGAGGTAAAGGTTTGTAAAAGCGCGAGGTTGTAATGGGCGATGTTGAGGACGGTTGTTTGGGAAATCTCGATTAAGCCTTGTTCCAAAATTCGAAAAGGCTTGGCGTAAGGCGCCGCTATTCAAAATCCTATTGAGGGTGCTTCGAGCAGGAAAGTTTCGAATTGGATGGCCTCTTATAACTCGAAATGGATTGGTATTATCTGTAGAAATAAATTCATCTAAATTATGAAAAGCTAGATGGTTTCCAGGTGGTCTTCTTGGATTATTATTTGGTCGTTCATTATTATTTGAGTTATTGTTATTTTCAGTATTAGAAATAGAATTTGTATTATCAGCGGCTGCATTAGGAATCTCTATGTTTTCATTAGAGTTTATATTAGGATTTTCGGAATTTATAGTTATATCTAAAAGATTGTTCGTATTTTCTGTATTGTCGTTGGTATTTTCTGAATTGTCTGCTGATCTTTCTAAATCTAATGTCTCCATATTATTATTTTCCATATCTTGGTTTAAATCAGAAACATCAAAAAGTAATGAGTTTGAATTAGTATTAGAGTTGTTTTCTGTGTTTGTTTCAGGTTGCTCTGCTGCATTATTTTGTCTATCTAAATTGTTATTTGGTCTTTCCACATTAAAATTAAATCTGTCTATGTGAAAGTTCGGTCTATCTGCATTAGCATTTTGTCTATTTCCATTGATTCGATTTTGAAAAAACGGTAAATGATTAATGAGCATGTTTGCTCTATGATTTCCATCTAAATTTAATTGGTTTCCGTTGAGGACATTACGTGCTTGATCAGATTTAATTTCATATTCTTTAACACTCAGCCAAGGTGAAAATATTGGTGAAATTTGAGTTTTATAATCATAAATCATTTCAAATGGATTGTCAATTTTCATTAATTCATCGCAAGTTGCAGCCATTTCAGGAGTAAATAAATGAATATATTTTAGGTAATAGTTCAAGGTAATTCGGAGTAAGCTTGCAAGAATATATCGAGAAAATTTAGTGACTGGTTTTTCTATATTTTCATAATATTTGGTAAATAATGATATCCAATCATATTTAATCAAATATGATAATGCAGCATGTTGAGCTGTTTCTCGGTTTAACACTGGAACAATAATCGATATGAAGGAAACAATTTGTCCTTTTGTAAAGTTTGAAAAATTGCTAAGAGACCATTGAAAAAATTTGTCAGTTATTCGTGGAATCGATACAAAAGCACCTAAAAATGATAATCCTGAATAAGCAGCATAAAATGTATTTTTAGAATTAGCAATTTCTTGATCATTTTCATTATCTGAAAATTTATCTTTATCTTTATCATTTTCAGCTTGATCAGCATTATTCTCATTATTATCGTCATTGTTCTCCAAATAAAAGGATGGACGGAAAAAATTTTCATTATTTTGAAATCTAAAATTAAAAGCATTCGTATTTCTGTCATTATCATTTGGTTGCTTGTGTTTTTTAGTATAAGCAATTTTTTGTGAGTACGGAATTGTTTGGTATTTTTCGAATATTTTAAAAAGTTCAAAAAGATTTTCAAAAATTGAATCAACTCTATCAGCAAAATAAAACAAAAAAGGGAAATTGGTTGCAATAAAATAAAGCGTGGTTATAATTTGCCAACTTGGTTGATCAATAAAATCATCTATAAGCATATTTAAAAATTGAATTGTATATTCTGAAGGTTGTTCAAATTCCAGTTTGTTTGGACGTTTAATTATGCATTTCTTTTTCCCAATTTGCATTATTTGAAAGGCTTTTTTAAAAGCAATTTCAAATTCTGAAGTTCCTAGCTTGCCATTTAGTTTTATTTCATTTAATGGTGTGAAATCATATTGGCTCTCAAATTGAATTAGATAATAATTGATCATAGTTGGCTCATCTAAAAGAAAATAAAAGAAAATTTGAAACAACTTTCTGAATAACGATATATTTTGAATCTCTTTAATAATTGAAATTATAGTATAGGTGGTTACGATTTTCCTAGCTTCAGGTTCTTTTGAATATATATTTTTTGGTTTGTTCTCAATCGGAATTATTTTACTGAAAATAGAAAGTTTGATATCAATTGGTATTTTTTGATCTAAAAGAGGCGCAAAAGAAATTGCAAAATTTTCTTTTCCATAACTGATAATAGTCCTTAGTAATTTTTCATTATTTTCTTCTATTGCTTGGTTAGCCAATAATAAAAGTTCATCACCATCAAAGAAAGAAACATTTTTTTTGTCTCTTAATAAACTAAAATCATTTGTTAGAAAGAGAATAATGTTAACATTATGATCACCTTTTTCTTTTTCTTCTTGAATAATTTTTTTGATTGTTTGAGAATCTAAAGGTTTTGAAGAATATTCGAATGGATATGCAATTAATAATCGGATAATATAACTTTGGTTTGAATTTCTGATTAAAAGTTGAATATTATTTGAATGCCTAACTTGATTACTTTTGTAAATATCGATTAATAGTTTACCATAAAATTGTGCCATCAATTTGCTATTTGGGGAATCTAGTCTTAAATAAAAATCGGGGTGTTCTGAAAATGTCTTCAAAATTTTGCTTAAAGGCTCGTTTGCGTTGATTACTATATTATCATTTAAATTAATAAAAAGTTTCAAAACAGATGAAATAAAGGTATTAGTCTTGCTATCATCTGCATTTTCATAATCAATTGAATTAAATGAATTAATAAGTCTTTTAGAAAAATTTGAACGATTTAAAAAGCTCAAAATTGGGGCTTCATGGCGATTATTGAAACGATATATATTATTTTCATGAAGCAAATAATCAGTACTGATTGATGATAAATTGCTAGAAATAATAATAAAAAATGGTAGGAAAATGTTATCATTAATTCCTTCGATATTTATATCAGCAAATTTATTGAGCTTGAGTGATACATAAAGATATGCAGCAGTTACTACTGATAATGCTGGATTTGATAAATTACTTAAATCAGTATTCATGTTAAGATTGCCTTTTGCTAATGAATAAAGTTCTTCAACTGATTCCTCTGTTTGTTCCTCAATTTTAAAAATTTTGATTTTAGGATCAGGTGGAGATGCGTGAACACGAAACTGATGGAAAAGAAAATATGTTAATCCAAGTGTTAATGGTAGATGTCTTTCATAATCGTTGCCAATTGTTGAAAGAATTGGTTCATATGAACAAAAAAGTTTCCAAAACTCAAATGGTACATAATTTTGTATATGTGAAAGCAAAATTTTGGAATCATCTGAGTTAGTAAATGATTCTATTAAGTTTTCTTGCGTTAGAATCCGCTTTGCAAATTCAAAAAAATCGGACTTCATATTTTGTGGAAAATTAAAAAGAAATAAGTCAGCGATCCTCTTTGAAACTGTCCCTGGTTCAACTCGAACAAATAAAAATTGATGTGATTGTTGGATATTAATTTTTTTGAAAAGTGGAATTATATGAGACCAAAATTGTAAATTTTGAAAAAATTGATCGTTATTATTAAAAAAGCGAAAAAGATTATTATAAACATGAGGATTCTTTGATGAAAGTAGAAGTGGATCTAATTGTGATCTATCCATGTTTTGAAGTGGATTATAAGATATGATAGCTAAGTATTCAATATTAAGAGGATCATCACCGAGTGATTTTATTTTTTTTGAAACACTTTCTGGAAGGTGAAATCTGAATTGTTTTAAATTCAAAAGGACTTCTTTTGAAAATTCGCATTCACCAGCAAAATCAATAATTATTTGAATTCTACTTTTAGATTCCTCAGAAGATGATTTGTTCATAAAATGAACAACATGTTCTGAGCTTATTTTTGAAAGTCGAACAAGAAAAGTGTATGCAATTTGGGAATTATCATATTTATGATCTACAATTTTCCTGTAGTAAAATTGAAACATAGCCAAAAATTCATAATCATTAATTTCATTAAGTAAAATTAAAGAATTTGGTAAACTCGCGTATTCAAGAAAACTATGATCAGTAAATATCTTTCTGGGTAAAAGATGAATAAGTTCGTTTTTAATAAAAAAAGAATAAAGACTGTAAGTATTAATTGCAGGCATTTCTTGTAAAAGAAAAGGCAGATATTTTGGTATAAAATCAATTGAATAAGGGATTGCTTGAATTAATTCAAATAAAAAATATAAAAATTGTTTTCTATTTAAAGTTTGTTCATAAACAAGAAATGAGTCGCAATCTTTATTTTCTATATTTGCATAATTTTCATTTATTTCATTAAAACTATCTTGAATGAATTGTTTAAAAAAATTGATGTATTCGGAATTATTTGAAGAATTTTTAATATTTATGGTAAACGGCGATATAGATGCGACTATTATCATAGCATTAATATATTTTTTCGAAATACTAATTATATAATCAGAATTTTTTTCCCAGAGTAGAACAGAATTCTCATGCCAACAAATACGGATAAGACTTATGAGATCTGTTAATAATAAATTATTCAGATTTTTTGAAATGAATTTAAGAGATTCACTAAAAATAGATAATAAATCTTCATCGCTTATTTTTTCTTTTGATTCTAGTTTGACGGCTTCTGATCGTAAATATGAAGATAGGTCCATTATTGACATCCCTTTAGAATGATCAAATGAAAAAGATTTCATAAGTATTAAAATTTTAAAGTGAATAACGCTATAAATTGAATTGTTTTCAGAAAATTCGCCATAATTTTTTGGTTTAATATTTTACTTTTGTCATTCGGTTCATAGCTATAAAAAGGAAAAAATAAAAAAGTTGTTATTCCAGAAATTTTTATGAATAACAAATCTCCTTTTTATATTCTTAAGTTACTTTTTTATCAATTGATAATTATCTGTTATGATTGATTTATCTTTAATAATTCATAAAAAATAAATGGTTCTTTCCTTTTTTCATAAGATAAATATGTTTTAAGAATTGAAATAAAATAAACTTCTTAATTTTGAAAAAATTTTTATTCAAAAAGAGGTAGATTTTTTTTCTTGAACTTTTTCCCAAAATTACATTCAATTTTCCTATCGTACTTATGTACTCAATTTACTAGAACTTTTTCCCAAATCTTAATGAATAAAAAATGAATTTGGAAAAAAAACTAATTTTAAGATTAAAAATAGAAAAGAATAAATAAATAAATAATTCATTTTTTATTCATTAAGATTTTCTCTATATATTTAAACGATTTGGTGTGTGGATCGTAGTATCTGGACTTATATGTATATGTGTCACTCTCTTCTGGTTCGGTACTCTTTCGTGGAACTGTCCTAGATACGTTACGGGTTCTATAACAAATATGATAAAAAGGAAAGAACGTGGAACTGTGCAAGTTCAATTCGCATGGCGCATCTACGAAGACAGTTGGTTTTTGTTCGACCACTATCATCTTTTTGGTCTCATCATGTCTTAGTCTTTTTGGTCTTTACGTCGAGGTCTGGTTTCGAATTTCATTACCCTTTTTCGTTTAGTAAAGTGTTTCTCATCACATGGTATCTCTTCATTAAGTTCACGAGTATTAAATTTCCATGTATTTAGATTACGACGTAATAGTGTGTTAACTGTCTTGTAATCTTTCGATTCGACGAGTCTAGCGAGCTCATGCTTCAACTTATCCATATCATTCATTGCGAATAGTTCTGTTAATGCGGTCATTTCATTTCAAGAAAAATACAAAGTAATCACAATATCGATTCATTTCTTCACCAATTTATACACTCGACCTCGTTTACCATTAATTCTGTTATATCTCATCTTAACTTCATATCCGTTTGGTATTGTTTTAATATCGATTCCATAATAGTTGTATTGATCTTTTTTGGTAGTAAATTCTATATCAAAGATAGGTTCATTAACGACATGTTCATCAATGATATGTTCATCAACGATAGGTTCATCAACAACAGTGTCATTAAATGGTTCATTAATGACATGTTCATTAGCGATAGATTCATCAACTGGTTCATCAACGTCATGTTCATTAGAGATAGATTCATCATCATCATCAGCAGCAGCAGGAGCAGGAGCAGTAGATTGACCGAACTGTACACAACCAAACTTATATAATTCATAATCCCAACCTGTTTTACTCATACGATTCCATGCTCTATCACGCAGTTCATTTAAGTATCTCTCATATCTGTTGTTCGGTATCGAGTACTTTCTCTTATTCAGGTGTTTACCATATCGAACATATACATATACATCCGAGTTTCGATTTCGGTTTCTACCTAGAAAATGCTTAATACTAGATACAGTATCGAAATATGTTTGGACGAATATAGATAGAATATTCTCTTTAATGGACTGTCCATTCTGTATAGATGAGGTAGATATAATAACATCAACGTCTTCGTCGAACAAACCATCTTCATTCAACTTAATCTCTTTGGTATCACCTGTATATAATGCAACCTTGTATCTATCTTTCATCAACTCTTTCTATAACTTACACTCTTTCTTATCTTCGATCTTAATTAACACTTTATCGTAGTTCATTCGCTTTGTATCGATTAAGTTCATTATCTCAGCTCGTTGTTCATCAACATTCGATATCAACTTATTAACGTATATATTTCGATTGTATCTCTTATCGATACATGGATTAACGATTATGTAATCTCTGAAACACGCGAAGTGTTTAATATCATCAGCAGTAGCACTTATTAAAGCAACCTTATCGAACTCTTTGGTTATTTCAATCAATCCAATATGTTGTTGTAACATATGTGCTTCGTCAATCACTAGAAAGTAATCTAATCGTTGTTCGTTCATGTAATATTCTTCAATTAGATCACCTAGACATTTAGAAGCTGTATTGTATGTACTAATAATCACATTAGCTTTATTGTGTATAGCTTTGTGAAACTCTTTAAACGCATTATCATTAACACACAACCGAATGGACTTATCATTTATTTTAGTATAGAACTCTTCAGCGATATTCACTTTTGGAACTATAACCATAAACTTCTCTGTACTATGTGATGATATCCATTTACGAATCGCTGTCGATTTACCAGAACCGATTGGCGCTTCACAGATGAACTTCTTGGTTCGAATTTGTTTAGTGATCTTACGTAAATCATACTTGATGTGATCCATACAATAATAATAATCTTCATAATCCATATAATCGATTACATTACCATTCTCATCATGAATTTCTAATGTGGCATCGATATCTACTGATGGTTCACCACTAGTAAGGTGTTCAATCGATGTTTCATCTTTTAACGGCTTGCCGTTATTATCGAAGTAACTTTCACATCGTATAGTGTATAACCGTTCAGGGATCTCATCAAACATCTGCCATCGTATATATGACGGATCATGGACTTCTTCTGGTGCTGGTATTGGTTCAACTTGTTGTTTCAATGGATCCGCTGTAGCGAAAGCATTGTCTGCGTCAGGAACTGGATCTCTATAATCATCAACAGACTCCAATTTAAGATCATATACGTGTTCGTATAACATAAAGTTCAGTGTCATTGGTTTTCAGTTGGATAAAATTTTCATTTAATTCACATATCAAACTCATTGTTTATACATTTAGTCATCAATTATATGCTACAATAGTCCTTCTTTATATGCCATTATTAGTTCTACTTTATTGGACACAATCTAGCTATGTCGTATATGAGTATAGCTATGGAAATGTTTAGAAACGGTTTCATATTATTATAGCCGATTTCGCCTATTATAATAGTTTATTTAGCCATTATTTTAGGTTATCGCTATTAGTATTGTCATATATAGACATATATCTTTAGTCTCATGCCACAAATAGCACTAAATT
Organism: Tritrichomonas musculus; assembly: GCA_039105265.1. Lineage (NCBI taxonomy): Eukaryota > Parabasalia > Tritrichomonadida > Tritrichomonadidae > Tritrichomonas > Tritrichomonas musculus. Next base: position 1,346,323 of record JAPFFF010000015.1, on the reverse strand, counting down.
AAATACCAAAACAGCTGATTTTTGGGGATTTTCGTCAATTAAATTAGCTGTCACGTGACTGTGGCGGGGTGTATATATATATAATTTAGTCAAAGATGACAAAAATGACAATTTTTGGTAGACTGATTGAATTAGAGCTAGGGAAGTGAGCGAAGCGAACGTGGGTGGAGGATACGTAGTATCCGGAAACCTCCTTAGCATTACTATTACTATGTTTTCTCTTTTAATGATAAAAATTATTAAAGAATTAGAAACAATTGATCAAATCACATGTGCAAAAATATTTTTTTGATAATTTTAAAAAAGCTTTATGCTCATCACATACATAAAAAGTGAATCATTATTTTCTGAAGTCCCATTGATTTCATCCAACTTTTCCAAATCATATAAAACGTATGCTCTATAAAGAAGTTTTTTCAGAAGGAGATATTAGAACACCAAGAGGTATCCCAGTATTTCTGTATATAAACAAAGTTATAAGCATTATATATTATTCTAGAACCTTCAATTGAATTATCATGATCCATCTTTGAATGAAAGTTCCTATTGATTGCTTTTTGAATGAATATTGGGGTAGTATACCGTAAGATGCCAAATCAAATATAAAAAAAAAATAACATCAATAATTTCAGGATTTTTACTGGATGCAACTTTTAGAGCAATCCATACTTTTGTTACGGCTATAATAGTGGCATCTATATATAATGTTGGAATCCCGTTAGAATTTTCATTTTTATGGACTGAAAATTGAAATTTCTCAGATATTTTAAAATAATTAAAAAAATGAATTTAACGTGAATGATATTGGTCTTATGGTATCTGAAAATTTTGTTGAAATGTAAAATGTAAAAATAGCTTGATTAAAATGAAAAATTTTGAACTTTTTTGAAATCAACTATATAAATTCGCTTAATTTTCATGAGTTTTTGATGAATTTATAAAAATATTAGGCATATAGTATCGTGAAAAAGTGGTCGTCTTTGGGAATAAGTGGCTGTCATATAACTTTTTTCTTTCAAATCATGGATAAGTCATTGAAATTTTTTAATTCTCATTCAAAAAATTGAGAAAAAAATATTTTTCAATTCCGATCATATTTTTCTTTCATTCTTCAAGAAAACTATTCTTCTCAAGTAATTTTCTTTGTTTCTATTTCCATGCTTTGTGATTCTTAATTTAAATCTCTTTTTTTTTTTTTGAAAAAAATGATATATAATAATTTTAATTCTTATTTTTTTTCTGCAATTTAAAGTGAAAATAAAAAAAAAGTAATTTTTAACTTCTCCCCAATGCAGGTTGCACTATATAAGCTTCCATTAATTTTATGAATAATTAGATCCATCTTTGATTTGATGCGAATTTATCAGCATATTTTAAAAAAATCGATTAAAAAAGAAAATTAAGAATGAGAAAAGTTATCAAAATGTTTATTTTGTAAAATAATATTGATTATATCTCACTGATTTTTTTCAAAACTTATTAATGAAATTCGGAAATTATTAGGATCTGTATTTATGTGGTTTTTCTTCATTGGGTAGATATATTGCTGATTTGAGGTTAATGGAATATTTCGATTTAATAAATCATTTATGTGAGACATCTCATAAGCTCTTATTTTTTACATTTTAAAACATCAAATCCAGCTAATTCTACTTGTTGTCTCTGAGTTGTAACTGATTTTGATATAATGCCGATAGCTCTAAAAGCCGAATGACAATTAACTTCGTTGCATTCGCATAATAATGAATAATGGATTTTTAATATTTGATTTGATTGAGCTGAAATGTTAGGTTTGTTTTTATAATTGGCATTGTATCTCTTCATCGGACCAAATATGCCAATGTCAAGAGGCTGGCATTGGTAGATATCATTTTTCTGATTGTATCATGCCAGAGATACTTTCCAAAGTTTTCTATAATGAACGAAGATATTTCTTCAATAGTAGGATATATCGGAAATGGCTCAGATGTATGAAGCTTGTATTTATATTCTTTTAAATGATTTAGTTCTTCATTTTTGAGGAAAGGAGGTATTCCTTCTTGGCCAATGCCTCGAATATAATTTTTGTGCATATCATTGATGCACTGTTTGGACTTTCCGAACATCGCGCCAATTCTGCTATAGGAAATTCTTATCTGTCCTAACATATGAGCAGATGACTCCGATCTGGGAACAAAAGTTTGGAGATGATGCATACTCTTCACTTGAGATGGCTTCTTTAATCAATTGAACTTCGGTGGTGTTTCATATGAAATCTTTTATAATTGGTAGAGGAGGAATCATTTTGCTAACTTTAGCCTGTTCTCGGTCCATGCTTTTTACATAATAACAGTAAATGAAGTTAAATGATCATCTGAATTGTTATCATTCAAAAAGCCAAATAAACGGCTCCTTTTTTGTTATTTTAAATTCAAAAGGTTGAAATAAACGTATACTTCAGATGATTTTTAAGTCACAAAAGTTAGCGAATAATTCAATGAATACTCTCAATTAATTGTGATGATTGAGTATAAGAATAGAAAATGAAGACGCCCACTTTCCACTTTTTAAATAATTATTTTATGTTTTTCACTGATTTATCAATTATTTGAAAGAAAAAAGTTATATGACGGCCACTTATTCCCAAAGACGCCCACTTTTTCACAATACTATAACAAGAAAACTTTTATTACTTTGTTTTGAAAAATAAGGCATTGTGATTCTAGTATTTGAGTTTGTATTAATTTTTGAGACTCGTTTGTAACAATCGTAGATATATTGTTGATTTGGAGTTAGCTGATAATCGCGTATTTTATTAATAAGATTGAGATTGAAAGATGCCAAAATTTGAACATTGTTATTGAAAATTCTGACTTGAGTATCTATTCCTATTGAACGAAAAGCTGAGCGACAATTTAATTGAGATGTAGATTGGTATAAAGCTGTGTGCATGTTAATGATTTGGTTTGTTTGTCTAGTGAGTAAGCTTATATATCTGTAATTTGACATAAATTGTTTTGAACTATTGAAAATGCATAAATCGAGAAGCTGTGTTTGGTCAGATGAATGAGGAATGAGGCAATGTAGTATCAAATTTTCTTGAAGTAGATTAACATTTTTAAATGCATTATAATGAGCTGAAAAACCGTTTAAAATTAAAATTGAGGGACCAAAATAATTGAATTTTTGTCTTAATCGTCTTAATGAGGGTAAAAATTGAGAATAAATCCAAAAAACTATAGATTGAGTATTTAAATATCCTGAATCTGTGTGTACTATTTCAAAACTTTCTGAATCTAAATAATTATATATTTCTGAATCAAAAGTAGACCTCTGAACTGCGTAAAGAGGTGGACAAAAAAGTTCACATATATTAATCCATGCTAAGCATGTAGCATTCTTTTCGGTTCTTGATATTGGATAAGGAGCTCTTGAATGTGGATAATCCACTGGAACAATAACAGTTCTTTCGCGGCCGTCTTCAAACTCGGAAACACCCCATTCATCAATATTGAAAATAAATTGAATAGGAAGGTCATTTATTGACCTTCCTAACTGATTTATATTGTTCTCAATTTCTAAAATTTTTGAATTAAAACGGTTATCTTCTAAAGGTACTCCTGTTATGCTTTTAAATGCATTTTTAAGTTTATTTCTTAATATATGACGTACTGTATCTGTAAATAAATTTTTTTGTAGTTTTTGATTATAAATTGAGTTATCTCATTAACAGTAGGATAAAAAGAATTTTGATGTTGTTTTTTGATTTCTTCTTCTATTATTGGAAGATCATCTGGTGTCAAAATTGGGGGACGTCCATCTATTCCTTCACTACGTAGAAATTTTATATGGCATTTTTGTGCTTTCTGCCTCGAAACGGCAAAGACATAACCAATTTGTCTATACTTTACTTTTACGGATCCTGAACGAAAAATTCACTTAAAAAACCTAATTGTTGGTTAAATTTTACAACATTTAAGAATGTGTCCTGAGAAATGTTTTGATTAAAAGCAGCTTTTTCTTCTTCAGTGTCTATAAATGGATTCATCATTTCTTGTGCTTGTTTGTATTGCTTCTTCGGAGCTTTTGCGTTTGCTTCTTCTTGCATCAAATGAAGTTATATGATTTCATTCACTTTTTCTATTCATGATCGCCTTTTCAATCAAATTTTCTTAACTAAATCGATGAATTCGGCAACCTTTCTGATAAAAGTACACCTCATCGAACCAAAATTCAATGGAAATGATCGATTTTTCTGTGAGACTGATTGAAACTACTTTTAATTTATTCTAGTAAATTTGAATAAAAACTTTGAACCTGATTTTAACTTTTTGAAGTAAATTACTCTTAACTTTTACAAAAGTTTAGTATTTTGAATGGAAAAAGTTATATGAATCCAACTTTTTCATTTTGAACCACACTTTTTCACGGCACTCTAACAAAACTCGAGCATTTGATTGCACCAACTTAATCTTTTGTTTGAACTGCATCAATTAGAAACGCTCGTATCATTGTTTTGAATAAAAAGAACCTGATTACATATTTGTAATACCCTGAGTTTTACCGATCATTCCACAAGCTATAATGAGGGATGACACTTTTTCGGACGAGAAACTTTCAGGGTACCAAGTCCTTCGTTTTGTTCAGATTTTGGGTTCCTGTTGTTTTCTGGACAATATTAGCTCTTTCTTGCTTCCAATCAATGGTCTTGGAATAATTAAAGGCCCAAATGTCAAAAATAGTTGGGCTTTTTATAAACTGCTTTTATTCAAGCACAATAATCTTATTTATTTAGCTCTTCTAGAATTTTCAAATTAAATTATAAATAATCGTTTTTAATAGAAAAAATTTGAATATATTCAAAACAATTCTATCCAACAACCATATCTTCAAAAATTTAATTTCTCTAGACTAAATATTTTACAATTATTAAATTATATGTATAATAATACACAATTTCTATATTTAATTATTATTTTTACGATTAAAAAAATCAGAAAATTTCGAAATTAAAAAAAATAATCAAAAAACATACAATGAATGATTTTAAATATGGCGCTTACATTTTGTCTCAATATGTTTGGATCATTATTTATCTTCTTGTTCCATTCCTCTGTTTTATTCTGGTTCCTCACAAAAATAATACTGGTGAGATATATTCATTAAATTCCGAAAGTACTCCTTTTAACAAATCTCAAATACCAGTGGTTTTTATGCACCTTACAGATCTGCACATAAATCATGTTATTAACTCAACTATTATTAATTTTAATAGAGCTGCTAAAATAATAAATCAGATCAAGCCGAATTTTAATATAATTACAGGTGATCTTGCAGATAATTTTCCAAGTGATTCAAAACCACGATATGGATATCAAATACCACAAGATTTTGAAATGTATAAAAACGTTTTACGTTTGATTTCAGATTTCCCTAGAATTGAAATGGATGGGAATCATGATTTATTCGGTGTTTTTGATTATAATTCTAAAAAATCGGTAGATCCTAAGCCTTCATTTAGCGAATACCGTGTGTCTTCAACATCATATTTGATTGGACGCAAAAATTATACATTTATTACAATGAATCCATTTAATTTCCCATCACCTCATCCTCCATTTATTTTTTATGCCCATCCATCTACGGAATTTCTTGATCGGCTTGAAGAAGTTTTATCTTCAATACCTAAAGAAAATGAAATTATAGCACTTTCCCACTTTCCAATGTATTTATGGAACTTTGGCCATAAATCATCAAGAAAATTTGGATTTAATCAAATTATGAAGTCAGGAAGAATTAAATTATTTATTAATGGTCATTTACATCCAGACAAGCCTTGTATACAGCACCATAAAGATCCAAATAATCCAAATCGCAATGGTCTTTTGGAAATTGTTGGCGCAGATTTAAGGCAACACCATAAAATTGCAATATGCGTAATTGATAATGAACGTTTTTCATATCACTCAATCGATGTTACCAGTGAACAAAAATTAGCTTTTATTACAAATCCGCTTCCTGATGAGATTTTATCAAGCCATCAAATTTTTAACGAGAAAAATACTTTTCTTCGGGTTATATCATATCAAGAAGAGAAGCCAACAATTCTTGCTTCAGGAGATGTTCAAGGTGAACTCGAATGCAATAAAACAGATACTTTTTGGTTGTGCCAAACTCCAATGAATCTTGAATATGGAAAACATTCTATTACATTAACTGGAGATTTAAAACAAACAATACATTTTACAATTGGTGATCATATTCCAAGTTTTAAAGAAGATGTTTACCAGTTCTACACATCTAGATATATAATCTATTATGTCCTTCTTTCAATTTTGTACGCTTTATTAGCATTTATTATTATTCCATTTCCAGTTCACAAGCAATTCGAAGAGAAATATGAGCTGTGGATTAATGGTGTTGATCCAGAAAATACTGGAATGTGGCTACTCTCAATTTTTGGAGGATTTTACTGTGTAAAAATGAGGATTTCTAATTTACCAATTGTTTTAAGGGTTTTCCTACTTATTGCTTTAATTTGGCCTCTTTTTCTACCAATGATGTGGATGAGTATACAAGGACATTTTGGTTTCATTTGGTTGTGGGGATTTGTATGCGATTGGACATTTAGACATGGTGTATGGGCACAATATTTAACTCTTACTTATTTAACATTTATTTTGCTACCAATTACACTTTTGTGTTCAATGTTATATGTAACAAGTCATTTTCATTGGACAATTATTCCTGAATTAATTGTTCAATTAATTGCTATTTTGGCAGATATCTATTTATTCTTACGATTCTGCAATGAAGCTTCTGGAATGGCTAGAGCATGCCTCTCACCTTCATTCGTTTTTACACCGCTTTTCTTTTATGTTGGTTTGATAATATGGAGGATTTGTTCAAAGAAAGGAATCAAAGATGATAATAACGTTGTGATAACTCAAGCTTTACTTAATGAATGATTTATCATCAATTATTTTTTTTTTATCATTTATTATTGTTTTTTAAAAAGTTTACCAATATTACATACTAAGTTTGATAGATAAGCTTTTTTTATATACCAAGTTAGTTTTTCACAAAAATATATAATATTTCAAAACTAATATGATTCCAGAGTATAAGATTAAATTTTTTGTTATTTTTGTCAAATAAAACAACTATTTGAAGCTCTTTTTCTAATTTTAATGTAGATTTTTTTTAAAAAGTATTTCATTTTTATTGTGATTTCTAGTTAAAGCATTTAATTAGTTGCTCCAGGCACATTACTCATAACCTAAAAGTAAAAAATGCAAATTCATTTATTAACTTATTTTTATATTTGGATTATGATTATAAATAATTTAACATAAAACAAAAAATATAAAACCGATAGAAGTTTTAATGATAGATAGATATAAACATGGTAATATTTCAAAAATTATAAAGGCTTTGCTAATATTTGAGGTTTTGGATTAAAAAGTTGAGAAGTGGCCTTCTCATAACTTCTTTAAAGTTTAACATTAGCAGATGGCCCCTTGGTAGAATTAATTAAAGGCTTCTTTGGCGATGAACGCTTACAGTCACTTGCAGGCACATTGAGAATGGAATTTTTGCTTCTTCTTATCAATCTTCTGATTCCAAGGCCATTTTTATTTATCACTAAAGTATATTTAGGCTCTACAGTGTCAAAACAATCATGCTGAAAGCTGAATATTTGAATCTTTCCTTTTGGAAAAATTTTTAAAACACCACACTTATTATGAATAAGCTTGGAATACTCACTACTTGAAAATACAGTAACACCTGCATTTGAAGCAAAAGTAGAGATTCCATCTGCCATACATTGATGAGCTCTTATTAGTAACTTCAAATTATTATTTTGTAAAAAAGTTTTGACAGCTGATTCACCATAAAAAACTCCAGATCCACGCTGATTCTCAGAAAAATCTTGAACTTTATCATGTGGGTCTGACCAAACAAGATCTGAAATAATTGAATCATCATAGTTTTTAATTGGGCGTTGAAGTGCATTAATTGATTCAATTTTATGCAATGAAGGCGACAAACCACCGTGAACGCAAAAAATTTGCTCGTTAACAATTGCAGCTAATGGAAGCCAATTAAAAAGATCTTGGAAATCAAGCCATAACTCATGGCTTCGGTATACAATTTGAATTTCTTCATGAAAACCATATTGACGATTAACACATGCAAATTCATGATTTCCACGAAGAAGAAAGAAGTTATTTGGAAACTTACACATCATTGCTAATAATAATGACATAACTTCAATTGAATTCAATCCTCTATCAACATAATCACCTAAAAAAAGAAAGTGACATGATTCGTATTCGCTAAAGATTCTGAGTATATTAATTAGATCACTGATATTCCCATGAAGATCACCAATAATAACACATGGAGCAGGAACGTTAACAACTGTTGGCTTGGTTTTTAAAATATCAATTGAGGTATGAATTAAGTCTTGAATGATGCTTTTATCAATTTCAGGTAATAGATCACCTGAATTAACAGAGCCTTTAAGATAGGGCTGGAAACATTCAAAAACGTATTCGAATGATTTCATTTCCATAAAAAATTTTGATGTAAAAAAAACTTTGATTTGAATAATATCAATTTTCTGAGAAAATCTGGCTTAAATTTGATGATAATTTTAAATTTTGAATTAAATTAATGATATCAACCTTTTTGAATTGAATAAATTCAATTATATAGTGGCCAGATAATAGAAATATTGAAAGTTTTTTGGCAATTTTTTCAATTATTAAATCAAAGTGTTTGATAATTTGTTTGAAAGCAGATATTAGAGAAGATCCTTCATTAAAAAAAGATATTAAACTTACCTACTTTATATTATACCCCATTTGATAAATAATTTATGCTTTTAAATTCAATTAATAAATCAATTAAAAATTTTAATTAAAAAATCATTATAAATTATTAATGTTATAACCTGATTGGGATGAAACATATAATTTCTACAGCATTAGAAAAAACTTAAAATTGAAATTTAAAAAATAATAATCAAATAATTTTCTGTTTAAATGAGGAGTTTTGACCAATTGACTGATTAATCACAATAATTTTTAAATATTTTCAACAGGGCGGCCTGTACCATTGTTTTAGGCATCATTAAAAATAATCATTTTACAATGGAAAACAAAAATCAAGCAAAAATCAATTTTGATAATAGCATTTTTTGATTAACAATCTAATGATAACAATACTCAGTTTAATCGAAAAATATGAGAATATATCAATGCTATTATCAAAAAAGCTCTAAATGTAAAACTTTTTCACTAAATAAATGGCAATGTTGTTGTAAAAACAGATCATAATCATCTATGTAATATATTTACAATTTAACTATCATAGTCATGTGAATTTACAAAAAAAAATAAGCATTTATGTATATTTTATTATTTTGATATATTCTAATATAATAAATCAATAAGTTCAAAAATATTGATCATATTAGTATATTAATGTGTTTATCTTTTGAGACTATATAACATAATAATTGTAAATTTTTATTCATTATGAATTAGTATTAATATATATTAATTAATATATATGAAAAATAATTTTTTATATCTTTTTTAAATAATTAGTTCAATATCGTATATGAAGCCATATATTATTTCAATCATAAATTGAAGCAATGAAAATATTTCATTTTTTCCTATAATACTACAAATAAATATATTATTTGATTTACTTAATATAGGCCAGTAATTTACGTAAGGAAATAAAACATAAATAGAATTAGATGTATGCATCTAATTTAGATAAATAAAAAAATAAAAAAATATATATTTCAATGTATAAAAATAAAGAAACCAATTCTATTTTATGATCCCTTCATGATTCATGATAAGTATTAGAACTTACAAAATTCAATATTTTATGGTACCATAAAATATTTTGAAGAGATAATATCAGATTATTTTTTTATCAAAATTTTTATAATTCAATGATGCATGAAAAGTTATTTGAATGAATGAAATATTGAATTTTTTTTTGATGAAATTAACAGATTTTAGCCTAATGCTTTTTTTACATTTGAGATTCAGAGAATAGCACATTTTTCTTTAATTATTTTATTCTATGAATTTGAGAAAACATAGAATTTTAATGAAAAAAGCAAATCTTTCAAAATCATTTAACAATATATTTTAAAACATAAAGCATATAGTGAAAAATAAGGTAACCAAAAATTATGGATATTTCCATAATCAAATTGATTGGAAGAATATATTTCTGAATAAAAGTCAGTGAACATTTTCGGATTTTCTAAAATGGTAATGAACTTTTTATTAAAAAATAAATTTTTTTCTACAGAAATTTAATGATTTTGAAATATTTCAGAATAATATTCTGAATTTGATAACATACATTTTTTACATACCAAATATAGATATATCAAATACGAAATTGTTTTTTGATGAAAATATTAAAAATCAAATTAAAAAATCATGGTAACAGTGTTATTATTATATGAATTAAAAAAATAAAATTCAAGATTTAATGAAAAATTGAATTTAAAATCATCGTATTTCCAGATTTATTAAATATTTAAAACAAATTTATAAAATAAAATATTTAAAATTATATTTATTTATAATAATAATCACATTGAATTTATAAATAAATTATATTAAATATAAAATAATATAAATTAATAAATAATATTATGATAAAAAGATAGTTAATTTATCAAAATAATTGCAATATTTAAAAAAAGAAAAAATAAAGAGTGTTTAACAAATAATTCAATTTTCTTAAGAGTAATTCAAAATTCATAAAAATAAACTTTCAATTTAACCAAGAATGGTTAAACTCAAAAATTTAAATTAAATTCAAAGGATATTTGAAAATTTTAATTTATTTAAAATATTTCAAAAAAAAAAAAAGCTTTTTCACAAAGTTTAATACAAAAATTAGTTTTTAACAAAAACAATTATAAATATGATTCTAATAGATTTATTCATATTTCAAACAAAAAATATTAAAGAAAAATCTATTTTTTGAGAAATAAAGAAAAAATATTTTTCAAGAAACGTTTTTTAGAAATTTAATTTAAATTTTATTTTCTCTCAATTATTTAATAATTGAATTTATAAATAAAAATAAAATATCAGTTTATTTTGATTTTCAATGATCTTCTCAAATTTCAAAAACTTGGAATAAACAAAAATAAAAAAATTTCTGAGTATATTTAGCTTGGAATACATAATTCCCATAATAAAAATGACTGAAGAGCCAATTGGAAAGAACCTCTTATTGGAAGTTGGACTTTCATATGCCGAAGGAATACTCCCTAACATCGAGACCAATGAATATGACCGCCTCGCAGCTGCACTAACTGACTATTTAAACGATCAAAATTGTTTTCAAGAATGCGCATCGCTTTTTAAAGAAATACTTGGTCACGACGATCCAGTAATCCGAGTTAAAGAGATTATAAACATGCCAAATGAACCAATTCCTTATTCTGATGAAGCAAAAGCAGCAGATGAAAATCCACATAATAGAAAAAAAACACGAACCTGGGGTGGATACGAAGATCAGCGTCTAATCGCAGGAGTTTATAGATATGGATTAGACAACTGGCCTATGGTTGCTACCTTTGTCGGAAATGGAAGAACAAGAGCTCAATGCGCTCAAAGATGGGCTCGCGGACTTAATCCTCGCATATGTAAAACTCATTGGAGCCAAGCTGAAGATGAACAATTGAAGCAACTGGTCCAAGCCTATGGTGAAAAAGCTTGGACAAAAATAGCAGCGGCGTTTGGAAATCGATCAGATGTTCAATGCAGATATCATTATAGACAAATTGTTAAAGGAGATGAACTACCTGGTTCATTTATGTCTCTAAGACGAGGCACCCCAGTTGCTCTTTCTGCACATTCATTTTTTAATCAACAATTTTCAACAATGATTCAGCCACAAGTTTTTATAATGCCAACAATACCTCTTGCTACTCCCATTCCTGGTGTACCAGCAGTTCAAGCTGCAACTCCTCAAGTTGTTCATACAAATGCGTCAGTTCCCCCTCAGTTCATACCATTAGGCACATTTCCATCAGCTCCATTAAGAGGTACATCATCTTTAAACATTTCTCCAAATAATTCCATTAGCCCAACAGTTATTCCTCTTCAAAACTCGTTGGCTTCAATGCGAATGTCATTGAATTCACTTCCAACAGCAGCATATGTAAATTTGCGTGGCTCGTCATCTAATATTCATAGCCCTACTCCTCACGCTCAACAGCCTTCGCCTATTACAGTTCACACACCAACTCAACCCACGCCAGCACATACACAGCAACAACCACAACCAGCAACTAAGTCTCAACACTTTTCAAATAATAATTTACAAACAAAACAAACATTTACGCCAACAGTTTTACTTCCTCCTCCGCCTCAAGCTTCAAAACCTATAGAAACTAAATCTGAAATAGATAGTTTTCTCGATCACTTTAAGTGATTTTTTTGTGTTTTCGTGTGGGTATAACTTGAAATCGGCTCTTTTTCATAATGTTATTTAAATATCTAAAAATCAAATCTGTTTCAATGAAATATCTGCAGCATTTTTATTTTGTTTTTTGGATTTGTAAATGCCATTATTAAAAATTTGTTTTTATATATAATTATTAATATTATTTAGGTAATATGTACTAAACACCAGAAATATTCATAATTCAAATCCTAAGACATAATGATATGAATATTTATATAAGACTATTTTGAAAAAAATCTTCATATAGCATTAATTTAACATCCAATTATGTTTTTTCCTAAGTTAAATAATGGTTTTAAAATAACTTAATGGTATCAAAAAATATTATTTTGATATTGAACTTATAATTTACCTTATTCTAGTGATGCTTACCAGCAAAAATCATTTCATTTTTTTTTTTCAAAAAAAATTGATTAGTATTTTATATCACATATCAATTATGTTTTGATATATCAACATCAAAAAAAAAAAAATTGATGTTAAAAGCATTTTAAAAATTCACATTTGATATACATGAAACCTGATACTAAAAGTGTTGAAAACGTAGGAGGAGATGATAATGCTGATTTAATTTTTCAATTGGCTATCGACGATGAAAATTTAGAAAAAGATTGGGAAAAAATAGCTAAAATAGTTGGAAATTCAGTTAGCCCTGATTCGTCTAAAAAATGGTTTGAAGCTATTACCCAAATTAATAAAAAAGATCGCTGGACAAAAACTGAAGAAGATATTTTACGTTCTTTAATTGTCCCAACACAAAAATTAACAAATAATGAAATATGTGAAATGTTTAAGAACAGATCAAAAAAAGCTGTTCTTATCAAAATTTCGAAAATTAAGAAATCCCCAAATCAATCAAATGCTTCAGCAAAATTAGAAAAAACTTCAATTACAGCAATAAATAAAAGATAAGTAATAGAAATTGATACACAAATTAATAAAATTAATAATTTCAAAAAAATTCCTGTTAATACCCTCGCTCATTAAAACATAGCATTTTGAGCTCTTTTTATTTTATTTTTTGATATACAAAATATTATCTATTGTCATTGAAATTTGAATTGATTAATCTCATATGCTAATAAACATTTTTTTTTTTTTTTTGATATGGTATATTCTACAAAAAAAAAGCGGTCTTCGCTTTTCAAAAAAAGTTTTCAAATTCAATTTTGTTATACGAATTATTGTTCTATTACTAGGTTTTCCTGCCCAAATGAGTTTTCATTGAAAAAGTTATGAAACTATCCCTGCGCTCTTTCATTTTTGGACAGGACTGTCCATTATTGAGAGTGGACCGTAAAACCTAGTTCTATAACACCACTACTTTTTGAAACAACTCATATGAGATAAGAACTGTAAAATAAATAATTAAAGCAGTAATCAATATTTATATTGCCGAGAAACAGAGAAATCTTTTTAAAACGATTATTTTCTTCTGAAAAAGTGGCATTTCTATAATAATTTCCTCTTTTTATTAACGTACGAGAAAATAAACAAATGGAACCTGAAGCATCGAGAGCCGCAATAGCCGCAATCGCAGCTTTGCAAAAAAGAGTTAAAGAACTCGAAGATGAAAATGCTTTACTTCAGCAGGAACATGATTCATTAACCAAAACCATAAATTCACGAGATACTGCCTATACAATTAGAGAAAATGCATTAAACGAAGCTACAGCTAAAGCAAAACAGATGCTGAGCGGAGCATCTGCTGCTTTGATTCAAATCAGAGAAGCAAGAAGCGAAAATCGTCGATTAAAAAGCCAAATCGAGCAAACAGAACAATTAATAGAAAAGCAAAAACAAAAATCACGCACATATAACTTAAGTACAAAAAAAATCTCAATTTCACTTTCTCAATTACTAGAAAAACTATCAGAATACGAATCTTTATTGAGTGAATTATTAACACCACCGCCACAGACAACAACATTATCACCAGAAGAAATTGTTTTAATTACATCTAGTCAAAATGATCCAGATCTTTTACCAGAACCATATGCAAATATTTTACGAACAATGCAGAGCTTGCCAAAAGATTTTTGCAAACAAAATATTGTAACCAAAAGACGGATAGTTCAAGTTCTTTGCCAAGCAAAATCAGCAACAACAAGCATAAAAGCAAAAATAAGTCATCTAGAGAAACAGAAATTTTCATCATCTGTACCTGTAAAATATGATTCTTCAATACATAAGTTATCAACCCACTTACTGATTCTTTCAAATGAAATGAAAAGATTCAAATTCAACTAACATATTTTTTTTTTTTTTTATTATTATGCAAATATATTTTTTATTGTTTTCTTGATTTATAAGTTATTATATATCAGTAAAAATATGTAATAAAATACTTTTCGGTGTGACATTTATGCATTTTTTATTTTTGAAGATTTGTGAATGCATTGAATTAAAATTTTAAAATTCAATTATTTTGATTTTGGTCGAACATTAGATTTTTTTAAAGTATTAAAATGCAGCCTGAAGATGAATATGAAGATGAAGATTTTGATGAAGTTACCGCTAGGTTTGGCTCATTTGATCCAAAACCAGAAGATGCAAATGGAATTGCTCAATTTATTCCAAAATATCTTAATTGCGATCGAGTTGAATTAAGTATGATAATTGCTAATCAATCATATGTTGGAACAGTAATAAAAACAGAAGATGCAGATCCAGATGACGTTTCTATGTTTGGATTTATTACTGTTTTAAATCTTGCATTTTACCAAGATTACGCCTGCATTCAAAAATTTATTTCATGGATGCAATCACTTGGTGACCCTATATTAAACGAGCTCCTCTCAACACAATTGAATCGAGTTGGATTATTCTTAAATGAAAGAGCATATGGAATTCCACCAGAATACGCTCCACACCTTAATCGTGGAGTTTTTGAAGAAGTTTCGTGGGCTACAGAAGATTGCAAAACTCCTCAAGAACGTGAAGCATTTAATTTAACACACTATATTCTTGTGAAAAAAGGTGTTAAAGGAGATGAAGGAATTGAATTTCCACTTATTGAAGATGATTATTACTTTAAACATGCTGACCATACTATTGAATTTCAAACAGGAGGAGAAGAAGGCGATCTTGAAGAACTTGAATACCACAGATATATTCTTGTATTAACAGCAGAGTCAATACATACATCAAGGATGGAATTAAATGAAATGTTTGGCGTTGATGAAAGCCAGTATGCAAATGAAGGTATAAAAGATCAAGCATAAAAAAAAAAAAACAGTTAATAAATTATTATACATTGTGCACATTTACTTAATATTTTCTCTCTCTAATATATTAAAATATAAAATTCGGCTTTTTCTTCAAACATATATAAAATAGCATAATTGTTTGAATATAGTATGGTAATAATATTCATTCTTTTGTAGAATCATCAGAAATCATATTGTCCATCCAAAATCGCAAGTCATTTAATTTGTCAATTTTTTCTTGGAGAGTTTTAACAAGAATAACCAGGTCTTTTCTAGATTTTTCTACTTCATGATCAATTGATGGAACATCTTCTGAATCATGTAAATCATCGAGAATGCTACAAAGTTCTGTCGAATGATGATTATATTGCTCAACAAATTGCTCTTTAGATATTGTTCGTTTAATTGGCAAGACAGGATCAGTTTGATTTATAGACTCACTAATAAGGAGATTTGCAAGTTCGACCATTTGATGAAGATGTTCTCTGGCGGCGTGAGTTTGATCAATCATATAAAAAATATTATACCATTCCTTTTTTCATATAACATATCACTTAATTCTAAGTAAAATTGGGTATTTCAAATAAAATTTTCAACCTGGTCCAAAATTGAAAGAGTCTAAAATTTAAAGGAAGAATTTAATGACTGTTGCTGTTCAAGACAATCAAAATAGTTATCCAGTAAGCAAAAATTATTTTGATGAAAGATACCCTAAGCCAGTTATTGATGCTTCTGTCAAGCATATCTACTATCAACTATTTATTAAAGTTGTGCTTTCTCTTATCGAACTTTTCTTATTTATTGTTGTTATTCGTAGCATCTCATCAGATATTTCAGAAGAAATTAAAAAAAATCATGAAAAAGAGAGTGCTGAACGATTAAAATGCAAGCAAGATTACGAAGCGAATTTTTGTGATCAAAAAGAACTTCCTTTAGCTTTGAAAGGTTTATGCGAATCTTGGAAAGTTTGCTCAGAAACAGCTCCGTCTAGTGTTGCTAAAACAAAAGCTGCTGCTCGTGTTTTAGCCCAGATAATCAACGAACTCGTTGATCCACTTTCACCAAAAGCTATTACAGTATTTGTTATGATCATTATTGCTTGGATAATAATTACAAAAGGAAATTCCTAATACAATATTTTGTTATTTTTGTTTTGTTTCCAAAATAAACTATTTTGTTTATAAGCAATCCTATTTCTTTTTTGATATTGTTATTGATATGAGTTTTCATGCTTTAAAAAATCGATTTTTCATAAATTTTAATTTAGAGTTAGAAATTCTAATTCATAATCAATTTTTACATAATTTTATCCTTTATTGAAATTAACATAAATATATTAATGGGGTATCCTCACAGATAGTGAGTTTATTGGAAAATTGATTAAGTTCGGTTTACTTTGAAAATGGCTAATAGGCGATAATTCGTTAATGAAAGCAAGATTGTCGTTTACAGACTTAAGCAATAATAAAGATTTTTCTTGCTTGATTGCAGATATTAATTCGATTTTTGCCATTTCAATTTTCCCTAGAAAAACAAGTGCCGTAGCTCGATTAACTTTTGCTATGGGATCATCAATTTCTCTGAAGCTCTTTTCTGCTTCGCTGTATTTACATTGGAAAAATAAAAGAAAAGCTTCATTCATTTTTCTGTAAAAGTTATCATGCACTTTATTGAAAAAATCCTGTGATCTTTCCAAATCGCCATTTGATAACAATATTCTCCCAATTACCGAAAATATTTCATCACATGGCTCAATTATATCATTTTGGTATAAGTATGTATCAACAAAATTGCCAAGAAGCTGATTTGGCGGCATTGAATGATAAAGAATAATGAGAAGCTCGGAAATGTACAAAACTCGGCTGTTTTCAATTTTAATTGCTTCTAAAAAGCTTTTTGGAGATGGCTCAAACATATCATTAAGCCATACTTTTTGATCTGAAGCATTCATATTTTCTTTTTTCTTCAATATTGATAAAATTTGAATATGAAATCTGAAAATATAAAAGAAACGATTCTGAGCATCAACTTCATTTCCATCGAGAGAAAGTAACGCACATATTATAAACAAATCGTATGGAGGAAATTGGATGCTTTTTGATAAAAAATTTTCTATGTCTGTCTCAGGAGAGATAAAAGAAAACAACGAATCGACATTTACAAGCATTTTAAACGCTTGAATAGATTCGTTAATTGATTCCTGCAAATGATTTTGGTTTTGACAAAAATAAAAATATAGTATGTCGAAAATCTCTCGATATGCTGAAGATAAATCATTTTTTAGTATACGCGCATTTATTTTATTACGAAATCCATCTTTATCTGCCTCAAATTGCTGAACTATTGCAATTTTTTTTGTTTTCATTTTTCAAATATGAAAGATGAAAGATTTTCACTTTTTGAATTAAAGAGATTTTTAAAATAAAGACAGCAGTCTCTTCTTTGACCAATATAATATTTCAGCTACACCTTTTCTCTCTATCTTTTCTAATTATCTTAGTAAGATACTAGGATAAAAATAAGCTAAAGCGTTTTTTCATCATAAATCATTTATAATAATTTTCATAGATTTTTGTAATGACAAATCACTGAATGAAAGACAAACTGTTAAAAAAACAATGCAAAACAAACCTTTAATTAATAAAAGAAATTTTATAAATATTACATATATTTAATATTCATGAAGATACTAAGTTGATGAGTTGACTTTATTGTTTCAAAAACTTTTTTTCGTCATAAATCATTGAATCCATCATCAAATGATAATATTCGTCTATACTCATTGGGCGATAAGGAACTGTTGTAAAAGCTCTAATATCTGTTTCCTGATATTCTGTCTTTTGCATACCAGTGAAAATCGAATGATTTTGTTGAAATGTACGAGACGCGTCAGCATTACCGGCTCCTTCGTTAATAACATCACTTTCAGAACTATTATCATGGTCGTCATATTCGATATCATAATCATTGTCACTCCCAGAATCACCATTATGCTGATAAAAACGAGATCTTATTCTGCTTCTTAAAGAATTAATATTATCGTTTGATTCCAACTTATTTTCATTTTCATTAGAATCATGAGCCTGATGATCATTCTTAGACATATTTTCATTCATTTGTTTTTCATCAGTTTGGTCTTGAGTTGGGGCTTGCTGCTTTTGCTGGAGATATGGGGCAATTTCAAAATTGTATGTATTAAAAACACCTTGATTAGCATAACTATTATTTTCATCAATACTTATTTTGAAATTATTTTCATTTCTTCCTTCGAAATCATTATTATAATCGTAATCATTATCAAAATCATTATTAAAAAGTTGTCCTTTTGGGCTCATCCCTGCCATTTCATTCGTTTCCATATTATTATTGGATGAAGGTTTGATGGGATCTGTAGGAAAAGATTTATTATTTTCAAAAGTTTCTCTTTTCAATGAATAAAATGGCTTTCCATCACGAGTTAATTCAATTACATCATTTTGATTTTGATCATTATTTGTGTTATTTTCATATTGATCAAGAAAGTAAAGCGCAGAAATAATTTTTGGATCATTTATCCTTGTTTTACCGTGGTTAAATTTATGATTATTTGAATATTGAACCCCACCTGGATGCGCTTTGCTAACTTGATTAGATGGTGCTCTATTTATTTGAGGGGTTATTATATTAAGATTTTTAGGAAGAACAGCATCACTGAAATTGGTATTTCCTGCTGATGACGATAGTATATTTGGTTCATTTCTTTGATCAGTACTTTGAACTACATCTATATTCTGGCCTTGATGAGGAATACTTAAATTAACATTGCTTTTATTTTTATTGCTTGAACCATCTTCTCCATATTCCTCATGATTAAAATCATTATCTGAATCAATATCATTATATTCCGCATTTTCATCATAATCATTATAAACATCATTCACTACCTTTTGATTCTTTTCTATTTCTTTAGGACTTTCTTGTTCCTCAGGCAATTCTGGAATAACTGGAACCTCTTGAATAATACCTGGCTGGTTTTGCATATTTTTTGGTAAAGATATTAGCAATGGAGGAAAATTTGATTTTATGGGTAGATTAAGAGATATGTTTTGTTTTTGATTTTTGCGTTCATACGTATAAGAATCATCATCACTAGTTGCTGATGATGTTGTTGATGACGTTGAATTAATAGGACCTATTCCATTATATTTTTTTGACAAAGGTGACTTGAAACGAGGAGGTATTGAGCTTGGAGTTGGCTGATCAATTTGAAATTCAACAAAAAGGGGATTAACAGATGTTTTTTTTGGCGGAGTTTGAAAAACTTCATTTTGTATAACTTGAGATGTTTCTTTTAGCGGGACTTGCAATGCTTTATTTGGCGGAATTTGAGACGTTTCGTTTGGAAAAGCTTGGGTTGCTTCATCTAACGGAGCTTTGATCGCTTTATTTGGCGGATTTGATATTTTTTTCGGGAGATCTTTTTTTTTTGCAGGCAAAACATCTTTTTTACTTTTTTTTTGCGGTGTACCTTTTTTTTTTGGTGCGCTTTTTTCTTTTACAATATCAGGTTTCTTTTTCTTTTGATTAACAATATCTTCTGATTTTGAAGGTTGCTGAGTTTTTAATGAATCCTGTATTGCTTGTTCAATTTCTTCTTCATATTTTCTCTGATAATATGATCTTGTATTCCTCATTTTTAGAAATAAATAGGAATCAAAAACTCAGATTATTTCATGAAATAAGTTTGACCTAATTTTGACCTATTATTTTAATAAAAATTGTATAATAAACGAGAAATAAAAAATAAAATCCCAGACCAAAAAATAATTCAATTTTTAATAACAGTAAGAGCTAGTTCACACTTGGCTCATCTGTTGCGTTTCAATTATCTCTCCGGTAAGGGTTCTTTCTTTTGCTGGTTCTAACTTAGTATCTTCCTGCACAGCGCTTAAGCAACTCTTTAACGAATAACTCCAAGAAGCAAGAGATTTACTTATACTAGGAAGCATGCTTTGAAGTGTTTTTTCATTTCTTCTAACGTGATCAACTACTGTCTGCAATTTTCTAGCATTATTAGCACAAACATCTAAAAAATCATCAATACTTTCTGGATTGTATTCCCTAGAATCACAAAGAAATGGAATTAATGACGTTAATGCATCGATCCAAGTAGTACCTTGCTTTAATGACACTCTTAAAACACTTGTTGGAATCTTTTCTCCACATGTCTGAAGAAGAAGGCCTTGTGTTAATGATGCTAATTTATTTAATCTATTCATTACAGCACTAATAAAATCTTCACTTATTGTGAAATTATTAGATAGAATCTTCTTTTTTACTTCAGTGAGTTTTGCATTCAATGCAGTAAAACACTGATTAAAAAAGATAGAAAAAGTATCAGGTGTCAATGAGGGCCAGTTTTCACATTTATTTCCTGATAATATATTAAGAGGAAAAATCTCTGTTACAAAAAGTTGAATATCATTTAGAACTTTTTTGCTATGGTCGAAAAAAATAGGAAGAACTGACTGAACTCCATTTTTTGGTAATTCTGGAGAAGCTAATAACTGCTTAGCTAATTTATATAAAATTTTTGCATCATGGCCACATAAATCTATTTTTTGATTGGATCCAGTGTGCAAAATTGATTTTAACAATAAAATCAATTCTAGTTTAGAGGACATTGATAATGCTGCATCATACTTTGCTAAAATTTTAGCAAATTTCTTGAAACAATCTGATCTATCTTCTTTTTCACAGCAACTCTTAATTAAACTCGTAAATTGAGCTTTATCTTTATACTGAGGAAGTGAAAATTCAATCCTAAGTAATTTAAAGATTCTTTCACAAATGAGACCAGATGCTTTTCTGTTATCCTTTAATAAAGAAGGTAGAATTGTATTTGAGATATGACTAACAAAATTTAATGACTCATAGAATTCAACTTCATAAATATTACCACTTTTCCCCGCTAGACAGTAGGTATAATCAATTACTAATCGTAGAACAATTTTGAGATGTTCATCACTGAGTGGAACTGATAATGCATAAATAAGAGAGAAATACTGAGATGTAGGCGAAGGGAAGGATGATCGATATTTTTCTATAAAGAGTTCACTTACATCTTCTTCTTCTTTCAACTTTTTAAGAAATGCATGATGCTTTGGAAATATTGTACCGTAAAATGGATGCTCAAAGGTGTCAATATCACGAAGAACATCAATCAAATTTTTTTCAATTTCAATTAGCTGCTCCATTCTCAATACACAATATTCATCAGCTGTTTCTCCATCTATGAAAAAGTTTAGCAAATGCATGATATATGATTGAGCATAGAGTAACAACATAGCATTTTCTTGACTAGATCTATCATCAGATGCCATTATGAAAGATACACTAAAAATATCATTACAGTCTTTTTTAAGATCATGACCAATTGATCTGTGAGCATCAAGCAATAATGAAATTCCAAATGATGAAAAGACCAAAACTTCCATCTTCCATCGTTCAAAAATTTTTTTTCCCGATATAGATTCTTGTTTGGCGTCACCTGATAAACAAAGAGGTAAATTTATTGATTTTGTTGATGATTCATCAAGACCAAATTTGGCTTTTTTTTTATCTGAATCATCATTAAGTATATCATAAAATTGAGATTGAAGTTTTTTCACTAAAAAGTTATTAAAACCTTCTGATCTATTTTTATATTGATAAATATGCTTATAAAATGTTAAAACTGAGCGTGGATCATCATCAATACAAGACATAATTGATGCATATTTTTGAATCAAGTAAGACATATCATTGTTTGATATCTCATCTATTCTATTAATGAACACAGCTGCACCAATTACACCTAATTCTTTTATGTTTGGATGAATAGATGACATCATTTTGGTGAATCCAATTGAAATTTGAGTTCCTTGCTGACTATCAATGTCTTGAACAGTGACAAATGTTAATCGAGCAGTTATTGAAGCCATTACTGAATATAAATGAGGTTTTGAGGATTCGTTTGCCCATAAAAATCCTTGGATTAATTGCGAAAAAGATTTTAATTTGTTAGGATGCTCAATTGAGAGAAGTTCAAGAATCGATATCACTTTCTCTTTATTTGAATCATCGCCTATTTCAATTTGAATAAGAAGAGTACCAACGATATCTTGGAGGGAACCAATATCATCAATCTCTCCGAATAAAACCGAGGCCAAGACAATACCATTTTTGGAAACTTTATCAATATTACTTCCTATCATCCAATTCATAAGATCAATCATTGATAATGATATACATTCAATTGCTTTTTTATGACCAGTAACAGCATCAATGATTGATTGAGTTGTAAGAGTTTTACCAGACATTTTACTTATCATTTGTTGAGCTTTTTGTTTCATTGGGAATATAGAATATAAGCAAAATAAAGCCCAAACATCAAGCGTTCCAAATTCTACATTACAGAATTCAAGTGCAAGTATAAAGCTTTTACAGAAATAAGAATTAAATTGAAGTGCTTTTTTTATCTCTAGTATAACAAAAAAATCTGTATCAGATAATGTTAAAGTATCTTCTACATATTGTGGTGAAACAACAATAAGATTCTTCCGAAATTCATCCACAGTAACAGCTGCATTGGAATCATCTGTAGTATTTACAAGAAATTTGATAACAGTTGGCAGATCTTTGGTCGACGCAGCTGGCAAAATATTAGAAAGCACGTGTTGCCGAACTTTCTCTTTGTTATCTGCTGAAAGTTCAAAACCTTCAATCGCTGTAAGAATATCACAAGTTAAGGTAACATTTTCTAGCATGAGTTTTAAAAGCCGATTAACAACATCTTCACTGCCTTGTATTAATAGAAAAAGATGCTGAAGTAATATTTCTTTAATACTTTGATGGCAATTTGAAATTGAATCAAATAATATGTCAATTAAATCTTTTTCATGATTACCTGTATTAAGAAATGATAAATCTCGAACAATTCCAAGGGCAGCTGTCCGCAATTTTTGAACGTTATCTTCGAGTATTGTATATGAAAAAAATTGACCAATTGCTTTCATAATTGTTTCTTGAAGTTGAGGGATGTTTAATAATAATTTTAAGAGCGACGGCATACTCTTGTGATTTTGGGTTACTAATTGTAAGACAATTGAAATATCATCAAAATATGCGGAAATATCATAGCAAAGTTGAGTGAAATCTTCTTTTGAACGAGCTTCTAAACTATTTATAATATCGTTCTCGATTTTGTGGATGTTTTTATCATAAATTGGGATAAAAGTGTTCCGATCTTTAAATCTAACTCCAAGAGGATTGAGCCAGTCGAGGCTTTCTGTAGTTATTGAAGATGAAACTTCTTTTTCGTCTTGACTCTTTAGCATATATTGGTTTGTAAGATGTGAATAAACTCTTTTGGTCATTTATGTGATATACTTCCTTGCATATCAAAGGGAAACATTTTTGAATTAAAGTGAAGTTGAACGTTTATTTTGATGTGTTTTTTAATTTTCAAAAAAAAAAAAAAAAAAACAAGTGTCTTTACACTAAAAATAATGGTGCAGAGAAAATTTCATTTAAAGCAGCAGTAAATACTCGAAACAAATTGTCCAAATGGATTAATTCTAGATAAATCACTTTCCATAATGGAATTTTTTTATGCATTATAGCAAATTTTGATTATTCACAAAAAGTTGGATGTTTAATATTTCAAAAACGTTTTTTCAATTAGATTATTTCAAATGGCTGATACTACCCAAGAAGAATTGATTGCCGATCCTGCTCAGCCTCAACACGAAGTTATTTCAATGTCAAAACGCTTGCGCTTTGTTAACAAAGGTGATACAACTCCTTTAATGACATGCCCTTTATGTAATTATTCGGGACATGGATGGCAAAAATTTCCGAGATTATCAACATGTGGGAAAGTGAGCGCTGGACTTCTTACTATTGTTTGCATGTGCTGCCTTCCATTTTGCTGTGATTGTAGCATAACATGGGAGTGGATGTGCCCTTCTTGCCATCAATGCCATATACCAGCTCCAGGAGAAGTAGTACCTGAATGATTTATATGTAAATTTTGTTTGTTAAACTAAAATAGAAATTCAAATTATTTATTATCTATATTTTATATATTGCACCAAGAAATATATGTTTAAAAGAACTTGTTGTAGAAAATTTAAATAAAATCAAATTTTTATTGTTAAAATACTAAAAGCAATAATAAATATATTATCAACATCAATTGAAAGTTAAAACAAAAATCTTTGCAAAAAAATATAATCTCATAGAATAAAAAGTTTAACTCAAAATAAAATATCAATAATAACGATTTCAGAGAATTACTTTGAATTACATTTTTTATAATGTCAGTATATGAATAAATATAAAATTTGCATAATAGCGTAATGAAAACAAACCAAAGGTATTAATACAAAATATTTCAAAAGTCGTGACAAGAACACAGAATGCAATAATGCTTTTAAAATAAAAAAATAAAAAAAAGAATAAATAAACTATATATATAATTTAATACATTGACAATTAATGAATAATCAAACTTATTTTAAAAACAAGTTTGAAAGATGAAAGCAGATTCAAGTCATATTCAAGAAATCACTTTCATTTGTTTGGGTGCTTGCATTAACACCATAAATTATTCTCTCTTCAGTTTCTGGCTGCGACGTTTCATTTAATTCTGTATTTGGTTGATTTAATGTTTGATCATTTTGCTCTTGCAAATTATCTTTTCCAGGATTTTCATTCTCAGGAATTTCATCATTCGCCATTTCTATTTCTTCTTTTGGATTTTTATCGTTTTTTTCATTTGATTCATCATTTGTATTTTTAGATTCTTGGTTTTGATTTTGCTCCTGATTAAGCCTGCATACAAAATAATTCCATCTATTTTTAAGGCTATTTGCGCTTCGTCCAGGGAAAAATTGCATCATTCTTGCCCATTGACGTCCCATTTGATTAAATTTTTCGTGGAGTAATTCGTCTTCTTCTTGTGACCATTGACCGTTAAAAAAACCAGGAATCAAATAATTTCGATATCTATCTCTACATTGCCTCCCTGTCCTTCCAGGCATCATTTTTGCTATTTGATCCCATTTTTTTGCACCGTATTGATTAACAAGCTGGCATAATTTTGTATCTTCTTCTTGAGTAAATTTCCTTCTAATCATTGATGTTTGCTTTTTTGAAAGAGGTGATTGAGATATAACCCAATTCATATCTCTAGTTGAAGAGAAACAAAAAGTTACATCTTCATAAGTATAAAAAAAAAATTGAATGAAATGCTTTATCAATTAAATTAAATGTGAGTGAATAATTCAATATTGCTCCACCCAAGATTCAAAAGTTTTACTCATTACACTATATTTTGAATACTCATTTCAAAAACGTTTTTTTATATTTTTTCATTTATATTACTTTTATATCTTTATATTAATTTGAAATATATTTTTTCAAATTTAATGTTTACTAAATAATAAAAAATTATTGGAATTCAATTTATATAAAACAATAAAAAAACGCAAAGCTAGTTTTTAGTCTGACCAAAAATAATTCAATCAAATTTCAATAGAGATAATTATTATTGGTATTTATTAGTGATAATGAAAATTTTCACCTATTGTAATATTTTAAACGTCCATATGAATGAAGAAATGAATATTTTAAATGATATTGATGATATTTATGATGAGAGAGCATCCGCAATGAAAAATCAATTCAAACAACAAACAGAACAAGAAAATAAAAAAATTTCCGAAATAATTGAAAAAGAAAAAAAAGAATATCAGGAACTTATTAATCAATTAAACAAACGCAATGAAGAACTGGATAATGAACTTGACTTTATTAAAAGCGATTATTTTAAAAAAAAAAAGTCTCTTCAAAAAATTATTTTATCCCAACAAAATAATATTGATGCTCTTCAAAAAACGCAACATTCATTTGATTCTTCATCAGACACATCAGAAATTCAAGTTCAAAATCTTGAAACAGAAATTAATCAGTTAAACAATACTTCAAAAATTGTTGAAAACAGTATTGAACATGTTCAAAATGAAATTGACGAAACATACCAAATGATAGATGCAGTACCATCAAATAATTCTGAAATTTTGGAAATTGCAAAAAGGCAAATTGCAAGAAAAATTCAAAATCAAATTTATAATGCACAGGAAGAATTGGAAGAAGCTAATACATATCATATTTCTCTTCAAGATGAGATATCTTTATCACAATCATTAATTAAAGGAATCTTAAAAGAAAATGACCAATTTAAGCTACGTATTCAAGAAAAGCAAAAAAAGCTTGATGCATTTCAAAAACAAAATAATATTCTTTCAAAGAACCTTGATGATTCCAGAGGGCTTATATCAGTATCTAATTTAAAAACAACTTTAAAAAATAGTATGACAAAACTTAATATTGAAATTGCAGAGATTGAAAACGAATATCGAAATAAATTTCATCAAATTGATTCTGAAAATTATACCATAACCAAAGAACTTGATGAAAGACTTCAAATTATTGAAGTTCTTAATACGAAAATACGAGACCTAACAATGGAAGCTCTCAATGCAAAAGATGAAGCAAAAAAGAAAGTTAATATGGTTAAGCAAAGAAATTTTGAGGAAATAAATGATATTCAGCAGAGATTTCAAAACCAACTCGAAAATGCATTGCAAAACCAAAGAAACTCGATTCTTGCATCAATCAAGCAATCGGATTAAATCTGGAATTGATTTCATCTTTATTTTTTATACTTTTTAACGATATAATTGTATATTTTGTTGTTTTATAAATTTTTTGTATTTGACCATTAAATTTTTCAATTTCGAGTATTTAATATAAATATCGTAAAATGAATGACTCATTTGATTCTCTATATAGTATTTTTTTGGTTTTGTAATTATTAATATACAGAGGTTCTAATTATTGGTGATTCGGCTGTCGGGAAAAGCTGCCTTTTGATTCAATTTGCAGACCAGACTTTTAGTTCAAATTATGTTTCAACAATTGGCGTCGACTTTAAAATTAGAACAATGGAGATAGATGGACGATCAATTAAACTTCAAATATGGGATACTGCAGGCCAAGAGAGATTTCATTCAATCACATCTAATTATTATAATGGATCGCATGCTATTGCTATTGTATACGACATTACAAACCGTGAGAGTTTTGATAATATCAATAAATGGATTGCTGATGTTAACAATTTAGCAAATCCTAATGTTTGCAAGTTACTTGTTGGAAATAAAACTGATCTTGAAGATAAACGTGTAGTAAGTTATGAGGAAGGGCAGAGAATGGCCGACTCGCTTGGTATTCCATTCATTGAAACATCAGCCAAATCAACCATGAACGTAAATGAAATGTTTACTCAAATGTGTCATGCAATAGCCAAAAGGCAAGCAAGTCTTCTTAAACAATCTGATAATAAACGTCCAGAACCACTAGTTAAAGGAAAGTCCATCAATGGTACATCTAATAATAACAATGGTTGTTGCTGATTATCATTTTAATTCTGATTAATATACTATGTAATTGATTGTTTTGGAGTTTCGAATAAAGACATCAGACCATTTTATTAGATATTTTTTTTTTTTTTAAAAATACGTTCAATATATAAAATAATATCATTCTTATAAAACCCACCTATTTATCATTAATATCTGACTTGATATCAACTGAGAAGAAGAAAATAAACAAAAAAATTAAAAAAAAGTAATATAATAATCTAACACTCGTTTATTCTAAATAATGTCAAGTATATACAACAATATATATGTTTGCATCAATATGCAACAATATTTTATTTTCGCTTAAATTTCTACTTAAGAGTAACAAAGTAAAAAAAAAAAAAAAAAAAGATTAAAAAAAAATCTCGAACAACAACAACAAAAAAAAGCAAACATAAAAACATAAAAAAAAAAAAAAAAAGAAAGAAACACGCACAAATAAATAAACAAGAAGGCAGATTCCTATTAATGCTAAGCAACAAAGCAGAGCATGCTTAATAATACATATCTAAATGCATTTCTCAGGCTGCGAAATCTTCGATGCTAATTTTTGCTGTGTCTTGAATGCCAAGCAGCTCGTTTATGTGCTCGAGTGAGGATCCAGTTGTTGCCAATTGTTGGCTGCAATAATCTTTCAGCATCAACGCAGCTGGCGACTTTTCAAAGGCAACAAAAGAGGGCGGAGGCGGCGCCTTTCCATCAAATCGATTCAAAGCATCCGAATCGATTTTTTCAAGCTCTTTGCAATCGCCGAGAGCCTTGTCAAGGTCAGTTGGATTCCAGGGAGCGAAAGGGTTTGAATCATTGTCATCGTTGCTGCCATTTTCATGCTGCTTTGTCTCATGGTGAAGCTGCTCGCTGCTCTGATTCTCAATTTGGTCATCCGCTGTCTTGTCGTCCTCTGTGTAAGGAGTGAGCGAATTGATGAGCATTGTGAAAGGATCGGTTGGCGATCTCGATCCTCTTCTGACTGTGAAAGGAGACTCAGATGAAGAAGCCAATTTTTGACTAGCTTCGTTTGGTTGCTGTTGTGAACCACTTGCAGCATCAGAAGAAGAAGTCGCTGCTGCTTGTGGCTCGCTAAATGTGAAAGTGAACGATTGTTCCTGCTGCTGTGGAGAAGGGGTAAAAGTGCCAAATGGAGAAAATGGCTTCTGCTCTTCTTGAGAGTCTGCTTTTGCGCTCTCTGAGACGTTCGAAGCGGCTGCCTGCTGAGGTACTGCATTGTTCACTGGAAGGAAGTCGGAATCATCGACATCAGGGATTTGATTGGACCTGAGAGTGAACGTGAATGAATGATCATCAGTAGAGTTCGAGGCTGGAATGCCCATTTGGCCAAATGGATTGAATGGACTGTCGTTATTAGAATTTTCAGATGGAGATTTCTGCTCTGTAGCTGCTGGCTGGAATTGGCCAAATGGATTGAATGATGAATTGTTGCTTTCTTCTTGTTTGGCTTCAGTTTTTTCTGTTTGGGTCGGTCCAAATGGAGAGGATGCAGAATTGCTTGCATTGTTGTTGTTGTTGTCGCTTTTATTGGCTTTAACTTCGGCTTTCTCATTCTGTGAAACAGTTGATTGAGATTGGCCAAATGGAGAAAATGCAGAATTGTTTGTACTATTAGTATTATTAGCGTTTTCATTGGCTTTGGTTTCAGTTTTGTCGCTTTGTGAAGCTGGTTGAGGTTTTCCGAATGGATTAAATGATGTATCAGATGTACTTGAATTTGATTTTAGCGGAACATTAGTAGTGATTTCAGTTGTTGAAGATTTAAATACATCAGTGCTTGTTGCATTTTTGTTGTCATTTGTTGTTGTTGTTGTTGATGATGGAGGAGGTGGTACTCCAAATGGATTGAATTTTTGATCTGATTGTGATCCTACATTTTGGATGAATGGATTGAACTTTGCGCTATCTGAAGAAGCTTGTGATTGGTTGGAAGTTGGAGTTTGTGAGATTGCAAATGGATTTGGCCCTTTTTGCAATTCTTCATCTGGATTGAATGTGAACGAATTGACTCCATCAGAGTAAAATCCAATAGTACCGCTTGATTTCTTTTCCAGTCCTTTTGGAGGTGATTCTTTTTGGTCTTCAGTTGAACTCTTGCTTATTTCATTATTTTGCTGGTTCGTAGGAGGTTGTAAAGTAGTTTGCGAAGTATGAATAACATCTTCACTTTCTGATATGCTCATGCTACTTTCATCTGTTCCAACTGGAATATTTTCTTCTTCATTTGTAGCATCATCTGTTGTTGTTACTGATTCTGATTTTGTATTATCATCAATTATAGTTATTGCCATAACTTCATTACTAACAGTATTTTGATTATTATTATTATTATCATTCTTTGGTGGAGAAATTGATGTAAAATCAAAGAAAAGATCATCAATAAGTTGTTGTGATGGTAGTTGTTGCGTTGCTTGAGGTTGAGGTTGTGAAATTGGAGATTGGATGTCAAATGGTGAAAATGGAGATGAATTGCTGGTACTTGCTGGTGTGTTTGTTGTTTCAGCATCTGTTTTCGTCTCAGACGCAGTTTTTTCTTCATTTGTTTGATTGTTTGATTTTGCTTTTTCTTCATGTTCATCAATATTGAAAGTAAACGAAGCACCTTCAGCCATTGGAAGAGCATTGCCAACACCAAATGGATCAAAAGCAGGAGGATTATTTTGTGTTTCAACTTTTGGTTCTGTTTCCGATCCTTGTTGCTGATTTTGTTCAGCATTAATATTATTGGTAGTTGTTTCTGGAGAAGGAGTTGTTGTAGAAGATGTTGAAAGAGTTGTCGCTGCTGGTTGATCAGAATTCTTTGTAAACAGATCATCCATATTTGATGCAAATAAACTTCGCATTAGATCAATTTCTGATGTTTTAGATGTTTCTTTCTTATTTTCAGCATTTTTCTTTGAATTTCTTCCAAAAGGATCAAAAGGTTCTTCTACTTGATTGTTATTATTATTTGCTGGTGGTTGTGAGGTGACTTTTGGCTTTTCTGTTGATTTAGTATTCGAAATGAAAGGATTTTCATTAGTTGGAGCTATGCCAACAAATGGATTATCTTCATTTGTGGTCGGCGCGTTTGGTTTCGGAGGAGGAATGTTAAAAGCGCTTTGAGGATTTGATGGAGTTTGTTGCTGGGGAGATTGTGCTGGATTGCTGTTAGCAAACGGATTTTCCTTATCATCTGAAGGCGCACCAAATGGATTATATGAATCATCTGTGGTTGCAAATGTTGGTTCACTTTTCGGAGCAGTTGAATTGATCTGGAAGATATTATCGCCAAGGGCAAATGGGTTGTCAGATGAAATAGTTGGTTTTTGATCTACTTTCTGGTTGTTATTTTGAGCTTGTGCAAATGGATGAAAATCTTCGGTTTGCTTTTGTACTGATTCTTGTTGATTATTTTGAACTTGTGCAAATGGGTGGAAAGCCTCAGCTTGTTTTTGCACTGTTTCTTGTTGATTATTTTGAGTCTGTCCAAATGGATGGAAGGCTTCGGTTTGCTTTTGTGCTGATTCTTGTTGATTATTTTGAGATTGTCCGAATGGATAGGATTTGTCTGATTGTTTCTGTGAAGATGTTTGTGAAACTTGGAAACCGAAAATGTCATTAAGAGAATGATTTATATTTTCGGTTGATAATGTAAGGTTTGATATGGTATCTGATTTTTGTTGATCATCATTGATTCGAAATATATCAAGTGATGGTGGGGCTGAGTTAATTGTTTGAGGAGTTGATGATTCACTTTTCTTTATTTCAATGGATGCAGCACCAGCAGAAGAATTCGTGCTTCCTAATGCTTGGTTTGCAACATCACTCGGATTATTCAAAAATGGATTAGAGTCAAGGCTACCAGATTGACTTGGCGATAAAAATGGATTTCCTGCTTCATTTGTATTTGTAGATTGAGGGGGTTGAGAATTGAAAATGTTTGTATTTTGTTGTGGCGCTGGATTTTCGAAAACATTTGTTGGTTGTGTAGGCTGCTGTTGATTAGCTTGAGATTTTGTAATAGCATCATTTTTTTGTTGTGCTTGATTATCGAAAATATTCGTAGCTGGTGGTTGGGAAACCTGCGTGTTTAAAAAATTAGTGTTTGGATTTTGTTGTGAAGCTTGGTTAGATAAAATGGCACCCGTTGATTGCTGTGGAGCTGATTGTTGAGGCGTATTTTGTATATTGAAAAAGTTTATATTTTGAGGTTGATTTTGAGTTCCAAGAATATTTGGGGCAGGTGGTTGCTGATTTGGTTGAGCATTGACAAAGTTTGGGTTTTGTTGTTGTGCTTGAGGAGCAAGAGTGTTTTGATCTGGTTGTGGAGAGCCATTAAAGAAATAATTTTGTTGTGGCTGCTGCAAATTAGCTTGATTTGCACTATTGATAAGATTCTGATTTGGTTGTGTAGGTTGAAAATTACCAAATTGAATTTGATTTGTTGGCGCTGTAGAATCGGCACCATAAAAAACCATTGGAACAGATTCTATATCTGTTACTGTCCTAGCATTTTGAGCAGGATTATTTTGGTTTTTCTGCTTTGCAATATTTGAATTGATTAATTCTCCTGCTAATGGATCATATTTTGAAAAGTCAATTGTCGCGTTTTTGACTTGAGATTGCCCCTGATTAATATTGTTCTGATTTTGATTTGTTGTTTCAGGTTCAAATGTAAAAGAAGGTGAATAAGTGGAAGCAAATTGCTGTTGTTGATTGGATTGAGGAGTGATTGGAGCTATTATTGGTTCATCATCTCTTGTAAAAATAGTACGCAATTGATTCAAATCTTTTGGAGGTTGAACCTGCTGCGAAAATTGCGATGTAGAACTATTTGATGTTGAATTCATCAAAGAACGAAAGTCGTTTGGTGTAAGAGGTTTCATATTGGCTTGCGTTTGATTATTTTGTGGTGTTGTCATATCGAAAAAGTCTATTTGAGGAGGTGAAGTTTGAGGATGAAATGTTGGTTGAGCAGATGATGTAAAATTTTGATTCCATCCCTGGTTTTGCTGTGAGTATTGATAATTTTGTTGTTGGGGCTGATTTTGATTCATGTTATTAAAAAGGAATGGATTATTATTATTCATTTAATAAATATAATTTTCATACAATGATGGTTACTTTTAATTGTTAAGTTTATAAGAAAAAAACTATTCAAAATCTTTCATTCATCAATTTGGCTTCAATGATAGCATGAATTTAAACAAATCATTCTTAAAATGTGTTTAGCTGAAAGTAGGTGAAGTGTATGAAAAGTAATGAATAATAATGATATGAAATTGGAAAAAATTTTACCAATAATGAAATTGCTTGATTTTGTTCTCAATAAAAATTTTTTTAAAAATTCTGAAAATTTTAGCAAAATTTTACCATTCAAATTTTTTTCATCAAAAAATAAGTCATTTCATATAATGTATCTCTACATCAAACCTCTCTCAGGAAGATATATTACAATCTTATTTGAAAAAACTGACAGTATCAAAGATATAAAAGCAAAGATTAAAGAAAAGGCAAAAATCCCAACTGATCAACAACTTCTTATTTATAATGGAAAAGAATTAGAAGATGAAAAAACTTTAGAATATTATTCAATAAACATGAATTCCACTCTTGATTTCATACGCTTTCCTATGACACAAAAAGTGCATAAAAAGCATAAAAAATATTTGCGTATGAATTATAATTAAACAAATTCGGAAAATGTTATGATATAACATTTATTAGATTATATATGTGTATAAAAAACGTAGGCTGATATAATAATATCATAAAACATAAACAGGCATTTTCATGATATTAAATAAAACATAAAAAATGTTGGCACATTGTTATTTTTTCGATATTATTTTATTTTATTTACTTGCATACAAATAGAACAAATAAAAATAAAAATATTCAATATTATTGTAATGTAATTGAAGCAATTTTTTGTTGTAAACTATCTGGTATATCGGCTTTGGTTCTCAATTGAGTAAAACGAGATATAGTACCCTCTTTTGGTCGCTGGCTTGGATTTAAAGAAGTATCATTTTTGGCGGAAATTCTTTTCGTCTTTATATTTTGTTGTTTTTGAATTTGTCTCTCCTTTTCCTTAGGTTTATCACTAAGCCACATCTTTTTTCTTGTATCAACAACACTTTGTACGCGTGCAACATCTGGTGATGGATCAGTGCAGATCATTGGCCTTCTATATAAAAGCGTTCTTCGTTCAAATTCTAATTTTGCTTCAGTTGAATTTGTTTTGAAATTTCTAAGTTCTATGGCATCTGGGCCTATTTCAAGTTTGACATACGATATTTTTTGAGGTTGAATTCGATCGTCGATTACTTTACAAATAATTTTTCCGTTATCCCAATTCTTAAGATTATATTCATTTTGAATCAAGAGTTTGAGTGTTTCATGTGATATTACACCTGTTTCAAGACACTCCATAAATGATAGGCACTTCAAATCAGTTTCATATTTTAGGCTTGTTGATTTTTTTCCATGCTGATTTGATAAAACATAACAATCCTCTTTAAGATTGCAAATAATGCCTGGTTGTATATCGCTATAAAGATCTTTTGGAGGAGTGAGTGGTTCAAACCTTGGATCAGAAATTGCAGTATAATAAAAACCAAGTTGAGTATTGTACCACTGTGACATTGATTTTGAAAATGTTGTAATTGGGCGGACCTCATTTAAGAGTAAAGTTTTAACGTCAGATACGCGCATATTTTCAACTGTTGATTCCTTTTTCTTTTCTATAGGCATTAAAGTAGTCTGTGTTTCATGAGGAACAGTCGGAAAAGAAAATTTAAATCTGATTTTCTTTTTTTCACTTTCACTCATTCTTTGTATATCAATCTTATGGTGATTTACATTTGACCTTATATTTCTTTGATTTTAATCTTTCCTCGTATTTACTAGTTTGTAATCATTAAATTATATTTAATATTTAGATTAAAGGTAGATGGCAAATAATAGTAGTAACATTTTAAAATTTATCAAATATTTGTTTTTATTAGAAGATAAAAGATATAAAACAATAATATTTTCTTGTTATTTACTGAACACTTTTAACAAAAACATTATGCATATACAGAGCAATGATATGAAACCATGAAATTATATTATAAGATTTCAGTAAAAAAAAAAAATCAACTGAAGAACATTCTAATAATCATTAGCTTAGTCTATACTATTTTCTAAAATAATTTTTTCAATTGAGGACAAACCTTTGGGAGCTTTTTTCTGATAATTTTGAATAATAAGTGATGGATCATAATTAGTTGGTAAATATTTTTGACGGAGATTCTGAAGTAATATATAAGGGATTTCAACAGGAGGAGATTCATATCCACGACAATCAGGATCGAAACATCTCTGGGTGATATAACCTTGAGAAAGTTTGCAAATCAAGTAAATATGATTTGATTTATGTTCTCGGCCAATATTCTGGCAATATTTGCTTCCTTCAACAAAAAGTGAAATTGTGTCAAACTCTGGAGAGTATGAGATCTTACTAATATATCCGTTTGGAGCAAATGATTTAATTGCAAATTGCTCAATATCTTGTTTATCACCAGATGAACCCTTTTTTTGGTTGTCAGATGGTTGATTAGAAGCTTTAATTTGCACAGTACTTGTCTTTACTTGCTTGGATATTGGTGGATTATCAATATGAGGATACCCAATTAAATGTGGATTTGTTTTGGGAGGATAGGCAATCAAAGTTTTAAGAAAGTATTCTAAATTAGAAAATGATGGTTTTGAATTTGTTTTATCTTTGGGGATAAGTGGATAATTACTCCCATTAGCTTTTTTGGTGCACCATATGCATCTGAAGTTACGATTTTTTGAATAAACTGCGGGGTCTACGATTTGTGCAAATTCTGGATGTGTTAATATTTCTGTTTGGACAAAGTACCCAACATGAGAATTATTACGAAACATGAAAGTATCACTATGAAAAATTAAATGTCGTGAAAATTTTTTTTCAGAGGTAGCCTCTAAATCAATTATTTCATAATCAGTTCGGCCAAATAATGAAAAAAGCTTGTCATCAACTAATAATATCAAATCATTAACAAGTTTATCGCCATCAAAATCATTATGTTCCGCGAAAAGAAATTCAATATCAAAATATAAATGGCATGGATGGTTTTCAGGAATAACTTCGTAAAAGTGTGGTTCACTGAAATACCTATATGATTTATACATTAAATCATATTCCATGCGAAAGAAGAATCTTTTGCCTGTAGTAGTGATCTCCATTGAAAACATTCCAAACCAATGATTAACTTTTTTCAATTCTTCGGGATTCAAAATATTACATTTTTCGTTTTTTTCTTGTTTTTTTAATGTTAAGATCTCTGCTGGCATCATTTGATAATGGAGATCTTCTATATTTCCATTATAAATGTTATCTTGATTTATGGTAAATAGTTAAAAAGATTTTATATTTAATGAATTTAATTTTAAACGTAACGATTGTTGGCGTTTTTAACTTTTTTTTCAATTACATCAAACAAATAAAGTTTCAATATTTTTGATTTGATGGCGCCATGTATTTTTAAAGACAAAAATTTCATATGATGAAAGGGAGAAAATTTTGAAAAAAATCCAATGACAATTTTTGGCAATTTTGCAATATTACATTTCATTGTGAACATTTGAGATATAATAATCACTTATATAAAAAATAACCAAAAAGCTTACCTTATAAAGTAAAATTTTTTTTATTGTATGAACAAAAAAAGATTTATTGTTTTGGTGATGGCTTTCTTAATGAAGTGCGAAGAGTTTCATCGAACTTCATTGCAGCTCGCTGTTTCTGGGTCATTGGAGAAACTATTGGCTGTTTCATGTCAAATATTGCAGCTTTTACAATAGGTCTTATCTTTTTAATAAAGCTGTCCCCACCTTCTGATGATGCAGCTTGCTTTAAAATTGTCTTCAATGATTCAGCGCTGTAAGTCTTGTTTTCATCATTATTTTCATTTTCATTGCTATTATTTTCATTATTTTCATTATTATCATTATTTTCTTGATCTTGATTTTTACTTTCTTCGTCATCACCACCACAATTTTTAAGAATTTCTGAACGATCTTTTTCATTTTTTATGTAGAATTTCCTTAGAATTCCGTATACTTGGCTTTTTGTAAGATTTGATTTTTTCCCAACAGTTAAATCAATTATTCTATCACTCTTGGAGTTTGCTAAAGTTGTAGAAGCTTCACTCATTATCGTGTTTTGGTTGTTTACATTGTTACTTTGTTTTGGTGAATTAATAGAGTCTGACGTAGCATTCTGTGTATTATTATTATTATTAGCATCTCCAGTTTTAGGTGGATAATTGGAGTTGCATGGACCTTTTCGAATGCTTGCTTCGAAGAGTTGATTGATTCGTTCTGTTTGGCATTTTTCTCTTAATTTCTTGGCCTCTGGCGAATGAAATTTAGGTTGTACTTTTCCAGTGTTCCTATAGCGGATTGTATGTGGAGATGGAGGGCGCTCTACTGATTTATCGTAGTGGCGTTGGAAACAATTATTATTTCTTTCAAGGAATTCTTGAAATGATTTTGTTTCTTTTTGTTTAGATTTCGATCCACCTGGAGATTGTGCCGTTTGTGCTTTTTGTGGGGTTTGATTTGTAATATCAACACTATCATCAGAATTATTGTTAGAATCGCCAGAATTTTGAATTTGGTCTTCGCTTTGGCCATTAGCTGAAGCATTATCATCATTAACTTCGATTTCGGGTAAGCCAATTTCATCTTCATCATTTGGTAGATTTTCTTCTTTGTTTTGATCGATATGGTCTTGTTGTTCAAGATTATCAAATTGTTCATTGTTTTCTGTTTGATCGATATTTTCTTGTTGATAGATATTTTCTTGTTGATGAAGGTCGTCTGTTTGTTCATTGTATTGCTGTTGGTCGAGATTATCAGTTTGAACAAGATCTTCAATTGGTTGTTGACCTTGATCATCCAAATTATCAAGATCAAATTGATCCTGTTCTGGTGGTAATGTCCACTCTTCTGGCTGCTCTTGTGGAACCTGATCTTGATGGTCATCATTTGAATCTTGTAAAAAGGAAGGGAGGCCTGTACCATCATCACTATTATTATCATTTCCAAGATGGCTAGATTCTTCTGGTTTTTGATTGTTATCAGCGTCATTATCTATTCCTAACATTTTTAAATAATCATCTACATCTGCAGATTCTGACATTTCACTTTTTATTGGAGATTGGAGTATATCAGAAGCATTAAAAGAATCGTCATTGTTTTCATGTCCGTCAAGATTAGTCATTGATAAATGTTATTTGGAAATAATCAGAACTTTTTGATTGAAAACAAGTAATATTTCGTTTTCAAAAACTTCGAAGTAAACGGTTTTTTATATTCTATAATATTATAATAATTAGTTTTTCTATTATAAAATACTAAATATATTAATTTTGCATCACATTTAGTATGAGAATTAATTTTCATGGTTTTGTTGTCCAAAAGTTGAGAGGGGTCTGAAATTATTCAAAAGTGAAAATTCAGTTTTTTAAAATATTAATTTATCCATTTATATAATTGGCAAAAAGATTTAATTCATTTAGAGCAATTATTTAATATGAATTAAAACATTATTTTACTTAAAATATTATCTGTTACCTTATTTTACTTGAGATAAAATGAAAAATTTTTAATCATAAGAATTTTTTTTTTCTCAAAATATTATCCTAAAGATTTAATTGCTGATCCAATTGAATCTAGTTTTTTTAGGTATACTTGTTTCCTTGTTCCTTCAGCTTCTTTAAGTTGCCGATTTGTAAAATGTTTTAGCGCTATTTCTTTTCCTATTTTCTTTTCAATGCTCATGAAAACGACTTCAAAACAGCCTTTACCAGTTTAAAATTGAATTTATAGTCTTCTGAAAGTTATTAATAACCATTATCTCTTGGTCTTTTAGAAAAATAAATTTTCAATTATTGAAATTCAACTCAAAAATATTTAAGAGCAATTAATTCTTAATTCAATAAAGAAGTAAAGTTTTATAATTTTTTTGCATCACTAAAAAGTTAAAAATATATATTTTCGACAAAAAAAAACTCAGAGCATAATTTATTTGGGCTTTATGTATGTATATATATAATTTAATATAATATATAATAGTTATTCTATCTAAAATATAGTTAAAGTTTATTTATGTTAGTGTGATAAATCTGTTTTATTCTAATGAATATTCAAATGTTTTTAAAAAAGTCATTTTCTGGGATTTTTTCACGGGAATTAAAGCTAATAACTCGACATATGCTTGGATGATCAATACTCATAAGAACATCAACTTCATTCCATTGAATTTTGGAGCTTTTTGAATGCATTTTTATCGTCAACAGTTTTGATGACTTTCTTACACATCACTTGTGAACTTCTCTTTTCAATGACTTTGAATGCTATTGATGTTGCTCCTTCTCCAATCTTCTTCACAACTTTTTGATTTTCTTCTTCATAGATCAAAAAGTTGTCTCTTTGAGTAGATTTGGCGGCTTCTTTTGAAATAATATTATGGTTGTTTTCAGCCTGCTTGTGAGTGCTGGAATCCTTAATGTCAAATAGTTGAACTTCTTTGTATTTGTCGAGGTGATTCTCTAGGAATCTGATCTGAATCATGTATATTGAACTGTTAATTTGGCTTCCTTTCTTTTTGACTATTTCCTTCAACTTTAAAATTTTCAATTTTTCAATTTCAGATTCATTTAGATACTTTAGATTTCTATCGAGATCGACATGATACTTCATTGATGTTGCAAAATCTAAATTTTATTCATTGTCATCTATATCAATTCGTTCTCGATATTCATGAAGTTGATCTAAATCTGTTTTGACTCCATATTCTTCAAGAGCATATTTATCATCTTTTAGTTTTTCAGTGATTTGATCGAAATTAAGCCTTTCAAATGGATTTTGCCTCCAGCAATCTTGAATTAATTCCCAGTAAACATCAGGGCATTCTTCAGGCTTTTTTGGCCTAAGTCCACGCCCAATTTTCATCATATATCGTTGTGATGACCCAATTTGTTTACCATCAGCAAATTCAATGTAATTTGTAAACATCCTATAAAGAAGAAACGCATATGCATAAACATCGACTGGCTCGCAATAAACATCTTCATCATCCATGAAAATTTCTGGTGCCAAAGTATATGGTGTTCTAATTGTCATTGTCATACCGATATTGCCTAGATAAGCATTAGCGAGTCCAAAGTCAGCTATTCTTGGCTCTAAATTATCGTCCAAGAAAACATTCTCGAGTTTTAAGTCTCTGTGGATAACGTTATTTTTATGAACCCTTTTCATGGTGGCTGCAACTCCAAATATAACCTTACTTCGAATTGTTGGATTGATCTTTTCATTGCATTTTTTG
Organism: Tritrichomonas musculus; assembly: GCA_039105265.1. NCBI lineage: Eukaryota > Parabasalia > Tritrichomonadida > Tritrichomonadidae > Tritrichomonas > Tritrichomonas musculus. The sequence goes on along the minus strand of JAPFFF010000015.1, from coordinate 1,305,701 downwards.
GTTTTTAGGTAGTCACTCACTATCGTGTCAAGGCTGCCGTTCTTCATTAATTCTGTAACAATAACTGCACTACTAAGATCGACCTCAGTTTTCCTACCTTTATCTGTTACAGTCATTTTAAGATTTATCCTTTTGGATGTTTTCTCTGCTATTTGCTCTTTTGTCAAAGGAAAACGGAATCCAAGAATTTTAACTATGCCTGGCAAATTTAGAAGGGGCGGAACTCTTAAGTTGGTGGTTTGTTCAATAACTTTTAACGCTGTTTCTTTTCCTGTTTTCTTTTCAATGGCTCTGAAAACGACTCCAGAACCACCATTACCAATTAAATTTTTGATTTCGTAATCTTCTAATTCAATAAGGACATCATTAATATTATTATATCTTGTCATCTTTTTGAAAATTTAGAATGACAAATTAAACTGTTTTCAATCTGACGGGAACATAACTTTTTGTGTTATATATCAACTTTTTGAAAAGAAAGCTAAAATTTTAAAAATTGAATAATTTAAGATCCAAAAGCAAATATATACATTTAGATCCAATGACCCAAATTCATCGTCAAAAAAGGATGAACCAGCAATTTTATTAGTCTAATCCAGTCCATTTTGGATTTTATCGTAGGATAACCGTAATCCTGGATGGAAAAAAAATCCAGCTTGGATTTTTCATTTTTTCATATAATAAATCAAAAGTTTTAATAAATGGATTTTTATTCTCAAAAAGTTCTTAATGTAAACTATAGAATGGATTTTTTTTGAATACGGTAAACCATTGAATGGATTTTTTTCTGAGAAAATCCAAAATAAACCATTGAATGGATATATAAAAAATCCATTCTATAGTTTACATTAATATTTTTGGATTTTTTGTAATTTCTGCCATTTCCTTTATTTTGCATCAAAGAAAATTAAAAAACCCAATGCATAACTAATTTAATTAACAGCAAATGCACAAAAATATGCAAAAATAAAGAATTTATTGGTTTTTTTTAATAATTCTATATAGACAAATAGTAATTCAAAATAAAACCGTTATCCAAAATTTAAAAAAAAAAAATCCAAAAAACGGTTAAAATATCCAATTTGGACACCCTTAATTAGTCCAAAGATCCAATAAATCTCGAATGTTGTTTCCAAGCTAATTATAAAGTTTATTTTCAAATTAGCATCTCAGGAATTTGCAAAATATGCATACCAAATAAAATATTCTTGTTATTGTTAGCAATATTTATGCAACGCGCGATATCAAAATTCTTATTATAACCTAACAATATGCATTTTTTCCAAAAAAGAATGTAATCAAAAAAAGTGGTGCATCAAAAAAAGATACGAGAAATTTCATAAATATTTTTTATTCGTTCTACTATCTATTATCATATACATTAATAATGTTAATATATATTAAATTTAGTTATTTACACATTATAAATATTTTGTAGCATATGTGTATGGAGAACTAATGAAAAAATCTCATAAATTTGTTAATTCTATCAATATAATTAAAATTTTAAAAAACTCGTTTTTCTCGATCTGGACTTTTTAATTTATGAAATCTAATACAATATTTTGAATGACGCACGTTTAAATACGTTTTTATTCAGAATTTTTTTACTGAAATTTCAAAAGAAAATTGGAAAAATATTTACTCAAATAATTAATTGAAAAAGTTGGATTTTGAATGCATGGACTTTTTTTTTGGACTTTTAAGAGTTATGGCAAATAAAACCTCTGATTTATAACAGTTTAAATATATTTTAAAGTAATAAATGTAAATTTTTTAATCTATATTTCAAGTATTCTAGAATTTTAAATCGTATAAAAATAAGATAAATTTATTTTTTTAAGTAAAGACGATAAATCAGAAATTTTTTTAGATTTTCTAATAAATCTATCAGCTTTTTAAAATATAATTCAATATTTGAATTTCCAAAATATTTCTATTGTTTAATAAAAATAGGAAGAGCATAATTGCAAAAGCATATAAAAAATATTAAAAAAAAAAAATACTTTCACAAAAAGTTTGATCTTTTATAAAATAAAAAATATTCAAAAAGCCATTATATTCTAAATTGAAACAAGTCTTACTAAAAATCGTTAATAAGATAGAATATTCTATCTTAAAAAATTGAAAGGTTGGTTAACAATAATGAGTTCCGTATATTAATCTAAGTGAGATTTGACACTATTAATCTTTTAACCATAAGCAGAGGTTTGAACATTTTATATGAGACAAGATGTTCGATAGATTATAAAAGTGAAAATTTTATTATGATTTGTATTATATTTTTAAATATCTACATTATCTGAAATTAAGAGAACTCTATTAATCATATGAATAGTGTCTTGATTAATAATTTATAAGTGTTAATGAAATATTTTTTGATTAGAATTTGTTGAATATGGAATTTAAAGGAATGAGGAATTCTTTATAGCACATACAACTTTTTCAGAAGAAAATAATCGTCCATTTTTTCGAGCTTTATTTTACATAGAAAAGATTAAAAGTTCATTGTATTTTTTATTGATTTCTTAATTTATGCCATTTAGAGAATATGTTAAAGGCGAAATAATCGAAAATTTTCAAAAATGAGATTATTATTTGATTAATAATTCTTCTCAAAAATGGTTGATTTAGAGAATCAAATGGCTTGTTGGGCTTCCTAAATTGATAAAATTTAGGATTTAATGGTTAAAATCAATATTAAATAAGAAAACAAATATTTTTAAATTATTTTAAAGGAATAAAAAAAGCATGAATAGGGGGTCATGCTTTTTTGTTTAAAAAATATTAATTTTAATTTCTCAAAAAGTTTATCTGGACCATATATACATACAAAAAGTTCTCTGTGCTGCAGCACTGTGCTAAAAAATTACACCCTTAAAGGAATAGAATAAAATTTGTTCATATTAAAAATAAACACAAAAATAAATTTTCTCCCCAAAATGGTGATGAGTATACTTTTTTATCATAAGGAAATAAAAAACAAAAAAGTTTGATTTCGTAATTTCTTGATTTGTTCTATGAGTTCATACAAAATTTATTAAGAATATTGTAGGCAACGATAATTATATTATCAAAAGGAGAACGAAGACGGTTTTTTTTTGTACGTTAAAAAATATATTAAAATGATTTTATATAATTAATTAATAGTCATTTTTTCGATATTTGTTAATATTAATATTTTTGATCATATTTAAATGAATTTGCATTATTAAAAATACATTTATTGTTCAAATAATGGAAATTATATGTTATCTGTATCTGATTTTCATAAATAGGTATGTGAAATTAAGAAATCGTTTATACAAAAGATTAGTGATGTTATTATAACCCAATTGACCCTCCCAGAAAAGAAATTCAGCGTATGAATTTTTATTTATTTTATAAGAAAGAAAAAATAATCATTAATTTTTTTTTGAAAGATTTTGAATAAATTATTTATTTCTATTCAATTACTCTCAATTAAAATATTTATTTGAGATAATTTCATTTTTTTTTTTTAAGAATTTTATTTATTTTATTCATGGATAATTTATTGAATATAAACTTATTACAATGATAATTATATTATTATGTTATTTATATATGTTTATATATAAAATATAAAATATAAATATTTCATTTAAATAAAGATAAAAATAGTTCAATTATACATTCTCAATCATCAATAAGAAATTTTAAATTAAATATCATCGTCCAAGAGTCAATTTTGAGAACAATTTCATATAAAATAAATCTTTCATATTCAATTATTAATTCTTAATTTAATAAGAATTAAAGGAGCACGGGTAACCGTTTTTCGTACGTTAAGAAGCCTTAAAAAAACATTTATATCTTATTATAAAAACAAGAAAAAACAATATTTTTAAAATATATTGATTATTTATATTAGATAATATAATACATAATGATACATTACATAATTATTTCAAGTGTGATAAAATAAAGTCCTAATGATGTTTTTTTTTTGATCATCCACAGGACTTGTAAAATAATAGTTTTGATATTTTATTTTAGTGCTAAATGATAAAATGATATTATATCTTTTTAATAAAATTTATTGTAGACTTATAAATTTCCAAATCACATTTTTTATTTTTGAAATCCTGGGGAATATTCTTTTCTGTTGAGTGTTTATTTACATTGATATTTTATTTTGTACCATGATTGGTGTTAATAATTCTATTATATTATAATTAATGTTTTGTTGATTCGGAATTTTTATTACAAAATATAATTTTTTTAATATATATTTATTTAATAAAGCATATTAAATATAGTATTTTCATTTTGGAGTTGAAAAGATAATAATTTCATGAATATTTATGTTTATTAAAAATCAAAGTTTTCGGGAAAATAATAACAAATAATTGTTATATATAATCATACCAAGCAAATATAATTATTTATCTGCAGAAAAAATCAATTAATTATGATATTTATGTATTTTAATGATGTTTGGAGGTTCTATGATATTTTATTATTAAATTTTAATAATAAAATAGACTATTATCTTTAATATAATGAAATTTCATTTCCAAAATAACTAAATACATAAGTAAATTCAGAATAAAAAATGAATAAAATAAAAAAATTGAGTAGTGAAAATAAATTATCGTTCAATTTGTCAACTTTTTGAATTATTTTTATACTTTGATATTTTTCTTTCATTTGTCGATAAATCGATTTATTTCTGTGTATTTACACCACTTCTATCAAACATGTAAAAACGTTTAGAATTAAAATTCGTACGTTAGTTCTGAAAAGTTAAACTTTTTGATAACTTATATTTTTAAAACATGAATAATGTTTTTCCCCTACGATAGATTTTTTTTTGGTCTATATAAAACTTGCTTAAAAACCAATATACTATATAATATTTCAATATGAAGTCGAAACAACGATTTTCAATAACCGCCAAAGTCGTGCTCCTTTTAAGAATTATTAAAAAAAACAAAAAAGTTAATTATCAATTTTTAAATAATAGAATTCTTTATTCATAATTATACTTTTTATTGGTTTAGGAATAAAGAATTCTTTATATTATCAAAAAAAAATTCCAATTTTATCAATAAGAATTATTAAAAAAAATAATGAAAAAGAGGAAATTTTACAAAGAACGCAATCAAATGATAAAAAAGTTTGTCGAGTTTATAATATTGTTTCCAGAACATGATAGAAATTTTCCTCAACGATATTTTCAATGTAAGGGCGTGCTATTCAATTAAATTAAATGTTTGGACAAAAAAGAACACAAATCCATCTGAAAATATGATAATTCAAATTGAAAACTTTTTCATAAAAAATACTGAAATTTAAATGTTCGGATAAAGAAAATTAAGACATCATGAAAAATTAGAAAAAAAGAGGAAAATCATTTCACTTTTATTTAATGAGTGGAACAGAAGTTGAAAACTTTGAATTTCAAGCAGAAATTAACCAATTGATGAGCCTTATTATCAATGCCTTCTATACCAACAAAGAAATTTTCCTTCGAGAACTTATTTCAAACGCTTCGGATGCATGCGACAAGATCCGTTATGAATCACTTAAAAATCCCGAACGCTTAGGAAATCAGAAGGAACTTTGGATCAGAATCAAGCCAGATAAAGAAAACCGTGTACTTTCAATCATTGACTCAGGTATTGGTATGACAAAATCGCACTTGATCAACAACCTTGGTACAATTGCACGTTCAGGTACAAGACAATTCATGCAAGCAATTGAAGAAGGAGCGGATTTATCACTTATTGGACAATTTGGTGTTGGTTTCTTCTCCGCTTTCCTTGTTGCCGATAAGGTTGTTGTTACCTCCCACCACCCAGATGACGATCAATATGTTTGGGAGTCAGAAGCAGGACAAAACTTCACAATTCGTCGTGATACCGAAGGAGAAGACCTCATTCGTGGAACTAAGATCGACTTATATTTGAAAGAAGACTGTGTTGAATTCCTCGAAGAAAAGAAGCTTAAGGACTTAATCAAGAAACACTCCGAATTCATTGGCTATCCAATCTACCTTTATGAAGAAAAGACAAAGGAAGAAGAAGTTACAGATGATGAAGATGACGAAAAGAAAGATGAAGAAAAGAAAGAAGATGAAGATAAAATCGAGGAAGTTAAAGATGAAGACGAAGAAAAAAAAGACAAGAAGAAGAAGAAAATTACAAGAATCGAACACGAATGGGAAGTTATCAACAAGAACAAGCCACTTTGGCTTCGTAATACGTCAGAAATCACCGAAGACGAATATGCTGAATTTTACAAGTCAATCAGCAACGACTGGGAAAAGCACCTTGCAGTCAAACACTTCCACACAGAAGGAGATGTTAACTTCACTGTTCTCCTCTTTGTCCCACGACGTGCACCATATGATCTCTTCGAACCAAAGAAGAAGTTGAACAACATCAAATTATACGTTCGCCGTGTCTTTGTCATGGACAACTGTGAAGATCTCATTCCAGACTGGCTCAACTTCCTCCGCGGTATCGTCGACTCAGATGATCTTCCACTCAACATTTCCCGTGAAACACTTCAACAGAACCGTATCATCAAGCTCATTAAGAAGAACATCATCAAGCGTTCCATTGAACTCTTCAATGAAATTGCGGAAAAGAAAGATGATTTCAAGATTTTCTACGAACAATTCTCAAAGAACATCAAACTCGGAATTCACGAAGACTCAACAAACAGACCAAAACTCGCCAAGCTTCTCCGTTTCAACTCAACCCAGTCGCCAGAAGATCTTACCTCACTCGATGAATACGTTGAAAGGATGAAGGAAGGCCAAAAGGGAATCTACTGGATCTCGGGCGAAAGCAAAGAAGCCGTCATGAACTCGCCAATGCTCGAATACTTCCGCCAGAAGGGAATCGAAGTCCTCTTCCTCGTTGACCCGATTGACGAATACTGCTTCCAGCAGTTGAAGGACTACTCAGACCACAAGCTCCTCTGCATCACCAAAGAAAACTGCGAAATTGACGAAACAGAAGAAGAAAAGAAAGAATTCGAAGAGCTCAAGGCCAAGTACGAGCCGGCCTGCAAGAAGATCAAGGACATCATTGGATCAGACTGCGAAAAAGTTGTCGTTTCGAAGAGGCTCGTTGTCACGCCTTGCGTCATCGTCACCGGCGAATACGGATGGACAGCAAACTTCCAGCGTTTGATGAACGCGCAGGCGCTCCGCGACACAACAATGTCGTCCTACATGCAGCCAAAGAAGACGCTCGAGTTGAACTGCAAGCATCCAGTCGTCGCCAAGCTCGCAAACCAACTCGAAACTGACGAAAGCGACAAAGCAGTCAAGGACATGCTCTCGCTCCTTTGGGACACGGCTTTGCTGTCCTCTGGATTCAACCTCGCAAATCCGGCTGGATTCGCTGGTCGCATCAACAGGATGGTTGCCGCCGCTCTCGATGTCGCTGACCAACTCGAAGAACTTCCTCCAATCGTAGAGCCATCTACAGAAGCAAAGGAAGGAGACGCAAGCGCTTCAGCTGATACTGCTGATCTTGAGAAATTTGATGATGTTGATTAAGTTTTGAGGAATGTTAAAAATAAATAAAAGATAACTCTATTTTTAATTTACTTTTTTATTATTTTTAATTTTTTTTTTTTTTTAATTAATAATTTACAAAAAAAAACACAAAACAAAATATATTTTTTAATGATTCTAAAAAAATCAGGGTAATAAAAAATTAAGTTTCCACAATTTGTGGTTCTAACAAACTTGGGTAAATTTCAAGATATAAATTCCCCATACTTTTTTAAATATAAATACTCATTTGAATTATTTGATTATATAAAAATATATGAGTATTATTTAACTTGATTCTTCTAAATACCAATGACCCGAAGTTATATTTAAGTTTTTGATATAAAGAATAAATGAATCGATATCATCTGAACAAATCGTTATCGTTTCGATGCTTTTCTCAATAATAAAGTCTAGCATTGAAAAAACGATGTTGTATTCGCTATAAAACCAAGTAAATTGGGATGAAAGCTTATAATATAAATACTGAAACCAGAAATATAGCTTGTCGCTCAAATAGTTTATTACACGGTTTTGTGACAAATCATTGATAATTAGTCCGAGTGATCTTAATTTCATTGCAAAAAAATTTGTAATAATCATTAGAGAATGATAAATTGAAACATTGATATTAATTATTCTTATGAAAAATAAATTTTTTGTTTGGTAAATGCTTTTGATATAAATGCATAATTTTTCTAAGATGAATTTCAACATATAATGTGAGAATAAATGGAAAATGCAGAAAAATAAAAATGCGAATGATAAATTGAACAATATAGTCGAAAGAGTAAATAAAAAATAAGATAGTATGGCCAAAATTTTTTTGAATAATTCATTTATTGCATGAAATACTATCATTAGCATGAAAATACATCAAAATTTTAATTCAATATAAAGGTGAAATCAAAAGAATATAAAGGTGAAATTTTGAAAACATTTAAATTTTTTAAAAAAAATTTAAAGATTCTTCTTTTGATTTCAGCAGTAATAAAATATACTTCAAAAATCCAAAAAAAAATTTAAAGAAAAAAATTTTAAAGTAAAATTTTAATACTAATAATAAATTATATAATTATTTATATTTGATGACATCCAAATTATAATGTTTTATAAGAGTTATTAAGCTGCTTTGATTTTGGAGTAATTTTTCTGTTCATATTACATTAATAATATTAGAAATCATTTCGATAAAATGAACTGCGGCTGGCATATTTTGGCTTGCATGAAGGTACTAAAAAGAATTTATTTTCAAGCTAGACTCAGAAAAACAGTAATTTGCAGCCTGGTCGCATTGTTGTGCACTAAATTTCACTGAAATGATTTCTTATTTTTGAGTCTCTGCAATATCTCATTCAATAGCTGCTCTGGCGTGGAAATGTGCGGCTTCGGCTTCGGCTGAGGTTGTTGTCGTTGTTGTTGCAATTGCTGTTGTTTTAATTGCTGCTGTTGTATTTGTTGTTGCTGCTGTAATTGTTGTTGTGCGTGTTGTTGTATTTGTTGTTGTTTTAATTGCTGCTGTTGTACTTGTTGTTGCTGTTGTTGTTGTTTTAATTGCTGCTGTGCTTGTTGTTGCTGCTGCTGCTGTATTTGTTGTACTTGTTGTTGTAATTGCTGCTGTTGCGGCTTTAATTGCTGTTGCTGTACTTGTTGTTGCTGTTTTAATTGCTGCTGTGCTTGCTGTAATTGTTGTTGTTGTTGTAATTGTTGCTGTACCTGTTGTTGTTGTTTTAATTGCTGCTGTGCTTGTTGTTGTTGTAATTGTTGTTGTTGTTTTAATTGCTGCTGTGCTTGCTGTAATTGTTGTTGTTGCTGTTGTAATTGTTGTTGCTGTACCTGTTGTTGTTGTTTTAATTGCTGCTGTGCTTGTTGTTGTTGTAATTGTTGTTGTTGTAATTGTTGTTGCTGTTGCTGTGCTTGTTGTTGTTGTTTTAATTGCTGCTGTGCTTGTTGTTGTTGTTGTTGTTGTTGTAATTGTTGCTGCTGTTGTTGTTGTTGTACTTGTTGTAATTGTTGTTGTTGTTGTACTTGTTGTTGTACTTGTTGTTGTTGTTGTTTTAATTGCTGCTGTTGTTGTTGTTGTAATTGTTGTTGTACTTGTTGTTGTTGTTGTTTTAATTGCTGCTGTGCTTGTTGTTGTTGTTGTAATTGTTGCTGCTGTTGTTGTTGTTGTACTTGTTGTAATTGTTGTTGTTGTTTTAATTGCTGCTGTGCTTGTTGTTGTTGTTGTTGTAATTGTTGTTGTAATTGTTGTTGTAATTGTTGCTGCTGTTGTTGTTGCTGTGCTTGTTGTTGTTGTACTTGTTGTTGTACTTGTTGTTGTACTTGTTGTTGTTGTTGTAATTGTTGCTGCTGTTGTTGTTGTTGTACTTGTTGTAATTGTTGTTGTTGTTTTAATTGCTGCTGTGCTTGCTGTAATTGTTGTTGTTGTTGTAATTGTTGCTGCTGCTGTTGTTGTTGTTGTACCTGTTGTTGCTGTTGTTGTAATTGTTGTTGTTGTTGTAATTGTTGTTGTTGTTGTAATTGTTGTTGTTGTTGTAATTGTTGCTGCTGCTGTTGTTGTTGTTGTACCTGTTGTTGTTGTTGTTGTAATTGTTGTTGCTGCTGTTGTTGCTGTACCTGTTGTTGTTGTTTTAATTGTTGCTGTGCTTGTTGTTGTTGTAATTGTTGTTGTTGTAATTGTTGTTGCTGTTGCTGTGCTTGTTGTTGTTGTTTTAATTGCTGCTGTGCTTGTTGTTGTTGTTGTTGTTGTACTTGTTGTTGTTGTTGTAATTGTTGCTGCTGTTGTTGTTGCTGTACCTGTTGTTGTTGTACTTGTTGTAATTGTTGTTGTTGTTGTAATTGTTGCTGCTGCTGTTGTTGTTGTTGTACCTGTTGTTGCTGTTGTTGTAATTGTTGTTGTTGTTGTAATTGTTGCTGCTGCTGTTGTTGTTGTTGTACCTGTTGTTGTTGTTGTTGTAATTGTTGTTGCTGCTGTTGTTGCTGTACCTGTTGTTGTTGTTTTAATTGTTGCTGCTGTTGTTGTTGTTGTACCTGTTGTTGTTGTTGTTGTAATTGTTGTTGTTGTAATTGTTGTTGTTGTAATTGTTGTTGTTGTAATTGTTGTTGCTGTTGCTGTGCTTGTTGTTGTTGTTTTAATTGCTGCTGTGCTTGTTGTTGTTGTTGTTGTTGTACTTGTTGTTGTTGTTGTAATTGTTGCTGCTGTTGTTGTTGCTGTACCTGTTGTTGTTGTACTTGTTGTAATTGTTGTTGTTGTTTTAATTGCTGCTGTGCTTGCTGTAATTGTTGTTGTTGTTGTAATTGTTGCTGCTGCTGTTGTTGTTGTTGTACCTGTTGTTGCTGTTGTTGTAATTGTTGTTGTTGTTGTAATTGTTGCTGCTGTTGATGTTGCTGTACCTGTTGTTGTTGTACTTGCTGTTGTTGTTTTAATTGCTGCTGTGCTTGTTGTAATTGTTGTTGTTGTTGTTGTAATTGTTGCTGCTGCTGTTGTTGTCGTACTTGTTGTTGTTGTACCTGTTGTTGCTGCTGTACTTGTTGTTGCTGTTTTAATTGCTGCTGTGCTTGTTGTAATTGTTGTTGCTGCTGTGCTTGTTGTTGTAATTGTTGTTGTAATTGTTGTTGTTGTACCTGTTGTTGTTGTAATTGTTGTTGTTGTAATTGTTGTTGTTGTAATTGTTGTTGCAGCTGTGCTTGTTGTTGTATTTGTTGTTGTTGTAATTGTTGTTGTTGTTGTACCTGTTGTTGTTGTTGTAATTGTTGCTGCTGTTGTTGTTGTACCTGTTGTTGTTGTTGTTGTTCTTGTTGTTGTTGTTGTGCTTGTTGTTGCTGCTGTTGTTGTTGTACCTGTTGTTGTTGTTGTTGTTCTTGTTGTTGTTGTTCTTGTTGTTGTTGTTGTGCTTGTTGTTGCTGTTGTTGTTGTTGTAATTGTTGCTGCTGTTGTTGTTGTACCTGTTGTTGTTGTAATTGTTGTTGTATTTGTTGTTGTTGTAATTGTTGCTGTTGTGATTGTTGTTGTTGTTGTACCTGTTGTTGTTGTTGTAATTGTTGTTGTTGTATTTGTTGTTGTTGTTGTAATTGTTGCTGTTGTGCTTGTTGTTGCTGCTTTTGTTGTTGTATTTGTTGTTGTTGTGCTTGTTGTTGTATTTGTTGTTGTTGTATTTGTTGTTGTTGTAATTGTTGTTGTTGTAATTGTTGCTGCTGTTGTTGTTGTGCTTGTTGTTGTAATTGTTGTTGTATTTGTTGTTGTTGTTGTAATTGTTGCTGTTGTGATTGTTGTAATTGTTGCTGCTGTTGTTGTTGTACTTGTTGTTGCTGCTGTTGTTGTTGCTGCTGTTGTTGTTGCTGCTGTTGTTGTTGTACCTGTTGTTGTTGTACTTGTTGTTGTTGTTGTGATTGTTGTTGCTGTGCTTCTTGTTGTTGTTGTTGCTTATGCACTTGTTGTTGTTGTATTTGTTGTTGTATCTGTTGTTGTATTTGCTGCTGTATTTGCTGTAATTGGTGTTGTTGCTGTAATTGTTGTTGTTGTTGTAATTGTTGTTGTTTTTGTAATTGCTGTTGAAGTGATTGATGCAATTTTTGTTGTAGTTGGTAATGTAGTTGATGCTGTCGTTGCTGCTGATTTGGGATCAATTTTGATTGAGGAGGAGATTGTTGATTTTTAGTACTTGCATTGCTATTTGATTCGGTGCTAGGGCTTAAATTTCCTTTATCTTCTGAATTCATAAGTGGATTTTTTTCAGATAGTTTAACTTGAGTAAAACGAGGAACATCTAAGTCTTGAAATAGCGAATTTACTATTTTTTCGGAATCTGGGTGAAATGGTATATAATTCATCATTTCTGTCAAATCTATATTAGATTGTCGGTGTTGTACTAATATTGATCTAAGTTTTTTATCCCTAACTTGTCTTGATGCACGTTTATCTGATAAAAAGCCTATATTTTCGAGTTTTTCTGTTAAATCAAGCAAAACTGAGGCGATTTTGTCTGCTGCCACTATATTATATCGTGAAAATTTTACAAAATTCATTTTTTCTTGTTGTGTTAATGGATCTTTATCTGACATTCTAGAAAGAATCTGTATAAGAGTATTAAACTTGTTTGAATGCTTATATGGTCGTTTGTTATTCTATTTATAAGTCTTTTCAATTTTTAAAATTTTCATAAATGGAGAGAGAAAGCGATCTCGACTTATTTATTCTATCTATATACAAAGCATCATCAGCAGAAAAACTACAATCTTTGATCACAAAAGATATTACTCGTCTCCTTCTTACTCTTGATCCTTCAAGTACTCCAAAGCCATTTGATCAAAAAAAAGTTATTAAAACAATTAATGATACACTCCTCTTTATAAAGAAGCATCCAGATTTAAAACTCCCTTGTGACCAATTAGTAGACCTTATAATAAATTCTAAAGTTTTAATGGTTAAAAACATTACTGCAGTTTTCCTAAAATTAGCATTTCAGAGACAAGCTTCAGAAGTTAATTTTCAGGGTTTGATGAATAATTATGATAAATTGCCAGCATCTCTTCAGCCAGCTCTATTTTCTGCCTATATTTCTCAAATTGATAGACAAGATCCAAATGATTTCGTTAAAACTATTAAAGAGCGTGAAGATTTAATTTCAAAGATTCCAACTCAAGAATTATCCGTTTTCTCTGCTTTTATGGCAAAAAACTTGAAACTTTTTTATCCACATCCAAGCCTATTTCTTTCAATATATATGAAATTAGAAAACCAACAGCATGCAAAAAATGCAGCACTCAAAAACCTTCCTTTTGAAATTGAAGATGGTTCTTCTTTAAACTCTGAAAAACTTGTTGATTTGCTTGGTCAAAATTTTGATAGCTATGCTACTCCTTTTCAAAATGCTAGAGCTTTTTATCTTCTTTCAAAGTTGAATGCGCCTTTTAAATCATTTGATAAAATTGTTTCAAATACAGATTTGCCTTTTGGATTTGAATGCTTAGATAGGCAATTAACATGCCAATCGGCAGACATTGTACAGCAATATGTCAGTCATCTTGTCATGGTTACGACAGAAAGCCTTTCGAATAATTCAGAGTTAAAAATATCAATATTAAGAACCTTGATAAAAAAATGTCCTGCATTCTTTGTGAAAAACTTAACATTATTTAAAAAGCTATTTGATTCAGATGAAATCCAAAAATCGACAAGATCATCAATTATTTATTTATATTCTTCTGTAATTGAACCATCTAAAAAGTTACTTGATTTTTTAGAAAAAGAAATTTTTGATGATGAAGAAGTTCTTGCATTATCTATCATGAGGCAAATTTATCCTTTCTCTGAGCCTAGAACGAAAATTATTGCTTGCTTATTGATATCTGATCCAAACTTTACTGATGAATGTCGAATACTACTTCATCCATATAGTCTTAATGAAAACAAAGGCTTTCGTGTTTGTTTAGATGAATTAGAAGATAAAGCTGTTGCTCCAACAACAACAGAATTATTTTCAGCTATTGAAAAAGATAATAAATTCCAAAATTATTTGCTTCAATCATCTTCAACGAAGAACATTTCTGCACTTTTTAATTTTGCATCAATGTGCAAACCAACTTATCCCCTTCCTTATCGTTTTATAATTAATGCTCTTGATTGCTGCCCAAATTCAGCAAACGAAATATCAGCATTTCTGGTTTATATTACAAAGAAACTTCCAAAAGATTCTGATTTTAATCCAAAGCCATTTCTTGATTATATTGTAAAAGAGAACGACGCCTCAATTATTGAATCGATTAGCAGTTTTCTTGAATGGTCTGGGTGCGCAATTGACGCTGACTCTGTTGCTTCATCATTAAAAGGAACACATAAAATAGCCTTTTTGGCTCATTTTGGATGTCCTTTTGATGAATGTATTAAGATGCTTTCAATTGCTGGTCAGACTAATCTTGCTAAAAATTGCCTAATGGCAATGGCCAAACGTGGCTTACTAGATAAAACTCATTTTGAGAAACTTTTCCCAATTATCTCAAAGGATCCAATTGGTGTCGAAATTTTGTCCACAATTGCTGCATCTGATGTTGAATTATGCGAAAAGCTTACCAAGAAATTCTTTGAGCTTCCTTTGATCAATTCTGAGCATGTTGAAGTCATAGTTTCTGGTGCAAGGAAACTCTCAGCGATTATCAGCGAAGATTTTCTAATTGATCTTATAGAAACTGGAATGAAAACAGATAAATCCCGAAGAAATAGTGCAATTTTCCTTTTATATCTCATCAACAATATCATTAATTTAAGTACAAATGATTCTTTGAAACTTCCAAAAAGATTATGGTTTTGTACAAGAACTCTTCTATTTTGTTGTGGTGCTGAGAATGGAGTTGTTAGAACAGCTGGCTTTATTGGTTTGAATATTTTATATCGAAAAACTATTGAATTAGATAAACAAAAGGCTAAAGAAATTGATGATGCACTTTATGGTCGAACAAAGCCTGAATCAGAAGCCAACAGTGTTCAAATAATGTCAGGGCAACCACGAGCCCAAATTGTTCAACTTCTTTTGAAACTTGCAAAATCGATATTATCATTCATGGACTTTTTGATCACTTTAATTGAACCTGATTTTTTAGTCTTTCATGGCATTGATATTCCATCAGCAGAATGTACAAGTGAAGAAGAAAAAGATGGTTATGCTTCACAATTCTTTTATAACTCTTTTTCACCAAACGAATCTACAGCCAACGCTTTTAGACGTTTGTGGAGATGGGCAACTGATGGTGGAAAGAAGATATCAATTCCTGATCTAATTGAAGCAATTGCTGGAAAAGATGATTCTGATTCATCTTCGGAATCAAAAGCTAATTCAACATCATGGGACATTCAACAGCAAAACCTCAGCTGTGTTCAAGAAATCATCTCTAGAATGACTCAAGAGCAAACTGCACAATATTTTGAAAAACTTTGTGAAATTTTAATGAAGCTTGTTTTCTCCCCTGTAAGCGAAATGTCTATCTCAGGTGCTGCTGGCCTTGATAAGCTTGTTACTAAATTAATCGGTCAAAATTCATCAGAGAGAGGAAAATCTATAAATCCGCATCTTCAAAACTTTTTGATAACTTTATGTGCAAAATTATTTGATACAAGAATACCACACTTAATTGTATCAGCAACGAAATGGACTTCTGATATTATTCCTAGTATTACTGATCCCAAAGATATGATTATTATTTATCGTGCTTTATTCACCGGATTAGGAGCAACCCAATCTATTCCAAATATGCTTTCAGGCCCAACATGGCCAGTTTTCACTAAATCTGTTTACAGAAGTTGCGAATTAGATCTTCATCCATTTTTGGAAACAATTGATGAGCAAATTAAATCGATGATTGTTCTTGATTCACAACGATATGCAGTTTATTATGCACTAGATTCTATATTTCGTGCATCGGGTCGAATTGTAATTGCAAAAGATGTTCCCAAAATCATCCCAAATTTGTTTGTTCTCATTTCAAATGAAAGAAGTGAAAGTGTTGTTAAAATGCTCATTTCTTTGATCACACATGCTCTCCAATGCGTCCTATATGGAACACAAGACACTTTCCCTTATGAAGAGTATGTTTTGAAGCTTTTCTTTGAAGACCAAAAAGTTGAAATTTGTGGATCAATAATGAAATCAATTGCGCGTGATTGTGCAGACTGTTTAACACCTGAAATATCACCTTTTATCGTTTTTGCAAGTTGTTATGATACAAATGCAGAAAACGAGAATCGAAAAGAAAATTCAACTTTAACAGAGGATGAATTAGATAAAGAAAAGGAACTAAAATCAAGAGATTTCTTAATGCTAGTTCGTGATGAAATTCCACTCTCAATTCAAGTTAATTCGAATCCTCATAAATTTATTGATTTTGCATTTGATAATGGAATTAATTCAAGTAAAGCTGCTCTTTATAAGCCTATCGGATCTAGAGCTCTTTTAAAGATTGTTCGAGCGATGAGTCATGATACAAAAGTAAAAATGTCTCAAGATTTGTTAAATAAAATTGTTCCTCTTTTGAGTGGAAGACTATTTCCGTTCAAAGAATGTCTTATTGAAGTCATAACAGAGCTTGTTGGCTCATTTACTGTTGATCAGAAACTAATTGATGAACTAAAAGCTGCTGCAATGAGACAAAAGAGTGTATATCGAGCTGCATCAATTGATTGTTTCAACAAAATAATTACTACGTCAGCTTTCAATGTGTCAAAAGATGATTTATTAAATATAATGATTGATGCAATGGAAAATGGTGCAATTGTCGCCCAAATAGCTGCTGCTAATTGTGCTGGAATTGTTAAAGATAATGAAAAGTTTGGTGATTTTATTAATAAGACTTATGAAAAAATGAATACTATTGAATTTGAAAATGCTGACGCTTTTTGCAAGATTGTTTTAGGACTGCCACCTCATGAGATCCCAAGCGTTTTTGATAAACAAAAGTTCATAAAACTTGTTGCTTCATCCAAAGACAAGCCTGAAAATGTTGAAAAATTTTTATTGAAACTTCAATAAGAGGAAGAAGCAGCGAAAATGTTTTATAGTATTTATTAATATTAATACCATTTTAATTAAAGCAGAAATTGTTAATATTTTATTTGCTATTTATTTATTATTTCATCTTTAAAAAAATTATAGTGTAATCTAGATATTGATTAGCAACAAGTTTCATTTTCTGCATAATATGCAGCTTATGTAATATATATTATCAGCAAAATGAGTTTATAGTGCTGTAATTATAATATCAAACATCTATCTTTATCGTAAAATAATAAGATGAATGATATTAATCATTGATGGAATTTGTTAGATTTAGGAAATTTGGAGGATTGATGATTTGAGGATCTTTTTTTGTAACGCTATTGTTTATTGTGTCATTACTATTAATAGTTGCGTCACTATTATTAATAACAGTCACATTGCTACTACTGACATCATTGTTATTAATAATTGCATCATTATTGTTAATAGATGTGGCATGAATAATTGCTTCACTTGTATTAATAACTGCATCTGGTAAAATTGATGTCATTTCCTGGACAGTAGGAGGCATACCAGGAAGCATTTCTTGATTAGGGAGCATTAAAGTTGCTTTCAATCTTGTAGCAGAATGATTTTTTCGATTGCCTTTTGATTCAATGCTAATCCACTTTTTCTTCAAATCTCGACCTGTCCTGGCAGTTGGGCCAAAAATATCTGGATAAAGACCAATTATTCGAGACCAATTACCTTTTCCGAGCCTTGCAACCCCTTCTTTTAGAGCTTCTGTTTCTTGCTCAGACCACCTAATAGGTATTCGTTTACCACCGGAACGTTGGCGTCCATAAATTTCTGGTTGTTGTTGTACGTTATCATCATTTTGATGGTATTCATTTTTAACAAAAGTTGAGTAGCAATGTGTAACATCCTGATGTGTGAATGATCGTTTTTTAAGTGATCCTATAAATGCTTCAAGTTCGGCGTCTGGAACAATTCCATTAATCATTACAAATATTTAAAAAAATCTGTAAACTAATTGAAATGAATTAGAGAAAATAGGTAAAACATCTAACTTTTTCCCAAAAAATATTATAATAGTATATCTCATGATATGTAATTATTTTTAACATTTATATACATTATATATATTTTATAATGATTAATATTATTATATATTATTTAATAATTTATATTTATTTATTAAAATACAAAGATAATTATTTTAATAAAAAACGGTTTTAAACTTTTATAACGCGTGATAGTCATTGTATATAAATCATTATACAGTTTACATTATATATAATATATCTAAAATATAAATTTAATTAGAATAGTTATTGTGAAAACTGAGATATGCTTTTGTTTAATATCAACTTTTTGATAAATTATTTATTTTATATATTTGAATCAAATAATTTGATGAAGATTTCTTAAGATTTGATGAATTTTGAGAGCTTTATGATGGATTTTCTGATTGCAATTTGATATAAATAATCATAAAAATAAAATTATTTCATCTTAATAAGGAAAATAAATTAAACTGATTTGAAAGTTATAATCTCATAATATAATAATATATTCATTATAAATATGTATCAAATCTTAATATTTTGCATTTTTTTGGAAAAAAATTTTGAATGAATTTTATATTGATCTCTATATAAAATTATAATTAGCTTTAAAAAATGTTATTGAATAATATATTTTACTTAAGGAATGAATGTATCACAAGAAGCTAGACGTTGCACCTATAATATAATTCTATAAACCTTTAATTTGCAAATGGAAATATTAGATTTTAAAAAAAAGATAATAATAATTCAAGATAGACTTGTGCACAGTCCTGGACAAAAGGACGAAAATCTGTAATTTAAATTAAAAAGGCCTTGTGACAAACTTTTTCAATACGTAAAGGTCAAAATTACTCTTTTTAAAGGTCAATAAGTCCCAAGTAGAATGCTAGATTTTCAGAGAAACATAGAAAAAAATTGAATGTTGTCCCAAGCATTTTGAATCCAACTTTAGAAAAAATTGTTGTACATATTTTTCTGTAAAAAAACTATGTATCATATGTTTTTACTATTATATATTTCATATTTAATCATATAAACAATATGATCAAATAAAATTTCTTATTTTACATTTTTGTAATGATATTTTTTCATATATAAAAAATTTTGTTCAGTTGAAATTTGTATTGATTTTAAATCATAATGCTTGCTATACTGATTTCTTTTATATCTGCTGTTAAGCCTGTTGTATCAGATAATGATATTTTAATGACCAAGCAAACATGGGGTCAAACGCAAAGAGATAAATCTGTTGAAGGTAATCCGCTCACTATTTCAGGAGTAACTTATTCGTCAGGTATTGGAACCCATGCTACATCGATGATACCTATCACAGTTCCTAGTTCTGCAAAAACGCTTACTGGAGGATGTGGGATTGATGATGAGGTTTCAACTACGCCTCAAAGTACAGCTTCTGTTATTTTTCGAATTTTGTCAGGCTCAGAGGTAATATGGTCGTCGGATGTTATGCACAAAGGAGATGGAACTGTTTTTTTCTCTGTTGATGTTCCAACAGGAGCAAAGAAACTCTATCTTTTAGCAGATGAATATGATACAAATTCCAATGATCATGCAGATTGGGTCAATCTAAACTGGATCGATTATTCTCCTACTGACTTATGCAGAAGTAATTCGGCTAGGCATCTATCCCCTCTAACTTCCGACACATTTGAAGATCAAGGTCCCATTATTCGTAGAATGATTTCAGTTGCGAGATCAAATCCTGGTTCAACAATTCTACTTGAAAAAGGGAATTATCATTTTTATTCTTCTGGAGCACTAAAAATGTCATTCCATACATCTAACCATGATCAGCCTACATTTCAACCAGTTGGAATCCCCCTTGTTGATCTTGAAAACATTACGTTAGATTGTTCTGGATCAACATTTTATTTTCATAATCGTATGCAACCATTCCTTATTTTAGATTCGGTTGGCGTTACGGTTAAAAATGTACATATTGATTATTGGCGTCCATATGTTACTGAAGCAACTGTCGTCAAAGCTGATTATTTCTCAACTCAAGTTCGTATCAACAAAACCCTTTATCCATATCATGTAGAAAATTCAAGATTTGTATTTGAAGGTGAAGGTTTTACACTTGGGCCAGATGTTATGCTTCTTTTTGAAAAAGGAACGAAGAGAATTATTAATGGGTCCTCAAGTGCAGGATTTTCAGGTTCTGTTACAGAAAATAGTGATGGTACAGCAACATTTACTAAAAGTCTTGTTCAGTACAATCTTAAAGAAGGAGATGTTCTTGGCTTCAAATCAGCAAGCCGTCCATATCCAGCCATGGTTATTTATAGAGCAACTAAAACAACCCTTGACAATGTTTTGATTCATTCATCACAAGGAATGGCACTACTAGCGCAAAGATCCGATACAATTCATCTCATTAATTCAGGTGCATCATATGTTGAAGGTCGATATGTTTCGTCAACTGCCGATGCTACACACTTTTCAAATTGTAAAGGTCAAATTCTTGTTGAAAATGGGCATTTTGAAGGTATGATGGATGATGCCATTAATGTTCACTCAACATCATTAAAAATAACTGAAGTTATCAATAAATCTTATATAAAGCTTCAGTATGTTCATGGTCAATCGGTAGGCTTTGAAACATTCCTCCCAGGCGAAAAAGTACAATTTATTCGCTCTAAAACTCTTGAGACAGATGAAATACGTAACGTTAGTAATGTTGTTAAACATTCTACCAATGAACTCTATCTTAGCATAGAAGGTACCCTGCCAGAAAATATTGGCGTTGGCGATGCTGTTGAAAATGCAGTTTATTATCCTAGTGTTACGTTTAGAAACAATACAGTTAGAAATAATTGCGCACGTGGATGCTTGTTTACTACACCAAAAGATGTTCTTGTTGAAAATAATTATTTTGATTACACATCTGGATCAGCACTCCTCCTTGCGGGAGATGCTGCAAATTGGTATGAATCAGGATCTTGTAAGAATGTTATTATCCGTAATAATCGAATTGTAAATGCTTTAACCTCTTCATATCAATTTACTCGAGCAATATTTTCATTCACACCAACAATTGGGGATATTGTTTCTCAGAAAAAGTCTTATCATGCAAATGTTAGAATTGAAGGAAATGAAATTGTTAGTTATGATGTTCCTCTCCTTTATAGTATTTCTGCTGAAAATGTTGAATTTATTAATAATAAGATTAATTATAACTCAGACTTTCCAAGTTGGAAGCAAAAGCCATTTCAATTCAACAAAGTAAAAAATATCACTATCAGTGGAAATGTTGTAACGCCGGCCAAAACGTTTACTATGGACGATGTTTCACTCGAAAATACTGATGGATCTGAAATCCATTTTAATTAATCAGTTATTTTTTTATAAAATTTAGTCATAGTTTTTATAATATAAGAATTTAATTTTTCTTCAGAGTATTTAGTTATTAGATCAGTTGCATTTATAAATGCATCAGGGATGTTTATCGATAGTGTCCGATAACGGTTAAATACGTTGCCAATATTATCGATATTATCGGGAGTAGAGTAGAATAACCGATACTATCCGATAATAAATATCATTATCGATAAAAACGGTTTTTATCATGGCCAATAATGACCGATATTTTTAACTTTTTTAAGGTAAAGAAAAGATATTTACTAGAAATTATGGCTATTTAATTGTTATATAATTATATAAAAGTTATTTTTTCAAGTAATGACATATAAAAAAGCTTGTATGTACAAATGATCAAATTATTAAAAAAGATTTTTTATATTTCATAGGAAATTAACTTTTATTATAATAAAAGATAAGTAATATATTATAATTCTAATAATATTTAAGTATAAAATTTAAAATCAATAAAGATAATTTTATTTTGGCAAAATAATTAAATTTATCAAAAAGTGAACACGATAACTTTTTGTAAATTAATAAAATTCTCTCCATTTCTCTAAATATTTTTAGACTTGATATTCTTTTAATAAAAAAAAACGCAAATTATTTTAGTAGCATTGCATTAATATTTCATTACATATTAAGATTCGTTAATTTGCAAATATGGAAATAATTTAATACTGAGAAGATATGAGGAAATTATCGTCTTATAACTTTGTTCTTAATAATAATCTTTTTTTGTTGGCCAATTGGTTCTTTTTTAAAAATTTTGAAAATAATCTTTTTATGTATCAATCATAAACCTGATTTTTTAGCTTCTCATTATTATATTGGACATATAATGCACCCTGACCTTATTTCGCTTATTTCAGCATGCACTATTGAAGTACAATTAAAAATATAAAATTCCAAATTTTAATCAAAAATGTAAAAAAAAAGTATGGAAATTTTATTATAAAATATCGGAGAATATCGAACCGTAACCGTCCGATAGTGACCAAATATCGGCGGTTTTGCTTAACGTATTTATCGATAATTATTGGTTATCGAACAAATTTTTATCGATATTATCGGACTATCGATAATGAGCCGATAATCGATATTTATCATCATCGATCGACAACCCTGAAATGCATATTAATGATTGCAGTAAAATAGTATGCAAGGTATATTTTTGAAAATCAATCATTTGAAAAAATGTAAAATTTGTAAAACCTTCACAAATTTTTGAAAAATGTAAAATTTGTCATATACTGAAAACTCCAATGAATATGAATGATGAGGCTCCAGTAATTTTCAAAGATAAGGTAATACCCCTTTTTGTTGATACAAATGTTAGGATTGTTTGTATGGGGATTTTCTTTTGGAAAAATTCGTCTACTCCTACGAGCTCATACTTCCCAATAATTGTTCAACCTCCAAACTTTAGAAATTTATATGTTTCTTTATATATTATGGACTCTGAAGATAAAAAAATTTCTCTTTCCGAGCTTCAAAAAAATGATAAATTAAAACAGATTTTAGAAAAAGAAAGGTTATATCAAAAAGATCATCCAATAAATGATCTTAAAATTACAAATATTCAATTTATTCCAATTGATAAATTTGATCCTCTTCAATATTGCGAATATTCCGATGACGGAACCGCAACTTTTGTATTTTTAAACAAAGATACAAATATTGATTCGCCAGAATTTTCGCAAATTGTTCAAGAAATATTAAATCCTTTAGGCATTGGTGTTTTTTATTCAAACGGAATTGACTTTGCCCAACCATTGCGGAGAGATAAAATTGATAATTCTTTCAAAGATAGTAAATATTGTCAAGCACCTTTTTCGATGGAAATCATTGATCGTCTTTTATATAATCCAAAATTGCACGTTGTAAGTGAAAACGAAAAGCCAGATACTGATATAAGCAAGGTTGATGTTTTATCATTAATGAGCCTACAGTATCCATTAAAACCTCTTACATCATCGATTGATGATTCTTTGAGAAAAAGACTAATTTTTTGTAGAATTACGTTGAGGTATCCGCCAACATTTTTTGTTAGAGATAAATTACGAGGCAATTATAAATTAGCAGATAAGATAGATCCCTATACTTGGGTTGTTGTCAAATTGAAAAGGAAAATTCAAACACAGGCTTTTGCAATGATTCTTGTGAATAAAAGCGAAAAAATAGAAATAAAAGATTTTATTAACTTGAAAATGAAAGATATACAATCTGATTCTTTAATGAATCGGAATATTTGGGATGCAAAAGCACAAAATGTGTTTGTACAATTTAAAAACCAAAAAGTTGCTATTATGTCTCCGTATGGTGGTTATTTAAGAGTATATTGTGATGAAGATAATCTTCACTGGAGTGCTAAAGTATATCAATTCTGAATATTATTTCAAGCGAATACTATTTTAAAATTGTTATTATTAAACAGTATATATTTTATTTAACATTATAGAAATAAGCAGATAAGCATTCATATTTAATTATATTCTTCAGTCAGTTCATCTGAATCACCTGCTGATTCATCAGTTTTTCCTTGATATTTTGGTAAATCTGATTTTTTGAAAACCTTTGGTTTTTCCCTAATCTCAAATCTTCCTTGAGCTTTTTTTATTTTTTCTTCAATTAACGATAAAGCTTTATTAACGTATTCCAATCCTTTTTGTGCATTATATATATCCATAGAAATTGAATAAATTGGCGGCCCAATAATTGATATTGAGATTTTTGTTTTGTGTTTCTGATTCTCTATGTTTATTTCTTTTTCAACTTCGTAACCTGCCACAAGAGCATCACGGAGTAATTCAACTCCTTCGGTTTTAAATATTTCCGCTTCGAATAAGCTATAAATTCTAACTTCTGATTTAATAAACATTCTCTGAATTTGTTCGGCAAGTGCATTTCTGATTGTATTCGGAATATCGAGTTCATCCAAAATTTCTGGTTGATAATAACTTTGTTTGAGAGCTGTATAAGCGTTTTCATATTTTTCATGAAGTGGATAATTAACTTTCTCAACGATATCTTGGAAGTGAATATGCTTTGCTTCTTTTGATATATATAAAAGTAATTTCATTAAATTTTTGTAATTTCTAAATCGTTTTTCTGATTTTTCGATATCTTCTTCTCTAAGTGAGTGACGAGTTAGATCAATGTTTTTTTTATCTCGATCAACTTGAGAAACTGTTGCCAAAACAATTTTACCGATTTTAATTGTTTTTGGTTCACCTTTATTACTTCTTGTGGCATAAGCTAATGGAATAAATCCTTTTTTACATCCAAATTCCAATAATTCTACCCAGACACCCATATCATCTAAACTAACTTTACGTACAACAACGGTATCACCTATTTCTGGTGATTTTTTTGGGTACCAATTTACGGTATATATTTCATTATGTGTTGTCATGTAATAACTAAATTGTGCTAAATTCTCTATTCAAATTTTTTATAATCTTATTTCAATTTTTTAAGATTGTCAAATATAATTTTATTGAAAATTCAATTATTTTTGAAATAAAATGAATGAATGATAAATATTTGAATAGAGCAAGGTCTTTCTCTTAAACGCAAGTCTTTAAACTATAAGAAAAAAATTTTTTTTTAATTTACTGCCTTTCAAATGTTAACAAAATACATTATATCTCAGATTAAAATTAATGATCAATATAGGTTGAAAACAAATAGTATTGGCGAGCAGTACCAACCAAAATGTCAAAATATTTTCTCTCAGGAAGATCCAATTTGATTATTTTTATATTAATCTCTCAAATATAATACTATACTTCCAATGTATAGCAAAGATTGGCAAGGTTTTATTGAATTTTCTCTGATAAAATCATTTTTGAATTCATCAGAATTTTGAGGATTTTCATTAATATGGAACTGGAAGTCAAATACTAATCTCAATGAATGAAGAAAAAGAATTAAACTTCGAATTACTTGAATATAAAAAGCTTGCATTTGATCCCAAATTCTTGATTGTTTTTCTTAGTTTGTCATCATGCAGTATTGCAAATTGAATTATTAATTCTACGGTAGAGACATAGTATTACAATGATCCTTTTAACCATATCATTTTCATTTAAATGCTATAATGATTTATTATAAGAATCATTAAAAGCTTTTAATTGAGCTGTGTTGCCATCTACTACTACAGTAGATGCATTTATATTAAATTTTTTAAAAAATGAAATTCCTCTGTTTTTACTCCATTCATAATCTCGGTTGTTGCAGCATATTCACCTAGTTTCTCTTCAGTATTATGAATCGCAGAGTCTAAATGTGGCGTTTTTAAAGTTGATCCTTCATCTAATGGGGCAGATGATTACTTATTGATGATGAGCATGAAAGGTTAATGAAATATCTAGAAAAAAAAGATAACTTGAAAAAAGAAAGAAGTTTTGCATTATCTGATCAAAGAAATCAAAATTTGGCCACTGCGTCATGTAGAATCTTAAAATACATTTGTCAAAAGATTGCATCTAAAAAATAAAGAGCCACTTGAAATTTTTTTGAATATATAAGATTTGGAATTCCTTGCAATCCAAAAGATTTAACTTCAAAAGCTATTTTACAATAACTAGTTTCTGAATGACTAAGTTATGCTTTGGTAATTGCACATAATTCAACTGTTACTTACGCTTATTTTTAATGAGAAAAATATGATGATTATAAAGACAAATATAAAAATTGTATTGCAATTTTGGCCTCAAATAATAAACCAACATGCATATACCTTTTTTTATAAATTTTACTATGTTCTTATCAAACTCTAGTTTGCCAAAAGCGAATTGATTAGTGTTAATGGATTCATCCAAGATATTTTCCATCAAAACTGAGAACATTTCAAAAATCCCACAAATACAGATTTTAATCAAATAGTACAATGTCTGATGATTTTCCAGAAGAAATAAGATCTTTAATACAAAAAGTAATAGAATCCCCAAACAATATTATGAAAATTTTTGTCTTCTTCTTTCTCATACACCGATATTACATTAGATGATGAACGAGCTTTTATCAGTTCTTTAAACTCCTCTTTCGCCAGCACAATATTTATTTTTGGGCCCTGACGCCTCTCTCACATTCGTAATTGTCGTTTACTATCTTTTCTTCTCTTGAGTCATAGAAATCCTTTACTTTGCTCCTACTGGTCGTTTGAGGCAGCCAAAATGGATTCGATGTAACATAAGATATATCATCAATATGGGGAATATAAATTACATTTAAAATATTGTATTGTATTAAATATAACAGTATACCCCCAACTCGCTACAAATGATAATTTTTTTGTACGTTATTAAGATAAATTTTAACGAATTAAATTTGAATGAAATTGTGAGAGATAATTGAATGAAAAAACGTATAAAATTAAAAAATAGCTCATAAGTAAAGAAGAAAAAAAGATTTTTAAAAACGAATATCAATTTTATTAATAGTATGTCAAGATGCTTTAGTGATAGTATAATGAAGAAAAAAGAAGATGATAAAATTTTAATTATCTAAATATTCTGTTAAAATGAAAGAGATATGCAAAAATTGCTTATTGATTAATATTGCTTACCCTAAGTACCTGATATTTATGCAATTAATAGCGCTCCGATTTTTTTTTTCCTCGTTTCTAAGAAAATAATTTGCAAATTATTCTGGCGGCTTTTAGTTTTTTCCAATTTGGTATGAGAAAATATAATGTTGCTTTAAAGGTGTATTTAATCATTAAAACAAAAATTAAAAATTTTCACTTTTTTCCTCCAAAATCATATTATTTGTAATTTTTACAAAGAATTAAAAGAGATTTAAATATGAATCACCTCCCATGTAATTTGGGACCAATAGTAGAATTAAATGAATAAATAAAATTGGCAGCGATATAAGAAGGTTATTAGATTTGAATAAAATGTTGGAGTATTGTTTAAATTTCGAGTAAAAAGCCATAATTATTGCTATATTTGTATAATATAAGTTATTTTATAATGTAAAACTGGCTTTAAACGTAGAAAAAAATTCGAATATTTGTTGGAGAAAAATTAAAGAGAAGAAAACAGGTAAAAATAAGAAAAGGCAAAACATTAATTAAAAAAGAAAAGATTAGATGAAGAAAAAAGCAATTTATATAATCAAATTTAAGTGAAATGTTTGATTTTCAAATCTCTGGAAATAATGAAGAAAATGCTGGTTTTGGTGTGAAGCAGCGTATTAAAAAGTTAAAATCAAGTAATAAAAAATATATTTTGTATCAAAAAATTGAGTTTGAGCGTAAAAGAATTTGGAAAAATTAAGAGATGATAACCCTGAAAGAGGATATATTAAAGATCTAACGTAGTTCAATTGATTTATCAATAAGAAAACCCTGAATTAGCTTGAATAAAGGATATTGATCTTGAAAATCGGTCTTTGTTATTTGCCAAATATGACCAACTTGGCACTTTTTTTACTATAAAAGATATAAAAAAATGATATTTCCTTATTTACTCTATATCAATAATGTTATTAGACTATAAACCATATAATTTCAATTTTAATTTATATAGTTATTTAGTATTTATCTAAAAAAAATTGGTGTTAAGTTGTTTAAGAATAAAATTGTTAACTTGATAAAAATTTTTCATTTTTTTAGTTAACAAAAAATATGATAACAATAACGTATAAAAAAATTATCATTTGTAGCGAGTTGGGGGTACGTTAGGTTGTGTGTCCTCAACAGCTGCCCAGACCTAACCACGCCTATAATATCATTAAGGCCTTTTATAAATATTTTTTCACTATTTTATTTTTACTTTTTTTTTATCTTTATAAAAATTATTGAGAAAAAATATTTATAATTATTGTGTGTTATAAGAAAAAAATTATGATTACAGTCTTGACACAAGAAAATACAAAAAAATTGCAATAAAACTCCACATATTTGTGTACATGTGAGGATACATATGAGAAATGTAGATATCATGATCATGCATTCATATATTTCAAAAATACAAAAGATAAATAAAAATTATAGGCCGCTTTTCGATAGACTTTTTTAGGACAAAATCGGCACTTTTTACAGCATTCAAATTAGAAAGAATTTAAGAAAATATTAAATGAGGTTTAACAAAATTGAATGTAATATTTTCTACCGGCTTTTCCACCAATATACTTTATGCCACAATATATTCCCAAAATAGGTGAATAAAAATGGCAAGGAGGTTTTCCATTAGAATATATTTCAATATATTTGAATGTGATCGAATGAATTAATGAAAGCGATTGACTGAAAGTGAATGAAAATGATTAATTGAATGATTTCAGAATGCAGAGAATATTTCAATATTTTACATTGAGCTAATTCAAAAAGTTATCATATATTTTTCAAAGATATTCTTATCTTTCATTATTATATGCATTTGAGTAATTACTTATGAAATGCTGTTTTAAAAAATGCTCCCAATAATCTACAGTAAGGTTCAGTAAATAATATAATTTAAAATTGATAATCATTAATTGCAAATTTCTTAAATAGGTGTTATTGATTGCAATTTTGATTTTCAAAGATCTCAATACATGAAATATTTATATAAATAATAATCAAAAAGTAATTTAGACTTGAAAGATTAAAATATTAAAAAAAAATAGGTATTTTTCTAATTTAAGTTTGGAATAATGAAATCTAATTAGAAAGATGCGCATTATTAAAGCAAATAACAATTCTTTCTTCTGTAACCTCAATAAAAAATTTAATTTCCAATGGATGATCATCACAAGTAAAAATCAAATACGAAATTCCATCCCATCTAACTTCAATTAGATGCTACTTTTTCAATGGATATTCATCATTGCCATAAATCGCAATACCTTCTTCTGTCACTGAATGATGATCATTATTCCAAACTTAAATTATTATTTGAGGCAATGATGATCATCATTGCCTCAAATAAAAATTCTTTAATAACTCTAATAGGAAATAATGCTTTTGTTGGTATAAAAACTTTAAAAATTACCTGAAAGGTACCAAAACTGTGAAGTAATACGTTCAAAGGATGTTCATCATTGACCCAAATCACACCTCCTTCATCATTTAACTTCATTTAGTGATTCATCATTTGAAAGATGATCATCATTAACACAAATAAAATTCTTTCATCTGTAACTTCAATTAGAAAGTTTGTTTTCAAAAGATGCACATCATTGTCACAAATAACAATTCCTTTCATATGCAACCTCAATTGGGAATTATGCATTCTTTGGTTGTATATTGCTTACACAAATTTAAATTGGAAATTCTTCTTTTGAAGGATGCTAATAATAAATATATCGGCACAATATTGTAATACTAGTTCAAATAATTTGCTTTCTCATTTAAATTTATATATTAATATTAAGAAAAGGCATCAAGTTTATATAAATATTTTGCATAAAAATAAAATGTTCAAAAAGTTGATATAAAAACTTTTTGAGAAAGCTTTTGCCCGTTTTTTAAATCCTGAATAAAATAAAAAAATGGATGATCAAACTGTAAATACGCTTCTTGCTGACAATAATATTAGTCTTAAAGAGTTTAAAGATCATCCAGAGCGCATAACATTCCTTGAATGTTTTCATTTCAATATTCCAGCTCATCCTTCTTTTGAAAAATTTAAATTTCTCACTGAATTGCGTTTAATGGAGCAAGATACTGTTGATCTCGAATGGCTTAGTGGATGCCCAAAATTAACCAAACTAACTGTCTTTCATACTCTGCTATCAAATACATCTGGATTAAAGTACGCGCCAAATATCACATCTCTTCATCTTGATGGAAATAAAATTACAGAATTTCCTGATATAACATGTTTGCATCATTTGGAAGAATTTTCGCTTTCAGATAATCCATTAAAAAAGTCGCCAGTATACCCAGTTATGGAATCTTTGAAAAATTTCAATATTACAAATTCAAAATTAACTTCAATTGATCCTTCAATAAAGAATTTTTCAAATTTAGAAATATTAAACGTAAGCGGAAACTTAATTCCAGACTTTAAATTTGTTGATTCTATTAAACCACTTAAAAAGCTAAAAGAACTATATGTATCAGATCCAAGATTTGCATCAAACCCTATTTCACTTGAACCAAATTACGAAACTATTGTCATAAACGCGCTACCCCAAATTACAATACTTGACACGTTTGTTATTCCAGAAAAATTCCGACAAATTGCAGAAAACAGAATTAAGGAAGTGAATTTATATTATCAAAGTTGCATTTCATCTGAAATAACTGCATTACAAATTGCCAACTCAGGATTTCAAAAGGAAGTTGAAAATGATTTATCATCAATTAAGCCAAATAAAGAAGTTAATCTTGTTGATATTTATTCAATTGTTGACACATTCAATTATTCTCAAAAGTGTATTGAAAATCTAATCAGAAAGAGTTATCAATGCTCTTTTGAATCTGGTGGGAACATTTCATTCATTCGGATTGATGAAAATTCAAGTGATTGGAATATTTTAATTCAAAATACTTCAAGAAAAGTTGACATTAGCTCATCTGCCCAGCTTGTTGCTGCGTGGAAAATCCAAAGTCGGGTAGCATCTGATATTTTAAACAACAAAAAGAATAATAATATACTACTTGAGCGATATGGCAGTGTTACCAAAGCAGAAATGGTTCAAACCTTCCTCTTTCTTCCATTAAAAGAGCTTGATGAAGCTGTTACTCTAGTTGAGCAATGGTGCTATAATGAAAAAAGGGCAGATGAAGATCAGATTCAACAAAAAGTTCAAATTAGCGATGATATAGCGTCATTTATAATTTGTGATAAGTACAAAAAAGATATGTATTTACCAAATTATTTACTTTTCTTCTCTGTCTTAAATGAAGCTTCACTTTCACAAATTGATTCAATATGTGAAAAAGCAAATGAAATTCAAGTTAGCCCAACTTCGACAGATGAAATTCTTGTTGCTTTTAATCAGACTACATATGATCTCAAAAACACATTAACTAGTGTTACCTTAATTAATTGTGGAATAACAAATCTTTCTATTTTTAGTGAACTTGAGCATTGTAAAAGCATTTCAATTCCTCACAACCAAGTGAAGACATTAAAAAATATGCCACATTTGCCTATGCTTGCATCTCTTGATGTTAATTTCAATCGAATTGAAAAAGTTTCGGATTTGATTCCTGATGAACATGCAGTAACCGCTTTACTTGAGAAACTCACCATTTTTGGTAACCCTGTTTGCACACCTCAAGTATTACGTCTAATTTCGCAACTTTTTCCACAAGTTGAGAATCCTCTCACAAAAAGTTACTCGAACACAAAAAATCATTTTTTAATGAATCTTGATGATCTAAGCAACGACCTCAATCTCAGTGTTAAACTAGAATGCCTAACGGTTTTAGACATAAGTGATAACGGTCTCTTCACCTCACTTTCGCCACTTTCAAATCTTCCTCAATTAGAGAAACTTTTTGCCTCAAACAACAGCATTGAAAAAGTGGACTTCAAGTCAAATTCCTTAATTTATGCTGACTTCAGTAACAACTTGATCACCGAGTTTCCATCACAGTCGCAGTTTCCGAAGCTTGAGACACTCATGATAAACTATAATCACATCACTTCACTTCCCAAAGGTGAATTTTTGACCTTGATATCACTTTATGTTGCAGGCAACGGCATCACATCGATTCCATATTCCACGCAGTTTCCGAGCCTTGTTGTCCTTTTCATCAGCGAGAATCCTCTATTGAATTCTCCGACAGATTTGAGAGTTCTCTATCAATTCCCAAAATTGAAAATGCTTAACGGTCTCCTCACAAAAAGTCAAACACATTCAAAGGCGAAGGCGTCATTCAACGGAATCTTGTTCCCCGAGGATCTGCCGTTAATTCTCTCGCCGGACCAGAACCAGCTCGACCTCAGCGAGAAGGAGTACAGCGACATAAACTCGCTCGAGAGCAAGAATCTGCAGAAGCTAGTACTGAACCACAACCTGCTCAAGAGCATCACGTGGAAGCCGAACTCTTTGCCGAGGCTGGCTGAATTGTATCTTTCGAGCAATGAGCTTCAATCGTTCGACTTTTTGAGTTTGATTCCGACGGTTAAAATTCTAGATCTTTCATTCAATAAATTGAATGACGATGCATTCAAATCTATCGTATCGTTCAAACTGCCAAGATTGACGGTTTTAAACGTCTCTAATAATTCCTTTAGAAACGTCCCTATCGTCTCGCAGTCCTTCCCATCGTTGGAGAAGCTCGACGCCTCTCACAATTACATCCTCTCAATTTCGCCAGGTTCGTTTGAAGGGATGAAAACGGTTGATCTCTCGTACAACTCGCTGCAGAAGCTTGACAATGTCGGCGCATCTTCGATCTTGCAGCTGGACGTCTCGCACAACAGAATAACAACTGTCGACGAGGTCTACAAGCTGTCTGTCAAGTGCCTCGCCATCGAGAGATTCGCATTCCACGACAACCCGCTCGGACAGAGAGTGTCGCCCAGAATAAGGTGCCTCGCGTACCTGCGGACACTGAAGGAGATGGACGGGAGACCTGTGACCGAGGCTGACTTGTCTCAGGTGAAGATTCTGATCGACCAGGGAACAAACAGCACCGCTGGAAGCGGCGGCGGCGGCCCTGGAGCAGTCGTTGGGCCGCCAGGAAGGCAGACGAGAGTGAACAACGTGAACTTGGGGTTCGGCCTGCCCGCCCTGCAGAATCCGCAACAAGGCAGAAAGCCTCGCAAGAAATAAAATATTTGTTGTTGTTTAAATAAAAATAATCTAATTTCATGCAAAATACAAAATTTTTTATATTTTTAAATGACAATCAAGAATTTCTAATTTAAATTAAAAATGACAATGAAGTAATCTTTCAAAGTTTACCGATAAAAGATATTTTTTTTTCCGATAAAACCTCCGATAAATGGTCGATGTTAAAGCCTCGCTTTTTGTTGGAAAATTTTTATGAAATTTTAACGATTTGATACAAAAAGTTGTTATTTTACATCGACCATTTGTTGGAAATTTTAAAATCTCAAGAAAAACTCAAAAAGTGAAAGTAATTCAGAGATTTACCAATTTTTCTCCACACTTTTTGAGAGCTACGCTCTCAAAAAGTTGTTACGGAGAATCAGAAAAATTTTTTTCTCATCGGTAACCATCCCTGAAACTTTGTCATATAATGAATCAGCTTTGTGAGTTATAATTTTTTTTTTTCTATTAAAATCCATTTTTATAAAACAATATTTCATATAAAAATAAATTCTACAAAATTACAAGAAGGTTGCGAAAACGTTTGGAAAGCTGTTCCTCAACGATTCGATGAAATCTTGATTGAACATTGAAACAGCCTGAGCGAGCATCTGTCCAACGTTTATTTTTTCCTGCGGCGACTGGAAGGCGACGTCGTCCTCAGTCAAAAACGCGAGCTGGTCAGGGAAACTTCTTTCTAGCGCGTCGAAGTAGTCCTCGTTTCCTAGGCTTCTCTGAGCCAATTCCTCATTTAGGAGGTCGAACGCGGAGGAGAGGGCAGACGTGAAGAACTGGTCATTTTGATTACTTTCATTTTTGAGGAGAAAAATGGTCGTCAAAATGAAAATTGAATAGAGTCTTTTCTGGTCAATTTTCAGAATCCAATTTTGACCTACAGCGATGTTTAGCATGGTCAATAAAATCGGTTGAGGTGGAATCACTTTTCTGGAGACCGTTAAGGCTGCCATCACGTCGAACAACGAAAGGATGACGACGATATCAAAATCATTGAAATTCTGTGAATTACAAAAACCGTCACAAATGAGCTGGACGCATTGTAACTCAGGTGCTGCATCGAATGATGGATCGATCAAACAGATCCAAGCAATCAAGGATGCGAAACGATAGACAGAATTTGAATTCTTCAATTTTGATGTTTCAATTAAAAACGACAAACAAACTTCTTCAATTTTTTCGGTTATTTCTAATTGAATGAAGAGGTGAGGTGACTTACTAATTAGGCCAAAAAAAGGCTCAATAAGTTGGTCGATGAAACCGATCCAATCTTTCGAAAGAGAGAAGGAAAACCAAAGGTCAATTAATTGAGGAATTAATTCTGAACTCGTCGAAAAAATGACAGAAAAAAGATGAACAAATTCATCGCAACATTCAGTGATACCATTCTCAAAGATGACTTGAATTATTGATGCAAAGAAAGGCTTAATTAAAACAGATGAATTATCATTTGTTACAATTGAGCTTTCAATCAACATTGAACAAAGATTTAAATTGGATTCAATTGAATCTGACGCCGCTTCAATTTGGTTTGAATCGCCAGAAGAGTCAAGGTATTGAGAGAATGATATATTAAAGCTAATGAAGACTTTCTCAAGAATTGATTCCGCAAAAGGAATAATTTTCTCTCTCTCTTTACTCACCATTATTTTTATCAAATCAATTACAATAGGCGTAAAACAATAAGAATGAAAAGTGACAAGTGTTTGAAGTGAACCTTCAAACGAGAATGGCTGAACATCATACTTTAAAAGACGTTTAAATAACTTACAAGTATTTAAAGTAATGATGATCAATCCATTTAAATTATTATTGTTGCTGCTGCTGTTTTCATTAGATTGGTTTACATTAGCTTGATTCAAAAATAAGCCAAAATAATGGCAAACAACGTTCTCCATCAATTTAATCCTCTGTTCTTCAGGCAGAAATGGCACAAAACGATATAAAAAATAAAGTCTGGCAGCAATTAAAATAGGATCATTGAAACTTGCTTGAAGAAGATTTACGTAGTATTGATTCATCGAATTCAATACATTCTCATAATCATTACCTTCAAGCTTCTTCATTAATGGCAAACAATAACCAATGCACCGAATGACATTCTCTTGATTCAGAGGCAATGAAAGAAGATACATGAAAAGTTGATGATTTTTTTCAATCATCGAATAAATGATCGATTTCGAAATCTGCGGAACAGCATTCGAATCAGAATCTTTAAACTTCTCGTAGACATTCAAATAGAAAATATTCGGACTGTTTAAAAACTCATCCTGATCAACTGTCGTCAATTGTGAAGCCGTCAAAATGATGTTCAACATTCCAATTTCAGGTGGCAAATATTTTCGAAAGGTCTCAAAAACTCGCAAAATTGAAGGTATCAGAAAAGTGTCAGAACTTGCAACTTCCAGTGCATAACTCAAGACAGACAGATTCACTTGGAGAATGTTCTCAATCTTCGTGAAAATGGACTCAAAGTTGTTGTTTTCAAGTGCAATTACATGAAAGTTTTTATTAAAGATCGTCAATTTATAAAAAGAGTTCAAAAAACGACAACAATGAGCAACAAGGCGAAGATCCAACAAATTCCGCTTTGAGAAGGCAATGAGAACATTTTGTGCAAAATTGATAGGAATAACCGCTTTTTCCATCAGTTTTTTGGCGGTTAAAGAAGGTGTCATAAAATTCGAATTTTTTGAATGGTTCACTTTTTGAATATATATGTGGAAGAAGAAGGCTTTGAAAATTGAAAGTGATTTGAAAAGAATTTCTGAGCCTTCGGCGGTTGTTATCAATTCTTCATTGTGAAAAAGTGGAATGAAAACATTGCAAATTCGAGTGAAAAGTAACGTTGGTTCGCTGCCTTCGTTGCTGCTAGTTGAATGTTTGTAACGGCGAGAAATAAAGTAGATTATGTCTGTCAAAGCGTGAAGATAATGAATCGGAGGTCCGGCCGAAATTCGATTGAAAAAGTCGTAAATATGAGATTCGTAATATCGAGTGCTTTCAATGATATCGTTGTGGTTTGCGAGAGAATGATTGGCAATGTCGATGAAGACATTCGAGAGGTCATTGATGACCCGGTGATCTTTCATTATTAACTTTTTTAAACTGTCAAAAAAAAAGCATCTCTTGTCATAGTCCATCTGTTCCCATTGAACTCTCGCCCATAGCTTGAGAAGATTGCAGCATATGGAAAGAATATGCGGAGGAATGTCTGGATATTCGTCTTGAAGAATTAAAAATAATAAATTTCCAAATTCAGGATTTTGAATTTGAAGATTTATATATTGGGCAAGATTGGCTTGAATTGTCGGTTCTGGATTTGTCGCTTGTGAAAGATTTTGAAGCAATTCATCCATATCTACCAACAACAACTAAAAAAAGTAAAATTTTTAGGTATTTTTTTTAATATTGAAAAAGTGGGAGAAATTAATTCCTTTTTAAGGTTGTAGTTTAAATAGCATTCAAATTTTGAAAAGAAATATTTAAAAATTAACTTTTCTTAAAATCTAAAGAGAAATTCGAAAAAAGGGCTCTGTTGTTTTCTTTAGAATTTAATTTAATATAGGGCTTTCTGTTTTTATAAGAAAAAAAATTAAAAATGAGAGTTGAAAATTTAAAATACAAAAATAGGCATAAACCTAAGAAAAAGTTGAATAAACCTATGAAAAAGTTATTTTTTATTTTCAGTTTTCAGCTGCGTTTTTTAATTTTACATGAATTCTCAGGGATGAAATATATTTTAATGCCTCTCTTCCAAAAAACAACGGAGCCCTTTTTTTTGAATTTCATTTTTGATATTTTGATCGATCTTATTATGCTTCAAAAAATAATTTTTTGCTTACAAAAGCATTTATTTCATATATTATATTAAATAAGCAATTGAAATGATATGATGGTTATTGTATTCTGCTTTTAGAAAAATGAAAAATTAGGCATCAAAATAGATGTATATGTACGTTAAAAATGACCGTTAATCAAAAATTGAATGTTATTCAAACTACAACCATAAAAAATTGAAAAAAAAAAAAAAAAAATAAACGCAAAAATCCTGAATTTGTTTTTAATAACACACACACAAAAAAAATTAATATAATAATTAGATCAAAAATCTTGAAATTGCCTCCATTGAGGAAGTTTTCGCGTTTCTTTTTTAGCACTCGATGATCGTTTTTTAGGTGATGAAAAAGAATCATGATATTCATATCCACTCCTTCTATGTGGAGAGTCTGAATCTTGAAAATCACTAGACTTTTTTCTCTGTGGAGAATTAGAGCTTGAACGATTTTTCTTTTTCTTTTTCTGGATTGAATACGACTCTGTGTAGCTTTCTATCCTATTCTTTTGAGTAGAATAGGATTCGGGATATTCAACTGTTCTTTTCTTTTGATTGGAGTATTTGCCTTGATAATCATTCATATTTCTGTTTTGTGTAGAAAGAGAGATTTTGTGTTGTTCTTTCTCATGTTCTAGACGATCAATTTTTATGCCAAGTGCATCTAACTGACCAATTATATTTTGATTATGAAGATTCAGTTTATCAAAATTTTTTTCATTACTTGCTAAAATCTTTATGAGGCATCGAAGTTGTGATACATCTTCTTCAGCTCTTTCAGCTCTCTTTTTCATTTCATGATATTTTGTTTTTTCTTTTGAATTTTTGTCATCATGATGTTTAACCATTTTGGTATGAGAACTATGCTTTTCAATTGTTATTGGTGGAAAATCATTAACTGCATGATGACTTTTAGATGGACTGCTTGTTTTTTGTAGTTCTGCTGATAGAGCTTCGGCTTTTTGAACAACAGCTTGATAACATAATTGCAATGATGAAAAGTCTTCTTTTAAATCTACATATTTTTTCTTCAAAAGTTGAAATTTTTCCCGTACTTCATCTAAATTTTCTTTGGTTTTCTTGATTTTTATCCGTGATTCTTCTTCTAATTCTTCATATTGTTGCCTTATTAATGTTAGTTTATTTTTCTTTTTCAAATATTTTTGTTCAAGAATTTGGTGGTCAGTTGGTGAATTTGGTACTTTTGGAGAATGGTATGAATCTTCAATATCCTCCGAAATAACTATGTTTTTCTTTAGATTTTTCTTTTTCTTTGATAACATTTGCTTCACATTTTCCTGTTGCTTTAACTGTTGCTTCAATTTTTGATTTCTTTTTTTTGCTTCGTTCATCTCAGTTTGGTCATATTCTGCATTAAAATTAATATTTGCTCTTAGTCTTTCTATTAAATCATCTCTAAATGCAAGCTCTTCCAAATGCTTTTCTTGCATTCTATAAATTGTTTTCTGAAGTTGTTGAATGTCATTATTTATTTTACTTGTTTCATGTGGTGGAATATTTGGTTGCATATATATTGGTGCAAACTTATTTTGTGAAATATCTTCATTTAAATTTGTTATTTTTTGATTTCTTAATAAAGCTAATTCGTTCAAAAGCTGTGAATTTTGTAATGTTAATGTATTTATTTGTTGAGAAAGAGCTGTATTTGATTGTTCTAATGATGAAATTTTAGCTTCGGCATTTTCTGCTCTTTCGCGAAGTGAATCAGTTTTAGATAAAGTTTCTTTTAATTTGGATACATCTGATTTTAATTTTTCTTTTTCCTGGTCTTGATCTTTCTTTTTGTGTTGCTTCTTTTTTTCTGGATTTTGTTCGTTTTCTTGTGTCTCTTTACTCGATTGGTTCATTCAAATTCTTTTCCTATTTTCGGTACGTTTATTTTATTTTTTTCAATATATATTTGTTCTTTATGATATCAATTTTGATAGATTAAATTTTTAAATAGTATATGGACAAATAATAATTGAAAATTTTTTATTCCAAAATGTGGGTTACAAATTTTTAAATTAAACTTTCAAATGTCTTATTCACCAGGAGATTATTTTGCTGAAGCTGAGCGTAAAATGATTGAACTTTTGCCAGATGGTTCATCACAAAAATACGATGATGCTGCTGCACTTTTCCAAAAAGCTGGAAATGCATTTTCAAAAGTTCGTAATTATTCACGTGCTGGTGAATCTTTTCGCCGTGCTGTAGATTGTATGCTTCATGCTAGTAAAAATGAGCAAGCTGCAGCATTTGCAGCAGAATCGGGAAGAAATTATATCAAAGCTTCAGACGGAGAAGAAAAAAGTTTTGAATCATTTAATCTTGCCCTTCAAATTTATGGTGATCTTAAAAAGACTGTACTTGCTGATAAGCTTACAATCGAAGCAGCAAAATTGTTCGAAGGCGCCAAAAAATATGATAGAGCAATTCACTATCATGACCTTGCAAGTCAATCATTCAAGTCTCAAAATAAAACGCAAGATTATCTTCGTGAAAGAAAAGCTATTTCATCACTTTATATTACAGCCAAAAAATGGGAGGAAGCTTCAAAGAATTACGAAAATATTTTTATTGAAATGTCACATGATGGTAATGAAATGAATGCCCTTGAATTTGGTGTTAGGAGCATTGCTTGTTTCCTTGCCATTGCTGATACAACATCAGCAAGAAGCGCAAATGAAAGGTACTCAACTCAAAATAGGCTTTGGGCTGAATCAGATGAATCAAAATTTGTGAAGCAATTAATAATGACTCTTGTGGCAATGCATTTAGACGAAGCTCATACTAATTGCACACAATTTGCAGAGGCCCATCATTATGATTTCACATTCAAAAAAATAGTTGAAGGAGTTACAGCCAAATATAAGTCTTTAAATGAGGGAAACGCTTAATTTTACCAAAAACCATAATAATATTATTTTTAGTAGATTTTGAAAATATTCGCATCGGATAGAATTTTTTAATATTATTTTTTTATTTTACGAATAAAAGTAAATATATTTATATATTTATTCAATTTTGCTAAAAAATTACTGTTATTTTCACAGAATTTTTTTCAATATTTTTTCGGCATTTCTTAGCAATTATTTTCAATAACATCATAACTTTTGATAGTATAATTAAAAGGCACTTTTGATAGGAAAATGAAATTAATTCAAATAATTAAACAGCTTCAGAATCAAATTCTGATATCTTTATGAAAATAATAAAAATAAGATAAAAAAACGTTAATTAATCATCTATTTTTATTAAAACAAATTATTGAAGAACAAAAGTATAGACAGGCAATAACTCTTTTGGCCAATTTTTTTGTTTTTGAATTTCAATAACTTTCAAATTAGCTTTCTGAAATAATTGTAAATAATGTGAAAAAACACGACAAATCCCGCATCCTTGGGAATAAAATGTAGCTTCTTCTTTTTTTTGCTTAATATTAGAACTAGATATATTATCTTTTATGAAAATATATCCATTTTTATTTAAGTGTTCTTTACATCTTTTTAAAAAGTTAATAGCATCTG
Source organism: Tritrichomonas musculus (assembly GCA_039105265.1). NCBI lineage: Eukaryota > Parabasalia > Tritrichomonadida > Tritrichomonadidae > Tritrichomonas > Tritrichomonas musculus. The sequence continues at coordinate 1,265,121 of JAPFFF010000015.1, read as the reverse complement.
TATCAGTCAAATACATAATTGCCCACTGAGCCCAATATGCATCATATTCGTAATCCGGTGACCATGCTTGTATTCCTTCTGTAAAAGTTCTAATTTCAACATTGTCGTTGGCCAGATTTTTTTTGGCTTCTTCAAGAAATTTGTCAACTGGGTCAATTAAATCTATACTTTTAAAGAATTTTGATAAAACAGAATGAGAAACGCGACCTATTCCTGATCCACAATCAGCAATACGATTATTTCCTAATTTTGTATATTTTTTATTTTGGGGTGGATTTTGGTATTTTTCAATTATATTTGTGCTCGATGTTATATCAATTTCTGTTAATGATGAATAACCTCCAAGCATTCCCTCAACATTATTTTCTTGTTTCGACCAATATAAGGTAGAAATATTATACCATTCGTCCTTGTATTTTTCAAACATTTTATCTGGATCAGCAATTTGGGGTCCACATTCATCTTGTTTTTCCGTCATATGTTATTAATAAACGTAAAAAATCGGTTGTATCCAATAATTTAAAAATAATATGATTACTCATTAAAAAAAAAAAAAAAAGTAAGCACTAATTTTTGGAGAAAAAAAAAATATTCATTTATTCAACCAAGTGAAAAAAGAGAAATGGCCAAATATAACCTTAAAATTTTAATAAAAAAAGTGAAGTTCATTTATAATAATTATTTTTTTAATTTGTAATGACGCTACAACGATTTCTCAATGGAATGGATCAAGATACAATGAAAATCGATGAAGTTCAAAGGAATCTTCTTGATGCACTTAGATATTTTGTCGGCAAGATTGTTGAGCAACAATTAAGTCCGAAAGTCCCGTCCCGTGAATTTGTTTCGGCTTTAACTGGGCTTGTTTTTACCCTTATTGTTGATCACCTCCCAGGAGAATTGATTGCATTTTCCAAACATGCAAACAGGAAAGTGATTCAGGACGATGATATTTTCTTATTCACAAGAAAAACATCTCTTTGTGTTCATCTTAAAGAATATAGGATTTTGATGGGCGATTCTCCAAAAAAGACAATTTCTCGATCGAAAAAATCACATAAAAGTAATGATAACGATAACAATTCTTTGAACCAACCAATAGATGCTTTAGTAAGCGATGATACGGATGATAATAATGTTTATAATGATGATGATAACTAATATTTGAATTCAAAAAAAAAATACAGTTATTTGCTACTTCATTTTCTTTTATATCATTATCTACAATGTTTTTAATTGATTATATTAGTAATAATTTAACGGGAAATTAAAAATTAATTTTATCATAGATATTTTTATTATTTAATTCTTTTATTTTTTCGATTCTTTTTCTTTTTCTGCTTGAGCTCTTCTATTCAACAGATCAATTCTAAATTCATCTCCTATATAATGTGTCTTCTTAATAAGCATTGGTTCTTCGAAAAATTTGCCACAAGCAGGGCAAAACATTTTATCTTTCTTACACAATAAGCAATAAAGGCAAACATAGCAAAAAGGACAAACGTATGATGCGCAATATTTATGACAAACTGTGCAAATTGATGAAAATTTATTCATTTCTTGAATTCCTTCATCAATGAAAGAAATTTCTTCATCGATTTCTTCGGTTTCAATTAATTCTTTTTTCATACTAATTGATTCAACTTCATCTTCAGTCATTTTATATTCACTTTTCTCTTCAGATAATTCAGGTCTTTTCATTCCCATACTTGCGCAGAAAAGCTTGAATGTTTGGAATGTTCTAAGTAAAAGTTCATCAGTAGATTTCAATTCATTTTTATTTTCTTCATTGATTATTTTCAATGCAAATTCGGCAAGTTTTGATTTGGCAAACAAAACTGACTCTTTTGCGTGAACAAAATGATAAAAAGTATTGAATTGTTGAAAAAGTTTCGATTCTAATGTAGGCTCCAACTTTTTCAATGCAATTCGATATTTGTCAAAGAAAGAATTAAAGTCAGGAATTGATTCTCGAAGTGAAGAAATATGATTAATTTCAGATTTGAGGAATGAAATAGCATTTTCTTTATTTTTATTCAATAATTCAGCAATCGCAAAATGAACGAAGACTTCCATTTCATTTTTCTCGTATAAACTATTGAAAAAGTTTTCATAAATTTCAGAGTTCTCAGAATTTTCAAGGAAAGAAATTGAATTTTTAATTTTGTTTTCAGAATCATCCAAAAATAAAGGATAATCAGAAAAAGTACCATTTATTTGGCTCATTAAAAATTTGCACTTTTTGAAATTATCCATGAAATTTGTGATGAATTCGATCAATTTTGATGCGGTAATTGAATAATTTTCATTCAATTCTAAATTGAGAGAAACTAATTTATTTAACCATTCAATTGTTGTTTCATATTGATTTTCCACTTTTGAATATTCTTCTTCCCATTTTGGAGTCTTCACTTTTAGATAAGAAAGAAAAGAAGCTTCTGCATTTGAATTTGAATTTATTTGAGAGGACTCATTGAAATAATTGATAAATTCTTTGACTTCTTCACAATTCGATTTCATGCAAAGTGATGAAAAATTAGGAAGATTGGAATCCAATGAATATGTAAATAATAAAATGACTCTCAGTAACGGTTCCTCATTTTCAAATACGTTATAAAGAAGTTTTGAATCATTTTTATCGTTTATTTTGACACCTTTGGATAAAAAAAAGACTAGAGATTTTCCATGATAACCTTGCACTGCATATGAAATTGAATTATGATGAATAAAAATTTATAAAATCCCTTTATAAAAAAAATAATTATTTAATGAGACTTGATCTACATGATTAATATCATATCCTTTGCCAAGAAGAAATTTGATAGCATTCATTGAATCTGATCTAGCAGCGATTTCTAAAATGCCACTTTTAAAAAAAAGTTGAAACTGTCATTATTAGCATATTGTCTGCTTCTGCATGGACATCAATCATTAAATTTGGTGAAAGTCCCTTCTTAACTGCATCTGCATATGTTTCCTCGTTAAGTTCCCTTAAAAATGAAAATGCTTTTCCAGGACCTTCCCATGGTTTCATGATTGAGAAAATATATAGGTGAATTTTGAAACAAACAATTCTCAAATTTTGAATGAGTTTTTTAAAAACCATTTTTTTTGTATTTTTGATATTTTAGAAAAGAAAAAAAAAAAAAAATATTATTATATTAGGAAGTACTTTCATTTTGATAAAAAAAAAAATGTTTGGAATTGATTCTTTTTAGATTAATGAGATATCACATATGTGATAATAAACTTCAAAGAAATGAAAAAAGTATAGGTAACATGCCTGTGATGTATTATTACTTAAACAAAATTAAAAAAAAAAAAATTGAATTAACGATAAAAACATTGCATTTATAAAATTTAAGAATATACAAAATAAAAAATAAATAAACATTCATAAAATATTAAAATGCAGAAGATTTTGGTCTTCTAACGCCAAATCTAGAATAAGTTCTTTTGTTGTTCATTTTAAGTACTCTTGTCATTGGTGTCTGTGGAACTTTCTTCCCCAAACTTGGTAGCCCTTTCGAGCCTTGCTTGGTTGCTGTTACTCTGTCTTTATTATTTGTTTGATTATTTGAATCATTATTTGTATCGTCTGAATTCTTCGTATTATTCACATTTGAATTGATATAAAAATTTGATGTTGAAATTGTTGTTGATGTTGTATTGGAATTTGAGCTCTGATCAGAAAGTATCGTATTTGTTGCTTTTTTAACTTCACGTGAATCTCCCTTTAATTTTTTCAGCTGACGTTCATATTGACTAATAACCTGTTTCCAATGTTTTTCTTCAGCGTATGAAGAAGGCATCATTGTCATATATTGGCGTTCAAGATTTTCTAGTAAGCAATTCATCTGATTTCGATGTGTTAAAAGTAACTTTTCACGATTTTCTACGCCCTCATTATGAAAACGTACTTCTTGGCGAGCAAGCTCAAAAGCTTCAAGAGCATCAGCCTCTTCTTTAAGACGTTGCGCTTCGAGATACATTTTTGCATTTTTTAATTGAGTTTCTTGTCGTTTTATATTCAAAACTTCTGATGATAATTTTTTATATCTTGGAGGTATTTCGCCATTATACTTTTCATCAAGAGCTTCGAGTTCTTTTTGTTGTTGTTGTTGAAGTTTCTCGATTCTTTTAGCTTTTTGATCCTCAAATGTGCCTTGTACTTTTTTACGTTCATTTAATGTTTTCTGTAATTCAGATTTAGCCTTTTTTAAATGTTCAGTAACTGTTTTAATCTCCGTGGTTCGATAGTTACAATAAGTATTCTGCGTTGAGAGAAGACTTAATTCAGAGCAAACGTCGTCAATTCGTTGAGCTGTAAAATAATCTGGTTCTTGTAAAACTGTTCTTTTGTATTTTCTAAGATATAAGTTAACTTCGTTTATTTTCGAACTGTCTATAGAAGCCGAATCTATATCACCTGCTATTAAATCTTGCGATATTTGTACAATTTCTGGATCTGGATCTGGAGATTTTTTTGAATTAGAGGCATCCATCTGCTTCTTTTTCTGTGAATCTTCTTTTTCTTTTTCTAAAAGTATTGATTGATTTCTTTGAGGTGCTGCTTGAGGTAATTGTCGTGTTGATTGAGAAGAGTGAATTGGAGCTCCAATTAATTTGGGCATTGAATGTGTAGCTTGGTCTATCGACATACTTGATTTTGTTGATGGAATGTTTTGCTTTTGGTTTGGTGTAGGAGATAGCATTAAATTTTGTTGTAAAAACGTATTTTTATTTGAAGAATCACAAATAAAAAATTAATCAATATCTTGATATTTTTATCATTTAATTATGAATTAAAAAAGTAATAATAAAAATTTAAATGGTATTAAATATTTATCTGATAAGAAGTTATATAAAAAATTTAAATATGGTACAAAAATGGCAATTGTAATTTATGATATAAATAACTCTTTCAATATTTCATTAGAAAAATGATGCAATTAAAATTGAAATATATTGATTAATAAAAACTTTAAATGCAATATTTTAAACTAATAATAATATTTCTTTCTATACCTACAAAATGTGAGAAAATGAATGATCTTCACCTGTGCTTTCAAGAACAGAATGGATAATATCACCCATTTTATAAAATCCAGAAATTACAAAGAAAATGATGGGAATAGCATATCTAACTTGTTTTATTTTGACATTCCCAATAATAATAGATGCGCCCAGCATTAAATGAAGTTTAATGAAAAATAATTTAGTGGCATAGGTATTTCCTGGACTCTCATATGGAACAAAGAGGGTTGCAATAATTGAAATAATTGATTGAATTAAAGGAACAATTGACTTATATGTATATTTTCCATTTAGAATAAACAGAAAGCACAAAATAATATAAGCATATGTGTACCATGGTTCATTATGATTCAAGTATTCATATACATAATTATTGAAATTAAAATTGGTTTTGTTATATTGAACTTGGCCGTATTGACTTCTCATATGAAATAAAAGTAGGGCCAGAGGGATTCCAATCAAATACGTAAAGAAAATTAATTTTAATGTTTGGAAAATCATCTTAGATTTGTTTCCTAAAGCGCCACAAACTTCTGAAATGCCTGAAATAAAGAAGCAAACATAAAGGCCACAAATTGAACCTACTGTTTCTGGTCTAAATAGAAGTAAAAATGATGCAAAAAACCATGATATTAAAGAATTAAAAAGCCAAGAAAATCCGTAAACTTTTCGCTTTGATAAAATATTATGTTCAATATTATATGAAAGCAGAATTAAAAAGGCCATTAAGCTTGTTGATGAAGATTGCCCCATAATTCCTGTAAAATTTGTATCAAATGATAATATTAACGATGAAAATGTTGCAACTAATAAATCGGTATCCTTTGCTTTAACCAAAAAAAAGCTAAATAATGAAATCACCATTGGAATAGTATATTTGGACAATCCAGGAATGGATTTGTCAATAGGTGCGCATATTGGTTGTTGTTTAATCGTAAGGTTAGAATAGATATCAAGTCGAATAAAGCCAGGTATCATAGAAAAAGAAAAGACAGAAAGAAATATAATGCAAAATAATAAAATAATTTCTATCGGAGGACAGCATGAATTCGACTCTGCCATTTTTTTTATTGTTTCTATTTCTTCTGGAGTTAGTCCAGAGCTAAGAGGTGTATTTGATTTTAATTTTACTTTATCTTTAAGAAAATGTTTTGACTTATCTATATCAGTGTCATCTTCTTCGCCACTCGAATAATCATCTTCAAACATTTTTTTCTCAAGGCGGGCCATAAATTCTTCATCTGTTATATTCTCATCTTCAGGATCTATTTCTTCGATCTTTCCTGAATCCCAATTGATATTATCTCTTCTTCTCATGTAATATAATTGATTATTCTTATTTATAAATATATCTTGATTAATATAATTTTTAAAAAAAAGAAACTTTAAAAATAAAAATTATTATATATCTTACTTTTAAATAGCTTTTTAGATTGCGTTCAAATACATTCGGTAAAAAGATTTGATAATGAAAATATTGAGTTATCAGAAAAAATTGAGAAAATCATTGAAAATACAGAGGAATTCAAATAGGTGGTTTACTCTTCTCAATTTTTTCATGTTAATAAAAATGATATTAAATCAGAAATTTATCTTATATGAACTATTTAAACGTAATTTATTTAGATTGGAAAACGATTCGTTCGTTAGCCGCCGAGAAATCAATTTTCTCACAATTTTTTTAATAAATTCAGAATTTTTTTTTTATAAAAGAATTTTGGTTAAACTTTTTCAGATAAAATGCAATCAATTTTAAGCATTTTTATTATCTAGACCGCTAACGAACGAATACTCTTTTAATCTGTATAAAAATATAGCATATACTTATAAGAAAAATATATATCAATCTCACGAATTTTTATTCATTTTGACGCACCTATGGAATTCAATATTGAAATTAGAAACGTATGAGGTAAAAAAAGCTACTAAATCATTTCATTTTGGGGTTGCATTATTTCTTTGATGGAAAAAATAATGTATAAGACAGTTTAAATATGAAAATGAATACGAATTTTTAACAAAAAATATATCTTATATCTTATAAATTTCAAAAATTATAAATCGAAATTAACATTTGCATCCTTTGCTAGGTGTCACAGGTTTATCAATTTGAACAGTTGCAGATTGAGATGCTTTGCAAATTGTTGTAATGCATTGCCCTGCCGATTGGAAAAGATTCATAACACCAGTATTTGCAGAAGAAGATGTTAGGAAAAATTTTTGTGCTTGAAATTCTTTCAATATATTTTGTTCATCTCCTTTCAAAGCATTTATTTCATCTTCAGACATTAAATCAGATTTAGTAGCAACGAGGAATAAAATGCAATTGGGAACTTGATTACGGACTCGATTAACCCATGTTGAAATGGTTGATTTATTATCGGAATCAAAACAAATAAAAGCTATATCAGATTCTCTATAAAACATACCACCAATTGATTGGAAACGTTCTTGGCCAGCCGTATCCCATATTTGTAAGTCGACTTTTGTTTTATCTGGTAATTCGATTGTTGCTCCGCAATAAGCAGGGGCAACAGTGGGTTGAGTTTCAATTTCGTATGGCTGCTTAAAAAAAGCATTAATAAGTGATGTTTTTCCAACACCACTACTTCCAACAAGAATAACTTTTAAGGGTCTGGTTTTTTGTGTTGAAGTCATTCTGTAAATAAATCAATAATGATATGTGAAATAAAATAATTTTTTCAAAAACCTATATATATCACTTCACATTTCAATATTAAATGTATTCACATTCAGCGGTAAAGTTCAACAATCATAGTGGTCATGGCTTATTTTAATAACTCAGCCTTTCGGAAATTTATTTTTTAAAAAAATTGCATTTTCAATTCATCGTTTAAAATATAAAATATTGTCTGTTCTTTTGTTAAATATTGTCTGAAATTCACGCACGAATTCTTCCAAAACTTTATGTTTTTAAGGGAAAAACGACTAATTATGAAACCATCTTAGAATAAATTAATAAATGTATGATAATATTCAAATACTGAAATAAGAAAGAGCAATAATATTCATTATGTTCAAAATTTTATTTTGATGCTAGAAAATTTCAAATTATGCTTTTCTTAAGAGTTTTTGATATCCTTCAAATGCATCAATGGCTTCTTTAATAGTCATTTTATCACTTATTGATCTCAATCCAAAACCAACTGATCTTCCGATTAAATCAGCCTCTTTCCATGAAATTTGGTCTGTTGGGAATTGAAGCTTCATTTCAACATTATTGAATGAATCAACGATCATTGAGTGGCAGAACAAATCCATTGTCATTGGACGCCCAAACTTTCCACATCCAACTTGGAAATATACATTTTTGACTGGACTTTTCCATGTCACTTGTCCTACGTTAGAAAGTTCAAATTGAAGGCCAGTTTTTGGTTGTGGGGCCAAATCGCCAATATGTACCAAGCATTCTTTTTGTTTGATTCTTTCTTTAAGCGTATATTTGAATTGTTTTGTCAATTCACCAACAGTGGCATGTAATGGTGCATCAGCTTCAACAGTAACATCAGAAAAGTGGCAGCAAATTCCTGGATTTCTAATTTGTTCTTTTGTTAAATATTGTCTGAGATTCACGCATGAATAAGCAACAAGAGGCCCAGTCCATCTTCCATTATAAGCAACGGCAGATAGTAAGAGAGAATTTAATAAAGCTTCTGTAAGATTGTGAACATTATCCTTTTCTCGATTGTAGCATTGCATTTCACTAATTGGAACTCTGTATTCGATGGTATCAACTGGGTGATGTTTCGAATTATTTGAATTTTGATTTTGAAGATTTTCCGAATATTTTGGATATAGGCGTGTATATTTGGATGAGTCGTAAAGAGTTGATTTGAACTTTTCGCTTTTCATGAGCTCTTTAATATCTTTTTCAAAAGTTATATCTGGAGCAATAGGAAGTTTGGGTAAGATTGGTTTAAAATCATGGGCAATATTATGAATTGTCTGTAATAATAGGGTACCATCTGCTATCATATGATTCATGCTCATTACAATGCATGAATTTCCGGCTGATATAGTAGCTAATCTTTCTGTAGGATTTGGCATTTTGTTATCAATAACCCACCTTGTGGCTTTTCCGGCGGTATTGCACTCTTTTGGTAGATCATTAACCTCAATTGGATTATTTGTGGAAATTATCATCCCATTTTCACATCTAAGATGTAAACCAAGAATTCTTTCTTTTAATCTTTGAACAGCTGTTGGAATAAAATCAGGGCGTTCAAATTCAAATCCAATATGTGTATTCATCTGTGAATTAAAAAACCATTGTTCTACTGAGGTCATTGGACGATATGTCTCGCCAAGCATTTTGAAATAGGAATGAAATATAAAATATTAATGATCACTTCATAGAATTAACTAACACTAACAAATTTGAAAATGATTCAAAAAATATTTTATTCAAAAAATATTTTATTCAAAAAGTTTTAATTTCAATTTATTTTTGATTTTTGATTGTCCAATTTTTGTTTTACAATATTCCTATTTCTCAAACTAGAAAATGAATTAAAAAGGTGCTAAGAGTTATTGCTTGATTTGAAATGTGTGATTAGAACAAAAAATTTAATTTGATCATTTATCTTCACAAAAAGTTTATATGAAAAGATCAGGTGCAGCAGCATTTTCATGGGAAAAGCAAGAGCAAATACAGCTTCAGCATGAAGGAACAGGAACTCCAGATACATCAAAGCATGAGTGGAGAACTTTCCAATGCCAAGATTCACTTTCCACAATAATTATGCTTCCTGGCCTCTTATCGTACCAATCAATTGCGCTTGATTGTCCAGAAGAAATTATGCGATTGCAATTACTCGATAAAATGATTCAACCATGCGGGCCAGCTCCTGAAGCTCCAATTGAACAAATGACAAGAGCAGTAAAAGAAAAAATTGAGAAAGGAGAACTTCCAAATCATGAGAAATGAAATATCGATGTTACCTTATACTCTTTTATATATAAAATGTATGTTTTTTAAATGACATTATTTTTGTTAAGTTATTTTATTCATTTTTGTTAACTTTTTCATAAAAAAAACGTTACTCCAAAATTTTTTAAACGTTTAAGAAATTTTATAATGATTGCAGATAAAAATGAAGCTTTTCATCATAATTCGTGTAAAAAACTTGCTCAATTATCAAAAGTGATATATGCTATGAATGCGCAAAAGCAAGATCGTGCCGATTTATATTATGATTTAATCGACGATTTTGATGAAGCTGTTATAGATACCATAAATCAGCACCAATTTGAAATAGATACAATTTTTAACTCTTTATATAAGTATCGTAAATCATGTATATCATCATCTTGTAAGCATTTTGGTACACTTTATAAGCAAACTAAAGCAGATTATGCTAATTTTATTTCAGACCAAGAAGATAAATATATTAATTTATTAAATGAAATCAAAGAAATGCAAAAAACAATTAGAAATTTTCAATTGAAAGCGTTGCAAGCTGCAGCCAAATTTCTTGATAATTCAGAAGAAATCGAAAAAGATATAGCTGCCCGTGTACATTCATCAAATCAAAATTCAAAAAACATTCGCAAAGAACTTCGTCCTATTTTAGAAAAAACTGTATCTTTAGAAGATAAATTAAAATCAACATTAAATCGAATAAAAATGGAATATAAAAAGAAAAAACAAGAATTAAACAGCACGTTTCTTATTGACATTCACGATTTATATGGTCAATATATTCCTTTTCTATTGGAGCAAAAAAATCAATTAAATTTAATTAAAGAAGAAATTATTACTTTAAAAAGTAGCTTTGATGAAATTTTGGAAATGCATTCCTCGTTCTCTAATAATCAATTAAAATCAAGAAACAACATGATTGCTGATACCAATCAAACAATCAGATTAATTCAAAAACAAATTCAAAATATATCTGATAAAAAACCATCAGATGCGTATTTTCGATCTACAATTAGAAATCTTCAACAAATTAGAATTCAAAATCAATTAAAATTTAAACAAAAAGTCGATCTCTTAACAAAAGAAGCGCATCAAATTAAGCATCAGAGGCATAGTTTAAAAAGATCAAAGTCATCACAAATGCTATTGCTTGAAAAGCAATTTAGTGATCAATTTGCTTTTGCAAGTCAAAATTTTGATCTAGAAAAAAATCAAATCATTGATTCAAACAATTATCATTTAAATTTATTAGCAGCAGTATTAAATGATACCCAGAATCTATTTTCAAAATTAAGTCAATTAATATCAAAATCTACTCAAACTGAAAACGCTTATAAAATTAATTTGGTTCAAGAAAATGGCAAAATAATTAATTCTACAGCCAATCATTACGAAACTTTCTTACAAAATTACCAAAAAAATTTATTTTCTTATATAGATGAATATGATAATTTAATCAATCAAATAAATTATGATTTTTCAAGTGAATTCAAATCGAAAGAGCAATGTATTACTCAAATGAACGAACTCCAAATTCAAATGTCAAAAAAAATAGAATCAAAAATCTTAAAATCAAAAAAAGAAATAGATAATTATAAAAAAGTATGCGAAGAAAAAAGACAAAGTTTAATTAAATCGAATGAATCACTATTTATCCAGAAAACGCAGTCTAAGCTAAAAAAGATGAATGAAATTAATAATAAATTTAATTCCGATTTAAATAATAAAGAAGAAAATATTAGTAAAGAGAAGCAACTTAAAATACAAGAAAAACATAAATGTATTAATGATAGTACTTTGAATTTATCAAACGAAATTAGCGAACATAATACAGAAATTTCAAAATTAAAAGCAAAAGCGCAATTTTTTGATCAACAGATCGAACAAATGAAAAAACTTAGTGAGAAAAAAATAGAGGTTCTTGATCAGCAAATTATGAATTTAGATAAATCAATTAGACAATTTCAAAGAAGTGTTAAAACCGAAACACAAAAAATAGATGAAGATTATGAAATTCAGATTCAGATCAAGCAGGTTGATTTAAATAATAAAATAGAAAATATTTCAAAGCTTTATACAAAAGAAGAAAACCAAAGAGGAATTGAAATTATTGAGGAAATAAGAAGAATTAAAGATTCTCGGAATCTAATGTTAAATCAAACTATCAAGAAAACGCATGACAAAGAAGATATGATTAATAATCAAAAGAAAAGAACATTAGAAATGAAAGCAAAAATTGAAGACTTTCAAACAAACCATCGTGAAAATGAGTTAAAAGATGAAATTGAGAAACTTTCAAAAAATAAGCAAAAAATTGTTTTTAATTTAGAGAAAAATAGAATAGAATCAATATCAAAAATCAAAAAAGAAATTGAAAGCAACAAAGAAAAAATTAATAAAAAAATTGAATCAATTGATAAATTGATTTCATCTGAAAAAAAGCAATTTAATAATGATATTGAACATTTTAATTTGCAAAAACTTCAAATGCAAACTGAAACAAAAGGCAAAATTGATGAAATAGATCAAGAATATGAAAATAAATTAGAAAAAATAAGGCTAGACCATCAAAAAGAAATTAAATCTATACAAAATAGAATAAAAAGCGCTCAAAAAATACATGACGATTACTTAGAGAATTCAAACAAGGAAAAAGATGAATTGATTCAAAAACTTAGCAATGAAGCCAAAATTAAAAAAGATGAATTATATAAAAAATTGATTTTTGTTGATTCATCTGAGCAAGATTATAAAACAAAAACTTTAATAATTACAAAATCATGTTTGCTAAATCCGCCAGAACCGTTTACAATTAGAAAAGAAGAAGAAAGTTCAATATCTAACTTAGAAAAGAAAATTCAGCAGAAAACAAAATACTTATCAATGGAATTTTCAAAGCATATTGAAAACATGACAAGTATTTTTAATAGAAAAATTGAAGAAGACACCACATCTCTGATAAACAAATGTTTAAAGCTCTCTAGGAGTGAAGCTGGTAATCATAAGAAAATGCCTCCATTAGTAACTCCTCAACTTGTTTTTTAAATATATTAAAATTATTATGATAATACCTTCATTATTGTGTTGTTGTATTGAATTATAATAAAGATTCTATGTATTCGGTAATGTTTTAAAAAATTCATTAAGTGAGAAATATTAAATCGTAAATTTATCAAATGTTATAATATAAAGATTCATTTCAAAGACGTTCGATAATTGTATCTTTTGTTTGAATATAGGTAAAAATACAACTCCATAATATAATGAAATAAGCATCTTTTAAAAAAATTGTTGAGCTCTAGTGCTGATTGAATGATCATAATAGATTCAATTTAAAAAAGATAAATGTTTATATCTCATAATTAATATTCAAAAACAAAAAAATGAATTATAGAAGTTATTGAAATAGTACGTTTACTTTTTTGAATTTTCACTATTCAAAGTTCACCATGATTTATTCAAATTCTATTTACACACAAAAATGAATGGATTCGTTATTTTTCATTGAATTAAAGAATCAAAGAAATGACTGGCGCTCCAAACGAAAATCAAGCCTATAAATTACGACTTGAAGCAGCCAGAAAGATTCTTGGTAAAGACCAAGAGATCATTAAAATTGATGAAGAAACGGGAGAACAAGTTGTTGTTAAAAAGAAGAATTTAAATCCAATTACAAGAGAAGACGCTCAAAATTTAGAATATAAAGCGCTTGTATCGGAAGGAGGTACACTTTATCGTGCCAAAGAATATCGTAGGGCAATTGATGCCTTCACCCTCGCAATGGAAAAACAGAAAGAAGATCAAAATATATTAATTGATAGAGCAAACTGCTACATTCAGGTTGGTCAACCAGAAGATGCACTTAAAGATATTGATAATGTGCTCAAAAATAATCCTAACAATCCAAGAGCAATCTTAACAAAAGCTGAAGCATATTTTTCAATGGGTGAATTTGAATTTGCACTTGTCTTTTTCCAACGAGGCATTTCGATTCGAAAAGATATGTCCGCCTTTAAAGATGGAATTACCAAATGCAAGAGTGCCATATTAGATTCAATTAATGGTGAAAACCTTTTCCAAGCAAATCCAAATTATGCCATTAGTAGACCAAGGAAAGCTCTTGTTCAAGTATCAAAAGATAAATCTGCTGAAGAAAAAAGTAATCCTCAGCAAGACGAAGAAAAATTATTACAGACTCAAGCACTACTTCCAGAAAAAGTTGTGCCATTAACAGCATCAGCTGACAAAAATTTATATCTTGGTGAATTGCAACTCGATTATGATTATTTGCTTGAGTTGCAAGAAGAAGTGACAAATACTGGAACAGAAGACGAATATAGTAAAAAAGAAGATGAGCAAATCTCTAAAGTTGTAGCAGATGCTATACTTTACCTTGACCAGAGAGGTGCTTTCTGGTGTCAACAAGGTGGCAATAAAGATAATAAGGATGATGCATCTGCTGCACAATCCAAAATTCTACAGATTACTGGAGAAAAGAATAACAGAGGGAGCACACGAAGCAGTCAAAAACTGGCTTCAAATGCTTCAAGATCGCCAGCTGCATCAGCTTCAAAAGGGCAAAGATCTGGCAAAACTGCACATTATGAAATGAGTAAAATTCAACAATATGAAGCCAAATATGGCTCCCCGGATAAAAATGCGAAATCACAAAATCAGACTAAAGAATAAATTATTAAAAAATGAGTTTGGAATTTAGTAATATAGTACTTTTTTATTTCAATTTTGAAGTATATTGATGTAATCTTTAAATATTATTAAATACGAGATTTGCATGATAGTTTTTTTATTAACAACAAAATAATAACAATAATATATAAATACACAAATATATAATATATATGTAAAAAAAGTAAGAAATTAAATAATTATCTTGGGAAGTCTAGGATGAACTAATTCAACACGAGGATGTTGATAATTTCCTTTGATTTTTGATCCAGGGAATTGATTAGTAATGAAAGGTTGAGGTTTCTTACTAAACATCATTTGTTTTTTCTTGTATTCAGCAATTCGTTGTGCTGCTTTAATTCTTGATTCAATTAAAGAAATGTCTTTCTTTGGCTGTTTATTTGCAGCAGGCAATGTTTGACCAGCTTGAGGAATTCCTCCAAAATTTGTTGCTTGCTTCGGTTTGGTAGTTTGGTAGTATCCATAAGGGATCGAGTGCTGCTGATCATTAATTGGAAATTGGTGATGAGTAACAATTGCTCCTGGAGAATGATAGTATTGTTGTTGCTGTTGTTGTTGTTTATAATATTGTTGTTGTAGATATTTTTGCTGTTGTTCCGCTTTTGTTTTATAAATATTTGAATCTTCTTCTGATTTCAATTTATGCTGTAAAATTTGTTCTTGATTAATGGTATTTTGAATATTCGATTTTCTTCTTCGGAGATAAAACAGAGGAAATGGGATTGTTTGATCTGTTGCTTGCCACTCTTCTTCGCATCTTTGGATTTCTTCAAAAACAGGCAAATCAAGAGCCTCACGTGCTGATATCCTATATTCTGGATCGTATGTAAGCAACGATTCTATTAAATATATTATATCATTAGAAGCATTTGGTAAGAGTCTCTTCAAATCTTGATGTTGTCTTTGTGGAAAAGAAAATTTGATCTGTGTATTGGGATTAAGTTTAAATGTTTCGAGAAGTTCTCGTGATGGAGTTCCTATTAAGTTATGAATTCTGCCTATTTGATCAATTTCGTTTTTTCCTGGAAAGAGTGGTCTTGTTGTCATAATTTCATAAATCATGCATCCAACTGCCCATTCATCAACTTTTACTCCATAAGATCCTGATGTTAAAATGCATTCTGGGGCACGATACCATCTTGTTGAAACGTATTCTGTGTAAGGCTGTAGATTGGTAGCGCTTCTTGTAGATCCAAAATCGCACAATTTTAACTCCATAGTGTTCTTATTAACCATACAATTTTCTGGCTTTATATCCCTATGAAACAAGTTTTTTGAATGTATGAAACTAATTGCTTTCAAAAGTTGATATATTAAAATTAATGTGGTTTGTTCATCAAATGGTTTCTTGTGTTCTGTAATCAATTCATAAACGTTATAATCCATCAATTCAAAAAACATTGAAACATATCCATTATTTGAATCATAAGAAAGATTCAAAAGATCAATAATATTTGGATGACCTTGAAGTACTTGAAGTGCATAAATTTCTGGTAGATGTTGAACTTCATCAATTGAACGATAACGTTTTTTAAGACGTTTGATGGCAAATGTTTCTCCCGTTGAAGAAGATTTTGCCATAAAAACTTCCGAAAAAGATCCCTCGCCAAGTTTTTTGATTATCCGAATTTCCGATCCTTTACTCATATAAAGAATTTCAATAACAAGATATTCCTTTGAAATTTTCAAATTAAAATTTTGAAGAAATTCAATTTTGAATTTTATCTTTCAAAACTGCTTGTCTACTTTTTGAATTTAATAATAAACGTTATATTATCTCAAATAAGGATTAATAACTAAGATCTTTTCATCAATGTAAAAGAATTGAAGACATATAACGATAATTGAGCATTAAAGGGAAACATATAAAGAAAATGTTATCCTGATTGATATTATAATTTTGATCAACAATTTCTATTTACCCCATCTGTCGAAAACAGAATCTCTAGGAGATTTCCCTAATATTTAATATATAGATGAAGTATAAACCAATTAAGTTTAAATTAAAGATTTGAGCATTTTCTGGAGCTAGATATCCCTAAAAAGTTGATTTTTAATGGACCTTAAATTGAAATAAAATGGTCAAATATGATCGTTCAATATCAATTTAATTCAAAAAGTGGAATAATAAAAAGTAAACAGGATGGAATTTTAAAATGATTCATTATTTTAAAAAAAAAAAAAAAAATTGAGATTAAATTACGATTATATATTTTTCAAAGAGCTTAATTGAAAACTCTGATATCATAAGCCCTGAAAAAAAAACCTCGATTTCCGAAATATTTCAGTGTTTATTTTATTTATGGATCTCAGAAAGTGAATCAATTATCAATCACGTGAATAAAGAAAAACCTAACTTAAAATCACGATGATTTCAAACATTCTACCCTTCTAGGTTAAGCGATATTACATGATCATGTAATCTTTGATCTTGTTTTTTTAAAATAGAAAGTAAAATTAAACTTTTACCAGAATAATTACATCGAAAAAAAGTTCATTATCTTCTTATCAATGATAAAGAAATGGAGAGTAGTGAAATCACAAAAATCTTTTGATTTTAGAAAGATAAGTCAATCAGTATTTGAATTTGCGAAAGAGTTTTAAATTGAAATAGCAAAATTCATAATTTTTTCTTCAGTAAATTTGTTTCAGCAATATAATCAAATTTTGCTTTCAAAGATGGCCCATATCTTTTTATATTACCTTTTGTAATATGCGTATATAAATAGTTCATTTAATAAAATTCATGAACAAAAGTATTATTATGACAATACTCAAGATTGAATTCTCGGCCTGTATTAATAACATATGTCTACATAGTATGGTGATTCTAAAAATAAGTTCATTATATAAATCCTCTTCGCATCCGCAATTTTCTTGATAATATGATGGGATATTAAAACTCAGATAATATAATATATTTTGAAGAACATTTATATATTAGTTTATAAACATTATCTTCACTTATATTATTTACCACATCTTTGATCTATATATACAGGTAATGCTTTATTATGAAATAAATTAAGTTTATCGATTTTTTAGGCAAAACATGTGCTGTATTTAAAGTTCGATTAATAACACTATGTAGCGTTTCATTATGATTGAAACATCAGCATACGTGGTGCTGTCACCTAATTCATAATGTCCATTTTATTAATAGTAATCGGATTGATGATCACAATCTTCAAAGCAGGCAATAATTCTAACCTTTTTGATTTTAAACCTGAGTTCATCACTAATTGGGAAAAATATCAAACTTTTTTTCTCAAATTCATCGATTTTTTCTTCAGCTACATGAATATAATAATCAAAAGAATAATATTTTAGCAATTTATTCACCAGCTTTCCGAGTACATAAGAATTGCCAAATTGCTCTGAAATTTGTCTATGACAAAAAAAGTAAGTAATTCCTAATGATTTGCATACTGATATAATGAAAATGTTCATATCTGACACTAAAAACATTTCTTTCTATTGTATACCATTTTTTTATAATTGTATCAATATCATTGAAAAAAAAAAGCAAAGATTAAGACACTCTTGAGGTGTCTCAAAATTGAAAATTCTCAATAAAAGTCCTGGCTCGTTCAATCAAAGGAACCATATACTTCCAAATAATGATTTTCATTTTATTTTTATCTTTGTAAATAATTCCCCAACTTCCTAAAATTCATAATTTCTCGTTTTCATAAAGGTAAACCAAAAATTTGTTAGGCAAAAAAAGAAAAATTTGAAGTTAACTCTAAATATGTTAACTACATTTATTTGTATACAATAAAGCAAAAAGATTAAAAGAGTAATATTCTAGAGCACATATGTGCTGGTCATATCACCAACACATATATTGAAAAAGTTTAAAAAAGGCGCTAAATTTTCTTTCCATAAATTTTTAAAAAAAATAAGAAAAAATGTTTGTAATACAGTTATTCATCAGATTATCTTAATAAGATACCTCAAATTAATTTATTATGGCTCCTCAGATTAATTTATTACGATTCGTCAGATTATCTTAATACGATTCGTCAGATTAATTTATTACGATACCTCAGAATATCTTAATACGATTCCTCAGATTAATTTATTACGGGGCCTCAGATTATTTTATTACGATATTTCAGAATATATTACTGTGATTCCGCTGATTAATTTATTATTATTCCTCAGACTAGCTTAATAGAATTTTTAGACAACAAACACAGCAGCAATTCACTTAAATCGGATGATTTATGACAACAAACAACGCAGCAATTCACCTAAATCGGAAGAAGAACAACGCAGCAAGAGAGATTTTAATAACAGCAGAAGAACTCACATCCACATCAAAAAGATATATTAAAGGTAGAAATTTGCACAATATGAGATCACCTTTAATTCTTGAAATCATAAAAAATTTCAATGTCGCTGAAACAATTTCTGAGGCTATTTGCGGTTCAATTGACAAAGCTGGCAAACTCAGCCTTAAATTTGAATCAAAAAATAA
Organism: Tritrichomonas musculus; assembly: GCA_039105265.1. NCBI lineage: Eukaryota > Parabasalia > Tritrichomonadida > Tritrichomonadidae > Tritrichomonas > Tritrichomonas musculus. The sequence goes on along the minus strand of JAPFFF010000015.1, from coordinate 1,245,952 downwards.
AGCTTTTGTTCAAGATGCAATAAAAGATGGAAAATTAAGTTACATCGAAATTTTTGTTTTGACCAATAAAGGATGCAGTTGCAAAAAGCAAATTCAAATTGGACTTCCATGCAGCCATTATATTCGTTTTTTACAAGAAAAAGGTGAAAATATTTTTGAAACCATACATATTGCTGATCGTTGGGTTGATCAAATAACTAATGTCCCAACATATAAAGTTCCAACTCCTGTTAAATTTGTTGAAAAAACAATTGTAAAAACGCCTTCTAATGAAAAGGAAAGGTTTATAATTTTGAGATCCCGTTTAATGCCTTTTGCAGTCAGAGGAGCCCAGACACAAAAAGACTATGAAATGGTTAGCCAGTTGATATCAGAACTGGAAATAAAATATAAGACTCCTATTTCAATTATAGATGATGTGGCCAAAAGGCCTGGTCGTCCTAAAAAGCAAGTAAATTATGCAAATGATAAAAGTAAAATAAAAAAGATATTTTATAAAATAATTATAAAAATATTATTTAATATTTATATTATTTTTCAAATATGAGATATCTTATATTTGGTTATGGAGGTGAATTGCTGCGTTGTTTGTTGTCATAAATCATCCGATTTAAGTGAATTGCTGCTGTGTTTGCTGTCTAAAAATTCTATTAAGCTAGTCTGAGGAATAATAATAAATTAATCAGCGGAATCACAGTAATATATTCTGAAATATCGTAATAAAATAATCTGAGGCCCCGTAATAAATTAATCTGAGGAATCGTATTAAGATATTCTGAGGTATCGTAATAAATTAATCTGACGAATCGTATTAAGATAATCTGACGAATCGTAATAAATTAATCTGAGGAGCCATAATAAATTAATTTGAGGTATCTTATTAAGATAATCTGATGAATAACTGTATTACAAACATTTTTTCTTATTTTTTTTAAAAATTTATGGAAAGAAAATTTAGCGCCTTTTTTAAACTTTTTCAATATATGTGTTGGTGATATGACCAGCACATATGTGCTCTAGAATATTACTCAGATTAAAATAATTAAAATGTCACTTTTTTATACAAATTGTCATTTTAAACAGGGATGGTCAATGTTGAAAAAATTGATCAACGGCGTCACTTTTTTGGTGGCTCGTTGTCAACGTTAACTTCGTTATTTCAACGTCAACGATCAACGATAAGTGTTTCGTTGAAATTGATTTTCCAAAAAAATGGCACTTTTTTATTTCTATCGTCGTTGATTTAAAATTAAATTATCATTTCTGTAACATATATATATTTGGTATTTATATAGATATGATGATGATATTTACTAATTTTTTAAAATAATAATACTTTATTAAATCATACCAAATATAAATTGAATCGATAAAGTTTTTCTTCAGAAAAAGTTGTCTCTCAAAAAAATTCAACTTTTCAAAGAGCATAACGTTAACTTAATTCATTGATTCAACATCATTTCAACGTTAACATGTCGTTATGACCAAATTGAAACGGTTATAATCAATGGCCTTAATGTCGTTGACGTTGACATTCAATTCAACGATATCGTATTTTGTTCAACGCTTTTAACGTCAACGTTGGCCAACCCTGATTTTTAAAGAATGAAAAAAAAAAAAAAGAAAAAAGCCTGTAAAACTCAAATTTTGAAAGGCACATTATGATTATAAAAGAGAAAGGGAATTATGTGAAAGAGTCAAATCACTAAAGAATTAATATAAATAGGTCTACATTAATATTTTTGGTTAACCTCAATGATATTCCAACTGGAGAAAAGTTGCCTCTTTTCCTTATTGCTGACGGAGCTGGCGATGATGATAAAGAAGGCCAACTTGGTGATGATAATGCACCAAATGTTGGTATTGTATCAAAGACAGCATTTATGTCGACACCTTGTTTTATTGAGTATTTGAAATTCTTAAGAAATCAATTTTATAAGGACAAAAAAATACATTAAATAATTGATTCTTATTCAAGTCATAAAGCCAAGAAAGCAGTAGAAGCAGCAACTGAACTGAATATTGAATTAACATTCATACCCGATGTCTATACCGACACTTTTCAGACCTTGGACATATCTGTCTTTGGAGTCCTAAAAAGCATAGCTAATGCCAAACTATCTCAATTGTTGCTAAATGATCCAAATATCGAGATCGGAATGAGAACAAGTGTTGAAAATATGATAAACTCTTGGAATGCTATTTCTAAAGAGACCGTTGAAAGAGGCTGGTCGCAGTATTTGTAAAGTTTTATATCAAAGTTTATTGTTTATTAGTATTGATACATTATTGGTGATTCTATTTCACCACATTTTAAAAAGATATTCTAAAAGTAATAACACTATTCATTGAAACCATAAGATCTAGCTATTGTTATTTCAAAAGCAATTATATGTGAAGCAAAACTAAGCAAGACTTTTTCTACACTTAATTTAGCTCCGACAAGAAGTGCACGATTTTTGTCCTTTGCGAACCTTCTCGATAATGAAGATAATTGATCAATTTCTTCTGAAAACAAAACATTGTCAATTGTCTTAGAATCAAATTTATTTCTTTCATAAAAGGTCGTGTGTAAGTTGTTAAAAGTGGTTCTTTTGCATATATCACTTCTTTGCATTTTGGTGAATTTGCAAATTCATTGAACATTGGATTTCCTTCAGGACAAGGTCCTATGATTTACTTTTTTAAGTTTGAATTCAATACTTCATCAATGACACTTAAAAATTATTTTCTATCGTTTTCATAAATGAAATATATTGATCAAGTAACCACGACGCTTGAAATTTACGGTACATGTCATGATACCAAATATGATAGAATTGATTGTCTGATTAAACAATTACAGCACAGACAAGAGTCATTTATTTAATCACTCTTATTAAGTTTCGTAGTTACATAATGAAGTTTAGAAGGAATTGGAAGAAGTGTTTTTACAACTCTTAGAAAGACTCTAATTGTGGCACTCTTTGTTTGTATGATGAAGTTTATAATAGATTGTATGTAATGTTGAAGTTGAATTGACATGAGACCTTTAATATTAGTTAAAAGAGTCGTTTCCTCTTATTATGATGAAAGAAAGTAGTAGAAAAGTTGTAGAAGACGTTGTGTAACATTAATTAATTCACAACCAAGAGATCACATTTTAGCGAACAAAGAAGTAATAACAATATTCGTGAATTCAACATTTAAAAGTAGGAAAACAATCACCATAATCATAAAAATGATTCATCAATTTATGGAACAATGTCTATCACGCTATTAATCAGCAAGCGTTGTCAAAGAAATTGTTTTGGATCAAAGTAAATCAACCCATAACGAGACACAGTTGCATATGTAGCTTCATAAAAATTTCATCATTGGGAAGACAAAGATCTTTGTTGTCATCGAATAAAGAGTTCGTTGATTAAATCCACAATGAATCAATTGACCCATCAACAATGATCGATTTCAATTCATTTGGTTCAGTGAATGAACAATGCAGATTTGATTGAAATAAAATTCTATCTGTCCATTCACTTGTTATTGGAATAAATGATCTATACAACTCAGCAATTGAAATTGTTTTTGGATTGAAATGTTCAACTTGTGATTGTTTAATTCCATAACGCTTTTCTTCTTCTACTTTTGACTGGAAGACTTCTATCAAATAACAGTTCACCAACAATTGATCAGTAGATTCAGTACCTTTTGATTCTGTTGAGAATACATGAATATGTCATTTTGGTAATTCATATATTCTCATTTTTCATTTTTCAATAATTTGAATACTTCAAGATTAAATAAATAGGAGAGAAGTTGATGAGAAAAAAAAAGCGACGACCATGGGATTCGAACCCACGCGGGACAAGCCCAAGGGATTAGCAATCCCTCGCCTTAACCACTCGGCCAAGTCGTCTCAGTTTTTAAAAAATTGTTTAAAACTAACATTAAAAAGATAAAAATGAATTTATATTCTACATTCTTTTCTGGATTATAATGGGAATATCCACATTAATAAAGGAAAAGTTCTCTATGAAAATGGCTTGTTATAATCCCGAAAAGACTGTAATATAAATAACATATTGGATAGATAACAAATCGAGCTTTTTGAGACATTGACGATTATTTCTTATATAAAATCTTAAGACATATCAGAATGATATAAGATTAAATATTAACGTGACTTTTTAACGTAAATATGCTTTTATTCAATTTATTTTTTTATTCTCTCATGAGAAGTTTGATGCTAGCTAATTTACAGTTTTTTTTTCACCGTCTTTGCAAGTCTGTTGTGCAATTTCATGAATATTTAATTTGATTTCAAAAAATCTTTCTCTAATTTTTTAGATCATAATCTTTTTATGAATGATAATTTTGTTTATTCATATTAATTTCTTATGGTACATTTATATTTTAGATCATAACCATTTTATGAATGATATTTTTATTTGTTCATATTATTATCTTCAGATACATTAATCTCTTTTTAACGTAAAACTACTACCTATGTGTAAAATTAAAGGCCTTGAGTAAATGTTTTACGGATCAATTCATATTCATACAAATTGCATGATACAATAACTTCATTAGAGGTGGAGCAAAAAAATAACGTATTTTTTATTTCAAAAAATACCAAATTTAACAGTATAAAAAAAGATTTATTTCTTGTTATTGGAAGAATAAGTATGAAAACTTATTTTATTTTATTTAATCCGTATATCTTATGCCTAACTTGATTAAATATGAAGTTTTTATTTATCAATAAAATATATTTATCTCGATATAAAAATAAGTTATAATATAAATTATAATATATTTATTATATAAAAACAATTTTAAAAATTATTTTTTCTTCAAATACTATTATTAATAATTTTTAAATGAAAAAAATTACAAAAAAATATTGCCAGTGTAATGATTTACGAAATTCTTCTCAAAGATAAAAGAAAATCTAGTTTTGACGAATCAATTAAAAATAGTAATATTTAAATAAAATAATATTTAAATATAAAAAATAAAACGCTGGCCAATTCCAAACTGAGAACAAATTATCTATGATAATTGTTTTTCTGACCATATAGCACCAGAATTTTTTTTTTTTTTAAAAAAACAAAATATCGATAATTGAATGAAACTCAATTTTAAACTTTGTTTTTTAAATTTCGCGTGTAAAAAATAAATCATTCAATATTTGAAATAAATTCTTAGAAACCGTAAGTTTACACGCGAAAATTAAAAAACAAAGTTTATAATGAAATGGTTTAAAATCTTTAACGATATGCTTATAAACTATTCTCTGTTATTGCTTGATTGAAGAAGGTATTTTTATCAAATTTTAATATATTTATATAAGTATTATTCTCCATTTTTATGAATAAAATAGACCATTTATGTTTTTAAAAAAACAAATACATTTATATTTATGTGAAATAATTTATTTCAAAAATTTAGTTTTATTAATATATATATAATAATAACTTATCCTTATTAATATGTTATTTGTAAATATATATATAAAAAATAAAGATATTTATATTTTTATTATTTATATAAAACTGTTTTTTTGTATGTTTCTGTTGAGTATTTGTTAAGATTGAGATAAAATCAATGAATAAACTGGTTAAAAAAATATTTACGAATAAATTTCTTTTATTATTTTATAATAATGATATTCCTTATAACAAAAAAAAAAAAGTTTTTAGGTTTGAATTATTTCAAAAAATGAATTTCAGTTCGCAATGCTCAGAAAAGTATTGAAATTTTAGTTTATTTAAAAAGTTTTTGTCATTTAGGAACAATGTTTCTATTATTTCTAGCCCTTGGAATTGCTGTTCAACCACGCAAACCTGCAGTTCCAACTCGATTTACAAAGAAGATAGCTCTTCCAAAGAACTACAATAATGGTATAGGCTGCGACATGTGCACAAAGGTTATTCAATATGTTGAACAACTTTTAAAGGATCAAACAGTTGAATCTGAAATCGCCACACTTGTTGAACAACTCTGCAATTCATTCCCATCACCATACGACTCACTTTGCAAGAGTGTTGTTGAACAATATCTTCCAACAGTCCTCCAATGGATCGAACAAGGAATTGAAGCCCTCGATATCTGCACAAAGATTGGCCTTTGCTCAACAACAAAATCAATCCAAGTCAGAAAGATTGTTCTTCCAAAGAACTACAACAACGGCATTGGCTGTGACATGTGCACACAAGTTATCCAATACATTGAAAAACTTCTTGCTGATCAAACAGTAGAAGAAGATATCGCCGCTCTTATTGATCAACTATGCACTAGATTCCCATCACCATATGACACACTTTGCAAGACAGTTGTTGACAATTCTCTTGAACTCATTCTTAAGTTACTCGAACAAGGACTTGAAGCACTTGATATCTGCACCAGAATTGGTCTTTGCACAGTTTCCCAAACATCCAAAATCTCAGTTAAGAAGATTGCTCTTCCAAAGAACTACAACAACGGATTTGGCTGTGACATGTGCACAAAGGTTATTCAATATGTTGAACAACTTTTAAAGGATCAAACAGTTGAATCTGAAATCGCCACACTTGTTGAACAACTCTGCAATTCATTCCCATCACCATATGACTCACTTTGCAAGAGTGTTGTTGAACAATATCTTCCAACAGTTCTTCAATGGATCGAACAAGGAATTGAAGCCCTCGACATTTGCACAAAGATTGGCCTTTGTTCAACAACAAAATCAATCCAAGTCAGAAAGATTGTTCTTCCAAAGAACTACAACAACGGATTTGGCTGTGACATGTGCACAAAGGTTATCCAATATGTTGAACAACTTTTAAAGGATCAAACAGTTGAATCTGAAATCGCCACACTTGTTGAACAACTCTGCAATTCATTCCCATCGCCATACGACTCACTTTGCAAGAGTGTTGTTGAACAATATCTTCCAACAGTCCTCCAATGGATCGAACAAGGAATTGAAGCCCTCGATATCTGCACAAAGATTGGCCTTTGCTCAACAACAAAATCAATCCAAGTCAGAAAGATTGTTCTTCCAAAGAACTACAACAACGGCATTGGCTGTGACATGTGCACACAAGTTATCCAATACATTGAAAAACTTCTTGTTGACCAAACAATTGAAACTGACATTGAAATTCTCATTAACGAACAATGCGACAAGTTTGCATCACCATATGACACACTTTGCAAGACAGTTGTTGACAATTCTCTTGAACTCATTCTTAAGTTACTCGAACAAGGACTTGAAGCACTTGATATCTGCACCAGAATTGGTCTTTGCACAGTTTCCCAAACATCCAAAATCTCAGTTAAGAAGATTGCTCTTCCAAAGAACTACAACAACGGATTTGGCTGTGACATGTGCACAAAGGTTATTCAATATGTTGAACAACTTTTAAAGGATCAAACAGTTGAATCTGAAATCGCCACACTTGTTGAACAACTCTGCAATTCATTCCCATCACCATATGACTCACTTTGCAAGAGTGTTGTTGAACAATATCTTCCAACAGTTCTTCAATGGATCGAACAAGGAATTGAAGCCCTCGACATTTGCACAAAGATTGGCCTTTGTTCAACAACAAAATCAATCCAAGTCAGAAAGATTGTTCTTCCAAAGAACTACAACAACGGATTTGGCTGTGACATGTGCACAAAGGTTATTCAATATGTTGAACAACTTTTAAAGGATCAAACAGTTGAATCTGAAATCGCCACACTTGTTGAACAACTCTGCAATTCATTCCCATCACCATATGACTCACTTTGCAAGAGTGTTGTTGAACAATATCTTCCAACAGTCCTCCAATGGATCGAACAAGGAATTGAAGCCCTCGATATCTGCACAAAGATTGGCCTTTGCTCAACAACAAAATCAATCCAAGTCAGAAAGATTGTTCTTCCAAAGAACTACAACAACGGCATTGGCTGTGACATGTGCACACAAGTTATCCAATACATTGAAAAACTTCTTGCTGATCAAACAGTAGAAGAAGATATCGCCGCTCTTATTGATCAACTATGCACTAGATTCCCATCACCATATGACACACTTTGCAAGACAGTTGTTGACAATTCTCTTGAACTCATTCTTAAGTTACTCGAACAAGGACTTGAAGCACTTGATATCTGCACCAGAATTGGTCTTTGCACAGTTTCCCAAACATCCAAAATCTCAGTTAAGAAGATTGCTCTTCCAAAGAACTACAACAACGGATTTGGCTGTGACATGTGCACAAAGGTTATTCAATATGTTGAACAACTTTTAAAGGATCAAACAGTTGAATCTGAAATCGCCACACTTGTTGAACAACTCTGCAATTCATTCCCATCACCATATGACTCACTTTGCAAGAGTGTTGTTGAACAATATCTTCCAACAGTCCTCCAATGGATCGAACAAGGAATTGAAGCCCTCGATATCTGCACAAAGATTGGCCTTTGCTCAACAACAAAATCAATCCAAGTCAGAAAGATTGTTCTTCCAAAGAACTACAACAACGGCATTGGCTGTGACATGTGCACACAAGTTATCCAATACATTGAAAAACTTCTTGCTGATCAAACAGTAGAAGAAGATATCGCCGCTCTTATTGATCAACTATGCACTAGATTCCCATCACCATATGACACACTTTGCAAGACAGTTGTTGACAATTCTCTTGAACTCATTCTCCAATTGCTTGAAGAAGGACTCGAGGCACTTGATATCTGCACTAAGATTGGACTTTGCTCAGCTTCTAAGGCAAAGAAAGTTGTATTTGTTAAGAAGATTGCTCTTCCAAAGAATTACAAGAACAGTTTTGGATGCGACATGTGCACACAAGTTGTCAAATATGTTGAACAAATCCTTGCTGACACCACAGTTGAATCTGAAATCGCCACACTTGTTGAACAACTCTGCAATTCATTCCCATCACCATATGACTCACTTTGCAAGACAGTTGTTGAACAATACCTTCCAACAGTCCTCCAATGGATCGAACAAGGAATTGAAGCCCTCGATATCTGCACAAAGATTGGCCTTTGCACATCATCAAAATTCTCAAATGTCAAGAAAGTTATTAACGTAAAGAAGATTGCTCTTCCAAAGAACTACAACAACGGCCTTGGCTGCGACATGTGCACACAAGTAGTTACATATATCGAAAAACTTCTAGCAGATGAAACAGTAGAAGATGATATTGGAAAATTCATTGACCAACTTTGCACCCAATTCCCATCACCATATGACACACTTTGCAAGACAATTGTTGACCAATCACTTAAACTTATTTGCCAGTTGCTCGAACAAGGCCTCGAAGCACTCGACATTTGCACAAAGATTGGACTTTGTACAGCCACAAAAGCAAAGAAAGCTATTTATGCAAAGAAGATTGTTATTCCAGCCTCAAGCAATTATCAGAACAGTTTTGGATGCGATATGTGCACAAAGGTTATCAACTATATTGAAACCCTCTTGAAAGACCAAACAGTCGAAGAAGAAATTGCTGCTCTTGTTGAACAACTTTGCGCAACATTCTCTTCACCATATGACTCACTTTGCAAGACAGTTGTTGCTCAGTACCTTCCATCTGTTCTTCAATGGCTTGAACAAGACCTTGAAGCCCTTGACATTTGCACAACAATTGGACTCTGCCCAAAAACCGAAAAGAAAATTGTCCGTTTTTCACAACTTAAATCTGAAGAAGGATGTGAAACATGCAAGAAATGGTTCAAATGGGCTGGAGACAAATTTGAAGAAATTACAGTTGAAGGACTTTGGAAATTAATTTCTGAAGAATGCCCAAAGGTTCCATATCTTAAATATTTCTGTGAAATCATCAATGAACAAAATATTGACACAATTGTTAACCTTATTCGTTCTGCTCTTCCACCAGAACAATGCTGCGCATGGATTAAAGTATGCTAAGTTTTTTAAACAAGCCCCTTTTATTATATATTTTTTTCATATTTTTCTTCTTTGAATTTTCTTTATTTGTTAACAAAATTTTTCAATATTAAACGGATCATAAGACATTTTTCAGAAGAATAATTGAAAGAAAAATATTTTCAGAACATAAATGGCGGAGCAATATTTTTACTTTCGGAATGTCTGAAATTAACGACGATACTGATAATTTTTCATTTGCTTCTTCATCAAATGTACCTTCGCATCGTCAAAGTTCAAGAAACAATTCTAGTATTGGCAATTTTCCTAATGATATGGATTCTGATTTAGCAAACGAGGAAGCTTCTTCCTTGACAGAAATCTTATCCACAAAAAACGATCTAAAAGCTAAATATGAAGCTATGATGGCTACAAAGAAGATGTACGAAAAACAAGCCAAAGAGCTTCAACAAAAAATCAATGTTTTAAACGATGGTAGCGATATTTCTCTTAGAATTCTCGACCAAAGGAAAGAATTTTGTATAAAGGAGAATGATCGTCTTCAAAAGCATATTAGGGATCTTCCTACTGTTGAAACACTTCAAAAACAAATTAGCACTCTTACAGAATTACTTGACATACCAACGCCGTCTCAAGCATGCTCAACAACATCTTTTCTAGACGTTTTACCTCTTCAAGAAATTGGCCTTTTATCTCCAGATGAAAGCATGGCTATTCTTCCACAACGGCTTCATTCTCTTGAAAACAAACTTAATTATTTGCTTGATTCAAAAAAGCGTGGTCAACAAAATCAATCATTTTTGATTTCAAATGGAAACGGAAGTGAAAAAGAAATTAAAAAGCAAATTTCAATTATTGAAAACTCATCAACTACTGCTACAGCAAAGGCCAAATTAGAATGCCAAAACCTTGAAAAAGAAGTTAGTGATTTACGTGAAGAAATTAGATTACTTAAAGAAAGACAAGAAAAGAAACAGACTCCTCCTCCAATTAGAGAAAAGCAAATAAAAGAAACTGTTGCTTCAGCTGGTGGTGATCCAAAAAAAATTCATAAAGTTCGAGGAAGATTATATAAATATGAATCTAATTTGTTTACAATTGAACTAAGATTTAAACAAATTTATGCAATCACAAAAGAAATTGAGCTTCCTCTTGCTACATATATTCAATCATTAGTGAGCCCTCCAAAAACTCGGCAGTTGCACCACTCTATATTGTAATTGTTTTAAAGAAATGTTTTTATTAATTTTTTTTTGCAAATCTTATTTAATATTTATGAATTTTCATGGCATCAAATCAAATCGAGAAGTTCCATTGCACTAAATATTTTAATTTTAGTGTTCAATTATACAAGTATTTAATGATATGATTAAATGCGATTACTATTATTATTCTCATTTGATGCATAATACATCAATTGGCTGTTTTTTTTTTATTTTTCAAATCAAGTTTGATTAAGGTTTATAAACCGCCATTTTTAGCTATTATTCGAAAATGTCAAAACCTATTCTTCCACCTGAAAAATCGATGTTCATTCCAAAGTATTGGCTTTCAGATCATAGCTCTATAGGCAAAATGTTCAAGGTTCCGGGTGATGACGAAATTTATTTTATTGCGTTGAAATCTCCCTTGTCTGAACGTATAAATAGCTTATTTCCAGAAAATAAACGATGGGGACCTAAAGAAACAATGAAAAAAATCGATGAAATGATTGATAAAAGCAGTATTTCCAAATGGATTTTCTATGCAATTGAACTTGGCAATGAAGTTAATCCTCCAAATGATGAATGGGATCGACTTAATATAGAGCACTTTTATTGCCCCATTAGCCGTGACTATTTAAGGCAAGAGATCGACTCATTTATTAATTTAATTACATCCAATAACAGAAAATCATATCATAATTTATTTATTGTATCTTGTAACGATGGTCATGATAGATGTGGTGTTGCGATTTCAATGTTTTTGATGCGAAGTTACGATTTAGAATTATCAGTTGCATATAATTTATTTAAGCAGCACAGAGAACCTGGCATATATTCGAAAAGCGCAATTAAATTTCTTTCAATGTATAAAAGTAAAAATGATCAAGAAACAATTACAAATACCAAAAGAGATAATGAGTTTGAAATTCAAAATATTCATGATGAAGATATTAATTTAAAAATCGATCGATTACCTAATTTTCGGCACTTTGGTTGTGACCCCGTTACAAGAAACAGGGATATTGGAAGTTATAATTCTTTACTTAGTAGAAGTGCATCAAAAGATAGTTTTACCCATTCTCCAGATTATGACTCGCCAAAACCGATCATTGAATATTTAGAATTTAATCAAATATCTTCAAATACCTTCGATGATAACAATCAAACATTGAGCTTGACTCCAGAGTGCCTTAATGAAATTCAAAACAAAGTGTATCGTTGCTCCTTTGTTCCTTCAGGAATATTTGTTTATTTATTAGCAATTGAACCGAATTATTTAATTGTCAACTACGGATTTAATAACTACTGGAGCATTCCATCACATCTTAAATGTAAGCTACCTTTGATTTGCACAGCTTATGCTATCGAAACATCAAGCCACATTGAATTTTTTATTACAGATTTATTACAATATCAAACTGAGACATTCGAAAAGATGGATTTAGATGATCGAATTGCAATGATATATTTTGATATACTTCCAAATCTAATTTTATCAAAGAGAGCTCATGTTACATTACGATATAGACCAATGGGGAGAATGACAGAATTAGTTAAACTTTATGAATTCTTAAATTCAAAAGATTATAAAGATCGATATAATTTTCAAACAGATGGGCTAGCTTTTATTCAACGAAAATGGGCTCCTGGGAAATTTATTTATGTTCCAATTAATATTTATGCTCATCTTCTATTTTTAATGAATGCAACAGACATAGCCATTTTGTACGCGCGTTCAGACGACAATAAAACAATCATACCAGTTAAATATTTTAAATTTACAAAGAAAGAAAAACTTGGAGGGCTTCATGAAAAGGTGATTAAATTCAACATTGTGGAGCCAAACAATCCAAATTCCAAATGGAAGCCAATAGCAATTTGTAAAAATAGATCCCCAGATTATTTCTCATATGTCAAAGCAATGTTAAAATCAGCTATCAACGAAAAGAATGAAAGTGAGCTACTCAAAACCATAGAAGACACCGTAAAGAAAGGAATTGAAGAGCAAAAGAAAACAAAAAATAAGCCAAAACCCAAAAAATAGATGATTTGTATGCATGTTTTATCGACATTCCTGATGATCTTAATAAAGAGCTAGGATATATATATATTTTTTAATTCCACTTTTTCTTAACCATTCTCATACTTAGAAGGCTTGAAGATTCATATATAGCTTCCCTAGCAAATAAAAACTTTTTTGTTTTGAAAAAGATTATTATTAGTAAATCTTTTTCTAAAAATTAGGCGATTATTGTTTTACCTGAACAAGAAGAATCATTTAATATCGTTTCAATATATTTGTCATGAAGTGTATTTATATATTATAATTTCTTGATATATTTTATTTATAGTTCTATAAAAATATTATCTCATATATTTTGGTCTTAAAAATCTTAATTATAAATTTTACGTATTAACATTGTTGATTGTTCTTTTATAATAACTTTTCTTTTTTGTTTAAAACCATAAACAAATTCTTATTGTCATGAAAAATCATAAATGCTCATAAACTTTCAAAATATATTAAATAAATGTGCAAAATTTTTTTTCCATAAAATATATTTAATTACCAAACAAATAATAAACAAAACATATATTAATAACAGACAAAGAATTACTTGGCATATATACCTTTAATTTGTTCCGATAAGTCAGGGTATTTTTTAATCAATTCATCACAAGAAGGCAGTAATTCTTTAATTTTAGGAACAAACTCACTATCAACATTGAAGAGAGAAATGAAAAGGAAAGTAATTTTTGCATCACCTAATTTGTCTAACATTGCATTAAAAGATTCGAATTTGCCTGCTTTGAAAGCAAGATTCATTGTATGAGAAACGCTAATCGAATAGTTATTTGTCGCTGAAAACGCTTTTACGATATCAAACATAACATTTGGTTGATCAATAAAATGGAAAATTACTTGAGGTAAATATTCATAAGTTTCAAGTTCAAATTTACCAAATTCATAATAATCTGGGATAATATATAATGATAGACCGTCTACGATAATCCCCGGAGTTTTAATATCAAGCCTTATCAGGGATTTTTCAGGGTAATAATATGCAAATTGATGACCATGAGCGACGATAAAAATTAAATCATTTTCTTTGCATATTATGACTGAAGTGACACCTTCTATTAGTACTTCATTTGATGTTAACTCAATCAATTGTTTATCCAAGGTTAAAATCAAAACAGTTCGTGAATTGTGAAATAAAATGACCTTTTCATAATAAGGTAGGTTTTCATATTTGTGCAATTTGGTTATTTTTAATGACATTTGATTGAAATACACTACTTTATATGTTGTTACTGATGTTGAAGTACCAACTGCGAAACAATTGCCATAATTATCATAATCAATGAAATTACCATCAAGCTTAATCGAGTCAATTAAAGATAAAAAATCAGAGCTTAGCAAGAATAAATGATATCGTGATTCTTCAAAATTAAAAACAACAGAAATAAAGCAATTTGAATATATGGACCACAACGCGCGACAAAAGTTATTTTCATCTTTAACAATTTTCCATGACTTTGAATCATTCGTAAATAATGAAAAATATTTTCTTCCAGCAACAGCTGTATTTTTTTTTTCAGGCAAATAAGAAACATATTTCAACGGATAACCACTTTCAAACATGTCAATTGGGGATGAAATCGTAACTTTTGTAGGAGGAATTATGACATATGTTGGCGTGCAAAACATGAGAGACGGTTTTGACATATTTGTAATAGCAAAAGAAATAGAAAATGCTTCTTGTGAGTGTGATGTTGCACAAAATAAACGATAACCATAAATATCAATTTCGGATGCAACAAAATCAAGAGTAAATGATGAATTTGACATCAATTCGCTAGTTTGATTGCTATTTTGGGAATCAATTTTGAGTTGGGTTTTGGACAAGTGATCAGTTCTATTTGACCAAATTGATAACATTCCTTTTGGTGATAAAGAAATGATGTGAAATGAATCATGTGTAATATGAAATATTGAGCATTCATCACAAATAACTGTTATTTCATTAGTTGATGTAAACATTCTCATCAACACTCCGTTAAAAGTTAAAAAAACGATAAAATTTTTATTACTGGAAAAAAAGGCTTTCGAAACATCATTGATCATTGGAAAAAATTCAATTAGAATTGGTTTTTTATCAATAATACTTTGCTCTTTCAATTTTGAATGTGCGACTTTCCCATCTGAAAAAACAAAAAGTGAAGTAGGACTATTAATGTCGATTTGTCTAATAATTCCAGGAATCTGAGAAGAATAATCTGATTGAGCGACTGTAAATGATAATGATGATAAAATTTCTCCCGATGGTGATATAAAGTGAATGATAGGACCGGGAGTCGTTATAACTAAAGCTCCGAAAGCAGAAGAGTGCGCCGTAATAATTTTATCTGTAATATCAATAGAATTAACACTTTCTATTATATTAGAAGAGTTTTCATTAACTGCTTCTTTATTATTGATACGAATAAATATAAGGTGCCCTGTTTGAGTTCCAATTACAATGGTATCTAACGAAATCCATTGAATCCAATGATTAAAATTTTTAGATTGGATAGATGATTCGTCTCTGGTATATTCATCTAACTTTGGAAAAGAATTATTGATTAAACTATAAATATGAATCGAATTTCTAAAAAGAACAGCTAAATACTTCCCACAAAAACTTTTTGCAAATGAGACAATCTCTGATTTAATCGAAAAATTGATTTTTTCAAATCCATTTGCAAACATTTTTGTGAAATAAAAAACGAACTTCCCTTTTGAAGTAACATATGGGCGGACATTTATATATTTAAAAAGTTTAATGACATCAAATTTTTTAAAACAAAATTCAAGCAAATTTCGTACCTGATCAAAATCTTCGGCTGCAGATTGCTTATACTTTGCAGCAGGGGAGTAATACAGATAGTGAAGCTCAAAGTCAATTTATTACAGCTTTAGAACAGCTCCGGAAACTTCCTGACTTTTTGTTATATTTATTAGATGCAATTAATAATAACGAATTAACTTTTAGAGATAGATTTAATGCTGCAAGTTTAATGCGGCATGAGCTAAGCAATTGCGCGACATCACTTGAAACAAGTATGACAACAAAAATACTCAAAAAACAATTATCCGCAGTATTAATTCCGCTATTGATCTCAGATAATATTTCAGATGATATATCAAATGAGTTTACTATTTCAATTGCTGCTCTGATAGCAGAAGCAGCATATCGTTTTGGGATGGACATTTTTCCTGAAGACTTTGATCAAACTATCATGAATTTATTGGCACCAACAAATTCTAGAACTAATATTTTTACAGCTCTTAATTTGATTCAAGATCTTCTTAATAACCGCCATCCACTTAATCCACAAATTATACTTTGCTTCACGAAATTTATAGGCACAGATTCTGATTTAACATGCAAGATTTTGGAAGTTTGTGGGCTTTTTGCCCAGAATAATTGCTATGAAATTGTAAAAAAAGCTATTCTACCACCTTTTTTTGAAAATCTTCAATCTTTACCAAAAGAAGTTTTTATTAGCCTTATTAATGCTTCTGCTGTAACACTAATAGCATCCCAAACAATAACCGAAAATGGAAATACATCAGCTGATCCTTTCGATAGTCATTTAATATCTTTTATTATTTCATGCATGAATGATTCAGATGACTCAAAATCAATACCTGCAATGGCATACTTCCATGATCTTCAAGATAAACTCGGATTTATTCCAGAGGCAGTCATTTTACTCTATAACAATTTGGCAAATGATGATGGCCTTGAGATAGGCGAGAATGAAACCGTTCAAGGATATATTTCGACATTAAATTCGATTGCTGAAAGTCATCCTGCAGAGATGCTACAGTTTATTATCCCTCAAATTAAACAAGATCTTGCAGCTTTTCAGAATCAAAGCCAAAATTCAGAAAATGGACATTCAGAATGGATGAATGCAATGAAAAGAGGTCTCAGAGGTATATCTGCCATATCAAATTGTATTTCTGATGATGATATTGGAGAAATCTGTTTGATCATCACTGAACTTTTGAATAATCCGATGAGGAAAGAAGCTATTTCAACTCTTGAGAGTATAGCTTTGACCCATCCAAACTTATACCCTCAAATTTTAAATACAGTCTTTCCATTTATTTGCATCAATTCGACGGACTCTAATGGCAATGACGAAGCATCTGCCTTAAGGATGCAAGCGCGCCGATCATTAATAAATATGACGTCAACATATAAAGATCAAACCGAAATACCATATCAGCCATATATTAGCTATGTTTCTCAGATGCTTCAAATTTCAATTCAGCTCGCATCACCGCCAATAGGGATGCAAGAAGAATTAAATTCTTCAGTCATTTTTATTGGTGATTTTTTTAAATCCACAGATCCACTAATCACAGACGATAGTGAAAGCGAATTCAATTTAAGTGTGAAGAATATTATTTCTTTTGCAATTCAGATCTTTTTATCCGCAAATATAAAAGATCCTCTACTTTTTTATTCATTTAGGGTCATTTCTTCCGCTATTTCGAATATATTATCATCATTTATGTCTAATTGTGAAAATCAAGATGATACATCAGGCCCGATTTCTATATATCCGATTTCTTTTTCACTTGAAATCATTAACAAAATTCACATGAAATGCGTTCAATTTTTAAACTCAGCTTTATCAGTTGACAATCCTGATGATGAACTTCCAGAAGAAGCGATTTCAATGTATTCTTCGTTATTTTCCATTTTGAACTGCAAAAATGAGCAAGCATTAGCTTTTAAAGATAATATTTTAGAAATTGTTCAATCAATTCTTCCAAATGTTGCTGAATTTCTTTCTACTAATTCTAAAAATTTGTCTATCACTTCCTGGGGTTTTGCCAGTGCTATTTTACGATCACCAGTTCCTCAACTTTTTCAGCATTTTTTAATGAAGAGTGCTATAGAAACTGTTTTAGATTTAAATGAATTTGTTAATCCAGAAATTCTTGGAAATATTGCACTCGTATATTATGATGCTTTCAAGCTTAATATATTCAATTTACAAAGTTTTCCTGAAGATGATTTTGAATCTTTACTTAGCTTGTTTAGCAAACCTATTGAATCTCAGACTTTTAATGAATCAAGCGATATTCTTGATATCCAGAATATTTCACTTGTGATTTTAAGAATTAGCGCCCTGGCTAATTTACCAATTTCTCAACAGGTCTTTATGTTTGCGGTTAATGTTGTTCAGTCAATTCAGGAAGAATATCCTAACGTTTTTGAAGAGGCTCAGCAATTAGTTAATGTTATTACTCAAAATGGCTTAATTAAAGCGTAATTATATTTATTTATATTTAATAAATAATTTATAATTTAGATTTTTTTTATCTGTATCGATTATATATAATTATGTACCTCCTTTTTATATAAAATGTCAGCATAAACTAGCAAATTAATAATATATATATTGGATAAATAATGATTTTTATTTGAATTAAATGTTTATAATTTAATATTAAATTTTAAAATAATGAAAATATATCTTATAAATTTTTAATTAAAAAGATAATAATAAATTAATTTGCTATTAAAAAAAATATTCAAATCTCTTGAATGCACACTTTTTGAGAGAAAAAACTCAAAAAGTGTATTCAATTCAGAGATTTACGAATTTTCCTCCAAACTTTTTGTGAGCTAGCGCTCACAAAAAGTTATACGGGAAATTCGTAAAATTTCTGTAGTATTCAATAAATTGTGTAAAGAATATTGAGAGTGTAGAAAATAAATTTTTATTAAAACAACTATTTTATGTATATATAAATATAATTAATATAATATATTTAACTGTCTTCACCAATTTTATTTGCGAACAGAACCTTCTGTGATCACCTTCTTTCTGCCTCTCTTTTTGGATTGCTGTTCAATTTCTTTTAAATTTAAATCAATTCTATGGCAATAATAGTATTCTATTACATCTTTCACACATTTATGTGGCAAACCAGCTGCAATTTTCTTAAATTCTCTCGGATGTAATCTATACTTATCCAAAAAAATCTGCTTTTCTGCCGAGGTCCAAGTTAATCTCTGTTTATATTCTTTATGAGCTTTCACTGGATCAGGCACAAAAGCATTCATCGTATAAAAAGCGTATGAATAAAATTCAATATCATCAAGATACATTGGCTGATCAGGCGCAGTCCATTGACGGAGAGATGCATTATCTTTCGGTTTTGGAAGAAGAGGAATCATTTCAGGAGGCCACTCATTTAATACTGCTCTTTCCTGATTATGATATGCATTTAATGCTTTACTTGCATTTTCCCAAATTTGATGTCTTTCAGAATATTGTCTGGCAAGATTTCTTCCTTTTTCTTCAGCCATCTTCTTCCAATTGAAAGCTGCATTGAAAAAGTGTTCAATATTTTCTGAATTTGTATCAATATTGCGTTGAAGGTAGCCAAGATGGCTATGATGCATAATTCGGTGATCAATTTTTGGATTTGTAACATGGTATTGATTGTGCATTTTTGTAGTTCGTTTTTTATTATCATCTGTTATTCGTTTAACATCAATATGAGATATAATCATTCCGAGATGACTTTGAACCATTAATGAAGGATCAAGCGTTTCAAAATTTGCTTTAACAAGAAGATTTTTTTGTTTTAACTTGTTTAATTCGCTAAGTTGCTGTTTCGTCTCTTTTAATTCAAAATCAACTTTTTTCAAAAGAAGTTGAACTTCTCTTTTTCCAGGAAGAACTGGATAATATGCCGCACTGATCGGAGGAGGATCACGGATAAATAAATTTGATAAATTATTAATTTCACTATTATTATTATTTGATTCTGATAAAAAATCATTTGAATCATCATTTCTTAATTCTGCAATATGTTGATTTTTAGCTTTATTGCTATTTTTAGCATTATTTGAACCTGTTGAATTATTTTGAAGTTTATTTTGATGTCCAGAAATATTGGCGTTTATATTATTTAAATCTGATTTACTTGCTCTAGATGATTTCGAGCTGCCTTTAGTAACATTACTATTAACTAAAGCCATATCATTTATTGGTGAGCCATTAATGGCTCCTGTATTGGTATTAACTTGATGCTGAATTTGTTGCATCTGCTGTTGTTGGTATTGCTGTTGTTGAATCTGCTGCATCTGCTGCTGTTGCATCATTTGCTGCTGTTGAATTTGATATTGAATTTGTTGTTGTTGCGCCATTAACATTTGTCCATTACTAGGCCCAGGAGCGCCATTAGAAAGATAGTTTCGGCCAGGTGAATGAATAGCTTGCATTTGCATTTGTTGTTGCATTTGCTGTTGAGTTGGTGGACAATAAATTTGCTGTTGCATAATTTGTTGCTGCTGCATATGATGGATTGGAAGAAGTTGTTGCTGCTGTTGCTGTTGAATTTGCAATTGACTAACATTATAATTAATAGGTGGTGGCGTATTTGGCCTTGAAGAAATAATTTTTGGATTTGATTTTTGTTGGTTTACTTGTGAATTTGGTGATTGTCCCATTGGTTGCATTTGAGGTATTTGTTGCTGCTGCTGTTGTTGTTGCACTAATCGCTTCAATGTATGAACTGGTGGCTTATGGCTATTTGTTGAATTGTTATTATTATTATTGCTGCTGTTTGTCGAATTATTATTATTGTTATTATACATCAAAACAACATTTCCAGCGATTGGCGGAGATGAATGAATGGGTTGATTAATTGGAATTGAAGCTGCATTTGATGTTGGTAATGAATGACGAGGTTGAGCAGCTTGAGATTGGTTCACATTTATATTATTAGAAATATTATGCGAAGGATCTGGAGGGATACTCACACCAGCATCAGTGATATTAAATCGTTTAATTGCAGGCTGGCGTGGTGGATTTGCACTCATTCAAAGAAAATTTACAAATAAAATTGTTTTATCAGACTTTTTTGGGTCTGAAAAAGTTATGCTAACTTTATTTTAAATAGTATTCAAAATATAAATATTTAGTTCAGAATTCTAAAAAATACAAGAATTGCACCACTTCCAAAATAAAAATTCTAACTGTTAAGTTAATATTATATTAAAATGATGCAGTAAGCAGTTATAGTAGTTAAAATATATCGTTTTCTCAATTACTCATTGAACGATAGTTAGAAAAATAGCGCACTGTGAACATTTTAAAGCAAATAAAGCTTTTTTTTTACTTAATACATGATATCGTATAAATTACATGGCAATCCAATTTCTTTCAATTTTTATTAGCTACAATTTTTTTATGAATATTTAACATCTGAAAAAAATTCCAAGTGCATTAAAAAAAGATTCATATTCGTTTATTCCTTTTCCAATTAATTTATTTACTGAATTTGCTCTTTATTTAACATTTTCAATAAGAGAGCAGCATTTTGATTATGATTGAAAATAGATATTCTAGTAAGTGGTCCTCTGAGACAAATGTAAAAGTTGTTTGGCTTTTTAGGCGTACTTATCAATTCTTGAATAATTTGGAGATAATTATCTAAATAAGCTGGCAATACTTGAAACAAAGTTTTACAAAATACCATAAAAAGTGGACTAGTGACAAATGATGAGCAAAGTTTTGTAGAATTTTTAAACATGCAATTATAAAATTCAAAGTCACCATATTGGCGTGATTCAATCGAATGCTTTATCATTTTCAAAGTTAATTCTATATCAATATTTTTATCAAATTCATTTGAACATTTACTAGCAAAAGATGATATAGCTTTTAACATATGGTTTTTGTATAATACTTTCCAAAACTCGGAATTTTTTTCTAACACGCTAGTAATATTTATTTTTGTCAATTGCTCC
Organism: Tritrichomonas musculus; assembly: GCA_039105265.1. Taxonomy (NCBI): domain Eukaryota; phylum Parabasalia; order Tritrichomonadida; family Tritrichomonadidae; genus Tritrichomonas; species Tritrichomonas musculus. Next base: position 1,224,035 of record JAPFFF010000015.1, on the reverse strand, counting down.
AAGATACTGACAGTATTTTCTATTATTTTATGAAGCATCTCATCATCATTTTGTACGTACATATTTTGGCTGATGCAGTAATTAATTATAAAGGACGATGTAATATTTTGCTGATGATATCCTAGTGTGTCCAGTGGCGATTTTACCAAAATATTTAATATTTGATAAAAGTTTTCTTTTGTGAAATTTTTGATTGCTGTTATATCAAAAAAGTGACAAAAGCATTTAATTTGAGTTTGATCAAGCTGGAAGCTATTTATCATTCTAAGAGCTGCCGAAAAAGAGTCCGAGGTAATTTCATGCATTTTTTCATTTAGTAATAATCGAAGCCTTCTTGGAATTTGTACAAATTGCCAAATTTTGATTAATTTATTATAAATATAGTCATAATGATAATTAGAAAGAAATGAAATTGTATCATCAATATTGATAATTTTTTTATCATCTAATTTTAATTGCTCTTGGATGATATAAACTAGTGGATTTTCTTTCACTGATTCTTCCGATAGGTAACTGAAAAGGTCAAATTTGCTTAAAGTCTCACTTTTATCATCAACATTTCGTAAGAACATCAAAATTATCTTTATTATTTCATCAGATGAAATTTGATCTGTATCACTTTTCAATAAATGCTCGATGATTGGTGAGATAAACTTAATACTGTTTTCTTTAGAGAAAAGAGCAACTATTTCAAGAAGAATGAAACGATCATTTATTTCATTCAAGTTTTTCAAAGAGCAAAATATTTTTTCTTTATTCTCATTTAAAATTTGAGAGCAAAGATGAACTTCCTTTGTTATTTGATTTGCCAAATCAATGAAAAAGCTTGATTTTTGTATTCCATTGTTTGAATTAGATGTATCCATGAAAAATGGATGATAAAGAAGATCTGATGCATCAGGACGATACTTTGGATTTGATTGAAGGCACATTTTAATAAATGAGAGACAAATATCGGAAACTTTTAGAGATATAGGAACTCTTTTTGTCTCTTTCAATATCAATAAAACAGTCGAACCAGGGAAATTCGACAATGGCGGCTTTCCAGTCAACATTTCAATTGCCAATATTCCAATTGACCAAATATCGCTCTTTACCGATACAGGCTGTCCACTTGCTGTTTCTGGGGACATCCAATGAGGGGACCCAATTGATGTCCTTAGATTTTTTGTCACTTTAGTATCAATAGAGGCGCCAAAATCAGCAATAAGAGCTTTTCCTTTATTTAATAATATATTGGCTGCTTTTATATCGTTATGAATGATCCCTTGCTTATGAACTGAATCAAGTCCCTCTAAAATCGACTTCATGTATCCTTTCATTTTGTCTTCTGAGTAAGGACCATTCCGTATTATATCGCTTAATATCGACCCATTTTCAGCATAATTCATAACGGCGCAAAAAGAGTTGTCTTGCGATCGAAACGTGTCTAGTAAAGTCACAACAGAGTCATGCTGTATTTGCTTCATGATGTTTATTTCTTTTTTAAACGTTTCTTCTTTGCTTTTTCGTTTTAATACTTTGATAACAACTTTTTGGTCATTTTTTAAATCATATGCTTCATAAACAAGGCCGAATCCACCGACACCAATCACTTCTCCTCGTCTGTATTTTTTCTCACCTTCACCAATTGTTTCATTTGATTCTTGTTCAGTCATTTTATTAAAATGAATTTGGTGATATAAATTAATAAATTTCATACAAAAAAAAATTAATCATAGAAATTTGATGCATTTTCATTCAAAATTGAATACTTCGTTATCATTCAATTTCCCCGTTATAAATACATAAACGGATTTTTTTGATATAGGTTTGAATGTAAAAATATAAATAAAGGATTTGTAAATACCGCTTTATTACAATTAATATAAATTATTATTGCAAATAATATGTTTTGAGAGAGATGTAAAATAGATATAATATTAAAAAATATTTGTTGAACAGAATACAACTAATTCTTAAGGAATTTCAGATTCATATGGAACATCTTCTAATGGAGTATTAGCTAATTCGCCATTATTGTCAATATTTGTTTTTAATTCATTTGGACTATCACGGAAAGAGCAATACATAAGCAAGAAAAAGCCAACAACGAAAACAATAATCAGCGAAAAGAAGAAGAAATCAGGATTGAAGAAATTTAATTCAGAAAGATCATTTGTATTATAATCAGCAGTAGGCAAAGGTCTTTTAGAAGGAGCCAATTTATAAACTCTTTTGTTTCTAATTAATTCATAATCGATTTTCTTTGGTTTATAATCAACATTATGCAATGTTACTAATCTCGATGCTTTACTCATTATCTTTTTTCTGTAACGGAAATTAGCCAAAGTCTTCAATTTCCCACTAACGTCAATAGTCATGTTGTTTTTATTTTCCTTATCATTATTCTCTTCATTTTCAGCAATTTCATAGGATAATATCGAAGCTTCAACATTGACATAATTCACTTTTTCAGTTGCTTGATAAATGGAAAGGTAAATTGCTTGACCTTTTTTGATCGGAGGACTAGTTTCATGATTGATTCTAAACTCAGTTGCCTGACCTTTTAATCTTTCAAAATGAAGAAGATTTCCTCCAAACTTATGAGTTTGATCTGTTGCTATCTCGATCTGTATATTTGAACCAATTAGTTGATCGACTGTGACAGATATCGAGAGGCAATTGCTTAATGAGCTATTATTATTGTTACCATTGTTATTTGTCTCACTTTTCAAATCAGGCATAGTCATCATAAAATGCAAATATTTTCGTGATGGTAATTCCATCTTCTTATTAATCGGAAGAAGATGAACTTCCTGTTCACAAAGATACCCAGTCTTTCCTATGTCACATTGTTTCCTTGACATTGGAATTGGATCAAACTTGAGAAAGCCTGACTGCTTAAATTGGCCGGTGACGACGATAGAAAAATTGACAATTACGTTTGGCTTGTAAAGAACGGGACACAAAACTTTTATTTCATATTGACCAGATTCAGCTTCAGGAATAAAAATTCGCTTTGAAGTGATTCGATTGTCGTCAAATTTCAAAAGTTTCTTTGATGGTGTCATTACGAGCAAATCCAAGTCAGCGAAAACTGGAAGTTCTGATTCAGAAGAAACAGGTGGATCATCCCAAGATAGAGTTATACAGAGGGGTAATTTATTTGACCTACGAATGGTGAATTTTGATGAAAGAATCATGTTTTCTGATATAGAAATTGATTCAGCAATTAATAATCGAAAATTACTCTCTGGAAATGCTAAAACTTTATCAAGATAAATGACACCATAGCCACCACGTAGTGTTGGATCTTTATCTCGGGGTCCAGCACAGTTAATTAGCATAGCTTTCATTAAAGATGCACTTGGTGTTAAAAAGTAAGGAAAGAAGCCATCACGAAAATATTGGAGAATCATGGCAGCAGCAGCAGAAACAACAGGAACTGCCATTGAGGTGCCAGACTTTGTTAACAATGAAGATGCATCACAATTTCTAACATTTCCTGATGACGAATATGCTGATGTGATATCACTACCAGGCGCCATTAAATCTGGTTTCATTAAGCCCATATCGCTTGGACCACCACTGTTAAATTTGGATATCGTGTAATCTGTATCTTGAGCATATCTAAGATCAATTGATGCAAAAGATCCTTCTTTTAAAATATTGGTAAGAAGATTAGAATTGTCTGTATAAAAAACTGTGATATTAACATTTTGTGAGCATTTGGGTATTTGTTTTTTTCCAATGTTAGAACTAAGTAGATAATTTGATATATTTATTTGTTCAGAGTCATCATCTGATACTAAATTTGGTTTTATATTGGATTTCTTTAACTTCGTGTTAGTTTTCTTTTGGCTTGAATTGTTCTCTGGCATTGAAATCAGTTTTGCATTTAAATCATTACTTGGTAAAGGCAAAATTAATGAGCTACAATTAGCTTGCTGAGCTATAATAGCAACATCACATGAAGAATTTGTTGAAAAACAAATCATATTCATATAATTTCTATTATTTTTGGTGAAAGATGAAGTAAGTTTCAAATTTCTGAAGTTTGGAATTGGGTCTGTTTTTAACAAGGTAAACAATGACTCTGACCATGGAGCAGGAATTATTTTGTATTCATTGTGTTTGTATACTAATACATAACTATCATCTGGATCTTTTTCGAGATTGGCTAGTTTTGAATTTGATGTTCCTCCTATCGCAAGACAATTTTTTGAATTAGCAGGCGTATACATATCATTCATTCTCCTTGTATTCCCAGCTCCAAAAAGAAGCAATACATCTGGGTTTTCGTAAGCAATTGTGTCAAACATGTGACGAAAACCAACTTTGTTGGGAGGGAATCCCCAACTGTTTGACATGATTTTTGAATGAAACTGTCTCGCTTTTAGCAAAATCTTTTTGTAATCAATATTTGAAATTAAAGAAGTAGGATCACTTGCTAGACCACCATCAACCATATATAGTTTACTATTTGGAGCATGCCCGTTATACATAGATGCGCTGCATCGGCATCCATTATTGAAACCAAATTCGCTATAACAGTCAGGACCTTTCTTCGTGAATCTGACACCTCGTTTATTATCATCATCAAAATAATTATTTGAAAATAGTACGCTTCCATTTTGCGTATTGCTATTATTAGCAAAAGCAGCGTTAGATTGATTACCGATTTTTGCTCTTTTTGGTCCTTCTGTTGAACCTGTTCTCGTTTTACAATTGCATAAAGCATTTCCGGTAAGAATTCCAGCAACATGCGTTCCATGTCCTCCGTTCGAGTCTGTTGTATCAGCAAGAGCTTCATATCGGACAATCTTTCTATGATCTAAATCATCAGTATTAAATGGAACATCTCTTTCATCATCACGAAAATAGCAGAGTCTTGTATCAATTCCACTGTCAAGCATTGTTATTATCACGTTATCACCTCTGATTCCATGCTCGTGTATTGGTCTGTTAGTTACAAGTGAATAACCATTATAGACAAGAAATTGCGTTTCTGTCTGAGCAAGTCCAGTTGCCCAACGATTTAATAAATCAGGACCTTTTTCAAAAGGTTCAACTGACAAAATTGAAGGATCGGTGAGATCTGGAAGGTCATGTGAAACATAATAATCCGTATAATATTCTGTCATGTTGGTATGATTGAAATAATCATGATGAGCATGAATTAAATATGACTCTATGTTAACATCCTCTGAAGAGAGAAGTTGGGGCGAAACTAACTTATCTGAGGCTATTGATGGGGTCATATAATAATCAGGCGATAACTTTGAATATTGATCTTTGTTTAAAAACAAGCATATCCATTTAGGATTCAAAATTGATGATGTAGAAATTTCTTGATCAAGTATTTGCTCTATGGCATTAATCTGATTTGTGTTTTCAATATTAATATAAAACCATCCGTAATCGAGTGATTCTTCTAAAACAGAAGGAGCTTTCGAATTCAATGTTCTGCCATTACGTAATGTAATTTCATTAATATCTCGATAAATAACATTTGTATTGATAAGAAATATAAGGAACATCAATAGATTTTAAAATTCTTTCAAATTTTTTTTGTTCTAAATTGTTAAGGGGGACGGACCAAATAAAAAAAAATCAATTTCTTTAATTTATTTTATATTTTTTACTTAAGTAATATACTAATAATTAATAATTACTAATATTTTCAAATTTTTTTTATAAAAAATTTTTGTTTTTTTACGAAATTATATATTCAATCATTTGCAAAACATTTCCTTATTTTTTAATTTTGTCGCATTCATCAGTTTACCTTTCATTTGTAAATTATGAAGTGCTCAGTAGTCATGCCAAATTCTATTTTTTTATACATAAAAATGTTTGAAATACTTTTTTTTTAATTGAAAGGAGATTAATTATATTATATTTCAATAAATATTAAACTAAATTTTGATCGAATACATAACTTTATATTCCTAGGTTCACTGATGATAAGTTTTTAATTTGGCTGTAAAATCTTTAAAATTGAATGATTACATACATTTTGAAAAATCATGAATTACAGAGAGATTTTACCAAAATTTAAAAATGTATGTAGTCTTTCAATTTTAAAGATTTTACAACCAAACTAAGTTATAATATTTTTTATTAATAGGAATAAAAAATTATGTATTCGTTAAGGATTTGAATCACTACATCTGGTAAAATGGAGATATGAAAATTTTTGTTCAACTTTTTTGCACTTTTTTTAACTTAATTTTTTTTTTTAGAAAAATCTACAATTTAAATTTATAATCAAAAAGAAAATGTCCATTATAAATATTATAAAATACTATTTTAAATATTTAATCATTAATTATGATATAATAATATGTGTACGTTTTTTTCTTCAGAGTCCCATTTTTTTGAAAGGTTTATAATTAAAAAAAAAACGTATTAATATATAAAAAGTTGGTTTATTTTGTTAACCATATATTTTTTAACGTTTATTTCATTTTTTCATTTTTCATGGCGCCAAAAAGGAAAATCCAAATAAAAAACCAAAAAGCAATAAATATTAGATGGAATAAAAAGGATGATGATAAAGAAGAGATTCAGGAAGATGTTCCTTATAAAAAAGTTCAACCAGATATGGCTGTCATCAGTACTTTAGTACAAGGCTCTGGTTTTCAAAGAGCTCGCATCGGCGCTGCTATCCAAGGAAACTGTTTTCCTAGCAAATCTACCTTTTATAGGCACCAACAAAAGTTGATACCGAAAATAAAAGAATGTACTTCTGAACATTTTGAGAGGTTTGCTAAGGAAACATTTGAACAGAATGATGCCAATATTTCAATAGATGGGAGATATGACTCCTGTCGTGATGCAATGTATTGCACAACAGCAACAATGGATTGCAGGAGAAACAAAGTTGTTGACATGCAAACAACAAACAAAAAAGATGTCAACGTTGCGTCCAATATGCTAGAATCTGCTGCAGCTAGACTAAGTTTTGACCAAATTATTGGAAAATGGGGACCTGATTGTTGCAACTCGATAACTTCTGATAATGATAATAAAACGCCAAATCAAGCGAAAAAAGCAGGTCTGGATTTTAGTCGAACCTTCGATCCTAGGCATGGATTTCAATGCATGTCTAGAAATTTTGCAAAGCTAGCTGACAAATTGGAGTATGATTATTTATTTTCTGATGAAATAGAAACTAAGAGAGTGAAAATTGTTTCGTGGGGAGTATATTTAGTTACAAATATTGAAGATGTCGAATTGAGAGGACTTATGTGGACGAACTCTCCATTTCATATGATAGGTAACCACGATAATTGTTCGCATGGTCCATTACCACCATCACATTCTGATTGGGAACTAGGGAAAAACGATGAAACTGCTTTTAAAAAAATGCAAAACTTTTTCAATAAAACCGAAAATTTTATTAAAAATTGCGACTTTCGAAACAATACTCAATGCAACGAGAGTCTCAATAACCTCATATCGATGCTGGCCCCAAAGAGACTTTATTTCGCGCGATCATATGAAGTTAGAACCCTTTTGGCAGGATGCCTATATAACGATCCTCATTTTTTTTCAAGTTTGTTGACTGACCTAGATCTTATAAAGTTTGTACCAAAACAATCATTAGCTGATATATTGTCATTCGAAAATGATAGAGAACAAGAAATATTCCGAAAAAGAACACCTCAATATCGAGAAAAAAAAAAGCATTACAGAAAAAAGAAATACTCTAAAAAAGATCCACCTGGCGATTACAACGAAGACAAAAAAGATTTTTCATTTGAATAATAATATTATCTTAATCTCAAAAACTTAATTAGTATCTCTACCTTCAGACTTTACACCTTTAAATAAAAGGTATTTTGGTTTTATATAATCTTTCTTTTATATTTTTCTTTTTTTATTCTAATATTTTTTACATATAAGATTAAAAAAAATTCATTTTTTCATTATATTTTAATATTACAAGAAATACAAAAGATTTTATTTAACAAATTTGTTTGGTAAGCCATAAAAATTATGAAATGACTAGAAATTATCATTGCATTAATTTTCAGTAATAAACGATCAAAGATGCCATATTTTCAATAAAAAACAAGACAACTAAAAATAATTTTCAATAACAAACGATCAAAGATGCCATATTTTCAATAAAAAACAAGACAACTAAAAATAATTTTAAGTAAAACCGATCAAAGATGCCAGTTCTTTTTTCATTATCTCATAACAGCAAAAAAATGAAAAAAAAAAGTTCAACAAATCAGCATTTTCAGAAAAAATGATCAAATATATATATATTTTTGTGTTTCATATAAGTTTTTTGATAATAAAAAATTAGAGTAATCTTTATACCATGATGGTATATAAAATATTTAATAATTTTTAATATTATTATTTGATAGAATTTCATATTTTTCAAATAGTTTTTTTTAAAAAAATTAAATTTCGACTTTAGAAAATTAATTACTAAATGCTAATTGATATAAAATTACGTAATGAGATAGAAATATCTTCTTCAAAAAAGAAATGATATAAAAAATATTTATCGATTTACTTTTTAAATGTAAGCAAATAATTAGTACTGATTGTAATTGTTTCACTAATAGTTGAAAGCAAGTGTTGAATAAGATCTATCAGTTTTTTGAATCAATTTAGCTTTTAGGTTTCAATGTAATATTTCGTTATAATGAGGCTAATATAGTTATCAAATGTATTCGGTTTCTGGTTAACTAAGGGATATGAAAAAATTTGAATACTTTTCAGAATATACATAAAATTGAAATATCTTAATAAAAAAATCATTTTTAATAATATTAATTATTAAATATAAATATATTGTTTAAATGAATAACCAAAAAGTAAAATTTAAGATTAAATAATGAAATTAAATATTATCATATTTATTAGTTAGAGCTGCTTTAAAATAATATTAAAAGTCAGCATTTCATGTTCTATTCACGATTATAACAACAATCTCAAAATCTTACATTTTAATTTTGTTTATATAGTGAGCTTTAAACATGTGAGACTCCCCCCTTAATATGAATTTATCAAAATAAGTTATCAAAAAATTTAATAACTTTTCATAAAATTATATCGTGTGAAAATTAGAGATTCAGATATTTTTACTTTTTTTAAAAAAACAGTCTAAAGTCGAAATGGAAATGGTTTGAACTTACCCAACTTTTTCATAGCAATATTTTATTCATTTATTTATCTCATTCAAAATAGTGGATATTGAAATAAAAAATAAATAAATGAAATTATTATTGCATTTATTAATATATTCTATAATATATCCTAAAATTTAATGACGACAATTGAAAATAAGATTAAAATTGATATTAGGTTGAATATTTTCTGAAAGGTTCCGTTTAAAATTTTTTACATAATACAAAAATTCTATAGTTTTATCAATGACATAGCACCTTTTTGAAAAACACTCATCAATTTTTAAAATGAGCAAAAGAAAACCATTTGAGCCAGTTCAGGTCCTGCAAAATGAAAATATTCAGATTACAAATGAGCCTATCAAACATAGATCAAGAGCAAAGTCGAGTGGATCACAAATGTCAATAAGAAACGCTATTGAGCCAGAGGTGTACCTGAATGATAACGAATATACTGAATACTGGAACCAATATGAAATGACAGAAAATCTTCAAAAAGCACTAAATGAAACAAACGAAATGAATATGAAAATTGAACAAGAAATTTCAAGGCTATCAAATGTTGAAAATGAATTAAAAGATCAAATACAATTAAATCAGCAACTGTACGACTTATACATGAAGTATCGGAATGAAGAATCCTAACCAATCTTTTTGCTTCATTTTATTATATATATTATTTTGTTTAAAAATAAAATTTTTTCGCATGTTTGTAATAAATTTCACTTTTATAATCAAAAGCGTAACTTTTTTCCATATTACTTTTCATATTCAATTTATCAATAACGAAGATAATGTGACCACAACATAGTTTTCATTACCATTTAAAATGTTAAATTACACTTTGTGCATATTCTATTCTTAATATCGTTTCGAGCACTTTATGAATTTGTCTTTCATAGATCACAAACGATGCGAAAAAACTGAGAATTTTTATATTTGATCAAATTTATTATCAAATATCATATAATTTTAATTTCTAAGCATACCAGCGAAGTCAGAAAGTTTACTACTCTTTTCTTGTTTAAGGATTTTTTTATTCATGAAAATATACAAAAAAAAAAAAAAAAAAAAAAAAAAAGAAGAGAAAAGAAAAAGTAAAAGTAAAAGAAAAATATGCATATAATATTAATATAACACAATTGTTTCTCAAAAAAAAAAAATAATATATTATAACTTCATTCATTGTTATCACTGCTTGTACTACTCATCGTAAGATTACTAAGATTGCTTGAAATTTCACCATGTTTGAGAGAGTGACTCAACGAATTATGCTGTGATTGAGGGTTAACATTTAATGCAGGTGGAGGAGGAGGAGAGAAAGAGAAGTCATTAATTTCTGATGGTGATGGTACAGCTACAGAGTTAGATACTTTTGGTATAGAATCTTGTAGAGGTTGCGTTGGAATTTGGAGTGATTGAAGTAATTGTGGTTGTTGCTGTGTTTGAGGCTGTTGAGATGTAATAGGTGTTGATGAGTTAACAGCAGCGGAAGTTTGAGGACTAGATGGGGGAGGCGGAGGAAGTGGTCGAAGATTTGCTAATGGGTGCGGCGCTTGAGACTGAGGCTGTTGCGGAATTGATGGTAAGTTTGGAATATTTGGTTGAATAGGCAATTGAGGGGCTCCTGGAATTGGCATAAATGGATAACTTGATGGAAGGTTTGGAACATTCAGCATACCAGGTGGAACTTGAGGAATTGTTGGAACATTCGGTATACCGGTTCCAGGAACGTTCGGCACTGCTGGAACATTTGGGACACCTGAAATAGGAGGAATACCTGGAACAACAGGCATTCCAGGAACACCAGACATTCCAGGAACGGCGGGTACTCCTTGTGGAGGTGCAACACCAGGTTGTAATCTGTAATTTGCATAATTCATCCAATAATATAGCATTGGGTTGTAGCCAGGAGGAGGCTGATTTGGATTAATCTGTTGAGGGTTAGAGTTGTCATTATGCTTTTTTTTGTTACGAGAAGGCCCAGGACTATCATAATCATAATCGTCGTCATCATTTCCACGACGATTTCGACCTTTGTCTCTTCTATCTCTATCTCTATCTCTATCTCTATCTCTTCCTCTATCTCTATCTCTGTCTCTATCTCTATCTCTGTCTCTATCTCTATCCTTATCACGATCTCTTCCTCTACCACGTTTTCTATTTCTACTTTTTCGATCTCTATCTTTTGGGTCTGAATCTCTGCTATCATATTCAGAATCTGAAACATATTCAAAAGATACTTCTTGGTTTGGATCATCTTTCGCTTTTCTATGCTTTGCCCAACGAGCAACAACAGTCAGACCATGAATAACTTTTTGATGGAGTTCTTTAATCGAATCTTCACATTCTTCAGTTGTTTTAAATGTAATAAAACCAAAACCTTTAAATTTTCCTTTACTCATTGGGAAATAATAACGAATAATATCATCTTTGTGTGTGAAAAGATTCAATATTTCTTCTTCTGATAAATCATATGGAATATTTCCAACAAAAATAGTGTTATAGGGCTGGATTCTAATACGACTCATAATTTTTTTTTTCTTTAACTAAAAATTTAAAGCCTAGTTTATCAGTCTTGTCAGAAAAACCTATCGTTGTGATTTAATTTTTTTTTTTTTTTTGAAAAATTGAATTAATTAGCACAATTCACTCTATATTCTTTATTATTTCATTAAAATCAATGTTTCTATCCTAGTAAATCTTGGAATAAATTTTTGGCGGGAATAATAAAGGAAAAAGGTGAATTGAATAAACGGTTTCTAAAAATTTGAATCATTAACTCTGAATGTCTTATTGCTGTGTTAGCTACGATGCAGCTCCTAACAAATTCTTCGAAATCCAAAAGGAAGATCCTAAATATCTCACAACAGCCGATATTCTAAAAAAAATAAACTCTGATAATAATAATAATAATAATGGTGAAGCTGAAAAAGACATTTCATCGTTTCTTTGGTACAGAACATCCCGATGCGCTACTGTTTTGAAAGATGACGATTATCCTTTATTAAATTACCCATCACTCGTTCTGTCAAACAAGCCAGATTTTTATGAAACATTACCACAATCACTTCAAGTTTATACATCGCTGCCATCAACTGAAATACAAAATAACTATCCGGGATATTCCATATTCTATATTGGTATTAAACATACAACAGAACATAATATTCCAAACATTTTTCTACCTGTTGCAGGCAAAAAAATGTCAAGGAGCTCTCTTGAATTAAATGATATTATTAACGAATCTTTCGCAATTCTTGGAACAGTTGATACAAAAGCTATATACGATGGAAATGGAAATAAATATACTAATTTAGATTCTATTCATAAAGTTTTTGATGAACTTCAGAGACTCGATAAGAATCAGAATGATATTCAGAATAACAAGAAAAAGAAAAATAATGAACTTGAAGAAGCAACAAAATTAAATGTAATGGCTGAAGTTGAATTTTCTGAAATCGCACAACAAAAATTATCTCAGAGATCCGCATTATCTGAAGAGATTGTAAATACTGAGTTAGAATATCTAGATGATCTTAATAAACTTGATCAATTTTGGCAACCTAAGCTTAAAGAAGAATCATTGTTAACAGAAGAAGAACTTACTTACATTTTCAAAGACATTAAAACTATTTCTACAACTCATCAAAAATTACTTCAAGCTCTTGAAAAAGCCAAAAATGGGTATGCCTCTGAATTTGGTCGTTTATTCCTAACATTTGCACCGTTTCTAAGAGTATCATCTGATTATATTTCAAAGTATACTCTTATTAATGAAATGATAAAAAAAAAGGAAAAAGAATCCGAAAAATTTACTGAAAAAATCGATGAATTTACAAAAGAAGGAAAATTAAATAAAGATTTGACTGGTTATTTAATTGCTCCCGTCAAAAGATTCCCTTACTATGTCAATTTCCTTAAAAATTTGATTAAAATCACACCTAAAAATCATCCAGATGCTTTGTTTCTTCCTATTGCCAAGAAAGAACTTTCTGATCTTGTTACACAATTGGAAGAAAAACAGGACAGCACAACTAAAAGTGCAATACTAATGAATATTCAAATTTCAAATGGTGATGGATTTGATTATGTTACTCCCCAAAGAAAATTAATTCAATCATTCCCTGTTTCTTACATTCATAATCAATCATTATCTACAAATTCAAATAAACAAAACAAAGAACCACAAGAAAAATCTGGAATCTTCCATATTTGCAACGATTATACCTTCCTTGTTGACAAAGAGACATCAAAATGCGTTTACAAATGCCCATTGCTTACATTCCATTATTTATTATCATCAAATCCAAACACAATAACTCTTTCAACCATAAAGGATGATCATTCAAATAATGGCAATCAATGTATAACTAAATCAAATGACGTTCAATTCCAAAATGATTCTGATCAAAATAACTTCTTTTCACTCATTGATCCTCAAGCAGAACAAAAAGCAGAAAACATTGCACCACAAAGTCATTCATTATTATGGAAAGCCAAAAAGACTAATACCCAACTCAATCCAGTTTCATATCATAAATCAATTTTTAATGGCTCAGAACATGTCTTCTTTGGTGGATGTGCTGCTCCCAATAATGATCAGTATTATTCAAACTTGGTTTTACTCAATGGCGATGATGTAACTGAAAAAGAAAGTGGAATAAATGGAAGAAGGTTTCATTCATTTACGAATGTTAATAATAAATTATTCGTGATTGGAGGCCAAACAGCTTCAGAAAACAATTCAGACAACATTTTAGTATATGATGGTGAACATCAAGGATGGACTGCAATTAGTTGCCCCGAAATCAGTCATCTTATTGGCCACACTGCTGTACCACTTGGCAAAGATGAAATAATCATTTATGGTGGAATTCCATCACATGACGAAATATTTTCGCTTAATACAACAACGTATGAAATAAACCAATTACCGATCAAACCAGATCAAAATAAAGATCAACACCAACTTCCAGATAATAGATATTGCCATTCAGCTGTTATATATAAAAATAAAATGATTATTTATGGCGGTGTATCAACAGAAACCAATGAAATCCTTAGTGATATGTGGACATATGACCTTGATCAACATAATTGGGAATTAATTAAATGGAATTGGCTTGAACGCTCTTCACACTCAGCTCTTCTAATTGGCAATGAAATGGTTGTTATTGGAGGTGAAGGATCCAACCAATCACTTTCTGTAAATTTGGATGATAAAGATTACAATGTTAAATTTATCGAAGAATATGGAAATGTACCACCAGCACTTATTGGATCAGCTGCTTCTTATGATCCATCAAATAAAAACATTGCTGTGTATGGCGGATGTGAATCAAGTGGTGGACCGTCAATGCCTGCTCTATACGAACTTCAAATGGACCAAAAATGGAAAGATTCAATCAACAATGACCAAGAAATTGTTGAAAGAGACATAGTAACTGATTTGAATCCCAACTTTATAGAAGTTGATGAAAATGGAAATGTTAATGTCGTTCCAAGCCCCGAAGAGGCAGGCAATGAAGCCAACGCAAATGAAGAAGAAGAAATTGAAGTTGAAATAGAAGTAGAGATGGAAGAAGAAGATAAGGGAGAAGAAAATCAACATGAAGAAGAAGGTAATGAACTTAATAACGGAAATGAAGAAGAAACAGTTGGAAATGAAAATGATAGCCTTAATCGAGATTTGAACCAAGATGAAAATAATAATGATGCTGAAAATCCAGAAGAAGAAGAAAACTATATTAATGCTGAAAATCCTGAAGAGGAAGACACAAATAATAATAATGTTGAAAATCCCGAAGAAGAAGACACAATTAATAATAATGCTGAAAATCCTGAAGAAGAAGACATAAACAATAATACTGAAAATGCCAGAAATCCAGAAGAAGAAGAAGAAAGCATTGAAAATATCAAAAATCCTGAAGAAGAAGAAAATAACGATGCTGAAGGAAATGGAGAAGAAGAAACAAATGAAAATATCAATGATACCGACAATATTGATGAAAATGAAAACTTAAATGATATTGAAGATTTCAATTATTCAGACAAGCTTGATGATGTTGAAGGAGGTGATAATCAGAATGGCCCTGTAGATCCAAACGATATTGACTTAGACCAAATTATTGTCGATATCAATAATGACGCGAAGAATGATGAAAAACTTGATGAAGAACTACGTGATTTTAGCAATAATTATGAACCCGACCAAGATGGCAACCAAGAACAAAAGAACGAGGAAGAAGATAATGAAGATAAATTATTAACAGAACCAGGCGAAGAAGAAGAAGAAAATAATGATTTGCTTGATGAGAACCAAGAAGAAGAAGACAATTTACAATCAAATCCACAAAAGAATCCATGGGTATTAGAAAGTAGTGATATTAAAGATGATCTCACTGAAAGTGATCAAAATAACTTTGAACCAAGCGAGGGCGATAAAAAAGAGGAAGAGGAAGAAGAAGGTAACTTGTTCGAACCAAGTGAAGACAACAATGAAGAAGAAACAGAAAATGAAGAAAACAATTTCGAACCAAGTGAAGAAACCAATGAAAACGAAAATGAAGAAGAAGAAGAAGAAAATGAAAGCAATGTTTTAAGTGAATCTGAAAGTGCGACTGAAAATATTGATGATGATGAAATAAACGATTTCATTAATGATGTTGAAGAGGCAGATAAAAAGCTCGATGAAGCATATAAAATACAAGATCAACACAAGAATGATACCGCTAACTCAGAAGATGAAGATGAAACAGATAAACTTTCTGAAGAACAAGGCAAATCCGATAATACTACAGATGAAAAACTTTCAACCAATTCAGCTGAAGAAGAAGATCTTGATGAAGATAAAGAAAATAATGAAAGCCAAGATAATTCTGAAAGTAGCCCATTAAAGATTGAAGAGTCAAACGATTTCGAGTTAAGTGATAACAACCATAATCAAAAGTCTAGCAGTAGTCATCGCCATCATCATTCATCGTCATCATCTCCATCAAGAGGCCATCATCATCATTACAATCATCATAGTAGCAGCTCTCACTCACGTTCACATCATCATTCAAGCTCTCATCATCACTCAAGTAGAAGAGAAGAAGACAACAATTTCTTACAAAGTTATTCATCTACTAATGATAGTGATCTTGATGATTTCAATTCATCTGGCTCATCAGCTGGTGGAGTTAAATCACCCTCTCTTGGAGTAAAGAAGCCCAAAGTAAGCAAGGAAAAGAAGAAAGAATTACGTGAGAAATTGGGAAGTATGAACGACACAGACAGTGATATGTCTAGCAGCTTTGCCAGCTCAAGTCCTCGTCGTAGTCATCATGGCGGAAGAAATTATAATAATTCAGACAGCTTTTCAATTGGAAATGATAGTAGTGATGATGGAATGTCACCATTGACCCAAAACTTACAAGATAAGAAGAAACATCAATTTACTACTTTCCATTTGCAGAAAAATAGTAATTGTAGTTATCTTCCAAATAATCAGGAAAATAATGGAGGAGGCTACCAAGGATATGGATCAAGTTCTAATTCTTATCGTTCACCATCAAGACAAAGACCTTCTAATAACGATTCTTCATCATATTTCTCACCTTCTCGACAAAAGAGTTTCAATGATTCATCATTTTCTTCTCTTTCTCCATCTAAAAGACAAAGAGGCTCAAATGATTCTACTTATTCTTACATCTCTTCTAAACCACGACCATCTAATGACTCTTCTTTCTCATACTACGGATCTCCTTCCAAAGGAAGAACTTCAAACGATTCTACTTATTCATATTACGGCTCACCTTCTAAACAGAGAGATACAAATACTGCTCCTTCCTTTAAATCAATTTCAAGAAGACGAAACTTTGGCTTTGACTTTGATAATAATAATGATGATAGCACTAGTAATTTTGCAGGTGGCTATGAAGGCTTTGAATCACCATCAAGAAGATACCAAAATTATTCTTCTTCGTCATCTACCAAATCTTCATCAAGTAGTAGAAGTAAAAATGGAGGATTCTTCTTCCCATCTGACTTTATGAATACTTCTCCCTATTCAAGAAAGAACCGCTCAAAGGATCCACTATACTCTGAAACGCCAACTACAGGCTTTGTAAGAAGAGGTGGCAATGATGACTTTTAGATGGTAATTAAAAAAAAAAAAAAGTTTTGTTTTATATCGAAGGGGATAAAACGATTGTCGTATTTTTGAATAAAAAAAGAAAAGAAAAAATTATTTTATTAACAATTTTTTTTTACAAAATAGAGTTTTTATAAAACACGTTTTTTTATAGAAAAAGTTATATAGTTAACATTAAAATACAGAAACATCATAACCATTAAATAAATAATATAGAAGTATGAAATGCTTTTTTAAAAATGGATAAATTTATATAACGTACAAAAAAATAAATAAAGAAGTAACTTAATCATATTCGGTGTTGCATCTATGAATAGGATCATTCCAACAAGTTTTACAAATAATTTGATTACAGTCTGGACATAATTTCCCAATATTTACTTCACATAAAGAGCATAAGCCATATTGATGCTGCCTACTTTCGATCTTATCTAGTCTTTTTTTCATATCATTAATTTTATCAGTAATCTGTTTAAGATAATTTTTTTCTTCTTTAGTGAATGTATCTATATATCGGCCCTCCAAAATTTCTCGTGTTTCAATTTCACCTGATTCAAAATTTGATACAATTTTATTCAATTTTAATTCTTTTGCTAAATCATAAGGTGATCTTTCTTTATTATCAGTAATAGTGGTATCACAATCTGCGCAATTGAGCAAAATCTGGCACATATCCCAATCACCATTTCTTACAGCAACATGCAGAGGAGTTAAACCAGTGGCAGCGCGTATTGATGTTTTTATTGTATTCTTAAAGCTGATTTTTATTGGTGATGGAATTGTGACATGAAAAGTTGACTGCGTGAGCATCAACACAGTTTCATGAAGTCCATATGAAGCCGCTATGTACAGAGGCGTCGTTATATCTCTAGTATTTTGATCAACGTCAGATAGTATGGGGATATTAATATTTTGTTGAATAAATCGTATTGATAATAAAATCTTTAGGCATGAAGTATCTTTTGTTGCACATGCAAAATGAAGTGGTGTCCATCCATCAATATTTGAAGTTAAGTCTGGATTAAATTTGGTTAAAAAAAACATTAAAATATCTGGTTGCTCACACAATATTGAATATATCACAACAGTTGGCCCATGAACCTTTTCAATTAATCTAACTTTGGAAATTGAAGGGAAAACATTAGTTTCAACAGATTGTGAAAGATGGGTATCTATTCCATCAGCATTAAATGGAAAGGATTCAATTTTTTTAATGTCTCCACGACGAATGGCATCTAAAATTTCAATTTCGACTTCTTTCTGTCTCTGTAAATTTTGCTGATATTCGAGTTTTGCTTTTTCCTTGTCTTTTGAACTCATTTAATAATAATTATAACAAAAGTATGTCAAGTTTGTAGACAAATATTATAATAAATTAGTAAATTTTGTATGCAACGATCATTTTAAAGTCAAAAAAATAAAACACATTTTTCGCCCAAAATACTGTTTGTTTTTTAAAATTATACTAGCATAATATGCCTAAAAATGATATAATAAATTTAAAAGAGTAATATAGAATAACTGGAAGAAACTAGCTTGAACATGAAAAAAAAAAAAAAAAAAATTCACAACCCTATTAACAGCTTTCATCATCTACCATTTATAGCATTGAGATCAGCATGATTTATATATAAAAACATATAAGCATTTTGATTATACATTAGGAGAAAAAAAATCAAATTTTTAATTTCATATCACTTTTAAGAAATACATTGATTTTGCGGATCGTTTTTAATTCAAAATAAAAAATTTTGAATCAGACGTGAATCAAGTTAAACGATACTGATCGGATTATTATTCAAAATCCAAAATGACAAATTGGGTAAGCTATTACTTTTTTGGACCTCGTCCTTTTACAGAAATCGATAATCTCAACACACTCGAAATCACCGCTGCTTCAGAATGTCATAACAAAGTTCTTTTTGGAACTGCTCAAGGAGAATTATGGCTTGCAATGAGCCCAGGATCATCAGCGCAAAAAACCGATTTAAAATTTCCAAGCCCAATCCTTCATATCATTGCTGCAGAATATTCACAGCGTGCTATGATCGTCTTCAAGGATGAAAATAATTTTGTATTTCAAATTTACAATATGTCCGACTTTTCAGCACTTTATGAAATAGTCGTTGAAAACAAAGCAGGAGCCTCCGATATCAGCTTTCTTTCTTGCTCAGGAAAACTTTCTCGATTTGCATTTACGATTGATCGCAAAACAATCTTACAGTATTCATTACCGTCATCTGATAGGGCAATTGAAAGAATACAAAGACTTAATATTCAACCAGAAACCAAACAAATCAAAGAAGGAACAATTACTGGAATGTTTCTTACGAACGATGAAAAATTAAATCGATACTTATACGTACTTTTGAATAATTCAATTCAATGCTATGATATAACGTCAAAAGGCGGACTCAAGTTGTCATGGACAGTCCCAGAACCTTACAGTCCAACAGAAGGTGAAGAACTTTTCTGTGTCGGACCAAAAGGAAGACTTTATGTTTGCCGTGGAAAAACAGTTACTGTCTACATTAATGAAGATAAAGAAAATAATATTGGACCTCATAAGAGAAAAGAAATAATATTAGATGCACATCCACAGAAGATGATTTGGTTCAGACAATATCTTGTTTGTATATACCCTGAAGAAATGAATAAAATGAAAATATATGAACCATCATCTCATTGCATCTTTGGTGCCCTTCCATATGGAGATCAAGTCAAATTCTTCCTTAATGAATGGAGCGGACTTACTCTCATTCAGAATGATGGAGAAGTTATTGTTCTTGAAGAACCTTCAACCGAGCAGAAAATTCAAAAGTTATGCACAAGATTTAATCAATTTGAAATTGCATTAAAAATTGCCGAAAAACAAAATCTTTCTCCGGCAGTCATTGCTTCAATTCATAAAACTAAAGGTGACAAATCTTATACACGTAAAAACTTCGATGATGCAATTGATGAATATATTATGACAATTGGATCATTAGAGCCATCATATGTTATCAAAAAATTCCTTGATCCTCAGCATGCTAACCAATTGATCCGTTATCTCGAAGAACTGCAAACAGCTGATATGTCTGAAACCTCTACTTCATCTTATACTGCAAAAAGACTTCATTCAACTTTACTTTTCAACTGTTATGCTAAACTTCGTAAAAACGATATTTTAGCTGAAAAAGTTCAATTAGCAGTTGATTATGCAGCTGGAAATGAAGAACCACCCTATGACATTGATTCTGCAATCGAAGTGCTTACTCACTCCGGCTATACAAGCTTAGCTCAACAACTTGCTGATGCTTACAATAAGCATGACACATGCATGAAAATTTTATATGATTCAGGTGACTATATGTGCCTTTTTGAGCACTTTAGCGAATTAACTGGTAGAAAAGCAGAGGATACTATTACTAAATACGGCTCTTGGGTTTTAAGCCGAATGAAAGACGACAATTTACGCCATAAGTTCATTCATCTAGCAATTGACCTTTGTATCGAAGGATCAATCGAAGAGATCAATGGCCAAAGTATTACTGTATACTGCAACCCAGAAAGTTTCAAAACCGTTTTTTCACTTGATCAGCACGTTTATCATCACTTCTTATCAGCATTATGTGAAAAAGATCCATCAAAACTTTCTCAAACATTATGGAATGATTATCTTCAAACAACACTATCGCTTGACATCAAGAATCTCAGTGAAGTTGTTGATCATCCTAATGCAAACTATTCAACAGAACAAGCTTTAATCATTTTGCAAGAGCCAGCCATTCAACTTAAAGCCCAAAAACGTAAGTATGATGAAGCTTTGAAAGCAAACAAAGACGATCCTATTCTTAAAACTGATATTAAAGAAATTACTACTCCGCTTGGATACATTAACAAAGCACTTATTTCGATATATGAAAAACGCCGTGTATGCACAGAAATTTTGAATTGCATTCCACCAGAACAAATTCCAAGTGCATGCGAAACTTATGGAAAGAACGATCCTCACTTCTGGCTCGAAGGCCTTAGAGAAGCAGAAAGAAGGAATAAAGGCATATTTATTAAAGATGTTGTTCGTAGGATTCATGAAAACGATTTATATCCCCTCAATTCTCTCTTAAAGCCAGTAAATGCTTTTAGTGAATTTACATTTGATATATTCCAAGAATTTATTCAGGAAGACTTTACGAAAATGCAAGAATTAATAGAATCCAAACAACAAGAGCTTGAATCTTTAGAAGATCAAATTCAAAAAGATAATGAAACAATTGAAAACTTGACAAATAACTACTATACTGTTAAGCCTGTTAATTGTGCATATTGTAAATTACCACTTGACAGACCTTCATATCATTTCCTCTGTGGCCACTCATTCCATAAGCACTGCTTGGATGGTGGAGCTGAAGTGTGCAGAGTATGTAAAGAGTCTCATATTGAAAATTCCAAAACAAAGATAAAGCAAATCGAGGAAGCCAAAAATGAAAAAGATATATTACAAAAACTTAAGAACAGTGCAAACCCACAAGAATCATTAAATATGTTATTAGAGAGTGGTTTCTTCGCACCAGAACTTGAGTTTGGAGGAGAAGAAGCGGTTCGTGAACTTGCTGCTAGATTGGAACCACCACCAAAACAGATTAAAGATGAATAAAAACAAATGATTGAATATTTATATTTTTTTTATATAAGAATTGAAAAAAAAATCTCCGGCGCGGGGAGTCGAACCCCGCTCCCATGGATGAGAACCATGTATCCTAACCGATGAACGACGCCGGAACTTATTTAAGGTTATATTTTAATATTAATAATTGTTTTAGTTTTAGCACAAATTCTATTTCAGCTTTGATGAGAAAGCCTGTGCAGCAAGGACAACCGATTTTGAATTTTTATATTGAATCAAAAATAATATTTGTGAAAAATGATTTTATGATAAATTTGTTTCCTTTTTATAAAAATTTCAAATTTCATTAAATTTAATATTATTTGTAAAATAAAATAGATTCATTTTAAACAACTGTATATATTCTATTTGAATAGGAATACCGAAATGATTTTCAGAAAGGTTAGATGACGGTTTTTTTATGACTTTTGAGGTTAGATGGCATTGAATTTCTAATTACATTTAAATACCTATTCAAAGTAAATTAAATGGATATCTTCATAAATTTTTATTGAAATTATAATTGCTTTTTTGAAATATACCTAAATAAATAAAGCGAAATTGGATTTTTTGTATTTTCTTTTTATTAGTAATATATCTGCAAATCAAAGATTAAAACAAAAATAAAAAACCCAAAAAATAATATATGCGATAGATTATTAATTATTTCAATTACACTGAAATAAATCAACTGTAAAAATAGCAATCTGAATTATCAATAAGTTCTTGATCTAAATCTGGCAGTTCTTGAGGAATTTGAAAAAAATTAACATCAATATGAACATTATTCATTCCAATTGTTTCACGCGAAATGCTTGTATTTTTTTCTGGATTAATTTGATAAGAATATTGGTGTGGATGTCTAGGATTTCTATATGATTCATTTTCTTGATGAATTTCTTCAAAAACTTCGTCTATATCTCCATCTGATAATAAGTAATCATTGTAAAACTTATCATCACAATAAAGTGTTTTATCATTGATACCAAAAACGCTGCTCTCTTCTTTTTTCTGATTTCTCCCATCATTATTCCTTAAATGTTTGGTCATATTTTTTTCACGATTTTCGGCATTATCAAATGATTTTTTACGAATTGTCCATTGTCTGAGCTCTATTAAAGCGGGTTTTAGCTCTAATAAAGGAATTTTGTTCATAAATGATTTAACTTGATCTAAATTGTTTTCAACTTTAACATAATGAAGGAGTATTAATGATCCATTGATCGAAGATTTACATTTTGCTAACAAAGTACAAAGCTGTTTAGAATTAACAGCAATTTGAACATCATCAAGCCAAAATATTCCACAAACAATGCATCTTTTCCAGTCATCTGCGTCTGAACGAATAGCATATTTATATATTGTATTTAATATTTGTTCAAATGTATGTGAACTATCATTTCTCCTATTTTTGCATGCCGAAGAGGAAAAGGTGCTTCTCATATATAAGTATTGGCCTTTATCTTCATCATTGAGGAAGTCAAAGAATTGTGGGAGAGCGCACATCTTTTTATCGTTCCTTAATAAATGTAAAATCAACCTCACCATTCATCATTTTTAATTTTCAGAGCATTCAAAAAGTTTATTTCTATAACGCAATTTTTCAACGTTTTTTATCTCAATATTTTCATTTTAGTCATATCTCCATTCAAAACAAATTAATTAAATTATTTAGTATATTATTATAAAAAATATAAAATAAAAAATATTATTAAATGATATTATAATTTATATTATTTTATGTAATGAAATAAAAAAATTTATAAATTGAATTAAATACTGTCTGGCTAAATTAACATTATAAAAAAATCAATGGCTGTTAGAAATTTCAATAAAAATCTCTTTACGAAATTCAATGCTAATATTCATATCTCCTTTAAAAAAATAAAACATATAATTTACTTTTCATAACTCTTTTCAAAATATAAAATAACGGGATATTTCTTATTCATTACAATATAGATAATAATTTTGAAATAAATAAAGACTATTTAATACCTTATTATTAAAATATGAAGAAAACTCAAAATAAATAAAATTTTCAAGATTAATTATTTCCATTTGAACAGCATTTCCAAGTCTTTTATAAAATTAAAAATTAAAACTACAAAATTGGATTTATGGCTTTTTTTATCAGTTCTTTAGACCATCATTATGAATTTTTTGATATGATTTTTTGAATGCATTTTTATTGAATTCAAATTGCACCACCATTCATTCAAATACTTGTTTTATTTTACACCATAATCTATTATTTACTATGACTAGGGCTTTATTTTTAATAAGTCCTTGCTAAAAATGTAAAAGAACTTTTCTATTTTACACAAAATAAAATTAAAACATGAATAATAGATTGTTTAGAAAAAGTTTGAATTTTCTCAAAAAATTGAGACATTCTTGTTATTTTTTTTTTAAGCAAACCCATTATTTCTGAGCAGACTTTTTTTTTTTGCACAATAGGTAGAAACTAATGATATTTTTATTTTGGAAATTTATAAATGATTATTACTTTTTGGAAAACATTCTTTAATTTCACAAAAATGTGGTTATATTTTTAACTTTATTCTCCTTCATCTTCAATATATGTCATATTCTTTAAAACTGTAGCCAGTTCAGTACAATTTTGTTCTTCATTCAATTCGATTTCTGAAAGCAAATCTTGAAATGATTCATCTTGAAGAAAGACTACTAATAAAGGATAATCAGATAAATCATGAAATCTATCTAAAATAAACTTAACTCCCATAAGAATATCATAAGTCATGCATTTTGTACCAAGATAATCAATAAAAATTCCAAGTAACCCTTCTTTGATCATCTTAAGTAAAGTTTCATTATTAATAAATTGTAAAATATATAAAAATAGAGAACAAACTGCCTTTTTCATATTAAAATCACTTTTGGGAAATTCTTCTATGTAAAATTCTGGCATGCAATATTTAAAAAATAATGCAATATACTCATAATTATATCTAAAAATTTTTTCAATGGTCATTATTGAATAAATTTTTGTTTCATTTGAAAGTTTCTCTCTATACTTTGGTAAAATGACAATATTATCAATATTAAACCAACTTTTTTCAACGATGAAAAATTGATTATTATGATTATTGACTATTGAACTGTTACTTTCATTAATTTGCCTTTCATCGTTATTTTCTTTAGTTTCATCTAACTTTCGTATATTAGAATTAATTGGAAAATGAAAAAGAGATATTATACGAAGTGCTGGAAAAACTATCTTGTCATCATCTTCTAAAATAGAGTCATTAATAAATTCATTTAATTTAAACTGAATGAATTCAGATAAACGAAATTTTTGCCTTAATTTAATAATAAGCTCAGACAAAGACCACAAGTTGTATCGGTATGCTGGTTTCAATCCGTTTTGGTAACATGACAAGCAAAAAGAAAAAAAAGAAATTGATTCTTTTAAATAGTTTTCGAGTAATTTAGAGTCTGTAATATCAAAAAAACTATAAAAGTACAAAGAAAAACTCAATGCGATATAAACATCTTTGAATGACATAGCCATATTAATTAAGAAATTAAGCGGTAAAATTGAATTAATTAAAGAAAACGTAGAATCTTTATGATCAATAAATAAATTTATTATTTGAATTAAATCAATAATGGCACTTATTTCATCATTATATGTATCTTCTTGCATTGGGAATATTTTTTCCCAATTACTTATTTGAAAACAAATAATATTGATATTATCGTTTGTTAAGAATTCGTCACAAATTTGTTTTGACCAATAAATATATTTAAGGCATGATATTGAACTAGAAATATGCTTGACATTATACTTATTATCTTTATTCATGAGTATTGAAAATAAGATATTCATTATGTTAAGATTTCGAAATATGATTGGCAATTCAACTAATTCTTGATCACTTAAAATATTTGATAACGACTCGAGTGATTCTTGAAGAGGATTTAATAAGTCTTTATGAAAAGAATCTGCAATTGCAGGGCAAACTTCTTCAATTATGAAGTAAACACTATTTTTGTACTTTTTATTTCCTTTGATTAGTGTTGCTCTCGGTAAATTTTGTTCAGATTCATTATCTTTGTAATTCATATAAAATCATTTCTAATAAGAAACGATCAATATCAATTTAAAAGATAATCTTCCTTATCATAAAGGATTGATTATAATATATCAATAAAAATAGCATATATATACAAAATTAATAATTATTTAAAAAAAATAGGAGATGAAGTCAATTGAAGTGAAAGTGATTGATCAATATATAAATATTTCAAATCATATTTATTATAAAACATAAAATTTAAAAATAGCGAGGAGTCTTTTTTTGGTATTCAATATATTCATCTCCAAAAATTGCTGGTAAAGACTCCTCTTCACATAATATTAAAAAATGCAAAGAAATAATTGATAAAAATGTAAAAAACAATTGAATATAAGTTGGAATTTGTAAAACATTTCCAATGTAAAATACATCAAAACCTAAAAATGCAGGATTCCTAGAAAAAGAATAAATACCATTTGTAATTAACTCTGTCTTCTGTTTTAAACTGATACCTTGGCGCCATGAATTTTGCATATCAATCATTGCTTTAATTAATAGAAAAATTCCAATTATTTCTAAAAGAATTCCAAAAACTTTGATGTACCATGGAAAGTTAAAGTGCTTTAAATGAATGAAAAATGAAGATGAAATAAATTGAACAACAGCCATACCATATGTCCCTATCGATACAAATATTTCCGTAATCATTATTTTTTTATTTTTCCCCTGCGATTTCACTAATAAATTAGCTTTGATCCCTTTTTTCATCATTAAAAATTGTTTGAACAATAATGAACAATAAAAGATTGAGCATAAGAGGAAACTGAGAATTTCCATTATAAAAAAGTGAAATAAAATTTCAAATCAATCAAATATTTTAAATGGTTTATACTCTGAAAAGGTTTCTATCGTACTATAGACTAAATTATTCGAGTTTTTAAATATTAATTATTGATAAAAAATTTAGACCTTGGGACGTTATATATAATACGGTAACTTCACACCATAAAAATAGCACACAGTCGGAAGGTCTAGTACAAATTTGTATAATTATACAAATAGACTTGTTATTCCCCGATTCTCGAGATCGATAATTGAATGACTTTTTGATATCGATACATGAATATGCACAGATTCTCGAGATCGATTTCAGAGATCGAGAATTTTGTTTCTCAGCTTTTGATATCAGAATTTTCAATTAAACTTTTTGATAAATATATGATCGTAATTCATTCTTAAATATTTCATAAAAAAGAATGTATTTTTTGATTTTAATCTTAAAATAAACAGCAATACATTATATTATTTGTTTTTAAATATTATGAAATCACAAATACCAATTAAAAAAAAAGATAAATCTGTTTGAGATCTCGAGATCTCGGTAATTGACATCAAGTTTACAATTATCTTTATATCACATTTCATATCGGATATCTTGATAATCGATAATCTCGATATCAGATTTTTAAACTGATAATCGAGTATCAGATGCAAAAAAGTGACGTTTTTGATATCGATTCTCAAAATAACAAGTCTAAATCTATAAAATAACTAAAAACGTGCCTTTTATTCTAACATAACAAGGTCAATCTAGCATAAATTGACCATACTTTGATCGTTTTTTACGAAAAAGAAAACCAAATATGATCAGAAATATTTTTATCAGAAATTTTTTTAATTTTCACTATTTTACTAATATCTCCAAATAAAAGAGTAAAACTAATAAAATATAACAAAACATATAATGTACAATAATAATATTTATATAATATATCATTAAATATTTAATAAAATAATTAAATTGTATGAAAAATAATACTAATTAAATTTAGTGCTATAGATCTATTGAAATGGTATGGATCAAATGAAAACAAGTTAGCGCTTTACAGTTTATATAAGTGAACTTCATCTTCCTTTTTTAATTATGAGTGATCTTCAAATTGTTCATGATCAAGACCAACATGTTCCTATTAACCAGGTGCAATTAAAATCTGTAATAGCATTCTAGAAATAGATGGAAGAGTAATTCAAGTTCATTTTGCAAATAGAAAAAAAAAAAAAAAAAAATTAATAAGAAACTTAAGAAAGGTTCATTTCAGATTTAAAGAAGATAGAAAAAAAATTAAAAAGAAGATATTTTAAATCCAATGATTTCAAAATTATTAAATTCCAGGATGATTCATTAAGCCCTGCCTCAACGAAATAAAAACAATAGGCAGAAGAATCGGGGTCTATTAAAATCGGCACGAAATATTTTACAACAAGAAACTTTTTGAAAGATCCGACCAGGTAAAAAAATTACCACTTTTTGAGAGAAAAAGTTCTATCGTTGAGATGAACTTTTTGAGAGATTGAAATAAAACGGTTATAAAGGTGAATTATCTATTATATGAAAAAAGGCGCCCTTTTGTTTTGAAATTGGTATCGCATCAGAGCAAATGTATTATTATATTGGTTCCGCTGCTGATTCCACCAGCAGATTGTTTGTGATCGACGCAAAATAAGGAACCATTTTTAATTATAAATTGCCAGATGCGATATTAAAATATCATTTACACGTAAACAGCAAGAAGGTAACCTCAATAAGGAAACTCAAAGCACGAACTAATAACAACACATTCCTCACTAAACGATCTCATAGTAATTGCTCAAAATCTCTGATTTTACACAAATGTTGTAAATATCATTTACACGTAAACAGCAAGAAGGTAACCTCAATAAGGAAACTCAAAGCACGAACTAATAACAACACATTCCTCACTAAACGATCTCATAGTAATTGCTCAAAATCTCTGACTTTACACAAATGTTGTAAATATCATTTACACGTAAACAGCAAGAAGGTAACCTCAATAAGGAAACTCAAAGCACGAACTAATAACAGCACATTCCTCACTAAACGATCTCATAGTAATTGCTCAAAATCTCTGATTTTACACAAATGTTGTAAATATCATTTACACGTAAACAGCAAGAAGGTAACCTCAATAAGGAAACTCAAAGCACGAACTAATAACAACACATTCCTCACTAAACGATCTCATAGTAATTGCTCAAAATCTCTGATTTTACACAAATGTTGTAAATATCATTTACACGTAAACAGCAAGAAGGTAACCTCAATAAGGAAACTCAAAGCACGAACTAATAACAACACATTCCTCACTAAACGATCTCATAGTAATTGCTCAAAATCTCTGACTTTACACAAATGTTGTAAATATCATTTACACGTAAACAGCAAGAAGGTAACCTCAATAAGGAAACTCAAAGCACGAACTAATAACAGCACATTCCTCACTAAACGATCTCATAGTAATTGCTCAAAATCTCTGATTTTACACAAATGTTGTAAATATCATTTACACGTAAACAGCAAGAAGGTAACCTCAATAAGAAAACTCAAAGCACGAACTAATAACAACACATTCCTCACTAAACGGTCTCATAGTAATTGCTCAAAATCTCTGACTTTACACAAATGTTGTAAATATCATTTACACGTAAACAGCAAGAAGGTAACCTCAATAAGGAAACTCAAAGCACGAACTAATAACAGCACATTCCTCACTAAACGATCTCATAGTAATTGCTCAAAATCTCTGATTTTACACAAATGTTGTAAATATCATTTACACGTAAACAGCAAGAAGGTAACCTCAATAAGGAAACTCAAAGCACGAACTAATAACAGCACATTCCTCACTAAACGATCTCATAGTAATTGCTCAAAATCTCTGATTTTACACAAATGTTGTAAATATCATTTACACGTAAACAGCAAGAAGGTAACCTCAATAAGGAAACTCAAAGCACGAACTAATAACAGCACATTCCTCACTAAACGATCTCATAGTAATTGCTCAAAATCTCTGATTTTACACAAATGTTGTAAATATCATTTACACGTAAACAGCAAGAAGGTAACCTCAATAAGGAAACTCAAAGCACGAACTAATAACAACACATTCCTCACTAAACGATCTCATAGTAATTGCTCAAAATCTCTGATTTTACACAAATGTTGTAAATATCATTTACACGTAAACAGCAAGAAGGTAACCTCAATAAGGAAACTCAAAGCACGAACTAATAACAACACATTCCTCACTAAACGATCTCATAGTAATTGCTCAAAATCTCTGATTTTACACAAATGTTGTAAATATCATTTACACGTAAACAGCAAGAAGGTAACCTCAATAAGGAAACTCAAAGCACGAACTAATAACAACACATTCCTCACTAAACGATCTCATAGTAATTGCTCAAAATCTCTGATTTTACACAAATGTTGTAAATATCATTTACACGTAAACAGCAAGAAGGTAACCTCAATAAGGAAACTCAAAGCACGAACTAATAACAGCACATTCCTCACTAAACGATCTCATAGTAATTGCTCAAAATCTCTGATTTTACACAAATGTTGTAAATATCATTTACACGTAAACAGCAAGAAGGTAACCTCAATAAGAAAACTCAAAGCACGAACTAATAACAACACATTCCTCACTAAACGATCTCATAGTAATTGCTCAAAATCTCTGATTTTACACAAATGTTGTAAATATCATTTACACGTAAACAGCAAGAAGGTAACCTCAATAAGGAAACTCAAAGCACGAACTAATAACAGCACATTCCTCACTAAACGATCTCATAGTAATTGCTCAAAATCTCTGACTTTACACAAATGTTGTAAATATCATTTACACGTAAACAGCAAGAAGGTAACCTCAATAAGGAAACTCAAAGCACGAACTAATAACAACACATTCCTCACTAAACGATCTCATAGTAATTGCTCAAAATCTCTGATTTTACACAAATGTTGTAAATATCATTTACACGTAAACAGCAAGAAGGTAACCTCAATAAGGAAACTCAAAGCACGAACTAATAACAACACATTCCTCACTAAACGATCTCACAGTAATTGCTCAAAATCTCTGACTTTACACAAATGTTGTAAATATCATTTACACGTAAACAGCAAGAAGGTAACCTCAATAAGGAAACTCAAAGCACGAACTAATAACAACACATTCCTCACTAAACGATCTCATAGTAATTGCTCAAAATCTCTGATTTTACACAAATGTTGTAAATATCATTTACACGTAAACAGCAAGAAGGTAACCTCAATAAGGAAACTCAAAGCACGAACTAATAACAACACATTCCTCACTAAACGATCTCACAGTAATTGCTCAAAATCTCTGACTTTACACAAATGTTGTAAATATCATTTACACGTAAACAGCAAGAAGGTAACCTCAATAAGGAAACTCAAAGCACGAACTAATAACAACACATTCCTCACTAAACGATCTCACAGTAATTGCTCAAAATCTCTGACTTTACACAAATGTTGTAAATATCATTTACACGTAAACAACAATAATAAAATACGACAAATAATTCTTTATTTTAATCTTTATTTTTTTTAAAAATAATTTAACTTTTAATGATTATATGTTTACTTTCTTATTTCCATCTGATATTATCTTTGTCCACAATTTAACCTGAAACAAAGCCAAATATTCATCAATATTATATGTCTCTTCTACAGGCATTAATTCTCGCTGTACTGCTAATGCAATGACTGTAATATTTAAATTATTTTTCGCAATAATTTCTGAAAGTTGGTATGTTGTATTATCAATTATAGTTGTCATACTATCAGAATAATTTTTTCCATCCAAACAAATGCCAATTTGGAAATTGTTATTGTTATTGTCATTATTATCATTATTTCCTTCAGTTGACTTTTTTCTTTTTCTAAAAGTTAATTCAGTTTTAATATCGAATTCTAGTAATTGGTCATATTTTATATCATGAGAATCAAACTTTATATCAAATTCTTCCATTTGATGTATGTAATTTTGATCTTTCCAATAATCATTTAAAATGCAATGTACGCATGGAATATTAACACAGTATAAATAATAATAATAATAATATTGACGGCATAAACAAACTTTTTGAGAATAATTTGATTTAAGATTAGGATTTTTTGAAATTTCTTTATATGCTTTATCTTTAAACTTATTTAAGTGAGTTTTTACATTCAAATGTGCACTAGAATTGGTTCTTAACGTACGATCCATAATATATTTTATAATGTACGCAAGTCGTAGCGGTAAAGAAAGTCGAGTTGCTTTAAAAATACCGTTTAATTGTTTATGAAACGATTCTACGTGATTTGTTGTGGTTGGTATTCCATAGACACTTCGCTTGAAATATGGAGAATATTCTTTTTTTACTTCGACATAATTTCCGTTCACATCAACACCTAAGACTTTGCTTACTTTTTCAAATCTTGCATCATCTTTATTTTCTTGTAAATTATATAATAACTGAAAAGTTTGGTAATATCTATTAAAATGTTTCGACCACTCAAAGCCTGAAAAAGTGAATAATATATCTGAAAATAAAAGACCGAGTAATGAATTGGCACCGATTGACCGAATCAAATGAACTAAACAATAATAAAAATCTAAATCATAATTTTTCGCTAATTTTTGAAATGCTTTATGTTCATCACTTAAATATTTTTTATTTTTGAATTTAAGAAAAAGTGAATTTTCTTCAGAATTTTCATAAAATTCATCTAACTTTTTGAGAGATTCAAAAAAAATACTATATAATGACGTTTTCTCAGAAGGTGAAATTAAAATTGCTAGTGGAATCCCAGTATTTCGGAAAATAAGATGAGGAACACAAATAGCATATGGTGCCAGAGCTCGAAAAGTGGCGTCAAGTTCAATTGTGGTTGCTTGTTCAAATTGATGAGATTTTACAATATCTAAAAAATAAGGTGAAAACCAAGAAAAAATGCCAAATTGATATTGGTTTAAATCAATCTCTTCTGTTGGATGAAATCTGAAAAGAAATCCTCCATAATTTTTCAGAATACTTTCAATTGAATCATCTGGATTCATTTGCTTGTGCTTTTGCCTTTTAATAGTTTTGCAATTAAATGGAGCTATTGTGTAAAATATTGTTGCAGTAATCGGATTTTGAATAGATCTATCTACAGACTGATTATTGTAAAAATCAGATAATTCTTGCATTCCTTTGTTTTTTATTATCTGAAAAGGACTATTCGGATTAGGATTTTTAATAATTATGTTGCTATAAACATAAACTGTTCTTTCGTTCTTTTTGAATTTCACATTATGTATTTTTTTATATTTAATTGTATTAAATAAATTAATAATTTGTATTGCAAAATAGTTACCACTAACTTGGTAATATATTTTAAATAAATTGGTTTGATGCCTTGAAATTAGCATAAAATTTGTAAATATTTGATTATCAATTCTTTTTGGGTTTTTTAACTTATGTGTTTGTGAAAACGTATATTTATTATTTTTAAATGTGCTCAAAAAATAAAGAACACTAAAATTATCAATGAGAGGTTTTCGATTATCATATGGTGGATTTGTCAAATAAATTGGATGATCGCGATGAGAAAATGTTTTTTCAGATAATACATTAGTTGCTGTTCCTAATTGCAGTGATATTTGTCCATTTTGATCAAACATTATAATTGTTTGTAAAAAAGAAAAGTAAACGATAATTTTGATTGAAACTTTTTAAATAGTTTATTAATTTTTTTGTAAAAGTGTATTTAGAAATGATTAAATATGAACAATGTTAACTATATAATTATTAAAAATAATATTTAAATAATATTATTGAAAAAAAAAATATTTACAACATTTGTGTAAAATCAGAGATTTTGAGCAATTACTATGAGATCGTTTAGTGAGGAATGTGCTGTTATTAGTTCGTGCTTTGAGTTTCCTTATTGAGGTTACCTTCTTGCTGTTTACGTGTAAATGATATTTACAACATTTGTGTAAAGTCAGAGATTTTGAGCAATTACTATGAGATCGTTTAGTGAGGAATGTGCTGTTATTAGTTCGTGCTTTGAGTTTCCTTATTGAGGTTACCTTCTTGCTGTTTACGTGTAAATGATATTTACAACATTTGTGTAAAGTCAGAGATTTTGAGCAATTACTGTGAGATCGTTTAGTGAGGAATGTGCTGTTATTAGTTCGTGCTTTGAGTTTCCTTATTGAGGTTACCTTCTTGCTGTTTACGTGTAAATGATATTTACAACATTTGTGTAAAATCAGAGATTTTGAGCAATTACTGTGAGATCGTTTAGTGAGGAATGTGTTGTTATTAGTTCGTGCTTTGAGTTTCCTTATTGAGGTTACCTTCTTGCTGTTTACGTGTAAATGATATTTACAACATTTGTGTAAAATCAGAGATTTTGAGCAATTACTGTGAGATCGTTTAGTGAGGAATGTGTTGTTATTAGTTCGTGCTTTGAGTTTCCTTATTGAGGTTACCTTCTTGCTGTTTACGTGTAAATGATATTTACAACATTTGTGTAAAGTCAGAGATTTTGAGCAATTACTATGAGATCGTTTAGTGAGGAATGTGCTGTTATTAGTTCGTGCTTTGAGTTTCCTTATTGAGGTTACCTTCTTGCTGTTTACGTGTAAATGATATTTACAACATTTGTGTAAAATCAGAGATTTTGAGCAATTACTGTGAGATCGTTTAGTGAGGAATGTGCTGTTATTAGTTCGTGCTTTGAGTTTCCTTATTGAGGTTACCTTCTTGCTGTTTACGTGTAAATGATATTTACAACATTTGTGTAAAATCAGAGATTTTGAGCAATTACTATGAGATCGTTTAGTGAGGAATGTGTTGTTATTAGTTCGTGCTTTGAGTTTCCTTATTGAGGTTACCTTCTTGCTGTTTACGTGTAAATGATATTTACAACATTTGTGTAAAATCAGAGATTTTGAGCAATTACTGTGAGATCGTTTAGTGAGGAATGTGTTGTTATTAGTTCGTGCTTTGAGTTTCCTTATTGAGGTTACCTTCTTGCTGTTTACGTGTAAATGATATTTACAACATTTGTGTAAAGTCAGAGATTTTGAGCAATTACTATGAGATCGTTTAGTGAGGAATGTGCTGTTATTAGTTCGTGCTTTGAGTTTCCTTATTGAGGTTACCTTCTTGCTGTTTACGTGTAAATGATATTTACAACATTTGTGTAAAGTCAGAGATTTTGAGCAATTACTGTGAGATCGTTTAGTGAGGAATGTGCTGTTATTAGTTCGTGCTTTGAGTTTCCTTATTGAGGTTACCTTCTTGCTGTTTACGTGTAAATGATATTTACAACATTTGTGTAAAATCAGAGATTTTGAGCAATTACTATGAGATCGTTTAGTGAGGAATGTGTTGTTATTAGTTCGTGCTTTGAGTTTTCTTATTGAGGTTACCTTCTTGCTGTTTACGTGTAAATGATATTTACAACATTTGTGTAAAGTCAGAGATTTTGAGCAATTACTATGAGATCGTTTAGTGAGGAATGTGTTGTTATTAGTTCGTGCTTTGAGTTTCCTTATTGAGGTTACCTTCTTGCTGTTTACGTGTAAATGATATTTTAATATCGCATCTGGCAATTTATAATTAAAAATGGTTCCTTATTTTGCGTCGATCACAAACAATCTGCTGGTGGAATCAGCAGTGGAACCAATCAATAATACATTTGCTCTGATGCGATACCAATTTCAAAACAAAAGGGCGCCTTTTTTCATATAATAGATAATTCACCTTTATAACCGTTTTATTTCAATCTCTCAAAAAGTTCATCTCAACGATAGAACTTTTTCTCTCAAAAAGTGGTAATTTTTTTACCTGGTCGGATCTTTCAAAAAGTTTCTTGTTGTAAAATATTTCGTGCCGATTTTAATAGACCCCGATTCCTATGCCAAAACAATAATACAAGTAGCAAAATTGAAAATCTTTAAACCAAAAATGACTTAAATCATGATTCATGAATTGTATAGTGCATTTATTAATTTTATATTTTCTAATAATGACAATAATTTTTTTTATGTAAAATGCAATAAAATGAATCTTGAGTTTGATATTTAATCCAAAACATTAATATTTCAAATGAATAAAAAGGCCAAATATTTGACGATATTAGACATATTAAATTTGAGAAATATCAATTGAGGAACTTCAAAAATGATACGTAAAATGATGGTATCATTAATTAATGAAAAAAAGGATAAAACTAATGCATTTTTTCATCTTTTTTGTTTAATACAAATTATCAGATATTAAAAATCATCTTTTGGAATAAATATTATAAATATAAATAATAATAATAATAATAATTTATTTGTTGTGTTGTCCGGTCCACTGATAGTTGCTTTGAGGAGATTGTATGGGATTAATTCCTTGATTTGGAGGTACCGATGCTTGTAACTGGATTGCAGCATTTAAAGCATTTACAGGAGCCATTTTATTTTCTAGATGGCACAATGAATTGAGGTGAAAAGGAAGTTCATTTGGTCCTTGAAAAAGACCAAGATCATCTACTTTTGAACCATTCGTGCCATTTAATCCGATATTTGAATTATTCATTCCAACGTTTGTTCCAGCACCACCCATATTAACTGTTTGCGTATTCATTCCTGTTGTTGATTGCATATTTATTACACCTGGTGAACTAATACCAGGCATTCCATTTTGATTATTTTGAATTGAATTATTTGCATTTTGATTTTTCCTGTTTGACGTTGCTAAGCCTGGTGTAACACCAGCTACAGCTGCTGCAACAGCTGCTGCATGCGATGTTGTTGGTGCAGCTGCAGCTGAAGGTTGAATCTGAGATAAAATATTATTTGGGCCTATATTCTGTCCTTGTTTCTGATTTAAGAGTGTTTGCGCTCCTAAAAGCATAAGATAACTTGCTTCTGCATTTGATATTCCGTTTGGTAAAATTAATTGATTTGTTGCTTGATGTGCAGCTTTTGGTTTTCGAGGTTTATATTTATAATCTGGATTATTTGCTTTGAATTCAGCTTGAGATTGTTTCGCTTTTTCAATATATGGTTGTTTTTCTTCTTTCGAAAGAGCATTCCAAAGTTCTCCAAGGCGTGTCATAACGGTTTTATAATTCAAATTTGGCTCTCTTTGAAGAAGTTTTTCTCTAGTATCATTACAGAATAGCATATATGCATTTGGCGGTCTTTTTGTAGAATTGTTACTGTTATTATTATTCTCTTCATCTAGATCTAATTGCATTGCAACACCTAAGTTTTGATCGAGTGTAGAACGAGCAGTTCTCCCTTGTTTGTTTTGGCGGGATGGATCTTGCATGAGAAAATAATTTTTTTTTTTTTTTAATTCAAATAGATTCAAAAGAATTTTTCAAAATTTTGAATTTATTCAAATCATCTAATATATTTATATAAATATATTTTTTGATTATATTGCTATTTCCTTAATAAAGATTATATTTTCAAAATTTTCGTGAAAATAATTGACCTGTTTGAGAGTTATATCAATTTTTAATGATTATTTGACCATTTCTTTGAATATTTGAATAATAAAAAAAAGGTCGTACAACTGAATTTTAACAGTAAAACTCAATGATTGGTTTGTTTAAACTAATTATATTTTATTATAATAATAATAATCAGTTTTATAAATATTTGCATCGTACTAAATTCAAATTAAAATAAAAACTAAAAGGATATAAGTATATATTAAACTTTCTTCAGAAAATAAATTTGAGTATTTTATCTCAATTTATTTTAATTATTTTTGATAAGAATTTTATAACACTTTATAAAAATTTAGAATAGCGATAACTTTTTATATAATTTATTCTAATCATTAATTCTTTTTATATGCTTTTAAAACATTAAGTGTTATATAAAAATAGTTATTATTATTGAAAAAAAAAAATCATTTTTTAGCTAAAAATGCCGAAAAATTGAATTTGTTGAATTATTAAATGATGATTTTAAAAAAATTGGACGTTACAGGAGCCCAATGAAGAATACAATTTTATTTATATGCATTTACTTTCTAATATATTTGAATTTCATTCTAAATCAAATGTCAGTTTTTTCTAAAAATGAAGATTTAGTTGATTGGTTTCATAAATATAAAAAGTTTAATATTTCAATTACTGAAGGATTTCGTCAAAAAGTAAAATATTATTTGTATAACACATAGTATGCCCATTCAAATGACATCTATATTTTTTAAATGATGCAAATATATAAGAAATCGATAGATATTGAATTTTAATTAAAGTCTTTATTTCAACCATTACATTTTATAATATTGGATATAAAATATATAAATTATATATTATAATTATTAAATAAATTATTTATTAAGATAAATATAAATTTATTTAATTTTATTTTTTATTCAATTTAGTTGTACGACCTTTAATAAAAATAACTGATTTCTATTTGTCCTTTTTTGATAATAATACGTTAAATAATAATTTATTTTACTTATTGGTGAAATAACCGTTGAGTGTGATTTTTTTTCATATGACTTGATATACTCACACTGAAATTATTAAAGTAAATAAAATAATTCATAAATGAATTACAATGATTTTAATTATACAGAGAAGGTATATGAATAGAATACAGAATTCAATAATAATTTTTATCTAATAATATTTATGAGGTAGAAGTTTGTTAAAGCCAATAAAGTGATTATTAAGTGGCCACATTTTTCTTACAAATTTTTTTATATAAGCATATATTTTTATCATTACTATATTTAGAGTATAAAATCCAAAATATCTGAAATTAATTTAATCATTTTGAAGATATTGTTTAATTTATTTTATTAGCATAACTCTTTCAAAAAAAATTTATTGAAAAGCAATTCAATTTTTTGTTTATGTATTTATCAAAAAGTTTTTTATTTTATTTAAAATTTGAATGATTTTTTATTACATATAAAATATATTTTTCTCAATAAGAAATATAAAATATCAACTTTTGTTTATTATAATATAGGCATAAATATGATATTTATTGCAATAATCAATTTTTTCCTGAAAATATATTTTATATCCAATTGTTTGATAGAAACAACAATATTTGGATGTAAAACTGATAAATACTTGTTTTCCATGATATATAAATACAATAGCATAATGAAATGTTCATTCTCATCAAAATAAATCAAAAAAATAATCATTTTTCTCAAAATTGGTTGGGGGAGATCTGGACATTTTTTTTATTAGTTAATATAATAACATCTTCTAAAGGAAATAATAGCAAATTGTAAGAGAGTTATTTCAAAACCGAATATTTAATTGAAAACACCGTTTTAACGTACGAATTTTATTTTAAAAAAAAATTTTTAAAGAAAATTGAGGTTTTCCATCACTAGGATATCATGTCATTAAATATGTTATCTAAATCTAATATAAAAAGAAAATATAGATTTTTAATGAAGTATCTGATAAAATCCATTTTCTCGAAAAGTTGAATAAAATTGTATTAAGTATCATTTATGCATTCATTTAAGCATAATAAACAATTTGATATCAAAATATTTAATGTTGACTTTCTAGATGTTGAGTAAATATAATTTAAAAATAAAGAAATCACATTTGTTGATTTATCAGTTATCGGCATCTATTGAAAATTTTGAAAGAGTAGAAATTATTCATAGGAATAGAGATTAAACATGATCAAAAATGCTCTCCATATAACGCTTCATTCAACAATATCCGACCATGATAAGAATGGCGAATCTTTTTATCAAAAAATTCAAGCAATTCGTCAAAGTGTTGCCGATTTGCGAGACCTAAATCTTGATCTTGAGAGAATCAGAGATCAATATGTTATTCATTACAGACAATGCACAGAAGATCAGAACATTTTACGACAAATTTATAAAAAATTGAAGTTAAAATTCGATCTTTCAGTTCAAGAAAGCCAACCAGAACAACAACAACAACTGTCAGATTCTCAAACACAACCTCAACAATCAACAGTAATAGCTTCGCAGCCAGAAACTAAAAAGATGCCATCGATCGAATCAATTAAATTAAGTCCACAAATAACGTCAACACTGCCAAATCCTCCTTCAATTACTCTCCGATATGCATTAAATACATCAACTGTCATTTGCGTTGTAGACTTTTCATCTGATGGAACAAAATTTGCTTTTGCCGACAGTCAATATGTTTACATTATTAATACAGAAGATGGAGACATTGTGTCTCATATTGAGCTCAAACCTCATCCAGATTCAACTCCAGAAAATTCCAATACCAGAGCGCTTAAATTTTCGCCAAATGATGAATTATTAGCCATAAGTTGCGTTAATGATGTTTATTTATATGATGTTAAAACAAGAAATCTTGTTTTTACATTATCAGGGCATCAAAAAGAAGTTACTTCAATTGTATTTAATAAAGACGGAAGTTGGTTAATTAGTGGTAGCTTTGATGGTGTAATAAATATATGGGACACCAAAAATGGCGTGCAGGTTAACACAATTCCAAATTCACAAAATAACGCAGCCATTATTGCAATTTCAACCACTCCTGAAGTTGGTTTTTATGCAATTGGATTTTCAAATGGAATTATTGGCATTTTTGATGACAAATTCACACCTCCAATGAACATATTTCCAGCATATACAAGACATGATGACGAGCAAGCTCAAGATATGATGATGAGTATCTCAGTATCGCCATTTGACGAAACGATTGCAACTGTTTCAAAAGACAAAACTGTAAAAATTTGGGTAATGCGATTCCTTGCTTCTTGCAAACATACTTTCGAAGGTCACACTGATTTTGTCTTAACAGCTGCATTTTCACCTTCTGAACCAATCATATTCACTGGTTCAAAAGATCGGACGATACGAATGTGGCAATATAAATCTGGTCAAGCTTTATGTACAATATCTGCTCATCATAGCACAATATTTAAGGTTTCTCATCACCCAAGCAGCAAGACTTTTGTGTCTTGTGATGGAGATGGTGTTGTCTGCCTCTGGGATTACAAAACCCCATAATATTATTATAGAGGTGAGACTGCGAAATTTTAAATGAACTTTTTTAGGAATAATAATCAACAAAATTAAAAATAAATTAAAAATATAGTATTATGGTTTTGTTACCTTTTCATATCATATACTTTTTTTCAGATTTAATCAAAAAAAATTGAAATTGTATTGATATTTCAAAATGTCATAATTCATATATTCGTCATTATTTTTTCTTTTCAACCATTAAATTTCATTTGTATATAGATGATATCTATTTTTTAATAAGAAAGCTATTCAATGAATGCGTTTTTGGTCAAAATTCAAAAAAATATTTTTCAATTTAAAGAGAAATTTTCTTCTATATTAAAGACCAAAGGGATAACTATAGTTTATCTCTTAACTTATCTGGTGCTGGCAAACATATCAAAATATTTTTAAAAAATTTTTTACAATTTTAGCTAGGATTGAGGTTTAATATTGAATATAATTCTATATACGTTAATGATGTAAACTTCACAAATATCTAAATAATTTCATTTGTTTTTATTTTGGTATCAACCTCACAATAAGTATTTATTTTAATATTTATCAATAATTTACCAAAAAAATCATGCTTATAATTAGATGATAGTTAGTTAAGTCATAAAAAATCATTATTTTGATTTATAATTCTTAGTCGAAGATTTTAATATTATATTCACATCTATATATTAAATATTGATAATTAAATTATTTATTATTTTGAGTAAATAGAATTTTTTTATTAAGATAAAATTGAAATTATAATAAGATAGATGCTATTCAATTTTAAAAATAGATTTATAGCTAAAAATCTGAAAAAAATATTAGTGAAATTATCATAAATAGCATTTAATTCTGGAATAAAATAATATGTATTAATATTATTAAAAAATACCAAAAATTTTCGCAGCCTCACCTCTATTATTATTTGAATTTGCCTTCAGTTCTAAACTTGTTATCAATTTTTAAGTATATAAAAATAATCTTTCATTTAATCTTTTTTTTTTTTTTTTTTTTTTTTTTTTAATCTTAAAAATGCTCATTTTCAAATGGATAATAAAAAAAAAAGGTTGCAAATTTTCAATACTATCTATCAAATTTTCAGAAGAAATTTTAACTTGCATACATAAAATAAGATTTTATTAATATTATTATTTATATAGTTCCTCCGCATTTTTGAAGTAATTGAACAATAATTTCTCTTTTCTTTCTCAAAGCAATTTTCAAAGGAGTTTCATTCAAAAAAAATTTGACATCAAATTCCTCTATAAACAAAAAAAAAGCAAGTAAAATTTCATTTTTCAGATTGACGTTAATTCCCTTTATATTTAATAAAATCTTGACAGCTTCGGTATTTCCTCTTCTTGCAGCAAAATGAAGAAATGAATTTCCTTGGAAATTCTGACAATTAATATCAATTCCTTTAATATGGCAAAGAAATGCCACAATTTGAGGATTATTAGCACCATATGCCAAAGGGAGAGTTCCGTTATCATCCTTTTTAAAAATGTCAATTTTTGGTTGTTCAACCAAAAATTTGACAACATATAAATGTCCCGAATAAGAAGCCAAATGAAGCGGTGTTACTCCACTTAAATTCTGTACGTTAATATCAATTGAATCGCCAAACTTTTTCAAGTAATATTTCATTATATCCAAGTGTCCATATGCAGCAGACCAATGAAAAGGAGTTGCATTAAAAAAAAAAAAAAAAAAATTCCAGTATAAAAAAAAAACAACAATTGAATATTATTTTTTGAACTTACGTTAATATCGTCAACTTCGCAAAGTAACTTAACAATGTCAAGCTTGCCATGCATTGTAGCGAAATGCAATGCTGTCCATCCCCAGTCATTTGCCGTATTTACATCATTTTCAATAGTATTGAAAATTTCAATGAACATCTCAATATTGTATGACATGATGCATTCTCGAAAAGTGTCAAAAGTGAAGTGAACGTCAAAAGTTTCATTGATGTATCGTGCTATCTCGTTATGATGATATTGAATAGCTTTGTTCAAACAATCCTCGTCAAATTTGACTTGCTTCCTCTCGAGAATGTGAACAATCTCGTAATTCCCTCCCGAAACGGCGAATTCGCGGAGTTGGTCAGAGATGTGGACGTTGTTCATCCACAGAAACTTGAATATTTTCAAAGACCCATAAAAAGCAGCATATTCAATTAGCGATGTCGATGATTTTAAATAGAATGAAATTTCGTATTTCGACTTTGGAATGTATCCATTCAAATTGAAGTTCAATTTCGAGACATACGACTGGAATGAGTCGATGTCGTCATTGCGAATAATGATGGCAAGCTCTGACTCGTTCATCCCTTCTGATCGTAGCTTCAAATGCGTGGATAAATTAACGTTTTTAAATTCAATTTCATGCTCACAAAAATAGTCAGGGTAAAATTTCTCAAATTCTGGAGCAAAGAAAAAAAATGTCGATTCACTTCGATCATAGGAATAAATGGTAGAAAAGTCAATGGCATTTGATTCGAGAAGTTGAAGCCTAATCGAGTTGTGGCCAAATATATCATCGACAATTTCATCTTGAGTGAAAAAATTTTGAATTTGAGGCGTTATAAACGAAATAAGAGAGAGATATTGCTTGTATTTTAACGGACGACAATTTAATGTCATTGCTATCGAATAACAAAGCTGCCTTAATGATTCTTTGGTTTGGATAAATGTTGATGTCGTTAAATATTCTTCGACTTTTTCAATGTTCTCAGGAGTTATATCAATAAGCATGTTTTGTAACTTGTCTAGTTCATTCAATTCATTTAGATGCAATTCAATGACTTCGGAAAGCTTCATTTTAATGCAATGTATAATATATAAGCATACGATAAAAATTGAATTCAATTTTAAAAAAATAATTCAAAAAGTTGAAATATATGAACATATTTAAATATGTATAAAACTCGATAATTACATTATCAAATGCGTTATTAAACCTTCAAAATATGTTAATTATAATTAATTTGAGGGGAAAATGAATATATATGGTTATAATTATTATTTTTTAAAAAAATAAGATAATTCTTCATTATTTAACTGTAGTGTCAAATAAGCCCAATATGTTTTTATTCATGCATTTTCATATATTTTAATTAAATCATAATTATGATAACCAGCAATTAGCTAATTCAAATATTAAAAATAAATAGCATTTTTTATGATAGATTTAAAGGCTAAGGTTATGATCATTTCTTTAAATTTTCATCATGATTTATTGTTTACACTTCTTTGAATGAATACTCAATTATCGGATATTCAACTGAAATATAATTTTTGCTATATAGTGAGTTTTGTCTGATTAATAAAAATTATAGATTTTGCTGAATATAATAATTATAATA
This sequence comes from Tritrichomonas musculus, assembly GCA_039105265.1. Classification (NCBI taxonomy): domain Eukaryota; phylum Parabasalia; order Tritrichomonadida; family Tritrichomonadidae; genus Tritrichomonas; species Tritrichomonas musculus. The sequence goes on along the minus strand of JAPFFF010000015.1, from coordinate 1,179,805 downwards.
TAATATAAATTTAAATATTATTTTATTAAAAAGCATTTAATTAAATGATTATTGGTTAAGATAAAAATAGTTAAATATAGTTGGTTGAACTATAATATTTGAATCAAAATTTTGAAAAAACTGATAAAGATTAACACACATCATTTTTTGTGGATATTTTTCAAAATAAATATTCTACTGAAATAGAAAGAGCTATTAAAGTAATAAGGTTTATATTAGTAAAAAAAATTTGATTACATCATATATTATGATTTATATATCAATATAAAAATTGGAAACCTTTTCTTTTTTATTAAATTAATATTAAAAATATATTTATTAATTTAAATAAGTGAATTAATTAATGTTATTTGCAAAAGGAATAAAAAGAAATTTGATTTAATTTTTTTTTTTTTTTTTTTTTTTTTTTTTCATGTAATAATAAATAATGATTCAATTTTGTTGAATTTATTCAAAAATTCAAAGAGAAAATTTTATGAAGTTCAAAAGAGAATATTTTTTGAATTCAGGTTTTTTTTGAATAGAGGATTTTTTTGACCTATTGAAAAAAATAATTATTGAAACACAAAATAAATGAGCGCATTACGCCCTCCTGTCTTAACCTTGGGGCCACCTATTGCAAAACCTAGAAAGAAAAATTTGAATGCGCATATTGCAAAACCTCAGCCAATTTCAACTCCACGAAGTTCAAGAAGTGTTCTTCGTTCTTCTTCGCCGCATGCAGGTAATATTATTCCAAATGGTTCTTTTAATTTAGGTCATTTTTTAAAAGATCATACATCAAATGGTAAATCTTATGACGATAATTATAATTCACCATTATCTAACAAAAAGACTCATATTAGAAAAATTGGCATGTCATCGTCTGAACATAGAAGCTTTTCAATTGATCTTAGTGATATTTCAAAGCCTGCTGATTTAGCATGCGGCAGAAGCAATCAAGGTAATCGAAAAATACAGCACTCCGCTTCTCTCAGAAAAACTAGGCATTCGATGGGTAATGATTCATTTAAAGATTCTCCATTAGCATTTAATGAACAAGCAATTGAAAACAATCAAGAAGATATCCAAGAAGAAGGTCAAGTAGTTGTTATAACGATTCATTCAAATTGGGGAGATCCTAATTTTTTACGAATCTCATCTATTTCTATTTTAGATAACAACTATATGGCGGTCCAAGTTTTAAGATCGACAACCTCGCCAGACTTAGGAGTTGATACAAGCTGCCTTTTTGACGGTCATTTAATAAAGAAAGAAATAGATCAATTGTTTTCAATACCATGGAATTCAAACCACGAACCTGTCCGCATTGCAATTGTTGTTCCAGCTGATATCGAAATTAGTGGGGTTCGTATTTTCAACTCTGAGATTTCATTAGATTCATCTGTTAAAGATATAACAATATTGTTGGATAGCTCAAACACATTAAACGGGGAAATACCGAAAAATTTTGGTATTGATTTCAAATTTACTCAACAAATGCGACAAGATGCCATTGAATCTTCTAGATTAATTGATGATTATTTTAATGAAAACCGTGAAAAAAGTTTTCAGGATCAATATGGATTTTACCCTCTTTTTTCAACAAAAACGCTTTCTTTTGAGATTAAAAAAAGCTGGACAGATGAATATTATATAGGACTTAATGGAATTGAAATATATGATCAATATAACAAATTGATTCAGCTGGATGATATAGATGATATTATTATTCATCACTGTAGACTTTCAAATAGTCCATCTCTACTCATAAAACATGATATGCATACGAGTAGACCAGAAAAACAGTTTTTAACAGAGATCATTCCTGGAAAAAATCCTTTAATTGAAATAATATTCAAAGAAAATCATTTTCTTTCAAGAATTGTACTTTGGAATTTTAATTCTTCAAGTGATCCAGTAGAATACGGTGTAAAATACATTAAAATTTGCTCAGATGAAAATGTCATTTGGTGCGGGAAAATTCCAAAATCAACCGGAAACGAAATGAGTGCGGATAAAAAGATAAAAACAATATGGTTGACAGATTCAACAGAAATCAAAAATCAATCTATTAATAATAGAGGAAGTGAGACAAATCAATTAGTCGCCTAGTTTTTATTACAAATAAAATTTTTCTGTTTTTTTGATAAACTTTATTGAATTTTTTCAATATGTTAATTGAAAATACAAAAGACCATTTTTTATTATAATATCTTTTAACATATCTCATAACATTAAGATTTAATTTATAGCAAGTTTGCTTTATAAAGGTATTAGGTAAAAATAACTTGTCTTTCTAACTTTACATTTGATGTAAAGTAAATCTGGTTCATATGAATAAAATCACTTAAAGATAAATATGATATTTGAAATAAAAATGAGATTAGGAAAACATACTATTTTTAAATAAATAAATAAAAAAATATCAAAATAATAATACAAACAAAATAATATATATTATATATAATCATGAATAAGCTGGCTGGCTACAGCAAGATACAAGATAAGTTTTCATTGTTTGCTGTTTATATGTCACATCCTCTGCTTCTTTGAAAACGTATTTTTCGCTATAAACGAGATCATAAACAAGTTGTGGAATATGAATTTGCATTGAATTTCCTGTTTCTGCCAAATGCATAGCAATTGAAATTGGAGAGCCGAAAAGTTCGAAAACAGGCTGAGACAAGTCCAGTATACCAGCCACCATTGGACCACCTGTAGAGATACCTACTCTAATATCAAATGAAGTCTTTAATTTATCAAAACAAGAAATGATATCGGATGCAAATGACATTGCTTGCTTAGCATGAGTCTGAGGTGAAACTGAATCATTTAAAAGGCCAGCAGCTGCAACAAATGTTCCACTAAAAGACGAAATTCTTGTCATATCGCCATAATTGCTTGTTGATAAAATTTTATCAAATTCGTTATAAATTGAATTAAGTCTCTGAACAAATTCAATAGTATTTAAATTTTGTTGATTTGAAATTCCAACAATTTTAATAGCAATTATTGATGCGTTATTAACTTTAAAACAAACATTAAACATATCTAAGAGCGGATCAGACAAAGAAGCGGAAACAGACGAAGAACCTTGGACAGAATCGGTTTTATTTTCAATTTTCGTAATTTTTGCAGGTTGATTTAAAAAATTCTTAGGAATCGATGCGGATAGAAGTTTTTTGACTGATTCTTTTTCTTTGATATAAGTATCGTTCAATTTAACGGAATTAGTTATATTAATCATTGTAATTGTGAACATTGATATTGAGTCCATCGGAGCTGTCTGCTTCTGAATTTCTCCATTTATGTTAACAGCGACTAGAGAAACGTCGAAAGTGAACATTTCCTTATTAATTTCCAAGTCAACGTTACCATGATAATAAGGAGGTTCATTTTCATTCATAATATTTTCAATGGTATTCAAAAAGTTTGAATTATTGAATACCTCATTCAATTTTTTATGAAAGACCTCAGAAATATCTTTATTGAAGATCATATAAAAAGCATCGTTGACGCTGTTTATTTTCATTTCAGTGTCGACGAAAATCACTGGATCTGGGTAATGAGCAATGATATTTTCATAAAATTGAGAAGATTCTTCATTTTCATCTGTTTCTGAGTTGCTGAAGTCATTTGAAAGAAGCTTTGAAATCGTCTGGGACTGAAAGACGATGTTTGCTGGACAGAAGAGAAGAAGCTTCAGTGTCCATTGAGCTCTTTCTGTGATTCTTATGAATTTGAGAACAACAACAATTCCACAGATAAAAACGACAACATCGCAAACAATAATTGGCCATAATAAACGTTCGTTCATGGTCTCATGATATAATTGATCAATTTTGTTGTGAATAAGTGAAAGTCCTTTATATAAGAATGTTTGGTTTTCATCATTCAACAAATATTTCAAAATTAATTGAAATCGAAAATCATCAATTTCAACTTTTTTCTTTTGATCGTCGAGGCGAATGCTGAAGGTCATATTTTCACCTTCAATTTTTTGTTGGAATAAAAGGTCGGTGTAAATTTGATTAAGAAGATCAAAAATAAAATACATCTTGTTCTCTAAACTGATGTGGGTTAATATATGTGAGGTATTTTGAGGAACAATGCTTTCAATTTCAGGTGAATTTGTCAGAAAAGATATAAGATCTCCACCGATCAAAGAAAACTTTTCAGATTCATCAGAATGTCTGCCGAATTGCATGTAAATGAAGTTGTTAAATTGCGCATTTATGATTTCACCGCATTGCTCAATCAATTGGGAAACATTTTCTGGAAATGCAACTTTCAATTGATCATTGTTCATTGCAGCAATTCTCATTTCTGTCAACAATAAAGTGAAGAAAGTGCTGTGAATTCTTGTTAAGTCGAAGATTGTTGTACTAATTTGAGGAAATTGCTTACATATTTTTTTATGAATTTCTATTGAAAAAATCATCATGAAAATTATGACAATTACTGCAATAAGTAACAATAAGACAATCATTAATAATTCTTCATTTATATGAGTTCTGCGATCAGATGTTAAGTTCAATATCCTCATTGCATTTTGCTCTTGTAAAGACATCGGTTGTATCGTTGTATCTTGATCAGCATGTTTGCCTGATTGTGCATCAATTTTGTCAACAATTGAAGAAATTGTTGATTTTGGTAGCGTTTTGAATGAATCATATAGTAGCTTCTTTTCATTGTTCATCTTAACAAAAATGACAATAATGACAATTATTCCAAAGATCAAAAAACCGCCACCAATGGCAATTACCAAATATAGTAGCCTGTAATATGTATCATCATTCATGAATCGAAACGAATGAAGATAAATATCAGCCATATTTTTAGTTTGGAATAATATAGTTATACTATTAAAGACAAGTGTTCTTAATTCAGGAAATCGTAACATTTGGTAACTCTTTTTATTGCTTAGTTCAACAGCAACAAGACCAATAAATGATGAAATGTGTTGAAAACTCCACATAGTTTCGGTCTTGTTGTTTATCGTTGAAAAAAGATCATAATTAATCAATGGAGAGTTTAAATATCTTAAAGGATCTCCAAATAAGTATGATGACCCATGCAATTTAGGATAATATGTGTTGATCAAATTTAATGAAAAAACTGCTTCATTCACTGATGATAGAAAAACTTCTTCATCTGATTGCTGAATATCACTATTTCCTATAAGAGAAAGAGGCGTTATAAAACGATTCTTAGATAATGCATAATAATATGATGTCATTGATAATTGGCAAAGATGAGTCCTTAGAAATGAAAAGAGCTCCATAGAATAGGAGCAAAACATATTGTTGTTTAAATTGGAAATCATTGAAGTTAAAAGAAAAATTGATAGGACAGGAAAAGCTAGAGAAACAATTAAAAACAATATGAAAGGTCCATATCTTAGCGATGGAAGACGAACTGAATCAATCATCATTTCAATGTATCGTTGCTGAGTTTTTTCTTCATTAACATCTTCTTGTTTATTGGCTGCAAGAACGTTACCAATTGCTAATGATCGGTTATTGTTATTATTCAATTGTTTTTGATTGTCATTGTTCAAAATAGAATGTTGATGAACATCTGGCAATGTTTTAATCATCATCGTTGCAAAATAATATGATCGTTCAACTCGTGTTTTGGCGCCGCTTCGAAGAAGACGATGTATTTTGGCATATTCTTCTGATTCTCTATCATTGCATAAAATATCAGATAAAAAGGCTGAATATGCGGATGCAATATAAGGATTGTTTGGGTAAACAAAGCAAAGTTGAGTATATTCGCGTGAAATTTCATCTTCATTTTTCTTTAATTGAGATGTTAAATCATCCAATTCCGAGGTAGAGCCATTAATAACAGATTGCCAAACTAGTCGAAGTTGATCACGGCATTTTTCTGTTTTATCAGAAATTTTTGTACATGTTTTTTTGATCGTTTTTGATAATCCTCGCTCTCTTTGTTGAAGAAGATTGTGAATCTGAAATGACAAATATTTCATATCAATATTGTTATGCTTTACTTTTTTAATAAGTTTGCATACATAATGTAAAATTGCTGATTCATCCGGATAAATTGCAGCATAATGAGCGTAAATATTTATAAATGTTTTGTTTTTCGTCATTTTTTTATCAGCCATCTTAAAAAGCTTCCAGGAATGGCAAAGTTCATGTCCAGTATCAAATCCAGTTCGAAGAAGTTGTAAATATTTATTTGTTGAAATTTTTGTTAAAATTTCTTCGTTTTCATCGATTTTATCTAGGATTAGAAGATTTCTTTTGTGATTGTAACTGGTAATATATGGAATTATATAGTGTGAAACACAAAAAACAAGAATAAAAAGAAATATACAAATCTCATTCATGCTTTGATTGAGTTGTAGAAGTGTTAGTAAAACGATTAAAGTGATAACAATCATATGAGATAGTGATAATAATGTTTGATGTAAGCTATTTGTTACCCAGATTTCAGTATGAGCATATAGATTATATAATAAAAATCCAAGAGGAAAAACATTTAAAAATCCAAAAACTAGCCTAAAATAACCTTTGTTCCCTTCGTATATGATACAAAATGTTGTGGAAAAAGAGTAATAAAAAATAAATAAAAAGTATATGATTGATGCATGTGGAGATAAAATATGTATTGCTTGCGGTCTAAAAGTTAGTGATGGGGTAACAAATATTGTTTGAAATAGAATCATTGATATTAATTCAATCAAACCGAGAATAAAATTAAATATTACTAACGGAAAACTATAATTAGTATGAATATAATAATAATTAGATGAGTTGGTATTAATATCTTGTTTGTTATGATTGATAATTAAAAATAAATCTAATCCAAGATTTGAAGATGTAATAGATATTAAAAATGGTAAAAATGCATTCATGATTATTGTAATTATCTTAATTGAAAAGGTACTAATTTTTGTATAAACTTGGAATAATCTAAAACATATAAAAAAGAAAATAACAAATGAAAAATATAAAAGATAAATGATCATTTCAAAAAAAAGATGAGCTGAAATGCTTGCTCTAGCTGGAATAATTGTTGCACCGATAGATAAAACTTTGCTTATTTTACCTAGAAGAGAATTGTCTGGCCATAAAGTTGAACTAAAAGGAAAAAAAGACAATATTCCTATTTGAATGAAATGAAGGTACTTCATAATTAAAATAATTATTAAATGAGAAGGAGCAATTGTATATAAATAATCAAAAAAACGAAATAAATTATCACGAAAAATTTTAGATGGCTTCCTTTTAAGAAGACCTCTGAACTTCTGATGGCGAGTGGTATTGGATGTTGAAGTTATTTCCTCAGGAGTTTTCCCAGAATTCGAAGTTGCTGAGGTCATCGGAAAAGATTTTGAAATTTTCTTGGGACCAGATATGTATTTAAATATTTCAAAATTGTTCGTTTGATATAGTATCAATATTATTATTCAACCGTTATTTGGAAATAATGAAATAATAAAATTATATACATATAATTGTTGTTAGTTTTTTATATAGTATCAAAAAAAAAAAAAAAAAAACATATCATGACTCAAGAAAACATTGTTTTTAACACAATTTTAACATTAGATATCTCGTGGCTAGTTATTAAGATATGTAAATTAAAATTGATATACAAGTGCATTTCTAGAAATTTCAATTACTGTATTAATTATAATAAATTTGTTAGAATCCCAAAAATGTTAATAGAATCATAATAAAACACGAAGTTATTTTATAGTTTGGTCCTAGATATGATCTAATAAAAACAATTACATTTGTAATAATAAGATAAAAACAAGCTAGAGGTATAAAACAGATACATCATTTCCTAAAAGAATTAATGGTGGTATTTATGAAATTCAACTAATATTTAAATAGAATCCTGATATATTAACCTTTTTGAATTTAAAATTAGTAATTTAAGATTATTATATTTGTTTTCATTTAAGATTTTGAAAAAAATCAATATGTTATCAGCTCATCTAATTTAAAATGATGAATTTTGCATATAATCAATATTGTGTAATAAATGATAAATAATAAATGCTTCATTATATATTATGAATAAGTAATCAATAAATGATATAAAAATAAAGAGTAGCTTTTTCATTTGACAGATTAAAAATATTTTTAAATTGTGAGCATAATATTGATTAAAGAAAACGCCAATTGCATATAATGTTAAATACCAAACTTCATGATTTTGTTGGTGAATAATGAGTAGTGCTGATTGAATATAATGCAATTAATAAAGTAATCAATAAGCATAACTGCCTGATTAACATTTTCAAATGATGCTGTAATTAAATATAATTTTCAGCATACACAAAAAATACTTGTAATTTGACTGAGTGAATATTAAGCAATAAGAAAAGAATAAGCTTATTAAGAGAACATATGAAGATACTGTAAGCATTTTATTTTAGTATAAACAAGAAAGCTTTATGATCAAAATAGTAATGAAACCATTCAATTATTTATTAAAGGACTTCCAAAGCACAATTCATCAAAAGCAAAAAAAAATACTTGAGAAAGTCAAAATAAATATTAATATTTTCTTCATTTGAAGATAATCTTTTTCAATGATTATACTACAAATTAGTAAAAAAGATGTTTTAATAAATAAAAAAAAAAGAAGAAGAATTTTAAAATAATAAAATTATTTATTAATAATATGATCTATTAAAAATCTATGATTCTATGATTCTATAATCTATATTAAATGATTGACTTAGTTAGCAAGTGCTGCATCATCAATATCGCCGATTTCAATCAAAGCTTTCTTGTATTTCTCGATGAGATTGCAAAGGTTGTTGTGATCAATTTCAGCGTTTTGTATTGTTTCAGTCAACTTGACGTTCAATTGTGAGATTTCCATCTTGAGTCTTTCGATTTCGGCTGTTAAGTTGTCATGGTCTTGTTGAGCATCACGTTGTGTTTGAGCCAATTCTTGCTTCAATCTTTCGATTTCAGCAGATAAGTTGTCATGATCTTGTTGAGCGTTACGTTGTGTTTCAGATAATTCGCTGGTCAAACGTTCGATTTCAGCCTTCAGTCTTTCGATTTCGTTGGACAAGTTGTCATGATCTTGTTGTGCAGAACGTTGTGTTTGTTCTAATTCCATCTTTAAGCGATCGATTTCAGCTGTTAATTCGAAGATCTTTGAGTTCAAGTTATCGATTTCTGAGTTCTTGTCTTGGATTTCACGTGATAAGTTGTCATGGTCTTGTTGAGCATCATGTTGTGTTTGAGCCAATTCTTGCTTCAATCTTTCGATTTCGCTTGATAAGTTGTCATGATCTTGTTGGGCATCACGTTGAGCACTAGCTAATTCACTTCTTAAGCGTTCGATTTCAGATGTCAATTCGAAGATCTTTGAGTTCAATCCATCGATTTCATGTTGCATGTTGTCATGATCTTCAGAAGCTCTACGTTGTGTTTCGGCCAATTCTTGTCTTAAGCGTTCAATTTCATTGTTCAAGTCTCCGATCTTTGAGTTCAAGCTTTCAATTGTTGACTTGTAGTTGCAGATTTCAGATGACATGCTTGAGATTTGTGAGTTCAATCTTTGTATTTCATCTGATAATTTGTCGTGGTCAGCTTGTGCATCTCTCTTCAAGCTTTCGATTTCACTCTTGAGGCTTGTTGTTTCTTCTTGTCCCTTGTTTTGTGTTTCACTTAAGACAGTGTTGACACGTTGGATTTCAGATGTCATGTTGGAGATCTTGCTGTTGCAGTTTTGTATTTCAGTGTTCTTGTTCTGGATTTCATTGTTTCTGGATTCAATTTCACGTGTTAAGTTCTGATGGTCTTCTTGTGCTTTACGCTCTGTTTCACGGACAACATTGTTGACACGTTCAACTTCTGATTTCATTTCGTTGACCTTGTTTTCATAGTTGTTTACAACACGTTCATTTTCTGATTTCATGTCACTGATCTTGCTTTCGTAGTTGTTCTTGACATTTTCAATTTCTCTTGTCATTTCTGATTTCATGTCACTGATCTTGCTTTCGTAGTTGTTAATGACACGTTCGTTTTCGGATTTGATCTCGCTGATCTTGCTTTCGTAGTTGTTCTTGACATTTTCGATTTCTCTTGTCATTTCAGATTTCATGTCATTGATCTTGCTTTCATAGTTGTTTGTGACACGTTCAATTTCAGACTTCATTTCGCTGATCTTGTTTTCGTAGTTGTTTACGATACGTTCATTTTCTGATTTCATCTCGCTGATCTTGCTTTCATAGTTGTTTGTGATGCGTTCAATTTCTCTTGTCATTTCTGATTTCATGTCATTGATCTTGGTTTCGTAGTTGTTTGTGATGCGTTCAATTTCTTTGGTCATTTCAGACTTCATTTCACTGATCTTGTTTTCGTAGTTGTTCTTGACATTTTCGATTTCTCTTGTCATTTCTGATTTCATTTCGTTGATCTTGGTTTCGTAGTTGTTTGTGATGCGTTCAATTTCAGACTTCATCTCAGAAACCTTGTTGTTCAAGTTCTGGATTTCAGTGTTCTTGCTTTCAATTGTCCTTGTTAATTCAGTGACCTTGTTGTTCAAGTTCTGGATTTCAGTGTTCTTGCTTTCAACAGTCCTTGTTAATTCGGTGACCTTGTTGTTCAAGTTCTGGATTTCAGTGTTCTTGCTTTCAATTGTCCTTGTTAATTCGGTGACCTTGTTGTTCAAGTTTTCGATTTCACGTGTTAAGCTGTCATGATCTTGTTGTGCTTTACGTTCTGTTTCACGGAGAACATTGTTGACACGTTCAATTTCTCTTGTTAATTCAGTGACCTTGTTGTTCAAGTTCTGGATTTCAGTGTTCTTGCTTTCAATTGTTGATTGTAATTCAGAGATCTTGTTGTTGAGTGTTTCGATTTGTTGCTTGTAGTTGTTGATTTCGTTGTTGAGCTTTTCGATCTCTCTGTCCTTGTTCTGGATGTCACGTGTTAATTCTGAGATCTTGCTGTTGAGTGTTTGGATTGTTGATGTCATTTCGCTGATCTTGTTGTTGAGTGTTTCGATTTGTTGCTTGTAGTTGTTGATTTCGTTGTTAAGCTTTTCGATCTCTCTGTCCTTGTTTTCAACTTCACGTGTTAATTCAGTGATCTTGTTGTTGAGGTTCTGGATTTCACGTGTCATTTCACTGATCTTGTTGTTGAGTTCCTGGATTGTTGATGTCATTTCGCTGATCTTGTTGTTGAGGTTTTCAATTTGTTGTTTGTAGTTGTTGATTTCGTTGTTGAGCTTTTCGATCTCTCTGTCCTTGTTCTGGATTTCACGTGTCATTTCACTGATCTTGTTGTTGAGTTCCTGGATTGTTGATGTCATTTCACTGATCTTGTTGTTGAGATTTTCGATTTGTTGCTTGTAGTTGTTGATTTCGTTGTTGAGCTTTTCGATCTCTCTGTCCTTGTTTTCAACTTCACGTGTTAATTCGGAGATCTTGCTGTTGATGTTCTGGATTTCACGTGTCATTTCACTGATCTTGTTGTTGAGAGTTTCTATTTGTTGCTTGTAGTTGTTGATTTCATTGTTCAAGTCGTTGATCTTGTTGTTAAGCTTTTCGATCTCTCTGTCCTTGTTTTCAATTTCACGTGTTAATTCAGAAATCTTGCTGTTGAGGGATTGAATTGTTGATGTTAATTCTGAGATCTTGTTGTTGAGTTGTTCTATTTGTTGCTTGTAGTTGTTGATTTCATTGGTCAAATCGTTGATCTTGTTGTTGAGTTGTTCAATCTCTCTGTTCTTGTTTTCGATTTCACGTGTTAATTCACTGATCTTGCTGTTGAGTTGTTCGATTTCTCTGTTCTTCTCTTCGAGTTCGCGGGTCAAATCATTGATCTTGCCGTTGAGTTGTTCGATTTGTTGCTTGTAGTTTTCGATTTCTGAGTTCAATCTTGAGATTTCGTTGGTCAATTCACTGATCTTGCTGTTGAGAGATTCAATCTCACGATCCTTGGCTTCGATTGTTGATTGTAATTCTGAGATCTTGCTGTTGAGTTGTTCGATTTCTCTGTTCTTCTCTTCGAGTTCGCGGGTCAAATCATTGATCTTGCCGTTGAGCTGTTCGATTTGTTGCTTGTAGTTTTCAATTTCTGAGTTCAATCTTGAGATTTCGTTGGTCAATTCGCTGATCTTGCTGTTGAGAGATTCAATTGTTGATTGTAATTCATTGATCTTGTTGTTGAGGCTTTCGATTTCACGATCCTTGGCTTCGATTGTTGATTGTAATTCTGAGATCTTGTTGTTGAGTTGTTCGATTTGTTGCTTGTAGTTTTCGATTTCTGATTGTAACTCGCTGATCTTACCATTGAGAGATTCAATCTCACGATCCTTGGCTTCAATTGTTGATTGTAATTCACTGATCTTGCTGTTGAGTGATTCGATTGTTGATTGTAATTCACTGATCTTGCTGTTGAGTTGTTCGATTTCTCTGTTCTTCTCTTCGAGTTCGCGGGTCAAATCATTGATCTTGCCGTTGAGCTGTTCGATTTGTTGCTTGTAGTTCTCGATTTCTGAGTTCAATCTTGAGATTTCGTTGGTCAATTCGCTGATCTTGCTGTTGAGAGATTCAATTGTTGATTGTAATTCATTGATCTTGCTGTTGAGAGATTCAATCTCACGATCCTTGGCTTCGATTGTTGATTGTAATTCTGAGATCTTGTTGTTGAGTTGTTCGATTTCTCTGTTCTTCTCTTCGAGTTCGCGGGTCAAATCATTGATCTTGCCGTTGAGCTGTTCGATTTGTTGCTTGTAGTTTTCGATTTCTGAGTTCAATCTTGAGATTTCGTTGGTCAATTCACTGATCTTGCTGTTGAGAGATTCAATCTCACGATCCTTGGCTTCGATTGTTGATTGTAATTCACTGATCTTGTTGTTGAGTTGTTCGATTTCTCTGTTCTTCTCTTCGAGTTCGCGGGTCAAATCATTGATCTTGCCGTTGAGCTGTTCGATTTGTTGCTTGTAGTTCTCGATTTCTGAGTTCAATCTTGAGATTTCGTTGGTCAATTCGCTGATCTTGCTGTTGAGAGATTCAATTGTTGATTGTAATTCATTGATCTTGCTGTTGAGAGATTCAATCTCACGATCCTTGGCTTCGATTGTTGATTGTAATTCTGAGATCTTGTTGTTGAGTTGTTCGATTTCTCTGTTCTTCTCTTCGAGTTCGCGGGTCAAATCATTGATCTTGCCGTTGAGTTGTTCGATTTGTTGCTTGTAGTTTTCGATTTCTGAGTTCAATCTTGAGATTTCGTTGGTCAATTCACTGATCTTGCTGTTGAGAGATTCAATCTCACGATCCTTGGCTTCGATTGTTGATTGTAATTCACTGATCTTGTTGTTGAGTTGTTCGATTTCTCTGTTCTTCTCTTCGAGTTCGCGGGTCAAATCATTGATCTTGCCGTTGAGCTGTTCGATTTGTTGCTTGTAGTTTTCGATTTCTGAGTTCAATCTTGAGATTTCGTTGGTCAATTCGCTGATCTTGCTGTTGAGAGATTCAATTGTTGATTGTAATTCATTGATCTTGTTGTTGAGGCTTTCGATTTCACGATCCTTGGCTTCAATTGTTGATTGTAATTCTGAGATCTTGTTGTTGAGTTGTTCGATTTGTTGCTTGTAGTTTTCGATTTCTGATTGTAACTCGCTGATCTTACCATTGAGAGATTCAATCTCACGATCCTTGGCTTCAATTGTTGATTGTAATTCTGAGATCTTGCCGTTGAGCTGTTCGATTTGTTGCTTGTAGTTTTCGATTTCTGATTGTAACTCGCTGATCTTGCCGTTGAGAGATTCAATCTCACGATCCTTGGCTTCAATTGTTGATTGTAATTCTGAGATCTTGCCGTTGAGCTGTTCGATTTGTTGCTTGTAGTTTTCGATTTCTGAGTTCAATCTTGAGATTTCGTTGGTCAATTCGCTGATCTTGTTGTTGAGAGATTCAATTGTTGATTGTAATTCATTGATCTTGTTGTTGAGGCTTTCGATTTCACGATCCTTGGCTTCGATTGTTGATTGTAATTCTGAGATCTTGTTGTTGAGTTGTTCGATTTGTTGCTTGTAGTTTTCGATTTCTGATTGTAACTCGCTGATCTTACCATTGAGAGATTCAATCTCACGATCCTTGGCTTCAATTGTTGATTGTAATTCTGAGATCTTGCCGTTGAGCTGTTCGATTTGTTGCTTGTAGTTCTCGATTTCTGAGTTCAATCTTGAGATTTCGTTGGTCAATTCGCTGATCTTGCTGTTGAGAGATTCAATTGTTGATTGTAATTCATTGATCTTGTTGTTGAGGCTTTCGATTTCACGATCCTTGGCTTCGATTGTTGATTGTAATTCTGAGATCTTGTTGTTGAGTTGTTCGATTTGTTGCTTGTAGTTTTCGATTTCTGATTGTAACTCGCTGATCTTGCCATTGAGTGATTCAATTTCTCTGTCTTTGGCTTCGATTGTTGATTGTAATTCACTGATCTTGTTGTTGAGTTGTTCGATTTGTTGCTTGTAGTTTTCGATTTCTGATTGTAACTCGCTGATCTTGCCGTTGAGTGATTCAATTTCTCTGTCTTTGGCTTCGATTGTTGATTGTAATTCTGAGATCTTGCCGTTGAGAGATTCAATCTCACGATCCTTGGCTTCAATTGTTGATTGTAATTCTGAGATCTTGCCGTTGAGCTGTTCGATTTGTTGCTTGTAGTTTTCGATTTCTGAGTTCAATCTTGAGATTTCGTTGGTCAATTCTGTGATCTTGCCGTTGAGAGATTCAATCTCACGATCCTTGGCTTCGATTGTTGATTGTAATTCTGAGATCTTGCCGTTGAGAGATTCAATCTCACGATCCTTGGCTTCGATTGTTGATTGTAATTCTGAGATCTTGCCGTTGAGTTGTTCGATTTGTTGCTTGTAGTTTTCGATTTCTGATTGTAATTCTGTGATCTTGCCATTAAGTGATTCAATCTCACGATCCTTGGCTTCGATTGTTGATTGTAATTCTGAGATCTTGCCGTTGAGTTGTTCGATTTGTTGTTTGAGGTTCTCAATTTCTGATTGTAATTCTGTGATCTTGCCATTAAGTGATTCAATTTCTCTGTCTTTGGCTTCGATTGTTGATTGTAATTCACTGATCTTGCCGTTGAGAGATTCAATCTCACGATCCTTGGCTTCGATTGTTGATTGTAATTCTGAGATCTTGCCGTTGAGTTGTTCGATTTGTTGTTTGAGGTTCTCAATTTCTGATTGTAATTCTGTGATCTTGCCATTAAGTGATTCAATTTCTCTGTCTTTGGCTTCGATTGTTGATTGTAATTCTGTGATCTTGCCGTTGAGAGATTCAATCTCACGATCCTTGGCTTCGATTGTTGATTGTAATTCTGAGATCTTGTTGTTGAGTTGTTCGATTTGTTGCTTGTAGTTTTCGATTTCTGATTGTAACTCGCTGATCTTGCCGTTGAGTGATTCAATTTCTCTGTCTTTGGCTTCGATTGTTGATTGTAATTCACTGATCTTGCCGTTGAGTTGTTCGATTTGTTGCTTGTAGTTTTCGATTTCTGAGTTCAATCTTGAGATTTCGTTGGTCAATTCACTGATCTTGCCGTTGAGAGATTCAATCTCACGATCCTTGGCTTCGATTGTTGATTGTAATTCTGAGATCTTGTTGTTGAGTTGTTCGATTTGTTGTTTGAGGTTCTCAATTTCTGATTGTAATTCTGTGATCTTGCCATTAAGTGATTCAATTTCTCTGTCTTTGGCTTCGATTGTTGATTGTAATTCGCTGATCTTGTTGTTGAGAGATTCGATTGTAGCTGTCATCTCGTTGATCTTGCCGTTGAGGGCTTCGATTTCTCTGTTCTTGGCTTCAACTGTTGATTGAAGTTCAGCGATCTGTCCGTTGAGGGCTTCGATTGTTGATTGTAATTCGCTGATCTTGCCGTTGAGGGCTTCGATTTCTCTGTCTTTGGCTTCGATTGTTGATTGTAATTCGCTGATCTTGTTGTTGAGAGATTCGATTGTAGCTGTCATCTCGCTGATCTTGCCGTTGAGGGCTTCGATTTCTCTGTCTTTGGCTTCGATTGTTGATTGTAATTCGCTGATCTTGTTGTTGAGAGATTCGATTGTAGCTGTCATCTCGCTGATCTTGCCGTTGAGGGCTTCGATCTCTCTGTTCTTGGCTTCAACTGTGGATTGAAGTTCAGCGATTTGTCCGTTGAGGCCTTCGATTGTTGATTGTAATTCGCTGATCTTGCCGTTGAGGGCTTCGATTTCTCTGTCTTTGGCTTCGATTGTTGATTGTAATTCGCTGATCTTGCCGTTGAGGGCTTCGATTTCTCTGTTCTTGGCTTCAACTGTGGATTGAAGTTCAGCGATTTGTCCGTTGAGGCCTTCGATTGTTGATTGTAATTCGCTGATCTTGCCGTTGAGGGCTTCGATCTCTCTGTTCTTGGCTTCAACTGTGGATTGAAGTTCAGCGATTTGTCCGTTGAGGCCTTCGATTGTTGATTGTAATTCGTTGATCTTGTTGTTGAGAGATTCGATTGTAGCTGTCATCTCGCTGATCTTGCCGTTGAGGGCTTCGATTTCTCTGTCTTTGGCTTCGATTGTTGATTGTAATTCGCTGATCTTGTTGTTGAGAGATTCGATTGTAGCTGTCATCTCGCTGATCTTGCCGTTGAGGGCTTCGATCTCTCTGTTCTTGGCTTCAACTGTGGATTGTAATTCTGCAATTTGTCCGTTGAGGGCTTCGATTTCTCTGTTCTTGGCTTCAACTGTTGATTGAAGTTCAGCGATCTGTCCGTTGAGGGCTTCGATTGTTGATTGTAATTCGCTGATCTTGTTGTTGAGAGATTCGATTGTAGCTGTCATCTCGTTGATCTTGCCGTTGAGGGCTTCGATTTCTCTGTCTTTGGCTTCGATTGTTGATTGTAATTCGCTGATCTTGTTGTTGAGAGATTCGATTGTAGCTGTCATCTCGCTGATCTTTCCGTTGAGGGCTTCGATCTCTCTGTTCTTGGCTTCAACAGTAGATTGTAATTCAGCAACCTTGCCATTGAGAGCTTCGATTGTTGATTGTAATTCGCCGATCTTTCCGTTGAGGGCTTCGATCTCTCTGTTCTTGGCTTCAACTGTGGATTGAAGTTCAGCGATTTGTCCGTTGAGGCCTTCGATTGTTGATTGTAATTCGCTGATCTTTCCGTTGAGGGCTTCGATTTCTCTGTCTTTGGCTTCGATTGTTGATTGTAATTCGCTGATCTTGCCGTTGAGGGCTTCGATCTCTCTGTTCTTGGCTTCAACTGTGGATTGAAGTTCAGCGATTTGTCCGTTGAGGGCTTCGATTGTTGATTGTAATTCGCTGATCTTTCCGTTGAGGGCTTCGATTTCTCTGTCTTTGGCTTCGATTGTTGATTGTAATTCG
Organism: Tritrichomonas musculus; assembly: GCA_039105265.1. Lineage (NCBI taxonomy): Eukaryota > Parabasalia > Tritrichomonadida > Tritrichomonadidae > Tritrichomonas > Tritrichomonas musculus. The sequence continues at coordinate 1,162,428 of JAPFFF010000015.1, read as the reverse complement.
CTGATCTTGTTGTTGAGAGATTCGATTGTAGCTGTCATCTCGTTGATCTTGCCGTTGAGGGCTTCGATTTCTCTGTCTTTGGCTTCGATTGTTGATTGTAATTCGCTGATCTTGTTGTTGAGAGATTCGATTGTAGCTGTCATCTCGCTGATCTTTCCGTTGAGGGCTTCGATCTCTCTGTTCTTGGCTTCAACAGTAGATTGTAATTCAGCAACCTTGCCATTGAGAGCTTCGATTGTTGATTGTAATTCGCCGATCTTTCCGTTGAGGGCTTCGATTTCTCTGTTCTTGGCTTCAACTGTGGATTGAAGTTCAGCGATTTGTCCGTTGAGGCCTTCGATTGTTGATTGTAATTCGCTGATCTTGTTGTTGAGAGATTCGATTGTAGCTGTCATCTCGCTGATCTTGCCGTTGAGGGCTTCGATTTCTCTGTCTTTGGCTTCGATTGTTGATTGTAATTCGCTGATCTTGTTGTTGAGAGATTCGATTGTAGCTGTCATCTCGCTGATCTTGCCGTTGAGGGCTTCGATCTCTCTGTTCTTGGCTTCAACTGTGGATTGAAGTTCAGCGATTTGTCCGTTGAGGCCTTCGATTGTTGATTGTAATTCGCTGATCTTTCCGTTGAGGGCTTCGATTTCTCTGTCTTTGGCTTCGATTGTTGATTGTAATTCGCTGATCTTGCCGTTGAGGGCTTCGATTTCTCTGTTCTTGGCTTCAACTGTGGATTGAAGTTCAGCGATTTGTCCGTTGAGGCCTTCGATTGTTGATTGTAATTCGCTGATCTTGCCGTTGAGGGCTTCGATTTCTCTGTCTTTGGCTTCGATTGTTGATTGTAATTCGCTGATCTTGTTGTTGAGAGATTCGATTGTAGCTGTCATCTCGCTGATCTTGCCGTTGAGGGCTTCGATCTCTCTGTTCTTGGCTTCAACTGTGGATTGAAGTTCAGCGATTTGTCCGTTGAGGGCTTCGATTTCTCTGTTCTTGGCTTCAACTGTTGATTGAAGTTCAGCGATCTGTCCGTTGAGGCCTTCGATTGTTGATTGTAATTCGCTGATCTTGCCGTTGAGGGCTTCGATTTCTTTGTTCTTGGCTTCAACTGTGGATTGAAGTTCAGCGATTTGTCCGTTGAGGCCTTCGATTGTTGATTGTAATTCGCTGATCTTTCCGTTGAGGGCTTCGATTTCTTTGTTCTTGGCTTCAACTGTGGATTGAAGTTCAGCGATTTGTCCGTTGAGGCCTTCGATTGTTGATTGTAATTCGCTGATCTTTCCGTTGAGGGCTTCGATTTCTTTGTTCTTGGCTTCAACTGTGGATTGAAGTTCAGCGATTTGTCCGTTGAGGCCTTCGATTGTTGATTGTAATTCGCTGATCTTTCCGTTGAGGGCTTCGATTTCTTTGTTCTTGGCTTCAACTGTGGATTGAAGTTCAGCGATTTGTCCGTTGAGGCCTTCGATTGTTGATTGTAATTCGCTGATCTTTCCGTTGAGGGCTTCGATTTCTCTGTCTTTGGCTTCGATTGTTGATTGTAATTCGCTGATCTTGCCGTTGAGGGCTTCGATTTCTCTGTTCTTGGCTTCAACTGTGGATTGAAGTTCAGCGATTTGTCCGTTGAGGCCTTCGATTGTTGATTGTAATTCGCTGATCTTGCCGTTGAGGGCTTCGATTTCTCTGTCTTTGGCTTCGATTGTTGATTGTAATTCGCTGATCTTGTTGTTGAGAGATTCGATTGTAGCTGTCATCTCGCTGATCTTGCCGTTGAGGGCTTCGATCTCTCTGTTCTTGGCTTCAACTGTGGATTGAAGTTCAGCGATTTGTCCGTTGAGGGCTTCGATTTCTCTGTTCTTGGCTTCAACTGTTGATTGAAGTTCAGCGATCTGTCCGTTGAGGCCTTCGATTGTTGATTGTAATTCGCTGATCTTGCCGTTGAGGGCTTCGATTTCTTTGTTCTTGGCTTCAACTGTGGATTGAAGTTCAGCGATTTGTCCGTTGAGGCCTTCGATTGTTGATTGTAATTCGCTGATCTTGTTGTTGAGAGATTCGATTGTAGCTGTCATCTCGCTGATCTTGCCGTTGAGGGCTTCGATCTCTCTGTTCTTGGCTTCAACTGTGGATTGAAGTTCAGCGATTTGTCCGTTGAGGCCTTCGATTGTTGATTGTAATTCGCTGATCTTTCCGTTGAGGGCTTCGATTTCTTTGTTCTTGGCTTCAACTGTGGATTGAAGTTCAGCGATTTGTCCGTTGAGGCCTTCGATTGTTGATTGTAATTCGCTGATCTTGTTGTTGAGAGATTCGATTGTAGCTGTCATCTCGCTGATCTTGCCGTTGAGGGCTTCGATCTCTCTGTTCTTGGCTTCAACTGTGGATTGAAGTTCAGCGATTTGTCCGTTGAGGCCTTCGATTGTTGATTGTAATTCGCTGATCTTTCCGTTGAGGGCTTCGATCTCTCTGTTCTTGGCTTCAACTGTGGATTGAAGTTCAGCGATCTGTCCGTTGAGTGATTCAATTGTTGATGCCATTTCGTTGATCTTTCCGTTAAGTGCTTCGATTTCTCTATCTTTGGCTTCAACAGTAGATTGTAATTCAGCAACCTTGCCATTGAGAGCTTCGATTGTTGATTGTAATTCGTTGATCTTTCCGTTGAGGGCTTCGATCTCTCTGTTCTTGGCTTCAACTGTGGATTGTAATTCTGCAATTTGTCCGTTGAGTCCTTCGATTGTTGATTGTAATTCGCTGATCTTTCCGTTGAGGGCTTCGATCTCTCTGTTCTTGGCTTCAACAGTAGATTGTAATTCAGCAACCTTGCCATTGAGAGCTTCGATTGTTGATTGTAATTCGCCGATCTTTCCGTTGAGGGCTTCGATCTCTCTGTTCTTGGCTTCAACTGTGGATTGAAGTTCAGCGATCTTTCCGTTGAGGGCTTCGATCTCTCTGTTCTTGGCTTCAACAGTAGATTGTAATTCAGCAACCTTGCCATTGAGGGCTTCGATTGTTGATTGTAATTCGCTGATCTTTCCGTTGAGGGCTTCGATTTCTCTGTCTTTGGCTTCGATTGTTGATTGTAATTCGCTGATCTTGTTGTTGAGAGATTCGATTGTAGCTGTCATCTCGCTGATCTTGCCGTTGAGGGCTTCGATCTCTCTGTTCTTGGCTTCAACTGTTGATTGAAGTTCAGCGATCTGTCCGTTGAGGCCTTCGATTGTTGATTGTAATTCGCTGATCTTGCCGTTGAGGGCTTCGATCTCTCTGTTCTTGGCTTCAACTGTGGATTGAAGTTCAGCGATCTGTCCGTTGAGTGATTCAATTGTTGATGCCATTTCGTTGATCTTTCCGTTAAGTGCTTCGATTTCTCTATCTTTGGCTTCAACAGTAGATTGTAATTCAGCAACCTTGCCATTGAGAGCTTCGATTGTTGATTGTAATTCGTTGATCTTTCCGTTGAGGGCTTCGATCTCTCTGTTCTTGGCTTCAACTGTGGATTGTAATTCTGCAATTTGTCCGTTGAGTCCTTCGATTGTTGATTGTAATTCGCTGATCTTTCCGTTGAGGGCTTCGATCTCTCTGTTCTTGGCTTCAACTGTGGATTGAAGTTCAGCGATCTGTCCGTTGAGAGATTCGATTGTAGCTGTCATCTCGTTGATCTTTCCGTTGAGGGCTTCGATCTCTCTGTTCTTGGCTTCAACAGTAGATTGTAATTCAGCAACCTTGCCATTGAGAGCTTCGATTGTTGATTGTAATTCGTTGATCTTTCCGTTGAGGGCTTCGATCTCTCTGTTCTTGGCTTCAACTGTGGATTGTAATTCTGCAATTTGTCCGTTGAGGCCTTCGATTGTTGATTGTAATTCGCCGATCTTTCCGTTAAGTGCTTCGATTTCTCTATCTTTAGCTTCAACAGTAGATTGTAATTCAGCAACCTTGCCATTGAGAGCTTCGATTGTTGATTGTAATTCGCTGATCTTGCCGTTGAGGGCTTCGATCTCTCTGTTCTTGGCTTCAACTGTGGATTGAAGTTCAGCGATTTGTCCGTTGAGGCCTTCGATTGTTGATTGTAATTCGCTGATCTTTCCGTTGAGGGCTTCGATTTCTCTGTCTTTGGCTTCAACAGTAGATTGTAATTCGGCAACCTTGCCATTGAGAGCTTCGATTTGTTGCTTGTAATTTTCGACTTCTGATTGTAATTCAGAAATCTTGCCATTGAGAGCTTCGATTTCTCTGTCTTTGGCTTCAACTGTTGATTCTAATTCAGCAACCTTTCCGTTGAGTGATTCGATTTCTCTGTCCTTGGCTTCGACAGTAGAAGTTAACTCAGCAACCTTGTTATTAAGTCCTTCGAGTTCTGAATTCAATTTGTTGATTTCAGCGGTTAAGTTATCGTGATCTTCTTTAGCTTCGATCTTTAATTTTTCAATTTCGGCGGTTAAGTTATCGTGATCAATTTTGGCTTGTTCTTTAGTGTCAGACAATTCTTTCTTTAAGTTATCGATTTGTGCAGAAAGGTTATCGTGATCTTCTTGTGCTTTACGTTGTGTTTCTGATAATTCGTTCTTCAAACTTTCGATTTCAGCTTGTAAATCAGCGTTGTCTTTCATCAATTGTTCTTCGTGTGCATGTGCAACCATGTATTTCTCTTTCCAGTTGTCTCTGTCCGTTTCAGTTTCTGCAAGTAATTTCTTTAATCTCTCAATTTCGGCTAATAAGTCGTCACGTTCTGCAGCTGCCTTCGCTTCTGCTTCCGCTCTTTCTTTGGCTAAGCGGTCAGCTTCTGCTTTTGCATCGGCTTCGGCCTTTTCACGTGCTAAACGTTCTGCTTCTGCTTTGGCTTCAGCATCTGCCTTCTCTTGAGCTAGTCGATCAGCTTCTGCTTTGGCATCGGCTTCAGCCTTCTCACGTGCCAGACGTTCGGCTTCGGCTTTTGCTTCTGCATCAGCTTTCTCTTTAGCTAGTCGATCTTGCTCTGCTTTATCACGTGCCATTCTTTCTGCCTCCTCTTTCTCACGTTGTGCGCGTTCTGCATCAGCTTTGGCTTTCGCTTCTGCTTCTGCTTGTTCTCTTGCTGCTTTCTCGGCATCGGCCTTCTCTTTGGCAAACTTTTCGGCATCGATTTCTTTTCCTTTCAAATTTTCAAGGACAACCTTAGCAGCGGCAAGTTGTGTGAGAAGTGTCTTCTCATCAACTTTGTCGCCACTGGATGTTAAATCTTCTGGCATAACGTAAACTGGGATGCCGATCTCTTCCATAACTTTGCATGCTAATCTTGCATTGCCTTCGACATCGGATGGATTAAGGGAATAATAGTTGATCTTGTCTGGAAGGTATGAATCTAATAAAGCGCACATTGAAACTGAATATGGTGTAAATTTGTTAACATTTGGATATTCCGATGTTCTTCCAATAGCCCATTCTAATATAGCATTCTTTGCTGTTTTCTTTCCTGAATTGTTATCTTTGCTGTCGGTAACGGCACCTCCAATGGAATAGTGTAAAATAAGTGACCATACAAATCCTAAAATAAGTTTCTCATTGTTATCATTGATATCTTTACCACTAATTCCAATAATTTTAACTCCATCTTTCGTAAACATGTCGACGGATAAATCACAGTTCATAACTTGATCAATATTTCGTTTTGGTGTTTTAGCCCATTTAACTGGTGCATCTTTTTTGGTTAATATTTCGGCAAGTTCAACTAATGGAACGCCGTTTGATAAATCTTTCGTGATTTCTCCGATTTGTTCGCAATTTCCTGCTTTAAGTTGGCCGTTGACCCATCTTGTGAAAACTTTAATTTGAAGTGGAATCCAATCTTCTGCTCTTGTTGTACTCATGGTATTATTATTATTATTATTATTTTTTAAAATAAAAATGAAATGATTGTAGAGTTATTTTCAATGGTGAAATTTTGTTTTATATAAAAACTCTGTCAATTTTGATTTAATATTATTTATTTGTTTATATATATTTTAATATATATTTTTAAGCATTATTATATTTTAATATATTGAATTTTATAATAAATATATGGAGATATAAATGTTTCTTGTTAAAAAAAATTGAAACCTTGGAGATATTAGAATTGAAAAATTCAAAAAGATTAAGATAATTGAAATTTGATAAATTATATTTTTTATATATTCAATTATTGTATTATTATTTTTTATAAATTTTGTATTTCTTACGATTATTCTCAATTTTTCAAATCCTCTCTTTTTTTCTATTCATTTATGGAAAATATTTGTAACTTGTTTATAATAATAAATATTTATCTAAACCATAACTATTTATTATTTTTCAACATATATTTATATGCCTCTATTTTTTTAAAAAAAATATTACATAAATAAATTGAAAAAAAAAAAAAAAACATTCAATTATCATATTCTCAAATATCGTTAATATTGTCTTCTTTTTTGATCAACAAAATATACTAATTCATTTCAAAATAGAGAAAGAATCAAAAACTATTTACATCAACAAGTCCTCAATTATCTTTTTATTGACCTTTCAATTAGATGTGATATAGAAATATTAGAAACTTTTTCTATATTTTTTATTTTTTAGTATTTAATTTTTCATTTGATATAAAACCTTGAATGTTTTCATTCATATTTTATGAGAACTTTAATATTCATATGAAAATATACAGATAGGTTAATTATTATTTTAATTTATCTTTAGCTTTTTATTTTTTTTTTTTTATTATAATTGCAATAAATGTTATAAGATTCGTTAGATAAACACTTTTTGAGAGAATTTTGCAGAAATTGCATTCATTTTTGGTATTCATATCCTTTAATTCATAGCATATACTATTTATTTAAAATTTAATTAAGATTCTATCAATTGATTTTTCTAGATAAGGATCATATGCGCTAAATCACTATTTTATTTATGGATATAAAGTTGTATAACATATTAATATAGCATATTAACTTAATTATTTTTTGTTGATATATTGAATTTAAAAATTAAAAAGATCTGTGATTATTAAAAAATTTAAATGATTGTAAATTGATCATAAATATTAGCAGGCCATGATATATAAAATAAAAAGACTTTTTAACATCAGAATATTCTTTTAAATGACAGAAACGAAAAAGACTTATTTACATCATAATACTCTTTTAACTCATAGAAACAAAAATATGAATAAATTGGCCTATACGATTAGTAATTCGCCTAAAATATTGAATACTTAAAAATAATCATATCTTTTTTTATTTACAGCAAAAATTCAAAATTCTATAATATAATTATTATATTATTAGTTTTAAAAAAATTTAGTGAATTTTGAATTATAAACCAAAATATCCGCATACTTTCTTCTTTTATAAAAATCTATTAAAATTTTTAAAGAATCAACCATAAACCACAAAACATGTCTATTTTTTCTTTCTTTTGAATTTAAGGAATATTTATGATTAGTAATAGTTGGCTAGTTTATAGCAAATATAAATCCAAAAAAATATTAAATCTAAATATGATTTTCAATCACATCAAAAAACAACTTTTTGAATGATATATTGAAAAGATAAATATCAATATCTTATGATTGAAAAGAGATAATAAAACATGATGGATCTGGAACAACAATCAAAGGAGATTTAACCGTAACAGGAAACATCACAAGCAACACCATTACGGAATTAAACAATCAAATATCTGAATGTGATAACAAATATGCTTTGAAAAGTGATTTGACTAATTATGCTTTGAAAACAACAACGGGAGAGTATAGAAAAATCGATAACTTAAATTATTATGCAGAATCAACATTTACGACAACAGATAATGGTCAAGGCAATAATTTTACTAATTTAGGAAGGTCAAGTATTGAAGGGTATCGTTTTGTTGGTCATTGCATCGACAGAAATACTGGTGAAGCTGTCTATTTTGATAAAATATGGACTACAGACCATAACTTAGGAACGACAAAATATTGTAATATCGTAGAGGGAGATACAACAAATAGATTGATGTTGAATCTGACCGGAGGATTGTTATATGCCGTAGAATATAAAAATGATGCTAGTTTATTACATTCTCTCAATTTATCTGCTGTCTATAAACCATCTGATTCTCTCATACTAAAAAGTGTTTATGAGGCTAAAATTGCAGAATTAGAAGCTCGAATTGCGGCTCTTGAAGCGAAGTAAAAATTATATCGGTGTTTGCTCTTCAGCTGGATTTAGCGTCGGGTACATTTCAATCGTGGTAAATATTTTTTTGTAGTCATTAATGGCAAATGGATGGTATTTTTTAAACGGAGTGAAGCGACGTTAAAAAATCACGCCATTTACATATACTACTTTTTGCGAGAGAACTTTTTGAACAGGAACTTTTTCATTACAGAACATTTTGAATATGCGAACGATAGAACTTTTTGAATGTCTGGCTTTTTGAATGGGTCCAGGGGCGGGAGCCCTTGGAGTAGTGGTAGGCTGTGCAAGGCATGGCCTACCGAATACTACTTAGTTGAAGAAATAATGAAAGAAAATGAAAAAATGCAAGAATAACTAGGCCACGATGCAATTGTTTTTAGGAGATGCTGTTTACCTAGTTATTCTTTAAATAATAAAGGTCAATTTTAGAACAAGTTAGCCGAGTAAATGATTTTAAGAGAAACTAATTGTAAAACATCTCAAATCAAAGGATAGAGAGGCATTGTATAATGAATCAAAGTATTATATGTTGGCATTGAATGATAAATATTAGAGAAGAGCAAAAACAGATAGTAGATCATTCAAACTCAATGAAGGATCTTGAAAGCATTTTAGCCTACAACAAACAAATTCTTTCAGTTTTTACATATCCATATATGATAAAATTAAACGGCTTTCATGAAAAGAACCAAATTTATTATTTCAAAACATTAATAGGCAAGCAAAAACACAAAATCAATCTTTTAGCAATGCAAAATAATAAAAAGAGACTTATAAATAGAAACAATGTTAATCAAAATATGCAAATTCTAAAGTAAAAGAAGATTTTAAATCATAAAACGTATAACGTTATTAAAGATATATTAAACAATCTAATTTTTGTCCAAATGTATGATCTTATTCAGTAGTTAACGATAGGCAGTGTCTAATTCCAACCAATACAATGAATCAAAATTATTTTACCTTTACCTTTTTGAAAAGTCTGCATAAGCCTATCACTGGCTCGAAAAAGCTTTTCCTATACCATGCGAGACAAAATAGCCAAAAACTTTTGCTACCAACAAGCCAGTTGTAATCTGAGCTTTTGGACGGTGATTTGGGCTGAGAGTGCTCTTTGCTGCTGGACGTTGTTTCATTCATTTTTTGAGGTTTATCTGATTCGAAATATAAAATAACCTTAAACTTCTTTAGAAGTTTCTTACAAATACCTCTAAACAAATTTTTATTTGGTTCAAAACATTTATTCAAATATTGATCAAAGTGTTTAATTGGTGATTTGGATCTGGCCTGGATTTAAAGGCCAGTCTTTACATTGCCTGAAGAGATACATATGTATTTCCATGTCTCCTTTGGATGATTCTGATGAGAACATTGAAACCTTTTTTTTTTTTTTTTTGCTTTTTGTTTATATGAAAATGAAATAAAGAATATTCAATGTTCTGTCACAACAGTGATCCCATGATCTTTTTACACTTGTATTGGTTGGAATTTTCATCATCTTGTTAGCCGCTGAATCATATGCTAATTGCTATATAATAAGTCTGATGAAATTGAAAGCTTTTGTTATCACGAAATAACTTGGAAGATCATATACAGCCAAAATCGAAAACACCTGATCTTTTTTTTTCTGGGAAACTTCAATATTTTAGTCCAACAAAAAATTCCAGATTTTTCTTAAAGATTTGTCTTTTTTTTTATTTTACCTTTTTTCTTCTTACTAAATATTTTATTTATTGAGTATGACATACTAAATGAAAAAAAAAAATTAAGAACATTTAAAATAATATCAGAATTTGTAGACATTTCAAATTTTCTTTATTTGTCCTATTTATTGTACTTTGGTAATTGATTTAAACCAATATTAATAAATAATTGCTTCAAAAAAAAATTGAAATAAAATTTCAAAATTCTATTAAAATTATTTGAATATATTTAATTGAATAAGTTATCGTTTATTCATATAAAAAATAAATAATGATGAAACACAGACTTCAAATATTTTGATGATGATTTTTATGATTATTCTTCATTTCGTGGGTTAATATTTATGAAATTGAATAAAGATATCAAATTTTTCTATATTACATTTCTGACTTAAACGTACTAGTATTTTAAACTTACTTTTTCCATATATTCTTGTACGTTAAAGTATTTTTAGAATCATTTTTTTTAAGATGTCATACACCCTTCCAACACAAGGCCTTCATGCAAGACCATGCACTTTTATCGACACCAATGTTACACCAGTTTTAACAGCTCAAACAGAAACAATTCTTGAAATGAGAAGAGATTTACTTAATGGACCATGCCATTCAATATCAAACCGTTTCTGCCCATCACCATGCAGCCGCCCATGCAATTCATCACAATCTTATGACAGACTTGTAACCAATCAAGACCGTCCTCTTCAATATCCTTTCATCCATGCAGATATTCATCCAGGACAACTTCCTGTATCAACTGTTATTGCTAACTCACAATACACAAATGGATTCAGCAGCGGTGTTGACTACAGAAGAGCTCATGCAAGAAACTCCCGCTGGTAAATATTCTAATTATTTATTAAAGATTAAGTTTTTTTTTTAAATAATAAAACTTATGAAACTAAGTTTATATGCCTTTTTTTGAATAGAGGAAAATATTATATAGAAAAGACATAATTTATTGTAATTTACAAAAGAATATAAATAATCAGCAACTTATTCAGGATGCACAAAAGAAATCATAAATCTTCCTTTTTTCACTCGTTTAGAAGATCGTGGGCTTGGTATTTCTAAAGACTTTGGCTTACCCTTTTCAGAATCATCATCAGAATGATGATCAGATGGGGCATTTGGTAAATCAAAATCGTATCTTTTTGCCATGGCATTAATATTTTCCTTAACTGCAGCATTCTTTTTTTGATCACGAATTTCATATCGTTGAATTAAGGGTGGGAGTTGCGATGTTAAAAGCGTTTCTATATACTGCTCATCTTTTGCTTGCTGAATGAAATTATGTTTGAGTAGTTTGTGGGCAGTTGCTCTCTTCTCTGGATCTTTAACTAAGCATTGACTAACAAAATCAATAAAATCACTAGAAAAGTTGCTTGGCAGAGTTGGCGGATTTGAGCTAGTTATTGCTTTGATTTGTTCAACAGGATTCATTCCATAAAATGGCACTTTTCCTGTAGCAACTTCAATTGCAATAATACCAAGATTCCAAATATCTGCAGATTGGGTGTAACCATGCTTTGTTTGTTCATTAATGATAACTTCAGGCGCAGAGTAAAAAGAAGATTCCAAAACTGATTTTCGTGATGTTTTTCTATTTCCTGATTGAATAAGTGTTGAGACATCACAAAAGCCACATATTTTAACTTCTCCTTTCATCGAAATCAAAATTTTATTTGTTTTGAGATTTCTATGCATTTGTTGTTGTGAATGAAAATAATCTAAAAAAAGAAGTACCTTCTGAAAAATGGTTGCGATTAAAATTTCATTTTGAATACCGTTTGGGTAAAAATCTTTTAATATATCTGAAAGTGATCCACCATCAATACATTCGATGATAACCCAAATTTTTGATCCAAAAGTAAAAGAGCCATAATATTTAACTGCATTTGGATGAGTAAGTGTTGACCATGAAGAAACTTCTTTAGAGATTTTGGAAATTGGTATGTTGGTAGCTTCAAGATCATATTCTTTTATAGCGACAAGCTTATTGTTCGGAATGCAACGTGCTAAAAAAATATCTGCATCAGATGAACCACCTATACAATGCAACTGCTGATATTGAGATGAATCGAGAGGAAATTGATTAGACATCAGTCTGACCGATTCTATGAGATTATTCAAATTAATTGAGATATTTTTTTGAAGTCAATAATTTATATATAACTCATAAAAAAAACAATATATAAACAATTAAACATTTGAATATAAATAATAACATTATTTTATAATATATAATAATATTAAAAAGTGCTATTAAAGCAGTATATGAAAAATCAAATTTAAATCATTCTGAAAAAATTAATTGTAATTAAATAAATTAAATAGATAAATCATTTGATGTTTATTAATAGCAAATCAGTTATTTGTTCAGCAAAAAATAATGTATTTTTTAAAAATGAAATATTCGTAAATAGAACTCAATTTCAACTCCAAAATTTTAGATTGGAAAAAAAAATAGTATTATATATTAACAATTATTTATCAAAAATATTATTTATCAGGTATTTGGCGAGAAAACGAACCTCGACAAAAAAATTCGAACGATAGATTCAATTCTTTCAAATTATTTGAAGGAAAAACTCACAATTTACTCGTTAGACGATTAGAATTTCAATAAATTATTTTCATGCTAATTATTGAAAATTGAATATCATTGAAAGTATGTATTATTTATTATATATATTTCTTGATCAATTATATATATACATTTAATATAATTTTTAAATAAATTATATATATAAAAATAAATAACAAATTAATAAATAAATCTAATGTAATCCTTTGTTATTATATTAAAATACATAAAAATAACATTATAAGGTCAATTTATAACCATATCTCTCTTTTTATATTAATCTATTTTTATTTTGATAAAATTTGAATAAATATCTCATTAAAATAAAAATATAATTTTAATAATATATATATAATTACATGAATCTGCATTTATATTCAAAATATTAATATTTTTATTGAATATTAGAATCTATAAAAAAATATTAATCGTTTTTTATCTGAAAAATTTATTTAATAATTTCAATTAATTCAAAAAATTTGGGACCTATATCTCAATTTTCATTGAATTTTGAGAAATATTCTCAAATCATATTACAACTCTGTTAGACATTATAAAATGAAATTTTCAAACAGAAAATTCAATTTAAAAAATAATCAAAAACCAAGAATTAAATTAATAGCTATATTCATTTATTGAATCGATAAAATTACATTATTATTCATAGAATATTTAATTTTAATAAGTATTTGATTATTTTCTTTAAAATAATATCAATAAACCATAAAAATAAATATATATAGTCAAAATATATTTTAATACAATTTTGGTCGATACGAAGATAAATCAAAGAAATATTGAACTTTGATTGAATTTTAATCCAATTTAAAATTTAAATGGATATATTAATTTTGCAAAAAATAAATAATTTTTTTTTTAATTAATTATGAAATTAATATTAGAAAACTCTATATCAAAAAAAATTAATATATCAAGTGATTATGCAAAGAAAAAAATTAAGAGATTTTTTTTTTTTTTAAAAATACTTATGAAATACATATATTCAATATGATGAATATAATAAGCCTCAAATACAGATATTAAGGCTTTATTATAAAACATTTTATATTTGGGATATAGATATAAATGATATATTTTGGACTAAATATAAATATCATTTAGATTATGATATTTTATTAATAAATCTAATTATCAAAACGTTTGGCAAATTATTACACAATTATCGATTTGTTGAACTTGATATGTTCACAAATTCAGAGGCTTTAAAGCATTAATTGAATATTTACATAGAAAATATTATAAAAATAAAATAAAGGTTATTTATCCTTCAGAATTTTCAGAACTTTCATTAATTATTAACATGGATGAAGAACTTGAAAGACTGAAGTATATAACCATTGATCCGAATAAGTTACGAAGTCTTCAACAATTTTGTTGGTGCCCTTTTGAAACAGCTATTGTTGCCACACCTTGTGAATTCAACAAAAAAGGCAAAAAAGGACTTCGAAATGGAATACTCATGTTTACACGTGGATCAATATACCTTTTTAAAACGAAAAAACTTTCAAAAGAAATCAAGGAACCTATTCTTCGTCACCTTCTCGATGCAAGAGTATTCACTGTTACACCAAAAGATATCTTAATTGAATATGATGATTATACTTTGCAAATTAAGGCAGAACAAACAGTTAAAATAGCTGTTCCAATGATTTACGTTCTAAGAAGTTCTACTTTTGGCCTTACATCATTACAAACGATGAAAATAATTGGACAGGGTGTTACATTACCAGATGTAACTATTCCTAATCGTCCAGTTGATGCTCTTAAATGGAGAGCTCTATTTCTTGCACATTTCTATAATATAAGAGGAATGCAATTATATACAATGGATTACTTTGAAAAGTACGAAGCCAAAAAAACAAATTTAATTCTTATCGGACCATCACTCCATCCTGGCAATTTTGCTGCCGCTTTTGGCCATGCAATAGCGTGGGAATCTTTAATTAAAATCGTTTATTTTCAAGCTTTTGCACCGACCAAATTTACAATGTTTTTTGACAGTCTTGTTGAAAACGCAGTCAATATCAAACGCATTGTTTTTACTGATTATCATAATAAGCAAAGGCTTCCTGAATTTTCAGGGTTGAAGATTTCTCATTCAAGTGTTAGCCATTACAATTTCTATCGGATTTTATTACCTGTTGTTTTGAATTTTTTTGAAAAAGAGAAAAACCTTCCACAAATCCAGAAGCTCTCAATCCATAAAATTGAAGAAATTGATGCAGATGGATTCAATCGTTTTGCAGATCTTGCTGAAACTAATCGTACGCTTCAAGATACTTTGCGATATTTTGAATTCGGCCGTACGCGTATAGAGAATTTCCCAGTTCAAAGATTTACAACAATGATCAACTCATTTGATAAATTAGAATGCTTTACTGCCAGCTTTTTAAATATTGATCTTACATATATGATGAAAGCTATTTGCGATTCACATATTCCAATTCGAGTCGTCCATATCAACTATATGACTAGTAATGGCAATTTTGCTTCATCCACCGAAAAAATAGTTTTACCAAAATCTTTGATTCACTTGGATTTATCGTTTTGTAATTTCTCTTCTGATTCTCTTGCTTCATTTTTCAAATTGCTTTCTACTTCCCAGTTTGATAATCCTATTATTCTCCAATTAATTAAATTAACCTTTGATCCAGAATTTTATTCAAAACTTCGCAATACAGTTGACCTATCGTCATGCATATCAAACATTTGCGAATTTGATTTTTCAGGAAACAACATTCAAACAGAGGCATCTGTTAGTCTTTTTGCTTATCTTTTTGCCCAACAAAATCTACGTCTCGTTTGCTTCAACAAAATGGAATGCGATGATCCAGTTGGATTTTTGAAGAATGTTTTAACATTAATATCAAATAAGCGTCTTCCAGGAATTGAAGTTAGTGGCAACTTTGATCCAGTTACAATGACTCAATTCATTTCAGCTATACCATCAAATGATGTTTCTTTCCTACGACATGTTGGATTTAAGAATGCAAAAGCTGGCTCTCAAGGTCTTGGAGCCTTAAACTCTCTTCTTCTTGCAGCAAACGGAATTGTTGAACTTTTGGCTGATGGATTTGCACCTGAACAACCAGCTTTGGAAGCCTTTTGGAAAACAGTTGCTTCTCATCCAAGTATTGCTGCTACTGATTTCCCACAAGATGACTTAAAGAATCTTGGTTTTGCATCAGCAAATGCAAGCATAAACGTTAGTTCAACTCTTCCACCTAGTCTTAAAACTATATTGAAACCAATTCATGATGATAAAGCTAGAGTTGCTACAGTTGCCAAAAAAGATGAAATTGCTTTATCTAATTTAAGAAAAGGTAAGCCAGTTGACACAACGGCTAATCTTTTCCTTGAATCCTCTAAGACCAGATTTCAATTTGATGTTGATAATGATTTTGCTACAATTGAATTGGAAACATCCAAACTGAAAATATCTCAAGAAAGGGATGAAAATCAAAATAATCAAAATAACAACACAAATGATGATAAATAATGTTAAAATATTTTTTCAATAGTAATATTTTTATTTTATTTTTTTATTTAAACCTTTTAAATTAATATTATTGTTGCTTATAAAGAGTCTTCAATTATATTGACTTAATATTATTGAGAATTGCTATTATGCTGAGGTTTCATTTTGATGCAGCCATATATCATCTCAAACTCTGAAAAATGAATTTTTCAATAAATGTTAATGAAATACAAAAACAAAGGCAAAAAGACGAAATGGAAAAAGCATTTTCAAATAACTATCAAAACAGTAGTACATATATCATAATATCTCAAGAAGTTAATGAAATTCTTAATCAATTGAAGCCAATCCAGACAATAAATCCCGAAAATATAATTTCTGCAGATAAACTAATAACAGAGTTGTTTCAAAAAATGTCAACTTTAGAATTTATCCCTACTTTTTTTATTGATGAAAATTTTTTTTGCGACATTTTAATGCACTACCTCTCACCACCTTTTAGTAATCATATTTCATGTATAATTCATGATATATTCAGGCTGATATATGTATCATCTGAAGAAAACGCTTTAATTGTTTATAATTCGAGTTATTTTAATCATGCATGCAATTATTATTATGAGATAACTTTTAACACCAACGATCCTTCAGAAAAAAAAGAAAAAGAAGATCTTTTTCATAGGGTAATACATTCTTTAAGGTTTGGTATTCATTTTTTTTCGTTTAATGAATTGTTTTTCAGGGATGGATACAAAGAAAGATTTTATTATCTGATCCATGAATGCAATTTTTCTGAACCAGTTATTCATGAGCTTCTCTGCTTGACAGATACCATGATGAGCACTAACCCAATTGGCGATGTTGCATCATTTATTACTCCAATTTTGATGACTTATTTTTTAGATCCCAGGTACACGAAAATTTGCTGCGATACCTTTAATCGATGCACAAGATTTTCATACTTATATAACTCTTTATTTAATGTCTTTTATAAAATTCCCAAAAATAGTGATGGAAAAGAATGCCCCAATCTACTTCATTCAGTCCTTATGGTTTTAACATCTCAAAATCAAACATATGATATTAAAGCACAAATCAAATCATTTGTTCTATTAAGCCATATCTTATGCTTTTATAAAGAAAATTCATCTGACTTCAAATCAGGCCAATTAACTGTTCAAATTGTCACGGTTGATTTCTGTAATACGATTATCGTTAAACTTTTGAATCCAGAAGTTATCAAGCCAAAACATTTAGAAATGGTTTTAAATTCAATACTTCAAATTAGTTTAAACGATGCTTCTATTCCTTCGATAATATGCCAATCATACATTTTTCAAACTATCTTAAATCTGATTGATAATCCAAAAATCAGCTATTTTGTTGGTATTTCTTGCCGATTATTATTGGCTTCGTTATTAAGAGCAGAAGATCAAAAATTGGCGCTTTTTGTTTTTGATAAGAGCTTCTTATTCTTAGAAGATTTATTAATATCTGATGAACCAGCCTGGATAATTGAAGGACTTGATGCAATTTTGACATTTTTAACAAATTTAAGCAAATTCGGCAATACCGATATTATTTTAAAGATTAAAAATGAAGATACATATTCATGGGTTCATGAGTGTTTAGATGAATGCAAACAGTCATCTGTTGAAAGAATAGCCCAATCTGCCTTAAATTCACTTTTTATATTAAACGAACAACAGAATACAAATGAATAAAAACGAAAGCAAAAAATAATTTAGAACCCCAAAATCATGAAAAAGGTCAATTTCATTATTTTGAAAAACAAGTTTGTAAATTATTCGGAAATGTTTTACAAACAAATATTACAACATTAGCAAATAAATTGGAAACATTAGGTTTTATGAACCTAAATATAAAAATAATCTTAAAAAAATTGGGCATATCTTTTTTGAGCTATTGATAATTTATTTGTAAATACACAAATAAAAAAATTTTAATAAAAAAAGTTTAAAAATAATAAAAAAGTAATTTAAAAATAGAGTTATCTTTTATTAATTTTTAACATTCCTCAAAACTTAATCAACATCATCAAATTTCTCAAGATCAGCAGTATCAGCTGAAGCGCTTGCGTCTCCTTCCTTTGCTTCTGTAGATGGCTCTACGATTGGAGGAAGTTCTTCGAGTTGGTCAGCGACATCGAGAGCGGCGGCAACCATCCTGTTGATGCGACCAGCGAATCCAGCCGGATTTGCGAGGTTGAATCCAGAGGACAGCAAAGCCGTGTCCCAAAGGAGCGAGAGCATGTCCTTGACTGCTTTGTCGCTTTCGTCAGTTTCGAGTTGGTTTGCGAGCTTGGCGACGACTGGATGCTTGCAGTTCAATTCGAGCGTCTTCTTTGGCTGCATGTAGGACGACATTGTTGTGTCGCGGAGCGCCTGCGCGTTCATCAAACGCTGGAAGTTTGCTGTCCATCCGTATTCGCCGGTGACGATGACGCAAGGCGTGACAACGAGCCTCTTCGAAACGACAACTTTTTCGCAGTCTGACCCAATGATGTCCTTGATCTTCTTGCAGGCCGGCTCGTACTTGGCCTTGAGCTCTTCGAATTCTTTCTTTTCTTCTTCTGTTTCGTCAATTTCGCAGTTTTCTTTGGTGATGCAGAGGAGCTTGTGGTCTGAGTAGTCCTTCAACTGCTGGAAGCAGTATTCGTCAATCGGGTCAACGAGGAAGAGGACTTCGATTCCCTTCTGGCGGAAGTATTCGAGCATTGGCGAGTTCATGACGGCTTCTTTGCTTTCGCCCGAGATCCAGTAGATTCCCTTTTGGCCTTCCTTCATCCTTTCAACGTATTCATCGAGCGAGGTAAGATCTTCTGGCGACTGGGTTGAGTTGAAACGGAGAAGCTTGGCGAGTTTTGGTCTGTTTGTTGAGTCTTCGTGAATTCCGAGTTTGATGTTCTTTGAGAATTGTTCGTAGAAAATCTTGAAATCATCTTTCTTTTCCGCAATTTCATTGAAGAGTTCAATGGAACGCTTGATGATGTTCTTCTTAATGAGCTTGATGATACGGTTCTGTTGAAGTGTTTCACGGGAAATGTTAAGTGGAAGATCATCTGAGTCGACGATACCGCGGAGGAAGTTGAGCCAGTCTGGAATGAGATCTTCACAGTTGTCCATGACAAAGACACGGCGAACGTATAATTTGATGTTGTTCAACTTCTTCTTTGGTTCGAAGAGATCATATGGTGCACGTCGTGGGACAAAGAGGAGAACAGTGAAGTTAACATCTCCTTCTGTGTGGAAGTGTTTGACTGCAAGGTGCTTTTCCCAATCGTTGCTGATTGACTTGTAAAATTCGGCATATTCGTCTTCAGTGATTTCGGATGTATTACGAAGCCAAAGTGGCTTGTTCTTGTTGATAACTTCCCATTCGTGTTCGATTCTTGTAATTTTCTTCTTCTTCTTGTCTTTCTTTTCTTCGTCTTCATCTTTAACTTCCTCGATTTTATCTTCATCTTCTTTCTTTTCTTCATCTTTCTTTTCGTCATCTTCATCGTCTGTAACTTCTTCTTCTTTTGTCTTTTCTTCATAAAGGTAGATTGGATAGCCAATGAATTCGGAGTGCTTCTTAATTAAGTCCTTGAGCTTCTTTTCTTCGAGGAATTCAACACAGTCTTCTTTCAAATATAAGTCGATCTTAGTTCCACGAATGAGGTCTTCTCCTTCGGTATCACGACGAATTGTGAAGTTTTGTCCTGCTTCTGACTCCCAAACATATTGATCGTCATCTGGGTGGTGGGAGGTAACAACAACCTTATCGGCAACAAGGAAAGCGGAGAAGAAACCAACACCGAATTGTCCAATAAGTGATAAATCCGCTCCTTCTTCAATTGCTTGCATGAATTGTCTTGTACCTGAACGTGCAATTGTACCAAGGTTGTTAATCAAGTGCGATTTTGTCATGCCAATACCTGAGTCAATGATTGAAAGTACACGGTTTTCTTTATCTGGCTTGATTCTGATCCAAAGTTCCTTCTGATTTCCTAAGCGTTCGGGATTTTTAAGTGATTCATAACGGATCTTGTCGCATGCATCCGAAGCGTTTGAAATAAGTTCTCGAAGGAAAATTTCTTTGTTGGTATAGAAGGCATTGATAATAAGGCTCATCAATTGGTTAATTTCGGCTTGAAATTCAAAGTTTTCAACTTCTGTTCCACTCATTAAATAAAAGTGAAATGATTTTCCTCTTTTTTTCTAATTTTTCATGCTGTCTTAATTTTCTTTATCCGAACATTTAAATTTCAGTATTTTTTATGAAAAAGTTTTCAATTTGAATTATCATATTTTCAGATGGATTTGTGTTCTTTTTTGTCCAAACATTTAATTTTATTGAATAGCACGCCCTTACATTGAAAATATCGTTGAGGAAAATTTCTATCATGTTCTGGAAACAATATTATAAACTCGACAAACTTTTTTATCATTTGATTGCGTTCTTTGTAAAATTTCCTCTTTTTCATTATTTTTTTTAATAATTCTTATTGATAAAATTGGAATTTTTTTTTGATAATATAAAGAATTCTTTATTCCTAAACCAATAAAAAGTATAATTAGGAATAAAGAATTCTATTATTTAAAAATTGATAATTAACTTTTTGATATTATAAGAATATTTACATTCTCAAAATTATAATTAACAATAAGAGAGTTTAATCATGTTTTATGCCAATAATCTTACTTTTGAAATTATTCCTAACACTTTCTGAGTTAATATTGCTTATTCACCGAAATCATTCGGAAATATCTTTATTCAACAAAAAATCAAGAATACTTAATCCTAAATACTATTGAAAATTCGTTTAAAAACAATCAAAATATATAGTATATTTATAGGGTGCTACAAGTTATAACGGATTTTTGATCGTTACTAAAAATAAATCGGTTTTATTGGAAAAAGCGCATAGCATATTGAAATATCTTTTTATTTTATAATCAGATTTAGTGAAATGGTCGACGGTTGTTTCAGATCGTTTGAGTAAAAATGAATATAAGCATTGTACTATATGAAAACCAATATTGTTAACTAACCTTTCAACTTTTTAATATAGAATATTGGTTATTAACGATTTTTATTAAGACAAATACTATTTGCATTAAAAAATCACTTTGTTAATTCTTTTTTCATTTTAATTACATTTTAATCGTAATTTACGATTCGTAAATTTGGTTTTTAATGTTTTCTCAATTTTTTAATTGAAAAGTTTGTCATTATAAATTTTCAAAATGTCAAGAGATATTATTATAAATGATGCTCTTGTTGAATTAGAAGATTACGAAATCAAAAATCAAATCGGTAAGGGTGGTTTCGGAGTCGTTTTCAGAGCCATTGAAAAGAAAACAGGAAAAGAAACTGCTTTAAAAGTTATCTTACAAACCGCCAACTTAAAAAAGCAGAAAGAACAAGCTAATATCCTTCGTGAAATAAGTGTTCCGCGCCTTCTAAATTTGCCAGGCATTGTTAAACTTATTGGATTCCGTTTTCCTTTGACAAAAGAGCAAATAGAAGAGAAAAAAGCCAAAAAGGTAAATCTTACAATGACCGTTACAGATAAGGGTAGGAAAACTGAAGTTGATCTTGCTGGTGCAATTATCGTTACAGAATTAATGAAGAACGGCAGCCTTGACACGATAGTGGGTGACTACCTAAAAACTAAAAAATGCAATGAAAAGATCAATCCAACAATTCGAAGTAAGGTTATATTTGGAGTTGCAGCCACCATGAAAAGGGTTCATAAAAATAACGTTATCCACAGAGACTTAAAACTCGAGAATGTTTTCTTGGACGATAATTTAGAACCAAGAATAGCTGACTTTGGACTTGCTAAAGTTATTCAAGACAATATCGATATGACAATGGCAATTGGAACACCATATATTATGGCACCAGAAATTTTCATGGATGGTGATGAAACATATGGTGTGCCAGTCGATGTTTATGCATATGCGTTTCTTTTATATAAGATGTTTACAAATAACATTTCATTTGCTGATGGTAAACAAATTAGGTCATCACAACAATATATGATGAAAATTGGGCGTGGGCTTAGGCCAAAAAAGCCTGAAGAATGCCCTGATGTTTACTGGGAATTAATTCAAGATTGCTGGAAGCAACTTCCTACAGAAAGACTTACTTTCGATCAAATCACTGAAAAACTAAAAGATGATAAATATGCTCTTGAAGAATACGGTGTCAAAACAGATTTAGATCAACTTCATGAATATCAAGCTCGAATTGATAAAGATGAGCCTGAATCAAATTTGGATTTTGCAAAATCAATGAAGCATATTGTCGATCTTGATGGCAAAAAATTGCTTCTTAAAGGAACTGTATCAAGTGATTCATATGATTTTGCAAAGTCAAAAAGTAAGATTCCAAAAATCAATAATCGAAAAACTATATTCAATTGGAAAAGGCATTAAATAATACATTATCTTTGGTACCATAAAAATTTTTTTATTTATTTATTTTTATGAATTCAATTTTTTGAATAAAATCATAGAAAAAGTTTTTTTATTAAAATGATTGATGATGAAGAAAAGCATCCTTTCGAGAAATGGGAAGATGATTTATTCAATTCCATCAAATCATTTTCTCCTTCCAAGCAAATGCTAAGTAAATTTAAAAAATATATTTCTGACATTTTATCAACATCAAATTTATTGCCGCCAATTGATGAGTTCACACATTCATTCTTAGATGAGTTTTGTACAAAATTAATCTTGTTTATTTTAGCTTCGCATCCTCCCATAGAAAAAGGATCTCTTTTTAATTCATTTTTATCTGCATTGATTCCATTGTATTCAAAGAAATTAATAAATAATAAACAAGAAGATAAATTTATTAAAACATCAAAAATGATAATATTTGATTCAAAAACACAATTTTATAGATTTACATCAAAATCAGGAAATGAAGAATCA
This sequence comes from Tritrichomonas musculus, assembly GCA_039105265.1. Taxonomy (NCBI): domain Eukaryota; phylum Parabasalia; order Tritrichomonadida; family Tritrichomonadidae; genus Tritrichomonas; species Tritrichomonas musculus. The sequence goes on along the minus strand of JAPFFF010000015.1, from coordinate 1,139,533 downwards.
GATTTTTATGACAAAAATGTTCAAACATTTGTAAAAAGCGGAGTGATCGAAGATGCAACCGAATTTATAAAATCTCATGAAGATATTGATTTACCTAAATTACTTTTATTTATATCAAATTTTCATCCATTTCGAAATCTATTCAATGAAAAAAGTTTAGTAGATTTTTACTCTACTGCATCATTAAAACTTCAAAATAAAATTCATAAACTACCAAATAATCAAATAAGATCAGTTAACGAAAAAGAAATTGCTCAAGCGTTCATTTATATTAGACAAATTTTATCTTCTGATCCATCTTATTCAGAAAATTTAGAAAATCTCAATCATGAAATGTTAATTCTTGCAATTAGATTTGCTAAATCACCTTTTTTAAATAAACAATATTATGGTATTTCAACAATTAGAATGCAGTTACTAAATTCATCTGTCAATAATGAAAAACCTGATTCATTAGAGAAAAATAAAAAGTCTAGAAAGCACAGCAACAGCTCAACCGCAGATAATAATAATAATAATAAAGATTATAATAAAAAAATTAATGAGAAAGAGAAAAGCAATTATCAACTTAAATTATGTAAAATATTAGATGATGAACAAGTTATTCCAATTATGCTTCATGATCTTCACCATACATTAATTAGTGAGTTTTTGATTGTTTTTAAAATTATGCTTCAATATAATTTTATTACATCAGATGATCTTCAAGAATTTTGGTCACTAACATTAAAACAGCATCAAACAACAATTAATGTTTTTATCAAAGCCATCGAAGATCTAATGGACATTTTTAATGAAAAACTAACGAAGAAACTATGGAAAATTTTTACAAAATCAGAAAAATTCCCAAATGCAGTTCTTTTTTTCTTTCAAAAAATTGCGAACAAAGGAACTGATTCAAGAAGAATTCAGTTATATAATTCATTAATTGTCTATTATAAAAAAATTGAATCGGATATATCGGAAAGATCTGTTTTAATTGATACGATGTGCGTCCTTTTGCCTGAAAATGATAGTACATGCGAAGAATTACAACAACAATGTTTTGAAACAATGGAAGAAGAAAATGATCCTGATTATGATTATTCATTAGCATTACTAAAGGCATCATGTAAATCAATGAAACCAGAAATTGCTCATAAAAGCCTTCACAAATTGTTAATTATTATGAAAAAAATACAAGATAAAACATTACTTAAATTTTTATCTCCTTTACAACAAATGATTCTTCATTTAGAAGAATCTTTTACTGATGAAGAATTCGAAGAATTGTTAAGAATTACAACTCTTCTTATCACTTCTAATCAAGAAGAGATAATTTTATTTTACAAATCAATATTTAATATTCAAAATCAGAAAAAGAAAAAAGAAACTAATATAAATGAAAGTTTAAATTCGATAGAATTACTTCATAGTGATTCGAATGATTATTCAGAAGAAGAGGATGATAAATTAAATAAATCTAAAAAAGAAAAAGCCAAAAATCATGGGAAAAATGAATATAATAAAGGAGAAAGGCAAATTAATAACAATTATCTTCTTGATTGTGATAAAATCATGCTTCTACTAAAAAAAATGTGCGAAATTGATCCACCTCCTATAGATTTCATAATTATATTATTTGAAGAAATTAATAAAAAAAACATTGAAATTGTCCCATCTACAGCAGCGTTACCATCATCTCCAAATTTAAATTTATCAAAAAATAGTATAATAATTAATAGCTCTAATGATTTTGAAAGAATTACAAAATCAGCTGAATCACTGTTGGGTATTGATTTACTTTGGGAAATTAATTTTAAATATGATGATAAAATGAAAATTACAAATTATCTATGTAATTTGTATTCGAAAAGCCAAAACTCAGATGATATCAAAAACTACATGAAAAGATGCTTAAAGCATGTGAATAATGAATCAGCATTTGTAACAATGCTTTTAATGATGGATGGATTAGAGTGGAAATTTGACAAATTATCAAGAAATATTGAAGAAAATAAGTTTTACACGAAGTTCGAATGTAATGAAATCCATATAATTGGTTATTCGTCTCAAAAAGTTCGGATCCCCAAATTATTTCAATTTGAAGCTTTTTGTGAAAGAATTGCTTACTTACTTGAGCTAGAACCAAGAGATATAACGATATACGTCATTGAAAAAACATCGAATGAAACAGAAGAGCAAAAAAAAGATGTTAAAATTGATTTTTATATATTTAATGACAACTACAACATTGATAACTCAATTGATACTAAAAATGCGGTATTAATTAACCATTCCAATTTTTCAACATTAATTAAAGATGATGTTACAATTGGTGTCACTTCTTCATCAAAGAAAAATTTGTCAGCTAGTTTTCGTGCATCTTTTTGCAAAGAATACTCGAACAGCTATTTTCCGTCTTTATATCTATCAAAACCGTCGCATTTTTCAATTATTTTTGAATTTGTCAAAAATAACAAGAACAATAAATTAGCTCGTATTGCTCTTGATATTGTCAATCGACTTCCGCCGTCTGAAAAAGAACTGGAAGTTATTCGTTCCGAATCTGAAAAAAAGCCTAATTGGAAGCGACTTTTCTCACTTAAAAACAACCATTGGTGCATCTTTTTGTATCGTTTAAATATAATCGGTTGCCTCCTTGAAAAAGGCGGAGAATGGATCGATGGTTTCTACATGTCTGGCGGTTCACTTTGGTTATCAAACATCCTCTTTACAAATGCATTAACGTACTTTTCATCTGATGAAGATTTGGAACTAATTATGGAAGTTGCAACGCTTTTACTTCAAAAGATAGAAAATCGAAATTTAAAGAAGAAAATGATAACGTCATTAGGGAACGAATCAGCTGAAAAAATCGTCACTCTTGCACTTGATAATAAAGATTCGATATCTTTATTATTGACTCTTTTTGATGTCATTTTTGAAATAGCCGATGTTTTACCAACCGTTTTCATTCACATAAATTCGTTTATTGAGTTATTTAATTTGACAATTTTCCATAAAAATGAAAAAATTCGAAAATCCATCACAAAAGCGGTTAATTTGATTTCACCTCTTAAATTGGCCAAGCCGATCATCAAACAACTTCCAAGAGCAAACAACCAATATTGTGATGAATATTTCTCCATCATGAATGACATTGCGCAATCCTATTCGAGCCAGATGATGAAAATCATGTTTGACTCTTTATATGCTAAATATAAAATGAACGTCAAGGCCAATTTAATTGACCAGTTGTCTTTTGTTCCTCCTAAAGAAAAGTTCACGCATGGGTTCTTTAAAGTTCTCGACCAAGTTGTAATGATCAATGGTAATAATATTACCAGTGCCAATCAGAGGGAATCGTTTTCGTTCATTGTTGATAATATCTTATTTAATAATCTCAAGTATTACAACCCAAATCAGAATATTTTCAACATTCTTTCTTATTTTCTGAATAAAGACCCAAAACTAGCAGAAATAATCATTCAAAAAATATTCTTTGAAGATTTTAATAATATTGATAATTATGATGATAAAGTATCGATACCTCTCAGCCATTTCACATTTGTCAAACATCGTGGAATTAAAAATCTTGGAGCAACATGCTACATGAATGCCACAATTCAAGCTCTTTATAACATTCACCGTTTTAGACAGCTCATTCTTAAGAAGCACTCATCGAGAGAAATCGCGAGAATGAAGCAGCACTATCAAAACGAGAAAGAAAAAGAAGTTGATCCGAAAATGAATCCCAGAATGGACACTGATTCAAATTTCTACTTAGAATTTGATGATTATTATGAAAACGCCAAAGAAGAAGAAGAAGAAGAAAGTTCTAATTCTAATTCTAATGTTCATTTTCCTGATTGGTTCAAGAACTTTCAGTTAATTTTCGGCGAGCTTCTTCTGTATCCAACTGATTACATTGACATTTCAAAATTTGCCAAAAGTTGGAAATGGTATGACGAGCCCGTTAATTTCCACATGCAGCAAGATGCAGCAGAATTTGTTCAAATGCTTCTTAACAGGCTGAGTGATGAGCTTCCCATTGTCGCCGAACTTTTTCAAGGAGAAATTTGCAATGAAACGGTTGGCACGAATATTGAATACAATAGTCAGTGTAAAGAAAAATTTGTCATTTTTCCGCTCGAAGTGAGTGGAAACTCGAGTGTCGAGGAAAGCTTCAATGCTTTCTTGATGCCTGATGTTTTTGAAGGCAACGAACAATATGAAGCAGAAGAGATTGGAAAGATAAATGCAAAAAGATATCATTGGCTTTCGAAAGCGCCAAAAATTCTCATTTTGCAACTTAAGCGATTCTCGTTCAATGTGAAAACAGGGAAAAGAGAGAAGCTTAACAACGAGTACACGTTTCCTTTTGTGCTCAATTTGAAGGCAATCATGAAATCAAGCCGCATTGATAAAGGCATAAATGATGATCCACTTTTTGAAGAGGAAGAAGAAGAAGTTGAAGTTGAAAACACTAAAATAAATGATGATTGCTTATACGATCTGGTGGCTGTTGAGATGCATTCTGGCGACGCTGGTAGTGGTCATTATTTCAGCTTTTGCGGTCCGCCTTGTGTGTCAAAAAAACAGGCCAAAAAGTGGTACAAATTTGACGATAAAACCGCCGAGAAAATTGACGTAAACATAATTCAAGAAATTGCAAAGGGAGGACTTGTTGACGTGAAATGTTGGAATTCACAGAAAAAAGTGACAGAGAAAATAACCGTCAATAGTACCCAAAATGCCTATTTGCTTTATTATCAAAAAAGATCCAAGAAAACAGAAGAACTCATTTTGAAAGAGAAGCAGAAACAAATGCAAAAAGAAAGCCAAAAAGAAAGTGAAAAACAAGAAAAACAAGAAGATGAAGAAGAAAGTAATAATGATGAAAAAAGCGCCAATAGTAATGAAAGCACAAATTCAAACAGTTCAAACAAAATTAGAAGAGATGTCACTTTTTCTAGTCTTGTTTTCAACAAAACTGAAAATGACAATGAAAGTTCTTCATCTGAAGATGATTTTTGCTTCGAATCTTTTCATCATAAAATTGACAATGAAATTGTTCAGAGCATCGCTGACGAAGTCGAAGAACTCGTCAAAGTTTCGATCATTCGAAATCCTGACTATTCCCGCTTTTTGATGTCGATAGCGGACACTTCGAAGAATCTGAATTTTGTGTACAACTTTTTGATGAACTCTCTCAAAAACACAAAAGACAAAGATGAAGTGACCACCATCTTCACAAAATTGAAAGAGATAATGAATCCTGAGATTTCTGTCCGCTTTTTGAATGAAAAGACGTTTATTTACAATGATTATCTGGTTCGGAATGAGAGCCGCGAGATTCGGAAGATTTGTAGCGATGCTGTCATATCTGCTGTCATTCAATCTGACAACCGTTTTGACACCTATTTACAATTCATTGAAAATTATCTTCCTAAGTCAATTTCGAACTGGTCCCATTTTGATGAGTTTGCACTGCCACTCGTTTACATAATTGAGAAGAAAGGCGATCATATTGATAAGAAAAAGTGGACCCGTATTTTGGTTGACTTTTTGAATACTTCTCTAAAGAATGCGAATAATTTGCAAATTTATTTGTCAATCAAACTTGATTCAATTTATCGTTGTTTGATTCTTTTATTTAGCGATTCTAATTTGAGGAAAGAATTTGAATCAATCGTCTTCAATATGAAGTTCTTACGGCCTCTCTTCATGTCCCGCAGGAACTCAAAAGGATTGGCAAGCTTACTTCGTGATTTCTTTTCTTCTTCTTCGAAAGAGTTGAATGATTCAAAGAAAGAGCAACTTTTTTCTATGATAAACAAATTCGTGTCTGAAGAAGAAGAAGAAATGAATGTTATTTGTGGTGTCTTTTCAGCATCTTTGTTTTTCAATAAAAGTAACAACACTAACGGAAACGATAGCGTTGTTTCAAAAACCGTCAAAGAAATTGACGTCCAAAATCGCTCTGAAAATGATGAAGAAGAAGAACTGAGCAGCATTGATGATTTAAGCATTTTGAGCCTATTTGACACTGATGTCAATATTGACAATAACGATAGCTATTCAAACGAAGTTATTGAAAATATCTTGTCAATTTTGAGAAGTGCCACAAATGAAGAAAACAAACAATTTTTGTGTGAATTAATTCTGAGAATTCCTTACATTCAAATTCGACTCATTCCATTCTTGACGAACAGCACGTACTTCTGGATCATTCATTGGTTATTCAACGTTGACATGAAGATAAGAAGCAGTTGTTGTGAACTTTTGTATAAAGTATTCAATGAGTTTCCTCGTCTAACTTTTTATGATGATAACAACAAAGAAGAAGAAGAGGAAGATACAGAAAAAGTTATACATTCCCATAAAAAGAATTATCATATCTATGCAAAACAATCTCTAAAACAAATAGCAATATCAATGTATTCTTTTACTAAGAAATTTGTAGAATATTCAATCTCTCGATTGAAAAACTCGTATCGTCTTCATTGTAATGGAGTTGATACGTTTAGGATGCTTCCTTATCGTAATTTTTATGAACTTTTAAGATGGTCAATTGTCCGGACAGATAGCGCCTCAATTATTTTAAGAAGGCCAAAATTATTGGTGAATGGAATGGTCAAATTTAAAAAGGTCGAAAAGGTCAATTCTGATCTTTGTTTCGCTACATTGAGGTTCATTCATTCTGTAATTGGTATAAAGCATTCAAAAAAGTTCTTCAAAAAGAGAAGATTTGCTAGAAAATTTGTTAAAGTCTTTTCGAATGCTACTTTTGACTCTATTAACCGTTATACGTCAATTGAAACCGTTTCTATGATCATCACTTTGTTGCCTCATCTTTATTCGAAGTATCTGTTCGATACTCGATTCTTTAGAAATAGTCTCGAGTATTGTTTCTCGTCAATCTCTGTAACTGCTCCTCAACTTGAGAATTACATCATCGCCAACGCGAAATTGAAGAGTTTCGCACCTTATTTTTGGTCTGACACTGTATTTAATAGAAATTATAAGGATTCGAATTATTATTTGTCTTTGACAACGAATCTTTTAACAATGAAGCAAAAATTGTCTAACTTGTTCTTCGACTTGGGAAGACCGAAGCAAATTATGAAGAATCTTGTCGCTATAAGTAGCAGTAGTAGCAATTTAATAAATTCAAATGAAGCAAAAAATAAATCTAGGAAATCAACGGATCGTTCTAACTCTGGTTATTTTAGTTTCCTTCATCAAAAGAATAAAAATAATAAAGAAAATTTGAATGAAAATAAAAGCACATCAAAAAATGAAAGTAATAAAAAATTGAATGACTTTGTTCAATCAAATGAAAATGAAAATAAAAATTTTATAGAATTTTCTTCTGTTTCAGCTAAGCAAATAGAAGTTCTTGTAGCATTTTTACGTGCTTATCAACAATATGGAAAGAAGCCAAGAAGTCTTATGAAGCTGATGATTGGTCTTAGAAGTGAAATTGAAAGAATGCTCGATATTTCTTTAATAAATAACGGTAATAACGTACGAACTAACGTTCTTCTTGCCATTTATAAAGTTTTAATGCAACTGTTCATAATGGGCTCCGAATTTGAGCAAATTGTCCTGAATTACGTACGTAACGGACTCCTTGGAAACGCAAGAGAAGACGTTTGGAGCGGTGCAATTGAACTTATTCGTTTTCTTTGCGTGATTTTAAATGCAAATCAAAAAGAAAGTACCGCTTACAATTTGGCATTGAATGAATTATTATCGTTGAAAAAACCTTACAATTTCAGAATTATCATCGAACTATGCGATATTATTACTACTCCTCTGTTCTTGTACGAGCCTCCTGTCGATGGAATTGTAGAGTTCTTGAACGAAATAAGAATCGCTGGCGAAATGCCAAATCCAATGCCAAAGGAAATAAAGAAGCTCATTTTAACTTTGCGTGATAAAGAAGCAAAAGGAATTTCAAAACTAGTTGAACTAGTTGAAGCAGAAAATTAACCTTAATATCTATCTATCCTTATATTAGATATATAGAATTTTATATTTTTGTTTGTTTTTTTAAATAGAAAAGAATAGTTTTATTTTATATAGTTTTTTATTGATTTTAAATTAATTTTTGTTTGTTTGCAATTGCTCCTTCTCTTATCTTCTTCACGACTTTTTGATTTTCTTTGTCTTCTTCATCTATCAAAAAGTTGTCTCTTTGAGTAGATTTGGCGGTTCTTGTAGCATTTATACGTGCAATTCAGCAATATGGAAAGAAGCCAAGAAGAATGCAGGATGCTCGATATTTCTTTAATAAATAACGGTAATAACGTACGAACTAACGTTCTTCAAAGAAGAATGCACAAAAGTGCCAGATGGATGTCCAGTTTTCACGTTGGAAGGAACTACTAACAAATGTTTAGCATGCAGTAAAGTGTATGCTTTATAAAATGGTGCATGTCCCAAATATACAGGTTGCTCTGTGTGCCATAAAAATACAGACTCTCGGCTTGGATGCTTGGCATGTTCAGATGGATGCCCATCATCAACTGAATGCGTCATATCTGCAACAGGAACTGAATGCACAGCAGAAATAGACGGCTGTATATGTTGTAAAATTGATAGCACTGCTGGTGCTAATGCTGATTATTGTTTATGATGATGGATATTATTTGAATGCAAATACATGCTCTCCTTGCAGCACTCGTTCAGCAGATTGTAACACTGATGGATGCTTGGCCCGTTCTAATGATTAAAGGAGCCGGCTCCTTTGATGCATAATCGCGAAATTGGAATAAAGATAATCTAAATAGTGATGGTTCTTTTAAAAATGTTAGATGGAATGTTACTGAATCTTTTAATAGAGATTGCTCTTATCATATTGCTTTCATCAAAAAAGGTTGAAGCGAAAATGTCTATTTAAAGATTAAAAATGTAAAGATTTTGGTGGATGGAACTCATCTTGTTTCTTTACCAGCTTCTTCTGACGATGGTGATGATAAATTTACATCCTTTTAATAGTATCGAATATATATTAAACAAGTGATAATTCCATCAGATATCGAGCACATTAATCAAGGCTGTTTCTATAACTGCAAAAGTCTTCAACAAATTGAATTTTTGCCAGACTCAAAAATCACCTCAATTGGCAAAGATCTATTTAATTGTTATAATATAACCATCGTGAATCTGCCTAATTCATTGATTTTAAAAGGTAATACTTCTTTTATTCAGCATTTGAAAGATATTGTCATTACACCGAGCAATCAGAACTTTAAATGTTTTGAAAATATTTTTTTAGGCAAATCAAATGTAAATTCTGATGAATTCGATACTCTTGCTTATGCTTTTAGAAATGTTGTATCAGCGAATATTCCATCTAATATCAAGTATATTTGTCCATTCTGCTTTAATAATTGTTCCACTCTTCAAAATGTTGTATTCTCTAATGATTCACAACTTCGCTCAATTGGACCTTATGCATTTGCCAAAACTTCAATTGAAACGATCACAATTCCACCACATGTTACTGAAATCGGTTACTGTGCTTTTATAGAATGTTCAAAACTTCGAAATGTTGTATTTTCTAACAATTCAGAACTTCGCTCAATTGGACCTTATGCATTTTTCAATACTTTAATTTCATCAATCACAATTCCACCACATGTTACTGAAATCGGTGACTGTGCTTTTAATCGTTGCTCAAGACTTCAATATATTAATTTCACTAATGATTCAGAACTTCGCTCAATTGGATATTATGCATTTAGCCAAACTTCAATTGAAACGATCACAATTCCGCCACATGTTACAGAAATCGGTTACTGTGCTTTTAGAGAATGTTCAAAACTTCGAAATGTTGTTTTTTCTAACAATTCAGAACTTCGCTCAATTGGATATGAAGCATTTTTTGGTACTTCAATTGAAACGATCACAATTCCACCACATGTTACTGTAATTGATGGTGATGTCTTCAATCGTTGCTCAAAACTTCGAAATGCTTCATTTCCTAACAATTCAGAACTTCGTACAATTGGAAGGTTAGCTAATAATAATCAAATCCCAATTACACTATATTCTGAAACTGATGGTAAAATACTATTTAATGCATCCAAAAATGCTTCGCAAGTAATAATTCCATCAAATATCAAGAATATTTGTTCCGATTTTTTTATAAATGCTCAGAATCTTACCAGTGTTGTAATTCCTAACAATTCAGAAATTCGCTCAATTGGACCTTATGCATTTAGCAATACTTCAATTTCATCAATCACAATTCCATCACATGTTACTGAAATCGGTGATTATGCTTTTAGTCGTTGCTCAAGACTTCAAAATATTAATTTTTCTAATGATTCAGAACTTCGCTCAATTGGACCTTATGCATTTAGCAATTCTTCAATTGAAACGATCACAATTCCGCCACATGTTACAGAAATCTGTGACGGTGCTTTTAGCCATTGTTCAAAACTTCAAAATATTGTAATTTCATATAATTCAGAACTTCGCTCAATTGGACGTTTTGCACTTGAATGCGAAAATGTCAAAAATATCAGAATTCCACCTCATCTCACTATGTATGGCGAAGGAAATCTCAATAATACGTACTGTAATTATGAGATTTGTGGTATTTCAACCATTTTTTCAATAGGAAGGAATATAGTTGGAGGATCATACAGTACTTTTCAAATATTTCCATCTCCGGATGATGGATGCTATAAATGGATTGACGAAAGCATTCTTTTAGGTAAATCGAGCGAAAATGAAGATGATTACGACATTCTTGTTTATGCGAATCCATTCATTGAGCAAGTCACAATTCCAGCAAACTCAAACATGTTGAATTTCTGCCAGATTCAAAACTCATTTCAATTGGAGAATATGCATTTCGATCCACTTCAATTGAAAAGATCACAATTCCATCACATGTTACTGAAATTAATGAAGGTGCATTTTTTGACTGTTCAAAACTTCTAATTGTTTTTTATCCTGATGATTCAGAACTTCAATCAATTGGAAATTGTGCATTTTATAATACTCATATTGATACAATTGTAATACCACGAAATGTTTCTACTATTGGAAAAAGTGCTTTTGGTGGTTGTCATCAAATTAAGAATATCCTATTTTCAAAGGGATCTAAACTCAACTTAATTGAGCAATCTGCATTTGAAAAATTACCTGACAATAGTATATCTAATTATTATTATAAATCAAAGAATAAAATTATGGTGCCTTCAAAAAATCAACGTCTTAAATTATGCGAAGATTGCACTTTATATGGAAAATCAGATGAAAATTTAGATGATTTTGACACAATTCTTATAGGAAACAAATACGATTATAATTCAAAAGTTACAATTCCAGCGAATATCAAATATATTTATCCATATAGCTTTTCTGGCGCAAAAATTAAAGAAATTGAAATTTTACCTAATTCAAAACTGCTTTGCATTGGAGATGAAGCTTATAAAGGAAGTATTGCTTCTTTTACATTTCCAAAAAATATTATTAAAATTGGACGTGGGTTAAATATTCAAAAAGTTATTTTTGAATGTGGATCTAAACTTAGTTTGTTCCGATATATGTATGTATATGAAGGCTCAGTCACGATTTTATCGGATTTGAGGCCATATATCATTGCTTTATTCAAAAAGTATAATGGTGAACGTTTAATAAATTTTATTGTTCCTTCAGAAAACAAACGTTATAAATCATTAGATAATTTAATTTTGTATAAATCAAAAGAAGATTCAGATGACTTTGATGTTCTTTTAAGTGCATCGAACACGAGTTCCTTAAAAATTCCATCCAGTATCAAATATATTTTTCCATACTGCTTCTTTAAATGCAATCTTCAAAAGATTGAATTCCCTGAAGATTCACAGCTTCTCTCAATTGGAGAGCATGCATTTGAAGAAGTTCCAATTGAAACGATCAAAATTCCGCCACATGTTACTGAAATTGGTGATTATGCTTTTAAATTTTGCTCAAAACTAATAAATGTTGTATTTCCAAACAACTCAGAACTTCGCTCAATTGGACGTGAAGCATTTTATTTAACTTCAATTACATCGATCACAATTCCACAGCATGTTACTGAAATTGGTGATTCAGCTTTCTATAATACTTCAAAAAAAATAAATGTTGTATTTCCAAACAACTCAGAACTTCGCTAAATTGAACCTGGAGCATTTGGCAATACTTCAATTTCATCAATCACAATTCCACGACATGTTACTGGAATTCAAAGTAGTTTTTCTTCTAATGTTACAATTAACAGATTATAAATTCATTGATTAGCTTATATATATTCTTTTTATTTTGTTTAAGAAGTTTATCCACATATGCGAATAAATGTATAGTATAAGGAAAAAAAAACCTACCTTTTTTTTCACCTAACTTTGACCTGTGAGGCTCTCAAAAAGTATTTTTAAAATATTATTTTTTGATTTTTTTTAATTTTTTATTGAAAAAAGTGCAACAAAAATTGAATAAAATATAATTATCTTTAAAAAAAAGAAATATGGATCAACTAAAGTATAGTTAGTCTTTTCTGAAGAACTTTCAAAAAGTGGAAATCATTCAAAAAAAATAATCTATAGTCTACTGGAAAACCCCCCTACCATTTTTATTCACCTGTTTTTGGCCTTTAATTGTGGCAAAAAGTACATTGGTGAAAAACCCACCTACTATTTTCTATTTGGTCGATTTTTCATTTCTGAGCCTCTGAAAAAAGCACTTATTATAGAAAACTTCGAAATTTTATTTTCAAATTTGAAAGATTGAATTATTGAAGATATTATGACTTATTTATATTAAACAGTGAAGTGAATTTTCATAATCAGAAAAAAACTTTTAAACTAAAATCAAAAACGATAAGACACCAAAAGGTGAAATTTAATTCAATTTTGACAAAATGCGTCTTATCGTTTTTGATTCAAGTGTATAAGTCACCTCAGTTAAAAAGTTCAACTTTTTAATAGAAATTCTATAAAAACACCTTGGAAAGTGATGTATCGTTTTTAAAATAGCTTTATTAGAATACAATTTATCACATTTAGATAAAAATGATGAAAAAGCTTTTTTAATTTTGCAACTAGTTATTCATTGTTTTTATTTCAATACCAAATTTATCACCATTAAGCACAAATCAAAATTCATCAGCAAAAATTACAATGCAAAATTCACCATCTATTAATACAATTGCATATTCACCACCTACAAAAATATTACAAAATTGACTCTCTTTAAGAACAATGCGAGATTTATTCCCTATCATGGGCATAAAAAATTCTCAACATTTCAATATGATACAATGAATACAGAAAAAAAATCAAAAAAAGATGATTATAAGGTTTACAAATAATATAATAAACATGATTTAAATAATACTAAAAGACGATAAAGTTATCGTGGAGTTTGCTTCATCTGGGAGGCAAGCTTTTGAGATTTCAATTGAACTTGAAAAGATAATTCATAAATATGTTTCAAGGCAAACTGTTATCAGGCGATCCAAGAAAAATCATTTAAAATATTGTAAGTTTTTAAAAGTACTTGAATTGTCTGATTCATAAATATTTTTAAGATATAACTTTGCTTCGTTGTTTTCAATTAATAATTTTAATTTCAACAAAGAAATGATTATATTCTCTGAAGAAGCCAGTTTTTATAGGGTGTTTCATAATTAACCGGAATAGAAAAAAATAAAAAAGATTTAAAATCATATTTTATAAATTATTTTAATTCATTAAAAGTAGTCACCTTTTTCCGAGATGCAAGCTCTCAGTCTTCTAAACCAATCTTGAAAAATGCTTTGCTAGAACTCTTTTGATTTTTCTTAGGAAAATTGGTCGATCGCTTGAAGTAGCTCTTCTTCAGAATCGAATGACTTTCCTTTAAAGCTTTCTTTCACCGTGCCAAAGAGGTCAAAGTCTCACAGTGAAAGATCAGGTGAGTAAGCTGGATGTTGAAGCAGAGTGAAACAAAAATGATCCAAATGGTTTTTTACGTACTGTAATGTGCGTACTCTTGCATTATCGTTGTTAATGTAAAACTTCTTCCTTTTTTTCAAAGCACAAGCAGAATCAAATTCTTGCTCCAATGGAATTAGGATTTCATTGACAAAGTATTCTGAATTTATTTTTTGGTTTTGCGGTTTTGCTTTCAAGATAGCAGGCTCATTTATTCCAATGAAAAGGATTCAGGATTACGTAATCAATGTTTTCTTCTGGAAATGAGACGTGGCAACTCTTTGGCATGGTTCATCATCATCAAGGACCATTTGACGTTCCTTGTCATTAAAATAAAGAAACTAGGATTCGTCTCTAGTAGCAATGTATTTAAAATTTTCATGCTGTAAGATTTGAACTTTTTTTTAAAATGATTTTAGCCATTGAAAACCTTGACTTTTTCTGAACATCGTTTAGGGAGCGAGGCCCCCAACGATGTAGCATATTTTTGTAACCCATGAAGGAAAGATATCGAAAAACAGTACATCCGCTTGATCCTATTAATGCAGCGATGCATCTACAGGAGCAATGAGGATTAATTTGAATGCATGCAAAAAATCTGTTATCAAGATCATCATTTGGCAGGCATCCAGTCTCTGGCTCATCATTTATGTAGATTCTGCCTCTTCTTAATTCAGCAAGCCAATAATAAACTTGCGCAAAGCGCAAGGCTTTGTCTTTGGAAATTTCTTACAATTTTTCAATTATTTGGTAAGGCGTGTATCCATCTAATTGAAGGAACTTTATCACGTATCTTTGCTCCATTAATAAAAAATGAAATTACAAACGTATATATTTTTAAATGACGTTTTCAAAGTATTTCATCTTATTGAATAAACAGATTTATATTAATTGTATATTTATGTTAATTGTAAAGCAATATTTACTTAATGATATGGATTCTATATCGTTTGATTTAGTTTCTATTAATTATGAAAATGATATGTCTGAAAATGCAACAAATACAATTTGTAAATACCAATACAGTACTCTCACTTGGGCTGCTATTGACAGAAACTATAAATTCAAACTTATTTTTATTAATAAGAGTGTTAATCAAGAGAGCTACAATGAGATTCTCAAGAAATCAAAATTTTTTTGAGAATATGATGATAAAAAAGGACAATGTCATGCCACCAAATGGCTCTCAACAGGTGGCCACCAAACTCACCTGATCGATCACCCATTGAGAATCTCTGGGCTATTATAAAAGATGGACAAAATCGTTTGACAAATATGCCAAAAAATTAAATTAATTAAAAAAAGTAATTTAGCAAATATAAATCAATCGCAAAGATTTTGAAGGTAAATCAATTGCACTCTTTATAGAAAAGTTTATCATTCCATTCTACATATATGTCCTGAAGCAAAGTACCCTCCTCTTCTTCAACTAGAAATGTACTTAAAATATATTTAGAGAATCAGAATGATGGGTCTGTGAGTCTCAAAAAGTTGATATTATCATTGTCTAAAGTAATATGTAAGATCATGAACACGATGAGAGATGTGTTAAAGTAATACATAATAGAAATAATGCAGGTATCACAATCCCGGGCGATTTAGAACAAGCAGTAACCATTAAGGGTGTTGTATAAAGAATTACAACCACACAATTAAAAAGTTTTTCAGGTATTCAAAAGCCTGCATTTCACACAGAATAGGTGCCTTTAATCCAAGTAATTTTTTAATGGTAGAATTGTTACATTCAGAAAAAAATATTTGAGAGATAACCAAATGACAATGCTTCCATTGTATATGATTTGGTTGATGTGAATACACTATTTTAAATAGTTGTTGAAATAAAAATTGATATAGTCAGATGCATTTTTTTTCAGTTCTTCTAATAATTGGCAGCTTGTTGCCTCGTTCCTAGCAAATGCCATTTCATGAAATATATATATATATATTTTGCATGATTTCATCAAATCAAAGTATGCATACTGATAATATAAAGTAGTTGCATCATATCGAGCTAAATACATCCTCCCAAATTATACAAAAGTTGACTCATCAGAAAAACTCAATTATTGGGGCCAGCTTTGTTGCTTCTTTCGATGCATAAAAGCTGGCCCCAATCTCTATGAATGCTTAATAATCAATCTCATAAGCAACATCAACTTTTAAATCATTTCTCATTTTACAAAATAAGTTTTTATTAATAACTATGTTTCAATCTATAATATTAATACCATTATGGATAAAAATATGAGTTTAACAAAAAAATATTAAAAACTTAATCATATATTGTAAGAAATAATAAAATGATATGAAAAGGTGATTTTAACTTTTTTTATACAAAATACCAAAAAAATAATTATTTATGTTTATATTATAATATTCTTGATATATAATAACACATTTTTATTTTTAATTTTCTTAAATGATGTTTTATTTTGTTATTTTAAAAAATAAAAATACAAATAAATTTAGGATGAGCTTTTGATGATTTTTTATTTTAGTAATGCTCTCAATTTTTTTAAAAAAACCATAATATTTTTTTTCTTATTTTAAAAAAAATATTTATATCAATGTACTAAAAAAATAGCTCATTCATCATTTCCTGAATATATTTGAATTTGATTTTCAATTTTTTTGAATACTTAGTAAAATCATAAGAATTGTAACCATTAATTTGAATTCCATCGATAATCTTTTGTCACTTTACGAGGCTGCTCGATCAGAAAGCTCTGTTATTTCGGCAACAAACCAATTAATGGCACTTTTCGAGCAGCCTGCATCAATTTTTGATCATCTTTTTCTAATCGAAAAATGCGATAATATTATTGTACGGAAATATGCTTCTTTGATTTTGTCAAGGCTCTTTAGAACCCATTTAAGCTCCCTCAATATTGACCAAGCGTTTTTGATTCAAGATTCATTACTGAAATTAATTGCAAACGATTCAGATTTATACGTTCGATATTTTTTATGCGATTCTGTTTTTACTTTTCTTTCTATCATTGAAAACACTCAAGCACTGTGGGCCTCATTTTCGCAAAATAATCAATGGCTACATATTTTTGATTTTGCAAATCAATTAGTGAAAAAACCCGATTTATTATCAACCGGTTTGCATTTATGGCGAAATATTTATGCATTATTCCCTTATTCAGGCTCAAATGAACTACTTTTTGCGCTTTTATCAATTACTTCCACGGCTTTATCATCAGAATCGACTGACGACCGTTTACAAGCCCTCAAGCTTTTAGACCATCTCAGAGGAAATATACCAGATCAATTGGGTTCTGAATCGCAAGCTGAAGTCGTTCAAACTGTACTTCAATCTCTTCTTGATGAAATGAACATATCAATTTATTCTAAATATGATATCGACGAAATTGGATTAGTCATTAAAGTTGTCGCTGCATTTCTTGATAATCCTCCACCATTTCTAGAATTCGACCATCTTTCAATTTTCTTTGAACTTGCTTTTAATGTGCTTACTGAAAAATCGTTCACAACCAGAATAAGATTAATGGTACATCGAATTATTGAAAGCTCAGTAGATATGATAGTCGATAACTACAGAGATAGGCTAAACATCTTAATTCAAATATCAGTTGAATTATCATTAGAGGTATGCAATCAACAACGTGATGATAACAATTACGAATTTCCCATATCTTTTTTTTACACAATTGTTGATGCATACGACAGTGAGATAGAAGGGATTTTCGAACTTTTTTTATCTTTTGCGAATAGGCTCATTTTTTCTTCTGCACAAGAAGGCGAGATTGGCCCAGCAGAAAGACAAGTGGCATTGTTAATAATTACTTCTATAATTGAAGGAACACAAGAGATAGTCAGCGAACGAATCAACGATTTAATTCAATTCGTTTTACAGATATCTGATTATGATGATCCGTATGTTTTTAGTTCTGCTTGTAGTACTTTGAACGAGCTTATTGAATATGTTACATCACCGCTTTCTTTATATGTTGAAGATATATCATCTTATGTGCTTCAATATATTAACAAATACACAAATGATGCCATAATGCTTCTTGATAAACTTTTCTCAAAATGTGGGAGAGTTCCAAAAGATACAGATCATATCTATAGTGAGCTTACTTCATTAATTAATCAACCAAGCATACATTCTGAACAAATTGAAATGATTATATCATGCATGTCGTCATTACTATTACAATCTAATTCACCGGAAGCCTATATATCCTCTTTTTTAACAACTCTTAATAAAATTTTTCAGCATCGACCAGACTTAAGAGATGTTGTATTCAATTTTTACGGAAATGCCTCTACTATTGCTCCTTCAATTGTCAAAAAAGATCTTCCAAATTTATCTAAAATGATACTTTCTACTCTAGAATCTGCAGATCATCTACAAGATGAGGCAAATTTCCAGTTCTTTCAATCAGCAGCATTATGCTTAAAGCAAATAGCACAAGTTCTTCCAGTTTCACTTATTTCAATCTCAGCTGCACAACAAGCAGTTCCTTTCCTTCTCAAAATGATTGCTTTGAATGAAACTGACCAATTAAAAATTCAAAACTTCCAAAATCAGGATGAATCTTTATATATGCATGCTCAATCTGCAGCTATTTCGTGCCTATTAACATTTTTAGGCCATATGCCAAATACAATGCAAAAATATATACAAGATCCTCTTATGGACTTTTTAATTCAACGCCATGACATTCTCCCTTCATACATTACTAGCCTTTGTGACTCAATTGCTGAATCTATCCAAGGCTTCCATGTTCTTGGTATTCAGCTTTATGATCTTGTTATAATAATTATAACAAAGATTTTAATGTTTACTGAAAAGAAAGATGTAATTATATCAATACTTACTATGCTCACAGAGGTTGTTAATACTTATAAATCAGATATTCTTAAACGCCAAGATGTGCTACATACTTTTATATCATCAATTTATCAAATATTAACTGCACCTCCACTTGGATTCTTAAAAACTGAACACTCCAGTTATATTGATCAACAAATTCAACTACCACTTTTTCAATTTATTAATGGATTTATATATGCTCTTTTGGATCTTGATTTAAACTTAAGTACTTCAGTAATAACAAATACTTTTATTCCTTCCATCCTTCCTTATGTGAAGAGTTATTCATCATTAATGAAAGGAAATTCAATACTACAAATATCAAAGATTATTTTTTACTTAACTACCAACAATTGTATAGTTAAAAACAACAATCCAAGTGATGAAGCTAAAGTTTCTTCGCAGCAGATTTCTGAACTTATTGACAATTTAATGCAAGTTATAATTGAAGCCAATTTCGAAGTAATCGCAAAATCACAAAATACAGAAACACGCAGGATTGTAGCGATTTCATTTATGTTTCTTATTCCTGTGAATAGAGCTCTTTTTGCTGACAAGCTTGATATTCTACTTCCTTTTTCAATAGAGTTGATTGAATTTTGTGGATTTATAGGGCTTTGGGCAACTTTGGATATTTGCTTTTCACCACAAAATTTAGGAAATCAAGAGAGATGCAATCCATTAACAATTTTTGACCATTCTAATTGGACAAATGCACAATTTATACTTCAATCAAATTTAACTGAAGAAAATGCGATAGCTTGCAATTTTAACATATTTGAAAATTTTGCAGCTCTTGTAGCCGTAATTAACGAATTTCCAGGTGGAATATCATCTATATCATTTGAATCTGAATTTGCCTACTTCTTGAAAAATCAAATTAATTCAAACGCTAATAGCAATACTGTTAATGAAAAAAATGAAAATGAAGATAGTTATAATATAAATCAAATTTCATCACTTTTAGATGAAAAACTTCTTCTTTTGGCAGTAACATTATTCACAGCCAATGATTATGAATTTGAGTCCACAACTCAACATGTAAAAGCTGCTTTTGCTCAAATTATATTAGATATGAAGCAGGAAACCTTAATTGAACTTGTTAATGCAAATGAAGCAAAATTGGTAAACTTACAGAAGCACTTGCGCATGGCCACCACTTCTTCTTCTATCCTTTGAAATGCAAATGCGCTCTTTCTCCTTTGTTTATTGTTATTTTTCTTTATATTATGTTTGATTATTTTTTTATTTGTTTGTTTATTTTTTACTTTTATCCCATTCCATTCGGATTTATTATTATATATGTTTTTGGATTCCTTTTTTTTATTTATTTTTGTAAACTGTTTCTAGTGACTTTTTTTTTTTTTTTTATTAATTGTTAGTCATATTTGCCAAATGAAATTATTCCAACTTTACTACCCAACAGCGTTATCGCTATAAATAAAAATGAATCGACTTCATTTTCAATTTATCTATTGTGGGTGTTTAGAATGAAAATAAATTACTTGAATATTTTTTTAGGTTAAAGAAAAAATTTTCTTTTTGTTAACCATATAACTTTTATATTAACGATTTTAGCATTAAAAAAAATAACTTTTATCTTTAAATACAATAGATTAATCTAAATAATTCATAATATAATAAGCTTGCACAATAAAAAAATTTCAAACGAAATGACCATAAATATAACGCATGCCATTTATTTTTTAATATTAATTTAAATAATATTATAAAATTAAAACACAAAAAATCCCGCATTGATAATTCTTCAATTCATTTCATCTAATTCGTCTTCAATTTTCTTGAGTCCTTCGATTGATTTATCCATCATCACCATGAAATTATTACTGATCAACTCCATTCGATTTGATATTTTCTTCAAGAATTTTGTGGATTCAAGATGCACATCAGCTGATTTTTTCAAATAAAGTGCTGAATCAGTTACATTATTAGAAAAGTTGAATTTGACTACATGTTCGACTTTCCAAGTAACTTTATTAAATTTGTAGAGGGCATCAACAAATTTTCTTTGAATATTACGAACGGTTCTATCATCTCCAACGTTCATATTTTCAGGAATCGTTTTTTCAGTGACTCTTAACTCCAAAAGTGCCAAAATAACTTCTGCTGCACACTTTTTCTGTTCATCAATAACTTTTAATCTTTGAGATATTTCAAGTAAGGAGCATTCATTTTCTTGGAGCTCTGTTTGGTTTACAATAATACCAATTGCCATAGCGAGAATAATGGCACCAATCAAAGCAACCAAGGAAGTTATAAATACAGAAAAAATATTAGTTAATGTAGGTGAAATATCACCATATCCAACTGTGGCGCTCGTTATTGCCGCCCAGTAAATAGTAGCCCAATAATTTAATTCACTATCTGGATCTCCACCACGTGATGGTCGCTCAGAGATAAAAAAGAGATATGCAAAAACAATAAGCATGAATACAACGCCAACAGAGAAGAAAATTGCAGGTCTTCGAAATGCAAATTCTCGTATAACTAAAGATGAATTGAATGAAGGTATTGTTAAGGAAAAAATACGGAATAATTGACGAATGAAAGCTCGCGATTTATAAACAAGAGAAAAATTTCTTGTTACAAAGAAAAAAGGATAAATTTTGAAAAAAGAAATAAATAAAAACCAAAAATTATCAGGTGGGCAAAAGAAAAAACAGTGAATAAAAGATATTGCAATTTCGAGTAATGCTAATATTAAATTCTTGCCCGTAATTAAATATTGAAAAATGCTGAGAGGAAACAGAATTTTCATTGTGTATATTCGAAAATTAAAGAACATAATAAATAAAATTAGAATAACACTAAACAAGCTTAGGGCAAAACACGAATATGCAAACTTTTTCGTTGTTTTGGTGTCTTTATAAATAAATTTTTGACTGTCCCAAGAATATTCGACTCTCAAAATAGATAAAATTAGTACAGCAATAGAAACAACAGAAACCAGTGAATATAAAACAAATTGAACTTGGCGATAATACTTGATTACTCTGGTCTGCCCTTCTTCAAGACTTTCATGTGTAAATTTATCTTTTTGAAATTTTTTGGTTTGAGTTCTTTTAAAATCTTCTTGCATATTCATGGTCATTGAAAGTAAATTTGTTTCATGAGCTATCATGTGCTGACGCATTAAAGGAATATCATCAAGCAAATATTCGTTCATTTTTATAAAAACAAACTCATATAAAAAGTTTTATTATATTTAAAATCTTTAAAAACAAACCATTTGAATTTTTTTTTAAAATACATATAAATGACAAAAAAGTTTGATCCAAAAGTTCTGAACAACAAAAATAGTGACAAATATGAAAACCTTTACTCACATTTAGTAACTGTTCATGAATTACAAAGCCTTTATTTTTCAGGATTGCTTCCAGAAGATCAACATAAGAAATTATTGCATACTATTGTTAATCAAATTCAAACTGCTAATAAACCTCTTGGACTTTCTGAAAATGGAATTATTGAATTTGCAGTTTCATGCCATCTTCCAATCGACTACATTCAACCTGCATTATTTTCAAATGGGGAAGAAGAAACCGAAATGGGAGAAAAAAATCGTCTATGCATTGTCCAAATGCTTGGATCTGATATGGTTAGATTTCAAGATGAATTAGCTACATTTTTGAAAGATACTGATAAATTTTACGATAAAACTACTTTATCAATGAATGGAACTATTTCTGCATGGCTGTCGGTTCATAGCAGTATTATGAAATTAAAACTCACAAAAGATAAGGGTATCCAAGATGTCGTTCTTTCAATTCAAAAAATCCTCGGAAAGTATAATGATTCTACAAAAAAACCTAAGCAAAAACATATAAATCAGTTAATTCTTCATAAAGAATCTCTAAAAAATAAGATCATTATCTTCTTGCCTTCTATCTTTAAAGATGATAAAAGCGCTTTTGCTTTTGAATGTGGGATTAAAAGAAGGAACTTCTTTGATACAGTGCTCATGAGATCAAGTGTTAGTGATATAGTAATTAGCCTTAATGATTTTGTGAATGAGATCAAAAAATTTATTGATCTTACAAAAAACGATGATGTATCAACTCAAATACAGGGATACAGAGATATACTTCGGAAATATAAAGATACCGACATTATCAGCCAAGATGACATGCAAAAAATATTAAATACCGATATTTCATTAACAGATTCGTTGAATGATTGAATAAATATTTTTTTGTTGCATTTTCCCCCTCCATTCAAAGACAGTAATAGAAAAAATAGATATTGATGCATTATCGAATTCTTATCATATATTATGAAAATAAAAATTTTAATAAATAATTACGTTATTGTTAATAACTTATTCAAAATTTTATAAATATACGTTTGTAGAAATTTTTTCTTAATAGTCAAAATAATGTCTTCTACTGATTCATATAATGAAGTTCTCATTCAACAGAGAGCAAATTTAATTGCAGAGCAAGAAAAAATTAAAAAAGAGATAAAAAAATCGCAACTTCAAGCAGACGGTTTAGAGCATGATCTTCAAATTGCTCAACAAGCTTTCTCTTTTGCAGAATCCACAATGATTGGAAGAACCAGAAAATTAGCAACGTTGTTCGGCGGCATATTAAAATCAGATGATGAGCTTGTGGAAAAAATTCAATTACTTATTAAATCAGCAGAAGAAGATGAAAAAAAAGCAGCTGATCTTCGAATTCAAATAGAAGATTTTTCGAATGCACAATCTCAGAGCGATTTCAAAATCGATGATACACTAAACGCTTTGAAACGCCAGAATTCTATTGTTTCCAAAAAGCAAGAAGAGTTAAAGCAGCGTGTTGGAATTTTAAATCAAATAAATGAAAAGATAATTCAAGAAAAAATCAATAATCAATCTTATTTGGCGAAATATAAGCCAATAGCTGAATTAATGAATGTTAAAAATTTCAATAGCGATTTTTTTAATAAATTAAATCAAAAATATCATAACATTGACGAAAACACACGGAATGCATTGGCTTCTTTAGCAGGAGCTGCCAAAATCAATATTTCTAATTTTGAAGATTTTGATGCTCCTCAATTTTTTGATTTAATTTCATATTCATATGAAAAACTTCAAAAGAAAGAAATTCAACAGAATAAATTAAATCAAGAAGTTTTAGATAGAATTCAAAAAACGAAGAACGAAATTAGCCAGAAAAAGAAAAAAATAAGATATTTAAATGATTTCATAAATACAACAACTAGCCAAATTAATAGAACCAATGATGATATTAAGCATGCTTCTGAAATGAGACAAAATGAATTGAAAATGAAGTTAAATTCACTTCAAGCTAAAGAAAGAAAAAGAATTCAATCATCTTTATTGTTCTTTAATCAAAACATTGATGTTAGTAAATTTTCAGTTGAAAAAATGATTGAAACTCAAATTCAAATTATTAATCAAACAGCTAAACAATTACAAGAAGCACGAATTAATCATCAGATTAGAATAAAAAATTCGGCTGTAAAACTTCAACGTGGAATTAATGCTGTTGAAAATGCTGCTGATGCGATATCTGTTGCGAATAGAAGATTAATTAGAAATATTAAGCCGATTACTTGTTCATGTAATGTTTAAATTATATTATTTTTTTTATTTTGTATATTAGTCTAAAGAAACGATGAATTTGAAATCTAAAATGATTTATATATCCTTTTTTCTTTTATCTTGCTATAGTTATTTCTCTAAATTTCAGTGTTTTTAATGATATCTTACCATTTCGAAACTTATGATAATGAAAAACAACAATAACAATAATATTTAAACATTAATGATACTTTTAATGCTATTAATCACACATAATTTATAGAAAGATTAAAATAATTTCGATAGATATTCGTATTCTCGTTATACGATAGATATACGTTAAATAACATTTTAAAAATTTCAATAAAATAATTCAAAAAAGAAATGGATGATGAATCTGACGAATATAAGCCTCATTACAGCATTAGAATGCCTAAAACATCAAAAACTGCTCGTAATGATAGTCCTAAAAAGATAGATAATTTAGTTGACCTTGAACGTAATTTATTTGAATTGACTTTATCTCGTTTTGCTCCAGCTGAGCCACTTTCAGATCCAAAACACAAACCAGTTCGAAGAGTACGTATTTGGGATCATCATGGCGCAGGAAAAACTAATGAAGATTCTTTGGGCGAAAATGTTAATCATGTTGTAGGTAAGCTTCAAGATTGTGAACATTTTCGAACCGATCGCCTTAATTCAAACAAAGAATTCCACAATGAGCTTCGTGCCTCAGAAGCTAGATTGCGTCTTGTTAAAAGAGGAGTTCCGCTATATAAAGCTCTTCAGGAACCTCAGCTTATGACTTATAATTCAGCTCGTCGCTCTACTTCATTGCAAAAATCACAGAGTGGTAAAATATGCCCTCCATTATATACACCAGTTGAACCAAATCGAAGATTTGATGGCATAAATGATGCTATGCATAAAATACCAGCCAAATATACAGGTATTCCACCAGTTCGAAAAGTTCAATTTGTATATCCAGTTGCATCTAAGCAGCCAGAACGTGTCGATCTTGTATCAAAAATCAATTTAACCGATCAAGCTCGAACTAGACTTAAGAAAGCTAAACAAAAATCAGAAAATATCCAGCTACAGTATCACAATGAAATGATCGAGCATCTTAATCATGTTAACGAAAGACGATTACGAGTTGCTGATCAATTTTTTGATGATGTAGCTGAGTATGGAATTGATAAAGCTGAAATGAATGCAAAACGATCTTCTCAAAGGAGTCGTCTCAGAACAATGTGTAAAGTTGAATGGTGGGAAGATTTTATTAATTTCGCTTTTCCAGATAACAAAATCACTAAAAAAGAAGAAAAATTTGTTGAACGAATGGCAAGACACCCAAATTTAACAACTTCTGAATTTATTGACCTTGTTAGAGAAATTGGAGATGATCCAAAGAACAGCAGATGTCGTGAAATGCTTGATTGGATTAATGAAAGATGCCAAATTATTGATACTGTCACTTTACGATTAATGCTTGAAGATCGTGATTTGAAGCGAATCAAAAAGCTCAGCTCAGGAGATTGAAATGCTTATTTTCTCTGTTTTTATATTTTTGTATTTGTTTTTATTATCCTATTGTTATAGTAAAATAATGAATCACAAAATTTTATTAATCAAAGGCCTCAGATATTAATTCTAGTAAATTTCGATGAGTATTATTAGAATTCAAGTTTTCATTCATCAATATTTTTTATATTTGATTTTATTTATATTGATTAATTATTAATTGTAAAATAATAATAATAAAATAAAAACGTAGTTATAAAGTAATATAAACTATTGATACAATTTAATAATAAATACATAAATGAAACAAATAAGAAAAATTAGAATAAAAATTATTCCATCTTGAGCAATGAATAAATTTTCTTCACAAATAAAAGCGAGAAGAGCAATCCAGCTGATCCATTTGTTAATGCCAATGCAAAACCAAATATGGCTGTAAAAATCAAATAAATAATGATTGATGACATGTCAGGCGGCTTATAAACATTAACCATATAAAAAATACTATAAAAGAAAAGAGCTAAACCGGTTGAAGCAGGAATTCTAAAAGCAGCCCACCACCAGTTATAATTTTCATATAAGAGATGAAGATAAACAAAACAGATTGATATTTCCGCTGAAACAATAATCATTGAGACAAAAACGATAAAAAGTAAACCGAATAAATAATAATAAGATAAATTCGTCCATAAAGAACGATAAATGAAAAATACATCAACAAAATAAACTGAAAAGACAGTTAATCCACCAACAATTGACGTGAAAAAGGGTGATAAAAACCAAGGCTGCTTTGGAATCTTTCGAGGAATATTATTCACTCTTATTGGGAATTTAATAGGATCAAGATGAATTCCAATAAATGATCCAAGAAAGAATAATGAAAGATCAATCACGCCAATTAAAAAAATCAAATCAAAAAATGATTTCCATGTCAAAACAGCAGATGATTCATTAGCTTTGAAAACTTGATTGACAATAAAATAGAGAATTAATGATGGGAGAATAAAAAAAATTCCTGATTTAACAATATTTTTCTTCCAATTGTTCTCTTGGCTTATTGTATTCAATAATCTTGATGCAATACAACCACCAAAAGGAGCTCCTATGATAAAAGCAACAGCTATTGTCGTTATCATCGATCCCATATTTAGTGGCGCTAAAAATCCAAGAGCTGCAATGACCAGAACAATTAATGAACCAATTAAAAGTTGAGAGCCACTTCCTACAATATTGCATAATTGGTCAGAATGATTTGGTGATCTAAAAACATCACCATGAATTAGCTGCCATCCAGTCTCCTCAAGCGGACTTTGGAGGTCAAAATTATCATTTATACCTTTAGTAAGAAAATCTTTTTTGATCATTCGGAAGAAAATAAAAATAATTAAGAAAGTCATCATTAATAAAATTAAAAGAGTGTTGAATAATGATATCCAATGATATTTGGGACTATAGTCAATAGTTAATATTTCATTCCATCGTTTGTTCCAACTAACATTCGTTTCTTCGAAGTGAACAGAGTAAGTAAAAACTAATGAATCAGAATCTTCAATAGATTTCTTTTCAGAAAATTGACATCCTTCACTGTAACTTTCTGCTGAAGTAATATCAAAGCCAACAATTCTGTATTTATTGTCTTTTTGCTTGTCTTTGCTATTATCTCCGTTTGACAGTGAGTCTAAATCATCTTCCTTTATTTTGGTATATTTGACTAAAAAATTAATATGATTATATAAAAAATGCCCATTTTCAGAAGTATATCCAATTTCTACACCAGGAGAGCGAACTTGATTATTAAGTGATGAATTTTCTCTTATAATCGATTCTGAGCTGTGATATAAAAAGGAAACAGGAATATCATCAAGTATATATACAGATCTGTATTTATTTTCTATAATATTTATTAAGAAGTTTTTTTGAAGGCTATTATATTGTTTTCGACATAATTCTGTGCATTTTTCATCATCACCTACATGAAAAAAAAGAGGGGAGATATGCAGAGCATCGCCTGACAAAAATTCA
This sequence comes from Tritrichomonas musculus, assembly GCA_039105265.1. Taxonomy (NCBI): domain Eukaryota; phylum Parabasalia; order Tritrichomonadida; family Tritrichomonadidae; genus Tritrichomonas; species Tritrichomonas musculus. Next base: position 1,111,647 of record JAPFFF010000015.1, on the reverse strand, counting down.
CCTATATTCGTTCTTAGATCACTTTCTTTTAATCCCGTGCAAAAAACATCATTTTTAAAATAATCGAGTGGAATCGGACGAATTGAGCTTCTTAATGCATTTATTGATAAATTTATTCGATCATGAAGATTAAAATCATTAGGTAAATTACCCGGGAGATATAAAGAGATAGAAAATGAAATGAATAAAGCTATCATTAATTTTATATGACCATATATATATTGAATTTTTTGAATGTTTTTAAATTCAAAATAAATAAATGAATGAATCTTTATTGGAATCTTATCTTGTCCCTTGCGATGAACTAACAGCCGAAGACTTTAAAACAAGTTCAGTTATAATTTTTCAAGGTGATAGACTTCCAAGCACTTTTTCACTTGATTGCATTTCTAATTTTTTAATAAGCATAGAATCTCCATGGATATTTATTGCAAAAGAAAGGCTTAAAAATAAATTTTACATTGCAATTGGTTTCGAAGATAATTCAAATACACCATTTTACGTTACAAATTTACTTTGCACATTCATTAAAAATAAGGTTTTTATCAAAAATATATATAAATGCTCCAAAAGTAGCGCAAGGCTTCGTAAAATATGTCTTAAACACCAAAAGAAAGTACAATCAGAATTAGAACAATCAAAAGATAGTGAGTTTTTATTACAAAACCAGACTCAAGAAGATCAACATGATACAATAAATTCTAATGAAAACTTAAACTTAAAAAATAATGAAAATGTGGATATTGTTTCTTCTTTATTTATTCCAGACTCGCCTTTGCCTTCTGAATCAATAACATTAGAAAAGTCTTCTTCTTCAATATGGACAGAAAATTTGCCTAGTTTTGCTTGGGATACACCAATCAAAGAATACAGTATTGGACAAACAGAAATTGAAAAAAAATTAGGACTTTTTAATGAAGTGCTACTAGTAGAAAATACATCACCACTTAAGTCATTTCAAAATACTTCGAGAAGGCGTTTGATGTTTGCTCCTCATGCTAGTCAGAATTTTCTTGATAGAATCATTAAGCATGAATCGATATTTGACGCAAACGAAGATCCAGATCACTGAATATCTAGCTTCTCTATATTTATATATTATTGTTTGTTAATAATTTTTTATATTTAATAAATTCATTTTGATTATTATCTAAATAGTTCAAGATTTAGTAAAATAAATTTATTTATCAATAATATAATAATAAAACGAATTATTAACTAAATAGCTAAAAACTATTAACAAGATCAATCATAGTCGACTTCTTATACTGAATAATTAATTTCTGCACAATTTGTTGAAGGGCAATAATTTCATCATCTTTTTGCTTAATGATATCATCTTTTTCTTTAATACGTGCATGCAAAGAACTATTATCAACATCTTTGTGAATTAAGTGCACAAAACGTCCATTATATTTTTTCTTTTGGGAAACAGGAAGGCTTAATATTCCTCGCTTTGGATCACTTGAAAATAAATCATCTTTAGTATTTAAAGTAACATTATCGTCACTGTTACTTTCAGTATCAGTAAATCTTGAATTAGTATCCGAAACATTTCTATTATCATTTTCATCTTTATTATTATCACTATCACAACCAGTATTATTATTATCTTTAATTTCATTATTATCGTTATCATTATTATATTCTTTGTCTTCATCATTTTCATCATTAATCTCGTTTTCAACTTTATTTTCATTATCTTTAATTTCATTAACATCATTATTACAATAACCTGTATTATCATCATTTGTTAAGATAGAAGGAACATTTCTGGATGTTATTTGAGATTCAGAGTATTCATCATTTGAAACGTAAGATTCTGCATCATATTCAGAAGAATTATTACCTATCTCATTATACAATATACTTTCTTGTGTAGGGGTTTTTTCTAGTTCCATTATTCTGTCACTCATTTTTTTGTTTTGGTCATTTTTTTCTTCAAGATGGAGCTGTAATTCTTCATATTCTTCTTTTGCGGTGTTTAACTTGATTTCGTAATCTTTGTTGGCTTCTTTAAGACTTTCATTTTCATTTCTTGCATTAACCAATTGAATTATAAGATTATTACAAAAAGTTTCGTTTTCAGATTTAAATGCTTTGTCTATTTTTTTTAGATTATCTTTGAAAGCTGATTTGGATTTTTTGAATAATTTTATAGAATTATAAAGACAAATCTCAGAAATAACTTGTCCCAAAAGGTATTCTTTGTCGCTTGAAAGCACAAAATCTTTATCTTTGTCTTTGTCATTATCACTTTCTATTTCTGGGGCATTTTCAAAAAAAGAATTCAATTTCTTATCAAATAATTTTTCTTCTTCCTTGTTTAGTTGAATTGATAGTATATTCAAACATTTCTTTTTATAATTAAAAATTTCGTTAAATTCTGAGGGATCTCTGCTTTTGCAAAGATCTTTTACTTTTTTTTGTAGTTTTGAATAAATAGAATCTTTCTCTTTAATACTTTTATATATACTTATGATGTAGTCAATAAGAGCATCTTTGCTGATAATAGCTTTGTCATCTATTGAAGATAAATTTTTAAATATCGTTGTAATAATTTTATCAGTATCTTGGTACACTTCTCTGGATTTTTGAGCTATATCTGAATGCTCATCATTGCTATGAAAATAAGTAAAATCATCCAATCGAGTTTGTAATACATCTATGAATTCACGAAATTTATTTATTGTAGAGTCTACTAGTGTCCCATATTTGTGAAAATAAGCGGAAATTATATGTTGATTCATAATGGAAAAGTTGATTTTTAAGATGAAAGAAAATTGGTTTTTTTAAGAAAAAGGTTAATTAATGACACTTAGGTAAAATATTGAATATTTTAGTTATTTGATTCAATTTTTTGATATATATATTTAAATCCATCTTATTCGTCTTTCTATAAAATGCATATATTACATATATAATATAATCTTTATATAATGAATAACAATAATATTTCTTTTAATCAATAGCTGTAGGATTTTTAAGTAAAAGGGGATCTGTTGATGCACCAGCTTTGTCAAGAATGCCAATTCCAATATAATTTGCATCACATCTGTGGGTTTCAGTGTAAAAACATGTTGGTACAGCAATTTGGCCCATTAATAATGTATTAAAAGTTGCTTTTTTTTCAGGTGTATCAATATATAAAATACCTTTATTTTTATCAATTGCTCTAACAAAGCCAAATCCAGTGCAATCACACATAGGAGGTGCTGTTAATAGTGATACTAGTTTTTTATTCTTTGGGAATTTTCTTTCATCATTTAAAAAGGCAACAATAGAACCACAGATTGCCGTCAAAGTTTCGCTTGGCGGAACATTTACTGTCAAAAACCCTATTCTAATTGTTTTTAAATTAACTTCGATTGGTTGTTGAGCAGAAAGATACATCTGCTTTCGTCTAAAATATCCTATTATCCTTAAATCACGGAGCATTTTTGGTGTGGCTTGAAACGGGCCACTTTTAGGTTGAACCTCGTATCTGAACATTGGATCAGCTAATGGAGCTGGCTTTTCATCAGGTTTATGGAGAATAATAACTTGCTTTGGATGGATGATTTCATTAATGATTTCTTGATGGATTGTGAAACCAAGATCTTGTACCCACCCAAAAGAATTAACAACCAAAAAAGTTCCATCTGATGAATTATTTTCTTCTTCTTCTTCATTATTTTCGTTAATAAATTGATGCACTAAATATGATATGCATGATTTATAGTATTCTAAATTGTCGCTTGGGGTATTTGAACCATAAAAAACTCGTTTTTGATTTCTTTGCAATACATTATGTTCTGGGTTGTTAAAACAAAAGTCATCAACATAAGTTAGAGTTAAGCATCCCGGAAGAGAAAATTCTGGTTGACCTGGATCAATATCTAAGCATGCAACTTTTCTCTTTGAATTTAACAGTCTATTTATAAGATATCTTGTAAAAGTAGATTTTCCAGCTCCTTTGTTACCGCATACCATTATTGTTGATACGCAACGTCCATTTGATATTCGATCAACAAATCTTTGAACTGGCGGAGGAACAGAAATTCCTTTTATAATTGGTGAATAATATATGCCATTCAAAATTTTATTAAATCCATCTGGAGTATCTCTTGGAAGATAAAATTTTAATTCATTGAATGTAATATAATTGGATGGGAGAGATGCAACACGCAGACTAAAAGATGCTTCACACTCGAACATTAGTGGCAAATTATAAGTAGGCGCATAAAAAATATCACTAAATCCTGGCGAAAGAATTGCTCCCATTACACATGGAGTTCCAGAAATAACTGTAATTTTCATCATTCCATAAAATGAATGCGTTCCAGCATTTAGATTTAAGACTTGAGAATCTCCCATTTATGAAAATATTCTTTAAACGACCAAATATTCACACATTTTTTTTATATGCGAAAACCAGTCATGAATCCTTATATTAAAAAATAAATTGATAATCGAAATATGAAAGAAATAAATTGATTATCGGATGGTATATTTGCTTTTTAAAAAATTAATAATATTTACAATTATATAAAAAACAATAAAATTCAATTATCTTATTCATCTGCAATTAATGTATTATCAGAACTAGCTAATTCACTTACTGGCTTTCTAGATTCTTCATTTACTCTTTTTTCTAATTCATCGTAATCTAAGTCATATTGTTTAGCTATCTTCCTCAAATCAGGTTGTCCTCCTGTAGACATTAAATTTTGAAATTCCCTAACTAAGTCATTCTTCTTCATAGAAAGTATTTCTGCTTGTCTTTTTTTCTTAATCATATCCATTTTCTTCTGCTCGTTCATTAAGTCAACAGATTTTGTTTTTTCTTCAATTTTCTTTAATGTTTGCTTTTTCTCCCACTCAGATCTTCTTTCTAATCGCTTTGCATTATCTTCACCAATTCTTAATTTAAGCCATTGTTCAGCAGCTTTAGCTTGCATTTCTTCTTCATGCTTCTGCTTCACTTGTTGTACTCGAATTTCGCTTTCTTCAATCTTTTTGAGTTGTGATTCAATTCTTTGTTCCATCATTTCTTGAGATCTCAATTTAACTTCGATAATTTTAGCATTTTTAGCCGTTTCTCCCTTCAATGCACTTTGACTTTTTCTTTGCTTTTCAGCTATCAATCTTTCTAGTCGAACAGCTGCCTCTTGATTTTTCTTTTCAATTTTCTTTCGTTTTAATAATTCTTCTTGTTCGAGCTTTTGTTGAAAATTTTTTGAACGTTGAACTTTATCTTCGTTTCTCTTCTTCATTTGTAAAATTTGTTCTTCACGTTGCCTTTTAAATTCCTGCATTCGGATTTGCATTTGTTTTTCGTCTTCTTGAATTTTTTTAAGTGATTTCTCAATTTGTTCTTGCTCTCGTTTTTGAGATTGTGAAAGTCGTTGTTGTTGCTTGTCCATAATTTCACGATGCTTAGCACGAAGACTTTCAATTTCATCGTTTTTAGCTTTTAATCGAATTTCTTCACGCTTTTGAATTTCAGCTTCTTGAGCTTTTCTTTTTTCTTCGACTTCTTTTTGCTTTTTTATTTGATCTTCTTGAAGTTTTTGGAACCGTTGTTGTCGTTTTTGTTCGAGGATCATAGCCTCTTTTTTCTTTTTTTCTTTTTGCTCTTCCTCTAATTTTCTGCGTTTGAGTTCGTCCTCATCTTGCTTTTTTCTTTGTTTTCGTAATTCTTCTTCTTTCTGGTTTATTCGCTGAATAACCATTTCTTCTTTCTTTTTACGTTTGGCATTTTCATCTGCTATTTGTTTGGCTTTAATCTCTTCTTGTTGCTTAATTGTTTGTTGCAATTTATTTTGTTTTTCAAGTTCTCTTTCCATCATAGCTTTCTTCTTCAATTCAACTGTTATCAGCTGCTCAATTTCACGCTTTTGCATTTTTTGAGCTCTTTCTATTTCTCGTGCTGAAGTTCCTATACTTGTACTATTTTGATACTGCCTCATAATAACTTGATGTCTTTCATCATTTTTGATCAATTCCTCGCGTGTGGTCTTAATCAGCTCGATACTTCGTTGGCGGCGCGATTCAAGCTCTTTAATTATCCGATTTCTGATTTCAGCATTTCCTGGTATTTTACTAATTTCTTTCTGACTTAATTTGACTAAATCTTCAGGAGTAATGCCATTTTTCCCCATTGCATCAATCGTGAATTGATCTGTGAATTTTGGCGGGCTTGTACAAGTATCAGGATTAAATTGAAGAATTCCATACTCGTCATTGCCAGATGAGGAATTGTTTAAAGAAGGAACCGATGGTTCAGATGATGTCGGTATTGGCTTAGATGATTTCCGAGACATCTTTGAGGAAAACGTTATTTCATGTTTATTCAATTTTTAAATGAGCACTATCAATTTTATTTTACAAAATAAAAAATAAAAACTTTTTCTTTTGCATTATATATTGGAGAATATTTTCAGTTTTATATTTTTTTTGAACATTTCCTCCCATAAAGCTCATTAATATCCTTATCATCAATTCTCGTATTTATCAGTTAAAAATCGAATATATCATTTAACATTTTGAAGAATATATTGCAAAGAACTTAATGCAGATCATAAAAATATTGTGGAAAATGTAGAGTTATGTCATTAAAGATCTAAAATATTGTATTTTAATAATTTTTTTTTTTTTGAAATATATCTATAGTTTTGAGATAAACCCCCCTACCAAAAGAAATACCCCCCTACCATTTTTTATTGAAAATATTGAATGGTTTATAATTTTCAAAAAATAATTTTTATTAACGATGTGACGAATTTTATAAAAGAAGATGCATAAAAAAACATTAATGTAAGTTCCAAAGAATCAGATTCGAGTAATTACGAAGAACAACACACAAATGCTTTTAACAATTTCGAAACATGTTTCTCAAATCACACTACAGACACTCACAAGCAAACAGATAAACAAACAAACATCACAGCAAGTTCCAAATAATCAGATTCGAGTAATTACGAAGAACAACACACAAATGCTTTTAACTATTTCGAAACATGTTTCTCAAATCACACTACAGACACTCACAAGCAAACAGATAAACAAACAAACATCACAGCAAGTTCCAAATAATCAGATTCGAGTAATTACGAAGAACAACACACAAATGCTTTTAACTATTTCGAAACATGTTTCTCAAATCACACCACAGACACTCACAAGCAAACAGATAAACAAACAAACATCACAGCAAGTTCCAAATAATCAGATTCGAGTAATTACGAAGAACAACACACAAATGCTTTTAACAATTTCGAAACATGTTTCTCAAATCACACCACAAACACTCACAAGCAAACAGATAAACAAACAAACATCACAGCAAGTTCCAAATAATCAGATTCGAGTAATTACGAAGAACAACACACAAATGCTTTTAACAATTTCGAAACATGTTTCTCAAATCACACTACAGACACTCACGAGCAAACAGATAAACAAACAAACATCACAGCAAGTTCCAAATAATCAGATTCGAGTAATTACGAAGAACAACACACAAATGCTTTTAACAATTTCGAAACATGTTTCTCAAATCACACCACAGACACTCACAAGCAAACAGATAAACAAACAAACATCACAGCAAGTTCCAAATAATCAGATTCGAGTAATTACGAAGAACAACACACAAATGCTTTTAACTATTTCGAAACATGTTTCTCAAATCACACTACAGACACTCACGAGCAAACAGATAAACAAACAAACATCACAGCAAGTTCCAAATAATCAGATTCGAGTAATTACGAAGAACAACACGCAAATGCTTTTAGCCATTCAAATCTATTACATTTTATATTTATTATTTAAATGAATTTTATAAACATTAATACATTTATAGTTTATTTTCTTTTATTTCTTTTAAATCTTCTTTTTTTTTGATATTTATTGTTTTTTTAATTTGACCTTTCAAAAAATTGACCATGAATTCAATTTATTTTTATGAACCCAAACAGCCCTGATCCGCCTAAAAAAGTTGTCAATTTACCAAAAAACCAAAATAAAAGTGCATTAGTAAATGGTATAATGTCTGAAGAGATATATAAACAAGCAAAAACATTTCGAATTCAGGTTTATATATTCATTGAATTTTCAAGGGATTATTATGATGGAATTTATAAATTAACATATCAAGATGTTGCAGAAATGTTCAATGTCACAATTCCCATTATTAAACGTGCATATATGAATGCCAAAAAAGACTTAGATGATAAATCAAGGCCCAACGGCCGACCATTTAGTCTCTCAAAAGAGCAGATTCAAAGATTTAGTGAATGGATGAAAACGCATGCAAGGCCACCTCATATTAAGCAGGTTAAAACATTCATTGCAAATGAAGTAGGAACGAATTTGGATAATAAGACATATAAAAATGCCCTCAATAAAGCAGGATTACAAACAGATGAAGCTGAAGCGATTGATGCTGATAGATATTATTGTAGTCCAAATAGCATAGACAATTATTATGCACTACTTGAATCATATTTTTTAACATATGATATACCAACTCCTTTTGTTTATAATGTTGATGAAGAAGGGCACGACGAATACGTTGATACGAAGAAGACCGAAACAGTTGTTGTTCCGAAAGGTAACACAGAAAAGTTGCGTTTTCCAGTTGAAAGAAAAGATGATCACACTACATTCGTTGCATGTATTTGTGCCGATGGCACTTATATGAAACCCTTAATTGTTGTTAAAAGGAAAACGATAGAAGCACGCATTCTAAGAACATCACTTTGGAACAAATTAAGAATTGAGCATGAAGATACTGGTTACATTAATAGTAAGATATTTGATGCTTGGCTTGAAAAAGTATTCATTCCTGAAGTAAATAAAAGAAGATTGGATTATAATTACACAGGTCCTGCTGTCCTCATTCTTGATGGTTGTCCATCACATTATACAGATAAGCTATTTGATCTTTGTAACGCCAATTTAATTAAAATATTCTTTATACCGCATTCTTCCAATCAGACCCAAATGCTTGATCTTGCTACTTTTCATGCACATAAAGAAAACGTTCGAAGTGCCAGGCTATTTGAAATCACAGATGATGATCTACTAGTTGATAAAATTGGCATGTTATATGACTCATTTCACAAAGCTGCAAGTTATAAAAACGTTGTTGCATCTTTTGAGGCTGCAGGAGCGGTTTTTGAACCAGGACCAAATGGCATGCCAATTGTCAGATTTTCAATAGATTTTACAACTCAAATCTGGCATAAAAATAAAACAAAGAAAGAAAAGGCAGAAATTAGAGAAAAAAGAAAAGGAAAGGGAGAAACAGAAACTAGAATTGATTTGAAAGATTTTGGTGATTTGAATGTATACTGGGAAAATAAGGATATTCAAAAAGTTGTAAAAAAAATGCCAAAAATTATTGATTATTCAAAACGTACCGACCCTTTTCACAGATTATTACTTGCATTGGTCCCTCTTGATAAAAGTGACTATGAAGAATTGAGAGATCAAAATAAAGAGTTGAATGAAAAAGAAGAAATGAAAAAAAAAGGAAGACCTAAAAAAGAAGAAAAAGAAAAGAAAATCGATGATTCTTACGCAACAAGTTATTCTTTTGAAGAAAGATTAAGTTTTGAATTAAAAAGTCTTGAATTAGAAGATTAAATCTAAGCACGTTTATTTAAAAAAAAAAAAAAAAAAAAAAAAAAAAAAAAAAAAAAAAAAAAAAAAAAACACTTGCAAGAGGTTACCCACCAACCCGCCCCCTCTGCAGAGATCCCACCAATTTTTAACTTATTTGGCCCCCCACGCTTTAACTTATTTGGCCCCCCACGCTTTAACTTATTTGGCCCCCACGCTTTAACTTATTTGGCCCCCACGCTTTAACTTATTTGGCCCCCCACGCTTTAACTTATTTGGCCCCCCACGCTTTAACTTATTTGGCCCCCACGCTTTAACTTATTTGGCCCCCACGCTTTAACTTATTTGGCCCCCCACGCTTTAGCTTATTTAGTCCCCCACGCTTTAACTTATTTGGCCCCCCACGCTTTAGCTTATTTAGTCCCCCACGCTTTAACATAAGTATGCATAATATACAATTTCATTAGATCATCCTAAGCTGCTTCTAAAAGTTTTAATAAAAAAAAAAAGTCTCAAAAATTTATCTCAATATCTCAATATCTGATCAGATTATTACTAAGAAAAATAATTAAAAAAAATAATTAAAAAAACTTAAATAAGATGTTCTAATAATAAAAAATATATAATTATTGTGATTTGAGAAATATTTCGAAATTGTTAAAAGCATTTGTGTGTTGTTCTTCGTAATTACTCGAATCTGATTATTTGGAACTTGCTGTGATGTTTGTTTGTTTATCTGTTTGCTCGTGAGTGTCTGTGGTGTGATTTGAGAAACATGTTTCGAAATTGTTAAAAGCATTTGTGTGTTGTTCTTCGTAATTACTCGAATCTGATTATTTGGAACTTGCTGTGATGTTTGTTTGTTTATCTGTTTGCTTGTGAGTGTCTGTGGTGTGATTTGAGAAACATGTTTCGAAATTGTTAAAAGCATTTGTGTGTTGTTCTTCGTAATTACTCGAATCTGATTATTTGGAACTTGCTGTGATGTTTGTTTGTTTATCTGTTTGCTTGTGAGTGTCTGTGGTGTGATTTGAGAAACATGTTTCGAAATTGTTAAAAGCATTTGTGTGTTGTTCTTCGTAATTACTCGAATCTGATTATTTGGAACTTGCTGTGATGTTTGTTTGTTTATCTGTTTGCTTGTGAGTGTCTGTGGTGTGATTTGAGAAACATGTTTCGAAATTGTTAAAAGCATTTGTGTGTTGTTCTTCGTAATTACTCGAATCTGATTATTTGGAACTTGCTGTGATGTTTGTTTGTTTATCTGTTTGCTTGTGAGTGTCTGTGGTGTGATTTGAGAAACATGTTTCGAAATTGTTAAAAGCATTTGTGTGTTGTTCTTCGTAATTACTCGAATCTGATTATTTGGAACTTGCTGTGATGTTTGTTTGTTTATCTGTTTGCTTGTGAGTGTCTGTGGTGTGATTTGAGAAACATGTTTCGAAATTGTTAAAAGCATTTGTGTGTTGTTCTTCGTAATTACTCGAATCTGATTATTTGGAACTTGCTGTGATGTTTGTTTGTTTATCTGTTTGCTTGTGAGTGTCTGTAGTGTGATTTGAGAAACATGTTTCGAAATTGTTAAAAGCACTTGATTATTGTGTCCAATAATAACTATTCTGGTGTTAGCCTAAATAAAAAATGAAAATAAACGTATCATATTAAATATAAACGTCAACTTTAACGTCAGTAGAGGTGTAGAAGATTCTTTAAAAATAATAAAAACCGTCTTATTTTATCTCAAAATAAACGTCTTTAGATATCATGAAAACATATTTATCTCCAAATTTATAGTGTAAAATCAATAAATTTTATCTTGATTTTGAATTTAAATATTTATGTAAAATTATAGAATATAATATAAATATGTATCATTTCGAATAAAAGTTTTTACTATCAGAAAAACCCCCCTACCATTTTACTTTTTTCTTCTCAATTTTGAATACTAAAAAAAAAAGTCGATTGATAATGGTGAAAAAATAGGTGAAAAAAATGGTAGGGGGGTTTTACTTTTGGTAGGGGGGTTTTTCCTCATACTATATATTATTTTATAAATCTTTTGAATTATACCTAATTTTAAAAGATTTTTAATATAGATTTTTGAGATATGTGCTCTTATTTCAAGAGGGAGGAATTATAAATAACATACTTTTTCAAAGGAGAATTCCATCATTTCCATTTTCCTACACTTTGTAAAGTATTTGATAATTAGTTCATAATATACACCAAGATTTCAAGATCTTTTTGACTTTTATAAGAATTCAATTTTTTATAAGTATTCAAATTTTCTTATTTGATTTGAAATTTTACAAGAATGGCCACTTTTTGAGCTTCGCTCAAAAAGTGTCCTATGTTAAATAATTAAAAAAAAAAAAAATATTTTGAACAAATAAAAAAAGAAAAATAATATAAATAAAAAAATATTTAAAACTTTTAGTTGCAGGTGGAAGTTTAATTAGCGTAATTAGTTCCACCTGCAACTAAGTTGCGATAGCTGCAGGTGGAAGTTTGAAATGGTACATTTAAGTAATTACTTCCACCTGAAGCTATCGCAGTTTAGCTGCAGGTGGAAGTTCAATTCGCGTAATTAGCTCCACCTGCAGCTAAGTTGGGATAGCTGCAGGTGGAAGTTTGAAATGGTACATTTAAGTAATTACTTCCACCTGAAGCTATCGCAGTTTAGCTGCAGGTGGAAGTTCAATTCGCGTAATTAGTTCCACCTGCAGCTAAGTTGCGATAGCTGCAGGTGGAAGTTTGAAATGGTACATTTAAGTAATTACTTCCACCTGCAGCTGTCGCAGCTCAGCCGCAGGTGGAAACTTAGTTTCCTTATTTCTTTACCTCCACCTGCAGCTGAGAAGCGATAGCCGCAGGTGGAAGGCTAAATTGGTAAATAGTGATTTTCCACCTGCAGCTGTCGCAGCTCAGCCGCAGGTGGAAACTTAGTTTCCTTATTTCTTTACCTCCACCTGCAGCTGAGAAGCGATAGCCGCAGGTGGAAGGCTAAATTGGTAAATAGTGATTTTCCACCTGCAGCTGTCGCAGCTCAGCCGCAGGTGGAAACTTAGTTTCCTTATTTCTTTACCTCCACCTGCAGCTGAGAAGCGATAGCCGCAGGTGGAAGGCTAAATTGGTAAATAGTGATTTTCCACCTGCAGCTGTCGCAGCTCAGCCGCAGGTGGAAACTTAGTTTCCTTATTTCTTTACCTCCACCTGCAGCTGAGAAGCGATAGCCGCAGGTGGAAGGCTAAATTGGTAAATAGTGATTTTCCACCTGCAGCTGTCGCAGCTCAGCCGCAGGTGGAAACTTGGTTTCCTTATTTCTTTACCTCCACCTGCAGCTGAGAAGCGATAGCCGCAGGTGGAAGGCTAAATTGGTAAATAGTGATTTTCCACCTGCAGCTGTCGCAGCTCAGCCGCAGGTGGAAACTTAGTTTCCTTATTTCTTTACTTCCACCTGCAGCTGAGAAGCGATAGCCGCAGGTGGAAGGCTAAATTGGTAAATAGTGATTTTCCACCTGCAGCTGTCGCAGCTCAGCCGCAGGTGGAAACTTAGTTTCCTTATTTCTTTACCTCCACCTGCAGCTGAGAAGCGATAGCCGCAGGTGGAAGGCTAAATTGGTAAATAGTGATTTTCCACCTGCAGCTGTCGCAGCTCAGCCGCAGGTGGAAACTTAGTTTCCTTATTTCTTTACCTCCACCTGCAGCTGAGAAGCGATAGCCGCAGGTGGAAGGCTAAATTGGTAAATAGTGATTTTCCACCTGCAGCTGTCGCAGCTCAGCCGCAGGTGGAAACTTAGTTTCCTTATTTCTTTACTTCCACCTGCAGCTGAGAAGCGATAGCCGCAGGTGGAAGGCTAAATTGGTAAATAGTGATTTTCCACCTGCAGCTGTCGCAGCTCAGCCGCAGGTGGAAACTTGGTTTCCTTATTTCTTTACTTCCACCTGCAGCTGAGAAGCGATAGCCGCAGGTGGAAGGCTAAATTGGTAAATAGTGATTTTCCACCTGCAGCTGTCGCAGCTCAGCCGCAGGTGGAAACTTAGTTTCCTTATTTCTTTACCTCCACCTGCAGCTGAGAAGCGATAGCCGCAGGTGGAAGGCTAAATTGGTAAATAGTGATTTTCCACCTGCAGCTGTCGCAGCTCAGCCGCAGGTGGAAACTTAGTTTCCTTATTTCTTTACCTCCACCTGCAGCTGAGAAGCGATAGCCGCAGGTGGAAGGCTAAATTGGTAAATATTAATTTCCACCTGCAGCTGTCGCAGCTCAGCCGCAGGTGGAAACTTAGTTTCCTTATTTCTTTACCTCCACCTGCAGCTGAGAAGCGATAGCCGCAGGTGGAAGGCTAAATTGGTAAATAGTGATTTTCCACCTGCAGCTGTCGCAGCTCAGCCGCAGGTGGAAACTTAGTTTCCTTATTTCTTTACTTCCACCTGCAGCTGAGAAGCGATAGCCGCAGGTGGAAGGCTAAATTGGTAAATAGTGATTTTCCACCTGCAGCTGTCGCAGCTCAGCCGCAGGTGGAAACTTAGTTTCCTTATTTCTTTACCTCCACCTGCAGCTGAGAAGCGATAGCCGCAGGTGGAAGGCTAAATTGGTAAATAGTGATTTTCCACCTGCAGCTGTCGCAGCTCAGCCGCAGGTGGAAACTTAGTTTCCTTATTTCTTTACCTCCACCTGCAGCTGAGAAGCGATAGCCGCAGGTGGAAGGCTAAATTGGTAAATATTAATTTCCACCTGCAGCTGTCGCAGCTCAGCCGCAGGTGGAAACTTAGTTTCCTTATTTCTTTACCTCCACCTGCAGCTGAGAAGCGATAGCCGCAGGTGGAAGGCTAAATTGGTAAATAGTGATTTTCCACCTGCAGCTGTCGCAGCTCAGCCGCAGGTGGAAACTTAGTTTCCTTATTTCTTTACTTCCACCTGCAGCTGAGAAGCGATAGCCGCAGGTGGAAGGCTAAATTGGTAAATAGTGATTTTCCACCTGCAGCTGTCGCAGCTCAGCCGCAGGTGGAAACTTAGTTTCCTTATTTCTTTACCTCCACCTGCAGCTGAGAAGCGATAGCCGCAGGTGGAAGGCTAAATTGGTAAATAGTGATTTTCCACCTGCAGCTGTCGCAGCTCAGCCGCAGGTGGAAACTTAGTTTCCTTATTTCTTTACTTCCACCTGCAGCTGAGAAGCGATAGCCGCAGGTGGAAGGCTAAATTGGTAAATAGTGATTTTCCACCTGCAGCTGTCGCAGCTCAGCCGCAGGTGGAAACTTAGTTTCCTTATTTCTTTACCTCCACCTGCAGCTGAGAAGCGATAGCCGCAGGTGGAAGGCTAAATTGGTAAATAGTGATTTTCCACCTGCAGCTGTCGCAGCTCAGCCGCAGGTGGAAACTTGGTTTCCTTATTTCTTTACTTCCACCTGCAGCTGAGAAGCGATAGCCGCAGGTGGAAGGCTAAATTGGTAAATAGTGATTTTCCACCTGCAGCTGTCGCAGCTCAGCCGCAGGTGGAAACTTAGTTTCCTTATTTCTTTACCTCCACCTGCAGCTGAGAAGCGATAGCCGCAGGTGGAAGGCTAAATTGGTAAATAGTGATTTTCCACCTGCAGCTGTCGCAGCTCAGCCGCAGGTGGAAACTTGGTTTCCTTATTTCTTTACTTCCACCTGCAGCTGAGAAGCGATAGCTGCAGGTGGAAGGCTAAATTGGTAAATAGTGATTTTCCACCTGCAGCTGTCGCAGCTCAGCCGCAGGTGGAAACTTAGTTTCCTTATTTCTTTACCTCCACCTGCAGCTGAGAAGCGATAGCCGCAGGTGGAAGGCTAAATTGGTAAATATTAATTTCCACCTGCAGCTGTCGCAGCTCAGCCGCAGGTGGAAACTTAGTTTCCTTATTTCTTTACCTCCACCTGCAGCTGAGAAGCGATAGCCGCAGGTGGAAGGCTAAATTGGTAAATATTAATTTCCACCTGCAGCTGTCGCAGCTCAGCCGCAGGTGGAAACTTAGTTTCCTTATTTCTTTACCTCCACCTGCAGCTGAGAAGCGATAGCCGCAGGTGGAAGGCTAAATTGCGTAATCTATTATTTGAGCTTTTGCTTAACGATCAATTATTCAAAAATTCAATATTATTTTTAAAATTACGATCATCTTATGAAAAGTACTCCAAAATATGAGATGAAAATTTTTTTTTATTAGGTAAATTTTGAATGATTAAATGGACAATACTTTGAATGAGATAATTCTATCACTTTTTAAGGGGTACATGACCACATAGCTATTTAAAATGAAAACTTTGAACATTTTACAAATTTTAATTTGAGCTTAATATAATATATAGAAACTTAAAATTTTAAGACACAAAATTTTAAATGAATGAAGATGAAGTAATTATTGGTGACGATGGTGATGACAGTGATGATTGCACAGCATCTAGTCAAGAAACAGAATCAAATTTAATATCAAATGATCAATTAATTCAATTCAAAAAGCAAATTGATTTGTGCTCTTTTTATTTCCCTTACTTAAATATTAAATATGAAGGGAATAAAGTTGATTTTCAGATACCTTCGAATGTTCTTCCACTTTCAACACAAATGGTTTGTGGTTTTACAGTTGACCCAATTTTATTGGATGTTTCTTTTACAATTAACAAGAAATATGAATGGGATCAGCCTGTCGAATGTTATAGCTGTAAACATCCAATTTATAATCAAAGTTATTATGGACGTTCTCTTGTTCTTGACACAATTCGTCATTTTTTCACAAAGCTCTACATGCCAAAATCTAATTTTCGTTCTTGTATATATGCATTTCATCCAAATGGTGAAGCAGATTCTATTCTCCTCAAATTCCTTATTGATCAAGGATTTGACCCAAAGCTAGCTGAAAGAGCATTGATTATTAACAGAAATGATATTAATAAGAGTCAAGATCTTCTGCTTAGTAACCAAATGCCTCTTGATATAAATTATGTACCCATCTCTTTTGTTGATTCGCCATTTGTTTTTCTAGTTCTTGAAATTATAGAATGCTTTATTGATCTTAATGATCATTGCTGTATATGCAGGAAGGTTCTTCCTTTTCCCGGAATCAGACCCAATATATGTAATAGCCAACTCTGCTCTGTTAGCTTTAATGAGATTGGAGTTGGCACTTCAGTTTTGCAAGAAATAAAACGCGATGCACTTGCTGCAGACTTTATTATTTCGGTTTTTACTGGTAGTTTCGTTAATCGGAAATATATGAGTCCAAGACCTCCTAAATATATTGAAGATGCAATGAATGATGTCGTTGCAAATCTTCCTTCTATGAATCAAATTTGTACTCAGTGTATGAACGATACTGATATATCAAAAAAGTATGGAGCCGATTCTCTTAATTTTTTAAGATGGGTTTTACTATCGAATCGATCACAAGTTATTTCTCTTTCTGGTAAGCAGAGAATCAAAGAATTGCCAACAAATTATCAATTTATGACATTGATAGCTTCTCCAGAGGTTGAATATAATTTTTCTTTAAAGAAAAATAGATATGGCTCCGATTTTATGTGGCATGGCTCTGGTGGTGAACGTTGGCATAGCATTCTTCGTAATGGACTTAAGAATATGTCAAAAATTCCTGGAGAAGCAATTCATGGAGCTGCACATGGACAAGGAATTTATTTTGCAAAAGATTCAGGTTATAGTTGTTCTTATTCTGCTCCAGTTCCTTTGATAAATATGTATAAAAATTCTGTAATTGGATCAAAATTCAATATTCTAGCTCTTTGTGAAGTGGCACGTGTTAAAACTCTTAAAGATCACGGTGTTTGTTACACGCTAACTGACGAAAGTGCTTGCATTGTTAGATTAATGGTTCCTTTTTTATATACATTCAGTATACAAAACAAAATAAAGCATATACCATCACTTGAAGATGTAATAAAAATACAAACAGAAAAAGCAAAAACAAAAGAAAACAAAAATGTTATAGAAATTTGTTAATAAATATATAATATGGTATTTATTTATTTAATTATTTACAAAAAGAAATATCTATATTATTTGTTTATGAATTGAAGTCTTATGCTGTAATTTCCAAAATTTAATTGTACTATTTTGATTTTTTTTAATATCAAGCATCAATAAGTGCATCCATAGATCTAACTACAAATTTCAACTAAAATCTTATATATTGTATTAAAGTATAATAATAATAAAAACATTTAATTAAAAACAATAAATTAATCGCTTGTTTGTGATTCATCATTATGACTAGGGATGGAAATACTCTCTTCTGGAATATTTTCCAAGGAAGTTGAATTTGGAAATGTTGGGTTTTTGGCTACTGCTGGACTTTCATGTTGAAATTCATTTGATTTTGACCGAACAAAAGTAGAAGGAAGTTTGTTTGGATTCAAAGTCCTACTTCTCGTTTTGGTTTTATGTATTGATAGTAAGTGAATTATATTTTCGTTTCCTTTAATTTGCGCCTTTGATA
This sequence comes from Tritrichomonas musculus, assembly GCA_039105265.1. Lineage (NCBI taxonomy): Eukaryota > Parabasalia > Tritrichomonadida > Tritrichomonadidae > Tritrichomonas > Tritrichomonas musculus. The sequence goes on along the minus strand of JAPFFF010000015.1, from coordinate 1,093,571 downwards.
AAGGTGTATTATTATAAATATCTTGAGTATCTGTGCTAGCCCCTGATTTTATTAAAAGCTCAACAATTGGTTGCAAACCGTGCTGTACTGCTAAATGAAGTGCTGTTTGATTAAAAATAAATAAATAAAATTTTTTTATCGTTAACTTCGTTAATATTTGATTTAGCTTCAATTAAATAATTGACACAAACAACAGAACTATAAGATGCAGCAATCATTAGTGGAGTCTCTCCTTCACTATTTTTAACATTGACTAGAGCATTATTAGAGATTAGATATTTTATTAATACTGCCGAACCGTTCTTTGCTGCCAGATGAAGCGGTGTATCTTTTGTTGCTGTGTAGCAATTAATTAGCGCACCGGCTTGAATAAGTTCTCTAACGATAGCAATATTCCCTTGATTAGCTGCATAATGTAATGGAGACCATTTTTCGCTTGTTAAGGCGTTAATATCTGCACCACACTCTAGCAAAACACGAACAGACATGAGATGCCCATTTTCACATGCCACATGAAGTGGAGTTAATTCATTAATATATGTTTTTGCATTAACATCAGCTCCTTTGTTTACAAGAAATGAAATGGATTCTGTACCACCTAGTTTGCATCCAAAATGTAGAGGTGTGAATCCTTGAAAATTGCGGCATTGGGGGTCAGCTTTTCTTCGAATAAGCATTTCTATGATTTGATTGTGTCTTCCAAGAGCAGCGAAATGTAGGGCATAGTGCCCGTTTCCTTCCCTGTAATTCACATCTATTTTATTAACTAATAAATAATTTACTGTATTAATTCGTCCATATGCACATGCTACAAGAAGTAAATTTGCATTTAGAACTGAAATATCAAATATACGAGTAAAGGGAAGCTATGAGTTAGTTTGACAAAAAAATAAAAAATACTGTTGAATCTATTGGAAGTCCATTTGCTATAAGATGTTTTAAATTTTGGAGATTTCCTGTTTTACTATCTTCAAACGCGCGAAGAAGTTCACGGGTAACGACTGCCATTAATCCTATAAAAAATCGTTATTATTAACAAAAAATGATATACGAAACTTTTTGTGATTTATTTGAATTTTTTCAATATTTATTATATTATATATTATATATTCTTATCTTTAAGTTAAACATATAAAAATCATTGTAAATAATGATTTCTAAACTTAATCTAATTATATTTATAGTTTTATAAATATATCAATATTCATAATAATAAAATATTTTTAAAAATTTAATGATTTAATTAATTTCTCATTGCGGGAAAATAAATTGATCATATTTCACAATTTGTTTTATCTTAGTGAAGAAAACCTTGATATAAAGGAAGATTTGTTTAGAAAACATATTAGATTTCCAATGTTGATGACTGTCAAAAAGAAATTTAAATAAAAAAGTAATTCTTTAAAAAGTAGAAACATTTTTTTTTATTATAATAATATAAAACAAAAATATTAATTTACACTAAAGAATCAATAAACACAAGCAAACGGGAAATGTCGAATGGAGTGCACTTCATAGAGTTTGCAATTTCTCTCTGTTCTGTATCGCTTAATTCCATATATCTTTTAAGAAGGTCACCATCAGTAACATTAGTTAAAGGAGTATAATAAGAGCGATACAATTCATGGACTCTTCCACATAAAGTTTCTTCTTTCTTTCTCATTTCACGTTCAAGTTTCTTAAGAATAGAAGCCTCTGAATCTTTAGAGAGGGGAACCATTGCTCCAATCATTCCACCAACTGTTGCATATATAATGCATTGGCGGCTATCTGATAATTGCATTGCAGTAATTGGGTCACCAACATGAAAACTTGCTGCAATATCAAATTTGTTTGGTGCACCGCTAAAGTCACGATGTTCCCAAATCATTCCAACTCCACTTGGATCAATTTCAGCTTCATCAGATACTTCAGTAGGTACTCGTAGTACTGTAAAATTACCAAAACGATCACCACTTGCTACTGTTGAATGATCCAATAGAATCGATGATAATGGAAATCGAGGAGTTGCGTCATCGCAGAAAGGAGTCATAATTGAATTTTGGCGATCAAATTTCAGGAAATGATAAGATTCTGCCATATCTCCAACAACGATACGAAGACCATCGCTTGATACAAATGAAATAAAGAAAGGCATCGTTCGTGATTCACAATGCCTCAGTAATTGCTTCATTCCGATTTTATAAACACGGATTATCTTTCCAATTCCACAAATGATGTTCTCATCAAAGATGCCAAGAGCTCCTGGAATATCGTCAATTTCTGTAATATGATGTATTACGGATGTAGCCGGATTGATTAATATGATTCTTCCCCCAGTAGAAGAACGAGGATTAAATCTTAAGTTACTTGCAAGACCAACACAAATTTCATTAGTTGATGGAACAAAAGTTCCAGAAGTAACACAATATCCAAGTTCATATTCATTATCGTTGTTATTATTTTCAGTGCCATTACTATTATCATTTTCATTTCCATTTGTTGATTGAAAATGAAATAATTGGTTGGTAGAATAATCATAAATAAAGAATACTGTATGCCAAATACTATCTTCGAGTATATCACTACATGCTAGAAAAACGGTTTTAGTATTAGGAATATGAATGATTAGCCGAGGCGTCATTGGAAGTGGTAATGTTGTTGACGACATTGATGAGCTAATATCATTGATTTCAAATATGGCTAAATCGTTATCTCCAGTAATGCCAATAAAGCCACCATCTGGACAAAAAGATGCATAAATTTGGGTAATTGCATCAAATGTTGGTGCAGCAAACTGAGTCACAGTCAATCCACGAATTAAATAAGGTGATGCAGAATTGGCTAATAAACAACTTTGACCTTGTATGTTGATCCTGGAAAAAGCTACAGGAGAGTGTCCAAGAAATCGCATTTGTGGATTTTCAATAAGACCTTCATTATCATCAAGAAAAGCACGTTGTAAAACGCCATTTGAATGGCCAATATGTAAAATATGACCAATTCCTGAAACATGCAAGAATGAAAGTGATGAAATTGGGTCCTGTACCACTTTTCGAGCTGTAACTTTCCAAACTTGGTTAATGCTGAGCATGTCATCATCGTTTTTCTCTGTAGATTCGCTGGTATAACCACCCAATGAAATGATGAATACAGTCATTGTATCACTAGCAACAGCAAGCCATTTTGCAGCTCGAATTCCTTCAGGTGGTTGTGGTAAAGCGAGAGCAGTTATTGTGCCTTCAATACTATCCATTCTCATTGATGATCTTTCAGTTGGATGGCAAAATTCATTTGCTTCAAAAAGAGTGATGACTTTATCGTCATAAGCAACAACAATCTGAGTTTTATTTGAAGTACATGCAACAATGGATCCATGATAATCTTCGCGAGACCAATTCTTTTGTGAAACCCAGTCAGCTGTAATAACACGAAGACCTTTTGAATGAATTTGAACAGTTGAGAAAGAAGTCAAATCAGATAATTGGAAAACATCTAAAGTTTCGTGATTTGTTATAAAAAGCGAGTTGTCAAATTCACCTGTAATTTGTCCATCTTTTGTCACTAATAAAACTTTTGTTTGATTGATCATAGTTATAAACACAAAAGAATCAAACTCATCAGTTGGGAATTTTTTAATAGTATGAATTGCTGTATTATGCCCTCCCAGTTTTTCTTTGTATATTTGTTCGATTGATATACCTTTTCTTGTAAATTTTAAGCATGAATTGGGGCCTTTTCCATGAAGTGTAATGATATCGCCTGAAATGCTTCCGTATATAGAAGGAACAATTGCCATTTTCACCAAGTTATTCATATTTGAGTGAGTACCAAATAATTCAAGAGGGTGCTCATCTTCTTGACTCAATTTTGGATCAAATTCTAGTTCATCAGAGCCTTCAATACTTGGAATGTAATAAAAACGATTTTCACAATTTTCACCAAAAATAGCTAAAACACCTTGTCGTAAAATAACCATTGATTTGGCTAATGGAGCTGTATCGAGGTATTTAATTGTTATTGGATTTTCTTCTTGCGTTTCTTCATCTTCATTAGACGTTGCAACAAAAATATCTCCGTATTGGTTTTGAAGAAATGCAAACCATGTTCCTTGAGTTGCAAATGTTGCACTCTTCAAAATGATTGATAGGTCTTTTCCACGGCGCATTGGAAGTGGTATAAGCGCGCTTTCCCCAGATTTGGGAAAGTATTGGACAGTTCCTGTGCTGCAGACTAATACTCCGCCTGGACAATCAAAAAGCTTGCCTGGTACTGCAACCAAATGAGATGCTGATGAATTAATTGCATGTTCTCCTCGACGTACAATACTTCGAATTGAAGGACTGACTTCGTATAAAACAAGCAATTTTTTTTCTTTTGTGGGATCAAATACTGGCTCTTGTTGTGTTTTATCTGGTTTAAAAACACGTTCAATAACAGCAAAAACTGGAGATTCATATCCAACATCTAAAGCAACGGAGCAGTAAACAAAGCAATGTGAACGTGGAAGATCAATTGGTGGACCGAGTTGAGGAGCTAAATTTTCTGTTTGAATTATTTCCCAAGCTACTTTATATTTTTCAAGAGAGGCTGTAAATATTGCCCGTCCACATGGAGATATATTTAAATAATAACCTGGCTCAAATCTTCTCATTCCAGTTCGTCCAAAAGGTACACATATTAATTTTTGGAATTTTTCTCCTTTAAGATCAATAATTGTAATGTTTCCAGAATCGGATGTTATAACTAAATAATCGATTGTACTTCCGGGAAAGCTTAATGTCTTAACTGAATACACATGGCAAAATGTTTGTTTGGTTAATACTTTAGTCATTTCATCACCATTTGTTGTTGTAACTTGTCGATATAATGATAACTGTGTTCCACAATTCACAACTATTTCGTCATTATTTCCTCCATCTTGAATTAATTTTCCAGTAAAATTTCCTGCAGTCGCATCTATTACATGTTGCGGCTCCTGAAGAGTTAGAGAGTAAAAGTACATCATTTTTAACTATTCTTAGGATCAGAAAAAAAAAAAAAAATTGAATGAGTTTTTTCTGAGAAAAGAATGAATAAATGGTCGATGCCAAATTAATTAGAAAATCATAATTTTTTTTAATTTTAGCATATCAAATTATGAGTCTAAGCCAATATTGCAAATATTAATTTGTTTGTTAACTTGTTTTTTTCTAAATATTCAATCTTTGATGATTTCCCATTTCAAATTATCTTAATTTAATATTTCATTTGACTTTTAGATTATAATATTTTGTTATTTAAAATATTCAATTTCTTTTAGTTAGCAATTTATTTAATTGATCTAGATATTTTGATTTTTTTTCTAAGAATACTTTATAAAAATTGAATAATTATTTGGTCAATATATAGAAAAGATGTCGAATAGAACTTATCGAGATACTTCGCGCAAAGATCGTTTTTACTCGTGGAGAGAAAGGATAGTATTTGTTTCCAATATACCATTCCATTACAAGGCTCAAGATGTTATGTTAATGTTACGTCAATTTGGAAGATGTTTTCGAGTTGATTTGGCACGAAACGCAAATGGTAAGTCACGAGGATTTGCATTCATCGAATTTGAAACGCGAGAAGGTGCTTCATTAGCAGCCGAATATCTTGATGGTGCGCAACTTGATGATAGATTTCTCAGAGCAGAAATATCACAGTTTCCACCTGATGAGTTAGTAGAGATGTAGTTTTATTTTTTCTAATTCCAGATATAAAGAAACGTCTAAGGAAAGAGCGCAAAAGGACAGAGAAGAATCAAAGTCAGGTCCAGCTCCACCTAGATCATTTAGAAAAACATTTCCTGATAATAATTCTGCTGAAAAAGGTAATGATGATGATAAAGATGAATCATCAATAAGGCATGGTCTTAAATCTCATAGGCACCATAGCCATAAAGACCGAAAGAAGCATTCGAAAAAGAAATCACAAAATAAAGGCAAAGATGCTGATTATGATTATTCTGATTACAGTTATTCTTCTGATTATAGTTATGATTATTATGGTTCATCCGAAGGATACTCAAGTGAAACAAATTCTGAATATGCCTATTCTTCATAAAGAAGATTAAAATAATTATTTTTTTTATTAGAAATCATTTTCAATTAATAAAAATAAATGGTATCAATGCATATATCCTTGAAAGAAATTTATCCTGATGGTCATGTTTATTCTTCCCAGATTTAGCAGCCATATGTTTGGAAAGAGATTGTTTTTTTTAAAATTATTATTGTTATAATTTCTTGGTTAATAAGCGAAAATAACGGTTAACTATTTGGCCGTTTTAATAAGGAATTTAACTTTGTGACACTTATTACTGCAAAGCCAAAAGAAATTCATTTAAAAAGAGTTATGTTTCAATTAAAAATATTTTTTCTTGATTAAAATTTCTTTTTTTTTTTTTCAAAAAACTCTTTTTTATTAAAAAACAAAATTTATATTTATTGTTCGGAAGGTATTGTAATATTCTTTTTAAGTACAAGTGCGTTATGCAAAAATAGATTCAAGTTGAATTTCTGCGTCTTTAACTTATGAAATTCAACTTCAAACTCTTTACTTGATAAAACGCAAAATTGAGAGATATTTGGGGCTAATGAGTATATTATCGCTATTAAAAAATGTTGAAAAAATTGATATGTATCAGAAAAAGATAAGCATGATATCCAAAGTCTTTGAACATCATCAATATTCTGGAAGCAATTTGTAAACCATAAACGAAAATCATTTATCATAAAATCAAGTGAAAAAGCATGCTTTTGATCAAGAATCGAGCGAATATCTGGAAATTCTGAGTTTAATGTGTCCCCTGCACTATTAAAAAGAGATCTTAAAATTGGTTGCTTTTCTGTGTGAATAGAATCATTTAAATTATTTTGATCATAAAAATTAGAAAAGCACCAGAAAATTTCAGATTCAATTTCATCAATTGAAACTTTTTCATCTTTATATGTAATTGCAAAATCAATTAAAGCATCCTTAATAAAACTATTTAAAATTGGCAATAAAAAAGTGACGAGTCCATCAACATATAAGTCTGTATCCCATTTCCAATAAGATAAAGTTAATAATATTTCAAAAGCAATTTTTTGTACGCATTTAGGATGCTCGAAGGCTGCAAAAAGTGATTTATGTCTATCTAAATCGTCTTCAATATTTTGAACCAAAAGTCTTAATTCAGTGAAATACTTCCATTGAGATAATGACGTTGACTTCCAAATTTTTTTGCATTGAAGAAAAGATTCAAGATTTTGTTTTTTATATTCTTTCCTTTCTAATGGTGTCATTGTTGCAAAAGATGGGAAAAGTAAATACTCCAAAACTTCAGAAAGCAATTTTTTTTCAATTTGCTTATTGTATAAAATAAAAGGGAACTCGTTTGATGATAATTTTCCTTCTTCATCAAAGAGTTTTTCAAAATCTTCAATTGTAAAAGAATGGCTCTCAATTTGTGAATCTTTGAAATCATCTATAAACAATAAATCTGGAAAATGTGAAGTTTTCAAAATGGAGTAGCATGCATGTGGTTTGAGTGGTGGTAATATTGTTGAGGAAAAAGGATGATCTGTAATCAAATCCTCAAAGTACGCACGATTTGATTGAATTGAATTACTATTTTCATTAATAAAATCGATTTTTTCATCATCTTTTTTTGATTCTAATGTTTTTTCAGAACAGTTATCTAAAACTGAAGAATCAGAATAAACATCATATGGTAAAAAGAGATATATATACGGATTAATATCAGTCTGAAGTATTTTAACATGAGTTGTAATAAAACGTAATAAGTAAATAACATCCTGTTCATTTGAAAAGATAAATAATACTTTTGATCTTGGTGATTCTAAAGTGAATGATAGTTTATCATTGGGGTTAATGCGTAGCATGGTATAATCGCAAAGATGGAATACATAATCGGGTACTTGCGATATTCTTTTTGCACGTGGGTTATTCGGATTTGTTTCAATTTCAGGATAAAAAGAAAGAACTATATTTCCATTCTGTGTTTGAAGTTTAATTAAGCCTTGTTGAGAGGTATTATCATCAACTATAATCTGAATGCGGAGATTTGTATCACTTTGAAGTGTCATCAGCAAATTTTGAAACGATGGGAACTTTTTCAATAATAATTCAAAATTTTTAATTGTTGAAGTCTTGAATAGAAATAAATATAGAATGATGATATTATCAGTTTCAAGAAGTCTGTGAATTCTAGAAGGATCTCAAATTGCTGGTTTACACAGAATTTAAAATTAAATTTATTCGAAAGTCTTCAGATAAGATATTCTTTTATCAACGATTATAATGCATTCAAAAACAAATAAAAAAGAAGCATTAAAAGCTTGAAAAAAATACAAAAATTACTGTAGTTGCCATAATTTATTTCATTTAATATGATTTTCATGTGGAATATATTTTGTTAATTAGTTTGATATTGTGAATTAGTATTGGCATTTGCATAAAAATGATGATCTGTAATAATGATTTTGAGTTCAATAAATTGAATTTGTATTGGATTAAGAAAAATATTCAAAGCAATTCAGTTCAAAATTTGACCTTCATATTTAGTATAAATCTCAATGACAATTACCAATGAAAAAATCTATCAAATTATAGAGCAGATGAACTCAAGTATTTCTGCTGATGTTTTACCAGAAAATCTTTTAAAATCTATCGAAAGAGGATTTGCAAAACTTGATAAACTTGATCATGTAAATTCACCAAACTTTTTGAATTTTGTTGTTGAAGAATACAATTTTTTCTCAGGATGTAAAAATATATTTGAGCGTGTTAAGCAGATGTGTACTGGTTTAATGAATTCAAATCAACTTTCTTCTAAAGTTATTGGTGTAACAGCTCAAACTAAGCTTTGGCTTAATGCTCATTGTGAAAATCAAGGAATAGAACAATTTGTTGAATTTTTATATAAAAACGCTACAGATAATAATTTAAACAATACTGACAATCCTCCGCATTTACGAGCGGTTTATAGTCAATGTCTTCTAGAAATATATTATGCAATTCCAGAACGTGTTAATCTAACATATGAACAAGTAATGGAAACAGCAAATTCAACTTTAATTCCAACATCATTTCCAGAGTTAGCTTTTTTAATGAAAGGAGAATCTCCTGAAATAGAAGAATATATTCAAAAAAGATGGTGGTCTTTGTCCCCAATAGAAACATCTTTCTTTTCCCCAACGTATTCTCCTCCTTTCCCAGCTACTCCAAATGATCCTCTTTTACTTCATACTGCGATGCTTAAAAAGCTTGTTCCAAAAGAAACAGCTTTATCTTTACTTAATTCTCCATTATCCCAATTTGGTGTTCAATCTGTTTTACTTAGTTTTAAAGATGCCTATGAATTTGATGGTGGTTCACTTTTTACACCTTTTGATAATAACGAATTAATTGCAGCTAAGAGTCTTCTTCTTCCTTCTAGTATTCAATCTATCGAAAAAAACGCAATTCTTGCCGATTTTATACACCAAACCCCCGATAGTTCAATTGTTATAGCTGTTTTCTCAATAGCTTCACGATTTGGTCCAGAAGATTTATTTTCTTTTTATAGGAATTATTTCGAATCTACGCCTTCTTTTGATAAATATTGGCTGCACTTGTATAGCAAACAGCCATTGAATGTTCAAAATACTCTTCGATGTTTTTTGCAGCGTTTCCCTGAAAGATTAATCACTGCAAAAGCCATTCTTAGCTCTGGTTCACCAACTTTAGCAGCAGTCAATCAAGTTAATGAAAATAATGCTGTTGAACTTGCACCATTATTGAAAAATTCATGTTCAAATATTGGTTCAATTGAAAGCGCATATGCTATTGGTAAACTTGATTCTCTTTTATCAACAAAATCTGTTGGATCATCAGTAAAAGAGGCAATTGGTAAATCAAGTTATACTGCAAATTCAGAAAATATTGAAAATTTCCAACAATTAAGAGAAATCAATGAACCGCAGTTTTTAGTAATAGAGCAAGAAGTTAGTTCTTCAAATATATCGATTACAAATATTAAATTAACAATTAAATACAAACCTACTGGTGATGATGCACCAAGTACCATATATGGAATTACTTTCACATTATCAAACAAAGAATATTTTAGTGATCCTGTTACTGCTTCTATCCCTTTGATGACTGATACAGCACAGGTAAGCTTTGAAATGAGACCCGTTAAAGCTGGAAATTGTAATTTAGCAATGTCATGTTCTTACACAACAGCCAAAGGAGAACCAGTCAGATGCATAATGAATTATTTACCATTAACAATTGATATGTTTTTATCTCCAATTGAAAAAGAAGTTGATCCGTCCATGAATGAAGAAAGTGAGGAATCTCGAAGAGTATTGCCTATTCCATTTGATAAATTTGAAGAAAAAATTAAAAATATTGTTTTTGGAAAACATTCGCATCCTCTAGATAAGAAAAAAGGTATTCAGACAAATTTGATGACGCCGGATTTACATTCGATTTCTTTTGAAGCTATTAGTGTTGAAAATGAAACAAGTGTAATGTTCAAAGCGCCATCTCTTGAGCTCCTTTCATTGATTGATGAGTTTATTAAGAATTACTTTGAGGTGAAATAATTTTGATTATATATAAGCATTCATAGGAATCTAATAAGTTGAACTTTTGTATAAATAAAAAGACAAGAAACTTTCTTCATAGTATATCAAAATAACACATTTTTATTTATGTTTGAAAATTCATTCGAAATTGGTCAATTGCTTTCATATAAATAATACAAAATGAATACCATTGATGAATAAATTGATTCTTTGAGTATGGATTTATGATATAAAAAGAAGTTAGTTTAAAAAACTTTTTTAAACTAACATCGAGGTCGTCTAATGGAAGGGCAGGTACCTTTATTGTTCTTATTGAACACTAATGAACTTACTGAATCAAGGTTCGAATCCTTGCCTCGATAAGTTTTTTTTCTTTTTTTTTTTTTTTTTTTAATTTCCTTTTTTATTTTAAAACTGAAGTATTAAAGATAATGGATCACAGAGAAATCGATGAATCAATTGTTAGAGAAATGAATATTGATGGATTAGAAGTTTTAGATTGGATTGGTTCTGGAAATTTTTCGAATGTATTTAAAGGAATACTTAATAATGATACAGAAGTTGCTATTAAAGTTATAAGCCAAGATGATAGTGCTTTAAATCATGAATTAAATATCCTTTCAAAAATTAAAGGATGCCCCAATACAACTCAAATCATAGACAGTATACCCTCATCAAAAGACTATCCGATAATAATAATGGAATATAAAAAAGGCATATCTTCAAAAGATCTTCTGAATAATTTAACTCTTCCACATATAAAATATATTTTACAATCACTTCTCAAAAGCCTTGATAGCATTCATCATAATTCAATTGTTCATCAAGACGTTAAACTTTCAAATTTGATTGTATCAACAGACTATAAAGAAATTACACTTTCAGATTGGGGATGTGCCCATGTTGTTTCTAATAATCTTTCGCCTTTAGTTGGAACAAGACTTTATCGTTCTCCAGAAATGCTTATTGGAGCAAAAAATTATCGTACTGCTGGTGATATTTGGGCGGTTGGTGTCACAATTCTTTATATCTTGTCAAATGACCATATACCTTGGAATTCACCAAGTTCAGACAAAGAACTTATTGAAATGTCAAAATTTTTTGGTGGAAATAATCTAGCAAATTATGCTGAAAATGTACTTCACTTGAATATTAAACCTGGTATCTCAAAGAATATGGTCCCTGATGCAACAGAAAAATTAGATAAATGCTTTTCTGATAAATCAAAAAGTCTTCAAGATCCACAATTAATTGATTTGATGAATCAACTGCTGACTTTAGATATGACAAAGCGTCCTTCAGCTGAAACGGCACTTCAGCATGCGTTTTTCAAATAAAACTGTTTTTTTATTATTACTATTAAATTGGAACACTTCATTTCTTTCTTTTCATGAATTTTTTTCTGTAAAAATACATCAAAAAGTAATTGAATAAAAAAAAACGAATGGAAACTTATACTTAAAAAAAAAAAAAAAACATATTTTTAAATACAAACAACAAAGTAAATATTAGAATGATTCATCAAATATCAGCTGCTTTGAATTGGTTAATCGATTTTCAGGTGTTTTTCATGTTGTACACTGTTTTCTTCCTCTTCATCATATGAAAATTCAGATTCATGATTGTATTGATGCTCTAAAAAAGGATCATCTCTTTTGCTTGTTGCAATGCAATAAAAGAATGCAAAAACAAAAGCAAATGTTAAAACAAATGATAGCATTGCAAATGTAGTTTTTGGTTTCCTTGGAATTAAATTAAATTTTCTTCCAATTCTTTGGCAATTTATTCCATCATAAACATTATTATAGGCAGTGTCATTCGCATCTATTTCAAAAGTTGAATAGCAATCTTTAAATATATTAATTGCAAATATAAATGGTTGGCTTAAATTTTCGATTGAAAAAGTTTTCATAAAGTATTTATTCATACTCGAATCGATGAATCCGAATTTGAACTTGTTGCATTGAGAATTGAAACGGCCATATACTTTTTCTTGAGAATCAATCATTTGTTCATGATTTTGAAATATAACAAATGCAAAAGGGCTTGTTTCAATAAAATCTCTAAGTTCTTTTTGATTATATATATGGTAAAACGAAAATTTATTATCTTCAAAATAAGTTTCAACTTCAATTGGTCGAATTCTTCTTCGGTTGAAACAATTTCTAGAATAATAGCATGTAATCGTTGCTGCTTGTATGTTCTCATCATAAGAACAAATGAATGATGAATTAAATATTTTATAGTATTTTATAAATTTGTAAAATTGCCTATAAACTGCTTTAAACTGATACTGGATTGTTAATTGAAAAAGTGAACCGCCTCTTTTGGGTAAATCTAATGAATTAGTTAATTCATCATTTTTTATTTCAAATAATGTATTATCCAGAGTCATAATATTATTTATTTCATATGTCCAATTGTCTGTCTTGATTTTTTTCCAATAAAAATAGTCTGGTCCTTGAATAATGTATATTGAAGGAAATTCTAAAATTTGGGCTTGTGTTGTACAAAAATCTGTTTTTAAGCAATCAATATGTGTAAAATCGATTTGATGTTGGCTTTGAAAATGGTGCGAAAAATTTTTGAATAACGAAATGATTGAATTTGATGATGATGAATTAGTGAATAAACTAAATATAGGTAATAATTTACTTTCTTCTTGCATGTGAACATAAAAATCAGCATCCGTAAAATTCCACCATTTAGATGATGCAAATAAAATAAAATAGAAAAACATTTCAAAATATTGTGTTTTTGTGGCCATATTTGTATTCAAAAATAAATATAGTTTATTTAAAAAGTTAAATTAGAAAAATAACAAAAATTTAGTGATTATTTTGATAACTACTCAATGCATTGCTTTTTCAAAAATGTATTTTGATAGAGTAATGTAAATGCTGATGAAACAACAATAAATCCAGCAATTGAAATTGTTGTCAAGTTTGTAATAATCTCTCTTTCTTTTGGACTTGCTGGAGGATAATTCATAGTCTGATTAAAAATGTTTACATATGATAAACCACTATTAAGACCAATTAAAGACATTGATAGAATCTGTGCCCAGAAAGGTAAAAATTTGTATACTACGTTAATAAACCAAAGTGTTGTGAAAAGTCCCTGTAATAATGTTAATATCCAAATTGGTTTGATTTTAATCCACCTTAAAGTAGCTCTTCCAAAGAAGTTTCCAATTTGGTAGATTAAGTTGAGAAGAGAATAAATGTAAGGTTTAGCAAGTTTCTCTTCTTTTGTCATTGAGCAATCTATTAAGCCGGATATTGCGAGGTATTGGAAGAGAAATGTAAGTCCATTATTTATAAAGAAATAAAAAGTGTATTTCCATAATTTGAGTGAACAGCATTTTACATCTTTTTCTTCAGTTTCTTCAGGCGCTGGTGTTCCATTTGTTTCAATATTTTCAAGATTTTCGTTGGTTGTTATTACTTCTAATTCTTTTACTCTGCGGGCTTCATCTTCAGAGTGATCTATATCTTCAACTTCCATTTCTTCATTATTATCTTCAATTCCTTGAGTTTTCATTGCTTTATCAGCGTTTTGATGATCTTTCACAACCTTATTCCCTTTTTTGGCATCGAGTAAAAAGATGAATGCTAAAGGATACATGATTCCTGAAGGAGCTAGAGCAATAAATGAAATGAAATAGGAAAAACTAAATAGTTGTGATAAAAAGGCATATCCTGATCCTAGCATTCCACTGATTCCTGTTCCAATTCCCCAAGCATTCATTAAACTGTCATCACCTATAGATGCAAAATATCCAAGCATAACTCCTTCGCCAAAATCTGAAGAAAGACCAACGAAAATGATGCAAAAAATAGCAACATAAATATTTGGGGCAAAAGCAGTCCCAATGAGACCAAATCCCATAAATGCGCCATTTATAATTGATCTAATATTATAAGAAACGTTTTTTGATGAAAGAAAAGTATTTGCTGATGTAGCAGCCATGCCAAGAAGAACGCATCCCCATGTTACAGCGCCTAATAATCCTTCTGAGTGAAAGTGCATAACTATTGTCTGAGCACTTGAAAGGGCAACCCAGTATGGAAGGTTATTTAACGAGCCAATTATCAGCATTCCAATAAAATGCTTGATTTTTAATCTTTTCTCTTCTTTTCCTTGTGGAACTTTTTCCATTTCTTCCATTCTTTCATTCAGAGGTTCTTCAATGTTTGGTGTTTTCATTTTTTTAATCAGTCTTATCGTTCTTTGAAAAATTTATATAAATAATGAACAGAATTTATATTCAATTGATCAGCTTGAATAAAATAAAAAAAAATTGTGAGTGCACGGGTTTATAAATTTTGTTTAGTACACATTTCAAACCAATTTATTTTCACAAATAATTAATAAAAAATGTATATTAATAAAATATAATGATTAGATTTATAAATAAAATATATCTTGAGAATATATTTTATTTTTAATATTGCATTTCATAAAAAAAAAGTAAAACTATCAATACTGGTCTTATCATTCAAAAAAAGTTATCAGAAAAACTATAAATAGAAAAAATGATCTGCCATTTACATTTTATACTTGCAATTTTCCATTGACGATAAAAAAAAAATTCTCCAAAATATTTTGATTTATTGAGGATTGGTATTTTTCTTTTCTCACTTCAAAATCGGTGTTGCTTGTTCTAGTTGATAATATAATTATATTAATGATCTTAATTTATGATATAATCTTAGAAAGCAAGTATGCAAATATCATAATATCATATAATTGATCTGAAACATTTTTTTAAAAAAAATCTATGTATTGGTATTGATTTCTAAAACAAAGAATAATTTAATTTATTTCAAATTCTCTCAATTTTTCTAAAGTAGCTTTGAAAAAAATTATTCAAACTTAAAATATATACGTTTAAATACGTTAAAAAATAAAAAATTGTCCTTTTTAAACTCTAATAAATATTAATCAGAACCCTTTAGGATTTATCTTGGTTGGGGAATGGGCCATTTTATGGATATGATAGATGTTTAGACGGTTGAAATAATTTTAAATATCTTCATATTTTTGTGCAAATTGTATAAAAAAGATCAGTATTCTATTAATTACTTAATGATTGATTAACATAATGCCTGATATCCTAATTTAAAAAACCAAATTATCAATAAAATAATTGATTTTGATATATTTTTAGCTCAATAAGTATATTAAATTTTTCTTGGCTAATCGATTCCTTCTCACTTACTGATAAAAAATTCTAACTTGAAGAAATTTGATTTTTTTTTTTTTTTTTTTCATATATTCAAATAATTATTTAATGAACAATATTTGAAGCAATGTTTCATGTTTTCATTCTTTTTAAAAGAACGCCAATGATTGAAAATATTCATCATAAAAAGATACTAAAGTCAACAAGAATCAGGAAATTTTAAGAGTAAATTGAATAGAATAGAGCAATATATACAGGTGTTTAGTGATTTTCAACACATTTATGAAATTTTGGCTTTTTCATGCATATTTCGCAATAAGGTAAATTGCATGAAGGGCAAACTGTTGTGTTTGTCGAAAAGCATCCTAAGCATTGATGATTCGATCTGGTCAATAAAGCAGATTGAGGAGAAGTCAATATCTTCGTCTCCAATTTTGTCACAGAATCATTCAATTCTTCAATTTTTGATTCAATATCTTGAAATCTTTGATTTTCATCTTCAAGAATTGAATTCAAGTTCAAATTTTGGTTGGGATGTGCTTTTGATAAAAATTTTTTCTTTGCTATTTCGTTATTTCTAAAAGCAATGATCTTCATTTTCTGTGTATTTGACACTTGGCGTTGCGCCATTTCTGAATATATTTCATCTCTGTCAGGGCGTTCTTCTTGGTTTTGATAAAAAAACATTGTGTCTTTGAGATTTTCATTTCCTCTAATTTTAGCAATTTCATATGGTATTTTTCCATGATCGTCTCGAATCGATAAGTCAGCATTATAAGCAAGTAAGGCCCGTGCAATGAAACTATCTGTGAATGACATTGCTAAGTGAAGAGGTGTTTGCCCTTGATTGTTTTTTGAGTTTGTATCACATCCTTGGTTTAAAAGATATAAGATAAGATCGTTATCTCCAGAAGAGACTGCCATGTGAAGTGGAGTTGCTCCGTCATCATCAGTTTTTCTTTCAAATTCTATTTGTATATCAATATCATGCTTGTTATACAAAAATTTTGAAATTGTATCAATCATATCTGTGTCACGCGATGCTACAGCATAATGAATGGGATACCAATAAAATTTAATAACTTAAAATGGAATTAACTGAATCGGATAAGTTAGCTCCTTTGTTCAGCAAGTAAGTAACAGCTTTATATTGATGACAGCAAATAGCATAAATTAGCGGAGTAGGAAAATTAATGTTAGGAAGAACAAACATGTTGGGATTATGACATCGAATTTTTGGAGTGAAAGAAATCTAAATATAATTTATAAAAAAAAAAAAAATACTCTTTGATTAATCATATTTTCATTAAGATCAAATGATTCTAATATTGAAATGTTACCCTGCATAATCGCATATACAAGATCTTCATCAAAACTCATTCTAAAATATTTATATTCAATTAAAAAAAGTAAGGTGTACTTTTTGAGAAGAAAATATATAATAACGATTTTTTTGTAATTAGTCTCTTGAAAGGTTAAAATAAGTTCAAATTATTCACCAATTGCATTATCCGTTAATTTTTACAAAAAAGTATTCTCGATGCAAGAGCAACTCTCTTCCCTCGAGCACCAAACTTACAAGCAATACACATTCTTCAAGCATGTTAGTGAGGTGCTTCAAACAATGACTCGCGAACAGCCAGCCGATCCACTTGGCTCTCTTGAAGAAATGTCAACTCTTTTATGGAAACAACGCCACGTACGACCTAATCCAACACCTCCAAGTGTTCCATCTGAAGAACTTGACCGATGTACCTCTGTTATGGGTTTAGTTGAAAAACTTAATTCGCCATCAAGTTCAAAAGTCGATGCTTATTTCTTCGAATCATATCACAAATTTGCGAATGCTGGAATTACAATGAGCCGTGACGCGCAATTGATGCTTCGTTGCTCACTCAATAAACTCGCTGAAAAAGAAGAAATCAAACTTTTGCGATTTTGGGGAATTTTTTCAACACCTAATGGAAATCTTTATGTTGCTGAAGCTGATATTGATCTTGAGCATCATGGTGATGATTCATTTTTACCACCCGTTGGTCCATATGATGTTCCAGCAGAAATTGGTGTTGGTGTTAATAGATTTGTATATTACGTCACAAAATCTCCATTTGATGAATGGAGAAGGCTTCCTGATTGCAGACCTTCTGATATATCGTTATCCCGAAAAATCACATGGCAACTTACTGGTGATCTTGAAGCTGCTGTTCATTCTTTCGTTCCATTTGAAGTTACAGAAGAAATTTACCTCAGAGCTCTTATATCTCGTATTACATCCGCAACTATGTTAGCGCCAAATGGATATATTATTGAATATCAGCCTGAAGAAGAAGAAGAGCAAAACGAGCCTGAACAAGAAGGTGAAGAAGAAGAAGAAAAGGAGCCACCCCCAAAGCAATTAAGATTAGTTTTTGACACTGAATACGAAGGTTGCGAAGTAGATTCCGTTGAATGGGTCCACGTGCGACCATTTATATTACCACAAGGTAGAGAAACATATAAGAAAGCGCCAAAGAAGCCAAAGGAACCAAAGCCTAAAAAAGTTAGGCATGAAAGCGAAAATGGAGAAGAGGAAGAAGAAGAAGATCATCAGGAAGAAGAGGCAGCAGCTGAAGAGGAAGAAGAGCCAGAAGAACCAGTTGAATTATTTGGATCTATTGAAAATGATGAAGGTTTTGGAGAAGAAGAACCTTGCTGGAACACACATGTTATTACGATGCCTGTAGAAGGTGAATCTGTTGCAATTGCAGAAAGCCTTCGTTGGCCTGGTGCTTATAATATTACAGACGGTAAAAAAGCAGGAAGTATATATTGGGGAAATGGAACAAAATTTGTCGTTAATGGCTTCCAGCCTCCTGCACCACCACCAATGGCTAAAGAATACAGAAGGAAAATGACAGAAATCATTGATCCAACAGTCGATGAAGAAAAGGAAGTCGAGAGGTTAAAGAATCCACCAAAGGAGGAAGAAGAGGAAGAAGATCAAAATAATTAATTGATTTTATTTTTTTATTTTTTTTTTATGATTTTTAAAAATAAAATGAATGTTATTCTCATATTTTCCTATTATCATCTTTTGTTTTGAAATAAGTTTGATGAATTTTTCTTTTTATTTGAATTAAGCTTGATGACTTCGAGTTTGAAATCACTATGTAATTACCAAATAATTTTTTGTTCAAAAAAAAAAGGTAATCTCAAAAGCTCATATGGTAAATAAAAAAAAAAAAGTAAAATTATAAAATATATAAAGTGTAATTTAATCAGTAATAAAAAGTTTGTTTAAATAATTATTTGAATAATATTTTTTTTTTATTCGTAAAAAAAGAATTCACTCAATCATTTTTATTCCTCTTTTCTGGTAAGTGTAGCCATCTGATCATCCTTCTTGTTAGGATCTTCTTGTGGTGGGAATGGATGCTTGATTCTATAAAACAAGTTAACACCACAAAGAACTCCTATAACAATATATATAATCCATGTAATAAAAAGAATTTGGGCATTTTGTTTGTTGTTCTTCTTGAAATGACCGATATTTCCTTCTTTGTCCAATTCGAATAAAAGTGCAAGAATTCCTAAAAAGAAAAAGCCCCAAATACTGATAACTAACCAACATCCAGCGCATCCAACACCGCAGCAGCATCTGACGATACCTGGAACTTTGGTACACTTCTTACACGCCATTTTGATACTAAAATTGAACGATAAAATTTCCTTTCAATTTTTCGCCTTTCATTTAACCTAAAAAAACGATATTAAGGCTAGCATCAATAAAAATATTTTAAATAAAATTGATACTTATTTCCAAATATGATAAAGTTATATCATCAAACATGATTAGTTTACTGATTTATTTTGAGTCCTAGAAAGACTAGTTAGATTATTTTTTACATATAATATTTTTTTAAACTTTTGTTTTTGGTTTGAAATATGATAATAATATTGAAATTGCGAAGTTTTAAATGTTATTGGGTGTCTAACATGAATTTTTTAGTTTTCTACTTATCTTATTTGATATCTTCCTGATATTTGTTAAATTGATCTTATTTTTGGATGTAAACGAAAAAAGATCTTCCTGATATTTGTTAAATTTAAGTATACATAAATTAGCACTAATAACTGAAATTTTAGATAATTTTTTGACATTTGAAAATTATAGTTTTCTAATAGAAAATACAAATATGATTATATTTATTATCATTCCTAATGGTTTATACAATACATAACATTTGATTTGAAAGTTTTTGAATATAGATATGGAATAATTGAAAAAAAAATCATAATTAAATATTGATAATTAGTTCACAACTTTGGTAAATATTATATTTAATAAATTAAAATCGTATAGATGATTTAAATGTTGAGATAAATAAAAAACAAAGATTAAAATATTAAATAGTTTACACATTATGTTTTCTGAGTTTAAAAACCCTAATATAAAATTTACAAATCCAAATCAAGAGAAAAGATCTGTTTCTCAGCATTTGCGAGATATAAAAGTTTTTCGCCATCTTTTTGAGAGATAGCGACTATTGGTGATGGGAAAAGTTTTGTATGAACAACAGATGCGTCTGGACTACTCAATATTACCAATGTTCCATCACTAAATCCTACAGCTATATAACTATTTCCGTTAACTAAATTAATTGCACATGAAGCTGTTACTGGTCTTGGGTGATCAAAAATAGATAGCATTGATGAATCTAAGGCATATATTTGAATAGTTGAACGAATATCGTTATGAGATCTATGCTCACAAAATGTTACAATATAAGCAGCATCAAGAATCAGTAATCCAACTGGCATTGCACTTTCGTCTGGAATTGAGAAACTTCTAATGAAAGAGCCATCGACAAGCTCAGTCAAAACAATACGTCTTGAAATATCACATGAAACAATTAGCCTTAATGGATAGCTAGCAGTTACGCAAACAGCAGATACAAGATGATGGTTTACTTTATAAGCAGGATCATAAGAACTTGTATTGTCATAACTTGTGTTTGATGTTGTTCTAGATGGAGAAACTGATGTATTAATAAAGTTAATATTATTCAATGTATTTATATTATTTGTATTGATTGCCAAAGTTGTTAAGACAGCGCTATTACTTTTTGGTATTGTATTTGATTCTATATCAACAGGTAGATATGAAAATTCTTCTTTTGCAGCGAATAATGAATCATTAGAATCTGAATTGTTAGCTATTTTATTAGTTCGTTTCGGTACGTTTAATGTTGTTGCATTTGAAAGATTTCCTAAAGTAGTGCTAGAATTAATATTTGTTACTGAATTAGAAGAAGGAATTACAACATTTGTTTGTTTTGGTACTTTTGTTGTATTAACATTATTAAAGTCCCAAACTGTCAAGCTTCCATCCTGACTTAAAACGACAAGATAAGACTCTCCAGCGCTAACTATTGCAGTTAATGATGAAAATTGTTGTCTAAATGAAAATACATGAGTTAATGTATTATAAGAATCTAATGAAAAAGTATGGAATGAATCGCCAGAAGGCGAAGTAACGACAAACAACTTTAACTTAGGGAATATTGCAGTGAAT
This sequence comes from Tritrichomonas musculus, assembly GCA_039105265.1. Taxonomy (NCBI): domain Eukaryota; phylum Parabasalia; order Tritrichomonadida; family Tritrichomonadidae; genus Tritrichomonas; species Tritrichomonas musculus. The sequence goes on along the minus strand of JAPFFF010000015.1, from coordinate 1,072,249 downwards.
TTTCCGACTCCGAAAGGAATCTGAGCAGAAGATTCGCAAATGAATTGTTTTGGCTTCATTCTAAATAGTCTAGCTTCAGTAGTAACGAAGTAAAGATGAGTTGAAACAACCATACTAACAATATCTGAATCAACTTTATAAGCCTGAGATAAAAGGAAACTATCTTCGTTAGAAATATTTTTTTGTTGATTACGAATTTGATGTTCGTCACTTTTTTGACCTTCGTCATTTTGAGAAGCCGAGCTATTTTGAGAAGGAAAATTAGGATGTGGGGAAGTAAATAATTGTCTTGGTATAATTCCAAAACTTCCAGCATGTTTTTGTACTTCATAAAGGAGTTCTTTATCTGCCTTCACTTCTGGTGAATTAATGACAGAAGGATAGCAATAAGCATGGAAAGTATTATTAGCGTCAACAGCTGCCTGTCCATTTTGTTTACATCCAAAAATAAGATCAATCCAATAGCCAATGTTTTGAGCAACATATTCAGACTCTAAAGCTCTCCTATGTATCTGGATAAACCAATAAGGATCCTTTGCCCATTTAGGCAAAATGACGTTACTTCCTTCATTCTCGTTTAAGCCCAAATCGAAATGGTCAGAATTTGTCAAAAATTCAGGTAATGTAAAGAATTCAGGAATCAATTCTCTGAAATCATTAGAAGTAGAAGAAACAGTTTTCCAAGCTTTTTCAATGCCTTGAAAAAGTCGATCCGGATGGTCAAACTTATCGTCCTGCATTAGTATGTGCATTGTTGTAAACGGCTCCAGACGAATCATGTAAAGAAGGACGTAATAAGCGGTTGAATAATGGCAGCGATACAAGCATGGACTCTCATTTAAGCAAGAGAAAGAACTCATGTTCATATCTTCATTTGATTCTTTCAAAATTTCAAGTTCTTTTTGAAGCTTGGCTAACCGTTTTTCATTCAATGCACCGATCGGTTTTGACAAGTCTCTGAACAATCCAGGAGGAGGAGGATTTGCATCTACATCGATTGTCTCGCTTGTATAATCAGCCAAAATCCACGGAAAGATTGGATATTGTGACAAATCATTGTAGGAACGACCGGCAAACAAATTAACGGTCATCAAGTAGTCATAAGTTGACATTTCTTTATTCAGCCATTTCTCAGTAAAACGTTGTTCATTGAAGCAACGTTGAGAGCTCGTTCGTTGAAGAACTAAAAGATTGGGTGGCCGATAATCAGACAAGATTTTGAGGATCTGATTTCGATCTTGCAATGAGAAGTAGAAGAAATACGATCTTCCGTCATTGCAGAAGAATTCAAGACCACGGTCGATGTGAAGGTACGAACGATGAAGGACCCAAACAACTTCTGAAAGATTGAATTCAACCGTTTTCGATGAATTCTTTTCAATACTGAACAAGTACTCGTCCTTCACTTGTGCTCCATCAAAACAAATTTCTGAACGACTTAACAAAAAGTTGCCGTCATAAACCGCTTGGATTGTGATCATTGTTGCAGAGAACTGATATTGCGACTTTGTCATCTGCTGCTGTTGTTGCTGTTGTTGCTGTTGTTGCATTTGTTGGATGTCTTCGGCATCTTCAATTGAAAACTCAGTGGACGTTGCATTATCTTGGTTTTCAATCCACCTTTGATACTCAAGTTTGGCTTGTTCGTTCTTCGCTTTGTCGCGACGAAGACTGGCGCCTTTGTGAATGTCGAAGTGCCAATTTGGACGAACAAAAAGATGCCTCATGTGGACGTCTGTCCTTGGTGCAAGTTTCCAATGATTTTGTGTTTTATTACTGCACCATGGTCCGCCGTTAACCGTCATTGCCCTCTGAATTCTTCTGAATATTTTAGCGGTTAATGAGCGGTTTCTCCTTTGTTTCCTCTTCAATGCAATGATGTTGTCGTCCATCTCTTTCGTGTAGGAGCGGTTTTGGAACGGTTTCTTAATGATGCTTATTGTGTCATGAATCAGTGGAACATAAGTCGAATATCTCTGTTTGTAAAGTTCACAAATGTTGATCGTAAAGCCTTGAATTATTTCCAGCCAAGAAGCAATATCGGCTGAATAATCTTGAATGATATTTCTACAGAAAGAAACGTCATTAAAGTCAGCGTTTAAGTTATTTATTATGTTTCCATTCTGCCGATAAAAATCATTCAAAATTGACTGAATTGATTCTTCTTTTTCTTCTTCTTGATTCTTGGTTGTTGTTGTTGTTGAGAGTGACACTTTTGCAAACGCCGTCGTTATCATCTTGAATGATAAAGTGTCAATGCTTTTTGGTGTGAAGAATTGTTTTATATAAATTAAGATGTTTTTGATCGTCGCTACAGAAGGATCAACACGAACAACGCAATAAATCAAGAATGAAAAGATTTCAGCCAATTTTGTTTTCGGTATTTTGCTGAATGACATTGTTGTCACGCCAGATTTCTCGCTGTAAAGAGAGATGAAAGCGATCAACTTTTTTGCCAGATTCAAATCGATCCATTTTCCATCTTCAGTAATTCTCATTGAAAACGAGAAATAGTCAGACGAAGGAGGTGAATAATTCGTGTCTTTTTCAGAAGGTTCTGATTGATTATTTTCATCATTGATGTTAATGTAATCAATCAAAGAAATCGATGATTTAATTTCATCTAGTAACTCATTTTTTATTGTTTGTGAATGTTCAGCGTACAATTGAACGTTTGTTGCGAATTTCTCATTATTTTTAATATAAAACAAAAAGATGAAAATTTCAAAAACAATATTAATAAACTTAGTAAAATGGCACTTTTTGATGAATGACAAACAAGTATTGAAAATTGAATTCAAAAATGGCATCGTGTTCCAACCTCTTGTATAACAAATCCAATCAAAGAAGAAGACAACTTCATCAATTTTATCAATTTGAACCATGTATTCAAAAATTCTTCCAAGAACGATAGCGTCATTATCTCTTTCAGAAAATTTGTATACATCTTGAGCTTTTTGAATGGAAAAATATAACAGCCAAAAATACCAACGTGAACAATCAGTGACACTTTTGGCAATTGTTGATATTTGTTGTGTTTGTGAAGATGATTCTAATAAAAGTTCTAATGTTGATTGAAATTGTGATAATGAATGATTATCATAAAAATGTGAGCATGAACAAGCAATAGGAACAATAAACCTCAAATCACTTGAAGTTTCATTGTTGAATGCAATTGACATGATTGTTTTCCATGTCTCTTGAGTAAATCTAGGATCTTCTTGTTCTTTTTCATCAATATCGATCATATGGATAGTCAAATCAGTTCCCATGATTAATTGATGAACAGCTGTTAGAATTACAATGTCAAATTGTTCAGGAAGAATCAAATTTGAATTTAAAATTGAACTCGAATTGATCGTCGCGTTTGAACTTGACTTGTAAAAATGATAAATAATGAAAATTATCTTTAATGAAATAAGCCTGACTTTCTCTTGATCTGAAGCAAGCAATTGAAGAAAAGGTTGAAACATTCTCTTCCTTTGAAAGACAAGACAAATATCATTTATATTCAATTTACAAAGTTCATAAAAACATTGAAGTGCTTCTAATTGGAATGGAATATTTTCCTTCAAAAATAAGAAAGAAAATAATGAATCTTGTTCGTCTGAAGTAAATGAAATTTGTGCCATTGACGCTAATAACCGCCACAAATAAGTTCTCAATTCTTTTGCCGGTTGTTCGGCAATAACAGCGCATAATTCACCTATTTGAATGTGATCTCTGAAATTTTCACTATTTCGGAATTCATTGAAAATAGTGTCATACAAATATGATTGTATATCAACCGTCAATCTTTTCCAAATGTTGAAATTAAGCCAAATTTCATCAATCATGATTGATCTAAATTCAGGTTCAAGTATTGTGCACATGATGAAGAGTGAATATAAAATATTCTTCATGTAATGTTGTGGATGAATCTTCATTAATGAATACGACATTGCCTTGAATCCATCATAACGAACAAAATCAGCTTCAAGAAGTTTTGAATGCTGAAAGAAAGATTGGAACATTGAAATCAATTGCAAAAAGAAAGAAGCATTATCATTAACATTTTCTTCTTTGTACATTGGAAGATTAACTTGTTCAAAAAGTGGTAAAAATAATTTTAATCCTCCTGAATAGTTAATAATATCAATAAAAGAAGTTGAAAAAGGAAAAGCTACACCTCGAAAAGTGCAACTTTGAATATCAATTCTTTTAGCGATATTAAAACAAGTTGATCCATCTGTTTTTCTTGCATTTATTCCAAGAAATAGTTGAGAATCAAAAGAATCATTAAATAAAAGTTCAGGAAGTCTTGGATCAAGTTTTCTTTCAGATGGAGAGAAACCAAAAACGAAACTCAAAGGAAGTGACAAAAGTAATTTCACTGTTTTAATATTCATTGTTTTCGTAAAGAAATAAAAAGTAGAAATGTTTGCTACAAGTGGTGCTTCACTCGCTACAAGAGGAGGAGTATTTCCTATGCTTGCTGTTTGAACACCTTGTCTTAAATCAATCTTTTTAACGTTCTTTAATGAATGTGAAAAGATTTGATTATTATTAATGTTATTATTAACATTGCTTGATGTTATGTAAAGATTAAAATCACTGGAGAAAAGCAAGTCATACCACTTGTTAGATTGTATTTCAAATGTATCAATAACTTCACTCCAATATTTTGAATTTGTATCGTTGTTTCCTATTGAATTGGAATGACTTTTATAAGAAGCTGGAATGTAACTAATTTTAATTCCTTTTGAGTTCATTTTCTTGTCATTTTCTTGTTGATTCTTTGTGACATTTGTAACAGAAATAGAGAAGCTGTCACCATTTTTAAATTGCATATAAAGAAGAACTCCTCCAATGTTCGACCAGCCAAAACTATCAAGTTCAAAACGACACATGAATGACCAACCTTTTGAAAAAGTTATTTGTGGAATCTCTTCTTTTAAAAAGAAGCCAGTGTGTCTTCCATCTAAATAAAAGAAAGCACAAGGAGAACTCTTTGCACTATTTTCAATATAAGTTGAAAATAAAGAAAGAAGTTGGCCAGTCCACCAAACACGATTTCCATCTCTTGTTCTCATAGCTTGAATGCATCTAAACAATGTTGGAACACTAAAAACATATTGAGAAACAATTGAGAACAATCGTAAACTGACAGCAATAGAATCTGTAACAATTCTTGATTGTTCATTTTGTGATGGAAAGTTTTGAAGATAGTCAATGATAACTTCAGGTAAATGAGCCTGAAAAACTCGAAGCTTATTCGATACTGAATCAGTACAAACATCAGATAAAAACTTCATTAAAAGTGGATGAAATGACAAATGTGTTGTTGAATTAAATAAAAATGGTAATGCAAAATAATTCCTAATTTGAGTTGTCGTTGGAAGCTTCTTAATCGACAATGGTTGTTCAAAGACTAACGAAAGAAGTCTATCAACAATTGACGTGCCAAATTTAATCAATTTAAGTCCTGCTGTGATGTTATCATAATAAGAATCATATGAAGATGCAAGTGTTTCTGCATAATAAGCATTTTCACGACTTAAATGGATGAAGATATCGAAAACATCTTCAAATATCTTCATGTATGGTTGATCTTCTTCTGTGACTTGAAAATTAAGGCAATCATCATCATTTTCACTTTTTGTATAAAGTGAAAAATGTGACTGATTCGAACGGACAACTTCAATTGGAAGTCGTGAAAGAAGAAGAAGAACTTGTTGCGACCTGAGGTATTCAAAAATTGAATTCCTGTTAATTGCAAAAGCATCTTTCAATGACTCAAATAAAACTAGAAGAAGTTTGATCCAACGAAAATCGCCAATGTGACCAATCGATGTTTTAATCAATTCAGAAATGTTCCGAAAAATGATCTTGAATTGATTATTCGTGTTGTTTTGTGTGATAGAGTCTGCATTGAGCATCACGCATCTTTTAATTAGATCAGATGCGAAGTAGATAACAGATGGTTCAAACAGTAAATGGAACAAATATTGAACAAATTGTTGTGATCCAAAAATGAATAATTTGCCTTCATTTGTTCTTAAAAATACATCAAAAATACGAAAAACAGAAAGTCGACTCAATTCGACATTTGGCAAATATTTCTGATACTTCTTGTTTTTCTCTTTTTTAAGGCCAATGTGAAGCAGTTGAAGATCAAATAAATGATTCATTAACATCTCAAAAATGCCAGCTTTGTTCGAAGTCTTGATCAGGAAGCCGGCATCAGAGTGGATGAAATCAAACAAAAGTGGAACAACTTCATCGAATATTTGCGGCGCTGAGTCAACAAAGAGCGAATATATAGAAGACATCATGTAGAAGGCACATCGCTCCTTGTCAAAGGGAAGATCAAAGTCATACTCGAAATCTTTCGCAGAAATCTCAAATTCAAAACATTCACTGAAACTCGAGTTCTCATCAATTCGAACATTGGAAGCATCTGCTTCTTTGCTCGATGTCGGTGAATTGCCGTGGAAGGATGACTGGAAAACTTGCTGTGACTGTGAACGTGAAATTGACGGCTTCTTCTTCGCTTTCTTCGGTGTGGAAGTCAGCTGGTCTGAGTTGCTCTTCTGGTGAGATGAGGCGACATGGAAGCAGGTACTTAAAAAGTGGATAACCGCATGGCGGATATGGAATACAAAGTCAAAGTAGTTCTTGTCAGGCTCAATTGGAGTGGAATCATCAATGCCACTCGCATCTTGTGATTCATCATGGGCTGTGCCAGATTCTTCAGTGGCTTTGCTTTGACTATCTTTATCATCTTCATTATGATTGTCTTCTTCTTCTTTTTCTACTTTGTTTTTGCTTTCGTCATCTTCTTTGTTTTCTTCTTTTTGACTCTGACTGTCCTCGTCTTCTTTACTTTGAATTTCTTGTTCACTTTTGTTTTGGCTTTCTTCATCTTCTATGTTTTCTTCTTTTTGACTCTGACTGTCCTCGCCTTCTTTACTTTGAATTTCTTCGTCACTTTTGTTTTGACTTTCTTCATCTTCTTTGTTTTCTTCTTTTTGACTCTGACTGTCCTCGTCTTCTTTACTTTGAATTTCTTCGTCACTTTTGTTTTGGCTTTCTTCATCTTCTCTGTTTTCTTCTTTTTGACTCTGACTTTGACTTTCATCGTCATCTATTTGGCTTTGGCTGTCTTCGTTATCTGTGCTTTGAATTAAAAGCTTAATTTTATTATTGCTGCGTGGCTGTCCTTTGCTCTCTTCGCCTTCTTCATCGTCATCTTTGCTCTCAATTTTACTCTCATTCAAGCTCTGACTCTGACTCACGTCTTCTTCCTCTTCCTCGATTTGTATTTCATTATTATTATCGACATCTTCGCTTTCTTTTTGAATTTCTTTACTGTTTCCTTCATCCTTTATTTCGGCGTTTTCGGCAGTCATGTTTGCCGCAGCCCACCTGTTGATGAATGGCGAAAAGATTTTTGGCTCGAGAAGAACTGAGAATCCATTCTGCATCAATGAAAAGACAGCGCAAATCATGTTTGAGTTGCACTTGTTAAAGATAGCTACAACGAAGTAATAGAAAGAGAGAGGGAGGTTGTGACCGTTTATATCAAAAATTGAATTTTTGAGAGGTTTATTTTTTGAATCCAATTCCGAACTTTTATTCAATCTGCCTAGCTTATTCGGCTCGTTTCCAAACAAGTCTGAAATGATGTCCAATATTGACTCGACGAACTTTTTCAGATAGACGATATTTTGCTCAGAAAGTGCGTGCATGAAGACGATAATTCTGCTTGCCAAATACGCCAATTGTTTTCTATTTCTGATCGGGTCAGGGAACTTGAACTCGGATATCTTTGAGCCGAAATCATGCAGGTATGAATTCTCCTCCCGTAATTGAGATACGGTTTTGACAGGCTCTGAAAAAGTGGGAGTTTCAATGAATGCATAACTTGGAAGATTAGGAAAGTGCATGTCAGAACAAACTTCAGACGGAATAAGGTGGTACTTGGGATCATGATATTTGGGATTGAATGGGAAATAATCGTCATGACCATTTATGCTCAGAAAATTGATTGGATAGTGATCAATGCACCAAAGAATAAAATGTGCAATGTCGTCCATTCCTTCCGAGTAACGTTTCATGAAGGCGAAGTTGTTATCAATGTTCATCTTGAATAGATGTGTAAACTTGTCAATAATTGAGGTGCCAAGACAGTAGCTTTGTCTGGTCAGATACTCAGAAACATTGTAATTCCGTAAAACATTTAAAACTCGAAGCGAGCCGTCAACGAGTGGAGATAAAAACTTGTCCGGTGATTTACAAAAGATAGAAATGTCAATCCTTGGAATTAAACTTAGTATGTTGATTAAAAATTCTATTTCATAATACGTGATATCTTCAACTCCAAATATGGTGCAATATGAGTTGAAATAAAGAAATGATAAATAAACAGGGAGTGCATATTTCAAAGTTATTGATTCAATAGGTGCTAAAAGAATGTGGCAAGAGGCAAATATTTCATCTGCAATTGATCGCAAAATTGGATCGTGGAAAAAATTATTAGGAGTGCATAAGTACCTTTTTAATTGGTTGATGAAGCCTGTTAAACATAAAAGTATGTCGTTTAATTCTGTTTTCGAATGAGGAAATAAATAAATCAATGGAATTATAAATTTAACATTTTGAAATAATACATCTTCTTTATTTGGTTTTAAAAAAAAATCATTCACTCGTAAATTAAATTGGTAATCATAATGAATGAAAAATCGCATCAAATATGGATAAATTAGCTTCCAAAACTTGGTATTCGATACTAACTCTATTTTATGAGCAAAAATTTGTGATATAAATTCCCAATAGTGAGGATCAATTGGGGCATCTAGTTCAAATTTTATTTCAAGAAATCGGCGTTGGTCAAATTGTTCATTTGATGATTCTTTAGTTTGTTCGTCATTATTTATATTGTAAATGCTTTCTGTTGTGTATGTTTTAGCAGGAATTTGTTGTAATAAATTATCAAAAAACGAATTAAGAATTTGTAAGTCTTCCGGTTTTGGAAGTTCTGATGTGAAAATTTCAATCCATTTTAATAAAATTGGTTGATCGAATGATCTTTTTTTACTCGAAAAAAGCCGCGAAAAGAAAGAAATTTGAGGGAAATTAAAAATAGTGGAGACCGTTTATTGTATCTTATATGAACTTTTTAAGAAGCTTAGATTTTATTTTCAATTGTACTATCTCAAAATTTTATAATAAATTCAATAACATTTTGTTGTGATTTGAATAGGTTGTCAGAAATTTTTTAATACTATTTCTCATATTTTTTGAATTTATTTGCTAATATTAAGCTGGATACCTAAAATGGAGGTAACCCAAAAAATTTGAATATCCTTAACAAATTTGAGAATAATACTTTTGTATGGAGATAGTATAATAAAAATAACGTATGTATAAAAACAAGTTTGTATCTCAATTATCTAGGTAGAGAAATTGAGAGAATAAAGTATTCAAATATTTTTTACAAAAGCCATTTTATCTTATTAAAAAATAGATATATTTCATTGATTTAAATATATTTATATTATAAAAAAAATTATTATTATTTTAAATGAAAAAAATCATTTATTAATTTCAATGATATTTGATTGAAATTAAACATTAATAATGATTATAATCATGAAAAAAATATATATCAAAAAAAGCAGATATATAATAATAAATAATATAAAGCAACTGGATGTCTCTTCTCGATACTGGTAACACATTTAAACACACTCTCTCGATCTTTCAGTATATCATCCATCCACTTGTTGGACTTGCATTCGACGATATTATCATTAATTCGACATTTAAGTAAGTATGTACCTTTCCAAGCGTAACAGTCTAGTACTTCGACGACATCACCTTCTTTAACTATCTTTTCGATCTTCAGGAGTATATTACTATATTAATAAACTTGCGTTTAAAGATCACATCGGTATATTCTTTCGTAATCGATCGACTATATTCTGCGTCTGCAGTAGAGTTTTCATATACTTCATCATCATTATCGTCGAATACATCTACGACATCCATTACTGGTTGCAGATTCTTGCATTTTTTGTTAGCTGCACCATGTTTTTCGATAACGAAACACCATTTACCAGTATCTCTACCACAGATCTTATTTGTTTCGTCTATCATATACCATTCTCCATATAGTGAAGAAGATTGATCTACACCTCCACGATTATAGATGAAGTCTTTCAATTCTCGATCTGCTGGATACAATAGTAATGGTGTTGTTGTCATTAACTCGTTATCTGGCCTTACAGCTAGTAGATATCGTGCACGACACTTGGTAGATATATCTCGAAACCCATACACGTACATCTTAACATTATCTTCCATATCCAACAATCTCTTGCAATACGTTTTCGGTTTCGATAATTCTGTTATTAAATAAATACGTAGATGCATTCGCAACTGTTTAGATGCTTGTACCTCTTCTTGTAGCTTGTCATAACGATCATTAATGGATTTTACTACGGAATCTACGTTATCGTTATCTGTTATAACAGACTTAATCGTAACATCGTGTTTCTTCATAAACATCTTCTCATCTTCTAACTCTTTCAAATTTTGTTGTTCTATAGTGTTTCTCATTTCGGTGAGAATAAAATAGACTGTGGAGTCGATAAACTTAATTGGTACGTTGTCGGTTTTAAGTGTCGATATATTCTTGGTATTAATAACTTTATCGTTACTATCTTGCTTACATGTAACCACTAGTATTGGAATATTATAACAAAAGAGTTTAAGTACATTGTTTACGTAATTATCGGTAATGTTGTACAAGTATAATCCATTTACCTTGCCGGTAATGTTGTTAACGAAGTATGAGAACAGCGCTATTTTGTTATCCAAATAGACGACGAGTAAATTATATTCTAGTTTATTTAATACAGACTTCCATTGGTTGTTAATAGGATTGTGATAGATTAACTCTCGTGGAAGTAGTTCGGTGAGATAGTTAAGATGGTTATGGATGAACTATCATTAATGCTGTTCCGTAACTGTGCATCTGGATTGTATAACCAATCCACTATATGTGATCCGATCTTCCCTCTAACGGACGGACTCTCGATAGATTGGACGAACTTGTTATAGAATTTGTATCTAACTTTACCGAGTTCTGTGTTATGGATGAAGGTTAGACAGTTCTTACCAACTAGTTTGTCATTATCCATAATTACATAATCGCCATCATAATTGGAACCTTCGATAACATAATCGTTATTGTCTATTAGGTACTGGATCACCTCTTCTTTGTTAATAACACCAGCGAAATCTTGGGTTAAGTCGATATCGTTAATGTAGATACCTTCATCGTTAAAGGATTTAATAGCTTCTTCGCTAGTAATTAATGCGAATACATCGTTAACTGGAATCGCTGGTAATGCAACTTTAATATACTGTTTATAGTATTCACCTTCTTTGCTACTATAAGTTGGTTAAATATATCGTTTGTTAACGTTAATATTATGGGATTGTAATATTCGTTTAATCTTAGATGTGTGTTCTGTGAGGTACTTCGATAGATAATCATTCTTGTTCTTGGTATGTGGATCTATTGGAACCATATAATAGAAGATAATATTATCGCAGAATCTATCACTTAATGGATTAAGTTTATGATTGTTAGTTGATCTTTCTGTATAGTCTATATCGGATATATCGTTCCAGTTAATCGTTTTCGTGAGATTATACAACATCGTTTTTGGTTTCACGTTCTTGCACTGTACAGGCTTTAACGGAATCGTTAAAGAATCTGGACTAACATCGTTTAGAATAATTTCTTTACGAGTGTGGAAGTCTAGTTCGAATAATCTGGCTTCTTCTTCGTGGTTCATGTTTCTTTTAAAGGAAAAAGTTGCATGCGTAGATGATCTTGTGCTAGTTCAATACAGTAGTAAGAATAAAAAAGTTAAATTAAAATTGGTTTAGAATAGTTGGATCGTTTACATTCGATGTTGTAGTCGGATCGTTTACGATAACTTTTGTCATTTACTTGAATAGTGGTTAATTATGATATATAGAATTCAGTTATACAAAACATGAAAAGGGTTGTTTTTGATAAATAATCAATTGGAACAAAAATCTTGATATATTTTTTCACTTTTTTTTTTTTTTTAGAAAAGTTGTATTATTTCAATTATATTTTATTCTAAAAAGTTGATAAAATGCAAAAAGAATCAAATTTAATTTATAAAAATAAGATCAATTACTTTTTTATTAAATGAATTCAGTTGAATGAGAATGTCTGTTGCTGTTGCCATGATTGCTTCATGCCAATGAATTGGAAAGGTTGTTGTCGTTGCTGATCCCTCTTTATTTTTGCATGATATGGATTTAACCTTATTCAATTTCTTTTTTCTTACTTTTACGATTTTCTTGCCTTTGATCATACAGCCTAATATACTCAATGAGTTGGTCATGATGCTTTGTCTTCAATTGTTCCAGAGAATCTTCATCTACATAATAATATCAATTTCTTCAATGCTCGTATTTATGCTTATGTTCTTAAAAATGGCTTTATTCCAAGTATCAATGATCAAATCTTCAGTGATTCTGTTCCATGAACATTCAAGCATTGCAGCCACCTCTTTTTTTGGTATTGGTATAATTGTTTTTACTATTTTCTTGAGTTCACCTTCGTCTGGGTGAAACAGTTGAAAAGTGTCATCAACGATTTTCAATTTCAAGAAAGACTTGTTCTGGTTTTTCAAAAACTCAAAACTCTATGATTAATTAAACTTTTAAACTAATTTGATTCCGTTAATACATCAGATTTTATATATTCATTCGACAGTGCGAAAGTGTTTATTGCCTTGAATGTATTCAATTTCTTGCCATTTTCAGATTTTGTGTCATGAAAACGGAATTGCATTAATTGAAGACTCAAAAAGCTCTTTAATGAAGCCAGTTTTATCTGTATAACGTCCTCGTTTGCATAAAGTATTGCTTCATTTTCATGTTCTTTTTTTCTTGGTAAATGAAAAATAGCTTTATTATTGGTATATGAGATATCGAATTTTATTTAATCATTTGATCATTAATTTCATATGAATTTGAGAATATTTTTAATGTTGCTATCAAAACTGCATCATTTCAGCCTATCTGATTAGTTAAAACATTTATTTTTGAATAAATATATTGTTTTTTAGATTTCATCAGAAAAATCAAATAGGATTTGTTCTTGTTTGAGACTTAATAGAATCCATATTATTGAAAATTCTTTTTGGAGAAGGTACCAGAGGTGCGATTAGGTAGAGACTGTCAGAAAAGGTTCATATTGTAGTAACTATTGATTAAAATTGATGAATTACATCCTGAATGTGTTTTGAAAAAGGGATAAATATTAAATTGTTAAAAAAATAAAAACCATTAGTTAGACAAATATTTAGAATTGAAAAAGATAAGCAACCGAAGAGAAACAACAACAATAATAAGAACACACTCAGATTGTCTTTGTTTGCTATCTTTTCAAAATATCATTCAACATTAAACAAACAGTTCTTTAAAAACTGTTGGTAATACGAACATATGTTCCATTCAAATCTAACTTTACATTTTTTTAATCAATCGATTCCTTTTCAAGAAAAAATACATCAATGAAAATGAAAACTTTGGAATGTTGAGCTTATATTACTTGAATATAACATTAAGACACTCTTCTTCACGTTTCTGAAGTTCAATATCTTCATCATCATTTCTTTTATGACCAGATTCATTTCTATGTTTTTCGCTAATATTTAATAAATTATTTTCTAAAATACCATTAATTTCATCTTTTATTTTTTCTGAAAGTTCTTAAAACTCATCTGAAAATTGAACTTTTATTTTATTCTTATATTTACTTCTTCATTCCTGAGAGATAATTTAACAGACACATTGTTCGGCAATGATCCAAGGAGTATGAAAATACTGTTTTACAAGCTGAAGAATAATTGTTTCTATAATAAACATACTCTTGCTTGATTATTTAAAGATTTCTTTGAAAGGTGTTTTTTTTACAACGACTTAAAAATATATTTAGAAAGCATTTGTCAAAAAAATCTTTGTGGTATTTGAGTGAGTAATTGAACATTATTGATTGTTAGCAATCTATTATAATGATGTAATTCTTAGTTACCAGATCTACCAGGGAGTAATAAAGAAATAAAACATAATTTGGCTCATTTTCCAATCAAATCATTGTTTTTCAAAGTAATTCGTCTTATCCTTTTGACCATATTTGTCTATTTCTATCCTGAAACAGAGGAGATGGCTTATTCATTGGTCCCCACTGAATTTTACTCATAATTTCGGGCAATTCCAAAAGTTTATTAGTGCATCAAATATTTATTTAAATAATACATTTTACGATACATCATGTAGTTTCTTAGTATATCAGATATTAATGTAGTACTCTTATGTAATTTCGATTTTTGATAATATAACAATTCTTTAAAATCAAAGAATCGCTAAACGAAAATGATATTTTTTTTGATATAAAATAACTTCTATTACTGAATTGTCCTTGAATTCATATTTTTACATCCAATCGATATTTGCAGATATCAAAAGATCATAACTTTATAAAATCTAATAAAATATGTTTTCATTTCTAATAATAAATATTTTTTTCTATCAACTTATTGCATTTTCCCCCTCTAAATAATTAGATTAGACAATTGTCGAATCATTTTTAGTTTTTTTAATTTCGTTATAACGATTTTCAATTTAATTTTTCATTCGTTGATTAAGTTTAATTAAACTTCAATATGGAACAAAATGAAGTGTTCTCATCTTCTTCATTATTGGTGTCTATTAAGATCTGCATAACGTTTGAAAGAAAAATATTACTTTGAGGTGAATGTGAACTAATAAAGTTCTGCCGCTTTATACTGCACTTTTGATCTTTTTTTTATTGATTGGTAATTATTATTGATAACGATTTGAAGTCTTTGATATAATGAAGAAATCAAATTGTTTTTTTTTTCTAATTCAATCTGATTCAAAGTTTGAAAAATAACTGTTTTCAAATCGTCAACACTTTTATGTCTTAGATTTTTATAGTATTTTTGAAAATTAGATAATTTGTGGAAAATTTGTCTTGAGCCAATTTATAGATGATTTAGCTGTATGGGAGGATCTCCATCCTGAATAAAGATCTATTGTTGTATTTGCTCGGTTTTTCTAAACGTTCTGTCTTCACTCGGTCACAAAGTTTCAGTTCTCTTTCACTACTTCTATATTTGTCATACCTTTGGTAGATTAGTTCATTTTTTTTTTTTTCAATGTTATACTCTATACCTAAATTTAATTCTGCAATAGTTTTCAAATGCAGGTGTAATCCTTCGGCGTGATTAGATGCAGCTGAGTAGTGAGGAGTGTGCGGGATCGGGACCAGATAGAATTACCTAAATGCCCCCAATTCCTGACCCATAATTGAAGGCCACCTGACTATTTTTGAATTGACCCCAAGTGATGCTCATGACTAGGAATAAGTGGCCAGTATCATGGGTGATATTGATGGTCACCTATGACAGCCATTAATGACCCATAATTGAAGGTCACAGTGATCACCTACTACTACTACTACTACTACTACTACTACTACTACTACTACTACTACTACTAGAATTTTCGGCCAAAGGTTTTTCAGAGGGGGTCCCAAAATTCAATTTATGGGATTTGCTATTTTTAAATTTTTTCGCATTCCAAATGAGTGTCGTCCCAACTGACAACCAAATCGTCTCATATGAAGCCCCTTTCTGCAAGGAATTGGAGATTCGCATGAACCGATTATTGAAAATATCCCAACGTCAACATGATCGCGAGTCAGCTATCAAGTGCTATTTCTATAAGGAGCTCTCGCTTGATGAGTACGATGAGTGGATTCGCGAACTGGATACCAAAATCGCTGGTTATACAGACATTGAATCGCCCGAGCGAGCACTGGATCTGAAGATGTTATCATATATCAACCGAGATCGCGAACGTCTCATCAAGTTTCAAGATGATTTCAATAGGAAACGCAATGAGTTGATTCACAGTTATACGCACCCCGTTGATTACGCTATTGAGAACATCACAAAGGATATCAATATGTTCAACCAGGATTTGCTCACTGGCATGTTCGAATTGTTCGTCAATAAGGTCATATCATTATGTCCCAAGGACAAATCATATGAGAGTACCATTAAATCCGTATACCATGATAAGACATCTACCAGGGTCATCAATATATTCAATTCATTATCCCAACGATTGATATCCAGCTTCACCAAGCTACTCGCAGGAGTTGGACCAAATGAGTACTTCGCAAGTGATAAACACAGATATGATTCCCTCATGAAGTTGTATGATGATATCAGCAATGCTTGTCAAATGCTATACCTCGGTACAATCTACAATGCGATCGATAATAACCTTAACCTATACCCCCCAACTGATATGTCAAATAGCAAACTCGTTAAGAGCTATTCACGAGTTCTCATGAAGAACCTCAATGACTTTATCATACACGATGTATCCAAAATCATCGATGGGGAGATCAAGGATTGCATTGGCAAAATATGTGAAAACGAGTTATTGAATAATATCCACATTCGGGAATCCAATCATAGTCCCCCAAAGAGTGATATAGCTGAGAAACCCCAACCTGCACCCATTGTTGAAGACCCCCAAGACAATGCTGAAGAATCCAATCATAGCCCCCCGCAGATCGGGATAGCTGATGCATCAAACGTCGACCCCCAACCTGCACCCATTGTTGAAGACCCCCAAGACAATGCTGAAGAATCCCATCATAGCCCCCCGCAGATCGGGATAGCTGATGTATCAAACGTCGACCCCCAGCCTATACCCATTGCAGCTAAAGCACATGGGATTGCTCAGGAGAAGACCTTGGACGAGTTCATTAATGGACTCCCAAATGATCGAATATCTATAGTCGAACTAACCCCAAAATATAACCAGTACTTCAACACCAATATAACCCCTCGTGGATTAGGTATGATACTCTCCAAGTCTAGCAAACTGGTTAAGACCATTGCATGGGAGAAGCGTGTTAAAGTCGTGTACTACGCTAAGGCCTGAGATGATCTATTTTTGGACCCCAGATGATTTTGGGAAAACCCGTATTTTGATATTTGAATATTGATTTTTTTATCGCATTCCAAATGGAAGCCACTCCAAGCCACCTCAATGTCTACGAGTACATCAACACACTAGTAGCCCTATTGCCAAAGCCTGATGGATTTGCCAAATGCAATTTCGCGATATTGTGTGACAAGTTCCCATTCAACTTGAGGAACTCATTGTACCTCGCGAGGGTCCTATATGTATCACTCCAGAATGGTTCTGAAACCATTAGGTTCTACCCTAATAAGCTCAAGGAGATGGACCTCGAATTTGTCAAGCTATCATCCAATAGTAGACGCAAATTGAGTGTCAACATGCAGGAGTTCTTCGTAAATGGGAATACCGAAAAGCACGAATACAAGGAATGCCCGTATTACAACTACTCGATTGAGCGAACCAATATAAACACCAAGGATCTCATCGCCAGATTACGTGAAAAATACAATATTGCAGAACCGGATGTATTCATCGGCAAGCATCAGGATTTGGTATTGGATGATGACCCAGATATGGTTTAAGCCTTGCTATATATGACCTGCATATCGTGTTCAACCGTGTTCACCAATATGAAATCATGGCCCGATAAGGTCCGATATTTTTGCCACAACTCCTCGAACTCACAAGGTATGCTCACCTGTTGATATATGTAATTGAGTTTCTGCCGCGAGAACCCATTGAATATGAAGAATGATGTGCAGTTATTTTTGTAATCGGTTGGCACCCCCTTGAAGAACTGGATATTGATGTATACGATTGAGTTCTTATGACGCAACTGGGTGATATAGTTTGTGAAGTATGCTGACTTCAACAGCTTGCTCTTAATGAAGTCCTCGCACAGGATTATGGTGTTGAGTGGTACATTGGGTTTCCCGAGTTTGCTGATATGGAGGAACTCAAACATCTGCTGTAGCTTGGACTCGTCGATAGATGTCTTCCCAACCGAGCTATATTTGTTATACAACTCCTTCCATAGGTCGAGCTCCTTCAAATACCGTTCAGCATTACTATCAGCGACGACCACAATGGGCAAGTTGATGAGCTCGCGTTGAGATTCAAATGTGGAATCATTTATAATACCGTTCTTACTCACATACACGATCATATGGAAGAGCCCAATGGGCTTATGAGTGCCAGTGAACGGATTCTGTGAATCCTCAGGTGCTCCCCCAAACCTCCCATTACTGAGTCTACCCATTTGAATGATATCGCGAATTACTGTATGGCTCTTGCCTTTGCCTTGTGATGCCACCAGTATGTTCAAAGTATTGTACCACGCATAGATCCCATTAGCGATTGGCCTTATGGATGCATTGGTGATTTTATCCCTATTCTTGGAATAGGCCTCACTCATAGCCGCATCCACATCAAACCTCTTGGATACCGGTTGCTGCTTCCGGTACCTATCGAATGTATCAAGATCAATTGGATCACTACTGGAACTGTCTGATAATTCAATAGATGTATAGTCGAAAAGGGTTGGTCGTAGGCGCTTGTAATACAGCATTTAGTCAAAAATAAAGCTCTTACGCATACAATGTGCGCCTCAGCTCATCGGTCAACTCAGGTGGTTCATCTTCTGCTGTAAGCGATACCAGTAATAGCAGTTCAACTACATTGGTCACCAATATCAGTCCCAATAGTATATTCATGATGATTTCACTCGCGCTGGCCATTTATGCGAATTTAAATACAGATTTTGAGTGATATCGAGTGCCTTATGAGCTCGGTCCATACATGGTTATATCCGTATTTCAACTCATTGGACACCCCGTTTTTGGACACCAGTATCTTGTCGATTTTCATGTACTTCGAGTTCGAAACACAACCAGTGCACCCACTGTCCTCATTGATGACCAGCTCAACCCTATCAGCCTTAGTGAGTATCTTAATGAGCTCCATCAGCGTGTTGCTATGACACACTAGGTAGTTGTTCATCCTCAGTGGATTGGTCTCATAGATGCTCAGCAATATCTCGAGGAATTTATTTTTGGTACCCAAGTCGTCAGTGTCGGGGTCTAATGATCGATCTATTGTCGGAGACTCAGGGAATGAACTTCCTTGGGGTGGACTGTTTATTGGAGCAACTGATGGATATGCACCAGTTGTCGAGGCTGTAGTAAAATTTGCATCCTGTGTGCCATTTTGGGTGTATCCCATTTGGGGTTGCATCTGTGGGACTTGAGGGTATGATACTGGTTGAACTGGTGGAGGTCTATTCGCGGCGATCTTAATATTCACATTCTGCTCCTGCTTAACACTCGCATCATTCTCACTTGATAGGATTCTAGCCTTATGGAGAGACATTTCCAAAGTGCAAAAATATTTTTACCACTAATGCCATATTTCTTATGCCATTTCTGGATCAACTTGTGAGCCAGCTGGTGATTCATCATCGATATACTCAAGGCCATCGAGTGAGAGCTTGAAGTAGGTGTCTCTGCATAAACAGAGTTGTACAGGTGGTGGTCTAACAACAGCTCCACTTGGTTCGATAATATTGTAATAGGTGTCATTATTGCCAGTGAATATGGGTTGACCATTGACTTGTATTTGGATATTGCCTTTGCCACCATCTAAGCCATCATAACAGTATCCAGCAGATGCACGTTCTGTTTGGACATTGAATACAAATGATGTGGCATCACTCAGTGTGTTCTTATACCTATTTCCATCGCCATCGTTCTTGGGCATTGTGAAGCTATCCTCGAACTCCTTTGTACATTGGAGTGTGATACCATCGAGATCTCCAGCTGTTAATTGGCTTTCGAAGAATCTGGCGCCAATGGTACTGACATTCTCATCTGGGAAGTTCTTACCACCAATATTCAAATAGCAGTTTTGGTAAACGGGATTCTCAAATACAGTCAAATCATTGTGATGCTTGGGGAACAGTAATGACATGCTTGTAACATTGATCAATGGGATATTCAATGTGGACTTGATACCATTTGCGGCGGCTGCGATTGGGAATGCATGGTAATCGACCTTTTGAGATGGGATTACTAGGCCCTCACGTAAGATGGATTCAATGCTTGCACGAGTGGATTCACAAACGCCATATCCTTGCATATTGGACTTGCAGAGAGTGATGGTCATTTGGTTAACGGTGAGTGTTGCTGGTTGTGATTCGTATTTGATCGCATTATGTTCTTCAACGATTTGAATTGCCATATTGCTTTCAATAGTGCCTGTATAGTCTGGGTTATGGCGTGCGATCTCCTTCAGATCCATAGTCTTCTTAATACCGAATTTCTCATATTCAGCATCTGTAAATCCGAATGTGATCTCAATCGGTGTGTCATTAACTGGAATTCCATGTTCGGCGCAGATATTGTACTTGAATGTGATGGTATTATCGAATACCCCTGGTATAAGGGCCTCATTACCGATTTGTGTGAATTGCCTCTTGAGTTTACCACGGGCCTTGATTTCACGTAACTGCTCCAATTGCTTCATCGTAATGTGATCATCATCTTCCAGGAATGCCTTGGCTTCAGCAACCGTATATGGATCAATGACTGCCCATACTAGACCAGCTGGACTGACTTGGAATCTAATAGCTAAATCACCAATGATCCCATTCGGGAATAAGTCGAATGCCTGCAATGCAAGCAAGTCATCAAATGGTACATTCAAGTCGAATTCAGCAGTGGTCTTGCCATTGTCCTTGAAGTCATTGAGATTGACATATACACCAGCATGTGTTTGACTATAGTTCGAGACATTTTCCCATAAGCTGTGAACGAATCGGCGGCGCTTCTTCTCAGTCTCTGGTTTCAAAACCGAGTATAGGAAGCCCTCGCGAATGCACTCATTTTGCTGGTATCCGACATTGACATTGTTATGGAGGATCTCTAGCCTGTCAAACAATTGGTTCGAGGACTTGTATCCCACGAATAGTTTGTAGAGGTTATCGGGATCTTCAATCAATCGCAATTTGGCAGTATCGGTGTTCAATTGCAAATCAAGTCTGATGTGGAATGTGAGGAAGCCTTTATCGACATCGCTAATGAAGTGGTCGGGGTGTGTTAATGAGATCTGCGAGTACTGGCCTTGGTGAAATGGGGCTGGCTGGTCATGGCAATCGACGGTTCTGAATGAGAAGCTCCTGGTACCATCATTCACATTGATGATGTTCCTCATGCTCTGGAATGTCTCCATGACATTACCGGCCTCGTACTTCAAATTGTGAGCTCGTTCGTTCCTGTAGCGCATTTGAATCTCGCAAAAAACCATGAAATCGCATTTTTTTATATATCAAATGGGAATTGGCATCTTCAAGAAGATCAAAAATGGATTCCGCAAAGTGGGATCTACACTCAGGAATGTCGCACAGAGAGTTGTCGATAAACTACCATCAGTTGTCAACGCTGGTAGACAAATCATTGATAGGGTCAAACCAATTGCAGGATTGATACCTGGCGCAGGTGGATTGATTGATACTATTGATAGAGGATTGGGAACGGTTGGTAAGGTTGGTGAAATAGGTAAATCCATACTGGACAAGGTTTGATCATCATCGAATATCCACATACATGCGAATATATTTTTGTCCGTTTTGAAATGAATTGCGATGGTATGAAACATATAGCTCAATGCGATATTAGGGTCATTAATGATAACAAGCAGGAGCAGCGCACGTTCAACTCAGTAGAGGAGTTCGACCTGTTCTACCAGAAGTACAAGGACATGTTCAATGAGAAGACCACCAATTACCTCAATAAAACCTACAAAATAATCACCCCCGAATGCGAGTACAGGATTACCAAACGCACTGGCAAGGATGGCTCCAGTAATGTGTTTCTCAAGAAGATCACCAAGCCAGCCGATAGTGATACACTGGTGGAGATCCAATTTGCCAGCATTCGAGCTGACATCAATGCATTGCAGTCAACAGTAGATGACTACACCAAACGGATTACCACGCTGGAGAACACCATCGGCGTGATCACCGCAAAAATAAATCAGCTCACCAGTACCGTGAATGAGTGTACCGATGCCATGAACAACCTCCTGAGGCATTAGATCTTGGAGTTATTTGGGATTACCTGGTGATTGAGTGAGTGGTGTACTGTTGATGAGGTTGATTTGATGATTGGGTCATGCACAATACTCCCCTTATCGTCATATTTTTGGACTGTGGGTTTGGTACAACTAATGGTTCGCCTATTTCGCATGTGACGTTCCAGGTGATTGAAGTACGTGAGCCCATTTGAATCTCTTAATACGCGGCGTTCCTCATATGACATTTAATCCTGAAAAAACACTTTTTTTGCGCATCTAAATGACTGAATTGGGTGAATACAAGAAGGAGATTCCAGAGCTGAAGCGCATCAAGCATGATCTCAAGGAGAAGTGCTATATGTATAAGGGCCACCTCAATAACATCAAAGGGGGTATGCTGGGTAGCAATGGACTAGCCGTTCGTGAATCACTGATTGAGGACATCAATAGTCTGAAGGAGAAGGTCGCCAAACTCGAGAATGAGCTCGCTGAATTATCAAGCGATAACCACTAAATATGGGGTCAACCGGGAATCCCATAGACCTATTGGAACCACTATTTTTGCCCATTAAATGTCTGACAACAGGAAATCGTTCAAGCTATTCGATAAGGAGTACAATTCGCTGCTCAAGTACCCATTCAAATCCAAGATATCGAAACTGGACCCATCGCAGTTCATCGTCAACCCAGAATCTCATCATGAGCCATTCGTGAAGGACTTCAAATTGAAATCATGCAGTCCCTATTCAAAACCGGATTTCTCATTGGAACCCGGATGCTGGGAAGTCGATTTGATGTTTGTGAAGTACGCTACAAGGGCTGATGGAACCGAGTCCGTGGTATCCCATGAAACCATTTACCTCATCATGGTGAATGTCAACACGCGGTACCTAATCGTGGAACCTCTTAAGGACAGACTAGCTGATACCATCAAGGCTGCATATGCCAAGATCATTCTCGAGAAATATGATGACTTCAAATTCAATACCATCAAATGCGACGGTGAGAATAACCTACTCAAAGTGCTTGATATAATCCCCTACGGAAGTCCAGACAAAAATGCATATGCAGGTACCAAAAATGTGTTGATTGACCGCAATGCAGTGATTGTCGATAAATCCAAACACAACAACGCTCACAAAATCGTTGATGCAACCATTAGGACACTCCGCAATGCATTCGGTCTAGATAATCGTCGGATTGGAGACCCATTCCTGATGCAACAGATGGTCCACTTCTATAACAACACACCACATCGGTCCCTACGAATGCCCAATCCCAATTACCGAGATGATGGAATCCCATATGACCCGTATCTAGCAAGGGAGCCCAAGTGGATATACTACACACCCAATCAAATGCAGCACAACCCTGACTTGGAATGGAGATACATCAGGGATTGCCAACGGAAGCTACGGCGAGTCAAAAATAGTATGCAAATGGATGGTCTACTGAGCTATCGCAAGGGCAATATCATATTGGTCCATTACGATACATCCAAAACTGTGAAGAAGCATGAGAAGCAGAGGCGTGTGTTCAATGAGATTGCCGAATTCATTAGATACCATAATGGGAATGTCGAATGCAAACTGCTGAACCCATATCGTAGATTCCAGTTGAATGATGATAAGCAAGCAGGAACTGCGTTCTATGTACCGTATACCAGGGATGACACTAATGGTACCAAAACCAAAACTGGTCGAAAGCCTATGACGGATGATGAGCGAGCTACCATAACTGTCCCCATCATGTACACCCGACTCGTGGCACTAGATTATGGATCACTAGGTGAAGCCTATAAGCAGTACTTTGCTGTCTAATAAATGCCAAAGCGCTATTTCCATACACAGACCACCGAGTTTAAGCTACCTGAGGACTTCATATATAGTCGCAATAAGAAGTACATCGTAGTGCAGTATGTGGGAGCTATCGTGAATAAGACCATCATCGGCGATTTGATGGTACACTCGGATATTGTCGAATTCGACCCATACTGTGACCACTTCATAATGCTAGCCAACCGACGGCAAACCAAGTATCGCAAGTATGAGATGCTCAACAGGACCAAGCGGGATTTCAAAATATGGTTCACAGACCTGTATGGTAATGAGATAAAACCCGATGCATTCGTGCTATCGTGCTTGCTAATCTATTGACCACCGTATGGCCCATATAGGAGTTTATTTTTGGGTAAATGCAGGATGAATACCTTGATGTTTATACGTTGAAACCAGGTCAATATCGCGAATTGCCGTACTCAAAATACTTATCAGCTGTGTACCTCGATGTTGATAAGGTTACCAAACTATATTTCCCACGTGACTTAGTTCCACCACCAGTCGTTCATGACTATACGATTGATAAGGTCGGAGCCACATTCACAATGAATTCGCATGAAGAGGTCCCTACATACATCTGGAGATCCAAATTCGTGGCATCGGTGAATGATTATTGCATGATCCTGGTTCAGGGACCCAATAATAGGCTCAGAGCAAATTCATATATAGCCTACCCCAGGAAATATTTCAAGGATACAGTCCTTGCAAACACAACTAAATCACCTGGGGATCACCCTATAGGGTTCGAGATATCGGTTTATTCAAACCCATTACTGTTACCAGCCATATATTGCTTTGAACAACTTCCGCTATTCCAGGTGAATCAGACAGCTCAGCCCGATAGGGGTCCAAAACCCATACAATTTTCATTCACAAGTGATGCGGTTTTTGGTAGAACCCCACCTCGTAAAAGGATTATGGTCAATGATGAGACTTCCCCATTCAAGCGGAGGACTAAGGATTGGTATCACAAGCACACAACATATCACCCTCGGAAAAAGCTTATATCCAATGAGTACAGCAGTGATGATGCGACAGCTCTCAACCCCTTTGGGGATGAGGTTAGGAGTGATAGGAGTGATGAAGCTAGTGAGAGTAGCGATCATGAGCAAAATCCATATGACCCACGTGAAGCTGAATATAGGGATAATGAGGTGCGAAATCAGCCAAAGGTCAGTCCAAATGGGGTATATATGTCCACCGATAGGAGACCAGGGACGACATCCGTTGTTGCTCGAAAAACAAATGGTTCATTACAAGAATATCGAGTTGGGAAACGCGCAATGACTGATATACGACGTAAGCTGAAACATTCGCAACAGCAATCACAGGGACATCCGGCACAACCTCTCAACATCTCTGGGGATGAGTATTCCAGTGATGATGCGACAGCTCTCAGCACCTCCGGGGATGAAGTAGATTCACAGAGAGGGCTTAGAGATAGAACTCGGGATCAGGAACAGTACTCATATGAATCTCAAGACAACTCCAATACTAGAACACCTAAGCGTTCATCTAGGGTATCATCTAGGGTATCATCTACAAAGCATTCCAGTTCGGTGAAATTCGGTAAATCATTTAAACCATATCGGGAGAAATTCACACCCCAATTCAAGGGTAATACCATGGACACCACATTTGAGTATGAAATGCCGCCTGAGCGCAGTGATGAATATAGTGAGCAGGAACTGAGTTCGCAATATGAGGAAGAGGGGGATCCAGAGGCAACTCCATTACCGACCACAAGTGAACCCCAACCACCTCGTAGGCATAAACGCAATGCAAAAATAATATCCAAACCCAGCCAAAAGCGTGAGAATTTCTTTGACCGATTCAAGCAATAGTATATACCTATTGTCGACCACCATATACGATTTCAAATCGACTTGCACTCGCTTTCCTAGCATTCCTAGCCTCCTTATTTTTGGCTTTCATCTCAAGGTATCCGCTTTTCGCTCCATAGAATTCATAGTCAATCAACTGGTTGATGTTGTCAATAAATGAATCACGAACTTCCTTCACCGCGATTGGAGAACTGGCATTTACGTACATAAGTAGATTTTCAAATGCTGCAGGTGTTCGCTTGCCTTGCTCATCAGTTCGAGGTTCGGTTCCCTCATCGAAAGTGGTATTAAATCCCCATAGGAATACTATTTGTTCAATCTGTTCTAGCATTTCGAGAATTTCATCAGGTATTTCCGCATCCTTTAGAGCACCAGTCTTGCGGTCAGCTACTTGGTCAATGAGTTTAATCCATTGGTCGAACATGGGACCAACCATCTGCATATACTCCGACTTATGAGTGCTCTTCCAATTGGACCAGCTTGGGTAGTTGAATGACTTGTCATTATGCCTTTGCTCTATAGTACTTTTCGCAGGGAGGTCGAAGTAGTAAATATATATGGCGTTGCATACGGCTAGGAAATTGGTCAACTTCTTGAGTTCGAGCCAATCTTGAAGTTTATCCTGGCCCCAGAATACATTCCATATATACGAGAACAGGGATGCCCAATAGCTGTTAGGTGATAAGCGCTTGCTCATACGTGCCTTTCCAATACCGGATTCACCATATGCCTTTTCTAGAGTAGTCAATGCCTCGGATTTAGTCAATTTATATTCACCACGCTCCCAATCGACCTTGGTAATATCCTTATCGAATTGCTCCTTGAGCCATACATTGAATGGCTTGGCTTGACGCTTAGCCTTTGTATCACAAATGGTTTTCCAGGCCTTCTTATAGGGTGATGCATGAACTAATTTGTATCCGTTGACAATAGCTGGAATGCCGCGTTTGTCAACCAATACGATATCATCAACCTTGTCACCATTGAGGTCTGTAATACGATTTCCTAATGGGTCGTTGGAATTGGTTGGTAATAATCTGTACTTGGGAACTCCAGTTTCATCGAGGTGGTTCATACAATACTCCTTTGCGGTATCACGTGCTGCAGCTGATGGAATGTACTTAACCCGGAAATTGCCGTTTATAATCATATCTAGGAAGTTCTTCTTGAAATCTGTTGAATCGCCTGTGAGTGAGAGATTGCCGAATTGGCCTAAATGACCTTTGACATTCTTATAGTCTTTGCCATTGCGTCTACCTACGGTAGCACTTGGTGGTTCAACCTCTTGCATAACATATTCATATGCATTATCTTCATTGAATCTGGATATTGGTTTGAATGGCGATTTTTGTATTTGTTGGGTGAATTTTAGATTAGGTTTACTAACGTGTTTGACAGGTGTCCTAATATATTCATATCGTGTTTGTCTATTGTTGTTGTTATCATCAGTACCTGGTGCTTGGACATTACCATCATCATCATCATCATCGCTAACCTCTGCTGGTGGTGCTGCTGCTGGTGGTGGTGGTTGCTTTTTAGTATTTGGACGCTTCGGAGATTTATAGCTCATGAGTACTTTAGGTGTAAAAAAATGTCATTATTTGCATACTCGCAATTGGCATCTCTTTGGACATCAGCTTGGGATTCTGATTCACCATCCACCTCCTCGAAAGGGGGTCCGATGGGTATACCGGTAATCACACCTTTATTGTATAGGAAATGTTCAGTATAGAACAGAGTGGATTTTCAATAAAAGCGGCCACTATCGACGAGTTACTGATTGAATACATCAAAAGGTATGCATGTATGTGCCATAATGGGTCCAATGGCTCGAATATAACTGGTCCCAACCAGGAGCAAATCAAGGAACTCATTACGAGTACAGTTGGTGAGCATCTCGAAAAATATGCATTAGCCAAGGACCTTGAGTCATATGCTTTGCAAACCCAGCTATTCGACTATGTGAAAACCGAGGATTTCAATACGGAGATGCTGAAGTATGCGCTATCTAAGGACTTGCAATCGTATGCCAGTAGTGCAGATGTGGAGAATGCCATTGGGGAATTACGTGATTACATCGTCAAAAACTGTGCACTATCTACTGAAATACCTGAGGTCCCTGAGAACATCGTTACGAGTGATTCATTGAGTACAGCTTTGGAACCATATGCGAAGCTTGCGAACTTAAGTGAGTACGCTAAGACCCAGGACTTACCAGATATGTCCGAGTATGCGAAGCTTGCGAACTTAAGTGAGTACGTGAAGACCCAGGACCTCCCTGAGATACCCACAGTTCTCAAAAATAGTGAGTTGCAATTGAATCCGAATGAAGAACCAACAGAAGAAGTTCAACAGAAATTGATGAATGATGATACACCACTATCAGCACAAGCATCATATATATTATCATCCGTGGCAATAACTAAATCATTGGATGTTTGGGCCGAACGATATGCTCTCAAAACGGATATCCCAGAACCAGTCGATTGACACCATATGATACTAGTGGTCAGGCTGATGAGAAGTTCTACGATGAAGATGAGCTGCGTTGGAACCATACGCGAAGACCCAGGACTTGCCTGATGAAGTATGCGAAGCCGAACTTAGGTGAGTACGCACTCACAACAGATATCCCAGAGATACCCACAGATTTGGTTAATGGATCTACACTGAGTACAGCTTTGGAACCATACGCGAAGACCCAGGACTTGCCAGATATGTCCAAGTATGCACTCACAACAGATATACCAAAAGAGTATTTCACTGATATCAGTGGAGAGGTTTATATCAAAGACCCAAACAACATCCTGACATTGGGTGGAGCCAATCAGACATGTAGTGATGCACCTCTCATGGTCATGAAACCAAATCATTCTCGCAATACCAGAATATTTAGCATTGGCAATCAACTGGATAGCTCGAAGGAGCGATGGTTAGATTTCGATATTGATGCAAACAGTGATACAGCGACCATCAAATACAATGAAATAACTGCATTGGAGATTACTCGATCAAAAGTTTGTGTTATGAATGCATGTGATGTAGACGGTCATGCCTATGCAAAAACCCAGGACTTACCAGATATGACCAAGTATGCACTCACAACAGATATCCCAGCACCAGTTGACTTGACACCATATTATACCAGTGCCCAGGCTGATGAGAAGTATGCATTGAAGTCGAATGCTGTTACAGATGAGCAGCTAATAAAAAGGTGTGCCATTGATTGCGGACCGATTACAGAGGGTGGTGAAATATCAATTCATTATCTAAAACTTGAAGGTAATGTGATTAAACTGGAATATATAGTAGGTGATTATGCGCTATGTTTGGAAATAAGGGTGTTATTCCGTGATACAGATGGAAATCCCCATAACATAGTAATAGTATTACATCAGAGGACTGTGTATTTCGACAATTTCAAATTCCCACTATATTATGAAGACACTGTTGATATATCATCAGGAAGTCCCCTGACATATAATTTCCCAATAGGTGGATATCCCTGGACAGTTACTCAGGAATTATTAGATGCTAGACAACTATATTCAAGACAAATCATGTCCCGAGGGTATTTAGCAACATTCAAGGCTGCTATTTACGGTGCACAATCCAACACAACCATCACCCACTACTCCCCAATCGAGTCATCGGTTAACACCATCACCGATTTCGTCATTGGAGCTCCAGTATATATGACCGGTAAGGTATATCATCGTGAGGACTCGAAATGGGTCCCTAGCACTGAAGCTGACACCACTGATTGCATATGTAGTGTGAAGACCACTGGTACCTGGAAGGAGTATGTTGGTATATGCGTGAGAATCGATGAAGCCAATGGTTGTATCACATTCGCCACTCATGGGGATTACATGGTTAAGGTCGAGGACTCCTCATGCTATTCCATTGGGGATGAGGTATTCATCGATAACGCTGATAACAAATTGAAGATACTCACTGGTGAGACCGCGATAACCTCAAAAATAAATCGTATGACAGTGGGTATCATAACTGGTATCATCAACGGATCCACATTAGCCGTATTCAAATCATAGTGTAGTCCCCTGATGTGAGTCCGTGGATGAATGGTGCACAGGATTGGTTCTCGAGGACAATCATTTTGGTGTGAGTCCCGGTGAGAGCATTCTTGTTTACCGTGATCTTGCTCATGGACATCTCACTGATTTTGTTATTGCAAGTCATACCTGGAGGTGCTGAGAGTTTGCGCATCATCTGCAGATTGATATTTTTGCCAACCTTCACACCGCCATTGTCGATGATGTCCTTGTAATCATCACTTGTGATATGGTTCTTCTTGAGGGAGACCCCCTTGAGTTTGAGTGCCTTGGTCACAGCTCCACTATTGAATATGGTGTAGCACTTGGGGGCCAACGCTATCATATTCTCACCATACTTCTCAATGCAGAGACCCAGTATTTTCTTCTCATCAGCGATTGTGTTTATATTGGGATTCGGCATGAACTTATATATGTTCTCATCATAGAATGCCCTATTCTTGATGATGTATTTGAACTCTTGATCGGACCCCTTGGTGTCATCACCAGCAACCGCAAAATACGCACTATCAGTGTCCCCCTCTATGAAATGGAATCGCTCCACATCAAGGCACTTGTACATGAAGTCGTATATGAATGTGAGATACCAGAATTTGGCATTATCTAGAGTCCAGAATGATTCCTGAAGGCATGTCGTGCATTTGAAGCTCTTTGGGTTCATCTGGAGTAGATAGTTGTCATCACTCAATTTGGTGCCACTGACATAGTTGTCGTAGATGATATTCTGGAAGGTCTTATCGCGTGAGCATATCTTGATTTTGGAGAACTTCTCGGTGTTCATACCATCGTACCCATATGAGCCATTCATGCTGATCTTGTAGAACTTCTCATTGCCATGCTCGGATCCAGAGATGATATCCTGACGGCGTTTCATGAACTCACTAACGAATGGGTTGAATCCGCGATGAGCCTCGTATGTGGTGAGACTCTTGATATCCTCGATGACAAGTCCATGGTCGAGGAGGAACCAGAGGTAGTAGTTCGAGAATGTCTGATAGGTACCCATTGTATCAACACTCATGGTCAGCTTCCGTTCAGTTTTGTCAACAGATGGGAGCTTATTGCGAGTCATGTAGTCGTGCATATATGGACCAATTGTGGCCTCATCATTGGTGATATCGAAATTGCGGAATACAGGTGGGAAATTGATGAAGTAGTTGATTTTGGATATTGGGCATTTCAACATGACCTCCGCTTTGAACAGGAATTTGGGATGCTTTCGGAGCTTCTGGCTGTTGATGATATGCATGCATGAGTTGTAGGTCTTCATATTTTTGGTACCATCCTTGTACACCTCGAATCGCTCCATCATGGAACCTGGCATATACATGACTCCCCCGTGATATGGATTGGCATCATGTTTGGTTGAACTGAATGCAGATGGGTATAAGCTGTTGAAATCGACTCCAACAATATGAGTCATCGTGTGTGGAGTATCATATGAGATTACCTTGTGATCAACGGCGTTGTATCTAAAGCGGTTTATTTTGGTATGACCCTTGATGTTGACACGGTGCATGACATTGGATAGACCACCTGTGATGTTGTTCCGTAAGCTGTAATACTCCTGTTCATCGTTGATGAGCGTTGGGAGATGCATCATCTTGCAGTACTTCTTCAGCTGAATTCGGAGTTTGGTTATATTGGGGTCATCACGGCTGCGAAGTCTGTTGCATTCCGCACAAGCGAGTTTACAGTTGCTGAGTTCATGACCGATATCATTATTGATTCTATCGAGAGTGGGCTTATTGGTCCATGTGAAGTGCTCACCACAGAGATGGCACTTGCCTGTATCTGGATTGTTGTACATCTCCATGAACTTATCGAATTGCTCCTCACAAACACATTTATCGAGGTTCCTGGGTTTGTCCTTATGAGATTGATTATGCTTGACATCCTGGTTATAGTAGTTCTCGCATTTGAATCGCCACCAATCGAGGTTTGGTTTGAATTTGTTAATGGGATTCTGTATGGAGTATTCGGCATTTGGATTGAATTCCTTATATGCGAGTGCATACTTGATACAGGATGCATTCTTGCTTAGCGATAGGTTTGAGATGAGGTCCACGTTGTACTGAGCATTGAGTGCAATCAGGTTGTCAATGGGTTTGATCATCATCTCGACATCATTATCATTGTATGCAAGTAGGTAGTCCCATCGGGTTTTATAGTTTTTGGCATCCTCGAGATATAGCTTGTAATCATCTGGTGTCAATGGGTTCTTCTGGTTGAGATAGCTGTAGAACGCTTCATACTCAAATGGCTCTGCTTTTGAGAGGACCTCATTGTAGTTCTCAGTGTTGATGGCTTCATATGGGAATACACCCTTCGAGCTATTCTCAACTCCCCCAAAGTCTACACCGCAAGCCATGCTTGAGCCGAAATCTTCGCCGAATTGTCGTAATGTACCTCCAGCGACAAATGATTGTGCATCGATGAATCGCAACTTGGTGTCGTATTTGGGTGACTTCAATATGAACTGCTTCAGTGAGGATGCGGTACCAATGATGCTATTGGGCTCAACACTCCATAACGTAGTCCCTTCTGAACTGTAGTTGAGATACTCCTTGAATAGGTTGCTATCGAATCTACTCGAGTTGAATCCAAATACGGTTATCACATTCAGGTTGCGATCAATGGTTTTGAGATTGTCAACTGGTTGATTGATGAAGGATTTCATGTATTGAACCTTATCGTGATATACCTGCTTGGATTGCTCAAACAACCACTCGATCCACTTGATGATGAACTCAGATGAATCTCTTAATGAGAAGTGCCTTGTGGTACAACCAGATTGCGATTTGACACATGATGATACGCTAAGGGGAATCAGTCGTGAGTTGATGGTTGTGGATGAACCAATAGATGTATCCACAGGCTGTTCAACAGTTTCGAAATCGTAGGTGATGTAATATATGTTGGGTTTCCATTCGAGACCATAGGCTAAGCAATATTCGTACACCGGATTGCTGAGTATATGTGGACAGTATGGTAGTGGTTCGCGATTGGATATGAATCGCTTTCGAAATACCCCGTCACAGTTCTTAACATGGTTCTTGAAGCGATTCATATTTTGATGACCGTAATGGGCATATGAGCCACACTTTGGGCAGATGTGGATGTTGGTCAGCTTCTCAGCATCCCTGATGTACATTATGTGGATGATTCGATTTTGGGTGTACAGCAATGCGGATTTCCTAAATGAGTTATCACTATTGTATTTCCACTGGTCCTGAAGGTTATACACCTTGCGATCCTGCAAGTACTCATAGATGTCCACATTCAAGTGATGCTTCTCGGCAGATGCCTTCATGGATTCAATTGATGTCCCCGGATAGTTGTTCAGGAGGTCAATTGCAGCTTGTGATGGCTTAGTAGAATACACTATATTGTGCTCCTCGCATAGGAGTTTCTTAGCGGCCTGTGTACGGTGCTTAGTTTTGCAACTGTATTTGGGGTCGACTAGATGGTCATCTAGACATGCAGCCAGAAATCGGTACCAGCATAGATTGTCATCGGCGTTGTCTGTGATGATGAATTTGCTATTTCTGATCTCAGGAGGTAAATCCTTGATTGGACCACTGACCTTGACCATTCGAGATACCGTGAATGAGATGGTTCCTACGAGAATCAACTTGGTTCCAGATGTTGAGGTCTCATATGAGTGCAGTACTGATTCAATATAGTACTTCACGATATCAAGCGATTGCTCATCACGAACTACAATTGGGGTGGCTGATTTATAGTTGTTCCAATTGATTTCCCTTGCAGTATATTGGAATGCATTGGTATTCTCAGCAGAGGGGGTCTCAAATACACCCGAGAGTTGGAAATAGATTTTGAATGGTTTTACCTCGCGTTCATAAACCAGTTGCAAGCCGTCATATATGGTGTTCAATGAGGATATCGAGTTGAAGTAGTATATGTATATCGGCTCATGGGTATCAATATCTGTGCGTTCACTGTAATCACTATCAGCATATTTGGCATATTTTTGCCAAGCCTCTACAGCCTTATCATAGTCCTCAGGGGTATTCACAAATAGGAAATCGGTGTGTTCCGATGTGAACTCATGACCGAACTCACTGAGGTACTCGAATATCTCATTATTTTCAGGGTCCTTGGGGATACCATCAATACTGGCATTGTCGTCGATAATATGAGCCAGTTTTGTGACCTTAGTCCTGTCTCGGAATATATCTTGTATTTCAGCTCTGTCGAGATACTCGGGGTAATACTTGTTGAAGTACGAACATACTTTGCGTTCAGACCTCAGCTGCTGATGGAACCTATCCTGGGACATCATACGCCGATGTTCATCAATGGGGTCCTCAACCATGTAATCACCTCTATCGAAATGCTTGAAGTAATCCTTATCTACGGCTGCAAGGCGTTCAGACCTCAGCTGCTGATGGAACCTATCCTGGGTATTCATATGCTGGAGTACATCAATGGGGTCCTCAACCATGTAATCACCTCTATCGAAATGCTTGAAGTAATCACTATCCAGTTTGTCATTCAATCGCTTGATATATGAAGGCTGCTTAACATACGGAATTGGCATCTTATGGGTTGTGGGAGGTGGGAGTATTGGTGGATACTCAGTGTTATTATCACGAATCAATTGGATAGCTTCCTGTAATGCATCTTCTGCAACTGCTATATTATGTTGTATTTGGCGGGCCCTTTCGAGTTTGAGTTGAAGTACATCAATGGGCTCATCGGTATTGCTATCAAGTCTATTTGTGTAACCATTATCATCCAAAAGGCGTTCAATCCGCAATTGCTCGAAGAATGTATCAACGTCTGTTGCCTTGAGAGTAGCCTTGGTGTCAAAACCGGTGCGAGCTGCAAATGAGTTGTCATTTAGGAACCTCACGAGTTTGCTCAGCTGTGAAATATATTTGGTGTCGGTTGGGATGTTGCCACCGAACTCAGTGTTGACGATATCGATATAGCTTTTGACAGTTCCTGATGGAATTGCACCGAAATTCTTATTCGTGATCCGGCTCATTTGCCCATAGGTAAAAATATAAAATTCTCATCGGTAAAAATACTGTTTTTGAATTTAAATCGCAAATCGGAATCATATATGTGTTAGCGCTAACTGGTATAGTTGTTGGGTCATGAAGCATGTCTCCGGGCTTCGGCTGCAGGCATGAGTTCGATCCACTGCCATACCGATTTTTCGTATTATTTCCGGTCCATATTTGTGATAGAGCCCAAGCGCACTAAACACCTTGGGTAAGCTATTACTTGTGGATTATGGGGTAATACGGGCATTTGCCGGCATTTGCAACCCAAACCAGTCTCATGGTGGATGCAGGTATTTTCCTTGAGGGATTGATGTGCAATCCCGGGTCCGTATGTTGGTTCCTCTAGAGAATGCATTACGCATCCATCATGGGGTCGGTTTTTGCAAAAATATTTTTGGATTACGGTTAGAAATCGGTTGTATCGATCTCATCATCGGGGTCTGGAGCTGTTTCCCTTGGGGGACCGTTTAGAGTCATATGGGTGTTGAGTAGTTTTTGGGTCATATACATGGAGATACTTAGGTTTAGGTTATCGGATATTAGTTTACGCAATAGGGATACGCGTTTATGAGGTTCCACGTTGGATACCGCATCGATTACTACCTGTGATGTGACATATTGGATCAATCGGTCGTGATCCCCAATATCCAGGAACTTGCTTCGATTGAATATATGGGTGCGATTTGAGCGAGAGTGTGGATGTTCAATGGATGGAGTCTCAGGAGGTGAGTCATTTGCATCCTGAGTGGTGTCCTGAGTGGTGTCGATATGTGCTTCAGCCTTTGGGGTATCAGTAGATGGTTTGCGTTTATGGTTCATACGCTTAATCAAATGCTTGACATCTCGGCGCAAATCGGTGATACCATCTACGATCTTTAGGAGTAGATCCGTGTCAGTTTCCATTTACGCAATTTAAAAATAGCAAATCCCATAAATTGAATTTTGGGACCCCCTCTGAAAATCCTTTGGCCGAAAATTCTAGTAGTAGTAGTAGTAGTAGTAGTAGTAGTAGTAGTAGTAGTAGGTGATCACTGTGACCTTCAAATATGGGTCATTAATGGCTGTCATGAGTGAACATCTATATCACCCATGATACTGGCCATTTATTCCTAGTCATGAGCATCAGTTGGGGTCATTTCAAAAATAGTCAGGTGGCCTTCAGTTATGGGTCAGTAATTGGGGCCATTTGCGTAATTCTATCTGGTCCCGATCCCGCACACTCCTCACTACTCAGCTGCGATATATGCCTATTAACTAAAACAGTTTTCTTTAGTGATTCATCATCCACATTTGGATTAGCTACAATTTGATCATCTGAAATGCTTATGATGCAATGCTTTAACACTTTCTCAAGTGGTTCTTTATTGATTTGGAAACAACCATTTGTATTTTTCATTACATATTGATAATTAGCCATAAACTGTGGTTCGCTTTGAGACATCAAGAGCTTCATTGCTAATTTCCCGAAAAATGACACTGGGCCAATTGAATTAATTATGTGTCTTATACAGAAGAATTGTAGAATATTAATATCTTTACTGAACTTAACAAGACCAGGCCCGTGGTCGCTCAGCACAGGCAGTTCATGTAATCTATTAATCCTTCCTAAAATGTGTTGTAGCTTTGTATAATTCTAAACTTTCTTCTACTCCTGCGATAAAGCCTAATGGCAATGAAATGTTCTTAATTACTAACTGAGGAATGCAAGTTACATATAAATTCAAGATTTCAAAAGTACAATCTAAATCAAAGTAAGTAAAATTCATTAGAGCTTCAAAAGTCCATGGACTAAACAAAAGACCCCATTGATTGAAGAATTTGCATCGTATTTTATTTCACCGTAATTTTGTTCATGTAAATATTTAAAAGCCTTTGGTTTTAATGAGAACTTGATTTAAATGTATATAATGTGTCCTTGATTTGTATATTATCTAAAAAAAATAAAAATTCAGATAAAGAAAAACTTGGTTGATTAATTTTGCATTGCAATTTAGGAAGATATTGATTATTTGTGCAGAAATAGTAAGGGAATTGCGTTTTGTTTTGAATTGATAAATGAAGTTTTGAATTTTGAATAAAATGTAAAAGACATTATAAAACAAATTGAAGTAAATTAAAGAAAATATTATCTGAAATTAATATTATTTTGATTAAATTTGCTTTTTGATGAGATATTATACTGCTAATTTTGAGAAATGTTAAAAAATCTGATTTTTGTATATTGAATAGTTTATTTTTAAACGTATGAAAAAAACAAAAAACCAAAAACTTAAATCCTAATTGAATTGGTGGAGCACATTTTCCAATTTTTTTGATAAGATATAGAGTATATAATAATTCATCAGTTCAAAGAAAACCTACAAATTATTAATCAATCCATATGAAATTATCTTTGCTTTTTTTCAAAACATATTGTTAATTCAAACTTATTTAATTAATTATGATGAAGAAATTTTAATCTATAATACTTATATTGCGTCACTTGAACATGAATTAAAGAAAATTAAAAATATAATAGGATATCAATAGAAAAAGCAAACATCAATCAAATTGCATTCTAAAATATCAAAATATCTTATTTTTTGAAAACAAAAATCAATGCTAGCCATTCAAAATGTTTGAGGTGCCGGCTCTTACTTCATTTAAAATTCGATGATCATTTTGAAGTAAACTAGTTAATATATAAATATGATTTAATGTTTATGATATTATTTATAATTAGTATGAATTAATATAAAAGAATTCAATAATTATTTCAAATTTTTGGATTTAATCACTAAATAAAAGTAAAAAATAAAGATAAAATCAAAAAATTTTTACAGAATCTTTATCAAAAAGTTTTCATCTTTAAAATTTTATGATGATTTTACATTTTCATCCAAATTTTTATATATAATATTCATCTTTGATTGAACATAGGCTTTTAGATAATGCAATTTCATATTATTTTTTTTATTTAAAATAGAAAAATCATTATCTATTTTTGTTGAAATTTGTAATGAGATTATAGAAATTCTCAATTTTTTCATTTAAATCAAGTTTAAATATAGAATTCCATAAATCAGCATCATTTTTAGTTTCGCATCGTTTATTTTTTTATATCAAAATTTAAAAAATATTAATTATCAGATTAATTTTATAATTTTTCTATTAAA
Source organism: Tritrichomonas musculus (assembly GCA_039105265.1). Taxonomy (NCBI): domain Eukaryota; phylum Parabasalia; order Tritrichomonadida; family Tritrichomonadidae; genus Tritrichomonas; species Tritrichomonas musculus. Next base: position 1,034,169 of record JAPFFF010000015.1, on the reverse strand, counting down.
AATGTTTTATATGCTATTAGTATAAATAAGTAGGAGCATTTTTAATTTTATTTTGGGTAAAATAAATTTTTTTAATTTGACCAAAATATTTTCTAATAAGAATTTATATTTTATTAATGATATAATAAAAACAAACAAATAAGATTATGTTTAAAAAGAAAAAAATGGATAAATTGAGGTTTAATAATAGAAAAAAAATATTCGTTTGATTTTTTATATCAAATTGAATAGGCTTTTAAATTCTCTCAAAATATTTTTATTTTTTTAACAATTTTTCAATGATTTTTTTATTTTATGTACGTTCGAAAAATTGTTTATTTTTATATAACGTATACATTACTTTAAATAATTATGATATTCGTTTAAAAATTTCTATATTTTGCTATTTTGATTTTTTCAAAATAGATTATATCTTTGACTGTTATTCAAAATATAATTGAAAAAGTATAAGTTTTCTAAAACTATGGGATCTTTTAAGTTCAAAAGAAATTTGGCCATGCCCTCATTCATGAATCCTTTTTTTTTTAGATAAAAACCAATAAAAACTAATGTACTACCTTTAATTAAGAAGTATTTATACTATTAAATTGATTTAATGGAGAAATAAGAAAAAAAATAATAATGCATACCATCACTGGACAGAGTATTCATTCTCATATTAAGCCTCATATAAATTGTGAAAGCAATCAATTTCATACAAATTTTTTGATAATAAATATCAAATATTCAGAGTTGTATTTAATTTTTCAGAAATAAATTCATAGAATTTGAATATTAAAAAAACAAGACATTCAATATTTGTGAGGAAAAAAACAAGACATTCAATATTTATGAAGGAAAAAAACAAGACAAACAATTTCTTAAAAAGATATTTTTAAATTTCCCTTTTCATTTTCCTCCTGAACATCAGGAGGCTTGCAATTTAATGATCTTTAATGGCTATTTTTTTTAAAAAAAATAATTACATTTACAAAAGAAGGAAATGCTTATTATATTTTCAGGTTCAATTCAAGAAAAAAAGAGCTTGATCAACAAAAATGATACAAAAAAAAATACATATAAATGAATGATAAATTAAATAATTTAATAAAAAGAAACTTTTTGATATTTGTTATTATCGCATTTGATAAACAAAGACGGAAGTTTATTTAATATTATTCCTGATGAATGATTATTTATTTCTAATATGGCTCTGATTGCAGGATATTCTATTTTCATTATTTGATCGATATCATCAGCATGAAAATAACTTTCTTTATTGTATTGTTCCAACCGGTTTTTTTCTGAGGTTAAATCCTGTCCTGCATTGGGAACGTTTATTTCTGGAATGTTTTTATTTATACATTAACTGCTCATTATAACATTTTCATCGAATGGAGCCAAACCACTTATTCTGAATCCGTTCTTTAGAATTTCTGTTTTGCACGACTAGATTTAAAGACATTCTTTAAACAATCAAGTATCTGTAAACAACGAAAATAACGATTTGCTCTGAGTTCGTAGGCAAGTTGAACTGCTTCTACAGTTTTAAGACAATTCAGATTTAAATAACATTCTTCTATTTTTTTTAAAGAAAGTAGAAATTTCTACATCACCTAAGTATTTTTAACCTCCACCTCTTGATTCATGCGGAGTCCAACGGTTTCCTGTTAAAGTTGTTCGGATAGAGTTATAAATAGCTTGAGGTGTAATGTCAAAACGCTTGGCAATTTCAATATTTGAATATCCACCAACTTTTAAATCGCAAATTTCCATTTGAATCTTTGAAAAAGTTTCTGTTTCTTCCTTTGTTCATTTGCAAAAGCTCATTTATTATTAATTATTCAGCCACCTTTTCATATAGCATGTCACAAAAAAATATAGAATTATAATAAACTATTTAAATCAACCTCATATTATGAATTCAAATTTTTCTGATTAAAAAAAAAAATCAGAAATTCTCTTTCAAAATTTTGTTTTGCTTTCACAATTAGTATGAGGCCGATATATATAAAATATGAGGCTTGTCCAGTGATGGTAATATTCGAATTTTTTTATATAAAACATGCTTTAGCACATAACATCTCTATATTATTTCGGTTGTTTGGCCAAATGGCGCATTTGACTGATACTTTTTTATGGCCGAACCATATTTATAGCCATGAATACATCATTTCACATTCTATTCAGAAAAAAAGAGAGCGTTAAGAAAATATAACCACATCATATGAAAAAATAAAATATAACCACAAGTTTGCCAAATTCATATTTATAACCATATTCTTGTTAAATCAAATTGAATACTTTTTGAACAAAAATTATTTGAAAAATTCAATGAAAAAAAATAATTGATAAGTACTTAACATTTTATTTTGTGAAAATAAGAAAATGTTTGTGAGCAATTTATTCAATTTTTTGTGAGGAAATAATAGATTATTATTTTATTTCGAATCTTGATATTGAATTTTCACACCAAGTTCGTTTTTTTCAAATCAATTGAATTTTTCATAAAATAAAGTTTCATCAATTGATAATCGTTCAAAAGTCACTTCTAAACTCCATTTTATAGAACAAAAAAACCAATCATTTCTTAATCTAATTGTAAATATGGATATAATAGAATAATCGTACACTTTTTACATTGGACGATTATTATATCCTTTCATTTTAATTTTTTGATACCAAATTTTAAAATAAAATGTAACGTATGGATTAGTTTATTAAGCTTTAAACTTTTTTTGATTGATTAAAACTATTTAAATTTTATCTTCTAAATCAATGCTTTTGAATAAATTCAAAAAATTATTAATCAATGCTTTTGAATAAATTCAAAAAAATACTTGATAAAGTATTGAAAAAAGGACAGAAAATTGAAAATTGAATGCTTATATTTCATCAAGAAAATATGGTTACATTTTTAATTTTTGAATAGAAAATATAAGATTTTTCAATGGATTTATATTTGAATATTGGTGAAATGATAAATATATCAAAGCATTCAATTTTTTTCAATAATGTTTTGAGATCATTTTATTCCTTGATTCATCAAGAAACAAACACTACAAATTAAAATGGGACGCTATTGGAACACTGAAGAAGATAATCTCTTAAGAGAACTTATTGCACAATATGGAAAGCAATGGAGTGTGATTGCAACACACATTCCAAATAGGACTGCAACTCAAATTGCTGCAAGATGGGAAAAATGCATTAATCCAAAGCTTACAAAAGGACCATTTAATGCTGATGAAGATAGAATGATCATTGAATTTGTTGAACAACATGGATGCCATGCATGGCCAAAAATCACATCTGTTCTCCCTCATAGAACACCAAAACAATGCAGAGAAAGATGGTTCAACAACCTTGATCCAAATGTTACAAAATCACCATGGACCCCAGAAGAAGATGATTTAATCTTTGAAAATTTCATGAAATTTGGTCCAAAGTGGTCAACAATTGCACATTTAATCCCTGGAAGAACAGATAATTCCATCAAGAACAGATGGAATGCTTCCATTTCTAAAAGAGTAAAGGTTGATTCTGATGGCAAAAAGACTTTGATCCCTTGCAAAGTTAGAAAATATTCTAAGAAGAACAAGTTAGAGCAAGCTAGACCAGCGGCCTTGCAAATTGCTCCTAAACCAAACATTCAAGATTTCCAGAATATCCAAAAGGGTATTCACCCATTGAACCAACAATCAGTTTTTGGCTCATTAGACATGTCAGATGCTCCTCTTTCACAACCATCAACAAATTCTTCACCTATTCCAGAACCTGTGGTTATCGGAAGAACTGGTGGCTTCTTACCACCACCACTAATTATCCCACCACCTCAAACAAGTTCAATCAACTTCAATGTTGAATGCAATGTTGACTATGATAATACAGATTTCGGCGGAGACAGCGTCTTGCCTTTTGGAGTATCAATTGGTCAACATGATTTTGTTCAACCATTTGAGTATATCAGTTGCTCTTCATTATTAGGTGACGTTACAGATGATCTTAGCTCACCAACATCATATAAATTCGGACTTCCCTCACCACAATTATTATCTCCCACTGGAAGCGTACCTGTATTCGATGATTTTTAAAGATGGGATAGAAATTATTTTTTATTCCATGGAGCAAATCTGTTATGAACTATTATATTTTTTAACGTTAATAAAAAAAGATAAAAAACAAAACTACATTTATTTCTTTCCTGTAATATCCCATTTTCACACTTTTTTTTTTGTTTTTTTTAAAGATATCTTAAGATATAAAATGGTGAGTTGAAATCTAAAACGTGCAGTTTGTAAGAAATAATTAATTCAAATTTGAATTCATTCAAAATACACAATGAGATGGTTACATTTAAAACTTTTCTATTAATATTTGTGTTGTAAATGAATTTGTCCATTGAAAAAATAAAATTTTTATATTTTGTCTATCATTTGAAATAAAAACCAGTTTTGAGTAAGAGTTATTTTGAAATATAAGCAAAAGATTTAGCTATTGCTCTGTAATTTCCATCTTTGCTTAAAATAGCTAAATTTTGTAATTTTTGAATGAGCTTATTGAAAAAAATAATAGTAAACGTCCACTCACCATCGCGATACTTATCAGTTCAAAATCATTAAATTTTTGCTTATCTCGATTAAAAGCTGGTAAAGTATTTGGTATAAAGAATGAGTAATGATAGGATGGTCAATAATTTTTGAATCATATCTTATTGATGTATCAATATTGGTAGAAAAGACATGAAAACAAAACGAGAGAACACTAACTATGACTAGATTGAATATTATTGTGTAATCTTATTGGACTAAAAGAAGCATTAATTGAATCAACTGATTGATTGATAGTATATCTTTAAATAGAGGATGTTTCAGGTCTGCACGTTTGGAACATTGAAAATAGAATTGGATAGATGAATGATTGCATTAAAATATTCTTCCCACATGCACTGTATCGATAACAAGAAAGAGATTAATATCTAAGTGAATTGAAAAAAAAACGTCCACTGAAATCATTCAATTTGCTAAAATTGAAGAAATATCCTCTCAAATTATTCATTCAATTTTTTTTATAAAACGTCCATTTTTTTTCCTTTCTTTTTAAAATTTTCAAATTTTTAAAAATGTCAATGGACGTTTTATTTTACCTCACATCACAGAATCTTTTTTAAACGTGTATTCAAGACTTATTTCTTAATTTTCATCATTAATAATTTGAATTTTTGGATTTTTTTTTGTACCTTTTTATTTAATAAATATAGCATAATATTATATTATTCTAAATAAGTTATATTGGCCAGAATCGTAAAATGATATTTAACGACACTTGTTGTTTATTGTGAAGTGATTGCTATCATTAAAATGGGAATTTAAAATACTAAATACAGAAATCATTCATTATTCGTATTTTTTTCATGATAAGTTTTTCCAAATGGGCGAATGTTATCATATTTTTCATGTATTCGTTTAATTATAATATAATTTAAAAAAGTTAAGTGTTGAATTTCAAAGGCAAAATGGCAGGTGATCAGGAATCATTCAAAAAAACGGCCCAAAAAAAATATGAATTTTACAAATAGAATACAAGCTCACTATTTAAGAATACACCAATGACATGAATGCTTTTAAATCTACATAATTCATAAAACATGATATAATATCATTGAATTGTAACGCATCAAATTTCTATTCAAAAATGTTTCTGTTTATTTTTGCCTAAAAAATCACATCAAATAATACTTTTTTTTAATTATTTTGAAACTTTATTAAATTTTAAAACTTATAATACATGAATAATAATGATTTTAACCAGCTTGATGGCTACAATCAACTCAATTTTCAAAGGTGATATCACTTATTGTATACGATTTTTTACAATCATTTAGGTGAATCTTGATACTTCATTATTTATATATTGATCATGTATTTATTATCAGTAAAACCATCTATTGCTGTTAGAAATAATAATTTACTCAAAAAAAAATTGTAATATTTGATGTTCAATACTAGAAAAACTTCAAAAAAATGGCTTAAAGTTTGTAAATATACAATATCTTAAATTAATAAAAATAAAAATATCTCATTTATGAAATAGGATCATTACGCAATTTATTTATGATGTTTATTGACAATGAAAAAAGTTTAACTAAACTAGTCAAATAATTTAAGCTCCATTAGGATTGAGAATATTCAAAAATTCATTATAATTAATCTGTCCATCACCATCAAGATCGAATTCACTGATCATTGCTTGGAGATCGCTGTCTTTCATCGTAAGAAGGGAGTTAATAAATCTTGCTGTTTCCTCTTCATCTTTTCTAATTTCAATATCTCTTTGGGAAAGATTCTCAATTTCATCATTTGTCATTTCACTGAGATTTTTCTTTTTTCTTAGCAATAACTCATCTGTCATATTTCTTTGTATTTCTCCGATAGCATGTTTCAAATTTTTCAGACTAATCTTACCTGTGCTATCATTATCCAAAAGCTTGAATTTCCTTTGTGGCTCATAAAGTGGATCCCTTTCAAGCATTTTAATTGACATGATTTCTTCGAATTGATCACGATTAAGGCCTGCTCTACCTGTTGCATCGTATTGATCAAATATATCTAAAATTTCTTTTTTGGAAACATCTAAACCCATAGCATTTACAGCAACATGAAATTCATGCCTATCAATCGTATCGCTATTGTCAGTATTAAAAATATCAAATGCTTCGCGAATTTCACGTAGTTGATCACGAGTTAATTGACGATTTGATTTACTTCTTGGAGATTTTCTGGCAGGCCTTGGGGAATTAGATACTTTTGAAGATGGATTCATGATTCGTTTCTAGATTTCTTTTAACGGCTTTCAAAAAAAAAGAATTCTTCTCCAACGAATTTTTTCATTTTTATCAATTTTTATGATTCTAAACCAATTATTGCTTGATTTACATCAGATTATTCATTTGTAATTATCTTTGATATCATGTATAATCTTTTATTTTATTCGATATTTCTTTTTTTTTCATGAAACTTACTAATTATACAAATGAGTTTTGAATCAAAATCGTTCATTATTAAAATTGGATTGCTAAGTAATCATTTTTTTTTTAATTAATTTTTTCATGATCAATAATTTTTAACATTGAAAATTTCATATTCGCTTTTATATAGACAAATATTATTATCATGAATCATGATTCATGATGTACATTAAAATAATCAAAAAAAAAAAAAAAAATCTTTTTTAATCATGTAATAATAATTACTACAATACATGATCAAGAAATATTATAATACCGATTTTAATTGTCATCTGATTTGGAGATAAATAACATAATCCATTTAAAACATAATTATCATATGAGTAAGATGAGGTTTAAAGGAAGCAAAATTGACCTTATTTTCAAAATACAATTGAAAAAGAGAACTTTTTTAAATAACAATTCGCTCGGCTGTAACTTTTTAAGAAGTTTATATCTCAAAATCTTCTAAAATAATATATGAGCGAAGAAGATCCATCAATTTTAATTGTTGATAGGCTTCCTTTAGTCAACGATTTACGAGTTATAACACACCCATTGAAAATGGGTGAGTTGAGATTGAAGAATGGCTCTATCGTTGAAATCAAATCAATTGAGAACGGAAAAACCATATACGCGCCAATTTATGCAGCAACAAATTTCGACGACAATGGCGACGATATTAACAATCTTGACGATCCTGCTCCGAAGTATGGATTTATTCAAATCAGCCGCTGTTTAAGAATTAATCTTCAATGCTTTCTGGGCCAAAAAGTTAAAATCACAAAAGCAGATGAAGATATGATTGATTCGGCAGAATGTGTTGTTCTTGCTCCAATAGAAGATACAATTTCTATTAACGACGACCCATCAAATACCATTTCAGGAACTTATGCTGATATTTTATTCCAATTTAATTTCAAAAATTTGCCACTCAAAAAAAATCAGGTTATTCCTATTTATGCATTAAATAGAATTATTGAATTTAAAGTTGTTATTGCACAACCAACAAAGGTGGTCTTAATAGATGATATTGATGTTATCGCATGCAAAAACACGACTGTGCCTCGTGGCAAATCACCACATTTTGATGAAGTTAACTATGATGATATTGGTGGATTGAATTCAACAATTCGAAAAATAAGGCAAGTAATTGAACTCCCATTATTACAACCGCGATTATACCGCTCATTGTTAAAGAATGCAAACAATTCTAAAAGTATGGATGTTAGAGGATTACTTATAACAGCAAACTCAGGATGCGGAAAAACTTTGATTTCCACTGCAATTCGAAATGAAACACCAGCTAATTTTTTGAGAATTGATTGTTATGATTTGCTAACTAAAACAGTTGAACAAGCAATCGCTTTTCTCCTCAAGAAAATCGAAGAAGCTGTTTCAACACAACCAGCTATTGTTTATTTCGATGATTTTGATTCAGTTGCATCGCCAGAGATCAACGAGAATGCACAGCCAGACAGCCGTATTTCTAATGCATTATGCTCAGCTTTGAAACGCCTCCGAGCTGAAAAAGGCGTTGCCGTTATCGCAGCTGCACGAGATGATAGTAGGATACGCAAAGATATAAAGGCCAAATTTGATAGAAAAGTCAACATTATGTATCCTATTGGACAAGAAAAACTATCAATTCTTCGAGCAATAGCCTTAAGACATCCAATCGATCTTTCGTTAGCTTCAAACTTATCATCAGTTCTCTTATCTGGTAAGAGTAGCGCCCAGTTAACAAGTACTGCAATGAGAATCATTTCAAAATCTATTGCTGAGCTATCTTTCCAAATAAAGAGTGAGAAGAAGAATCGACGAAATAGCAAAAATAAGAAAAAAGGAGATAACAACGATGGCGAACCTCTCAATGATAGTGAATTTGTTTTTTCAATAAATCAACTTAAAAAAGTTGCAATAACGAAAAATTTGGTTAATAATGATGGCTCTCCCAATCTCGATTCTGATATGAAAGGCGATGAGGATGATCTTTTCGAAGATGCATCGTTTGATAGCCCAGATAGATTTAAGCCATCAATAGCTAACGAAGATTTCTCCAATGTTGAAAATGAAACAAATATTAACAATGATAAAAATAATCGCCGTGTAAAACCATACGATCCAGATTTTGAATTTTACTTCAGCCCAGTAGAGCCAATCCGTACTAAAAAGAAAGGAAGATCACCATCTGCTCCTGAATCAGGATTTGATGTAGTCAATCTCTTTGAAGGAGAACCACTTTACAATGAAGGAATATCAGATGAATCAATGGGAAGCAAGAAACGATATACTTATGATGATGAAGATGCAGATGAGAGAGATTACTATTCCGACGAAGATGATTATCGCCAAAAAGGCCGAAATAATAAGAACAAAGGAAAAGGAAACAAAGGAGGCAAAAATAACCAAAAAGGTGGCAAAGGAAGAGGACGAAATAGAAGAGACGATTATGATTATTACGATGATGATTACTATTATGATTATTACGATGATGATTATTATTATGATGACGACGAAGATGACAGAAGGAGGAATAAAAATGCTAAAAACAAGAAAAATCAAAATAAAAACTTTAAGCCAAAAGGAAAAGGCGGACGACGTAACGAATACTCTGATGAGGAAGATTTTCAAGAAGATAATAGAAATCGAAACAAACAGCAAAATCAAAAGAATAAAAATTCACAAAAAGGAAGAAGAATCGATCCATTTTCAGAAAAGGCCAACGATCAAGAATACGATGCACCAAACTTTCCACCTCAGAAAGGAAAAGCCGGAAACAGGAATAACCGAAATGATGCACAACCTCCACCAAAAGGTAAACGCGACTTTGTTGATCCTTTCGGCCAACGTGATAACCAAAGAAAAGCACCTCCACAAATGCCAGCAAAGAAGGGCGCTTTAAGAATGGCAAATCCATTTGAACGCCAAGGAGGAGGAGCAGCAACTGATGCAATACCAAGAAGGAAGCGAGGAAGAGATAACGATAAAGAAATCGAAAATGAAGAAAGAGAAGATGTCGAAGATTCAGGACCAAGCCCATTTAAGTCTGATGAAAGTGAAGAGCCAACTAATACTGAACAACCATCTCAAGAAGCTCCACCACCAGAACCAGAGCCAGAACCCGAACCAGAAAGACCGCCACCTCCAAAGCCACAACCAGTTATTGACGGTCTTTCACGAAGAAGGAAGAATCCATTTGGAAAAGCGAATCCATTTGGTCGAGCAGGTGCTGATGATAGTGACGATGATGACGATGGACAATTTGGAAACGTCGAAAGGAAAGATCCATTTGCAAATTCAGCTCAAGATGATGACGAAGATGAAGCCAATTCAAAGCAAGGAGCAAAGAGAAATGAAGCACAAAATGACGAAGATAAAGGTGGAAAGCAACAACCAAAGAAAGCATCAAAGAAACAAGTTCAAAGAACTCCATTCGCTGATGATGCTGAGGAAGAACGAAATGAAGAAGATGATGGCCCCAGAAGGAGACCAAACAAGAAAAATTCTCTAAAAAGACAAGCCCCTGCTGATCTTGAAGATGAAGATGAAGACAATGGTAGAAACAGAAATAGGAATAATCGAAATAGAAACAGATATGAAGATGAGGATGACGAAGATGACGAAGAACAGCAACAACCTCAGAGGAAGAGAATGCCATCAAGAAGGAAAAATCCATTTGGATAAAAAAATATTTATAATTAATGATCTTTAATGTGATAATAAAAATAGCAATCAATGCAATCTTTTATTTTTTTTTTTTTTGATACTACTTATTTTGAAATTACTATTGTACAACCTATGCTTTTCACTTATTACCTTAAAATATTTCAAGTTTGAAAACGCTGCACGTTAAGATATCTAAATAATGAAACATATAAAATAAACAAAAAGAAGTTTATTAAATTGATATTTAATAAGTTGACAAAACCCAACCAATATACACGGTTTGTAAAATATATATGAGTTAAAGAATTATCGTATTTGAATCAACATTGTTCATGCATTTTTGAATGGTATACTGAAGAAAAGAAGGCTATCTTGCAATAGTAAATAATAGATAAATAATATATGGAAATAATTTAACTGAATAAAAAAATATAAAAGTGACATATACAAAATAAAAGTATCTTTTTATCGAAAACTTACCATGTTTCACGGTATGGTGTGAAGCAAACTGCCTTGATTGATTCGGGTTTACAAATATGAGCTTCCTTTGGTTGGGCTGGAACGCGTTTAAGTGGTAATCCAACTTTGACACCCTTGGCCTTTGCTTCTTCTTGAAGTTTTTTGTTTTCTTGAACACGTTTGAGGAAGTCATCTTTGCAATGGCTGTGATAAACATGTTCTGTACGAACATAGATACGCTTTGGTGCGATATGGTTGTTGATACGGCGATAAACTAAGACACCAACTGCATGTGGTGAAACGTTCCAGACAACACCAGTTGATCCGTGGTAGAGACGATGTGGCATACCCTTATGAACGGCACCATTGACTTTGATGTCAACAATATCACCAAGGCGGAATGTACGAAGTTCTTGTGAAGGTGGTGCAATTCCGTGCTTCCTGAATTTACGTGCAAAGATATTTCTTGTGCCCCAGCGTAAACCGGCTGTGTGTCCCATTTTGTTTGAAAAGGCTAGACCACAACCGTTGTTGTAAAATTGTAAAATTTTCAATTTTATTTTCAATTATTATTTAGTCGGACATTTATTTTGAATGATAGTTTTCAAAGCTTCTAATAATAAAATATACAAATTATATATAATTTTCATATATATTTCATTTATATAATTTATATCAGTTGAATAGAATAAAATAACTTGATTAATTTTTTCTTGACAAAATCAAATCGTTTAGGTTTATTTTCACCTAAAAAACCGTTTTTTAATAATATAAAATCATTTCTGCCCAAGCCTTTTTCTCTTTTTCATTCCGCCAGAAGAAGGTTGAGGCAATGAAGGTTTATCACCTTGTGCAGCAGCAGAATCATTATTTTCTGATTCTTTATTTGGTGTGCTTTTAACAAATGCAGTAGGCAGTACAATATCTTCATCATTTACCAAGTCTATTGGATTAACTTGCTCTGATTTCTTATTCTCATCTTCCTTTTCTTCTGGTTGATTTTTATTTTTATTTATTGTATTTGAATTCATTGAATAAAGCCTTCTATCATCAATACTTGTGTCTTCATCAATTTTTGGCAAAGGCCTTCCTTCTTCCAGTATGTTTCCAAAGGCATCGGTTGCAGTAAAGAATTCCGGAGCCATTTGAGAAAGCCATAAAGGATCAACAGCAGTTACGTAATGAATGTAATGCTTTGTTGTAAGAATGAGTTCGTGGTAAACAATATATTCAGGCACCAAGCCGAGCCCAGCTAGAGCAGAGCTTGGATGAAGAAAACATTGAACACCTGTATGTAAATTAACATATTCGTTGATACCTTTCAAACGGGCAGTTTGATGAAAGTATGCGGAACAAATTGCTTTTCTAACAATTGTCCAGTCATCACCAGATGAAGAGTGTGAAAGACCAGCTTCACGTGCGATATCAACCAATTGTCTTCTAATCTCATTTGCTTTAACCAATGAAATATTGTGTATAAAATGTTTTCGTGCCCAAGAAGCTCTTTCACTATCTCTTGCTCGATCATTTGTTGATCCACGACCAACAGCTGACCATAAATTAAAGACGTTAAGTAATGTTAAATGATCTGACTCAGGAACGATAAACTTTTCTTTCATTGAATCAGCTTCTTCTTCATGGCCTTTTGGCTTGAAGAAAGCTTGAGGAGCGCTCAACATAGAAACAATTGTGAGGACTTCATCAAGACACCCAAATTTACTTCCAACAAGAAGCATTTTAGACAAAGTTGGATCAAGAGGAAATTGAACCATTTCTTTACCAAGTTCAGTTAAACTTCCATCGTCACTTAAAGCACGAAGTGACCAAAGTTGAGTTAATGCATGCATGAAATTATCAAGAGGAGGTCTGTCCATGAACTCAAAAGAAAGAACATCATTAAATCCCATTGATTTAAGAAGAAGAATCGCATTAGAAAGGTTGGTTCTTTGAATTTCTGGAATCGTCATTGGTGGCATTTCAAAATTGAATGAAATTTCAGTATAAAGACGCCAACATTTACCATTCATTGTTCTTCCTGCTCTTCCGCTCCTTTGAATTGCTGATGCTTGAGAAATTGGTTGTACAAGAAGAGTATCAAGTCCAGCTTTTGAACTGTAATTCTTTTGCTTGCCAAATCCACAATCAATAACATATCTAATTCCATTGATTGTAAGTGATGTTTCTGCAATATTTGAGGCAACAATGCATTTTCGACAATCCATTGTTTCAAAAACTTTGGCTTGAAGATCAGCTGGAAGCTGGGAGTAAATAGGAAGAACTTCCATTGGTGGACATTCTTCTTCACGCTCATCCAGTTTTTTGCGGATCATTTCGCATGTGCATTCAATATCTTCCATACCTGTCATAAAGATTAAAATATCACCAGGTGGTTCTGTTAAATGCACTTTAACTGCGTGTATAACGGCAGCTGCGACATAATCAGGCGGATTTGATCTCATGTAGCTAAGTTCAACGTCAAAAGCTCTCCCAGAGACGTTTAAAATTGGACAGCCACCAAAGTAATTTGAGAAACGAGTAGAATCCATTGTAGCGGAAGTTACAAGTACGCGTAAATCATTTCTTCGAGCAAGAATTCTTTTTAATACACCAAAAAGAATATCTGTATTTAATGTTCGTTCGTGAGCTTCATCCATAATAATGACTGAATATCGATCAAGATTTTCATCAAATAAACTTTCACGAAGAAGAATACCATCTGTCATATATTTAATTACTGTTTTTGGAGAAGTAACTTCTTCAAAACGAATTGTATAACCAACTTCTTGACCAAGTTCAACGTTCATTTCGTCTGCAACACGCTTGGCAACAGAGACAGCGGCAACACGTCTGGGTTGTGTACATACGATTTGACCAAATCGTCCATATCCTTCTTCCATTAAAAATTGAGTTAATTGCGTTGTTTTTCCACTTCCTGTCTCTCCAACAATAATGATAGCGTTATTCTCAGCAATGAGTCGAAGAATTTTTTCCTTACATTGAAATATAGGAAGTGATGTACGATTAACATTTCCTGTATCAATTAACAAGTCTTTAAATGTTGAAGTGTTATGCTGTCGAACTGCCTCCATAATTTGTTTTCCTTTTTTAATTTTTTCGAAACGCTCTAGATTTGCCATGTCAACCATTTCTTGTTGTTGCTCATGATGTTTTCGCCAATCTGCAACGACTTGACTGCCATTTTTAGCAAGAATATATAAATCTCCTTCTGAGTTAAAGCGTGGATCTGCTTTAGGCTGCTGAAACATTGTACTATTGTAATTAGACAAAAAATCTGGACGAGCTGAGTTTACGGATAAATAAACGCGAGATTCAGTATCTTCATCATCGTTATTAATGATTGGACGAGCAGGGATTACTCCAGATTGTTCAACAAGGAGCCTTTCCCACTTATCAACATCCATTTGTCGTTGAATATTTGTTGAAGGAGTTAAAGCATGTTTTTTCAACTTTGAAAAACGTTTTGAGGTGGTATCGACAACATGACTCGTTTCTTCATTATCATACCAGTTTCTTTCAATTTCAATTTCATTTTCTTGAAATTCATCACTCATTTATGATTTTATAAGATTTTTTTGAATGATTTTATAAAATTTTTCTCAAGCGAATTAATTTTAAATATATAACTGGCCGACCAGTATAAAAAACATATTTTTCACGAAAAACAAAAATTGCTTATAATTATCGAAGAATTCAAAAAAGAATATGATTAGAGCCATTGGATCTGCTTCGCATTTTCCTTTCTCTCTGTGAATATTTAATGATTTATGAAGACAATATAATTTGTGCCTAAATATACTCGAAGCCCAAATTCAAGCTTGGGTTTATTGCGAATTAAGTCTTTTGGATCAAACGTTAGTTTTTATTTAAAATTAAAATAAATATAGCAAATGTCATTTGCTTATTCCAATACATGCTTTAAAATTAATTGCATATATGATGTGTAATTCATTTACCACAAAATAACTTATAAATAAAAAAAGAAAAATCGCAAAAAAGAAATTGGAATTGAATAAAAGAACTTAATTGAAATTTTCAATGATGAAAAATTTCAGCAATTGAATTTTAAAAAGGCTTCAGTTACGAAAACATTCAAAATTTTATTTTTAAATAGGTGATATCATAATAATGTTTTTGCTTTGCGCCTTTACATCGCTTATTAGTTGCAGATCTTTTACAATAGTTGGAAATGATTTTCAAATGGATGGTAAACCATTTCAATTTATATCAGGCGCTTTCCACTACTTTAGGCAGCACCCAGATTATTGGGAAGACACAATTAAGAAAATGGCAAACGGTGGTTTG
Organism: Tritrichomonas musculus; assembly: GCA_039105265.1. NCBI lineage: Eukaryota > Parabasalia > Tritrichomonadida > Tritrichomonadidae > Tritrichomonas > Tritrichomonas musculus. The sequence goes on along the minus strand of JAPFFF010000015.1, from coordinate 1,018,733 downwards.
AATGTTATTGAAACATATGTCGCTTGGAACCTTCATGAACCTGTTAAAGGCCAATTCAACTGGGAAGGAATGGCAGATATCGAACGCTTTATCAAACTTGTTCAAAAATACAATTTATACCTTATTTTCCGCCCTGGACCATTCATCTGTGCTGAATGGGACTTTGGCGGTCTTCCATATTGGCTTTTAAGAGAAGAAAACATTGTTTTCCGTACATCTGATCCTGTTTACATGAAACATGTTACAGATTACATGACTGTTCTTTTAAACAAAGTCGCTCCATATATGTACCATAAAGGCGGACCAATTATTATGGTCCAAGTTGAAAATGAATATGGATGGTATAATAAGTGTGATCATACCTATATGGGAATGCTTTGTGATTTAACAGAATCAATCCTCGGAAAAGAAACTTTGATGTTTACCAACGATGGTGCTTATAAATCAAATCTTGATTGCGGTAACATTATGCCTCGCGCATACGCTTCAGTTGACTTTGGTTCTGGTGATCCAATGTGGCGTTTTGAACTCGAAAGAGAATTTAATGGCGGAACAGGGCCTTATTTTGTTGCTGAACATTATACAGGATGGTTAGATCATTGGCAAGAAAAGCACCATAAAGTTGACATCAAAACAATTACAACGTCTGTTGATACAATGCTTGCAAATGGAGGTAATGTCAATTTATATATGTATTATGGTGGAACAAACTTTTACTATTTCAATGGTGCAAACGGTGATAAAAACTCATTCCAAGCAGATCCAACTACATATGATTATGATGCTCCACTTAGTGAAGCAGGCGATATGACAGCCAAATGGGAAGCTCTTCGTGATGTTATCAAGAAATATTTCCCTAATATTCCTACATATGAAGTTCAAAACTCAACTAAGCGAAGCTACGGAAATGTTAAATTTACAGAAGGTGTTTCTTTATTTGATTCATTATCAATTGTTGGACAAAGAAAAGAAACTGCTGATAAACCAAAAACTTTCGAAGCACTCGATGTTGACTATGGCTTTGTTCTTTATCAAACAAAGGTTACCAAGGGAGGACTTATGAAGATTCCTCATGTTCATGATCGTGCCAACATCTTTGTAAACAAGAAATATGTCGGAACAATTGAACATGCAAAAGAAGGATCAAAATCATTTACTATTGATGATAATGTTGATCTCGATATTTTAGTTGAAAATCAAGGAAGATTTAATTATGGATATGACTTTGTTGAATTCAAAGGCATTACAGATGGTGTCTTAATAGATGATAAAGAGGTTACTGGATGGACGATGACAGGATTCAATTTAACTAATTATAACGATATTAAATACACACAAGGAAACTTGCCAACAAAAGTTCCCTCATTTTATAGAGGAACTTTCAATGTTGATGAAGTAGCTGATACTTTCTTAAATCCAACTGGATTTTCAAAAGGTATTGCCATTGTCAATGGAAATATTATTGGCAGATATTGGGCAAACGTTTCTCCACAACGTACTCTTTACTGTCCAAAATTCTTTTTACATCCCGGAGAGAATGAGCTTGTAATCTTTGAAGTTGAAAGCCAAGCAGATTCTGTTGGAACAATGTCATTTGATGACGTTCATCAAATCGATGTTTAAATATTGATTTAAATCAAAATAAAAATAGTCATTATTCACATTTGTTAATTTATTTATTGTTTTTGCTATTAACTTCTTTTAAATTAGTGAATAGGTTTAAGCCATTTCTATTGAATGTCAAAATTTTCACACACAAAAATTGAATATAGCACAATTGAAAATTGATACAAAAAAAGAGATTTGAAATTTACAATAAGAGATTTTTTTTCTTTTTTTTTGATTTAGAATGAGTAAAATTACAGTTGGGTTGCCACCAAATTTTTCTCCGCTTTTATGCAAGCAAAAAAATTGGGAAAAGATTGAATGTCAAATCGAACAGCATAAAAAGCATACATATAATATTACAACTGTTGGACCTTTTTTTTTTCTAAACCCAACAAATAAAAAGAATTATCCTTTCATGATTTTTCTTCCAAATTATATACCCGAAGCTCTTCCAAAAAAAAGCAATCGTTGCACTATAAGTTTAAATTTTCCAAAATCTATTCCTTCAATTACATTCTTATCAAGTAAAGATGATCTAATTAAAGAAATGTACGAATACATTGTTAATTCTAAATCAGAAATGACTATCTTCTTAAATAGTGTTAAAATATCTGAATGCATCAATTCAAATTATTTCGAACAATTTTGCGAGAATTATTCCAAACCTATAAAAGTTATATCTAGTGTTCAATTCATGGGTGGGAAATGGAAGCTTCAAACGTTATACAAAGATCAGCCAAAAGAATTAAAAACGATTACTATTGAATCTCCTAATGTAATAGCTCTTCCGTGCTATGAGGTTCCTCATAAATTTGGGTCAAATGAGAATGTGATAAATTCTTTTGTTATTATAAGCAAAACAGAATCATCACCAATTTATTTCAAAACTCCAGAAATCGATGAAATGATCAAATGGATTTTATTCTTATATGCATATTTAAATAATTCGCCAAATACAATTGGTCTTCCATTCTCACATATTCAAGCAGTTTCAAATAAGCAAGTTCCATCCAACCAATCTCAACCTGTCAAGCCTCTTAGTCCTAAACCCAAAATTCCAACTTCTAATGCTAATAGTGCAGCCAATAACGCAAAAGAAATTCAAAGATCGCAGACTTCAGCTGAAATTCAATCACCAAATCCAAGGCGACCTGTAAGACGAACGTCAGATCAAGTTCAACGGCAAAGATCATCTGTTACCATCAATCCAAAACCAGTATCTACTCAGCCCGCAAAACAGCAACAAATTAATAACAGTAATTCTACTCCATTACCTCCATCTGATCAAAAAAGAAAAGTTCTTGAGAGAAAAAATTCTGGACAAATACTTACAGGGAACCGCCCAAATCAAATTCCTCAAATGAATAATAAAAGAACGATGCAGCCATCAAGTTTAGATCCGAGAGCTCAATTTCAAAAAATTCAAATGAATTTGTCTCAACCGGAACTCCCAACTCAAAACTTAAACAAACCAAACGTAAATTCTTCGAAACCAGCACAATCTCTCAAATCTTCTGATAATTCAGCGTCACTAGCCGCTGCGGCATCAGCAGAACCATTTCCCTCATTTGCAACAGCTCCTGCTTCAAGACCAACTGGAAATAGAAAAAGCAGTTTCTTCTCAGATGTTGATGTATCACCACCTATTCCAGTAACTACAACTAATACAGAAGCTACAACCAACACAGCAAATCCAACAGTATCAACAACCACTATCGACAGTAATGAGAGTGAAAACAAAATAGCAACAAATATTATTAATTCTAATACTACGATTACTCCTAAGAACGAACCTGAGAAAGAAGAAGATTTTGATTTTTCATTTGAAAGCGTAGATATTGAAGAAGCACCAGTAACGAAGCATGATACAGCCTTCCCTGCCATCCAATTTACAGAAATTAAAAAAGACGATCAAAATTCAAACAAAAATGAAGATGATTCAAATAATCAATCAACAAACTCTACACCTGCATCCGAAACCTCAAGCAATAACGCAGTTGGAGGTCGCGCGCGTAGTTTCACAATAAAACGACGAATAAGTAGCATCTCCAGCCAAGCTCTTGACTCGATCCGTAATGACAAATCTAAAAAAGTCGACAATAATGACGATTACAACATCCCATCTGATATGGAGGCTCGACTTGAGCGTTCCTTTGCGGATCTTAAGAATAAGTACGCAAATGCGGCCAAGGATGATGAAAAAAGTGAAATTTTCAAAGTTCCGAGCTACAATGACATTATATCAAAGACACTTGTGTCGATGTCAACATTCTTAAATACTGGATCGAGAACTATGCAGATTAAGACATTGATCAACACAATAGGGGATGATGGAGAAAGTGATATTGTCGATTTTCCATATGTTGATCAAAATGATGAAGAAACAGTTGAAGCTACACTAAATAATATGAGCAGTGAAGACAAAATTGATCTTGATTCGTTCTTTAAGTTTTCTGAATATCCAGAATATGATGTTAGTCAACTGGCAAACTCTGGTCGTCCAAAGAATACTTTTATCAATGAATTTACTCAACTTGACCAAGGACTTCGACAAAGTGGATCAGCTTCTCTTGATTTGAACAACGTATATGTTGTTCGTCTCTGTTTCCTCGTTGCCTGTACTATAGTGAACGGTTTGAAAGATTTCGTTGACCAATCATCTACAGTTTCACTCATTGATCCATTGAAAGAAATATCTACCATTATCCCTGACCTTGACCAAATAGTGACTGAAATTAATAAAGTGCAAACTACATGCGAACAAGCCTCTATTGTCTCAACCATGCTCATAAAAAAGAATTTACTTGGTGATTTTGTGCGTGAAGTAAAAAAATCCGATAAATGGTCCTCGAAATTTTATCTTCCATCCGCAATGTTTTCCAATTATGAATTTCTCGACACATTTGTTTTGATACTTGAACCTATTTTAAACACAATGACTTTTAATATTGAATCCTCATCGACCTTATTCAAAACCGCATCAGCCGATGATATTAATCGTTATGCCCTAACTCCGCTTTTTGCCTACTTAGAAATTGACGATTTATTTAGTCAAGGAACTGATCCAGTTAAGGTCATTTCAAGACAGTTTGAAATTGGCCTTAAAAAGAGCAAGAAATTCTTGAATTTGACCGCTTGGGAAGTACTTGAAAAGTTGTCACAAGACCAGAGGTATTCGGCTTCTTATTACAGCAAATACATGAACTCAATAAACGCATCGAAGGCTTTCTTCGGTACCGCCAAGTCGAAGTTTGAGTCATGGATAAGTGAAGCTTTGAATTCAAAGTCAATTCATCAATATTTCATGCTCGTGCATATCAACTTGACGCTGATGAATAGTCCAAATTATTATGAAGAAAGTTCTTTGATGGATCAGTTCAGAGCGAACTACATAATGAAGAAGCTGTGCAAATACATCTCATCGCAATCTTGATTAAATCAATATTTTTTCAAAAAAAAAAGTTTTTTAAAATGAGGGAAAAAAAAAAAAAAAAAAAAAAAAAAAAAAAAAAAAAAATGGCGAATTGAGGTGCATTTTTATTCAAAAATGCAATCCAGAGCTAATGAATGTGGCTGTAAATAAATATTCATTATAGTTGTTTATTTTTTGCTTGTTTTTATTCATTGTTAGTTCATTAAACTAATGAAGCAGTTTGGTGTATCAATTGAATGAGATTTTGTAAATGCATTCATCCAAATATTCAAACTAAGCATTTCTTTCCTTCTTGCTTATTCATAAATGATGTTCTCCATAGAAAAAGGCATAAAAAATGTATGTTTGGAATTCCAAACAATATGCAAAATCACTCAAAATTATCTGGCATTTTTTTTAAACAAAACTGATTCTATCTCACTCATTTAAAAAGAGCAGGAATTTCATTCAAGCATGTCGATGTTTATTTTAATAAATAAATGATGTAATACATAGAAATGACATAAAGAATCCTTAATGTCACATATTAAGCATCATGCAAAATCAATTATGAAAGTCATGCATTATATACCATATCCAAAGCTCTCATATTAGGTAATCAATGTTTTAGAACAAAAGCTCATTTATAAATGAATCCAAAAAAATGTCAAGAAAATTTTAAAATAAAAATTCCTTTTTTAAATAAACAAATTAAAATAATAAAAAATAATTAAACACACATTCTATTTCTCTTCATCTTTGTTCTTTTCTTCTTTCCATCTATCGAGGTTTGATAATAATTGTTTCACATTGCATTCTAATTTGGGAACCGCCTTTGACAAAGCCTCGTACAAAGGCAAGCAAACGAATTGGTAGAATCCGATCTGTGATTTAGGTTTATCAAGGTGTTCTCTATCGTTATTTGGGGAAGTAAATTCCATACCATGAGCCTTTTCCAAATCGCCTTGTCTAAAGAACTCTTCACATAAGACGTCGCACCACTTATCAGCCAATTCGAAAGGTCGAGCGACGTTAGAAATATCGCTAGACTTCAGTAAAAGTTTTAATAATAATAATCTGTCCGACTGATTATCCATTGAAAATTTTCCTTCATCGAAAATTGAATTAAATTCCTTTAAAATGTCGAAATGCTTAGCCATATCAGTAGACAAAATTAAATTAATGATCAACGTCCACATATTTTTATTATCCGCAGACGATAAGCTACTAAAAATGTTACATTCATCTTTTGTTATGATATTGATAGCGACCGAGCAATGATGAGTTTCCATGACGCTTTGATTTTTAAATAAGATACCCAGAGGTGTTTCCGCCTTCACGTTATAAATATTGGTGAAGCCATCGTGGTCAGCATCGTGACAAACAGCAGATATTAAAATTCCGAAAATTTCAAATTTTGTCAAAATTGTGTCAAGGCCGCCCGCCAAGATCTGGAACGTTGTAAACTGAGTTACGTCTACAGCATGACGCCAATTATGATAAGGCACCTTATTATATGTATTTCTTATTTCGAAGAGGAACCTGAACAATTTTTCATTCGTTATATTGAAAAAGTTCATTAAATCAAAAATGTCAAAAATGGCGAAAATTACTTTAAAATGGCCAATTCCATCCCATTCAGGTGCATCGAACTTGACCATTAAAATGTTCGATAGTTTGTCCATTGGAATCAAAAGTTTGGTCGGTATTTGGCCTTTCATGCTCCGCTCTTTGTCTGTTATCCAAGTTTTCATTTCAAATTCAACTTGGCCAAACTTCGCGCGGTCTTTAAGGCGCGACCTTTCAATTGAAACTGACGCAAAAACAGAGAAGCAGTCAAGAAGCTTGATGTCTTCACTCATAACTTTCCAGTTGCAGCTTAGCTCGATGACGCCGAGAACTGTCGACTCTGATGAAAGCATCGGAAGGCCGCAGATGACTTCGCTGTTCTCCTTGTTGGCTGTGCTGAGGCTCGTGTGAAGACTGTTGTTGCTGCTGGCGCTCGGAATGTTCTGGTTGCTTCCATTGCTGGTGATGTTGTTGTTATTGTTGTTGATGTTGCTCGTTGGAATCGAAAGACACATTGAAGCACGGGGCGTTTTCACTCTCTGCGAAGCTTCACTGCCGCCAACATTTCCTCCTCCAGCGCCAACACCGCTCTGGAACCTCACACCCTCGTTTGAGCCATGGCCAGCACCATCACTTCCAGCTTGATTCATCTGATTCATTTGATTCATCTGATTCATTTGATTCATCTGATTCATCTGATTCATCTGATTCATTTGATTCATCTGATTCATTTGATTCATCTGATTCATCTGATTCATCTGATTCATTTGATTCATCTGATTCATTTGATTCATCTGATTCATCTGATTCATCTGATTCATTTGATTCATCTGATTCATCTGATTCATCTGATTCATCTGATTCATTTGATTCATCTGATTCATTTGATTCATTTGATTCATCTGATTCATTTGATTCATCTGATTCATTTGATTCATCTGATTCATTTGATTCATTTGATTCATCTGATTCATCTGATTCATTTGATTCATCTGATTCATTTGATTCATCTGATTTGGTTGGTTTTGGTCTTGTGCATTGTTGTTGGGATTCATTCCATAGGTTTGGCTCATTATGGTAGAAGATATGATGCTCGAATTTAAGCTACTAGCGTCAGCGACGAGTGTTGCAGATTTTCTGACGTTGCTTCTCCTGTTGAGTGAGTTAGATGTAGGTATTGCTGGCTGCTCGATTGAGTCAGGGCTGAACACGTTTGGGTACTGTTCAGCGTACTGGTCCTCGTAGACCTCTTCCTCTTCCTCCTCGTACTCGAACTGGTCGGCGCCGAACACCATCAAGTCTGCGTCCAGGCCTGCGGCAAGGATTCTTTCGATTGCCGCGTTCAGCTGCTGAGTTTGTGCTCTTCCGAGCACCTCTTTATGGTCGAAGAACATGAACTTCCTGTTCTGAGCGACTTCTTGAGCGAACATTGTTCCGTACGGGCTTGGGTCACCGATTGATATATGCTCGTACAAGGTGTTGTTATTTTCATCGTTCAAGAAGACTGTCACGCGTGAAGCATTGACTATATTTCGGATGTTATTCATGATCTCTTCAAGCGTGCTTTGCAGTGTTTCATTTCCGGTGTTGAGGGCGACTGACATCTGAATGAAGGACCTCAATTGTCGCGTCAAATCCAAAGATGCTTTATAAAGACGCGCGTTATCAAGTGAAATTCCACAAAAGACGTTAAAAGCCATTAACATTTTCTCATCATCTTCATCAAACAAGCCTTCGTCTTTCTTGTTGATCATTTCTGTAACGCCCGTTATTTCTCCTCTGTTGTTGTAGATTGGAATGCAAAGCAAGGAACGTGTTGTGAAGCCCGTGGCAAGGTCAACTGAGCGATCAAAACGTTGATCCGCATAAGCATCTCTAATGTTGACTATTTCGCCGCTTTCTGCACAGCTTCCGACAATACCTCGACCTATTTTAAGGTGAATGGCACTGTCAAGTCCTCCATGAAAGCGAGTAACAAGTTCGTGATGGGCATTGTCAACAAGAAATAAGGAGCATCTTTCAGCATTCAATAGTTTACATGCACGATCCATGATCGTCGGAAGTAATATGTCCAAATCTAAAACACCACTCAATATTTCGGCAACTTCAAGTAGTGCTTTCAATCTTTGCTCAAAATGATCAAGCTGGGCATCGATTTGTGGGGGTGAGACAACAAATCTGAGGGCTCGAAGAGCAAATGGAAAAACTGCATTTAAAATAGATTCTTCAATAATTGTAAATGGTATTTCTACCTTTTCTGCGTTTTTATGGCCTCGTAAAATAACAGCCCACGTGGTCATCGAATCACTCATCGTCGAAATGGCAAGAGCTGACGATTCTTCATTCCCATCGAATTGAGGATTATAGTAGTGAAGTGCTTTCACGTTACTTGAATTAATTGTAATTTTATCAAAAAGACAATTCTTAATTATGCCAACGTTTTGAGTGGCTACTGGATCACCTGTATTAACTGTTGTTTCTTCAGTTATGACAAATATTTGTGGATCTTTGTTGCTACTAGTGCTTGCTTGTTTCATACACCAAAATTCTGCTTTATCACATTTAAAATATTTCTTCAACTTGACACATAAATCATGTGATGCCATGTTTGTGATAATTAATTGCGATGATTCATTGAGTTCTGTTTGCTGATTAAATAGAATGCCGCCATATACTTTTAATTTGGATTGCAATAAACTAACATTTGAAAAATCTTTTTCGTTGTAATTGTATTTGTTCGGTTCTCGTCCTAATTGTAGAACGAATTTTGTCGATTGGCCATTTGTTGGTATAATTGGAATAACTAATATTGAATAATTCTCTGGAATAATTACTGCATCGATTTCCTTTTGATAATAAAGATTTGTTTCTTGAGTATTTGAATATGTGTATTTTTGGGATTCGGCAACTGAATTAAGTATACCGCTTCCTTTTGGAACTGATTTTTTAAATGACGGTGAAAAAAATTGTTTTTCTTGAACATACCAAAGAACTGAGTAATCAGATTTGAATAATTTTTGTGTAAATTTTTCAAATGCTTCGTTTAATGGATGAGTGTCCATGTTCTCAACAAGTTCGTCAAATTGTTCATCAAATGATAAAGTTGGTAGAGGAGTAGATATATTCCTGAAATATTCTCGAACATCTGTTGATGTTGGTTGACTATGTGCATTATTTCGATTCTGTGATACGTTAGGTTGTTTTACAACTGGTGTTGTATGATGTTGATTAAAAGAATTATCTGAATTTCCAAGTTTAGACGTCTTCTGTTGAAATCCTGTTTCGATATTCTTGCCTTTGGGGTGAGACAAAGCAGATCCACGATAAACTATAACTTTATTTTTTTTCATATTGTTTTTATTATTTGTGATGGAGTTAAAATTAGAGATTTGTAATTCACTTTTTGATTTTCCGCTAGGTTGAACTGCAAGAGAAAAATGGTTTGAAGACATAAATATATTTTTATATATTTAAATAGAAACTTCTAAAAAAATGGGCAAATTTATACCATATCGATCATATTCTCGTTATTTAAAAAACGTTTTTTTCAATATGATTAATCAAAAATTCAGAAAACAATAGAAAAAGTTTCTGGTTGTATTAATTTAACATATTTTTATCAACTCAATTTTCTGTTTTTTATAAAACGATACTGCTAGCCTTTTATATATTTAAATTAAAAACATATATTATATTATATTTTCTTTTTATTATTAGGGAAAAATTAAATTTTAATTTGTAATTGTTCAAGATAATTATAATCATATATAAATAGGAACTTTTTGAATAACTATTCAAAAAGTTCCTATTTATATTTATCATTTACTAAGTTTGGTATAAATATAATCTTTTTATTTAAAGTTGACTAATCATTCTTAGAATATCAAATAGTAATATTTTGTTATTGGTTTCCTAAACCTAGAAATAAATTCAAAATTTCTATATTATCTAATTTTCTCAAAAAGATTAAAATTTTGAGTTCGATCATATCTCAAAAAGTTGTATAAAGAGAATTAAATATAATTGATAAACGGAAATATTTAAATGAGCTCTGATCATTACAAGCAAAAATATTTAAAAAAGGCTAGTGAATTTTGGAACTTACAGGAAATTCCAAAAACAAAAGAAGAAGAAGAATTTGAGAATTTAATTCATCAATTGGAATCAATGCTTGAACAGCATAAAGCAGAAGTCCACAATCTTGAAGTTGAGAATGAAGAAAAGCAAAGGCAGATTGGAGATGTAACAAGTGTTTTTATAGAATATGAAAAATTAAAAAGAGAACAAATTAATTTAAGTCAATTGCAAAAAGATATTGAGCGATATAATACTAAATAGATTTCGGAATAAAATACTAGTCTTTCTTGTATATTAAATTTAATATTTTACTTTTCAAGCATGAAAAATAAATATCTATCAAAATTAAAAAGAGGCAAAATTTTGTTTTTATTAAAACATCAAAAGGAAGTAAAAGAAAATATTTTTGATTTAATTGCTAAAATAAAAATATAAAGTTGATGTAGCAATTTCCTTATTCTCCCTTAAATGAATCAATAGCATCAAGAACTGCTTGATATGTGCAAATTCCGCAGCATCCAAGTCCAAATAGTGAGAAAACGAGTAATCCAATGGATTTTGGATGATACCATCTTTTTCCAGATTGCAAGAAATAGAGTAAAGGAGGGAAGAAGAAGTTAGATAAGCAGCCACCGAAAGCGCCGCCAATTTCAAATACAGGACGGACATTTGGCATAATCATTGCAACTAAAACAGGTAATAAATCAGCCATAACAAGAAGAATGATCCTCTTTTTCCATGGAATTGCTCTAGGATTGTGCTCATTAAAGATAATTGCTCCAAGGTCAGTAAGAATACTAAGAGCAACGAGAGGGAAAGAAGCATTGACAACAAAGAAGAAACCTGCACGAACAATTTGTATTAAAACATCGTTATCATCAAAGTTCATATATAAAAGTTGTTCTGTATTTTCGCCAAACATTAAATATCCGATTGTTGATGGAACGATATCGATTGTAAAGCAGCAAATGAAAGCTGCACCAAGTAACATATACCTCTTCTTCATATTTGGTGTAAAAGGCTGCAATTGAGGAAGAACAACAGCAGGAAGTGCATAAAGAGTTGAATAAATGGCAAATGCATTGAAGAAATGAATTCCGACAACGCCTGTTTCAGCAGTTGGATCGATATGGTATTTGTTGTAGGTAGGGAAGTTTTCTGTATATTTATTATGGCAAATTCCATGGCCAAAGCATTGGGTACCTTTATAAATCATTGAGCTGACGAAGAGTAGTTGTGCCAAAATTGCTGCCATTGAAGCTGTATCAATAAACTCCATTTGCTTTGGAATTGATAATGCAACAGGAAGAACAAGTGCATAACAAAGAACAACTAGTGAACGTTTCCAACCCTTTGTCCAGGTTTTAAGTCCAGCGACTGAAAGCCAGCTGCAAACAGTTTCTGATCCGACGATTAAATAAGAAACTTGATTACTGTAGGTGAAGAAAAGAGTAATTCCGGAGAAAAGTTGGCCACCCCAACGTCCAACAATCTTTGTTGCGAGATCATTAATTGATTCAGCAGCAACACGTTTTTGAAGATTGAGAATAATGATTGTACCAAGGTAAGATAGCATTGCAGCAAATACCATCATCCAAAGTGAAACTGCTAAACCACAGAATGTGAATGAATTTGCAACACCAAGAATTTCAGCTCCGATAAGAAGATTTAAAAGATTGAGAAGAGCAACTGGAAAAGACATATATTTGTGAACTTGCTGGTTCAATGCATCATCTGAAGTAGTAAGCGATGAAGTTAGAGCACTTTGATATGCATCAGATGTATCAAGCATGATGTATCAAAAAAATAAAAAAAAAAAAAAAAATATTGATTTTTGGTGGTTAAATGCAATAAAAATTTACCTTAACGATTTGTGCAGTCAAAAAGAGTATAAATTGTGTAATTATCAATATTTTCTAAAGATAAAAAAACTATGAAATTAAAAATATGATTTAAATTATATGTATGACTTTTTTATATAGATTTAAGTTTAAACTCAGCATTTATTTTTTTGAATAATAGTATTCAATCTAATGTATGGTAACGATCAAAATCTATTTAAAAATTCGAAATATGGCTAATCAAAACTTTAGAATTTCTAAATTCTATTTGAAAAAAGAATATAATTTTTTGTTAAATAAAAAGGATTACCACAGGAATCCAAATATTCATGCGATTATAGTCATTACATCAAACAGACCATTTATTTCCTCATATTTCTATTGCCTCAATTTTTTATTAATTCTCAATATTTCAATAAATTGAGCGGTTAATTTTTCATAACATAAAGTCGGATTCAAAAGGCTTGAGACAAACTTTTTGAAAACGATAAGGTCAAATTTATAAATATTTTAGGTCAAATTGTCCCAAGCTGAAGGATTTTTTTTCTGAGAAACATTGAAAAAAATTGAATGTTGTCCCAAGCATTTTGAATCCAAATTTATTTAGTGTTCCAAATGCTAGAAATTAAGCTTTCATATTATGTAATAATTTTGAATCTACTTGTATTTCATTATATTTTAAATGGGTGACTCATTATTATAGAGCAATAATAAAATTACAAAACCCTAATATCAATAAAGAGGTATTCATATTAAGTAACTTAACGTCTTTTTGAATTTTTCTAATCTCATTATTTCCATCAATATTAAGTTAGATGCTTTCAAATCAATAATTTTTAATTGGTTGCTCGATATAATCATTTTAAGAATGTCTAACACTGTTAATTTTATAAAAATTTTTATCTGGTATATCTTTAATATTTCATTCAATCTTTATGATTTTTTGAATCATTTTAAGAATGATATATCTTTAATATTTCATTGCATTAATGTTTGTTAATATGATAAAAAAATTTGTTTCACAAAAACTAGTTTTCATAATAATTATCTTTGACTAAATAAATAAGGCTATCATCAAAAATGGTTTTATGTAAATTATGGCTCTGACAGCAGCGATTTCTAATTACGGTTATGGCCGAAAAAGATAATTCTAATTTTGGTATTTCACAAAATGGAATTAAGAAAATAGATTTCATTCTTATTTTATTTATATTTATTTTAGGAAAATGAACAATAGGAAAGATTATAATAAATGATCAAACACCACCTGGAACAGTCTGAATTGTTGATGATGAATCTTTGGTCCATGATACCATGTTTAATGAAGCATTCGTGCCTTCAATATCAGCTACTGCTTGCAAAAAGTCAGCTGGCAATAAAATCGATTCAAAATTAATATTAATTTTAGGGTATGGCCGTCCAAATTTAAGTGAAAAATGGAGCCTTAATGATGGTGGAAGAACCTGGAGAAACATGTCAAATGTTTCAATAGGTAGAATGTTCTGTATTTTTAAAACAATTCTTTCAAGATTTAAAGATTCTGATTGTAAAGCAATTATTTGTGCTTGTAATTGAGAAAGTTTGGTACTTGAAAGACCACTTACTGCTTTTTCAACGAATGCTTGAATTGATTCACGTGGTGAATTTTCAATGAGTTCGTTTAATGTACGAAAAGCGATATGTAAAGCTGTGACATAAGGATAAGGAAAGCATCCACAAATTCGACTAAAATCACTCGGAAGGTCAATAAACAAAGTAGCCATTTCAAAACAAAATTGTTGAACATTAGTAAGATGAATTGAATGATTGAGAAGTATGTCAACAAAAAGTTGGCGTATAGGAGTATCAATTGGACACTGTTTCTTTTGAAAAATGGAGTTCCAAAATGAGATTCGGGCAGATGAAGAATCTCTATCTTTTTCAATTCCTTTTAATGCAGCAGTTGCTTCTGCAATAACTGATTTAACACTATTAAATAAAGGTGACTTATTTGAACTTCGTTTTGTATTCATTAAAAATGCAAAATCATTGAAATTTCTCATAAAGTACTGAAAATATTGAAATGCTTTCATAAAAAATTGATAGCATTTTATAAAAAATTTTTATTAAAAATTTGGGATTCCGAATATATAGCATTTCCTAAAAATCAAATCTCCCTAATTAAAATAAAACGAATTATAAGAAAAAAATGATACAAGTCTATTTATACAAATTACCATAACAAATAAGTGATAAATTGTTTCACATCATCAATATTGTTTCCGCATAAAAATAAGTAATTATTTGCTCGATATAAATAATTCCTTTTTTGATAAGGGCAATAAGTGTGCCATAAGCTTCCTTGTTGAGAGTTTGTAAAATTGGTGCAGATTTTATCAATTCCATTAACAAACGAAGCTTTGCTGCCTTGAAGAGCTGTTGCCCAAAAACCAAGACGAGACCCAAATGTCTGAACAATTTTCTTAGCAGATGTTATTTTTCTAAGAGCGCAAACTGTTTCTTTGGTAATCCCATCATTAAATTTATATATATTTTTGTATAAAGGTGTGGTAGAATTTTCTTGATTTAAATCAAAGTTTCCATTTATTTCGTTTGTCACAATTGAAGATGAATAAGAGTCAACAGCACAGCGAGGAAGATATTGGTAGTATTCATGAGGCAGAAGCATACCTTTATCACCAGCGAAAACCCAGCCTTCAATAACGGTTTGTGGTGAGCTGTAAAAGCATTCTGAAGATGGGTTTTCAATCTGCCCAAATAAATAATTACCCAGCATATGGGCTGCATGAAATCCAAAATATTCGCGAATTTTAGGTGCAAGAGCTGGATGGGTATATAATACTTGAGGCCATGATGCCCCGGAAATAAAAATATTTGGGTTTCTTTCAGATAAATCTGAACAACTAAACAAATGGTTTGTTTCAATCAATATGCCGGGATTTTCGTAAGGAAATGGATTACGAATAGAAATTGGAAGTGAAATTGGTTCAAAAACCGTTCGATATGTAACAAGGTCTCTGTTTGTAACAACAGCAATTAATAATCCATGATAAAGCATTGAAAGTTTGTCTGGAAATGTGATTGAAGTCGAACTTACATTAACAAAAATAGTTCCAATATTAGTCTTTGATTTAACTGCATTTTCCCATCGTTCAATAATTTTTGCTGATCTATGAAGTTCATAGCAGCTCACTTCTGTATGCTCTGAATCGCATTTATTATATCCAAATGACCATGATGGTATTCTGAGAAATTTTGTTGCCCATTTAATTTCTGAAATTGAAGCTGAACGATTTATAAGAGGTAATGATTGGTCATATTTCGTTGGATTAACGTACATATCGTTTGGATTATCAATAAGGAGTTGTGAGAAATTTGGGATTACTTCCTGAGGCGGCGGTGAGAGTGCATCTGATGTAATATTTTGAGAAAATTGTTTATAAACCGTTGAAATAAAAAATATTAATATAATTACACGAAGATAAATAAAAAATCCTTTTTCATATAATTTGAATGTTAAGATTTCAATTAACTCAATGAAAAAGTTGAATATTTATGAAAATTAATATTTCCAAAGTTTCTTCGATTCTTAGGATATGAAGGAATGGTTTGGCTCCAAAAAGGAAAAATTGACAATATAAGAAAATAATTATTTTTATAAATAAGCGTATTAATTAGAATTAATTAATAAGTATTTGTATGATTATTCAATTTGAAAACAGTACTTTAAAATCAAATTAATGTCCCATAAAATTCAATAGATCCTATACATAGTTGATGATTACCTACCCAATTCAAAGT
Organism: Tritrichomonas musculus; assembly: GCA_039105265.1. NCBI lineage: Eukaryota > Parabasalia > Tritrichomonadida > Tritrichomonadidae > Tritrichomonas > Tritrichomonas musculus. Next base: position 1,002,425 of record JAPFFF010000015.1, on the reverse strand, counting down.
AGTTTGACGCATTCTTAAATATCTGAAATCTTTGGAATTTTGATTTTTAATTACAAAAGTATGGATTTGATCTCTTCTATTCAAAACACCTGATTCTCTTTGTTCATCAATAATGACCCAATTCTCTTTATCATTAGAACCTTCGATAACCCAAGATTTTGGATGATGAAGGCTTGGTGAACGGTTATAAGATCGAATAGTGTAGCTTTTAGGAATAACAGAATGATCTTTAAAATCAAAACAAATCCAAGAACCTTCCAAATCATCTGAAATAAAATCTTTGGTTTTATCATCAAAAAGGATTGCATTCCTTGGTGATAAAGCTTCATTACTGTTACGAATTGATGATGATGTAATATCAATAATATTGTAAATGTCTTCTTTAGAATTGTTACGTAAATAATCAATGATTCCATGAAATTCTCTGTATTCTTCGTAATTGATCTGAATTCCTTTTTCATGGTAGCGTGTTGCAAATTTTGAAGATTTGTCTTTTTTGACAACATCTTGTTCTAATCTATTCGAAATAGCTTTCCATGTTTCATATGTAATATCATTTATGTCAAAAATGGTCAAAAATTCAGCAATTTTGATCGATGACACATATGTATAATGAACATATTCATATAAAAAAGCAAATGTTGAATTTTTTGAATACAAGTCGTTGATAAAAGAAATGAGCTGGTTTTCTGATTTGAGTTGAAGTTTGGGATTTTGAATGATCCGCTCAATTGTACTTGTTTTAAGGTTCATTAATTTATCTTTTTGTTCATTCATTTCGTAAAAATGGGTGGAAATAAAATCAATTTCTTCCTGAATATAATTGGAATAAAATATTTCATTATTTTCATGTTTTTGAATTAGATCAAATATATTATCAGTGGTAAATGGAATTCCCACTTTTTCATTTTGTATTTCTATCTCTTTGTTACCAAGAATTTCTAAAACTTCGCTAATGAATGGTATTTCGATATCAGGGATTTCGTTAATTCCAAAATTAATAAGATTAAGAATGTAAGAAAAATTTCCATGATGATATGTTGTAATAAAATATTCTGCAAGAAGTGGATCATTGTAGTGAAGTTTACATATTTTTGGTGATAAAATATCTGCTATTATTCGATTTGTTTGATACTTTTGTCCGTTTACAATAAATGTAAAATTTTCTTCATATAACTTAAAGGGAACATTTAAAATAGTTGTTGGTTTTAATGCTAAATGAACTTTTATAGTCATAATAAAATTTAAATACTTTTTATTTTGCATTTCAAAAGTTAAATTTTTTCATAGATTTATCATTAAACTTTTTGAAAATACTCTAAATCAAAAAACACTAGTATATCGCTGAAATGTCTTAAAATTTCATGATTTTTATTTAATAAATAAATGTATTTTAAATTAGAAATATGATATTTTTTATCATTATTTGGCAACAAATGTTCTATCGATAAATTATTTGATAAATTAAATGAAACTTCGGAAATACTCACAGAATTAATATTGATATTATGTTTTATAAATAGTATATTGATGTGTCTATTTTTGATATAAATTGATTGATAATTGATTCCTGAGAATAAAATGAACTAAGTGAGCTATTTTATAAAGGACATTTTGAGAAATTAAACTTTTTGTAAATTGATGTTGTGAGCATATATCAATCTCATGAATATCGAGATATGAGATGCAATGAATCATATATGATGTTTTCCAATTGTTTAAAGCTTCAATCTCTACCATTTCATTGAAAGATGACCAAATTTGATTAAAAAATAAATTACGGTTGAAGAAATATATCTCAACTTTGGAAATTTTTTTATTTTTTCCACTTTTGCAAAATTTTCCATTAAATAGCCCATCAATACAAATGATTGTAGGGTTTTCAATGCATCTAGGCTTTTGTGTCCGAAATTTTTTTTCTCAAAAAGTTTCGAAAAATGTCCGAAAAGGATCCAAATTGGATATTTTTGGATACTTTTTTAACTTTTTGAATATAAAAAATTTCGGACACAAAAGCATAGCAATGAATCAATTTTAATGAAAATTTTCAGCAATTCTATCAATTTTGAAAGCATTTCAAAGTGGAAAATTTATCAAAAGTGGATAAATTGGAAAATTTACACCTAGGCTTTTGTATCCAGTGAACTGAGTGTCCATTTTCGACTTTTTGTAAAAAGCTGTCACTTTTTTTGGACATAAAACTGCTTTTTTATTTAGTATTTTATTCAAAGATTTGTGTTGAAGTATCCAAAAAATTTTTTATTGGATACTTTATTTTTCCTTTAATAAACTCATTAATATCAGAAAAAAAGCAATAATAAATGTCTTAAACACCTACTATTCTGAATTTTTAAAAAACCTCTCAAATATGAATTATAAACTTTTCAAATTCACTAAGAATGATTTTGACCAAGAAGATCAACATTTGAAATAAAAAAAAAAATTCAATGTAAATTTGGAGCGATATAATTGGTCAAACGAAATATACATTCAAAATAATCAATGAAAATTGAAAGGTGTATCCAAGATTGAATTAAAGTGTCCATTTTGGCTATTTTGGATACTCAAATTCTCTCAAAAAATAACGAACAAAAATGAGTATCCATTGGATACTTTTTGAATACAAACTCGTTTGGACACAAAAGCCTAGATTTACACAATTAAAATTTACGACACTTCTAATTCCATTCAAATTTATGTGCCCATTTTGGTTGAAAATTCAAAACTCTATAAAATGAGAGGTGCGAGAACTTGGAAATATGATTAAAATGCCTGATTCCTATATATATATATATATCCTCACTTAATATCATATGTTATACATTATTTTTATAAATATTTATTCGATAGGAGACAAAATATTGTATTTTATAATATTCAATGAAATTGATGTAAACCATTCAATTTATTATGAATTAATTTTTATTGATATTAAAGATAATTGTAATATTAAATTTATTTAAATTAATTATTTGTGTTTTTTGATCCATTTTTCAATATTAATCTGTCCAATTTTAAATATTTTTTTCAAATAATCTGGAAAATCTTCATCATTCATGTTATAATCACCGGTTTTATAATAGGGGAACCATGAACGTTTTCATAAGTTCTTATTTATGAGTTTTACTTCAAATAATAGAGGCCAAAATTTAAATGTATTTAATATTGGTGATTTTCAAGTTTGATTAAAAAGCTTTTTAAAAAGGCATTCTAACATTATGTATATACCATAAATATTTGACAAATTCAGCATTTATTTAAAAGTAATTAACATATGATGATGATATTCAATTTATTTAATTTCATGAAGACTAGAATTAAAAATACTTTTATTAAATATACCAGACAATAAAAAATTTTATAATCATTTCCAAGAAAAATATAATAAAAATATCATTTTTAATATATATATATTTTTGAACGATATTGAATGCTTATAAGAATAATTTTGATTGCACTTATAGAAATATTTGTATAAACTATCAAATTTTCAAAAAAAAAATTGGTCAAATTTTATTTTAAATATATCTTAAAATTCATTCCTAAAAAGTTTTTACAAAGTTTTATATAAGCATTAGATTATATAATTATTATTTTAGAATAGTTCTAGCATAAAAGATAGGGCCATTTTTTCTATGGGATTTTCAAAACTTAAAATGCAATTTTATCAGTAGTTTTCATATTTAATTCTAGTTTTCCTGTGAAAATATATTTTTTAAATAAATATACATATTAGTATATCATCAAATTCAAAATGTAAAAGATTTTGAGTAAAATATGTTAATAATAAGATTTCGACCGAATGGCTTAAAATTCCACAAAACACAAATTATTATATTCAATACCATAAAATAATTGATTTCTGAAATTGTCAAGAAAATATCTTAATTAGAAATATCATTTTTCTTGAATTTTTATTTTTTTAAAAAAAATTGAATGCAATTGAGAGAAAATAAAGTAATTACTTTATTTTGAATGGGAGAGTTTTAAAATGTCTCTTGGCGAGCCGTTTTCAATAATATTCTAGAATCATAATAATTATTGAAATTTATAATAAATTTTAAATAGTTATCCCTTAGAGATAAACAATATTATGAGATATTTATAAATAATGAAATATGGAAAATAGAAGTATTAATATCTTGCGAAATTATCCAATATAAATATTTTATAAATACTTAATTAAATGTTAAATTAAAAATAATAAATATATTAAAATATATTATTATAAATAACTGATTATTGATCAAGATAAATATGAATTTGTTTTTTATAAGCAAATTCATATGTTTTGGTTGCTTATAGTGAAGATAAATATTAAATTAATATATTTTTATTATTATATTAGAATATAATGCTTATTTATTTTGCAAAAAATAAATTATACTTTCTATTTTCCAAGATATTACAAAAGTTTTAAAATTAAAGTTGATCGTTTTTTAAAAAATTTTTTAGTTCTCGCACCTCTATAAAATGGCAAAAATAAAAAAAAAAAAAAATATGGGAAAAGTTTATATTAAAATATTGATTTTTTATATCTATAAATATAAATGAATTAACAATTCTTTTTATTCTTCTGGTGGTGTAATAATTTCAAAAATTCTTACAATAATACCATGATATTCTTCATATTTTTCGGCAATTGAATTCAAAGAATTTGAAAGATATTTAAAATCTAAGCATTGAAATGTTTCTTCTGGAAATCTGTCTAAGCAGATTAAAAGTAAAGATAGAGAAGATTCTATTGGAGATGCAGTTGATTCGCAATTAATTAAATCACAAATTTTTATAATTGCATTACTTTGAATTATTTCTATAATTGCTTCAATTGGAAGTAGCATTGAAATACAATTTAAAAATTTAACTGATTCTTGAGTTTGATATAAACTTCCTTCGTTAATTAATTTAATTGCAATTTGATCAAATTCTGGTAAATATGTATTTAAATCAATCATTTTATTTCCAATAAATTTAAAAACACCTGCCATTTTAGCTAATTCGGAATCAATTTCTGGATATAAAATTGACATTCGTAGTGTATTTAAGGCAATTTGAGAAATATTATATTCAATGAATTCGTCTCTTGTTAAATTTAAAACTGAAAGTAGAACCATATCTTCTCTTGATGGAGATGATTTCATCTTATCAATAATTGCTTTTTAATTTGGTGGGAAAATGCCTCTTGATAAAAGATGCAATGAATTTTCTGCAAACCCTTCTTTCATTCTTAATATAAAAGGCCACATATCTTCATTCGGATTTGAGTCAACACATGATGAAAAAATCGTAGAATAGTTTGATTCTTCTATATGCTTTAAACATTCTTCTGAAATAAAATATCTGGTTTGTGGTTGATGTCAGCGGGGTAATATGCATGATTTAAAGAATTCAGCAATGATTTCACTTTGTGATACTTTATTTAAGCAGCTTTCTGCCATTTCAGATTCTTTTTCTAATTCAAATGATATGTTTAACAAACCATTCATTATATCTGGAATGTAATGTGAGGTCAATAAAATATCATCTAATTGAGTTAGTGTCATTATTTCATTTTGGTATATTTCACTTATAAGTTGTACGCAAAATTCAGGCATCTGATTTTGAGTATTAGTTAATGTGGAATTATTGCGCTCTAAATGTTTCTTTCTTCTATCATTTATATTTTCATCCAAGTCATTTGTAATTAGAGTTATCATATAGAAATGAAAAAAATGATATAAGAATTACAAAAGTCAAAATTTTTATTTCAAATTTTTAAAAGGGAATTTTGATAATGTATTGAGTATGACTTTAATTTTTCTCATATAAAATGTTTTATTTTTGTACATTTTTAAATTATATTATTATAATGTTATTATAAATAATAAACTAATTTATTTTTTGAGAAATTCTTATTTTATTTTTTGTTTGATTAATTGGTCAACTAAAAAAATAAGAAATTTTGCTTAATTTCATAATATTTATTAGTAAATATAGATTAATAATTAAAATTATTTATTTTTATTCATAAAAAATTAGTAATTATATATATTTTAATTTATCTTATTAAGATAGAGTTGTTTTTACATAGAGGAAAAAAAAAAAGGAATTTATTTGTAAAGAAAAACTTTTTCATCAAAAAGTTAGAAAATGGAAACTTTTTTATATGGACACAAAAGCCTAGAGAAAAAGCTTTTTCAGAAGTGTCTGAAAAAAAAATGGCCCAAGATTTTAGAAATTCCTTTATACCATGCAATATTTATATGTTTAACAAGTTGTTGGTCAAATATTGAGCATATTCCTCTGTTCAATTTCGAGAAACAATAAAACCAAATCTAACCAATTATTGAAGTTTTTTAAAGATTGATTAAATTAATAAATGTTTTCATTTATAATATTGTTTATTAACTATGATTATATATTTTTATTAAAATAAAATTCAAGTAGAAACTAGATATTTTTATTTTTTTAAAAAATTTCAAAAGGCAAACGTTTTTAAAAAGATTGAGATTGCCCAGGTTTGAAAGACCCTATTTTTAATCTTCATCATATTGTATTCTATTATATTTAATTAATTGTTTTTTTGTAATTTGCTTCTGATAAAGAAAAAAAAAAGAATTATTAAAAATTTTTAAATAAAAAATTAACGTCTTGCCTCAATTATTTCAAAGAATCACTGAATTTTTTCAAGCATCTTTAAGAAAATAAAAAAAATATAAATAACAAAGAGATATCTCGCAAGGATTTTTAAATAAATAGGTTAAATGTTCTTTTTTATGTTTTTATAATAAGTATACAAGAAGATATTTACTTTCAAATAGCACAAAATTACTATGAAGATAATTCTTTAAAACATTAATTGTGAATATTTATTTTTAACATTTAAAAATTAAGACTCACTAATTATATCTCATTAATATGATATTTATGTGAATTAACTTATTATTTTTTTATTTGGATCAATACTTGTGAATGCCTATTGACAATGAAAATGACATTTTTCCAACCATTATTTTGGTTTATTGTGCTTTTAGAATTATCATATTAGTTAATATTAAAATTCTTATTTGGAAGCTAATTCAAAGAAAATAATATTGTAAAAAATAAATCAAATAATGGTATCGAGCCCCTAATGAAGCTTGTTCAAAGGTATGATAACCTTGTTGATTTGTTTTGAAATGTAAGAATCATTATTTCACCTTGGGAATAAGAGATTTATGCTTATCAAATGTATATAAAATTTTTTTCAATTATTAATAATGAATATTTTTCTCAGAATTAAACAGAGATTTTTATTTAATAATTTTTAAATAAAACTTTTTAGAATTTATTTTAATAAATAATTTGGCTGTGTAAGAAAATCTTGGGCCAATTTTTCTAAAAATGTAAATAAATTTGTTCATATAAAACTCGTTTTTAACTTTTCTTAAAGATGCTTGAAAAAATTCAGTGATTCTTTGAAATAATTGAGGCAAGACGTTAATTTTTTATTTAAAAATTTTTAATAATTCTTTTTTTTTTCTTTATCAGAAGCAAATTACAAAAAAACAATTAATTAAATATAATAGAATACAATATGATGAAGATTAAAAATAGGGTCTTTCAAACCTGGGCAATCTCAATCTTTTTAAAAACGTTTGCCTTTTGAAATTTTTTAAAAAAATAAAAATATCTAGTTTCTACTTGAATTTTATTTTAATAAAAATATATAATCATAGTTAATAAACAATATTATAAATGAAAACATTTATTAATTTAATCAATCTTTAAAAAACTTCAATAATTGGTTAGATTTGGTTTTATTGTTTCTCGAAATTGAACAGAGGAATATGCTCAATATTTGACCAACAACTTGTTAAACATATAAATATTGTCTGGTATCAATTATATCCTGAAAACTAGAACAGAAAAAATTTCGAACACTTCTGCTTTTTCTTTCAGTTTTTGTTTTGTTTTTGAATAAGTTTTCATTTCCCAGTGCGCTAACGAACGAATTTTATTTTTATTTATATATTTTTGAAGCATATAATGAATAAATTAATATATTAAAAATATACAGGATTCTAGTCAATTTGGTATTATAGAGTTTAATCCTAGTCAACACAATTTATCAAAAATCCATTACGCCATTCGTTTTTTTAATCGCTTTCATTCATTTTGGGCAAGTTCTCATAAACAGAGGCTGTTTTCCCACACAGATCTAATCATTATTCATTAATTTTATACGGACTTTCGTTATCGAATTATTTGGAAATTCAATTCTCAAAATCTATTTATGAAACCGAGTTTCAGGAAAGAAGTTACCTAAATTATTTTAATAAACTCATTTTTTTGTCCGTTTTCTCAATACTAGTTTTCAATCTCATATTTAAAAATTAAATTCTCAAAATTTGTTTATAAAGCCAAGTTTCAGGAAAGAAGTTACCTAAAGAAGTTCCCTAAATCCCGGCGCACTTTTTATCTGTTTTCTCAAACCTATTTTTCAATCTCATATTTAAAAATTTGATTTAACAAGACTTGTTTATAAAACCGAATTTCTTTGATTAATTCCTCTAAATTATTTTAATAAACACATCTTTTTATCCATTTTCTCAAACCTGTTTTACAATCTCATATTTAAAATTTTGATCTTTGAAAACTGCTTTGAAAATCTGAGTTTATGAGGTGAATTGCCCACACAGATCGATTAGTGAAAAATCCCTTGAAAACAGGGGGTCCCAAAATCACGGAAATCACTATCTACTTTTCTCGTAAAATAAAATATCCGTTTATTCTAGAATATCGATCAAGTTTTCAAAAGGAAAGGTCAAAATTCCATTGTCAAATAGAAATAATTTTTTATTTAGTGCCCACCCCTCTATTATTTTACGCTAGACTCCAAGCCTAAATGCAGGACGCCACTATTACCTTTGCAAAATATGTCTCTAATAAACCCAAAATCTGCGGCACTCCTATGCAATGATAACTTCGCTGGTATTGGTGAGAGAATCAATGGAAACAACGAAGCTAAATCTGTTGTTGATAAAATTTATACAAATGGATATTCCTAGACAACAAGAAGGTTTGCACTTAGATAACAGTTATAATCCACAGATAACATCGATTCAGCATCATTAATATACACCGAACTAGCATAAACATTTTTTATTCCTAAAGTAATATTCAAATTATTATCATCGGGAAAAATAAATATAATAAAAGATTGATATTTTTATCCATAGTCATTATCCATAGAAATTAGAAAGTTTTTCTTATTTAATTAATGAGGGTTGGGTCAGCTCAAGGTCAAATTGCTCAAGACCGACATCTTAATGCTGTTCTTCTAACATTCTAGAAAGATCTTCATTTAATTTATTTTTTTCTTCTTCATCTTTTTTAAAATAATCATCTACGTTTTTAATTGGTTTTAGTTGACTTGTATTTATTTCATTAGGTAATTTAACATATTCAAATAAAAATCTTAAATGTAAAGATATAGCTTTTGCATATTCCCTTAATTCTTCAGCTTGTTTTAATTGGTTAGGAAGTTTAAATACTTGTGATTGTAGATCATTGGCTTTATTATTTCTAATGAACAATTCCAAAACTTCATGATATGTCGATTGTAAAATTGAATCTATCTCATTTAATGGCTTAAGGATTTTTTGAAATGCCATTAAACCAAATTTTTTTCTTCTTTGTTTAAAAATATCCATATTAATTGTATTTCCAGAAAAAGTTGACCTTAAAGGTATAAAATAGTCATCAAATATATCTCTAGGATATTTTATAAATGTGTTATTTGTTAAGAAACTACTAATTAAACCAGCATAAACAAAACGGTTTTTTTTAGAAAATATATCTAGTGCTGATTCATTTTCTAAATAAAATCGATTTAAATCATCAACATGATCAATTGTAGGCACTATAAAATCTACTAAGCATGGTTTCAAATTAGCTAGCATAGTAAATGATTTAGTTATTTCTCTTCCATCATTATCAATAAAGCCTAAATTATTTTCATTTAAATCAAATAACAACATACTTCTAGCAATGATATCAAAAGCTGTTAAGTTAAGTATAAAGCGTGGGGAACCTACGTCTATTGGATTGAATCCTGTTGTTAAGAAATAGCTTCTAAGTGATGAGATAGCCTTAGAAATACTACTGTCACTTTCATTGATAATTTCTTTAAGTTTTTTGACTTCTAAAAAATTTTTGATTTCATTTGTATATATATATAACCCACTATGTAGTGGGCCATTAATAATAAAACCTGTTTTTGGACCAAAGCCAACTTTTTCTAATACTTTATAAGCAAAAAGTTCTTTTAAATCGATTTCACGAATACTTTTTGCAAAATCATGTGGTATAGTAAAAGAATCGCATGTTGAATAGGTAATACTTGTGATTAAGCTGCTAAGATAGCTTTTGACAAGTGGATAATTTTTATGAGATTTAATAAAGCATCTGCGAGAATCTGGTAATATAGCTATAGTTCCTGGAGAAATACCTTTGGTTTTGTTTTCAAATGATACTATTTTATCTGAAATCTGCAGTTGTATAAGTTTTTCTAAAATGTTATGTGATCCATAAATCGAAAGCGTCATATATTGTAATAATTGTTTTGGTAACATGTTTCTAGACCTTAAAAATGCTTCTGATACGACAGCTATTCTAAAAATATGATATTCGCTTTCTTCTTCTATAAATTTTCTTATTTTACTAGATATCATTTTAAAAGAACGTAATCCATTAATATCATTTACTTCTTCAAACTCTGGAACACCCAATCGAACGGTAATAAATATTATATAGTCCTTCAATAAATCTAATATTCCAAATTGATTTGGATTTATTCCACGTTTTGCAGCACAGTTATATAGTTCCTTAAAAAAAATGCAATCAGGAAAATTGCTGATCGATATAGTTTTATCAAGAGCATACATTAAAGCTTCAAATGGAAAGCATATGTTAACACCAGTTTGAGCAAACCAGTTTAAAAAATCACCATTTGTTATTTTTTCGAAAAATGTATTAGCAGCTGCCTTATCTAAACTAAGTTCTTGAGGATTTTTTTCCATTTGTTGAATTATAATTATGGTTCTCTGTGAGAGAAGATCATCTTTTTTTGCTATCATTACAAATGACTTATCGATCAATAAAAAAATTAATTTTCAATTTTAACTAAATAATAAACTTAAATTCAAATGCCAGCCCAAGCTTTTTTTCTCTCAAATTATTTGACAAAAAATATTTATTTCAATTTTAATAAGCTTTATTATTTCTTTTCAAATTAATCTTTAAAATTTTGGATTTTTCATTAATTTATCAAGGATCAATTCAGTATGCAGACATTTTCATAAGATTTCGCCAATAACTTAACTCGACTGTGTCTTTTATTGCTTTTGGTGCCAAATTAAAGGTTCAAAAATTATAATTATTGATAAACAATCTTGTAATTAGAAGTTACACTTGGATTTTTGCCCATACACCATTATACTTCTTTGATTTTTATGATTTTTGCTTGGCATTTCCAGTATTCAGTATAAATATTTCAAAGCATACTCAACTCGGAAAAATTTTTTCAAATAAATGCTCCCCTTATTGATTTACGTCATTTTCAAATAGAATATCCATATATTTTGCCTGTTAATTACACTCTTTTTGAACTAGTTAGTAAAATTTTATTTTAACAAGAATGGCCACTTTTTGAGCTTCGCTCAAAAAGTGTCCTATGTTAAATAATGTAAAAAAAAAAAAAAAATATTTTGAACAAATAAAAACTAAAAGAAAAATAATATAAATAAAAAAATATTTAAAACTTTTAGTTGCAGGTGGAAGTTTAATTCGCGTAATTATTTCCACCTGCAACTAAGTTGCGATAGCTGCAGGTGTAAGTTTGAAATGGTACATTTAAGTAATTACTTCCACCTTTAGCTATCGCAGCTCAGCCGCAGGTGGAAACTTGGTTTCCTTATTTCTTTACTTCCACCTGCAGCTGAGAAGCGATAGCCGCAGGTGGAAGGCTAAATTGGTAAATAGTGATTTTCCACCTGCAGCTGCCGCAGCTCAGCCGCAGGTGGAAACTTGGTTTCCTTATTTCCTTACTTCCACCTGCAGCTGAGAAGCGATAGCCGCAGGTGGAAGGCTAAATTGGTAAATAGTGATTTTCCACCTGCAGCTGTCGCAGCTCAGCCGCAGGTGGAAACTTGGTTTCCTTATTTCTTTACCTCCACCTGCAGCTGAGAAGCGATAGCCGCAGGTGGAAGGCTAAATTGGTAAATAGTGATTTTCCACCTGCAGCTGCCGCAGCTCAGCCGCAGGTGGAAACTTGGTTTCCTTATTTCTTTACTTCCACCTGCAGCTGAGAAGCGATAGCCGCAGGTGGAAGGCTAAATTGGTAAATAGTGATTTTCCACCTGCAGCTGTCGCAGCTCAGCCGCAGGTGGAAACTTGGTTTCCTTATTTCTTTACTTCCACCTGCAGCTGAGAAGCGATAGCCGCAGGTGGAAGGCTAAATTGGTAAATAGTGATTTTCCACCTGCAGCTGCCGCAGCTCAGCCGCAGGTGGAAACTTGGTTTCCTTATTTCTTTACTTCCACCTGCAGCTGAGAAGCGATAGCCGCAGGTGGAAGGCTAAATTGGTAAATAGTGATTTTCCACCTGCAGCTGAGAAGCGATAGCCGCAGGTGGAAGGCTAAATTGGTAAATAGTGATTTTCCACCTGCAGCTGCCGCAGCTCAGCCGCAGGTGGAAACTTGGTTTCCTTATTTCCTTACTTCCACCTGCAGCTGAGAAGCGATAGCCGCAGGTGGAAGGCTAAATTGGTAAATAGTGATTTTCCACCTGCAGCTGCCGCAGCTCAGCCGCAGGTGGAAACTTGGTTTCCTTATTTCTTTACTTCCACCTGCAGCTGAGAAGCGATAGCCGCAGGTGGAAGGCTAAATTGGTAAATAGTGATTTTCCACCTGCAGCTGTCGCAGCTCAGCCGCAGGTGGAAACTTGGTTTCCTTATTTCTTTACTTCCACCTGCAGCTGAGAAGCGATAGCCGCAGGTGGAAGGCTAAATTGGTAAATAGTGATTTTCCACCTGCAGCTGTCGCAGCTCAGCCGCAGGTGGAAACTTGGTTTCCTTATTTCTTTACTTCCACCTGCAGCTGAGAAGCGATAGCCGCAGGTGGAAGGCTAAATTGGTAAATAGTGATTTTCCACCTGCAGCTGCCGCAGCTCAGCCGCAGGTGGAAACTTGGTTTCCTTATTTCTTTACCTCCACCTGCAGCTGAGAAGCGATAGCCGCAGGTGGAAGGCTAAATTGGTAAATAGTGATTTTCCACCTGCAGCTGCCGCAGCTCAGCCGCAGGTGGAAACTTGGTTTCCTTATTTCTTTACTTCCACCTGCAGCTGAGAAGCGATAGCCGCAGGTGGAAGGCTAAATTGGTAAATAGTGATTTTCCACCTGCAGCTGTCGCAGCTCAGCCGCAGGTGGAAACTTGGTTTCCTTATTTCTTTACTTCCACCTGCAGCTGAGAAGCGATAGCCGCAGGTGGAAGGCTAAATTGGTAAATAGTGATTTTCCACCTGCAGCTGCCGCAGCTCAGCCGCAGGTGGAAACTTGGTTTCCTTATTTCTTTACTTCCACCTGCAGCTGAGAAGCGATAGCCGCAGGTGGAAGGCTAAATTGGTAAATAGTGATTTTCCACCTGCAGCTGCCGCAGCTCAGCCGCAGGTGGAAACTTGGTTTCCTTATTTCCTTACTTCCACCTGCAGCTGAGAAGCGATAGCCGCAGGTGGAAGGCTAAATTGGTAAATAGTGATTTTCCACCTGCAGCTGCCGCAGCTCAGCCGCAGGTGGAAACTTGGTTTCCTTATTTCTTTACTTCCACCTGCAGCTGAGAAGCGATAGCCGCAGGTGGAAGGCTAAATTGGTAAATAGTGATTTTCCACCTGCAGCTGTCGCAGCTCAGCCGCAGGTGGAAACTTGGTTTCCTTATTTCTTTACTTCCACCTGCAGCTGAGAAGCGATAGCCGCAGGTGGAAGGCTAAATTGGTAAATAGTGATTTTCCACCTGCAGCTGCCGCAGCTCAGCCGCAGGTGGAAACTTGGTTTCCTTATTTCTTTACCTCCACCTGCAGCTGAGAAGCGATAGCCGCAGGTGGAAGGCTAAATTGGTAAATAGTGATTTTCCACCTGCAGCTGCCGCAGCTCAGCCGCAGGTGGAAACTTGGTTTCCTTATTTCCTTACTTCCACCTGCAGCTGAGAAGCGATAGCCGCAGGTGGAAGGCTAAATTGGTAAATAGTGATTTTCCACCTGCAGCTGCCGCAGCTCAGCCGCAGGTGGAAACTTGGTTTCCTTATTTCTTTACTTCCACCTGCAGCTGAGAAGCGATAGCCGCAGGTGGAAGGCTAAATTGGTAAATAGTGATTTTCCACCTGCAGCTGCCGCAGCTCAGCCGCAGGTGGAAACTTGGTTTCCTTATTTCTTTACTTCCACCTGCAGCTGAGAAGCGATAGCCGCAGGTGGAAGGCTAAATTGGTAAATAGTGATTTTCCACCTGCAGCTGCCGCAGCTCAGCCGCAGGTGGAAACTTGGTTTCCTTATTTCTTTACTTCCACCTGCAGCTGAGAAGCGATAGCCGCAGGTGGAAGGCTAAATTGGTAAATAGTGATTTTCCACCTGCAGCTGCCGCAGCTCAGCCGCAGGTGGAAACTTGGTTTCCTTATTTCTTTACTTCCACCTGCAGCTGAGAAGCGATAGCCGCAGGTGGAAGGCTAAATTGGTAAATAGTGATTTTCCACCTGCAGCTGCCGCAGCTCAGCCGCAGGTGGAAACTTGGTTTCCTTATTTCTTTACTTCCACCTGCAGCTGAGAAGCGATAGCCGCAGGTGGAAGGCTAAATTGGTAAATAGTGATTTTCCACCTGCAGCTGTCGCAGCTCAGCCGCAGGTGGAAACTTGGTTTCCTTATTTCTTTACTTCCACCTGCAGCTGAGAAGCGATAGCCGCAGGTGGAAGGCTAAATTGGTAAATAGTGATTTTCCACCTGCAGCTGTCGCAGCTCAGCCGCAGGTGGAAACTTGGTTTCCTTATTTCTTTACTTCCACCTGCAGCTGAGAAGCGATAGCCGCAGGTGGAAGGCTAAATTGGTAAATAGTGATTTTCCACCTGCAGCTGTCGCAGCTCAGCCGCAGGTGGAAACTTGGTTTCCTTATTTCTTTACTTCCACCTGCAGCTGTCGCAGCTCAGCCGCAGGTGGAAACTTGGTTTCCTTATTTCTTTACTTCCACCTGCAGCTGAGAAGCGATAGCCGCAGGTGGAAGGCTAAATTGGTAAATAGTGATTTTCCACCTGCAGCTGCCGCAGCTCAGCCGCAGGTGGAAACTTGGTTTCCTTATTTCTTTACCTCCACCTGCAGCTGAGAAGCGATAGCCGCAGGTGGAAGGATAAATTGTGTAATCTATAATTTGAGCTTTTGCATAACGATCACTTATTCAAAAATTCAATATTATTTTTAAAATTACGATCATCTTATGAAAAGTACTCCAAAATATGAGATGAAATTTTTTTTTTTATTAGGTAAATTTTGAATGATTAAATGGACAATACTTTGAATGAGATAATTCTATCACTTTTTAAGGGGTACATGGCCACATAGCTATTTAAAATGAAAACTTTGAACATTTTACAAATTTTAATTTGAGCTTAATATAATATATAGATTCAATTTTAATATAAAATATTGAAAATAATAAATTTGAATTGGTTCAAAACTCAGACCAAAATTGAATAAAAAAGTTCCCTTTTTTGTATTAATACGTTATAAAATAACCGCCACCAAGGCCAATTATAGCTGAAAGGTGGGCCGACTTTTGAACGGCAATTTATGCATTTTTTAAAAATCAGCAAATATTTCGAATCTTTTAAAATATAAATATTTATTAATTTTGTTTTTATTAATTAAATGTTATTTTTAATTATTTAAAAAATTCGTGATCTTATTCAATATAGACATAGATAAATGAATAATGTGTTAAAAATTTATAAGATTTTATGAGTATTCAATTGGTTGGCCACCCTCTGCTTAAACTTTAAAATAAACAAGAAACTTGCGATGCCGTTTATAAACTATGATTTTTAAAAAAAATACAAATTCAATTACGATTAAGAATTCAAAAATTTTATCTACTCATTTAATTTTTGAATTGTCTTTGAAAAAAAAAAAAATATGTAATACCCTGAGAGGACCTTTATTTCGTCTGGACTTTTTGAAAGTATGCTTCCATTTATGTTACTTAAATTTCAATGCATTCTGAAATATATTCAAAATAAATTCTGATAAAATTAAATAAGATATTCAATCTCAATGGATTTTCAAAGTTTAAAAAAAATAAAATTTTCTTTTCACGTTAAATCTAAATATATCTTTATATTAAATCAAATTTTAGAAAAAAGAATACCTTATTTCAAATATTATTGTTTTTTTCAGCGGTTTTACACAATTTTTGAAATAAACTCGAATAGTCATATCACTACGACTATTCGAAAGAGTTTCAATTTTCTAGATATTCCTTGATTATAGTAAGCAATGATCCAACCCAATTAATCCTCTACAAAACACAAAGCGCATTCATCAATATTTTCATGTTTTTTCATGTTTTTCTACACATTTTTTTTTTCTGATCTTTCAAATAGATCGTAAATTTCAATATATCAGTAACAATATTAATATAAAAACCTCATTAAAGAACTTTAACTCGCGCTTAATGTTATTTTTTTAAGGATAAAGTTGGATTTAAATTTAATTGAAAAAAATTGAAAAAAATTGAATTTGCACAGAAAGTATTGAATACGCATTGAATTTATTTCTATAGGTATTCAATATTTTCAAAGCTCCTCTTAAATCAATCCCAAAAAAACAATTCTCACAGGATTTTCTAATGAATTTTTTGTTGTGCATTATGTTTTAATGAACGTGAAATCATCGAAATTTTTTGATCATGCCAATAAAATGGTTAGAAAATGATTGCATAAAAAAGTGAAAAAATCCGATATTTGGATCATGTAATGAATAAGTATTTACTAATAAAAAGTATATATTAAAAATATGCATTAATTATATATAAAAGTGAATGTAGTTTTGTAGGTCTATCACTGTCATACATGAAATTAAGAGAACTTTTTATCGAAATTTTCAGACCTCTTTTTTTTATCTGTTGATTTTATTGAACCCATATTGAAAATATATAAAATCCCGAAGATTTCCAATTAATGTACATAATTTATGAAAATACATATAAAATATTCATTTGGAAAATGATATTGGAATATCGTACCATTGAAAAAAATTCAATTATTTTCATATAGGTAGTTGGATCTTCTAGAAAGAAGCAATTTTGACATTTAGAAAAGGTATGATCATACTAGCTAATATGTCGTTAATAATTCGTTATATCTGAAAATTTAATAAATGAATCTGAAAAAGAAATATGATTGCATTTTTTGGATTTTCTTGAGTAAAGCCTATATATTTTGATTGTCAATCAATGTATCATACTGCGATACCATTTTGATATGGAAAAATAGAATCCAAATTGAGAAACTTGTTGTTCAAATTGAACAATTTTGATGAAATTTCTTAATAACGGATTCAAATTTCTAAAATAAAAATACATATTTTTTAAATATCTTTTTCATTTCTTTTCGATTAAATTGAGTAATTATTAATATAATATATAAATACAATTCTAAAAGATTAATACTATTTAAAATAAATTTTAATAGTAATTTAATTGATAAAATTTACATATATGGTGTTTTATTTAACTTTTCAATATAGTTTATTATTTCAATGCTTTAAGTATTTTTTCAATAATCGATAAATATTTCTAATATATTTAAATCAACTTTAATATTTATTTTAAAGTATTGCAAATATAAAAAAATTCCTTAATGAAATTAATTGAATTTTAAAAATATTAACTGAAAAATATTTTTCAGAAATAATTATATATTTTTTTCCCTTTTATCTTGTTAAATAAAACAAATTATAAGAAAAAATATTTAGATTAAAATAAAATAACTGAACTAGATAATAAAAATTAAAAAATATTTTTTCTTTTGATTCTCCAAAAATTAAAGAATAAAAGAAATAGAAAAAACCATGTATTTTGAGTTTCTTTTGATTACATATTTGGTTAAATGAATAGAAAAAGTTCAGGAATGGACAAATATTCTTTGAAGAAGCAGTGAGAATAGCAAGAGAGGATTTAATGAGTAAAGTATATAAAAACCAAAATGAAACAGGTGAAAGTGCGGCATATGATTTAAAATCATTTCGACCATTACTTGATGAAGACAAACAGAAAATATATTTGGAGTATAAGAAAGCATGGGATGAAGCACACCCAAAGAAAGAAAAGCCCAAAAAACCTAAGGAGAAATCATTTAAGGAAAGGTTGAATGAATACGTAATTTTACATAATGGAGATAATGAACTTTTAACATTTGAGGATTTTGTTAAAGTCACAAGTGGATGGAAGAAGAGAGGTAAAAAATCTTTAGAATCATGGTATAAAGAATATCAGGATAAATATTTTCAACAACCAGGGGCAACGATAGAAATACCAAATGTAGAATTAACGGGATTATTTGGATTTAAAGGTAAAGAAAAAATTAGAGCTTTAAAATTACTTAATCCAGAACTGAAAGAAGAAAAGGGAAAAATACCTTCATCATTTCCATTAAAAGAAAATATAAAACGTTTTCAATTACATAGAGTTGCAGAAAGAAACACATGGATGATTGATTTAATGGAAATATATATTAAGAAAAAACAACCGTTAAAATATTTAATTGCAATTAATGTGAACACTAAATATTTATATGCACAAATTTTGAATGTGATGCTTTCAAAAACAGAATTTAGTAAAGATAAATTAAAAGCGACAATGTCATATTTACGAGCATTACAAAAATTAATTGATAAAGGAATGAAGGTGGAACATTTAATCGGTGATGGTGAAGGTGCATTTAATTCAAAATTGGCTCGTGAATCATTTTATAATTCACGAGGAATTGATTTTAAACCAGTAGCTAGACAACCTAAAGGTGCTTATCCTGATTTTATGAAATATGAACAGAAGAAAGCAAAGAAAACAGAACCTTTACATTCAAGTTTAGGAATTGTTGATAGAGTAATTAGAACCATTAGAGATATGGCGTATAATATGAATATTGGTGTAATAACTCCTGAAGTAATGGATGAAATCGTAAATCAATACAATAACGCTCCACATAGAGGGTTAAGTAAATGGGCAGGATTTGAAGTAACGCCAAAAATGGTAAATGATGACCCAGAACTTGAAAATTATATTGTGAGGAGAATATTACAAGCTAATTGGGAAATTAAAAATAACGTTGAATTTAATATTAATGATGGTGTAAATGTTAAAGTTTATAATATGACTGATAACAAAATGAAAAGAAGGTCAGTGATAAGACCAGGAGAGTTTAAAGTTATTGGTAAAGAAAATGGATTATTTAAAGTTGAAGGAAAACTTAACGGTGTAAGTGGTGAACCTCAATTATTACCAAGATATTTATTAGATCCTATTTAAAATAATCTTCAATTTTTCCTTCTTCATAAGTTGTTTTAATTTTGCGTTGAAATTTCTTTAAAGTTGATACTGTCATATTTTTGTTCATTGAGAAACATGGTTGTCCTTTCGTTAAATCAAACGTTTGTGTTTTTCCATTAAATAGGGATTCATATAACTTCATTGGGTCATTGTTGAATTCTTTGTAAGCATATTTAATTGAGTTTTGTGTTAAACCTTTTCCTCGGATCATATAATCAATTTCTCCCGTTGAATCTTGCAATTTGTCAATGTACATTTTCTTCATTAGAAAATATGACTCAATAGATTTTGGCATTTCATCATGACCATTAATAGTTGGAAAGTTACTGTGAAATTGACCCAAATTAGAACCAATTAATTCACGATTATATTTTTCTTTAAAACCATTAACAAGCCGTGGTAAATCATCAACTTCAATGTGCATTGAATCAGTATCTTGGTAATAAATGTGGCATCCTAAATCATAAGCTAAACACATTACTTCATTCATAATTCGTTTTGACATAGAAAGAACTTGAATACCAAGAAGTGAAAAGTTAAAATGATTTTCTATTTGTTTAATAACTTTTACAGCATGTAATGGTGACTTTCTACCCTCAATTAATGTGTCTTCAATAATTTTATTATAGTTTTTGATCCAATATTTCTCGAAATCGTCATCATTCATATATTTAATATCTTTATCAACTGGTTTCTCAATAGTTTTACCGTAGCATGAATTCATAATTAATTTATATAATTGTTGTAGTGGGTTATGTTGCTTCTTATATTCAAGTCTTTTATTAAATATTTTCTTAATTTCTTTTTGGATTGTATAATCACGTTTGCCTGCCCAATAATAACCGCGGATGAATTCAAACTCTATTTTTTGAAATTCGATTAGGTCTTCTAATGATATATTATCGACAATTATATTTAATGTTTCACCTTCTTTTAAGTTATCGTCATTAAGATTTAATCCGTTTACTTTACGAACAATGAGAGGGAATGGATAATGTTTATTAACTTTAGTAATTTTGATTTCGACAATGTAAGCACCTTGTTTTGATAGGAATTCAAGGTTTAATTGTTCAGGTTTGATAACTTCAGGTCTACCTTCAACAGTATATAAACGTGCCATTGCTGAAGCATATAATGAAACAGCGTCGAAATCACAAAGTAGCTTTAATATATGCCATTTTTTATTGTATGCAGTCATGCAACGTCCTCCATAAACAGCTTTTGAGCAAAACTTACGAACATGACCACCTAATTTATAAAGGTTACCATTAGGATAATAAACACGTTGATTAAATACTTCATTAGCGAGAGAAGAAATGGAAATGAAATTAAAAGGGTCAATACTGAAATCTTTAATAAATCCATTTCTGAATTCATTAAATCCAAGTCTAAGGATGTTTACATCTTGTTTACAATAAAATTCTGCATATGACCACATGTCGAAATGGTTTTCATCAATTCTACATTTAGGTATTTTATCAATGTTTGATTTAAATAATTCATAATCATCTGTTGTCCATTTTTGATCTTCATTTAAGCCTGCATCATTAATTACTCCTTTGTTGGTATTTAATCTTTCAAGTGTGTAATATTTGTATGGGAAAATTTCTTTTTGAACATTAATGCCCAAATTAAACATAGAAGGTAATTGTGAAAGTTTACAATTCAACATTGGCAATGAATCTTTAAAGAAAATCTTTTTATCGTTATATTCAACATTTGCTTTCATTAATTTTGTTCCTTTAATTATAGTATTTTTGATATTAACTAATGATGCAAACATCCTAAAATCATATGCTAAATTGTGGAAATAAACGACCGCATGATCAGGTAAGAAATCAAGAAATTGTTTATTACATGTTTTACCTTTAAAGCATTCATTAATTTTTCCATTTTGTGATTGAAGAACACACATAAATGGTTTATGAATATTACCTGAAACGTCAGCTTCAAAGTCAGCGTACCAATAAGTAGGGTCAGTTTTGTTTTCGCTTTCTTTAACAATTTTTGGAGCTATTAATTTTGTGCAATATTCAGGTTCATATTCTAAATTAATATTTGTTAAATCTTTATCAAATTCATGATAGAAAACTGTTTTTAATATTCGATATTGTCCATAAGTGATTGGATTAAAATATCCCTGCTTCATTAATTCACGGACTAAATTTGATGATGAAATATAATATCTGGTTTTCCTCCAATGGTCACTATTATATTCTTTATCGAATTTATCCTCGGTACATTCAATTAAATGTTTAATATAATAAGTACTAAATGGTGTTTTCTCTTCTATGAAATAATGGTCTTCATAAACGTTAAATGTATGGGTTCGTTGAGGTTCAGCATCTTTGACTCCCAAATATGATTTACGGACTTTGTTTTTGCATTGTTGAACCGTTGTCTTTTTATTTTTTCTATCGCTGCTGTCGTCAATATATGTTAACTTAATATGTATCTTAAACTCTTGACATATTTTTTCAATTGAACCTTGTGATAAATACCTATTATTAATTCTTAATCGTATTTGATTTAAAATATCATCTGAATAATAACCTGTTTGTTTGAGAGCATAAACGAAGCAGCAATCATCCAATTCTTCACGTTGTTTAGCTGTTTTGGTAATTTTTGCTGGAATTTCAATGGTTTCATATTCTAAATCACCAGTTAAATTATCATAATAACTTCGAGTGAATTCTTTTGCTTCTTCAAGAACATTTACTTTTTCATCCACTAATGAATCAAATATTTGCAGACGTTTTAAATACTCAATAACTTTTTTAGGTACTTTATCATTAGCTATATAATTAAAGAATGAACCACCAACGTCTTTACGGACCCTATCTTTATGTAAATATTTTGAAAATCTTAATGATGAAAATAATGACCAATCAGGTAATTCAGCATTGTCACCACTATTGAATCCCGTAAATTCTGCCGGTATTTCGTCAAGGTCAAATATAAAATGTTCTTCAGTGAAATTTTCCATTAATTTATTATAAACTTCAGGTGTTAATGGTTTAGAATGCCATTGACCTTTAACTTTAAATTCTATTTTGTATTTATCCATTGGTAATGGGTCAATGTATTCCTGAAAGAAATTTTTAAGTAATGGAAGCATTAATTTTTTGCCTTTATTGTTTAAAAGTTCAAAATTAATTTCCCAATTAGTAGGTGTTTTATATAATGATTTCATCATGTCATCCACTAATGTTTGTTGTTCGTCATCTAATTTTTGCCAATCTTTAAATGATTTAATATTACGTAAATTAATATCTTTTGGTTTTTCTTCAGGGAAAAATTCCTCATCATTTAATGCATCAGCTGGTGGTGAATTATATAATAAATCACTTCTCCAAAATTCACGAATATCTTTTGAATGCTTCATTAATTCATCAAGAAATGAAGAATCTTTTTTATGTAAATCACGGTTGAATTTTTCATGTAAACGTTGACGGTTGAAATCATCAAGTGAATCTTGAATTTTGTATTTATTTAAATTTTTGAATAAATAATCATCAGAATCTATGTAACGTTTAAGTGGTTTCGGTGATGGAATATTTAAACCTTTCACGAACCAATACATGGAATTATAATTATTTTCTCCATCATATCCTTTATTTAAAATATCTGAAACTAGCATTTCAATTAAATTTTCTCGTAAATCATTTTCATTATCAAATTCATTTTTCCAATCATTAATTGTTAAATTTTCATTATATAATAAATTTGATAACTCGATTAATTTATTTGTTGGTGTATTGTCTAATGACATATTTTTATATTAGATAAAAAATAAAAAAAATAAAAATTAATTAGATTTATTTTTGAGACATGTGATATAAAAATAATTATTCAAATTTAAATTGACATTTGATATAAAAATTTATTTAATTATTTTTGAGACATGTGATATAAAATAAATATTGAGAAAAGAATAAAAATAAAAATATAAAATTAAAGTTTAAAAAAGAAAAAAACCTTCAAAAGAGAGAAAATAAAGGTAGCAATGAAGATTGAAAAGAAAAAATAAAGTACAAGCTCATTTGTAGATATCAAAATTATATTTTCATTTTTTTAAGTTGCTGACACAAGTTAAGAACTCCATCATATTCGTCTTCTTCTTCTTGAAAATTAACATTTCTCATTAGTGAAGTCGTATTTTGGTTTAATGTTTGTGAAAATGACATTGACAGCGAAGAAGTATTATTCTTTTTAGGAGACTGAAACTCGAATTCTTCAATGTAAATTTTCTGTTTCGTTAGGAACATTTCGTGTGCAAACTTAAACCAAATCATTATAAAATTATTATCCTGATATTTAGGATAAACTTCAACAAACATAATAAGAACTTTCTGTTTTTCACGGACTGTGCGAATGTTTGCTGGAAATTGGGCAACAATTTCTAAAAGTTCAAATTCATATTTTCTGATGGAGTAAATAATATTTCGGCAATAATTTTGATATATTACAGCTGGTGGTGTAAACATTGAAAGGTCCTCTTTTGTCATATGTAATTCATTAATAACTTGATTTATGAAACTCATATTTTGGGCTTGCATTTTTTACTTTTGATGTGAACGTTATTTTTCGAAAAAGAAACGTAAAATTTTCATTTTTCACTCATCAACCGTCGTTAGTTTATATGAAGTATTTAAATTTTTACCGTATATTTATTTCAATAAAAATAACGTATTTTAAAAATTTTTTCGATTTGTGTGAGTATTGAATTATAAAATTTTAAAAAAATTGACTAGTCGTTTTCTCGTCAAAGTATTGAAAATTTCGTTTTTACTCGTCAACCGTCGTTAGTTTATATTTAATTTGAGTAATTATTGAAATCTTCGTTTTACTCGTCAACCGTCGTTAGTTTATATTTAATTTGAGTAATTATTGAAATCTTCGTTTTACTCGTCAACCGTCGTTAATTTTGACATATTCTTTATATTAAAATAAATTTAATCATTTACGTATAAAATTTATGATTTCAATTTTTGACTTTTGAGATTTGAGGATGAAATTTATGAAAATCATTTATGAAGGGGTGATGAATCAGTGGAGTTGAAAAATTGAATAATATGTTCGTGTTTTAATTTTTGGCTTTAAATTCTTGAGTTACTGGGGTTTTAGACCGAAAGTCTAAAATCACAGTAAATACATACGACGATAGAATATTTTAATGACGAATTAGATGAAATATTTTAGACTTTAATTCAATTTAATGACTTTTTGAGATAAACTTTTTAGACTTAAAATTAAATTAAAGATTTTTTGAGATAAACTTTTTAGACTTTAAATCAAATTAATGATTTTTTGAGATAAACTTTTTAGACTTTAAGTCCTATTTACGACTTTTTAGGAGATCAAGTTCGAGTCCACCTATAAGTGTATACGCGGCGAAAAACCATAAAAGAGCAATAATTTTAATATATTTATTTAATATTTATATATTACATTAAAAAAATACAGGTGCCGCCAATCAATATGCAACTTTGGGCCGAAAAATATGCTGTCATGCGCAAAAATCAAAAATAAACAAACTTTTTGATTGAACACATAGAAAAAGTTAAACTTTTTGTATATATTCTATTCAAAAAGTCAGAATAATCTTATTAATTTTATGTTAATTGAAAAAGTCGTTTTTATTCAGTTGAATTCTGTTTTCAGAAAAAATAATCAATTGAATGATATAGCCTTTTTTTAAAAAAACACAAATATATCATTAAATATAAATGAAATTATTTTCCTACCTCGGTAAATCATTGATATATATGTATGTTATTTATTAATAGTTTATTAATATATATGAAAACCTAAATTTCATTTTTTCTCAGAAAATAATTGAATGCTATCTCAAAAAATAAAATTGTTTAAGGTTCTCCTTTCAAATTCAAAAGATTAAATTCAATGAGATTTCACAAATAAAATATACATAAATATCGTTTTTAAAAATGAATTAAAATATGAAATTTATATAGATATATATTTTAAATGATTGAATAAAAACATTTTTATGAAATCTTATCGATTTTGTTTTTTTACAGATAGAAATCATAGAATTAAAAAATCAGTAAAATTTTGAATGAAATAAGATTTAATCGTTGAGGCCATATTTTTTTTATTTTTCACCAAAACTTTTTCCGAAAAATGCTCTATTGAATTATTTATTTATGAATTAATTCAATATTGAATGATTTACATTTTTTTGGGAAGGAGAACCTTAAAGCTTCAATCTCTACCATTTCATTGAAAGATGACCAAATTTGATTAAAAAAAAAATGATATTTAAAAGGTTACGGTGAAAAAATTTATCTAGGGAATCCCCTACTTTTTCTTGAAAGGTTTATTTCTTGGCTATTTAAAAAGTTCTTGAGATCAAATACCGCCATTTTTAAGATTAACACTGTACCATCCAACCTATTCTAACTCAGATTTTTTGCCTGCGATCAATTTTTTGCAATGAACAAGTTCCAAAATTAACTTAATCTCGCAAATTAACTACAGTTTCTTACGATACTTCCCAAATATCAGACGAACCAGATCCTCCAATCTCAACTGTATTCAATTTTCCTATTTCAACCACAACTGCAGCTGAATCTGCAGAAAAGGAAAGATCACCTGATCATTTTTATGCATTGATGTAAATACGAATTTGGAAAAAAGCTTATATCAAAAAAAATATGATTAGTTTATTCTAATAAAATATTTTATTTAATATAATAGGAAATATGGATATATTTATTATTAAATATTTAAAATTTATATTTAAAATATAAATTGGAAGTATATATTGCAGGTCGGAGAATCTACTGCAGTTGTGATTGAATCAGCAGATTCACCGATTTGTTTTAGTTACATTACAGAGCTACTCATTTTTCTTACAAAATCGCTTATTCTCTTGTGAAATATCCTCATTAAGTTTTCTGGTATTAAACTTTCTAGCATCTGAATTATGGCTAAATTGAATGTTTAGAGTCTCAAAATCTTTCTTTGAAGTCAATTCGGTAATAGATTTCATAAATAAACTTAAGTCATCTGTGGTATACTAGTCTTCTAGATACATACTCGTATTTAAGGAATAATTTTGAAATGTTGGTGCTATTATTATAGCTTAATTGAACATTATTTTAAGTTATCGTTATTTAACAACCATATATTTATAAGTTGTGGATGCAATTAGTTCCAAAACAAATATTAATATGTTGAAACATCATAATAGCTGATGATTATAGAAGAGTGGTTCCTGGTTCTTTTTCATAAGCATTGATAATTGCCGCTTTTGTTTCTTTTTTAATGACAGTTTGCCTACTTTCTTTTAATTCAAGAGTTGGTTATTTTTATCGAATTAGAGTTGTTTTTTGAATCTGTTTTAAATGAGAAATTAAAGTTCACTTGAGACCGAGTTTATCATAATATCGTATCAAACAACTTTTTGATTACTGTTTATACAGTTGTACTTCAAGAAAAATGATGAAAAAATGCATTGAGTATTTTCTGTATAAATTTCAATTTGTTAGAATTAATTGGGAGTTAATGTAGTTGTTCTGAGGCTGCCTAAACTGTATTAAAGGTTGGCGGAGATGTTCTTCCTCGGATCCTTCATTAACATATCTACTCTTGTATTCAATGCAAGAATAAAAAGAGATGAATAGATTCAAGCTAATGAAAGGTATTCCAAAATTCAAACTTCCTTATTAAATGATATTAGATATCTTCATTAAGTTACATTGTGATTGGATGGAAAAAATCATAATAGGCATTGCAATGAATTGATTAATATTACTGTGATTATTGATAAGTCAGATTTCATTTCAGAGTCCAATAATACGAAATTTTCATGATTATTTTGATTTATTTGTCCATTCCCAAATGATTGAGAGAAAATTAATCTGTGGAAAGCATATTGTTTTTTAAAACAATTTCTATGCTTCCTTTAGTAAATTAAATTCAATGATAATAGAGTTGTTCAATAAAACTGCAAGAAACTACAACTACACTTTCTTAACCTACTCTCGCAAGTGTATTAATCATTCTTATTTTAGATGTAAAATACAAACAGAGAAAATAAACTTAAACATCATCTTTTACAGCAATCAATCCTCAACGAAGCACTTAATTGAATAAATCTAATAAAGAATAGTTGAATAACAACATATTTGAATTCTTTATATTGTTCTCAATTTTATGAGAAATCATACAATTCTTTCACAAGAAATTCAAATTTCAATACTGTAAAAAAATCAATTTTAAATACTAAAAATCATTATATGCTTTATCTTCCATGATTTTTAATCATTTTCTATATTTTATTTTATTATTAAGTATGATTTATTTAAACATACCAAAAGAAAATAAAAAACTCAGGTAGCCTATACATGGAAAATATCAAAAACAGCGCAGTTTAGAAATATATTCAATTTCTAATTTATAATCAGAAGGAAAACATGTTAAATCAATAATCATTTTCTAAAGATTGGTGTTTGTGACTCATTGGAATAGCAAAAGGTAAATCTTTTTCGTTACTTGGTATTTTGACAAGATCCGTATCAAAAAGTTCAATAAACTGTTCATGCATTGAACTTGGTTTTAGTCCAGTATATCTACGAAATTCTTCAATGATATTAGAAAGACTCCAATTTTGAAGTTTTCTAAAACAACCAATAACCGTACCAGTTCTATGCATACCAGTTTTACATGTTACAGCAAGCGGATATCTTTCTGGTGTTAAGATAATTTGAAGAGCATCAAGTACATGCTGTTCGGATATATGCTGTCCCACATTTACTCCTTCTCCACTGATTATTTGACAAAAATCAATTCCTTGTTCTTTCAAGAAATCATTGAAAATTTTTGGAGGAGTATCTAAAGAGAGATATATAACTGTTTTTAAATGTAAAGATTGCAGAAATGAAAAATTAACTTCTGTTGGTATTGAAGATCTGTATAGATCGGGCTCTACAAATCCAAAGTTCGGTGGAGGGATAAGGGCTGGAATTAGAAAGTAAAAATTATACACATTTCAAATTTTATTAACGACCAATTATAATTTTAAAAAATTAAATACTATTATTGAAAAATTAAATGCATATTTAGTCACATTTTCAATTAGAATTTAAAAATTCACAATGAACGACGCAATAAATGTTTATTTTATAAGCATGTTTGTGAATTGAACACTTTGTTATTGAATTTACCAAGTAAAAAGTTTGTTTTTGATTGTGAGACAAGAAGAGGTGAATGATATTCGGGGAAATCTTCAGAAGATTCTGGAAATTGAGCGAATGGCGTGTTGTTTGTTACAGGTTTGATAGGAGGATCAACTTTTGGAACCATTGTCTTATGCATCTCATCGCAATAAGTTTCTTGATAATTAGTGGTATAATTTGTTTGAAATCTCGCATTTTTACGGAGAGTTCTAGCAGGAGGATGTGGCGTATAAAATCTATGCGATGTTGAGTACATATGATCTTCTGTGTTCTTTTTTTGGTTCTCTCTTTCTTCAGCTCGTGGGGATAAAAGTGGATCATTCTTTAGCTCATCAATAGGATAAACATTTCCTTTCTTTTCTACCCATTTCAGAATTTCAGTCAATAATTGATAATTCTTTGGGTCATCGAGTGTGTCTTGGACACGTGAAACACCAAGTGGAGTCATTAGCTTCTTTGCAATAAAAAGACCAAGGTGAACTGGCTGCTCGGCACGTGGTGTGTATGGCGTTGGAAATCCGAAAATCCCGTCGTTGCGGATTCCTGGGGATTCAAATTTGTGAGCATTAACTTGCTTTGAGTGGACTTCACCAAAGATACTACGATTAAAGTCAATTGAGCCACGCGGGGATCTGACAACAAGATCTCTTTCACGACGGGTTGGTGTGAAAAGTCGAGCTGTTTTTGGTTGACTGGATTCAGGAACTTCTCCTTTAATAAAACGATAAATCTTGTTTCTTTTACTATTCGTTGCAATTAGGCAAAAAACTTGCATTGGTTTCACATATTCAGGCTTAAAGGTTTGCGCTATAAGATCTTCATCTTCAGTTTTGAGTGGACGCGTTTTTTCCATCTCCTCAACATATCGAGAGTTTGTTGTGAGTTTGAAGTTGACAGAGACAGGGCACTCCATTGAATGAATTTAACGGATATTCTATATAGAATATTTTCAATTACTTGTAAATTTTATTTGTCTAATATTCATAAAGCTCATTTAAAAAGTTTACAACTAATTCTACAAAATTTCATATAAAAATATCCTTTTATAAAACATATAAAACACAAAAAAGCAAAATAATGTATAACATATTAATGCAATTACATGCATGTAGTTATTATTGAAAAGTATTGGTGAATAACAGTACCTGATCGAAAAGTACTATATAGTTGTTTCAAGTTCATATACTTATCTGTTACATGATAAATTAACTCGATGTAGCTATAATATTACTATTAGTATTGAGGTTATCATCGCTATTAAAAGTGATATTAAAAGTATGGTTATCGTTGTCAATTTTGTCATAATTGCCATCAATATTGTTATTAACAGTATTATTATTATTATTATTATTAATCGTAATATTATTACTGCTATACTTATCATCAGTATTATTATTATCGTTATCATTATTATTATCGTTATCATTATTATTATCGTTATCATTATTATTATCATCATTAGCTGTATTGCTATTATTATCGTTATCTTTGATTTCTTTTGCTTCAGATTCCAATTTTTCTATATCAATATTTCTACAATGAATGACAAGGGCTTCAATATTAGCTTGGGCATATTCAAATGAAGGAGATAGACAAGGCTTTGGAGCATATTTATCAATAAATTTGGCAAGAGAAAAAATGTCTGGAACATCTGATGCAGTCATTGTTCCAAAAAAGAGTGAAAATAAATCATCAAAACAAAGAATCTGATTGACATCATCAATTGAAGCAGATGCACCTTTCATTCTGTTTATAAGAGCTCCTTTATGTATCAAAATAAGAGATTTGTGAACGTCATATAATGCATCGATTGGTGTTGAGTCAAAAATTGCTTGATAGAGAAACAGTGATGCATTATGATATGTTGGCTCAGTTTCAAAAAGTTCACGAATAGACATATTCTCACATTTTTTTTGATCAATTGAGATAAGATCCCACGGAAGAGGAAATAGCTTTGAAGGAAGCTTTTTTACTCTAGTGATCTTTTCAACATCTTCTTTTGATGAACTGAAACTATCATCATTTGCAAAAAATTCTTTGAATTTTTCATTGTTTTGATTCATGCAAAATTGAAATTCATCTTTCCTATTTGAAATTGAAGGTGATGAACTATCATTTGATATATTATCATTTAAAATTGAATTAATTTCGTAATTTTCATTCATATTGGAGTTTGAGGAACTTTCATTCATATTAGAATTGGATGAGCTATCATTGGTATTTGAAAAAGCTAAATTATCGAATGAACAAGATTTTTCTTTCACTATATTTTGATTTGGAGAGAAAATATAACTGTATTTTTCATAGAAACGGTTAAAAAGAGCTCGAAATAATATTAGTAAGGCAATTGATTGTTGGAAAACAGACATTGAGTCTGGTGATAGAATCATATTATAACATGTTTTAAGGATTGTGCTGATGAATTTTTGACTGGGCGCATTTTTTATTTTGTGAAGAACAATGTCAATTTTACTTACAAATTGTGACTGAGTATGAAAAAGGCACCTTGAAAGCGAAACTTCCAATTCATTAGGGAGGAAATAAGATAATTCTGGATCAATTCGAGGTTCGGCTTCTTTAACAATTTTTAATAAGAATTCGTTATAATTTGAAGACCATAGAGGTTTAGGCGCTTCTTTAATAGATTTTTGGAGAATTTCAACTGCAGGTTTCAAATAATTGAGGTATCTTAAGTCTTTATGAACAATGGATCCAAAGTGAACAGTAAAAAAAAGAGGATCTAGACGGCATAAATGACCTGGTGGTATAATATTTGATGTAAACAATTCTAATATTAAATTCGCTTTAGAATATAAGTCATCAAGAACTTCACAACGATGGACTCGTAAAGATATTTCTTTTTTGTGTATTTTTCTTTGAAGAAAAACAATTTTTCGTATTTTTAAATTTATGCCATTATCATCATATTCAAGTCGAGAAATAACGGGATTGGGTCTTGAATTAAGGTCTGAAAGTTCATCGTTAAGATTATTGATCATTTGATCAAGATTCGCTATGAATGTTGTTAGTTCATCAATTGTGCGATTATGAACCCCTTTGCAATGCTTAACAAAACGATTAAAATCGAAATCTGAAGGATTATGAGAAAAAACTTTGACATAAGGAGATACACTCGGATTATCACTGAACCAGCGATTGAATATTTGGGTAGTAGAATTTGGATTGATATTTTGTTTCTCCATCTAAAGGGTTTTCAATGGAGATATAATAATTCAATTTTTCAATTGTTTGAATAATCAAAATTTCAAACTCTCATTGAAATTTTTGATAGGAAACCATCAAAACGACAAATTCTCCAACGCATGACATTTTGTTTAAATATGCTATTAATTAGTATAAAATGATACAGTTTTAATTGAAAATCATTTTTTTTTTCAAATCAAAAATGGTACGTTTATTTTTATTTCATAAATATGAAGAATTCACCAAATACTAATCACGACAATTTAAATAAAAGCAACCAATTAAAAGAATTACTCGAATCAAGCAATCGATCTTTATCATTATCAACCGAAGATGAATTACAAACAAATGCCGAAAATGAGATTATTTACCTGAAACGAAAAGTTGATTATTATGAAAAACATTTGCCGATTCTCATATCAAAATGCCAAGAAACAACAAATAAATTTATTGTTTTTCGAGATTTTTTTTTAAACCATCAAAGTGGTAAATCAAACGATGTATCAGTTATTCTTGAAAAAATGAATAACTTTCAAAATATGGAAGAAAATTTACAAATATCAAATTTACTTGAAGAGAATTCTCAACTTCACATTAATTTTAAACGAAGTACCGATTTACTTAAACAACAAAAAGAAATTATCGACAAGTTAAAAAAAAGTAATAAAGAATTAAATTCATTTTTAGAAACGATGCCGAGCAACGAATTATCCAATCAACGTGTTGAAGAATTGGAAAAGGAAAATAATGATCTTCAATCTTTGTATGAAATGATGATGAATGAAACAGATGAATTGAATGCTAAAAATCAGACATTGCGCAATCAAATTGAAAATTATAAATCAATAGAAGATAAATTGAGAGAAGGACAAAAGTCTCTTCAACAAAAAGTTTTTGATTTAGAAGATGAAATAATGAATCTTAAATTTTCACAAAATAAAAGCGATATCAACAATACAAAAAATATAGTTATTAATACCAAAACAAATAAAGGTAGTAAGAATAATTTAAATAATAACAAAGCGCCTCTTGATATATCTTCTTCAATAGCATTCATTTTCTCTGAGGAATCACATGATGATATTCAAGTTCATCTTCCAATACAAAAGTCAGAGTGTGACGATAAACGACTCATTGAAGAACTCGAAGTCAAATCAAATTATCTTGAATCGGAACTTGAAAAAACTACAGAAAATATGAATAAAATGATCAAGCAGAATGATATTTTAAAGCAAGATCATAAAAAACATTGGTTAAATCTTAAAAACGCCAAAACCATTATTGAAAATTATAAAAATATTGAAAACATTCTACGAAAGAAATTAGAAGCAGCAGGAATCGAAATTCCAAATTATGAGACCCCTGTTTTCGAGGAGCTGTAAAATGAAACAATTTTTTCCCCTTTCCATTTTGTTAGCTGAAATAATATATTATTGTAAATTATATTTTTTTTTTTTTTTTAAAATTGATTTCATTAATTATTATAAATTCAATTGAGCTTGAATCTTTTATAATTCAGGCCTAATTTTAAATCCACAATCATTGAACGATACTCCTATTATTATATCAAGTTCCTAATCTAAGAAAAGGAGACCACATTAATGGTTCTAGCTTTTGAAAAAAATTATAAGATATACCTTTTTTTTTGACCAAATAAAGTTATAATGTTCACATAACAAATGAAATTATGATAAATAATGATCATGAAATATTTTATACAAGAGGATATAATAAACAAATAAAAAAAAATTATTAATGATATCAGTATTAACAACAGTCTTTTTTTTTTCTTTTGCTTTCTGGTTCTTCTAGTTCAATAGTACGAGAAACTTCAGGATGCTCTTTTATTGATGTTTCATAAATCGTTTGCGCAATAAATGAAAATAATTCGTCTATTCCACTTCCTGATTTTGCAGAAACAAAAAAAATGGTGTCGAATTTCGCAATCAACTCTTTTTTTGCTGAACTCAAAGTATCATCTGGCGTTATATCTATTTTGTTAATAACTACAATAACAAAAGGATGATATTCTGACTCTTCACAAAACCTATTCCATTTGTCAATCTCTTTTACAGATGATGCGTCGGTTAGAGAAGCGACAATGACAGCAACTTTTGCCTCACGACAATATATTGGTACTACACTGTTAAATTGCTCTTGTCCAGCAGTATCCCATAAATATAATTGAACATTTTTTTCATCATATTTTTCATCAATACATTCATAACCAACTCCAATAGTAGGAGCCATATCATATGAAAAGGCATGATTACGCCTACGCATTATAATAGAAGTTTTGCCAACCCCTGATTCACCAAGAAAAATAACTTTATTGTGATTCATCAATTCTGAATTTATAAACTCTTTATTGAAAACATTATCGTTATTATCGGAAAAAGTTCAATTTAAAATTTTATTCTCACTATTTTATTAAATGCTACACTTATTTCATCTTTCCTGTCGTTTGCTATTAAATAAGAATTATCAACATGATATTTTATTTATTTACAAACTGGATGACCTAAGCATTAATTATGATCATATAATCTTTTCTTTCATATTTTTTCATAGATAATTCATATTTGCTATCAGAGATCTAATGTGATCAAAAAATATACCAATTTAGCATATACTTCAAGCTTTTAAAGTACATTTCTTTAGCAATAAAAACTCTTCAAGTATAATTCAAAAAAATCTATTAATTTATCTTTTAAAGATATATTTAATATCTTCAAAACATATTTTTATTGAAAGACATATAAAATATAGACACATAAGTATGAAAAGAATCATTGCTTATGATTATTAATGAAATCCAGAATATCTTGTAGCACAACAGGCCTAAAAACAGTTTTAAGCAAGTTATGTGATGCATCTGGATAAAATTTATATTCAACTGTATCTTTTGCTGACGATTCTTGAACATCTTTAAACCATGCAAGATTTTCTAAAGGATTTACATCGGTATCTTTACCTCCTTGCAAAAAAATAACAGGCAAATCACTCGGCCAATCACTGTAATTTTCGCGAACAAAAGTAATTGAATGAAATGCTGAGTTCAGTAACCTAGGCGTTGAAAAAGGAGAAAACAAAGGTGAAGAAATAACTTTTCGCACAAAGTCTTGTTGCGTATCTGGTGAGTAAGGCTCATCGCCCGTATTAATGATCATATATGGCCAATATTTTGCAGCGATCATAAGGAAAAATGAATCAAGAAAACCAACAGGATGCTCTCTCGAGTTTGAAATCCATGGAGATTCGATTATAGCTCCTCTTAAGTTTTGTGAAACGAATATTGATTTTTCAAAAATTAAGCGTATTGAAGCAAGTGAGCCCATTGAATGAGAAAAAAGAAAAATTGGTATATCTGGAAAAGATTCACGTGCTTTAACAATAACTTGCTCTGTTTCTTCACAAATCTCTTCGATTGTACAAGAGCATCGAGGTCCAGGCGAACGCCCATGGCCGAGATGATCACAACCTAGAAATGCACCACCATTTTGAAGAATAACATCGATTACATCATGCTTCGTAGTTAAAAAAGAACCGAGTCCATGAACATATACAACAACAAAATCCGGTTGACCTTCTGGACGCCATTCACATCCACGAAGTGTAAAACGACCATTGTCTAAAGGTATTGTAAAATCCTCTCCATCATATTCGAATTTAAAAACAGCATCACTCAGTTCCATTTGAATTATATTTTATCGTTATTTTGAATTTGAATGATTTAAAAATCAAAATAAATTTTTCTTGATCATTTTGAGCTTTTTATTGTTTTTTTTTAAAAATATTTTCAGCATATAGTTGTAGAGTTCATATACATCAAAATGAATAGTATTATCATTAGACTAATAATTCCAAGAGCATAAGTTCCATATGAAGAATACTGCATGAGTAAGATGTAAAAGAAATCATTTATCTATCATTTTGACCAATTATCATTTAATTTTAATTTGTTTTAACATATAATTTTATACAAATATATACCAAGTTAATATTGATATTAATATTTTTCATTGTTTTATCTATGCTCATATATATTATGAAAAAATAATATCAACTCAAGGTAATATAAATAGATATATAATCAAAGAAATAAAGCAAACAATATAATACTTCTCAAAAAGTGATCATGTTTAGAAAAATTAAGAAAATTAACAATTTTCTGATAAAATAAAAAATTATTTTAAAAATTTTAATGACCTTTTTTTAAATATCTAATTAATAACAATCAATATCGCCAATTTATAAAATTTTTCATAAGATAAAAATAATTTTAATTGAAAAAGAAATTTTATTGATTGTTAGAAATTTTGTTTAGAAACATTTTATTTTCTATCTATGCCAACAAAAACAGGAACACTTAACTATAGAGATGATGATCAGAAGCCATGGAAAAAAATTTTTGTATCACTTGACGGCAGCAAATTAACAATTAAAAAGAAAAAAAAAAGTAGCGATAATATAAAAATAATCGATCTAACAACAGTTTCTTCCATTACATTTGCTGAATCATCAAATAAGCCAAACACATTTATAATTGAAACAGAATCCGAAAATGATATGTTTTCATGTGAAACAGAAGAAGTTTGCCAAGAATGGATATCTCTTTTACAAAAAGCTATGAAAGGAGATCAAAAAAGCACAGTTTCGATTGATGACTTTGATATATTAAAAGACATAGGAAAAGGAAGTTACGGAAAAGTCCAGCTCGTTCGACATAAGGGTACTAAGAAAATATATGCAATGAAAACACTCTCAAAAACAAATCTTGCTGAAACAGGCCTGATTAGCAGGACTCTTGATGAACGAAAAGTTCTACTTAGCATTCGCCACCCATTTCTTATTGCTGCACATTATGCATTTCAAACAAACAATAAAGTTATGTTAATTACAGATTATGCACCAGGTGGTGAACTATTAGCACGAATCCGTGCAGAACACCATTTACCAATGCATCGTGTTAAATTATATACAGCACAACTTTGTGAAGCTATCGGATATCTTCATTCAATTGGAATTCTACATCGTGATTTAAAACCAGAAAATGTCTTAATTGATAAAGATGGAAACTTGAGAGTTACCGATTTTGGATTTGTTAAAGTAGGCATGAGTTCTGATCCCAATCTTAAAACAAACTCTTTCTGTGGTACTCCTGACTACATGGCACCAGAAGTTTGTATGGGACTTCCCTATAATGCAGCAATTGATTGGTGGTCGCTTGGCGCAATCGTTTATGAAATGACCTTTGGAAAACCGCCTTTTTACAATCAAAACATGAACCTTATGTATAAATCAATTATCCAAGATGATGTAGTTTTCCCAGACGAAGAAGAAGTTAAAAAATTCGAAGGTTTTGAGCCTGTTGACAGAGCTTTTATTGAATGCTTACTCATAAAAGAACCAGAAGATCGTCTCGGTTCTGATGGCGATTATAAATCAGTTGAATCTCATCCATTTTTCAAAGATATAGATTTCGAAGCATTAAGAAGAGGCGAACTTAAAAGCGACTGGAAACCTGATATCAAAGGAGATGATGATGTGTCAATGTTTGATGTGAAGTATACCAGAGAAATGCCAACTCTCTCAATTGATAATAATGTTGAAATTGATCCAGAAATTCAAAAGCAATTTGAACGTTTTACATGGGTTGGGTATTCACAACAAACATAAATTTATTTAAGTTCTTTATTAACATAACTACACCTCATTTCTTTTTTTAAAGATATTATCATATACATTTAATTTTATTTTGCAATCTTTCTTTATTTACCAATTCATTCATTAGGATAGATTTATCAAAGATGTGAAATATTTATTATTAAAGCATTTATGAAATTATTTGAATTATGGCATATAAAAGAATAAAAACAAGCAGCATTAGTTTTCATATTAATTCATATAATATATAATTATTTCAGTATATTAAAAAGTTTCTTCATGTTTACTTTATTCAGATCATAATAATTACAATAGTTAGTAAAAGAATTAGATATAACGCACCACCAATGTTTAATAATGACATTTTTATATACAATTCAATATACATCTTCAATGAAAATCTGAAATAAATAATCAATTCAAATAATAATTATAATGATAAAAAAAAAAAAAAAAAAAACATCGAATTGACAATAACAAAATGCAAAAGCAAAATAAATTTCTAATAACATTTACAAAAGATAAAATAAAATAGAGAAGAAGAAAAACAAAAACGTTTTCTTTTTTCATCCGCATATAAAATAAATATAAAACAAAACACACAGAGGCTAAGAATATTAAGGAATTAAGAATTTTCCACCATCTCTAATATTCTTTAAAATTTGTTTTTGATAATTTTTTGTTTCTTCACTGTTATCGTTATATCTATTAAAGAGGGCAAAAATATTGTTACTAATGAACGTGTCATGAGTTGATTTTTGATGACTTAGGGCGCACAAAGTAATGAGGCAATTTCTTGATTTAATTGATTTTTTATCAATTAAATCGAAAAGAAGTCTGACAACTTTATTATATCTATCACAATCTGCAAAAGGTGCTACTTTTGCAATTGCAGATAAAAACCAGGTGAGCCTATTTGGATCCAAAATCAAACCATAAGGATTAGCAGAAGAAGTAGAAGACATTGATGAAAAAGCGTCATTTTCACCATCATCATAATCGTCATCAGATTCAACAGCCATATGTCTGGACAAGTTATGATCTACATTGCATCTGAATTTAGAAGCATTCTTTGAGACACTATTTGAGAGAATTTTAGATGATCGAGGCGATGTGATAATATCACACAAAATTGAAATGAATTCATTTTTAGTGAGGTTGACAGCAAGATCAGCTGTTACCTGTATTTGGTTAAGAGACCAACACAAAGATATGATTGCATCTTCATCATAATTCTTCGCTACATTTGTAAAATATTTTCCAATTAATGGATGTTGGAAGAAAAATTTTTTGCACTTTTCATTGGCAACAATAATCGTAAGGAATATTTTCAATAAGAGCAGAGCTGTTGATGGCTTAGCATCTAAGAAATCGTTGATAAAGCCGGCATTTATTAACGATATACAACGTTTAGGATCAGATGAAACTCTTATTAATAAAAGTGCTGCTTTTTCACTCTCATAGTTAAATATTACTTTGAAAAGTGTCGTTACAATTAACATTAAAGGCTCTCTTTCAGCTCCAAAAGCAAATCTTCTAATGAATTCTAAGGACAAATCTCTTAATTCTTCATTTGCTGACAAACAATGCTGGAGGATATTTTGGAGAGAGAAGAGTTCAGGGGGACCGTTTATTGAGAATAAACTTTTGTATGATGATATAACATTTTCATCAATTGTTGATCGATTAAACATGGAAATCACATTAATCTTCAAGTATTTATAATGAAGAAGTAATTCAATGATTAAATGACCGCCTGAAAGTTCAACAAAGTTTGATACATTCTTTTGGAGCATATCGAGTATGTATTGTTGCAAGTTAGGCTGTGGTGAATTTTGGACAATCCGACAAACAAGTGTGGCTGCCCTGAATGAATAACGATTGTCACCAAAAAGTTGAAATATACGTTTGACTATTTGGTCATCAACAACTCCAGGTAAAAAATTAACAATGTATAGAAATAAAGATAAAAATGTATCATTGGGGAGTAAGAATTGTTGTAAATCATTCAATTTCTTGATCCCTTCAAGAATTTCATATGTACTTGCAAAATATTTAACTAATGCTTCCACCCTTTGAATTAAATCCAAGGGCAATTTAGAATCATTAGAATTATCAATAAAAATTGAAAGATCATCATTAGCGCCACTATTGTATTGTCGAAGCAAAAAATTTAAAAAATGCGGCCAAAGGTCAATTTGGAGAATAATCTTATCATTCATTATTGATTCGAAAAATTCAACAGACTGCTTAATTTTGATTGGATCATCTTCATCAAGAGCAGAAAGCGAATCATCAATAGTTTGCTGCTTTGGAGATGAACGAGAAGATTTGCTTATAAATGTGGATACAGATTTGCTTATGATATCGTCATTTAATTGAATATTGTTCATCATCTCGACGTCAGAATTATAAGAATCGCGAGGTGAAACGTCAGAATGCCTTCGTTTAATAGGCGAATTGTTTTTTGATCTATAATTTTGAAATAGATGATTTAATTCATCTTGGTCAGTACCTGGAAATTCAACTTTTCTGCTGGTAAAAAAGGAAACAATTTTTTCAAATGTAGGACGTTCGAATTGATCTGGCGACCAGCACTTTTCAATCAACTTTTTAAGATTATTAGGAGTATTTTCAGGAATAGGTGGGCGTGATTGTTGGATAACAACCATATAAATAACTTGAGCACTTTCTTTTCCAAGAAAAGGGACTTCTTCAGTAAGCATTTCCCATAATATCATTCCATAGGAATAAACATCAACAGGCAAATCATATTCATCTCCTTGAATAAATTCAGGAGCCATGTAATTTGAGGTTCCAAATGAACTAGTTTTGGGGGCATTTCCATTTGCATATCGCGATGATCCAAAATCGGAAATAATAGGGCAATTGTGCTCATCAATAAGAATATTTTGAGTTTTTAAATCACGGTGAATTATTCCTTTTTCGTGCAATATTTGCATTCCAACCGCAATACCATAAGCTATGAATGTTTTTTGCGTGGGACTTAATTTATGTGGGGCATAATTACTTGAATTAGATTCTTGATTAATAGAATCATCATCGTCTTCTTTGATATTTTTGTTTTTACTTCTTCTCTTAGATTTTGGCATCGCCTTTGAATTTCTTTTGGAATCACCTTTAGATATTGGGGGAATTGAGGGAGAATTCGATCGGGGACTCGTAGGCTTCGTAACTTCATGCAAAGAATCATACAATGATCCATTTGGAATGAATTTTGTTACTATACAATATGGAGGTGAATTCGTAAAACCAATAAAAGGTAATAAAAAAATATTTTTAACTAAAGAGAGTGTTTGAATTTCTCGGTGATAGAGTTCTAACATTCTTTGCGATTCATTGATATCAAACAGCCTTTTTATTGCAACTTTTATTCCTGTTGGAATATGATATCCAAGAGAAACTTCTCCATAGCCACCCATACCGATAACACGCTCAAACTTTAATTGATTATGGTCGATAATATATTTACTGATGTCGTTGGTTTCAGCATTTTGATTCGACATAAGTCAAAAAAAGGAGAAGAAGTTTCAAACAAGAGAAAATCTAACTTTTTTATATAAGTATAGAAAAATTCCATTCTATTTACAAATAGCCATATTTTTTTATTTGTAAATAATGTTCTGAATTTTTACTAGTTTTCAAAGAACTCATTGAAATGAAACTTACTCATTTTGTATAATTTCTAATTTCTTTAAATAAAAGGATCAAAAAAATAATTAACTATTATTATATTATTAACATACAATTGGACTATTCAAAAATTGAATATTATTAAAACAATACTTTCCTTAAATTGATATTTTTATAAAATTATTCTTTATAACAATTAATGAATTTCTGTGTTTCCTGTGAAAAATTGAATAACAAGACTAACTCCTGTTATATAATCACTCAAAAGTAAGACAAGAATATCATTGCACTGATTTTAATTACAATCAAAATAAATGTAAAAATGCTTATATTATTTATACTTAAGTTAATATATACTTTTATTTTTTTAATGAAACAATGATATTAGAATTTTAATAATTCAAAGAATCAAACAAACTGCTTTTAATATTTTTCTTTTATATAATTGATGATTAAAGTTTATTTATGAAAGATTTTTTTCTTAAATACTCCTTATTTGGATAATTTTTATATAGTATGAAAATTGCAACATATAAAAACAAAATGTTTTGGATGTTTTATCAAGGGAGATCATTCATGAAAGTATTTATTTATTAATATGAAAACGAATATTTATATATTTTGACTTGAGAATTATATAAAAATAAAAAATTTAAAATAAAATTTTCTATGGCTTTTTTCAAATTGAAGCATTTAAATTCAAATTCCAATTGTTGGAATTAAAATC
Source organism: Tritrichomonas musculus (assembly GCA_039105265.1). Taxonomy (NCBI): domain Eukaryota; phylum Parabasalia; order Tritrichomonadida; family Tritrichomonadidae; genus Tritrichomonas; species Tritrichomonas musculus. The sequence goes on along the minus strand of JAPFFF010000015.1, from coordinate 960,373 downwards.
GTTATTCTGTGGTTATTAAAATAAAATAAATAAATGAAAAATATTATTTTAACAAATAAAAATATATATTTTTAAATTTTTAATAATCTGATGCTTCAAATTCATAGGCATAAGCCAATGAAATAAAAGATTTTCGGGAATAACGTTTGAGTGCATTCATTTTTGAAAATATTTGAATGCAAGATTTGAATTAGAGAAGCTTTCAAATCTTAAAAATTCTGAGTTTTAAAAATATAACATTTTCAAAAAGTTATAAGGAAATGAAGATTGAAATTAGTCATTATTCACATTTTTTATTTTAATTTTTTTAGATATTTACGATTTTAAATATATTGATTTAGTTTTTTTTATTCATTTTACTTTCAAAAAATAGAAAAATTCAATAAAAAACGGCAATATACAATTCACCTAACAAATTTATTTGTGAAAAAAAGTCGTTTTTCTAGATGCTTTCGCATCATCCCAGTTCAGTGGGATCATACAACCAAACAGCTAACCCTAATATCCAATCTTCATTCATAGATTTACAGTATAAATCCATTTTTACTGACATTCCAACATCAAAATCACTCCCTGATTACAATGAAGAGATTTTTGATAAATCAATCTATGAAAGAAGTATAATTGATGAATTTGATACAAATATTGAAATATTTTTACCAAAATCGTTGCTTTCAGAAATAGATAATCAACAAAATTCATCAGCATTAACAGAATTAGATACTTGCACATATTTAAATTCCCCAACTTCTGACACCATTTCTTCTGGAAAACTGGAATCAATATTAAGTCATAATCCAGAAAAGGCAAAAAAAGTAATTAGTGATATAGTAAATAATCAAAATGATCCAAAAGAGCAAGGAAAAACTCTTAGAAATGCTGCTGAAATTGCTAAACGAATGGCTGATACAGCCATTTCTCTTGATCTTTATGAAATGGCAACATTGCATGATCCAACAACACCATCTTCATGGATAGATAGAGCAAAGTTACTTGATGAGCTTGGGGAGTATGAAAAAGCTGATGCAATTCTACGAGATGGAATCTTTTCTGTTCCTCATTGCGAATTATTAATACGAAAACTTCTTCGATCTTTTGAAAGATCGAATAAAATAGATTCTGCTCGCTCTTTTATTGGATCAATTATTAAAAATCAATATATTGACCAACAAAGTGTATTAGTAGAAGGTGCACTTTTTGAAATAAGGCAAGGAAGAATTGATCCAGCTTTACTAATACTTCATTCAATTAAAGAAAAGGTTGGATGGAAACCTAATATTTATAGCGAGCTTGTACAATTTTTTGAAAGAAGCGGAATGATTCTTAAAAAAATTGATATAGTTGAAGAAGGTGCCAGATTAAATCCAAGAAATGCTATAATCTGCCAATCTTTACTTAAAAATCAAAAAAATCCTAAAAAAATGATTGAAATACTTCAAGAATCTAGCAAAAAGTGGACAAACGAATTTACAGATAAAATGACCACCGTAGTTTGCGAATCTTTAGCTGCAAATGGGCATATTCAACTTATGAGAAATCTTTTATCAGAATCTGTATATTCATGCCTCCCTAAACAACGATATAAACTACTATTTTCAGCTGCAACTATTGAGCTAATGCATGGAAATCCATCATTTGCTCCGTTAATACTAAATTTTACTTTAAATATGACTCCATATAAATCAAAACCAATGGTTTTGATACTTATAGCCAAAGTATTTGAGCTTAACCGCGAATACGATAAGGCTTTATCTATTTTTGAAAAAGCTTCAGTTGAATTTTCAGCTGAATGGCGAATTTTCCTCGAACTTGCTCAATTTCATGTTCACAGAAACAACGTTGAAAAAGCTATTGATGTTTTGACGTCAGCATTAAAAATGCACAACGGAAGTGGACGACTTTGGGCTTTTCGAGTTCAGCTTGAATCTTTTCATTCTGTTGAATCGCAAATTACGATTTTAAAGAATGCAATTCAAGCTGTTCCAAAGAGTGGTGAGGTGTGGTGTGAAGCTGCACGCATTGCTCTAAATCCATTGACAAAATTTTTTAATATTCAATGCGCCAAACAATTTCTCGAATTTGCTTATAAATTTACCCCACAACATGGCGATTCACTTGTAGAGATGCTAAGGGCAGAAATGCTTGAGAAAGGCATGTTTGCCAACTTCGACGAAATTAAAAAGAAATTCATTTGTAGCGAAGGAAACTATGGTATTTTATTCATATATTTAAGAAAGGCTTACGATCGCCCTTTAACAGACGTGTTTGAAGATGCATTAAAAGAAGTTAGAGAAGATATTACCAATAATCGAAAAGTATATTCAAGAGCTATTGCGAGAAGTTCTTTTGTTGTTAGATCGGTTTTTGAAGAAGAAGAACGATTCAAAAAGTGCATAGAAGAATATGGCTCTTCAGCTTTTGCTTTTGGATTAACAAAAGTTGGCAAATTAATGCTTGATCCTTCATTATGCAAATCTCCAGAACAGCTCCTATCTATTGTTTTAGGTACTTCTGCTTTTGGCCAATAAATTGTTCTTCATATTATAATTTTATATATTTATTTTTAACATAATAATCCATCTCTTTTATTCCAAATATTGTTGCTAATTTATCAAACAATTATCTTATATCATTAGTGATAATATAATCATATTTATCTTTATGTGAATTTATTTGAAATAGGGATTTTTATTATTCACTTTTGCCCAGAAAAAGTCGAACTTTTCAAAGGGGAGTGTGAATTTTGAACGGAATCAAAAATTACAATTTTATCTCCGCTACTTTTCAATTAAACTTTTTGATAAATATATGATCGTATTTTAATCTCAGACATTTGTAAAAAAGAATTTTTTTTTGATTTGAATTTTAAAACAAACATCAATACATTATATTATTTATTTTTAAATATTTTAGGATCACAAATACCAATTATAAAAAAAGATAAATATGTGTTAGATCTCAAGATTTCGGTAATAGACATCAATTTTATAATTATTTTCATATCACATTTCATACCAGATATCAGATTTTTAAACTGATTGTTGATTATCAGATTCTCAAAATAACAAGCCTAGTCATTATTTTCAAAAAAACCTGATGCGAGTTCCTAATTATTCTCATTCTTGAAGTGTCACTTGCATCTTCGACCAAATTCTGAATCAAATCAGACTTAGGCTCGGTTATTTTGACAGAACTCTGGTCGAATCTTGAAGTAAAGAACGCGGTTTCATTCAACGCATCAGCTAGAGTAGCGGTTATTTTGTTAACGTTTGAATAGTCCTGATTTTGAATTCAAATTTTTCTATTATTTTTTGAATTCAGCCTTCAATTTTGAATACTTTTCATTTCTGTATTCAATTATTGTTTTCAAATCGTTCACTTCACTTTCAAAATAATGGCTGTCACTTTTCACTTCTTTGGTGTTTGACTGGCTCAGTTCGTCATTTAGCCTTGTCAAATGATCAATTTTTTCTTTTGCTGAATCGAGCTCTTTCTTCAGCTTTTTGAACGCCTGATTGTTCAGTTTTGCTCTGCAGTGACAAATTTTCTTGCTTCAAAATTTGAATACTTGTGACCTTGGCACTCGAACTTTTTGACAAGTTTTTCAAAGTCGATTTTGAATTTGACTAGCTATGCAATCAAACCGTTATTTTCTCTTTTTAAAAGGTTTATGTTGTAGATCTTCCTGCTTTAGTTCTACTGCCAACTTTTTTTTGAATTATTTAGATCAATAAATTTGGCCTTTGATTCATTTATTATGTTTATTTCGCTTTGGCTTTTTTGCGAAATGATTTGTTTTAATTCCTCGATTTTGTTTTTCGGCCCAATAATTATTGACGAAGGGTCCTAAATATTTTTTTTTTAAATATACATTTGATCGTTTCCAATTCAATAGTATAATTTGAAAGAAAATTTTCTTTAAATGTCTGCAATAACAATATCAGTGAAAAAAATTCAACGAAATGATAAATATAAACCATTACTTAATAATATACAAAATGAAATTTTTCTTGGCGGCGATTCAATTCAAGGTGGCGTTCAAATTAATCCAACAAAATACGGAAAATTAAAACACAAAGGAATTACAGTTAAATTGATAGGTAAATATATTTGTACAGATGTTTTAACAAATGAATTTATTGTTCATCAAATGGATATTTGCGATAGTGGAATATTTGAAAAAATTACTAATTTATCATTTACTTTTGATAAGCCAAGAATTCAATATCCATCATACCATGGACATAAAATGTCACTTACTTATTACATTGTTGTTGAAGTTAAACAATTTGCTCTTTTGTCACCGAAAATTTCTCAATCATATGAAGTCATATTTCTTCTACCATATAAAAGAACCAATCCCATTCCTCCAATCAGTTTATCTGTTTCACAGCCTTTTATTTGCTTTGACGTTGTTACTCAAAAAGGTATATACTCAACAACTGACACGATTTCTGGCCAAATTGATTGCAAGAATATACAACAAACTGGAATTGAAAAAATAGTGATGAACATCGTATTAACAGAGAAAATTAAAGAAAAAAAAGAATCAAGAACCGAAGAATCAACTCTTATTCAATATGAGCTAACAGATGGATGTCCAAGGCCTGGTTCAAAAATCCCTTTTAGACTTAATCTTCGTCCTTATTTTATTTGGACAATTAAAATGAATCAAGGATCAACTTTATCAGCTACTCACAGAATTGAAATATATATTCATAAAGGAGGAGTTTCAACTCTTGTAGCACAGCATCCAGTTCTCTTTTATTTACATTACATTCCATGAAATTATTAATAAATTATACTGTTATTCACGGCAAAAACGATACATTTCTTTTCATTTTAATTTTAAGGCAAATTCTTCTCTTTTTAAAACATGCTTATAGTAGATTAAATGGATGTTTATCATATGATACTTTTTACTTTTTTTTTGACTAACATTTTTTTATCAGAAATTTGATTTTTAAAATGAATACCAAAGTGAATTGTAAATTAATTTCTTTTTTATTTCTTTTCAATTTCACAATATTCATGTATCAAAATTTTAAAAATAATGTATTGAAAACTATCCTTCAATAACTTTTTCATATGAAATTCTGATCAAATCAATATGATTTCAACTTAATAAATGTTTTTATTATATGGAAAATATAACTTTTATCATAAAATATCAAATATAAAAATTTTTGATAAAAACTATATGCTGAAAAATTAACCTTTTTTTGAAAATTCATGATAAATCTCGTCACTTTTCATGTAAAATAATCACAATTTCAATATAATCGATTAAATGAAGGTGTAATTTTAGCCTTTTGAAGCTTGTGAAATTGAATGAGCTGAATGGTCACAGTATTTATATCATTTTATACAAATGTCAACCTCAACTTTATATGGTGACGTTCCTTTGATCATGTCTAATGAGACAACAGATCGCAAGATTCTTTCAGTTTTAGATATCAAAGAAGACCTTGTTGACCAAGAAATCATCGTTCGTGCATTTGCTGCAGTTGTTCGTGGAAAAGGAAAATGCGCTTTTCTTCTTCTCAGATCTCAAATTGCTACCATCCAAGCTGCAGCTTTTGTTCAAGATAACAAGAATGAAGAACAAGTTAATTTTGTTAAATATATCCGTGGAATTCCTGTAGAATCTCTTGTCGAAATCGTTGGAAAACTTGTCAAAACAGACAGGCCAGTAACTTCTGCAACAATCCAAAACTTTGAAATCCAAGTTTCAGAATGCCATTGCGTTTCTCGTGCTCAACCAACACCTGTTGTTGTTGCAGACTGCGCACGTGTTACTGAAGAAGATGATGATGACTCTGGAGCTCAATCCAAACCAGCTGACAAAAGCAGACCAACTGTTACCCAAAAGTTAAGGCTTGACAACAGAGTTCTTGATCTTAGAACAGTTGCTAATCAAGGAATTTTCAGAATTCAATCAAAGATTGGCCAATTCTTCCGTGAATATCTTTATCAACATGGATTTCAAGAAATTCATACACCAAAATTGATTCCAACAGCATCAGAAGGAGGTGCTAACGTTTTTAAAGTTGATTATTTCAAGACTTTTGCCTACCTTGCCCAATCTCCACAACTATACAAGCAAATGGCCGTTGTTTCTGGCATGCCACGCGTCTTTGAAGTAGGACCTGTTTTCCGTGCTGAAAACAGTTTTACTCATAGACATTTAACAGAATTCACAGGACTCGATGCTGAAATGGAAATCAAGGAAAATTATCATGAAGCACTTGAAATTTTCAAAGATCTTCTTGCTACAATTTTCAATCGTCTTCTTAACGAATGCCGCCCAGAAATTGAAGCTGTGAAATCACAATTCCCATCTACAGACGTTGTTATCAATCCAGTTATCATTAACTTCAAGGATGCCGTTAAGATGCTTCACGATGCTGGATGCCAAATGGATGAATTACAAGATCTTACCAGTGAACTTGAAAAGAAACTTGGAGACCTTGTCAAAGAGAAATATAATACCGACTTTTACATTCTTGATAAATTCCCATCCAGCGTTCGTCCATTCTATACAATGCCAGATCCACAAGATCCAAATTACTCAAATTCATTTGATATGTTCCTTAGAGGCGAAGAAATCGTTTCTGGTGCACAACGTATTCATGACAGTGAATTACTTCTCAAGCGTGCAGCTGAACTTAAAGTTGATCTTACACCAATTCAACCATACGTAGACTGCTTCAAATATGGTGCTCCACCTCACGCAGGACTTGGATGTGGTCTTGATAGAATGACGTTCCTCTTCCTCGGACTTAAGAACGTTCGTCGTGGTTCAATGTTCCCACGTGATCCATCAAGACTTACCCCATAAATTAATAATTCTTTTTTCATTAAAAAATGCAATTATACATTTCTTTGTATTATATTTTACAACAATTAAATGATTAGTTTTAATGTTTACTCAAACTTACACTATTTCCATTCGTAAAAAATATTTAAATATCATCTTTTTCATGTAAGATGGAAAATTGAAAATGAATGTAATTACATTTATTTTTTCCCATATTTCCTTTGTCTCTCTAACTTATCTTGTTCAATTTTCTTTCTTACTTCTAGCATATGCTTTCGTTCGGCTTCGATAATTTTCCTTTTTTCTTGAGCTTCCTTTTCACGGTATCTTTGCTCAAACTCAAGTTTATCAGCGTCTGATTTAAGACCTTGCTTTGAATAGTCTTGAATTGATTGTTCACTTTCTTGAATCATACGAGCTATTTCATTGTTGTATTCTGCAATTTCATCATGCACGATTCCTTCCTCATTTTCTGGAAATATTTTGTCAACTAAATGCCCCATCTTGTAAACAAGTACGCATGGAAGTTTTGTTACACCAAACTTTGAAAGATTATCATTATCAGCAAACTTAATTTCTACTGCATATAAATCTGCATTTGGAACTGTCATCATAGCGTTTCTAACGGCTGAATCTAGCCATTCTCTCCAGTACTTCCTTCCAGTTTTATATAAAAAGAAAACCAAGGTCCTTGGAACAGCAGAAGCAAGTACACTATCAATAGAACTGGGGTCATTTAAAGAAAATAGATCATTGTTTTGGTATATTTCACAGTATTGATCAGATATTTGAGTGAAAGAATCTTTTGCAGCATTTGTACAGAAGACATAAACAGGAGTATGCAGCGCAGCATTTTTTTGTTGTTCGACAAGCTCTGGTATTTTTTTAAGGGAAACAGATTTAACAGTATCCATATAAAATTTTGCCTCTATGATACGGACAAATATATTTTTAAAAAGTTTTCGATTTTTGTATTCAATTTTTTAATGGAGCTCCATTCATCATATCTCCAACCTCAATCTGAAATTGATGATCCATTAAAAGAACTTACAAAAAAACCTTTTTACGTCTCAGAACAAGAAACATTTCGCTCTGTATTAAATGAAACGCTTCCAGATGGATGGGATGATTTCATTCACACTTTAAAAAAAGATGATTTTACAATTAGTGAAACTCAATTACAAAAAATACAAAATTCAGCAACTTATAAATGGACATTCAAAGATAATCACATCATAATCAATGTCAATACTTCAAAACCGTTATCTGAAAAAGATTTTGAAATTGACACAACTTCAGTTCGATCGGATATTATATCAGGTGATTTTTTATATCCAATTTTGAATTCCTCGATAACAATAGAGCCTGAAGAAAATAAACTAAATATTATTCTCACACCTAATACTGAAAATAGTAAATGCAGTAGTGACAACGATTGGCCTGTTTTGATATCAGGCGGTGATAATATTGATAGCTTTTCTTCTTTTTTACTGGCTGATGTATCAATGAGATCTAATCAAATTGATTTTTTCTTTTATTGGGGTATTAAATCAGCTTCAAATGGATGCAATCTTGCTCAGAAATCAGTTGGTATCATGTATCTAACACTCAAAGACTTCAATAAATCAATGTACTGGTTTACAAATTTATCCCTCTCGAATAAAGATGAGTTTGCGCGCACAGTTCTAGCACAATTTTTATTTGAAGCACAAGATGAAAATTTTGATCCACGTCTTTCCGAAAATATTCTTGTAATTTTAGCAAGAGAAAGAGTAAAAGAAGCTTTCTATTATCTTGGATATTTACACCTCCAGAAACTTGATAATTGGAATAACGACGAAAAATTAGCTGTCAAATACCTTGAAATTGCTGCTAAACAAGGTGATAAGCCTTCACTACAGCTTCTTGCTGAATGCTATTCTAACGGAGTTGGATGCGAAAAGGATATACAAAAAGGAATGATGTACTCTAAAATGGCAGATGATGATGCAGAAAATGAAGTTACTAGATCTGTTCAAAATAATATTAATGATGAAAATAATAATAACAATAATAATATTAAAAATGATGAAGATTCTCAATTCCCAATTGCATCTGTAGTTGTTTCTGCATTTGCTCTTGTAGGAACTGCAATCATGGGAAGATATATATTTCGAAAAGTATTTCGCAAATAAAATTGTTTATTTGATGACCATATAAATAGAATAATGAAAACGTTTCTCACTATTTCATTATTACTATAAATCGTATTTCGCACTGTTCTCTTACTAAACATTGTATTAATACAATATTGTTCATTCTTTATAAAATTTTTTGATATTTGTGAAAAAAATTCTTTGAAATTTAACAAAAAATTTTTAAAAATACTCAAAATTTTGGAAATTAGGAATGTTCAAAGAAGGGCTGAAAATCATTTTAGCTGGAGAAGCAGGTACAGGGAAAACATCTCTTATGAACTGCTTTTTAGGGCTTCCTTTTGATCAAAATATTTTAAGCACAGAAAAACCAACAATTAAAAAAAAATATGTGCAATTAGCAAATGGAGAAAATATCAAGCTTAACATTTGTGATACATCAAATGAAGAAAAATTTTATGGAATGCTACCGAACTCATTAGAATATGCAGCGATAACATTTTTATGCTTCAGCTATTCAAATGTAGATTCAGTTAACGAATGGGCCTTAAATATATATCATACCGCTTCACACTGCAATGCTTTTCTTGTTTTAACAAAGTCAGACCTATGTAAAGATTCGATAGACCAACTACGATCTCGTGTGTACGCAAAAGGCCAAGAAGTTAATATTCATAATTGCTTCATAACAAGTGCGAAAAATGATGTGGGAGTAAATGAACTTTTTGAAAAAGCTGCAACATTTGCTGCTCGCCCTCCAATTTTCCGAAAGAAAAACATTTATGATTTGAAATTCATAAGTTCCGAGCAAAGTATGTTTGAACATCGATCGAAACGAATAGTAGCAACATCAATCTTTCCTTCTCCTTCATCAATTCCTCGTTCATTTGATATCCAAAAACTTGATGAAAAAATTCCAGATCTTTGGATCCAAAACGCACCAAGAACAAATGATGGTGAAGTTCTTCTCTCAGAAGAACAAGTGAAAAGCCTCAAAGAAGAGCTTATTAAAGAACGCAGTAATCAATTAACAGCTCAATATACAATTATGATGGCAAATTTTGTTGATCGATATATAGAAGCAAGAAAAGTGAAAACATCAAGTCAAAACTGTTCGTCAGGTACGACACCATAAGGTTATATTCTCATTTCATTTTTTATTTGTTTTTATCAAACTGCCAAAGCCATTCTAATACAACAATAGTGCTACTATTCATTTAATTCGTTTCCAATTCGAAAATACTTACGAATTCGAGATAAGATTATTTAATATTTTTTATTCCCTATTTTTCCTAATTTCACATTACATATAGTAAAAATAGCATATTGAAAGTGGAAGATGTGAATGAGAGGATTCTGCTACTTCCAACTAATTAAAAGTTATATCTAAACCAACTGATATTCTAATTGGGAAATCAAGTACTGCGCTTGAAATAAAAAATACTCTCATTTTCTATTCTTATTCATGATAATTTCATTTTGATATATATTTCTTGAGTTCTAGAATTTATAAAAGAAGAAAATGTAGAATACAAACAAATTTTACTTATTTAACTTTAGAGGCATTATTGATTCACCAGCAAAAATTGACCAAACAGCATAGACGCCTTCGGGATATTGAGTAACACTAATTCGAAGTGCAAAACGAGCTTTTTCTTCACCAATTCCGAGAATTTCAAGTCCAGAATTTGTATTCATTAATGATCTAAAAATTTCAATTGGATCGCATGAATTTGTTAATGCGGGAACTACTTTTAAAGTATGAAAAGGGGAAATAACTCGTTTTATAGCAGCGCTTGACAAATTTTCTATATTTTTACCAATTTGTTTTTGTTTTTCATATGAAGATACGATTGGAAACAAAACCTGAGCAATTTCATAACTCCAAGTTGTCTTATTATTACAAAAGGACTGCCTTTGCTCCTCAATAATTTTTTTCACCATATATTCTAGAGCATACTCATCGACAATAAAACCCATTTGCACTTGATTTAAATTCATATTATAATAAAGATCGAGTTTTAAACAGCGTGGAATAATCTTGTCATTTTTTTGATTTTGCCAAATAGGAGGATGCAGTGCTTTCCACTTTAACGGCGATTTTATATCCCAATCAATTTTTTGTGAAAGAGGATGAAGGTTTGCAAGCAGAATCTCATCATTAAAGATATAAGAAACTCTATTAATTATTTTTGGCAAATTAAACCCAAATTTTCCACTGACAACATCAAAAAACAAAATAGATTTTTCTTTATGATTTTCTGGATCTGCATCATACATGCAAATTGCAATTGGACGAGGACTTGAAACAGCAACGTATGCTTCTAATCCAAAACCGCGTAGAAGAGATACCAAAACATTCACTTTTTCTCGATCTCGACCACTTCTTGATGCTACTGAAGCCCAATATGGAATATATGCATAGCCAAGAGGAGCTATTAAATCAGTAAGTAAATGACAATATCTTAAACATTTCCCAGGAGTGTCCAGATTTCGAATTGAAAATGGAACAATTTGATGAAAAATAATGCTTCTACCTGATCCAATTTCTTTTGACGTAATTTCAATATTTTTCTTTTCAACAAGCCTCATAAAATCAATCCACCAGATTTGCATTGATTTAGAAAATTCTCTTTCAATCTCGATATCATCAATCTTTTCTTGCTTAATTTGAAGTTTGAGCAATTCTTTGAAAGATTCAAGATTAATTTCAAATCCTTTTAATAAAATTGATATATGAATATACCCAACAACTTCATTACATAAGCCTGTTATTTCAATTTTTTCTTTTAACAGTCCATTTTGATGATTAAAAATTCTTCTCCAATCAAAAGTTGCTAATCCAATAAACTGATTTTTTGGAAAATCTGTTGATATACAAAATTTAATAGGATTGTTATACTTAATAAGCTTTTCTATTAATTTTATATAAAAATCCTCGTTAAAAACATAATTTTCATCACTAGAATTTACAAATTCATGAATCATTTCTATTCCAAAATGCATTGTCGACGAAGCATAAATGTATGAATATGAATGTCTAGAATCAAAAAAGTCAATATCTATTTTTATTGTTGTTCCGTTTTGCTTGTTAAATACTAAGAAGTCTGATCCATATAAAACTTGCAATTTAATAGATGGCTTATTTACTTCTTGTACTTCTAATTCAATATCAGAAGATAAATCGTCTGGCTCTTCTTCTTCTTCAACTTGAATAATATCATTCTGATTATTTTTTTGAATAAAAAACTGCCTTACTTTATCTTGGGCATTTTCATTCTCAAAAAACTGGCGTAATTTTAACTTTATTTGCGGATCATTACTTTGTTCATTCTTCATATGTCCGTTTATAATTTAACCAAATAAAATATCAAAATACAAAAAATATATTTTTTTTATTTATAAATCACAATAAGTCCAATATATTTTAATACTAATTTTAATTTTATGAATAATAATATTAAATACTATATAGATATTGAGATATTGGATGATAATTCATATTTTAGAAATTTTAAAAAATTCAATGAACATCGAAGAGGGAAAGGTTTTACCTTCTATAAAAGAAAATTGTTATGTTGGCCAAGATATAAATGACATCTATGTCTCATTAGTCAATGATGAGAAAGAATCAGAATATTCTTACAAAATAAATGAGAACTGGTGTCTTCAATTATTTTCAAAAGATCACAAACCAATTAAACGCTCGGCTCCACCTAGTTCAAATGATTTAAGCAATCAAACAAAAGGATCTTCAAACCTCACAGTCTCTTTTACAAATTTAAGTCAAGGAATAAATAGTAATAATAATAATTTTTCCAATAAACAATCACCAGGAGTCTTACCAGATACCAAAAACTTATTTAGCCAAACGAACCAACCAAAAGGACTCGGTAATTCTACAAGTACAACTGACCAAAAAGCAACTTCTAATCTATTTCTAAATAATACAACTGATAATAAACAATCATCAGGATTTTCATTTGATACCAAAAACATGTTTAGCCAAACAAACCAATCGAAAGGGTTCGGTATTTCTACAAGTACAACTGATAATAAACAATCACCAGGATTTTCATTTGATACCAAAAACATGTTTAACCAAACAAACCAATCGAAAGGGCTCGGTATTTCTACAAGTACAACTGATAATAAACAATCACCAGGATTTTCATTTGATACCAAAAACATGTTTAACCAAACAAACCAATCGAAAGGGCTCGGTATTTCTACAAGTACAACTGATAATAAACAATCATCAGGATTTTCATTTGATACCAAAAACATGTTTAACCAAACAAACCAACCAAAAGGACTCGGTAATTCTACAAGTACAACTGACCAAAAAGCGACTCCTAATCTATTTCTAAATAATACAACTGATAATAAACAATCACCAGGATTTTCATTTGATACCAAAAACATGTTTAACCAAACAAACCAATTGAAAGGGCTCGGTATTTCTACAAGTACAACTGATAATAAACAATCACCAGGATTTTCATTTGATACCAAAAACATGTTTAACCAAACAAACCAATCGAAAGGGTTCGGTATTTCTACAAGTACAACTGATAATAAACAATCACCAGGATTTTCATTTGATACCAAAAACATGTTTAACCAAACAAACCAATCGAAAGGGCTCGGTATTTCTACAAGTACAACTGATAATAAACAATCACCAGGATTTTCATTTGATACCAAAAACATGTTTAACCAAACAAACCAATCGAAAGGGCTCGGTATTTCTACAAGTACAACTGATAATAAACAATCACCAGGATTTTCATTTGATACCAAAAACATGTTTAACCAAACAAACCAATCGAAAGGAGTTGATAATTCTACAAGTACAACTGATAATAAACAATCATCAGGATTTTCATTTGATACCAAAAACATGTTTAACCAAACAAACCAACCAAAAGGACTCGGTAATTCTACAAGTACAACTGACCAAAAAGCGACTCCTAATCTATTTCTAAATAATACAACTGATAATAAACAATCACCAGGATTTTCATTTGATACCAAAAACATGTTTAACCAAACAAACCAATCGAAAGGAGTTGATAATTCTACAAGTATAACTGATCAAACGACAACTTCAAATATAACTGTTAATAAACAATCAGGATTATCATTTGGTCCAGCAAATCAATCCACGGGAATAACTACCAACCATTTTAACCACTTATTTAATAATAATAAAAAAGAAGGCACTGATACGCCAAATACATCAAATTTAAGCAACCAATTGGCAAAAACAGCTGTTAATAACAATCGGACAACTTTTCTTAATTCCAATATCCAACAAAGCAAGAAAAATACTATTAAAATCATTGGAAAATTAGAATCTGATGGAACCATTCTTTTTAATTGCGATAAAACCAAATTTTTGATTTTTGTTGATGGACTTATTCAAATTTATGAGTTAGTTCATGACTCAAAGTCTCAAAATGAGGACGGAATTGCAGGAATAAAAATTATTTGCGACATCGCCGAATATCTTACACCCAGAAAAGAAACATCAAAAGGTGATACTCAAAATATGGAAAAACAAAATAATGAAATACATATTAAATCTATAAAGTGGTCACCTTATTCGCCAGACGTGTTTGCATTACTTACACCAAGAGAAATCAAGATTTGTCAACTTGATTTATCTTCAAAAAGTACTAATCAAGCCCCTATTACGATAAAAAATAAATATGATTTGAATCTTACTAAATCTGATGTGATAAATGAATTTTACGCATTTACCTGGGGAGATTCAAGTAATATTTGGCTCAAATATTCAATTATGTATTCAACAAATAAGAAAAGCTCTATCTTTTTAATGCGCCCAGCTATTCCATCTGGATTTGTTTTACCTTTCAAGGACTATATAAAAATGACATCCACACTTGATTCTAAATTATCATCAAAATTTTCAAATACGTTTATATCAGCTAAAGGTGCTTCACGTGTTTTCATGCACACTCCAAATCATGATCTTATTACAGAAATCCCAGTAAAAAGTATAGAAAATGAAATATGTGCTCTTCATTGGGTAAACAGCTACTTAGACAGTTATTTGATTCTCATTGATAGTAAATCAATTATTTATATCGTATCTATTCATGAAGTAGATGATTTCATCAAAGACTTTTCTAATTCAAGTAAGCTCACATTTTTATCTCCCAAAAATTTGAAATTTAGAGATTGCCAAGTCCTAGAAAAAATTGATATTTATACTGAGAAAACGTTTATAAATGATTCAGTTCTCAATTTTTCAGTTTCAAATGGAATATTTTTAAATACATCTCGACAAATTTATCGTCTCTTCCTAAAAAAGAGGAATTTAAGCAACGAAAGCGTCAATGATTTGAATAATTGTTCCATAAATAGTAAAAATAAAGAGATTTATTCTGATGAAAACAGCGTTTTAAAGCTTTTCAATCTTGATGAAGAAGATAAAAATAAAATATATAAATTGGCTTTACTCGCTGAATTTGATGATATCAAAGGAGCTTGTGGAAATGGTCTGTTAACAAAAGAAATTGGCAAACTAACAACAATTGGTGAATATCCATATTCAGTTAAGAAAAGCAAACTTGAAAATAAAGATCAATTAGACGAGTATCTCAAATTATTTGATAATACAAAGCTCATTAGAATGTTTGAAATAGTGAATAGAGAAACACAAAGACTTCAACAGATTCAAGAAACTATTGAAGATGAAATAGATTTATATCTTGACAAACAATATGAAATTGAACAAGCTAATAGTGAATTACAGCAAACCGCTAACATGGGTGAGCAACTTCAGAGAAGACTTCAAAATCTTCTACAAAGAAAAATAGATAAATTACAAGAAAATGAATGATCTTGTTATATTTTAAAAAGATTTTTCTACTAAAGATATATTATTAATTTATATAAATTAAGATTGGTATAAAAATCATCTCTCTATTTTTAAAGAACCGAAGATATTTTTATTGTTTTCAAAAAGTGGGATCATTCTGCTTTTTTTTTTTTACTGGAAATCTAGTTTAAAAACGTGTATTTAATTAGAAATATTTTATTAAATATTTAATATTTAGAAATAGTAGATTGTTTAATGGTAATATAAGTTCTATATCGCAATAAAAATGTTTTTTGGAAATAACGTATTTCCAATTATAAAAGCAAGAATAAATATATACAAAAATATAGTTAGTTTATAAAATAACTAATAATTAATTCATGATCATATCTATATATATAATTTAAATATAAAATATTACCTATTAAAATTATGTTTTTAACTCATAATTCCCAAAATACATTTTTTCAAAGAAAAAGACCATTTATTGTTTTAATTTTCGACTTTCTATTTTATAAGAAAATGAGCTGGTCCCAAAATAGGAGCATTCCTGATTTCATTATATATATTGATAAAAAGACGTATAGATGTTATGCATCAGTAATTTCTTCTTTTTCTCCATTTATTCGTCATATAATCAATAATAATCAAAATTGGTATTATTTCGAAAATCTTAAAGATCCAAATGGTGATTTTGAACAATTTCTTAAACTCATTAATGGTTTTGAAATTGATATTTCAATGTCGAATGCTGCTTTTTTAAACGAAATTTCGAAAGTTCTTCAAATTCAATCACTTTTTAAAGCAACAGAATCATTTTTAAATTCAATATCACGAACACCAGAAAATCTTCTTAATCTTTTTGAAAGTTATGTTTCACATCAAATTCCATGTCCAGAACTTGTTAAAGAAATTATTAGTAAGTGGGATAATATTGAAACATTAATTGATATACCAAATGAAGGTTTACTTTCATTATCTGTTTCAAGTTTAGAATATCTTTTTTCATCAGACACCTTTCAACAAAACAAAGAAGACACATTATTTGATCTTATTATTAAAATCATTGAACAAAATGGTCAAACATATTCAACTCTTTTTTCATATTGTGATCCAACAAAACTTACATCTAATCAATTATCAAAAATAATTGATTTGGTTTCATTAGATTCCCTTCCCCAACATATAATGATTTTTCTTAAACAAAGATTTGCTCAAGAAGTTGATGTTCAAAATGACTATCCTAAAGCTATTAGTAATGAAGCAAATGGTGATGACTCAATTGAATTTTTTTCTATTAATGATACAAGGCCTGTTATTGATAATGAAGAACAGCAGTTTTTGAGCACTGGATCGCAGTCATTCAAATTCTTTCCATCCTACGATGAGGATTGGGTTTTCAGAGGTATATTTCATTACATACGAACTTCATATTCAAAACATATCTTAAATAAATATGTTCATTTATCATGTGGTGGTGATAAGCAAGAATATCTTGAGCCTCTTTTCTATTATGATGATATCCAGAGTCTACATTGGGATAATTATTCAAAGTCAGAACCCAAACTCGATTTTAGAAATGCATGGATTATGATTTCTCTTCCTTCTCACAAAATTAAATTAACAGATTATACTCTTGTTGCATCAGAAAAATTAGCAAGTAGACCCAAATTGTGGACGCTTTATGGTAAAAATCACGATGATCAAGAATGGCAAATAATTGATAACGCTGAAAATGTTGCACCAAATTCTGGATTTTCTAAAAGGCTTTGTTTAACTTTCCGAACTTATCCAAAGTCATATTTTTCACAATTCAAATTCCAGTTTCATGAAAATATTGGAAGTAGAAAAGGTGGTGCTAAACAAGAAATATCACTTTGTGGAATTGAATTTTATGGAACTTTTGCTCGCCAATAACAGATTTATTTTTATCTTATTTTCTCCCAAAAAAAAAAAAAAAAGTTATTAAATTTAATTAGGGAAACAACATTAAAGTTGTGAGATGTATGTTATAAATGTGTTTATTTTAAACCCTATCATGATGATTTTTTTATATCTATAAACTTCAAGATTTTATATTAGTGCATTTATTTATTCATTTTTTGGTAGACTTTTTTTGGTTGTAAATAAGCAATTAGTTAAAAACGCCACTATTTTTGACCTTTTAACCGTTTTGAACGAAAAGAATTTTCAAAAAGTTGCCAAATTTTGAGAAAACACACAAATACATGAGTTTGAAAATTTTAATGATTAAATAATATGAACCATCCAATTTATACTACACATCGACCAAAAATAGACAGGTTATTTGATATAATAGATATAGGGGAAGATCTAACCATCTACTTCAAAATTTGTTTCAGTCTGTTACAGAATGTTAGTGAAGGATTGTTATGGAACGATTGTTAATGATCAACTATTATGGATTGTTTGTAATGGACCGCTAATGGATTGACATTTAGTAATGGATTGTTAATGGTTCTTTGTTAGTGATGGATCGATTGTTATCAACTTTTAGTGATGGATGTTAATGATTGATAACAATTGTTTAATGATGGATTGTTAGTGATCAATTGTTAGTGAAACATCCAAATCGATCAAAAGATAAACAGATTGTAAATCAAGTTAGATCTAACATATTAACATCTAAAGTGATTCACTTAATATTTGGATCGTATTCTAGTAGCATGCCCAAATAATTTGGTGTTTTGATCATGATACCTTTAAAAATACATTTAAATCCAAAATAATTTGGTGTTTGGATTTTAATCCAAACAAATGTATATTTATCACTCAGTTCTGGTTCGGTATTCTTTTGTGGTACAGTTCTAGATGCATTGTGGAGCTAACCATTACGTTTCATGGATCGTGTTGTGTCTTTGAGGATTCATAAAAATCAATAGATAGGTTCATTAAGTCATTATCGTTTTCTACATTTGTATTTGATATATTAGTTTTCATCTTTTTTCCGGACAAGCCACTTCTTTGTAATCTCTGTATTTGATTTTGTTGGGTTTGAACAAGTTTTATTAATTATTCTCTCGAAAGTTGTTTGAAATCCATTTTAAGTACGATTAAATTGATCTTTATTAACCTAAAAAACGTAGAAATATAAAAATAAAAGAATAAAAATAAAAAAAAAAAAAAAAAAAAAAAAAAAAAATAGGAGAAGATTTGTTTATTAATGACTTATGCTATTAAAAGTTTATGTAAATAATTATGAACCCACCATTCTGTAATTGTTGCTATATTTTGATGATTTACATCTGGATCATTAGCTTGAAGTGATTTTAAACTATTGTATTCATTTGGATTTTAAACGAGCTTTCTTACTGGGGTACAAAAATCATTGTAGAGATCTTGTTGGAGTTTGGATTCGTTATAATCCTTGCCATATTTATTCTTAAAATATTCATGAACAAATATCAATCGTCTTGCTTCTTCTGATCTATTGATTTTTCTTTCCAAAGTTTTTACAATTCAAGCTGGATCCACCTTTTCTCTCTTATCCCAAACATTATTGACGACTCTCACTAATTCATCGAGAAATCCTTTGTCTTTGCAAACTATTTTAGAAACAGATGAATAATCTATTTCCGGTGCTGGTGGAGCTGGTCTATTTAATTTAGCAATTTGCTCTTGCAGGTTCTGGAGTTTGGTTTCATAATCTTCTTTTTGTTTTGTCAACTTTTTGTCAACATATTTGGACATTATTTGATGGATTTTCGAATCCAACTTTGTAAGAGGATTTGGTTGTTGATCGGATTCGATTATTATATCTATGAGTTTTTCCCTGCTTTTCGTCTCCTCTTCTGGTTCAGCTGGCAAAAAATTAAGAGTATGGCCTTGATCTATTTCAAGATGCATTACAGCATCTGGCTGTTGTATTTGAGGAGGATGTCCACCAACTATTTGAGATAATTGAGGAGGTGGTGGTGGCCGCATTTGCAGCGGATTTTGAGCCTGCTCTTGCGTTTACAGCAATTCCATCATCATCTTGCAAATAAAAAATGGTCAACAATGACGGTTTTAAAGAATAATCTATCACTTAATGGATTAAGTTTATGGTTGTTGTGAGCTCCATCTTTATAGTCTATATTGGATTTATCGTTCCCCTTAATCGTTTTTATAAAATTATTCAACACCTTTTCTGGTTTAACGTTCTTGTGCTGTATGCTTTAACGAAATCGTTATGGAATTTGGACTAACATCGTTAAGAATAATCTTTTTAAGTGTGTGGAAGTCTATTTTGAATAATCTGGCTTCTTCTTTGTGGTTCATTGTTTTTTTTTTTCCAGAAAAAATTATATGCTCTTATGATCTTGTGTTCAATACATGAATAGGAATAAAAAGTTAAATTAAAATAGGTTTAAAATAGATTTTATAGATGGATCCTTGCTAGCTTGATATGATAAAATATTAAAACCTGTCACTGAAAAAATTGAATGATTTCTTTTTTAATAAAAAAGAAATACAGGTCTACAAAAATTTAAAACAAAATGATTAATGATTTCAATTTTTTCAATATTGATCAAAATGAAATACAAATGTTATGCGTCTACAATTTGTTCTTTTTCTCCAGTCGTTTGCAATTTAATAAGTAATAATCAGTTTTTATACAATTTTGATATCCTTAAAGATCCAAATGGTGATTTTGAACAATTTCTTAAACTCATTAATGGTTTTGAAATTGATATTTCAATGTCGAATGCTGCTTTTTTAAACGAAATTTCGAAAGTTCTTCAAATTCAATCACTTTTTAAAGCAACAGAATCATTTTTAAATTCAATATCACGAACACCAGAAAATCTTCTTAATCTTTTTGAAAGTTATGTTTCACATCAAATTCCATGTCCAGAACTTGTTAAAGAAATTATTAGTAAGTGGGATAATATTGAAACATTAATTGATATACCAAATGAAGGTTTACTTTCATTATCTGTTTCAAGTTTAGAATATCTTTTTTCATCAGACACCTTTCAACAAAACAAAGAAGACACATTATTTGATCTTATTATTAAAATCATTGAACAAAATGGTCAAACATATTCAACTCTTTTTTCATATTGTGATCCAACAAAACTTACATCTAATCAATTATTAAAAATGATAGAAATAGTTTCTTTTGATTCTATTCCTCAGCAATTAATTGATAGCTTGGAGCAAAGATTTGTTCAAGGATCTAATTTAATTATTGAAACATATTCAGATTCAACAGAATCACGAATTTTAGGAAATGATTCAAAGTCATTTAAATTTAATCAATCTTATGACGATAGTTTCGTTTTCAAGGGGATTTTTCATTATATTCTCACATATTCTAGTAATGTTTTTGATAAATGTGTTCGACTATCATGTGGAAGCGATAAAAAACGATATCTTAATTCACTTTTTGAATATGATGATATTGAGCGTTACCACTGGGACAATTACTCCAGTTCAAGCAAAGATAAAAGTAAGCTTGATATTAAAAATGCTTGGATTTTAATATCTTTACCATCACATAAAATAAGGCTTGATGATTATACATTTGTAGTTTTGCAAAATAATACAAAAAATAGACCAAAATCATGGATAATATATGCGAGAAATCATAATGATCCGCCAGATGTTTGGCAAAAAATAGACGAAAAAAATTTGAAAATGAATCAAAACGTTTTTTTGGCAAAAGAAAGATATATTAAAACATTCACAATACCTAATAATAGAAACTTCTACTCGCAATTCAAAATTCAATTTACCGAGAACCAATTTAAAACGAAAAATGGAGGTGAACAAGAAATTGCTCTGTGTGGAATTGAATTTTATGGAACTCTTGCTCGCATTTAGGTATTTTATTAAATATATAATATTATATTAATTTATCTTATCTTTTTATGAAACAAAGATATTTTAAGATCTCTTTAACTTTTCTGATTTAAAACCAAAAAATCATATTTGTTATTTTAACAAATGAACAATAATCTTTCCTTTTAAAGAAAAAAATAATTAATTATTCATATTTATTTTCAATTATGATTCTAATGATATATATCTACACCAAAGCTACAAATAATTTGATGTAACATATTTTAATAAAAGAATTGCTTTTGGTTTAATAAATAAGAGATTGATATAAATTTTTTTTTTTGTATATAAACATATTAAAATATAATTTAGCTCATTTAGAATCACATTATCTTAATTCATAAGCAATCAAAAATCTAATAAGCAAATTAATTAAAAAGTTAATATTAGTAAAAAATAATTTAAATACAATAATCAATAAGAAAAAATCATTCGTCAAGTTTTTCCTTAATTTTCTTCATTAATTCTTTCTTTCTTTCTTCAAGTTGTGAAATGTCTTCAAGTGTTATATTCAATTTATTGAATTTTTCGTCATTCAATTGTTCAAATTGCTGCTTATTTTTATCTACCAAACTTTCAAGTACATCAAAAATATTTCTATCGTCTTGAAATTGAGTTAATTTCTGAGAGTTTAAGTTGGATATTGATTCAATTTTTAATCGCCCTTCTTTCGTCTTCATTAAAATGTGGTTGGAATTTGGTAATTCAAAAAGAAATTCATAAAAACTAAGCACAAAAGCGAAAAATTTCTCTTCGGCTTCCCGATTTTTAGAAACAGATGCGGGTAACATAGAACGTGTAATTAATTGAATTAAACTTTTATTAGTAGGAATTAATTCAAAGCATTGGCAAAGTTTAAGCAAGATGCATTGAGTACAGATAGGCATTAAGGATAAAACAGCACGAACTTTGTAAAAAATTTCAATGCTTTTTTCTCCTTCTTCTGTTGAATTAGTTTGATTTTTTGAAAGTAGCATTATTTGAATAATTTTTTCGTGCAAAGTGTCGGAAATGTATGATTTTTGGTACATTGAAAGAAGATAGAATAAAAATGAATTTGATTCTTCTTCTGTTAGTGTATCAATACAGTTTTCATTGTCATAATTATTAATTATTGAATTTACTTTTTGGAAATCAAGTTTTGAAAGTACAAGTGGCTCTTTAGAATTTTGGATATTGACCATAATCTTATCATGTACTTTTGAAAGTAGGTTCTTAAAAGTTGGAGGGATAAAATAATCGTTTAGCATAAATAATGTTATTTTTTCTTTTGAAATTAAATCTTGCCATTTTTGATTTGTTGAATTTTCATCTGTCGAAGGATCTGAATTGATTAAAGTTGGGCAGAATATGAATTGAGATATAAAAGAGCAGAATTGTTTTAATACAAACTTCAGGTGAACTTGTTTTCCATTTTCTTCTTGAAATAAATTGCTTTCATTTTCTTCTTCTTTGTTGAAAATTGCTTCATCGAATGGATAAATTTCATAAGTTTTTGGATTATACAATACATAAAACGTTCCATCTATTGGGATTTTAAGGCATTTAACTGCCATAGATACAAGCCTTGTTGATTCTGAATGCATATCAGCAGTAACAATTGTCTTTCTTGTATCAAAGTAAACAGTTGAAATAATTAAATGTTCTTCGGCTTTATCAAATAAATAAAGTGAATCGTATGATGTAAGAAAAAGACTTGAGCAAAGACTTTCAGATGGAATTTCTACAAAATTATCAGCAAGTCCATAAAGTTTGTATTGATTAGTTTCTATTAAGCCAGCATTATTAACAATTCGATAAATTAAATCAAAAATACGTTCATCATTTTTTACATTCATATTCATTGATTTGCATAATCGAGGCGCATTAATCAAGATATGGAAAAAAATAGGGCGTGTTGTTTGAGAAGACATTTGAAAATAATTTTTTATGAAAAATTTATATTCAGAATTTATTTCGATATTGAAAAGATAGTATATTTATAAATATACATTTCTAGTCATTAGTTATTATATTGAAATATAATTTCTCTAAAATAATGAAAAAAAATATCTGTTATAAATTATCGGATAATTATCCGATAATTATTATCTAGAAACAAATGTAGCATTTGAAATGTCACCAAATTACATCATATGATGCATAGTTATTAATATTAGGAACTACCAGAATAATAAATTATTAATAGAAACTTTCAAAATAATAGTATATATGACAATAGAATAATGCAATTAAAAATATAAAATTAAAAAATGTCAAAAGAGATGTATTGTTTAGATTCCAAATGCAGCGCAAAGCTCTTTGAAGCTAAGTTTTCCATTTTTATCTCGATCAAGTCTTTTGAGTTCAGCTTGAGCATCTTGAAGTGTCATTGGCATTGAGCAAACTTTTCCGAAATCGACCATTTCGTTTGCGTCAAGTTCATGATCATGGTCAGCGTCAATTGCATCAAAAATAAGTTGGAAAAGATATGTTGGTTCTGTTTGGCTTCTTGTGCATGCGCCGAGATATTGAACAAACTCATCAAAAGAAAGAGAATTATCATTATTTGTATCAAAAACTTTGTAAATGGCTTTAATGAATCTTGTGTCAATTCCGCATGCTTGCATGAATTGGAACAATTCTTTTTCTGAAAGATAGCCATTTTTATCGGAATCGATTGCGTTGAATTGTTTGCGAAGACCCTCGAGTTCTTCTTTGGAGAAGTTGTAAGCTGGAACTTTTGACATTTGAAATGATGACTTCACTTTGAGTCAAATTCATTTTGCAATTTAAAACTGATCGTATATGAAATTTACTTCATCATTTAAAAAGTTTAATAAAACGATTTTTTTGTTTTTAAAAAGTTGGATATAACCGAATATATATTCAGTTTTATATTTCATTTCAAAGTTCTTTCAATGGCTATATTATTTTATTTGATTTAGTCTTAAAAAGGTGCTTATTGATTTTGAAGCTTATAACAATATATAGCCTCAAGGGAATAATTCTTTATGAAAGCATAGTTATCATAATGAAAATGAATTAGGTAGGTTCTGGTAAAAATGGAAAAAATAATAATATAAATAGATAAAATTTTAAATTAATAATAATTTTTACTAAAACATCTTTTGTATTGCAAGATAAATGATAATAATTGGGGTTAAAAATGTTGTGATACTAACTGGTCAAATAATTGAATATTGATTTCGACTAGGCCATTAAACAATTGAAATTAAAATTTGGATAAAATCATATTTAATGGAGTTCAATTTAGATCTTTTTCGAGCATTTGCCAATCAAAATCAATCATATGAGATGATCAATAAAGCAAATCAAATTATAGCCGATAATATTGGTAATCCAAATTTGGCTTTATTTATTTTAAACACTTTTTCAACTCCAGAAGTTCAAAATGATCAAATCATTACTCAGGTAATGGTAATCATATTTTACAAAATTGTTGATTTTGTATGGCATTTATACCCAGATAAAATCCAGCGATACAGCCCTGAAGTTTTTTCACAAATAAGAGAGCAAATTTTTGCATTCTATTTCAATACCCCAGCTCAGTTTCAGCATATTATAATTGATGCATTAGGTATTGTAATCAAATTCGAAAGTGCTAACTCAGAAGATATTCTAAGTAATGTTCTCGCATTACTTAATAGTGCACAGGATTTGCATAACATTTCTTTTGTTTTTCGTGTGCTAGAATTTTATGCTGATGATGTTAGCATTCCCAAAAGTGATAATGTCAATCGCGGAGAGCCTTTTTGTGAAAAATTTTTAGAAATTTGGTCAAGTATTCTTCCTCAACTTCAAGAATCTTTTTCGACTCAGCCACAAGCAGATTCATACCAAATTTTGAAATCTACAGCAATAATTATGAAGCATTTGATCAAAAAAACTGCAGAAGCTTCTCTTTTGAAGCCACAGACAGCAAATATGATTCAGTTTTTTTTAGGTGCTCTTATTTTCCAAAGCAACGAAACAGAGTGTATCAATATGAAAGAATCAATTCTACTTTTCTTTAATGAATCGTTGAATTTAGCTCGAGATAAGCAAAGAAAGCAATATGTTGAACCCATACAACAAAGCTTTTTAACAAGTTTATTTCAAAATTCACAACAATTATTTTCAACTGTTTCAAATAATGAAACAATTAATGCACTTGGTGTTTTAATGAATATTTTTTATGCTTTGATTCATAATAAGATTTCACCAGAATGGTTTTTATCATCTAATTTCTTGTATCATATATTGCTTCCATCAGCACGATTAACGCCAAACGATTTAAATGAATTTGAAACATCACCAGAGCAATATTATGGTTTATATCTTTATGATAAAAAAAATTCAAAAGAAACAGGGGGTGATTATATTCCTAGAATTGAATGTGCAAGTATTATCGAAGAACTTATTCCTAATGCCTCAAGTTTGTTGATTTCTGATTTTAGTCAGTTTACAAACCCATTAGATTTAGAAGCTTATTTGTATTTAATTTATCAAGGTTTTAATTCAAGGAAAAAATCATATATGTTAGAAGGGCAAATATTCTTACAAATTTTTGGATTATTGAATACACCAGATTTGCCTCAATTTTTATATCCAACGATTTTATGCGCATTGAAAAACACCTTTATACTTTCAAATTATGAAATTATGAAAGCCATATCATCTGCTTCGTATCAAATTATTATTAATCCTCAAGTTAATCAAGTTTCTACCATATGCGCTCTTTCGTTATTCCGAAGTACTATCATAACTTTGGCAGAGCATGAAGAACTTGAATCATCCATCAATATTGAACAATTCATCCCAAGATTAATTGAAATTTCATCTTCTATCAATACTCCTGAAGTTCAAATTATCATGCAACATTTAACTAATTTATGTACATCAAGCATGAGGAAATTTTCACGTGTTTTATTTGTTCAATTTTCTCGATTTCTTGAAGATATTAGTAAATTAAACTCTGATATTAATTCTCAACAAGAAGATGAGTTAGCTCAAATCATCAATACATTCTCATTATTATTTGATATTCAAAATGATATAAATGAAAAGCTTTGGTTTGCTGAACAAATCATCACTATATCAGTTAACATATTGCATGCATATCCAAACTCAGCTGGTGTGGAACTTTTAATTGAACTATGTATTGAGATCTGCCAAAAGACTGATCTAGTTAATACATCAGATGAAGTTAAAGTCATTTTCATGAAGCTTGCTCAGTTTGTTTTAGCATATTTGCCATCATCTGAAGATTCTATTTATCTTCTTCCTAATATTGGGGGAATATTTACCTCTTTGATGCCATTTCTTGATACTGAAATTATCCAAAATATTCAAACATTTTGTATAAATATCACTCGACAGGAAAATATGGAATATCTTTCTTTTCCTGCGCTTTTAATTATGTGTGATATTGTTTTGGTCCATGGTATAAATGTTACTGAAATCTTTCA
Organism: Tritrichomonas musculus; assembly: GCA_039105265.1. Classification (NCBI taxonomy): domain Eukaryota; phylum Parabasalia; order Tritrichomonadida; family Tritrichomonadidae; genus Tritrichomonas; species Tritrichomonas musculus. Next base: position 933,271 of record JAPFFF010000015.1, on the reverse strand, counting down.
GTTTGCAATCAATTTAATGAGAGGAATGGATGATATATCCGAAACTTTTATTGGTTGTATTTTTGTTTTAACATCTGTATTATTCAAAACAAATGGTGAATGTGCAAAATCAATTCCTGATGATATAATGGCGAAATGGTTCGAGGCAAGCACAATTGATTTTCTAAATAATGCTAGAGAAATACGCATTTTTTCACTTGGATTGCTTATTTTGGCATCAAATGAAAATAAACAAGCCTTTAAAGTTGCTGGTGATCTTCTATACCAACAATATGAAAAAAATATTTCTGATAATGATGAAAATATTTTCCAAGAAGAAGAGGATGATGAATTTATGGAAGGCGATGATGAATGCAGTCAAATTATTCTTCCAATTGATAAAGAGAATGTATATAAACTATTTCTCCAACTTGTTGAAAAATACGGTATTCCCAATAATTATCCTGAACCTGAACCTTTCTCTAAATGGTTACTAGAAAAAGCTTCTAAGGATAAATAAATGTTGTTCATTGATCATTATGTTTCAATATTTCATATATTATTATATAATAAATATTATTGATTTTAAAAAAAGCAAATAGCTAAGTAGATTACTCTTTTTATTTTATGTTTGATAAGGTTTTTTCTTATATTGGTGATTTTATTCAACAACAGATTAACAATTTTTCGAAAAATATTAGATATATGGTCGAGTTTAAGAATAATAAGTAATGATGGCAATTAGAAAGAAAATCTTTACTATTTAATTTTATTTTACTATTTGATTTTACAGATACAATTGAATTTTTCTTTACTAATTTATTTTGTTATCGTTTCTCATTGAATTTTCTATTTAAACATCATCGGCTGCATTTTTAATAATTTTTTTGGTCTTTTAATTCCTCAAAACAAAATGTCAAAAAACTCCAAAAGCACTAATGCAGGTCCAACTCCCGAAGAAGTTGTCAGATCCATGTGCGAATTATTTAAAGAAAGAGCCGAAGATGAAGCTAAAGAAATAAACCAAAATGCAGAATCAAGAGCTGAAGAAAGCTACAATAAAAGTATCAACGATCTTTCAGCAAAGCTTGATGAAGAACATCGTCGTAATATGCAACAGATTGAAACAGACCTGAAAATCAATGAAGCAAAGATCCAAAACAACGTTAAACTTGAAGTTCTCAAATCACAGACAGAAGCACTTCATGAAGCACTCAAAGAGGCAATCGAAAAGCTTAATAAGATCTCAGATACACCAGAATATAAACCATTATTGAAGAACTTGATTGCAGAAGGATTTGATCGTTTAAAGGAGCCTAAGGTTCATCTTATGGTTAGAAAGAAGGATTTACAATTAGCACAAGAAGTACTTGATGATGCTATCAAAATTGCTCAAGATGCAAATCCAGGATTAAAAATCCAAGCCAAAATAGATAGTACAAAGTTTCTTCCTAATCCTCCACAATGTGCTGGTGGAGTAGTTTTTGTATGTCAAAAAGGACGTATCCGTGTCTCAAATGTTCTTAACGACCGTCTTAGACTTGCTTATGAAGGTTTACTCCCAAGAATTCGTAAAATTGTTTTGGGTAAAGAAGGTAATTATGAAATTGATGACGAAGATATTGAAAAAGAAGCAGGTATTGAAACAAGTACAAAAGATGAATCTACTGAAAAAGACGAATCAAGTTAAAAAATAATAATTAAATATAGCGATTGCTCGATTGCATAAAGGAATGATAAATATTGATATTAAACTAAATTTTTATCAAATCTGATTTTTAGCGCATATTTTAAATAATTTTAAAAAACAAATGGAACTCTACTTGGAAGCAATTTTTTTGAAATTCATTGTACGTTAAGTAGACATACTTCTTTAATGAAGAAAGGGTATTTCATACTTTTTGAAGGATGTGATAGAACAGGAAAAACGACGCAAGCTCGTCTTCTTGCAGAATCTGGTTTATTAAAGCCCAATGAACAAATGCGTTTTCCAGATCGAACAACAGAAATCGGTAAAATGATTGATCAATACTTAAAAAAATCAGCAGATCTAAATGATCAAGCAGTTCATCTTTTATTTTCTGCAAATAGATGGGAGCTTTCTGAAAAAATCTTAAACTTATTAAACAATGGAACATCAATAATATGTGATCGATATTGGTATAGTGGTGTAGCATATACAGCAGCAAAAGGAATTTCAATTGAATGGTGCAAGCAGCCAGATGTGGGAATACCTCAACCTGATCTTGTTATATTTTTTGATGCTGACGTCCAAAAACTTCAAAGTAGAGGAGAATTTGGTGAAGAAAGGTATGAAAAAATAGAATTTCAAAAAAAAGTGAGAGAAAATTTTTTGAAATTAAAAGGTGATAACTGGGTTACAATTGATGCTTCCAAACCTATTGAAGAGGTTACATCAGATGTGCAAAAAGCTGTGAAAAACTTTCTTGATTCTCATCAATAAAACAAATAGGACGAAGAACTGTTGGATCAAATATTTAAGATAAACGAATGCATTTTAATTCATTACGCCTAATTTATTTTAATTAATTATAAATATTATTTTATTAATCAGCATATATGCTTTCTTTTGTTTAAATTCCGTCGATCTTTTTTTTTTTACATAATCATATAAACAGTGGCCATTATAAAAAGAGTATTTTTGTAGCTCTTATATATTTGTGTTTTAACTAAAGAATTCATGCTCCATTTGTTAGATCAAAAAAAATTTATTCTTGATTTTCAAATGGAATTGAAATTCATAATAAAAGGGACTTCCCTTGCGAATATTTTAATAAAGTATTCAAAAAAAAATATTATTACCATTATTGATAGATGAAAACAATCCATGAATGTGTGTCGTCGTATGTACAAAACAGGACAACCAAAACGAGTAAAATCAACTATTTCTCATTTGATAGAATTAATTCTATCCGGACTGAATACATCCCTATTTATTCGCATTCGCCAAGTATTGAGTTGTCATATTCAGATATATTAAAATTAGCTATTCAAAGAGCTCAATTCCACGAAAGATTAAAAAATGAGGAGAAACATTACAATTTAGATTATAATATGTTACGAAGCATTGGTATTGAATTTGGTATTCCATTCAAAAGGTTAACTACAAATGAGCCAGATATCGTTATTGATCAATTATCCTTTTTTTCATTAATGATGGCATTATTAGGAGATGGTATTGATGAAGAAGTTAAAAAAGATTTCATAAAAAAAGAGCAGAGGTTAATGCTGTATCGCCTTAGAACTTCAAAACTTTCAATTACAGAAATTGACTCTAAATTTTGGCCTGACGTAAACCTCAGAAACACTTTGATATTATCATATTACGAAGACAAAAGCCAAAAGAAAAATAATAATGAAAATGTTGATAAGAGAAATTTTTACGACTGTGAAAATCGTAATGACTGTGAAAACGGCTATTTTCTCTTAGATTTTGAAATAGCTTTTAAATATTTCAAGCCAGCAAAGCTGAATTTGAAAGACGGTTTTGCTATTTTGACAATTGATGACGTATATAAAATTGTTGTGATAAATTATGGTAAAAAATTGCATAAAAAATTAAATAAAAATTCAAAAAAAAGTAATTTGCCGTTAATTGAATCACTATGGATTGATTTTTCAGCTGCTCTTGTTAAAAACAAGGAATCTCTTTTGACATTAAGCAATATTGAAGAGGTATCTAAAAGAAGTTTTCCTCCATGCATGTATCGAATTTATGAATCATTAAAAAAATCTAAAATTTTAACATTCAAAGCGCATTTTGAACTTGCACTTTTTTTAAAAGGTTGTGGATTAGATTATTATGCGCAAACTGATTTCTGGAAGCTTTCAAAAGATCCTAATTTAGTAAACTTAAAGTCAATTTTTGGTATTGGAGGAATAGGAAAAGACTATTGTCCCCATTCTTGTGTAACAATGATTACAAGAGAGTATCCCAAAAATATTTATCAAACGCAAGGATGTCCATTCCGTTATATGGCGAAGTCAGAAATGAAGTTATACCTTAAAAAAATAAATAATGGGCCAAGGGTTAGTGATCTTGAGAAAATAGTATCCAAAGTGCCTGATCATCCTCAAGTTGCTTGTCGACTATTTTTTGACTCAATACATAAAGATTTTCCATTTGAAAAAACAGCAGTATCGCATCCAGTTGAATATTTCATTCAAAGTGAGAATAGAATTAGATCAAAAATATTTTACCATTAAAATTGTATTTTATAAATGATCTAAATCGCCAATACACCAAAATATTTTGTTGATAATGTCATTATTTCAAAGAATTGCTTGATTAAATGATATCGAAAATATTTTTCTGTTTTATTGAATTTTCTATGAGAAAAAAAAAATTCAAAAATCTTCCAGAATTTTTTTAATAATGTATTGAAATAATTTGAGCAATTGATTTTTTTTCTTTTCTTTTTTCATAGGTTTGAAATTTTTGAAAGTTTTTTAATCTGAGTTTTTGAAATGTGATATGAAATGATATAATTATTAGAAAATGAAGCAGAAAATTCAAAAATTCCCTCAGTTTTTAGCAGATCGTTTTCAGCCTTGTATTCTTTGTTCTTTTTCCGATGAAGTATCAAAAATTGTTCCAGATATAATGGATAAAATAAGTTCTGCTTGGGATCAAGTAAATATTGAAAATAATTCAAAAGTCAGGATGATTTTCCCTAAATGTAAAGTTGATATAAACCTTGCCATTAGTGAGATCATTAATATGCGCTATACACAACCTGATACAGAACCTTATTTTTTCTTAAATAAAGAGCCTATTTTAGAAGAGCAAAACGAACTTTTAACAATGACTATTTTACGCCAAAGGCTTTTTGAAAGTGATTTTATGCCATACTATCTATACTGCGATATACCAATTTCAATTTTACTTTTCACAGTAAAAAACGAAAAGCCGTTTCCATCAAAATCTTATTTTCCTGATTGGATCTCTTCCACTATCAGTTCGATACGTCCAGATATTATCAAATTACCTATTGATGATTTTAAAAGTTGTTTAAGAGATTATTTTAACAAAAAATATATACCAAGTTTGATGAAGAGTGAACAGTATGTTGTTCATGATCGTCAATCAGTAAAAAAGGATAATTATTTTTCAATTAGAAATGAACCCTCAAGCAAAATGATAGCAGTCAAATATTTCGCAGACTTGAAAATGCAGCAAAAGCAATATGCTGAAGCTATTACTGAATATAAACGTTTATTTGAAACTCCTCTTGGTCAGCAATGTCGTTTTCTCGTTATTTTATGCTCGATAATGAAAGGAGATAAAAAATTAATTGATGTCAATGCAATTGACCAAGCATTACCTGATAATAATCTTATAGAAAAATTTGCTATTCATATGACTAAGTTGTATATTGAGAGATCGATTCCCATTATGAAGCAAATATTACCATTTGGTAAATTTTTTATTGTTCTAAATCCTTTTTTATTTGAGCAGTATGCATACCTATTGTCAATACGAAAGAGATCTTTTATGCTTTATTATGCTTCTCGAGGGTTTTCATCAATTAATAGTCCTGAATCTGAGGTAAGATGTCTTTATAACTCATGGGGTATTGTTCATCCTCATAATTTCAATCTTGTTGCCCAAACTCTAATTGAAAAAGCACTCGAAAAATATCTTGGTGAGCATGTATCTCGTCTTATTGAACTTTCATTATCTTGCAGAGAAATTGATCATCCACAAATTATTCAACAAAAGTTATCATTAATTTTTGATGAAAAAAGAAAAAAGGAGAAAAAAAGAAATTTAATTGCCAAAAGTGAGCAAACTGATAAGCCAGAAAATCAACCCAATAAGAATAAAGATGGCAATGCTCCTCCTCTTATTTTTGTTCCACCAGAATCATTTCCATATCGAAATCTCGGAGATATGCCAATTCATTGCGGATTTGTTGATTCTAGGATTATCAAACTTGAGCCCAATGGATTCCCATGTGCCCCGCCAGAAAATTTCTGTGGTTATTGGCCAAAAGCTGCCCAACAAATGTTTGGTTCATTTGACCGTAAAAGATTTTTCAGCTCTAATATTTTCAATATTATTGAATGTGCAACAGATGAGGTTATTACGATTCAAGTTTTCTTTTACAATCGATGTCCTTCTTTTGCATTAACAAATGCAAGACTCAGAAGTAGCGGAACAGCCCAGGTTGAAATTTTTCCAGAACTTCCTGGAGAAGAAAATAGTCATTTCCTCAACGCAAAATTCATTGCACGAACAAAAGGAACATTAGAAATCAGTGGAATGGAATTTGAATACTTAAGTGGTCCAAGCAATAATTCACAACAAAACGAAGAATTTGTCCCATATGAAGAACGAGGTGTTGTAAAATTCGTAAAAATATTCCCTGGCTCTTCTCTTTCATTTACAGTTTATGATAAATGTCCGAGAATTAGCTTATATGTTGAAGGAGGTAAAGATGACATTTTTGTAGATGAAATTGTTCCTTTAACGATTAAGATTAAAAATGGACCTATTAAATTAAAGTACTTGGCGTTGATGGCAGTTGGTAATGCATATTATAATGTATTATCACCGCAAACAGAAGAATTATCAGGACAAAGATTTATCAAAGCTTTGGAACCCTTTGAAGAGTTTGTGGTCAGAGTTGCAGTGTGCGGAAAAGTTGTTGGACTTAATCAATTAATGTTACTATTTCCTTTTTGGTCGTTTGAGCCACCATGTCGATATAATTATTGTAACTTTACTTTTAATGTGCATCATGCACCAGAAATACCTCTCTTCATGCAAAATGAAGAAGTTGTTGGGCAATGTCCAAATGGCTACAAGGCATTTGGTTTTACAGCAAACTCATTTGATGCTCGTCTTTTTATTACTAAACTTGAAGGAAGAAATTGTCATATGTCGCTCATTCGATCTCTGAATCCACCAACAAAAATTATGTTCAACAAAAATAATTCGTATTATACAATTTTAAATAATAATGAAAATAGCAACGAAAATGATAAGGATAATAATATTAATGATTCGGAAAATAATATTGAAAATGACAGTAAGAATAAAGTTGAAGATGAAAGTATTAAGGTTTTAAACGTTCAAAATCCGGAGTTTTATTATGAACTTCCTGACTTTTGTCAATCTTTTATAGAAGATAAAAAAGGAATTCTATTTTGGTACAAAACTGATAAAAGTTATGTTTTTGCTTCACTTGATTTAAATGACGCATACATATCATTAATAATTGAAAATGTAGAAGAAAATCAAGACCAGTATGATTTGTTCAAATTAACACTTAAAAATATTAGCAAGAAAAAAATTAAAGATACAAGAGTATCTTTTGTGGAGATGCAAGATGATATATCGTATTTATATAGTGGAATATCAGTTAAAAGTATTGGCGTTCTGGAGGTCGGGCAATCTTATGAATATTATTTTAGGATGAAACTTCTTTTCAATGAAGCTTCTCCAATTGTAATGATATCAGGAGAAAACTTTGCCATAGTTCATCCAATTGTGATTAGGCGTAGCCATAATAGATTAATAAATGTATGAATTATTTAGTAACTTTTTATTTATAACTTTTTCATATTAAAAAAATTCAAAATTAGAAAAGTCATTCGCAATCAAATCGAAGAAGTTTTGTTAAAAGAAACGAAGGGCAATTAAAGACGAAATTGATTATATTATCAGGTTAAAGTTTTTTTGACAAATTTTTAAAAGAACTAATTCTCAACCATTTATCTCGAGAATGAAGTATCCATAATTTTGCGGGATATTCATTTATCATGAGAATATTGATGATTTTAACTGTCCAAGTCAAAGAAAAAAAGAAAATGAAAATATTATTTAAATTAATTTAGTTTTTACTCATTTTCTGCTAAATTTTGTTCTGCAGTTTGAGCACTTTTAGCCTTATTTAAAACTTCTTCAGGAATTTGAACATCTTCTTGTGGAGCTTCTTCAATTGCTTCTTGTGCAGGTGGTTCATTTGATGATTCTGGTGGTTCATGATCCTTAACTTCTTCTTTAACTTCTTCGTTTTCTGGCTTAGGTTCTTCATTATTTGGTACCTCAATTACCTGATTAGACTCTTGAACATTTTCTTCAGGTGCTCCTTCAAGTGCTTCTACTTGGTTTGGTTGTGCGTTGGAAGCTTCTTGTGACATTATAATAAATAAATGAAGTGACTATACATATTTTTGATGTTCTTTCCTTTTTTCGTTTTTATGCAAATTTGAATAAAAAGTGAAGTACATCAGGAAGTTTCCTTTTTTTGATTGAACAGACCTAGTGAATGTTGCAATTTTTTTTTATTATAAATAGGACAAAACTATATAAGAAATCATAATATTTAAAGTTTTTTATTATCAGTCTTCAGCCATACCAAAGAATATTTATATATTAATATGAAATAGATCAAGCAACTTCAATTCCTTTGTTCAAACTCTCAAATGTGATAATTGTAATACTAAATATGTTAACAAAACTTTAAAGGTAAAAAAGATAGAAAGGATTGTTAAAACGTGTAATAACATTTATTTTTATAACAAAAATGGTTTCAAAGAAATTTAATAATAAAAAAGTATATCTTTCTAAAACAAATCATCCAATTATTTGTGCGAAATAAATTCAAAAATTAAAACCATAATTTATTGTCGTTAGGCTGATGGTGATCATCGTCATCTGAATTTAAATCATAGTCATAGCTGTTTTGAGAAGCTAGATCTTCTGGATTATTAATGATTGTATGCTTTTCTTTTAGGTCAACATTAATCTTTAAATGTAATTGAGGTCGAAGTTTGAAAATTGTATCTGAGTCCATTTCGAACCATTTATCAATTGTGAGATCATCCATTACATCAAATAAATAAATTTGAAGTGAAGATAATTTTTTATCTGTTCCAAGTGGATCTGAATCATATATCTCTGCTTTCAAACATGTGTCAGCATCTAATGTTTCGAATTCGCATTGAAAATAATTATTCCAAACTGGGGATTTCGTATTTTCAATAACTTTTGTTTTGTACGTTTTGTCGTTGGCCAATTGAATTGTACAAAAAGGGTCTAAAGATGAAAGAAAGTCAATAATTGATAAATCCTTTGCTTCAATAATAGTAACAGTTACTTGGAATAAAAACATTTTGGAACTAAGGTTTTGTCTTTTAATTTCAAGAAGCTCTTCGAGTTTGCTATGCTTAAAATTAAAATTGGGGCGTAGTAAATCAACTTTTCTAACTGCACCTTTAGAAATATTAATCATTTTCATTTCATTTCGTAAGGTTTCTTCTGAATCATAGCAAATCGAGTCATAATATTGTCCATTTCCGCTATCACTATGATCATATGTGTTGCAATTATAACTATTGTATACATAACTAGTGTTTCCTGAACCGCTCTTTGACATGTCCCATTTGATTGTTACACAATTATTCTTTGGGCTTTTAATGCCACGCTCGAGTTTTTCTATTTTTTTCTTTGTCTTTATTTTATTAACTGATTTGCTTCTGGGGCTGTTATAATTATTAATATAAATATTAAGGTTGCTGTTTTTATTTTTACTGTTTGTGTTATTGTTGTTGTTATCATTATTGTTGTTGTCATTGGTAATATTGTTTTTGGTAGTAATTTTCTTCCGAATAGTAGAAATAGTAGATATAATAGTACTTTTGCTAATATTTGTACTATTGCTTTTACTACTATCATTTTTTTTGGTGATTTTTCTGTTTGTATCATTACTATTTACAGTGTCAACTGTGTTGGTATTTGAATTATATTCGATATTATAACTTGTATTATTCTTATAGTTATTGCTGCTATAATTATTACTATTGTATTTATTGCTATTATAATTATTGCTATTATATTTGGTACTACTATATTCATTGCTATTATAATCATTAGATAAATTATTTATATGAAATTTGATTAGAGATTGAATCAAACTTTCGGATTTTGGGCAGTTTAGTGTTGTTTTTAGATCTTGTTCGTTTTTATTAGAAATATATTTAGATGAGAATTCTAAAAAAGCAGTGTTACTAGTTATTTTCATTTTGTGTTTCTGTAGGAAAAGAAAAACAATATTATTAGCAATATGGCATCTTTCCAATTCTTCTTGATCAAAATGTGGGTCTGTTTTTCGAGGGAAAAGCAATGAAAAATTTTTATTGGAATCCAATTTATCCATATTTTGAACGATTTTTTCGGCTGATAAATTCAAAAAAAGCGATTTGAGGTAATTTGTTTGTCCTGATTCATTCATTCTACGGAAAACTTCTTGAGAAATTTCTAAATTACTAGTGTTCATTTCGTATTTGTTTATATTATTGATTTTCAAAAAATTTAACGTAAATGAATTATGAAAAAGTTTTCGTTAAAATCAATTTGAATATGAGGAAAATCCATAATTCTATTTAAATGTTCCTGAATCAGATGTTAGATTGATGGAAGTGTCTAATAATGGGATTTCGAAGAATAATATTTATTTTTTTGAAAGACATAAAAAATCCGTTTATATTTTTTTCATTTCACAGAAGATAAACTAGTTAAAAATCGATTTTATTCCATTTCAATGATTATCGGCTCTGATTATTTCCATTAAATAATCTCAAAATGAGGTTGCCATTTATATGTAAATGATTATTAGCATTTTTACATAATCAATGAATCTTTGGTATCAGCTAGCAAGCCTTTTTTTATTTAATATATAAATGGCAATTTCATTAAAGCAATCATTTTATATAATATAAATATTTAATAGTACTAATTTTCATTTTTTAAATAACATATTTATTTGTCAAGTTCTGATGATGATTCTTCATCATTATCATAAATAACCGGTTTGGAACTATATGATTTTAAGTTTGAATGATGCGACTTGGCTTTCATATTTTGAGTGTTTGTTGAACTGTGATAAGATTTAGTTTGAGAATTTCTATGGCTTTTACCATTTCTCGATGAATTCTTTAAACTTCTTGAATTAGTTATCCGATTCTTTTCAGATGCAGTTAAATTGAGAGAATCTGAAGGGTCGTTTGATGATAAAAAATTATCTTGACGAGGTGAATTTGGTGAGGAAGAAAAGTCTTGTGGATCAAGTAAATTTCTTGGTGAACTATTTAAACATTGAAGTTTGGCATAATTTTGTAAGTATTGCTCGTGTAAAGGACCTGATAAATTTTCAGAATCAATTGAGGAGCTTAACGTATTAACATCATCAAGTGAAATATCTGAATAGGAAAAAATTAAATCTGTTTTCTTTTTCTTATTTTTTGTAGAACTTTGTTTCCTTTCATGTGAATTTGAAAGATCGTCAGATGATTGTAAATTATTTACATTTATACTTTTTGATGAGCTTTTCTTATGTGATTCTTTAGATTTTTGGTTGGAGCTCTTTTTATATGAATCTGACGATCTTTGACTTGAACTTTTTTGTCCTGATTGAAATTTGAAATATGAATCACTTTCATTTTCGGATGATGTAAAATCATGAGATTTATCATTAAACAATCGGATGTCAGCTAAACCATTTGCACTGATGCTTGTTAAATCATGAGATAAATTTGATGCAGATGAAAAACTATGTGAATTATCATCATCAGTGTTTTTAATACTTTTTATTTTATCTGAAAAAGCTATTTTCATACTTTTTCTTTTAACTTCATCTTTCTTATTTGATTTACCATTTTTCTCAGGAAATTCGTTTGAAGATGAAAAAGCGTTAACATGGTTCATTAAGTCGTCACTGACTGTAATTGAGTATGAGGATACTGATGATAGATTTGATGCTCCTGAAATGATTGAATTTGATGATTCTTGGACACTCGGTAAAGAAGAAGAAGAAGGTAAAGATGGTGTATTTGAAATATCAGACCCGTCTGATTTATTTTCATTTATTTTTGAATGTAAAGATGATAAATGAGAATTTTTCTCTGAGCGTGATGTTGAAGATTTATTTGTATTTTTACTTCGGTGTGAATGAGTTGATGATGAATGATGGATATTAGGATCAGATTCAATATTGGGAATATCTCTTTTTATAGCTTGTATACCATCACTAAATGAATTATACATTGACGATCCATATGATAGCGTAATTGTTGAATCATCATTAATTTGGGATGATGAGAATTTGGAGCTATTGAAAAAGATTGATCCATGTGAATCATTTTCTAATTTAACAGCTTCTTCATTATTTTGGAAAAATGATCCTGAGTTTGAGACTAATGATGATTGTTTACGTATTAATTCATTTGATTTTCTCGTTGTTCGTTCATTTGGTTCTGATAACGATTCGACATTAGAACTATTGAAATATGCAGAGTTATGTTGATCGTTTGCTAATCTAACAGCTTTCTCATTATTTTGGAAAAATGATCCTGAGTTTGAGACTAATGATGATTGTTTACGTATTAATTCATTTGATTTTCTCGTTGTTCGTTCATTTGGTTCTGATAACGATTCGACATTAGAACTATTGAAATATGCAGAGTTATGTTGATCGTTTGCTAATCTAACAGCTTTCTCATTATTTTGGAAAAATGATCCTGAGTTTGAGACTAATGATGATTGTTTACGTATTAATTCATTTGATTTTCTCGTTGTTCGTTCATTTGGTTCTGATAACGATTCGACATTAGAACTATTGAAATATGCAGAGTTATGTTGATCGTTTGCTAATCTAACAGCTTTCTCATTATTTTGGAAAAATGATCCTGAGTTTGAGACTAATGATGATTGTTTACGTATTAATTCATTTGATCTTCTCGTTGTTCGTTCATTTGGTTCTGATAACGATTCGACATTAGAACTATTGAAAAATGTTGAATCGTGAGAATCATTTGCTAATTTAACAGCTTTTTCATTATTTTGGAAAAATGATCCTGAATTTGAAACAAATGATGATTGTTTACGTATTAATTCATTTGATCTTTTTATTTCTGGTTCGTTGGGTTCTGATGATGAGCCATTATTTGAACTATCAAAGAAGGATGTACTGTGTGTATTATTCGCTAATTTAACAGCTATTTCATGGGTTTGGAGAAATGATCCTGAATTAGATATTATTGATGACTGGTTACTGCTTATTTCATTTAATTGTTTTGGTAATGGTTTGTTAGATCCTGATGATAATCCAGCATTAGAACTATTGAAATATGCAGAGTTATGTTGATCGTTTGCTAATCTAACAGCTTTCTCATTATTTTGGAAAAATGATCCTGAGTTTGAGACTAATGATGATTGTTTACGTATTAATTCATTTGATCTTTTTGTTACTGGTTCATTAGGTTCTGATAATGATCCATTATCTGAACTATTGAAATATGCTGAATTATGCGGGCTATTAGCTATTTTAACAGCTTTTTCATTAATTTGCAAAAATGATCCTGAATTAGATATTGCTGATGATTGATTACTAATAATTTCATTTGATAATTGTGACGAATGTTCATTGATTCTTGATGATGATTCTATAATATTACTATTAAAGGTAGCTGAATCGTGTTGATTATTTGCTAACTTGACAGCTCTTTCATTAGTCTCGGAAAATGATCCTGAATTAGATATTATTGATGATTGATTACTTGTCAGATCATTTGATATTTTGGATGATTGTCCGTTTGGTTCTGATAACGAAGAATTAATATTACTATTGAAGTAAGCTGAATCATGTGAATTATTTGCTAATTTGACAGCTTTTTTATTAGTTTGTAAAAATGATCCTGAATTTAATTCTTGATTGAAAGAAGATCCAGTAGAATAAGAACGAGTTTCATTGATTAAAGGCTTTTCGGATGATTCATTAATTGAAGGAGAATCAGGTAAAGATTGTGGTTCGCCTGATATTTCAGATGATTCTTCTTCACTTTTAGATTCAGATAATTCTTTTTGAGATATTGACTCTTCTTCTAGTTCTTCTTCTTCATCTTGAGATTGTTGTGTCTCTTCTTCTTTTGATTCAGATAATTCATTCTCTTCATAAAGAGATTCCTCTTGATATTCGGACAATTCCTCTTTACTATTTATTTCTTCTTCCTCCTCAATTTGGGGACTTAATGGAAGGTCTTTTTTAACTGCAGTGTTTGAATATTCTGAAGAAGAAGATTCAGGAAGGAAACCAACGTCGATTTCAATTTCTTTACCCCCAAGTTTGTTTGCTTTAGTATTTTCAATATTTTTATCTTCATCATTTTCGCTATTTTCGTCAAGTAGTTTATTATCTTCAATTTCATGACTTTTATGACGTCTATTTTTCTTACTTTCACTTGAATCTACTTTTATAGACGTTTGATTATTCTTATGATGATGATTCGAAGGCTTTTGAGATTTTATAACTTCAGGCTTTGTATCAATTGTTGTTTCTACATCTGATGATTTTGTTTTTCTTTTCAAAACGAGGTGTATTTTTGATTCGGTCTTCAAACCTGTTTTAGATTTTAATGGAACCCATTTGTTCAGCGTTTCATTTGGTGGTATCTTCTTAAGGTCGATTTTATTTGTTCCTATAATTTTATCTTCGTCAAGCAAATCTTGTTTCTTCAAGAAAATGACTAATTTAGAAGGTAATGATTCTTTTATTGGAAATTCGAAGATTTCATTTGATGGTTTCTGACCTTTTCCAATTGTTTGTGTTCTTTTAACAGATTTGTTATCGCCTTCAATATAAAAAATGCAAAACCTATCGACTTCGGGAACATTCAATTCATCAACAATTTTGATTTTAACAATATCATTTTCTTCTAAATTAGAAGATTCATTTCTCAATATATTTTTAGAATTTTTCTTTTCAGTTTCTTTTGATCTTGATATTTTATTTAATCCTTTGATTGAGTGAGTTTCTGTATATTTCTTTGCGTCAATAGGATTTAATTCGGCAAATTCAGAATCATTTAGTTCAACAGTGTCATCTTTATTCTCATCAGAATGAATATTTAGAATATTTCTTATCTTTTTAGGTGAGTTTGTAGTAATTGATGGATCGCCAACAAAATCTTCATCGTTTTTCCTTGGTTTTTCAACTTTAATTTTACGATAGATTTTCTTTATTGTTTTATGAGGTTTTTCATTTTCTAATTTCGTAGATCTGTTTTTGACCTCATTGTAATTATCCTTTTTATTGTCATGGTTAGACTCAACCGTAGGCGAACTTGGTGGTGTTTGTTTTCGGTCAATATCATTAACTGGTTGGTTATTTGATTTTAAGACTTTTTCTGATTGAATGGAAGATGAAATTTGCAAATCAACTTTATTTTTCTCTTTTGGTTCTTCAGTTTGTGGTTGAAAATTAGCATTTTTATCTACAATTGAAACAACTTCATTATTCATGGTCTGTAAGACAAGATGAGGTGTTTTGGGGGATTTGTTTATATTAGTATTGTTAATTTTTTGATTTGTACTTCCAGGGCTCAGGTTATGATTTTGTTTTCCTTCATCTGTTGATTCTTCGTCATAAACATATGTGTATGTGTATTGATTGTTTCCAACTGAATAAGAATCATTAGCATTTCTAATCTTTTTTCCAGTAATATGAGAAAGCTTTTTTTGTAAGTTCTTGACTTTGGGATCTTCTTTTGTTTTTGATTCAGTTGTATCAGTAACAAAAATGTTACTTGTTATCGTTACACTTTCTAGATCTTTTAGTTGCTCTTCTAATAAATTAATTTTACGTAGAACAATTTTCTTTCTTTGCGACAATTTTTTTGGTTTTTCATGATTATTTGATTCACATTGGTTTGCAGTTCTTTTTTGCTTTTTATTTTTAATATTTGTTTTTGGTGATCTTTGAATAAAAATGGGAGCTTGCTGTGATATTGAAAGAGATGGTGATTGATTTTTATATATCGAATTTTGCGAGTTATTATTTATTGGTTTATTAATTAAAGCATTTCTTGTTTTAATAACTTGATCTAGTTTGTAATTTTGCTGATTCTGAAATGAATTAATATGATCTTCTAGCGGTTCTTCATAAGTGTATGAATACTCATTTGTTCTAAGACCATTTGAATCTTCATCATATGTATAGACATAAGTATAGGCAGATTGATTGTCATCAGATAATGTTTCATATACATATGTGAATTCAGAATCAGTGGAAAATGGTTGTTCTGAAATTTTGTTATGATTTTCTTTAATAGGCATCCCTTTGCTTAAATAATTTTGTTTTTGAAGTTTTCTCATTGATTCTGAGTCGATACTTTCATATATATATGTATATGAGGAGTCACCATTTATGTTATTATTCGCTGTAGAATTTTCTGAATCACTAATATAATCGCTTGATTGGGAAAAAGGAAGAAGAACCAAATGAAAATTTGAACGTGAATCATCTTCGATTAAAATGTTGTTGCATTTTTTATAACTCTTCTTTGTATTTTGAGGTGAATTAAAATTGCTGCTGTCGCTTTTCTCTGACAATTTCAAATTATATCCTTCAGATAGAAGCCCAACTTTGTATCCATCAGATGAGTTCATTGGAGAATTGGAATCATCGATTGGGCTATAATATTCATCGATTATTGAAGAAACATTATTATCGCCAGCTCGCTTTAAAACATGTTTTAAATAATTTCTTGTCGAAGAATCTATATTTGGAACGCGTTGGAGAATTGATTGGACAAGCTTGATATCGTGAAAATTAGTTGGTGGAGAATTTTTCATTAATGAAACTAATATATGAAGAGGATCATTTGATTTATCTGTTCCTAGAGATAATCGTTGAATTGCATAATGTTGATTTCCAGTAAAAGAGAATTGAGAACGTACTTCATTTTGAAAAGCAAAGATTGAAATTTTCATATTGTTCTTTTGAAGAAATCGTAAGATTAGTTCATTAGCAATGTAATATGAGTCATATATAGAATTTTGTTTAATCTTATTCTTTTTTCTCTTATAATATTCTTGAGTAATTAAAGCAAGGTATTTCGCTTTCAAGAATCCAAGAGCCCCTGACTGAGATAATAAATTAATTGATTTTTGAGATAAAGGTAATGATGTCATCAAAAATTAAATATTTTTTTTAAAAATTTATGTGAAATATAAAACTTCATTTATTTTTGAAATTTAAATTGAACATAAACGGATTTTTTTATATTTTTTATTTTTATATCTGATAAAATAATTTGTTATAATTAAGTGAACATTGATGAATGATCAATTAAAAATCATATCAAAAATTTATTAGATTTTTTGTATGTTTTATGCTGTGTACGTTAATATTGATGAGGAAAAAATGGCCAATTTTTTTCACAATTATGAATTAACAAAAAATAAAAAAAGCACTCAATATATTGTTTGGACTATATTTTACATTCTATGAGCTCTTTTTATTTCTGCATTTAAGTAGATTAGTTCTTTTCTATCTATAAGAATCTAATATCTCAATTATATCTCTTTTTTGCTAATTCATTGATTTTTTGGAGCTGTTTTGGGCTTATGGAAACCGAATAGTATTTAAAACTTCTTGACTTGAATATGTAATTTCTCAAACACATCAATAGCTTCATATAATGCTTAATTATTTTTTCGATTTGTTGCAGAACTTGCTTTTTTTCTCAATATCGAAGAACGGTTTACTGGCATCTCTACCTGAGATCTTTTCAGTCGTTTTAAATATGAATTCAACATACTTGGCAATCTTAAACCATTCGCTCCAAGAAGGATGTTTTGGATTGTAATTATAAATAAAGTCTTTTAGTTCTTTACCTGTTAGATACTATTAATGACAATAAAACAACAGTTGAAACTATTTTGTGTATGATTGTTCTGATATTAGATTTTCCTTCTCTTTCAACAGATTCAGTTGCCAAGTTTTGAACTCAAAGTACGGTCTATACTATCAAAAGTTTTCAAAAAAACAGTTCAACGCTCTGAAAAATTAGAAATTTGGCATAAAGAAAGCATCATTTACTCCCCCAGCACAGCAAAAGTATTGGTTTAAGTGTTTAATGTGTAGCTTGTTGTAATACAATTCATAAAATTCTTCAAAATGAAAATACACTCATTGCATTTGTTGATTAAGCTTCGGTAGCCATATGTGAAGGTCAGGTAAATGAAAGTTCATATGCTGTAATTAATCATGTGTTAAATGTTCATCTTTCTAAATATCATACCTAGTTATTGTGTTTTGTATAAATTCATAGAGAATAGTGTGTACCTTTTTTTTTGCAATTTAAAAGTTCTCTCAATTAACTTAAGAGCAACAACTCTCAATTTGAATAGATTAATTCAAAAAGTTGGAATCAAAGATGAAAAATTAAATTTTTTTTTTTGAATGCATTTTCTTTTAAGCCAATTTCAAAGGAAAAGGTCAATTTTTGACATAAATATTTCTTATCACTTCAGATGGAAATTCGTCTTCCAAATGATATCGACACGTTGAATTCATGCAACTGGTCGTCAATTTACAGATTAGTTCTATCTAGCATTCAAATAAAAATATTTGAATTACGAGCAAAGAAATACTCAACTGCTTTTATCAAAAAATAATTTAACCTAGAAGATAGACATATTACTGCCTGTATCAAGCAAACGCTTGAAGGACGAATTTGGTTACCAGGAGTTTCTTTAGGAGGGCATGCGGAATATTTATGCGATTCTGATCAAGTAAAATTTGCATTCAACATCAAAAACAATGAAGAGAATCTCGATTGTCTCAAAACAATTGTTGCATTCCAGCAAGCATATTCGCTATGAGAAGAAAGATATCTATGAGCGTTTCAATTATGTAACATTATTTACGTTGATATCAATGAAGCCAAAAGTATACAAAGGACGATCAGATCTTTATCCTCCTTCTTATAGCTAGATATATAATTTGTGCGAAAAGAATGATATTTTGTTAAAGAATCCTCAAAATTTTAGAGGAGGTTCGCCGTAAACATTGCAATTTGAATGCTATTCAATCGTCTGGAAAAAAATTTAATCCATTAATTATATTACATAATATCGCTAATTACCTGATGAATTAAATGATTTGGATGCATTTTTTGTTTCACAAAAAAAGTGGTTGGTCAACTTTAAAAATTTTTGAAATTTTTAGCATCTATTTTGCAAACAATATCAGTCTTTATCGACAACAATTACCTCCACATTTACGAAATGAAACAATCGTTTTACTAGTTGACAACCATAGTTCACGTTTTTCGTCTTTTGCTATCTTTTCCTGCTCACTGCACTCACGTTCTACAACCGTTTGATTGAGTGTAGAGAGGACTCAAAACAAGAATCGAAAATTCAAAGATCAAAACTCAATTACAAGAAAAAGCTAACTCACTGCAAACAAAAGCAGCCCTAGCAAGTTTTATTACTGTCCATTCTATGATCGAAGCATGGGAGCTCACACCGACTATTATTTTTCGCTATTTTTTCGATGTGGAATTTTCTCCTTTTAATCCAGATAAAGCGAAAAATAACAAATATGTAAATCCGATAACAGTAGAATTACCTCAAAATTTTAGGAATATAAACTCAAATCAAGAATTAACAAATGATGAAAATCGATTAAATATTGCCAGGGTTGGCCAACATTGACGTTAAAATCGTTGAACAAAATGTTATATCGTTTAATTGAATGTCAACGTCAACGACATTAAGGCCATTGATTATTACCGTTTCAATTTGGTCATAACGACATGTTAACGTTGAAATAATGTTGAATCAATGAATTATGTTAACGTTATGCTTATTGAAGAGTTGATTTTTTTTTGAGAGACAACTTTTTCTGAAAAAAACTTTATCGATTCAATTTATATTTGGTATGATTTATATAAGTATTATTATTTTGAAAAAATTAGTAAATATCATTATCATATCTATATAAATACCAAATACATATGTTACAGAAATGATAATATAATTTTAAATCAATGACGATAGAAATAAAAAAGTGCCATTTTTTTGGACGATCAATTTCAACGAAACACTTATCGTTGATCGTTGACGTTGAAATAACGAAGTTAACGTTGAAAACGAGCCACCAAAAAAGTCACGCCGTTGATCATTTTTTTCAACTTTGAAAATCCCTGAATATTGCAAACAGATATTACTCAAGGTTGTAGTATATTTGCAGTTTTTTCTTTGGATATTTGGTTTATATATTTTATATATAAATATGATATTAAGTGTTTTTTTCTTCATATATATATACTATAATAATTACAAAATAAATTAAAAACATTAAGATAAACTGGATTCCAAAAACTGGACCTCTCAATTTATTTGTGGGAAATTTAAAATATTATTTTTTAATTTGATAATATTATTTTCTATTTCAGAGGTCCAGTTTTTGGAACTTTCAAAAATTAAATATATATTGAAAAATTGAATAGTTTTTATATAAAAAATTCAATATATTTGAATTGTGAAAGAAAATTGAATAAAAAATAGAAATAAAATTAATATGGATTCATTATTTCATCATCGGTACAATTCTCTTCTTCTTCCTCTTCTTCCTCTTCTTCCACTTCATCCTCTTCTTCTTCTTCTTTAAATTCTTCTTCCTCTTCTTCTTCTTCTTCTTCAAATTCTACATATTCTTCTTCCTCTTCTTATTCATCTGATTCACTTGATTAAAAGTATCTATGCTGCGAATTGATGGTGAAATGGGAGCTTGATTTAAAGTTGATGACAAATAAATTTGACAAATTTGATTCGATTGTTGTAAATTCTGTATTGATTGATTATCTTCGATCTTATTTGTTTGTTTTCGGGATCGAGTAGAATGATCAGATTTATCATATTTGTCATCTTGGCTTAAGGAATTATAATGAATTTGATTTTGGTTTGCTGAATTGCTTGATCCCATTATGAAAGTAAACAAAATTTCAATATCATTCAAAATTTAAAAGAAGCTTTGAAAAAATTCTATATATTTAAAAAAATTGAGAGGTCCAGTTTTTGGAATTTAGTTTAAAAGAATGTTAATTTTTTTTTCTGAGATATTATAGAATATTTTGAATTTAACCAAAGAAAGAATTTTGAGAAAATTTAAGAAATAAAAAATTGACCTTTAAATCATCATTATTTTACCTTTAGTATTCACAAAGAAAGAAATCTCCCAAAGTAGCAACGAACTAGATTTCATAGGAAAATCCTTTTATTCTTGCATATTTCAAGATGATACACTTTGCTATATGCAAACATTAAGTTTTTGATCCAAATTCGCCAAAGATAGGAAGCTAATTCTGAGCAATCACACAGAATCCAATACATTTCTAAAATACTTCAATAATAATAAAATTTCAGAAATAAATTCCAATATCTGTATTTTTTTATTTGATAAGTACATAAAATAAAAAATGGAGCAACTTGCATATTGTTTGGTGCATCTTGCTTTGAAAATACAATTATCAGGAGATTAATACTCAATATCTTAAAAACAATATTTATGTTTATAAAAATAGAATCCATTAACCTTTCCAGCATCAGAAATTCTTCATTTCATATCATTGAAATATATCGCTTTCAAATTTTTATATTTGAAGATTTCAAACTAAAGGACGGGAGGAAAAAATAAAAAAGATATTGAAATAAATGTATTATGTGAGATAAATTTGTTTTTTTATAGCTTGATAATGCTGAAGATATAATTCTTTGGAAGTTCAAACTTTTTAGCAGGAGACTACAATTGAAAGATTCTGACATTTTAATACTTATATTGACTAGACTTCTTCCATTCTTATTCAAAACAGATTATTTCATAGTTTTTACTCATCCAGAAATGAAGGATTGCTTCCTAACCTCGCCCAATCAGATGTTACTTTTGCTCATCTAACCAACAATAAATTATATTGAAGACAGAGCATAAAAAGAAAGTATCATTGTTCTCTTTGCAAGCCTACAGGTTATGATTCCAGAAATTGTCCTTTTTTAAATCCATAGTAAGAAAACGATTTTGATTCAAATAACTTTATTAAAATATTTATTATGCTTTCTTTAAAATGAAAACATAATATCTAATTTTGGTAGCTGATTTAGTATTTTGCTATATATTTCTTCTATATATTATTGCATCATAAATATATATGCTTTTGTTTTTTTGTATTGCTTTTTTAAATAAAAGAAATAAAGAAAACCGCATTTTTTATATTCTATTAATCGACTTTTTAAGAAAAATATCCATTCAATATATTTCTAACCTTTTGAATTTATTTTTTCAATTTATATCCAACCTTTTGAAAACATAAACCATTCGAAAGGTGGATTGAACAAAAAAAAAAAAAAAAAAAAAAAAAAAAAAAAAAAAAAAAACGATTGATATTTTGATAGATCTTTTTATCCGTAAAAAAATCACCGTACGTATAAAATTAATTAATTCAATTTTAACGGTTTGGTCTATTATTTTATTTTAGCGATTTATTTGCAAGATTACAGAGCCGCGATGCACCAGCAAGATTAGAGAGCAGCGATGCACCAGTAAGACTAAAGAGCAGCGAATCATTAGCAAGCTCTCTCAAAGGCACTTAAAAATTGCAAAAATAAACGTTTAAATTTATGAATGTACGTTTACATTTAAATTGTACGTTTTATTAAAACGTACAGGTTAAGTTCACATTTTTATATGGATGTAACAACTAATAGTATGCCAGAATTGCTTGATGTAGATAATTCTTTTGTTTTAAGTACCAATCAAGTAACTGCTAGCGTCTATAAAAAGAGCAAATCATTTCTAATTAATCCGCAAGGTATCAAATGGAACTTTTCTCTTCTCTCAATATATTTGAATGAACTTCAAGATTACTTCATGGATGTAGACAACAGTTGTAGAATTCAAACAAGCACTGGTGGAGAACAAAACTTTTTTATGAAATTCTATTCCAGAGCAAGAAAAGAAGAAAGTAATAGTATAAATATAAAGAAAAATTCTTTGCCAATTTTGAGAAAAAGCAAGTAAAAATTACATTGATTCATGGGATGATATTAATTTAGATGAATCTCACGTCCAAAAACAACTTTTGATCAAATTATACAGGCCCTCGTCATATTCTCTTATCAATAGATCTTCTTTTTACTATAATACGAAATCTTCTTTTTCACAGGCCATAATTTCGTTTATTTGTTCATAGTGAAAAAGAAGAATCTACATAAGTCCTTTAGCTTGCAACCTTATTCGCAGAAAAAATACAGCTGGAATTGTGCATGATACTACATGGACTGTGATAAATCTTTATGTCACATCATTGCCAACTGTTGTGATTAGTAATGTAGGAATTCCTTCAGCTTAGCCGATGATTCCGAGATTTACAATTGCTTTTTTTTATTATTTTAAAAATCCATACGGTTTTAATATAACTGATTTTATAAGTGTAGTTGAATCAGACCACGGCAAAGCCCTGAAAAAAAGTTGTGATCAGAAAAATATTCTGAACTTTAATGAAAAAATTGAGAATATAAAACAAAAATTGAATTAAAAAGTTAAGTGACACCACTATTTC
Organism: Tritrichomonas musculus; assembly: GCA_039105265.1. Lineage (NCBI taxonomy): Eukaryota > Parabasalia > Tritrichomonadida > Tritrichomonadidae > Tritrichomonas > Tritrichomonas musculus. The sequence goes on along the minus strand of JAPFFF010000015.1, from coordinate 909,862 downwards.
TTTCAGACAGCCACTTTTCCACGAAATATTATGATTTATATGAATTCGAAATTTTTAAGTAAACTCAATACAAAAACAACCAAAAAATATTATAAATACAGGCTGCGCATTTCAAATCGGCCCTTTTAACGGATATTTGACCATAAATTGGCCTTTAAAAGTGCTAAAAAGGGCCGATTTGAAATGCGCAGCCTGTAATTGAAATGTATTAATTTGAAGGTAATTAACCAAATATTATAAATAATATTTTCTTAATTTGGAATACTATTTATAATATTTTTTTTGAAATTAAATGTTTTTTTTGACATATTCAGTTAGATGAAAAACTTTTTTTTGGTTTTGAAAAAAATAAAAAATCGACCAAAACCTAACTGAATATCGATCGTTAGTGTCAAATATTTTAGGTATTTGACCTAAACTTTCCGAAATAGCTCCTTTGAAATTAATATTCTATGTGCTTATTCAATATTGAAAAAGAAAAAAAAATCATGTCTTTTTCAAGAGAGATTGTGCCTCAGCTTTTTGAGAGAACTAATTGAAAGAAAAAATAGGAGAAAAATGGAGAAAAATATTTTGAGAATATTTATGTAAATAAAAAATTGATGCATCTTTTTATATTTTTACATAATTTTTACCAAGACTTACATCAAAAGGAAGGATCGGTAAAAATTTTGTAACATAAAAAGATGCATTTTTTTAATATAAATAGTCTCAGTAAATATTATTCTACATTTTCTTCTTATTTTTTTTTCTATAAGTTCTCTCAAAAAGCTGAGGCACAATCTCTCTTGCAATAGGTTTTATATGTTAATTTTGCTTCTAAACAGAGTTGTGCTTCATTTAAAATCCACTTTTTCAATACTTTTTAAAACTTTTTCAATGTTTTTAAAAATTAAGTTAAGCTAGATCAATATAAGATATCTCGTTGTATTTTATGTATAATTATTTTTGGAATCAATCGAAAAAGATCATAACAGAAGTATTTTTTGAATTTTTTTCTTTGCATCATGGATAAGCAAACCAAGCAAAGATTATTCATTTTTAATATTTTTTCTTAAAACTCAAGCAAATTCGCCAAATTTACTAAATAAAAGCGATTTACAAAATAACTATCGTACAAAAGAAAAGACATTCTAAAATAATTATCTTTGTATGGTTTACTTTTCCATGTTGCACTGGGATATACCTAAGAATTGTTTTGAAAACTACTCTTATTTAGTTATTTTGTGGAGTTTATTTGTGTCTTTGGAAGAAATACTATAAAAAAAATAAATTAACCTTTTTGGTCAAAAAATTTTCATCTTTATTGGTCAATATTAAAATTCATATCATCAATGATATGAACTATACAAAAAATTGATAACTTCAATAAGATCTCCAAATCCACTCGAAAAACATGGCCTTTTTTTATTTTATTTTCTAATAAATAAAAAAATGAAGAACATATAAAAAAACTAAAAACTTTTGTCAACTCGTTTATCTTTAAATTGATTTTTTCTTAAAAAAACATTTTTTTCTCATTATGCGTTTTATGAGATTTGAATTAAGCACTTTCATGCTATTTTTAAATATGTTAATAATATGATAAAACAATATTAGACATGTATTAAACTTTGATGAGGTTTTTTCAGTTGATCAAAAATTGCAAATTTTAGAATTTCATTTTTTTCTTGTTTTTCGGTAATAAAATTTAAATTATTTTTTTTGATTTTATATTTATGCTACAAATATTATATACATGACGATGGACTAATTTTTAATAAAAAGTGATCAATATTCGAGCTTTTTTTGCATAAAATAAAATTGAATTGAAAAAGAGTTTCTATACAGAGCATAATAAGGTAAAGTATTCAATTTTAAATCATTCAAAAAGTGAATGAAAGAATGAGTGTTTTATAACTAATATCATGATTAAAAAAAATCTTGATTGGAGCAATGTTGATAAAAAACAATAAGTTATAATATTTCGTGTTTGCTTGCTCTTAAATATTTCCATGAATGAAGATATGATAAGGAACATTTATTTGATCAATAAGCCCAAGTTGGAAAAAAAGGCTGATCAACTAGTTTTATTTTGAAATCTTATTATGAAAAAAATAAAAATATCTGGAATCGTAACGTTGGATTTCTTTTTATTGCTAAATTCATTTTTTGAGTACTTTATTTTTTATACTCCTCAGAAATCACTTTTTTTATCACAATTTTTTTCAATTAAAAATATTTTACAACTATCAAACAACTCAGAAAATCATTATCAATTTTCTTAGACTTCAATTTTTTTCAAATAATTTTAATTCAATTTTATATCATGGATTGATAATTTTATTTGAAATAAACTTATCAATTTTTTTTTTTCTTTTTCAAAAAATTAAAATATATTTTTTTTTATATTGAACGTCAATTTAATCTTTATATTTAGGGAATATATTTATTTCCTTATATTTTATATTATATAATAATATTTCAAGTCATCCTAGTAGTATATACTAGTCGGTTTCCGCGGGGCACAGGCTGCCCACGCGTCAACACGAACTAGTTAAAAAAGAAAAGAAAAAGAAAAGAAAAATAAAAAAAAAAAAAAAAAAAAATATTTTTGTTCTCACTACTTTCCACCATCAATGAAACGGCACAGGGTCCCCACCCCTAATTCCCACCCACCCCTCACAACCGCCCATCTATGAAACGGCACAGGTACCTGCCCCGAGAATCTCGTACCTATTTCTTTCTATATGCAAATGTCATTTGTGCCACTCAAAGGCTTTACTAACGACTATGAGATACTGAATAGGTACCCCTTTACTATAAGACGTAAGAGTAATCATTTTATATGCAAAGATGCAAAACATATAAAGGGGTATATACGAGTATGTCTAAATGGCAACTACTACTTGAAACATGTACTTATAGCAAGACAGTTCATACCTAATGATGACCCACAACATAAAATAGAGGTAGACCATATCAATAGGAATAGGGCTGACTACCATCTAAGCAACTTAAGATGGGTAACCCCAACTGATAGTAACTATAACAGGGATATGCCCAAAATTATAAATGCGAGGGCAGATTAGACATTTGGTACTCTAAGAACTCAAAGGCAAAATGTTCTATTTGGTCGATAAATTCCAAATCACCATCTTTCATCATTACACCAAGAAATTCAGGTTCGAAATACTCAGCAGCTAACTCTTTTATCTTATTAATTAAAATACCACATACACCCTCATTAGTCTCACATCTATAATCATAGAGGTTAGATACTATTTTATAGAGGATATTTATACGCTCTTTTATGGTCATGTAATAAGCCATTTATAAAGAAATAAAAAAATGAAATGAACAATAGAAAAATATTTAGTCATTTCACTTTTTTCTTTGATGAATCTCGATAAGAAGATACGATTGACCACTGAAATGCTCAACACCAAAATCATGGATGAAAAGCAAAAGCTTGAAGCAAAGGTAGACCATACTGAAACTTACTTGTTGCTCCAAATTGACCAACTCAACCAACGACTTGATGAGGTTCTTAATAGGGTCAACCTGCTATCCTTAAAACTCGATTCTGTCATTGATGACCTTGCAAGGATGAAGGTCAACGTTGATGATATCAACAGCAGCCTTGATAACCTTCCTTAATAAACAACATCTTCTTCTTCTTTCTTTAATTTGATTTTTAAATGACAAGTGATGTAGGTACACAAACTAAACCTAACAATAAAATACAACTACTACAAGGTACTATTAAATTTCGACCTAAACTAGTTGATAGAGATGTTGCAAGATTAACAAGAGGTTTAGGTCAAACTATATGGAAGTTCTCTAATAATCAAATAAATCTACAAAAATTATATGAGACATATTTAAATACTAGTATAGCTTTTAAAGACGTACTTGAATTTGCTAATAGACTCAAGAGAGAGAGACCAAAAGCAAAATTTTCAGGTTGTGTGTTTGCGATTAAGAAAAATCAAGATGATAAAGATGAACATGGGCATTACATAACAGTATTAAAGCCATATCAATATACTCTCCAAGAATCAGATCAAGGTATATTAACAGAGATAAAATTACATTATGATATTATCAACATAAGGATATCTCGAATGAAGACTGAGGAGGAAAAACAAGCAGCTAGAGAACTGAGAGAGCAGATGAAAGAAAGAACATTGAAAAGTGATAAGAAAGAATATAAAACTAGAGGTATTCAAACAGATGATATACCTCTGTTTGAATGGAGCCAATTCTGGTATATGCTTTTCGGAAATCTGGACCTCGATTTGAAAAGTGATAAGAAAGAATATTTTTTCCAAACATAATGGGCATTTCGATTTAAAGTTGGAGCTCCAACTTTCCGAACAGAATTTGCTTGAGTTTTCGGAAAAAATAGTAAAAATGAATAATCTTTGCTTGGTTTGCTTATCCTTGATGCTTAATAATCAACAATAAAAATGGAAAAAGTGATTTGAACGAATCGGGAATAGAATTTTTAATATCAATATGAAGAAAATTAGAAAACAATTTCCTGCATAAACTCATAATTTTCAAAATTTTGAAATTCGCCTTTTTAGGTTAAAATAATTCATATCACTTGTGATATGAATATAAAAAATGATTAATTTCGAGTTCTTCTCCATGAAATATAAATTACTTATATACTTCTATTTAAAAATAATATAATTAAAAAAATAAAAAAAACTTGTTTTTTGAATTAAGATAACCAGATTAGGATTCAATTTTTTTACAAAAAAATAATTTATTTTTATCTTAAATTCCTCTCGAAATATATGTATTTTTTATACTATATTTATCATTAATGCCATCATTTAAAAATTATATTCTGAAAGAAAAATGATCTGTCGAGTGGGTAGAAGTTTCCATACCTTTCTAAAAAATAATACTAATTAAATTTACATTAGAAGGGGCGAAGCTCCTGATTTTCAATATGATTCATTTTATAATTTTATATCATTATATTTATTTGCTGTTAAGATTATTTTTCCAAATTGTATTCATTTTTATATGGTGAAAAAAAAGATATAGGTATTTTTATTTTTATAAAAATCATTGAATTGTTAATCGTGTAAGTAAATATTGACCATATTAAAAACGGTTTAATTTTTTTAAAATTTTATGATTATTTTATAAAATATCCAAACTTTTTGAATTCATTGAATTTTTTTCTTTTAATTTTTATTCGTTGTTTTTTGGATATATGATTAAAATTTGAAGATAATTCTTTTTGTATTTTAAATAATCTAGATTATTGATTAAATATTTAATATTATTTGTTCTAAAAAATCCAAATATTATGAAATAATTTTGATATCAAAAGATTGGCCATATAAATTGGCATACAATTTTATATCTTACATTAATAAATGTATTTTTATTTATTTTTATTGCGTTTTATAACATCGTATTGAAATTCACATAGAAAATTATGTTTTTTACTTTCTGAGCAAAAAGAAGTTTACAAATTCCACGTAGCACTTTTTGAGAGCCGAGCTCTCAAAAAGTGCGGAGCGGAATTTGTAAATCTCTGAATTGCTTTCACTTTTTGAGTTTTTCTCCCTCAAAAAGTGAACCATTCAAGAGATTTTTTCATTCAATTTTTTTGATTTAAAATAGCATTATCTTGAATTTTTTACACATTAATGCTTATAACATTTGTTCAAATATATTTTATAAAATGTATTCATTATAAATAAATAATTAATATTGCAATATAACTATCATAAAATGAAAAAGGTTAACGGTCGAAGAGCTTCGCCCCTTCTTTTACATTATCTATTTTTTTTTTTTTTAAATTTGTTTATCTTAAATTCTGTTATATTTTTGAATTATTTTTGAATTATTTGAATGAATGACATCAATTCCAAAGTCTATGTAACAAATTGCTAATTATTATTTCTAAAAAAATATTTTTAAACAAATAAAACACTGACCTGATATGCTTGAAACAATATATGACTATATTTATTTACACTCAATATTTGGTTGATATTGCACAAATATTATAAACATTTTTTTCAAAATCCATTTGTATAATTTCGCATACCTTGATTTATGTTCCTTTTAGAGACCGGCAAAGCAAACATGATTGATGTATTTATTAAAATAAATAAAATATCAATAAAACCTTAAAATAATAAATAAATGAAATTAGTTGAATAAAATATATAGCAATGCCTTAATTTTAATATTATATGATTGGTTAATTCATGAATGTGTTATTTATTTCTTAAGATATTAATAGAAATATTTCTCAAAAATTTTTCCGATCTTTTTTTTTGAGATATTTTGATAACCGATAAATAGCAAATTTGTGAAAAATAATTTAATAAACTTCTGAATTTAATAATGAGAAATTTTTTTAGCAAACATTGTATAATGGTTTATTAATAAATAATAGATCTAATTATTTAAAAAAATTAGCATTATATATAAAGTATCCAATTTCAAAATTATTGGATATTTCAATTCAAAAAATTGAATAAAAACACGATAAAAAAACTCGTTTTTTGTCCATAAAAAAGTGACAGCTGTTTTCAAAAAGTCGAAAATGGTCATTCAATTCACTGGACTCAAAAGCCTAGGAAAACTCCAAAAAAAAAAAAAAAAAAAAAAAAAAAAAATTGAAGCAATAAGATTACAAATATTTATATTTTTATGATATATAATACCTTATCTAATTTTTTTTTTTTTAAGTATCTTCAAATTCAAATATTAGGCTTTTGAGAAGACGTTATCTGAATTTTTGAACTCCTGAAAAAATTTTATCAAAGGATGATTCTTAATATTGAAAAAGATTATCCTTTTCAAAATTATTCAAAAACTGAACTGCTTTTATCAATTTTTTGCTTTAAAAATTACTTTTTTAACTAGCAAATTTATCAAAAATCGTTAATGTAATCATTGTTTTTATTACTTTCAAAAACTGAAATTTAAAATATAAAATATACTTTTTGAATGTATTTTTAATTTTTGAATTTATAAATATACTTCAGTTTAATCATTTTTAAGATCAATATTAATTTAAACATAATAAACAATTTTTTTATGAAATATTTATTTCTCTAAAGATCTGACTTTTGCACAATTATTTTCTGAAAAATCTGAAACTTTTTCAATTAAAATATTTTAATTTAAATATAAACTGTTTATTTAAATTAATTGTTTTTGTAAAATATCCAATAAATATATATTTTAAAATAAAAATAACACACAATAATGACCAAGAATATTCAATACTTTATAATTATATTCTGAAAAAGTATTTTTCAAATTTTTGGATTTAATTTTTTGACTGAAATATTATTTAATATTTTTACCGATGTCCATTACTGTTGAATCATCTGTTGATCGCAGAATTCCGAATCCATTTATCGAATGGGATACAGTTCGTGGCAGAGGTGACTTTGACGCTGGGTATATCAACGAATTCGTTCTTTGTAAGAATGAAAATGGAGAAATAGATGAACAAAAGAGAAAACAATTCGAAGAAGACCGTCAGCACAGGTTAATGAGAAATCAGAAAACTTCTTCATCAAGTCATAAACGATCAGGGCAAAGACTTTCCAATTTAAAAGCTATCCAATCTGATGACCAAATTGCTAAAAAGGCAAGAAAAACACGCGTTGTTAGATTATCTTCACAGAAGCAACAAAGCAAAATATCACAAATTAAATCACAGAATGATATAACAGATATGAATAATTTTTCTAATAAGAAATAGAATTCTATTTTTTATTATTCTATTTTTTAATTATTCTATTTTTTAATTATGGTATTTTATTTACAATGTTTGGTTAAATCTTTTCTTTACCTATTTCTTGTTTTTATTTTAAAATTTTTTTTAAATTTCAAAATAACAACTTCAAAAAAACTTTGAACTCATTGAGCATTAAGAGTTTTTTATGGCAAGCATGCTACGCCAAGCAATCTTGTTTAATACTACTTTGTTTATTATTTTCTAATCATAAATTCTATCATTGAAAATTTCTATGATATATTGATCAAAATTTGATCTGCTTTTTTCGACTTTTTGAATCATTTGATATTCAAAAATTTAAGTCCATAATTTGGACTCCAAATGCTATAATTTATCTATTCTAATATTATATTTTTTTTATCGCATTTTATTTATTTTTTTTAGAAACACAAATTGTGATATAAAAAAGAACGTTTTAAATTTTATGAAATAAAATTTTTTTTCTTTTTTGATGAGTTTAAACGAAAAAAGTGATGTTCAAGGAATTCCTTCTATATTTTTTGCATATGAAGATGAGAAAGAATGCAATGCTACAATTGAATATCGTCAGAGATTATTTGACCAGAAAAATCCCGAAACCCCAATGAAAGAATTATTTATGTATGACTTAACAATTCCAGACGTAGAAAAAGCCAAAATTGCTATTCCAAAAGTTTATTATGAAGAAGAACCAAGAAGACATCTTCCGAAGTGGATTAGACAAGAATTGAAAAGGGATAAAAGAGATTGGAAACAAATTCATCATACAATGAAACGAACTCCAATGTATGCGCCATCGTATTTTTCACCTCTAGAAGAAGTGCAAAAAGCTGAGTTAAGATTTTCAAATTATGATCAAATTGGAAAACCACAAAACAAAGAAGGAAATGAAAATTCAGAAGATATTAATAATAATACAATTACTCAAAACAAAAATGAAAGTTCAAATTCACAAAGCAAAAAAGATTACTCAAGCTCACAATACAATGAAGAAAACGCTATTTTATCCCTTAACGAGGGAGGATCCTCTTCGCAAAAAAGTGAAGAGAAATCATTATCAGGAAATGGCAAAAAGAATTCATTTTCGGGAAGCTTTGAAGGGAGCTCGTTTTCACTCAGTGATGAATAGAATATTATTTTTAGAAACATTTAATAATGCAAAGAATATTTACTTAGATGTTAGAAGTTTTTAAATTTTTTTTTTACAATTATATTATCTTTTCTTATTTCATTTTCACCAAAGTATGTTCTATAAATACCAATACAAAATAAAATAATAATAATAATAATAATAATAATAAAATTTCAGTGATGACACATAATCTTTTTTTAATTCTATAATATTTATTTCAATTTTAACAAAAGCATGATCTGATTAGTCCACAACAATCTGTAATAATGATAATTATTATAATAAAAACACAGGATCCAGAGATGAAGAAAGTTTCCTTTAAATACATTCCCTTTCCTTCCTGGTTAAACTCACACATAAAGTAAGATACACCAGGCGGAATCGCTTTTGCTTTGGGCTCAGAAAAGCGAACAAATCTCATAGAACACATTGATGAGTTAATATATATAATATTCTGATTATTTGGTGCACTTGTTAAAAATTGAGATGAAGAGATATGCGATTTACGTGAATTTTGGCCAGTTAGGATAAGAGCAGGTTCAGAACAATCTATAAATGATGTCAAATAAATTGAAGAATAGCAGTTATGACATTGAAGTGGTTGCCCACTATTTTTTTTAAATGTGGATATATGTATTTTGACAAAAACACTGTCTCCAATAATAATACCATTTGGCATACTGTTATGAGAAAATATAACTCCAAAAACTTTAAGGGTGGTTAAATTACTAACATAAACAAAATGGCTAACCATACTGTTTCGTTCAAAGACAGAATTGGATAGGCTGAATTGTGAATATGCATTATGAAAATCAACGAAACAATATGCATGGTTTTTGATTATTCGACATGGTTTGGTTATAAAAAAGCGACCATTCATCATGTCAAAAAGAGGATTATTATTTGCTATGTTTGATTCCAATTGACACCATTTAAGAACAAGAATAGGACAAACTGATGTCGCCTTAAATAAAGTTCCTGTATTTTGATAAAAACTGACATAGTTTAAAACAGAATTGCAAGCTCCATCACAGTTGATAATTTCTGATCCAGAATTTTGGAGGAAAAGAACATTTACGATGGTTAAATAAGTCCTATATTCAAATTTAAAAACAGAAGATGAGGAAAAAATTCTATTGAACGTTAAATTATTAAATTCAATGATTGAATTTGCTGAATAAACCAAATTATTTAATGGAGATTGAATAATATTATCGTTAAATGTTGAATGTTTTATATAAATTTGCGATGTGTATACTTCAATACAATTAGCTCCATTAAAAAAATTATCAAAAAAGTTACAGTCCCGAATTTTTATTGTTCCATGCGAAGAAAATAGCATACCATAACCGAATTTAATTTCGTTTGAAAAAAATTGGCAATGAGAAATAGACATTTTGATAATGGACTTAACACATAAAATTGTTGTCTTAAAATTTACAAAGTTAAAATAGCTTATTTTGGATTCATCTGCAGGGCTTGCAAAAATGAGTCCTGGATTTGAAGGGTTATAATTACTTCCATCAACAACAGTATCTTCCCCACTTATAATGCAATTTAAAGAAACCGCATATGACATAAAATCGGAAAAACGAATTAAATCCTCTTCCAAGTCAATATTTTTATCGAGCATTCGTATAAAATCGTATTCGTTAATAATTAACTTGGCACTATCGATATTACAAGGCGACACCCATGAACAAATTTTACTACTTTCTCCATTTATTGATACAAAAATTGAATTGGAGAAAGTAGTCCTGAACAAAAAAAAACCAATAACACATACATTTGTAATTGCACTTTATGAAAAATTCAATTCCTTTTGAAATTTGAATTTTCCATTTACAAACATTCAATTTTTTTTAGAAAATGAGTAAAAACATTCAATTTCTAAGAAAAATTTGTAAAAAAATATCTGATAAATAAAATACAACCATATTAAAACATGCTTCATACTTTTAAATGAAAAACAAATAACATTTTAAACAATAAAAATGAGACATTAGAAATCCCAATCACTGGTATAACTTTCATAATCTTCTTCCTCATCATCTGATTCAGGTTTCATGTCAATACGCCTTTCTGCGATGATTTGCAAGATATCAGAAAGGTACTCACCTGGATTTTGCTTATTACCTTCAAGCTTATTAAGCTGTTCACTAGATTTCTGGCTAGGATGTGGAGTGTCAATTTTTTTAAGTGTATATTGCCTATTTTTAATTTGATCAAGATAATTTAAATTATGCTCCATTTGACTAGGTGGCTTATTTGTTTTATTAGATGAATTGTTTGAAGATGGCTGTTGCGGTGGTGGTGGTGGTGGTGGAGGTGGTGGAGGCGGTGGAGGAGGAGGAGGAGGAGGAATAGATCCTAATGGTTGATTTGCTGTGTTATCTGAAATATCAGAATTATTCAAATTTTGATTTTGCTGGAAATTTTGCTGCTGCTGTTGGAAAATTTCTTGTTCTTGCTGGAATTGCTGTTTTTGTAAGCGAAACTGTTCTTGTTCTTGCTGAAATTGCTGCTTTTGAATTTGAAGTTGATCTTGATCATGTTTTAGCTGCTGCATTTGTTGTTGAAAAAGTTGTTGTTGGAGTTTTTGCTGCTCATTTGCTTCATTTTCTTGATTCTTTGCTTCAGATTGTAATTTTTGAAGTTGCTGTTGTTGTAATTGCTGATAATTTTCTTGTTCCTGCTGAAATTGCTGTCTTTCCATTTCTAATTGCGCTTGCTCTTGCATTAACTTCCGTTTTTGAATTTGAAATTTCTGTTGCTCTTGTTGAAGCTGTCTTTGCTGACTTGATATTTGTTGCTGTTGCTGCGAAATTTGTTTTTGCTGTTGGTACATTTGCTGGTTTTGCTGAAATTGCTGTTGCGTTAATTCAGGCGATTGATGATTTAATCTTTGCTTTTCCTTCTCTGAGTTGGTAATAAAATGAATTTGATCGTTATTCTTGGATCCCATTCCTGGAGGCGGTGGATCCAACAACAATTGCTGTAGAGGGAGGACTTTGTCAATCATGATTGATGATGTTCCAACATTTGTTCTTGGTTTGTGCTTCGCTTTCAATGATTTGGTACGCTCAACCTTCATCTTAATTGTTTGGTCAATTTCAATAAATTGTTCTTTAATATCAGCGATATACGTGGTGATAAAAACTTTTGGATCAGATATTGTTGCCTCAAGATTTTCATTAGGTATAATAGATTTCCACATATCTATTGATGATGCAGATTGAATGCTTTTAACTACATTACTTACTAATGATAATGGCTTGACTTTTTCAGGATCAGTTAAAAAAGTGTCAAGTCTGTTCATAGAATTTTTGACATTAAGATGCTCATCATTAAACTCTGCATATTCAATTTTTGCAAATTTATTTGGATCTTTTGAATAATTTGGATTCAACAATATACTTGCTTTTGATTTTAGTGTAGCTACTCTTGATTGAAGTCGAGAAACATAATCTCCAACTTGTACAAATTCTTCATATATATCTTTGAAAATTTGTGTTGAGAGGGATTGAAGTTCTGATAATTGTTTATTTAAACCGATGGAGTAAGTAAAACTCATTCTGTTAAAAAAACTTGTAGAATCTAAATTATCAGATAAAAGCTTAGAAGGCGGTATTGTTTGTGAGAAACTAGATAAAGGGATTGAAGGAAACATAATTTTAAATTTTGTAAAATTTAAGATAAAATTTTTCTATATAGATGGTGAAATATATGATATGACTCTTTTTTTTTTTTTTATTTTAATCAAATTTGTTAACCATTTTTTTTTCTGTAAAATCGTTATATCATTTATATAAATAACGTACAAAATAAAAATACATGCATCAAAAAACTTACGTTATTAGAAAAAAAATCATAAAAATAAAACCAAATCCAATTCCAGAAACAACATATGAACCTGAAATTTTCGAGCTCCCTCCTTCAAAACCGCCAATTAACGCAATATCACCAAAATTTGAAGAGCTTGCTTGCCCTAAGCCTCAAATTGAACCAGACAATACTCCACCTCCAATTCCACGCTATGAAAATCCTCGCCCTGTTTTTCATCCAGTTGACATTCGAACAAATGTTGCGACAATTGAACGTGATGCTTGCCTTCAAAAAGCTCAAATAGATCGGATAGAAGAGGCAAAAAAGGATGAAGAAGGTTCACGTCAATTTTTGAAATGGCAAAAAGCAATGAAAGAAAAAGACGAAGAAGAAAGAAGAGATATCATTCAAAAAAGACACGAAGAACTTGATCACGCCAGAAAAAAAGCAGCAAAAATAAGGAAACAGCAAATGAATGAAAAATTACAACAAGGAAACGAGATGAGATCTCAGCTAGAAGAACAAATTGAAAAGACTAAACTTGAAATTGAAGAAGAACGACAAAAAATTCGAGATTTAAAAAAACAGTATGTTGATTTGGCTCCATTAAGCGTTGAGAAAGTTCAAAGACAAAAAAGAGAAGTATACAATGAAATGCGTAGAGATTTCAAGCGAGATATCAAAAGCGTAAGAAAACAGAGGCGTGATGAACTTGAAATGAGAAGAAAAAATGTTGATAAGATTAAATATGAACAGGAAAATCACACTAATCGTCATGGTGATATTTTCACATCGAAGAGAGAAATAACAGAAACAAAGTTTCTTGCAGCTTTAACAGATGAAGAAACAAATGAGCTTCTTCGCACAAATCATGAAAGAAATCTTAAAATTATTGAATCTAGAATTTTAGAACACCGGAAAGCAAAAGAAGAAAAATTACAGAGACTATACGAATTACTTGAAGAAGAAACAAGATTGCGCGATATTGCTGAACAAGAACATAAAAAAAGGAGAGAAGAAGCAAAGCAAAAGAAACAAGAAGAAGAAATTAAACGCCAAAATGAAGAAGATGATAAAATGATTGAATTAGAGAAAAAACTTGAAAAGAAAAGAAAGGCAAGAATAAAAGAAGCTGAAGAAATGGAAGAAAGAACTCGTCAAATAGCCGCACGAAACAGATACTTAGCGATTAATAAACGAGCTGTTGAAGTAAAAGCATTTCAATCTCATCAAGATGCAAGATTAAGAATGGCTCGAGAGAGACAAGATAGCAGAATTCAAAAACCTCTCAGACCACCAACGCCGAAGAAAAAGAAGGAAACCGAGCTTGTGAGATTGAAAGCTATTCTTGGAGTTTAATTTTATTTTTTTATTATATTTTTTTTTTTGTTAATAAAAGATATATAGTTTTTAAATAGAGGATTTAAGTCTCATAAATATTGATATTTCAAGGTTTCAATTATCCCACATTAGAATTGAATATACAATTAAACATCTTTGAACTAATCTTTAATCTCTAAAATCATTTTAATAACAACTATTTATATAGTCCGATTATTGTGACAATTTACTAAAATAATTATATCATTTATTTTTATGGGAAAATCAAAATACTTTTATTTTATTTTTTTACAAATTCAATTATTATCTTCGTTAAAATTTCAATAATTTTACTGTCAAAAAATTATATCCCAGAAATTTGAAAAAATTTTTTTGATCGTTATGAAATTTAAAAAGCATCACAAAGCCTATCACATGATATCGTTATATGTATTAAATTTGAATATATATTGAGTTTTTTTCTTTATTTTAATAATTTAAGCTTATTTTTAAATTTATGCTATTCATTAAATAATAAATTTAATATAATATCATTACTTTATTTATTTGTTTTGAAAATAATTAATAAATGCTAATTTGAATAAATTAATAAAATTGTGAAATTGATAAAACAAATTATTTTCTAGAATGGGTAAGTGCTGCCAAGGGTGCGCTCGTTGGTTAATTGGAACAGTCAGCATTTGCGTTATTGTATGCTGCGTTATTGCTGCTGCTGTTGTTTATAAGAGAGAGAAAGACAAAGATTGGTCTAAGCTCATCAAAAATAATGTTGCTTTCGTTTTTATTTTAGTCGCAATGGCATTTGCATGCTTTTCCGCATTAATTGGTTTCTTACTTTGCTGTTTAAAGAAAAGATGCCTTTATATTACATACTTGATTATTATTGTAATCGTTATTATTATTGAAATTGTTGCAATCATTCTTGCATTTTGCTATAAAGATAATATTATCAAAGGAATTAATGAAAATTGGTACAAAGAAGATTTTGAAGGAACTAGAAAGGATATTGAAGGACGCTTAGATTGCTGTGGATTTTATCATTTACCTGATAACCTAACAACATGCGGACACAAAGTTAATGTTAATGATACTGAATCAGTTGATCCATGTTATGAAAAAGTTAAAAAAGAAATCGACTCTAACATGAAAAGTTTGAGAATTGCTGTTATCATTATGGGTGTCGTTGAATTAGTTCTTTTAATATGTGCAATTTATCTTACTTGCTCTGCTAACAAAAGTGATGATGGAGTTGCTAAATTTTAGGAATAAAAAAGTTCTTAATTTTTTTCATTTTTTTTTTTCTATGTGCTTGTTTGTTAACCTCAAAATTTTAAATTCAATTGAAAACATCTCGTTATTTTCATTTTAAGAAATATAAAGAGTTTTATACTTATTAAATTTGTTAACATTACTATTCTGCACTTGAAGTGCATATTTTTAGTTTTTTTTAATTAGTTATGTAAAGGATTTTTCAATATTTTATCATTTATAAAAAACAAAGATAACGAGATTTTTTAAAATTTTTAAGAAACATTAAACGTATTTTATTGTATTTTTCAATACAAATTCAATTTATTTTTTTTACAACTTCGATTTTAATTCATAATTTCAAACTTCAATACTGAAATGAAAAAGAAGAAGGCCATCCAGCCAAAACCTCCGATGAGCCTTGTTCTACATCCAAAAAAAGCTCCAAGGCCTTCAAATGCAAAAATCCTTCCTTCACTTGTGAATATTCAAGAGCCTCCTTCATCTGCAAGACCAAAGACAAATAACAAACGAAGTCCAAGAAATATTAGAAAGAAGCCAGTTACAAAACCAGGCAATAGAATTTCTGAAAATGATCAATATAAATCATTGCCAAATGCTCCTCTCCTTCCTTCTACAGTTCTTAAAGATCACGGACCATTACTGACAGAAAGAGAACGATTTGAAATTGAAAGATATCATGATATTTATTATATCAGAAAAGAACCGCCAGCACCGCAATCGCAAATGCTTTATGATCCTGATTTTTTTCCATTTATCAAAGATGATCACATTAAATACCAGTATCAACAATTAGACGAACTTGGTAGGGGTGCATTTGGTTGTGTAATTAAATGTTACGATCACAAACACAAAAGAACAGTTGCTGTTAAACTTGTTCGTGATAAACCTAAGCTGCATCAACAAGTTCAATTAGAGAAAGAAGTATTAGAAGCATTTATGGCAAAATCGGATTTATCTTGTCAAAACCATATTATCAAAATATATGAAATTTTTATTTATAGAAGCTTTGTTGTTTTTGTATTCGAAGTTTTATCAAGTAACTTATATGAAGCTTTAAAGGCTGACAAATTTAAAGGACTTGACATGACAAAAGTTAGAATTGTTACCGGACAAATTGCAAGTTCGATAAAATTTTTACACTCATTAGGCTTCATTCATTGCGATATTAAACCCGAAAACATGCTTTGGACTAATCCTCGCCATTTGGCAATAAAACTTATTGACTTTGGATGCTGCTGTCATGCAAATCATACTCTTTTTACATATATACAATCACGTTTCTATAGAGCGCCTGAAGTGATTTTAGGACTTGAATATGGCCTCCCAATTGATATATGGAGTATCGGTTGCGTTATTTACGAGCTTATTACAGGTCGCCCGCTTTTTGGAGGCGAAAATGAAAATGAACAAATGTCGCTTTACATATCTGTTTTAGGACCACCTCCAGATTCTTTATTAAAAAAAGCAACCAGAAAAGAGCATTTCTTCGAACCAAATAATAAACCAATTAACAAACCAAATTCAAAAGGAAGAATTCACTTACCTTCATCAAGGCCATTGAAAGCACTCCTTAAAACAAATGATGAACTGCTTATTAATTTTCTTGAAGGATGCTTAAGGTGGATTCCTGAAGAAAGATATACAGCAGAACTGTTGACACAGCATCCATGGCTAAAGAAAGCGCCAAGAAAGTAAAGGCGAATCGAGGATTCTGATAAATTTCCTCTCGCAACACCCAAACATCAATTTGCTGAACAATGCAATATATAATATCATGATAATTATGCGTTTAAATGTTCTCTTTTAAAATCACAAATTAAAAATACTATTTTTGCTTAGAAAGCTCATTTAATTATCTTTTGAAGCAAAAAAGAACAATGCTTCTCAAAAATGGCATACCGAGTTCTTTAGTATCAGTCCTTTCAATATCTTGTATACTTGTTGATGGCAAAAAAGATCATACCAACAACATAGTAACGAAAAGAAATCATTAATTTGACTTTTTTTGTAATTATATATTATTTTCATAAAAGATTTATTTTTTGTTTTTGGAGTTTTTTTTTTGTATGTAAAATTCGGTACGTTTACAGTTCATCTACACAAGAAATGATATCACCGCAGATCAGTCGTTTTAGGGAGCTAAAAGTTTTGGGACATGGAACATATGGTAGTGTTTATAAGGCACGAAGAGAAAGCGATGGAATTAACTACGCCGTCAAAGTTGTGAATTTATCCAGTTTAAGTCAAAAAGAAATTCAGGATTCGTTGAACGAAATTAGGTTAATGGCATCTTTTACATCTCCTTTTATCATTCGTTTTTATGAAGCTTTTATAGATAATAAAAAATTATGTATTGTTACTGAATACGCCAGATTAGGTGATTTGGCCCACTTAATTCAGAGAAGAAAAAAGAAAGGTAAACCACTTCAAGAAGATGTGATATGGTGCTACTTTCTTCAAATTCTCAAAGGCCTTCACTCTTTACATTCAAGTGGAGTCATTCATAGGGATTTAAAAAGCGCCAATATTTTGATATCAGCACCTGACCTTGTTAAAATAGCAGATTTGGGTGTGTCAACAGTTTTAGAAACCAGACAATTAACAAGAACGCAGATTGGTACACCATTATACTTAGCTCCAGAGATTTGGAAAAAGCGTCCTTATAATCAAAAATGCGATATGTGGTCTCTTGGAGTATTATTATATGAAATGATGACATTTAATTATCCTTTTAACGCATCAAATGCTCAAGAATTGGCAAATAAAGTGGTAACTGGAAAATTTGTTCTTCCCTCAAGCAGATATTCATCAGATTTAATAATGCTAGTTCGGAGATTATTACAAGTTAATCCCCTATTGAGACCATCCGTTAAAGATATTTTAAATCTTCAATGTGTCAAGCAGAGATTACCAATGCTTGACACATTTATCGAGCAAGACCAAATAACAGTTGGCGACAAATTACTTGATACGATTAAAGTACCTCACAATTTAAAGAATGTTAATTTGCCTGATCCTACTTATAATAAAAAAGCAAATATTGTTAAACCAATTGATCAAAGGCTTCATGCCAAAAGAGGAGTTCCTGTTCACACAAGAATAGACCTAATTTCTTCTCCTGAATTACAAAAAATCACTGATCATGACTGGTGGAGCCCAAACAGGCCAGCAACTAATATTCGATTAGGAAAACTAGATGCTATTCATGAACCAACACCGATTAGATTAAACTTTGTAGATGAAAACAAACTAGATTCAGATGAAGAAACAAATCAGCCTACACCTCCTGAATATACACCAAAAAGAGCTCCACCACGTCGATACGTTCCACCACAACAAGTTGTTAGAGAAGCTCGTGAAGAATTTAGAATAAATCCGAGATTTAAACGACGCCCAATTCGGTAATGTATTTTACTTATATAAACATGTACAGCTATCAATTAAAATCTTTATTTTTTTATTTATTCAAAATATTTTAAAATTTTCAACAACCATTTATTCAATTAAAAAGTTTGGTAATAGAAAATAACACAAGTTAAACGGTCTCCAAATCATCTCCAACGATGTCTAAAAAAGTAAAATATGCATCAAACTTTTTATCACATGCACCTCCAGGTGAATATGAAGTGTGCGTTAATGATCTTAAGCAAATAGCTCCAGAATCAACTGTCATACAAGCTAGAAATGAAACAAAAGTTCAATGGCATGAAAATAATTATTTTTTTGTTGTTGTACAAGATCATACAGCAATCATTTGCGCTGATGCTCGTCAGCCGGATGGAAGCTACTTAGATCCTCATTCTGGTTATCTTTTTAATTTTGATTTTGATTCTAAAAAAGTAACGACAACATCAAATAAAGGGCCATCTCAAAGTCCAATTTGTACAGAATTAATTCCCGCACTTGATGCTTATGCAGCTTCTTCATATAAAGACAAATCGTTTGCTGGCTGTTATACTTTACCAGATGGTAGCATTTCTATTGTATTAAGAAGTTCTTCTACCTCTTTATCAAATTGCCGAACTGGAGCTGTTTATGCACGCTATGTACTTCAAAAAAATGGTACTTTTACAGGCACAATTAAATCAATAGAACATTTCTTTGAAAATGGAAATGCACTTTCTGAATTTGGCTCCGATCTTAACACAAAAATTAAAATGGGAGATGCGAAGAGTGTCAGTAAGGCTGTTCTCCGTGCAATTGATGATTTTGAACAGAACTGGCTTGATGCAGCTAATACTGCATTTGAAAAAGTAGGAAGCGAAGCCTTATTCAAACTGAGGAGAAAGTTTCCTGTCACTCATACCAAAATTCAATGGGAAAGAGAATTAACACCAGGTTCATTTATTGCATAAAAATATTTTTTATTTCCATTTAATTGAAATAAAAATGAATTCATGAACGCCTTGAATTTTTCCCTTCATAATAAAGTTTTAAATCTATTTTTGCAAGAATTAACAAAAAAACTAATATTCAAATATAAAAGTTGATTTACATTTAATAATAATTTTATGATAATGGATGAATTATTTGCAAAATAACAGCAAATCTGTGCCTTTGGCTTTCAATTTCATGTAAAACGAATGTTGAAGCATATTCATGAAGATTTGCTTTAACTCTTACTGTAATTATAACGTCACCATTTTGTCCATATGGCTGGCCGCAAAACTCATTACCCATGCCAGATAATTCAAATTTACCCATGCTTTGTATTTTTTTGCAGACTTCATCATGCCCTTGAATAATATCCTTTCCAACAACCAATTTGACATTGCTATCATACATAGGCTCTGTTTTTTTTGGGTCTTCTTTCATCAATTCGATGTAATGATGCACAAATTCATTAGTAATATCTTGATAGAACACAGAAGCATTCATCTTTTTTTTTTTTTGTAAAAATTGTGAAAAGGAAATTTCAAAAAAAGGATCCAACTAATATTAATTAAAACACAATATACACATATATTAGAACAATATCATATTTTAAAAAGCATAATATTAATGTTTTCATTTGCTAGAATAAAAGATATGGGATGTTTCAGGATCATTTGTTTGTAAAGAGATTTTCTATAGTGTATTTTACAACCTTTATGAAAAAGTTTTTTTGATAAAAAAAAAAAAAAAAAATAACAAGAATGGCTAGGTCAAATTTTACTTATACCAATTATCTTTTTTTTTTTTTAAATATTTACATAAAAGATAGATAATAAAAAAATCGTTATAAATTCTTCTCAATTGAGTTCTTACAAAAAAATTTTTTTATACTTGTTTTCGTTGTTTTCGAACTTTCTTGCGTTTTGGAATTGATCTATCAACATAATATATAGCTACAAAGTTTATGATTGACGTGAATATACCAACAAAAGAGGAATATGCAAATGAAAATGTGAGTTCTATTAAAGGAATACAAAGATGATATTTTTTAAAAGTGCGCAGACTTCTATTTCTTAAAAACTTATGTCTAAGTGAACGATAAATCCCATAAATAAGCCTGCCAATAACAAAGTAGACGAAAATTGTTGGGAAAAAGATTGATAACCAAAATCCAAAATCATATCTTTGTGAAGTTCTTATAATTTGATTGAATGTCAAAAATTCTATAAATGATAAAAAAACAAAAATGCAGAATAAAGTTATCCGAATTGATTGCTTTGATTTGGTTTTTCGAACTGATGTAATAATTTGCATCCAAATGGATAATTCTAAATAGCCAAAAAATAGCCATAATAATAGAAATGGCGATAAAAACTCGCTTGGATCATCCATTTCTTAATTGTATCATTCGACCACATTTCTAAACGATAGGGTATTCAAACTTTTTTTTGTTTTTCAAAATTTTAATTCAATACAAAATTGCCCAATAAGTAATTATCTATTTGATACTTTCCATTAGCAGCATAATGCTTTTAACATACGCACTCAAAGATCAAATATTGCCATCGTTTTGAAATCATGTTCTAAGCTACATAATAATAAATATAATATTATGAATTGAAATTAATTATTTTATTCAAATTCATGAAATTTTTCAAATAGTTTTATTTTATTTTATTTTTTTTTTAAATAATTGTCGAGTCTGCAATGCTGATAATAATATTGTAAAAATAAAAACAAATTTATAAAATATAAAAATTCACGAGTACTAAACATTAAACTGTAGAATATCATACTCGTCTATTGCTACATTCATTAAACTAGCGACTTGGACGGTATTTTCTTGATCAAATTTTTCACAATTTTCATTTACTGCCCCCATTTTCTCGAAAATGCTAGAAATAGGTGGAATTTTATTAAAATAATGATTTTTAAATGTTGCTGGAGTTTCAGAAAGTGGATTTAAAAGAGAAGATACAGATGTTAACTGAACTTTACTAGATATTTCTTTGTCCTTCATTACTTTATTATAGAAAGAAGCAATATTTCTTGGAGCTTGCTTCGCAAACTTTATTGAGAGACTTCCGTCACTCTTCAGATGATATAAAGAAATGGGCTTATCATTATCATCAGTAACGATGATTCTGCTCCATCTAGAAATATGCTTGCTTTTCAATGACATCGATGAATTAATAATGATGTTAGATATTTTGACTTTAACTTGAAATAATAGATTAAGTCAAAATATTTAAGTTAATGAAAATTCTGACTTAAATTTAATGAAAATTTTGAATAAATAAAATTTTTTAATAAAGTAGTATGAAAAAGTGGCCGTCTTTGAGAATAAGTAGGCCGTGTCACATAACTTTTTCCTTCAATTTTAAAATAAATAATTGAAAAAGTTATTTGGGTATAAAATCTCGTTATTATTTTTTTGTCAGAAAAATATTCTGAACTTTAATGAAAAAATTGAGAATATAAAATTGAATTAAAAAGTTAAGTGACACCTAGGCTTTTGTGTCCAAACGAGTTTGTATTCAAAAAGTATCCAATGGATACTCATTTTTGTTCGTTATTTTTTGAGAGAATTTGAGGATCCAAAATAGCCAAAATGGACACTTTAACTCAATCTTGGATACACCTTTCAATTTTCATTGATTATTTTGAATGTATATTTCGTTTGACCAATTATATCGCTCCAAATTTACATTGAATTTTATTTTTTATTTCAAATGTTGATCTTCTTGGTCAAAATCATTCTTAATGAATTTGAATAGTTTATAATACATATTTGAGAGGTTTTTTAAAAATTAAGAATAGTATGTGTTTAAGGCATTTATTATTGCTTTTTTTCTGATATTAATGAGTTTATTAAAGTAAAAATAAAGTATCCAATAAAAAATTTTTTGGATACTTCAACACAAATCTTTGAATAAAATACTAAATAAAAAAGCAGTTTTGTGTCCACAAAAAGTGACAGCTTTTTACAAAAAGTCGAAAATGGACACTCAGTTCACTGGATACAAAAGCCTAGAGTGACACTACTATTTCTTTAAGACAGCCACTTTTACACGAAATATTATGATTTATACGAATTCGTATTTTTTAAGTAAACTCAATACAAAAACAACAATAAAAAATGCAAAAGAAATTAAAAATTTTCATATAAAGTCGGATTCAAAATGCTTAGGACATTCTCTCAAAAAAATTCTGATAAAAGTGAAAAACAAAATTTTCAATTGAATACTAATAAAATCTCATTTATTTTAAGCCAAGAAGAGCAATATGAATAAATCATACGCAAAAAAAGCATTTTAAAAAAAGAATCACCACTTTAAAACATCTCGAGAATAGATATTTATGCTCCAGATAGAAATTTCTTGAATTATTATAAATAAGCTAGGCTTTATATTGGTGGTCATTTTAGGTTGGAAATGACCAGTATTAAAGCATTTTATAGCTCCAAGTGACCGGTTGCCAAAAAGTGGTCATTGACTATTTAAAGCCTAGTAAATAAGATTAATGCTAGGTTTTACTATCCAGACGAGTTTTCATAGAAAAAGTCATAGAACTATCCCTATCCACTTTCAATTTTATCTTTTAGGTCTCAATAAAAAGATTTCTTCTAAAGTTTTCTTTTTAAATTTTCGTTTTATTTGAGCTTGACACTTTTTCATTTTCTGAGTATCTCTGAATTTCTTGCATGCAGCTTGGGACACTTTTGAATGGATTTCTATGGTAATTTAAAAAGTTTGTCCCAAGCTAATTGAATCCGACTTTATTTTCTTCTCAATCAAATTTTTTCGGTTTTAATCGCTATGTATCTCAATTTATTTGTTTTAAAAAAATATAATTTTTCAAATTTTATATTATAATTAAGACATTAAATTTAAATTTAATGTAATTATTAATTAAGAACTGCATAATGCATCCACCTAAAATTTGGATGCTTTTCAAATCACAATTCACATCCATATAAATGGCGAAAGAAGCAGCAGAGGTTGAAATTGTTTCGATTTCACCACTCAATGAATTACGATTTCTTTTAAATGTTAACGATTCCGTAACTATCGAATTAACTAATGGTGAAGCATTTTCATATGGATGGAAATTACCTCTTCATGTTCTATTGAATTTTCGCGATCAACCATTTCCAATATCAACCAAACAAGGATGCAGCATTAAAGTTAGTGGAACATTTGTTTCATATTATTCAGCGCCATTTGTAGAATGCCCAATTATTGAAGATATTAAAATATCAGAAACGGTTTTTGTAGTTGGAGCTCCATCATCTGGCAAAACGTCACTTTGCAAATGCATATGCAATTCGCTTTTAAATACTTCTCAGTCTCGGTACAGAATTTATGTAAACGCAGATCCAGATCAATCACCATTTTGTCCTCCAGGATGCATCGGCGCTATTCCTGTTACTTCTCCAATAAATAATTTTGGATTTCCATTTACTGATCCAATTATTTATATGTATGGAACAACAAAAGTTGAAGAGAAAAAAGGCATACTTTTTAGCGATCAACTTAAAGAATTGCTAAATCATATTGCCGAGCGTCGTAAATTTGTTGGATCGTCTGATGGTGGAACTGTGATTGATTTTCCTTCAATTACTTCAAAATTCACTTACGAAATGCTTGAAAAAGCAATAACAAACCTTGTTGAAGGAACAACAAAGAATTTAGGACCAATCAGAATTATAGTTGTCGGAAATGACAAGCTATACACTAACATCCGTCGATCAATGCCTGGAATTCCAGCTGATAAAATACCAATTCTACCTGGTGCTATTAACCTTTCAAAGGAAGCTCGTGCTGCCATTAGAAATAACGAGATTAGAAGATATTTTTATGGTGATGGAAATCCAGATTTAATACCCCAGACATATTTCCTTTCAAAAGGAAACGTACAATTATACTCATTTGGCTCTTGGTCAGTTCTTAATGAAGCTATGATGCCAATTATGATTGAAATCCCTGATCCCAAAGTTGTTCAGCCTGTTCCTTTTAGTGACAGATTAGTTGGTATTATTTTAGCTGTTCTTCCACAAGAAAATAGATCTCTTTTATGGAAACAAACTGTTTTTGGTTTTATGCATGTTCTTGAATATAAAGAAGATGAAAAACAACTCACTGTATTAAAACCAAATTCAGATGCTCTCCCTTCAAATACTATAATTGTTAGTCAGGTTAAATGCAATCCTCAATAATAAATGTTTTTTATCGCATAACCTCATTGTAGAAATATTTTTAATATTTAATGATAAATTGCATATTAATTATTAGGATTTTACCAATTTTTTCAAGAAATATTTTAAATCTAAGAATAAAATAATATTTAATAAATATTTGTTTTATTATATCTTTTATTTGCAATTTTTCATGAAAAATTATTAATTTAACTATTAAAATCTTCTATGAGGGAGTAAGAAGATATTAATCAAAATGAATCACAAGAATGGAGTCATTCTTTTATTTGAAATTTTTCTGTAAAAAATTTTACGACCAACAAATGAAAAGTTTTATAAATGAGCTCTTTAATAGAGTTATTTCAAAAATCTTTTACCTCTATTTCAAGCAATGAATTAGCAGAAGCAACAAAAGCAATTGAATCACAATATTCTAATGAAGGATTTTACCAAGCCTGCATTGAAATAATTATAGAAGGAAATAATCAAATTTCAATGGATATTAAGAAAGCAGCTCTTATTGGTTTAACAAATGGTATTAAAACTTGCTGGGAAAAAAATTTTGATGAGAATCTCAAATTATATTTATTCAATCATATTCCAGAATTACTTGCTCATGCGCCTATTGACCTACTTCGTTTACAAGAAAAACTTTCAGACAAAATTATAGATCTTTCTCTTTTTAATGATAATAATACCAACAATAATACTTATTTAATTGAAATTTTACCTCAACTATTTCAAGGAGATATTAATCATCAGAGATCTGCTTTGATTATTTCAAAGTCAGTATGCAGAAGAATTAAAAATCCGAAAAAAGAAATGAAACCAATTTATAATAGCTTTGTGAATCTTATCTTCCCAATTATTGCAACATTATTCCAAGAATGCAATGATTTTGTTTTATTAAATTTCTCATATCACTGTCTATACCGATTAATATGGAAACCAAGAAAAGGAAATATCGTAGAACCTAATGAAATTACAGAACAGATGATACAAAATTATGGTTCAATTTATTATGAAAAGTTTATGAACTCTGCAGGCAATGTTCCCAACCCAATCAACGACTTCTACATCAAGTTTTTAATTGAGGGAATTAAATTTTTGAGCACGATCTCCAAAAGATTAAATAATGAACAAATTGGTAATATTTTCCAATTTCTTCAAGGCATTTTTCAACTACCAGCTGAACCAAAACTTCTAGTAGTTAAAGCCAAAGCCATTTTCCTTCTCAATTCAATAATTGTAGATGACGGAAGATATGAATTATTTGAATCAAATATGCAATTGATTGTTGGAATTTTATTTTCTCAGTTAATGATATCAGACGAAGATATAAACAAAATGGAAAGTGATCCAGAAGCTTTTATACAAGAAAATTCTTTTGCAGATCCTAATTGGGATGACATTAAAGCATCATGCTGCAACTTTATTTCAAAATTTATATTAAAAAGTAAATCAAGCAAATTGATTGAATTCTTATACCAGATTGCTTCATCATCTCTGCTGCAATCTAACTCACGCAACCAGATATTTACTTCATTTTGTCTTCTTTCTACTGTAGTATCAAAAAAATGTTCTGCATTTTTCAACCAATTCCTTCCATACTTGTGCCAAGCCGCAAATCATCCCGATTTTGTTGTTCGAGTTGGATCGTTCTTTGTTCTTTCAAAAGTATCAAATTGCCATATACCCCGTGAAGTTATTGAAGTTTGTATTAGTCACCTTAATGATCCAGTTCCAATTGTTTGCTATTATTCAGCACTTGCCTTATCTCAATCTCTTTTTTTTAGCCGAAACCAGCCTGAATATCAGGAATACAAAGAAATATTTTCACCACAAATAGATACAATATACTCTCAATTTATGAACATTTCCTCACAATTTAATGACAGCTGTCTCTCAGAAGCTCTTTCTAATTTAGTTAACTTTTTTGATGATAAGATTTTGCCTTACGTAATGCCTATTTTTGATAAAGTTATAAGTGCTTTCGTTGAATCGAGTCTTAATAATGAATCAGAATTATCCGGATTATCTTTTACTTCTTCGGACGCATTACAGAAATTAATCAAGCTTGTTGGTGACGTAAAAGGTATGGATTTAGAAACTTCGATTCGTTTTTATAGCCATTTTTATTCAAAATTAGTATCAGCCTTGGAAGCAACCGCAAATTGTGATACTTCATCTCTTTTGTTTCCTCTTTTATCATCTCTGGTCAATTACTCTCCAGTTTTTGATCAAAGCTTCTGGGGGCTTCTTGGTCCAGCCACTAATGATATTGATGAAGCCATTCAATTAATAGAAAATTTAATTTTCAAAGATACAGATTTGGTTAATAGAACCGAAATCGTAATTAATCTCTGCCAAATTTTATTATCCTCAGAGCTAATATTGAGAGAGCCAACATTTTGTTCCTCATTAATCATGAGATGTGGTCCAAATCTTCCTTGCATTAATGAGATTATTTCATGTATTAAAAATACGGCTCCTGAATGCAATATTCTTCATAGAGAATCTATCTGCAACATTGTATCAGCAATATTTCTAACTTTTGAAGATTATTCTTCACTTTTTGAGGGAGGCGATATGAGTTTATTGAACATTTGGATTTCTGAACATAAATTCCCTTTATATGTCGCATCTCTTCTTAAAATATTCAACTCTTTTGAAAATGATCCGACAGCTCAGGCTCAAATGTTAAGAGCTGCTTTTGAAAGCATCATGACCAGTGGTGATGATGAAGAAATAGATGATATTGAAATTATGACCAAAGATGATGATAGCGATGATGAGCTATTTGCAGATTTTGAGGCGATGCCAGGCGATGCCAATATGGCCGTCTCTTCGAATCCTCAATGGTTTGACCCAAGGTCACTCATGCAAAATATATTAAATTTGATGACAGGTTTACAAAATGCAGGTTCTCCAGTTATTCAGGTGATTGGCCAAGACGAATTTTTGTCAAACATGAACATGATATCTGAGCATCTAAACCCTAAAGAATTGCAAGAAGATTTAAATGATCAATAAATGTACATTTATTTGAAATAATTATTCAATTTGTTACAGATTATTGCATTTATTTATTTTTTTTTCATGCAAGCAAACTTATGATTATGAATTTATCTACTGCTGAGAAATATTTAAATCTATACAAAATAACTATCATGCTAATTGTGGGTAACAAATATAATATTTTTAAAAATCTGTCCTTTTTTCTATAATAAATTTTAATATTTTTATATATCTCTCTCACTATAGATGAATTTTTAATGCCGGTAATGTTGGCTTAAAATAATTTTTAAATTTGATTCTAATTCTAAAAAATATGAAAGATCAACAGCTCTTAACAAATTCACATACAATGTAGTGTGCAATCTAGTATTATGACAAAATCCAAAAAATAAAAATAAAATAGAATATTTTAAATTTTAATTTAGAAAAAATGCGATAATTTCATTCAAATTGCTCGTTTGTTCATATAAAAATGATTTAGGCAAGAGGGGAGCCACCAGAAAGCGGAGACACGCCATTGTCATCGCCACCAGAGAGTGGAGAAGCGTTGTTATCACCACCAGAAAGCGGTGATTCGCCATTATTATCGCCTGCCAAGGCAGAGGTTTCTAATGGCGAATCATTAGCAAGAACTGATTTTCCATCCTGATCAACTTGGTCAGGAATTTGTTGAAAGTTAGCGCGAGGAAGATTTCCTTCAGCATCTTGATCTGCATTTCCTTGTTGGTTTTGGTTTCGCATCGCCCAATCAGCTGAGTCGAAAAATTTAACTTTATCACGTCGATTTCTAGCCTTTTTATTTGATTTGAGACCACCATATCGATTGCCTCCTGCTGGTGGAGGATTGTTATTATTTTCTTCTGGGTTAGATTCTCCAAGAATAGACATTTTTGATTTTCTTTTTTTATTAGAAAATAAATTTCTTACTTTCAAAGGCCAAATCAACAACAAAAAATTTTCAAAGTTTCGTTTATTATATCGGTTACAATTATTAATTGGTTTTTATTTCAATTTTTGTATTAAATAGGCCAAATTAGAAATTCAAATTAAACTGCCTCTTAAAAAGCGTTTTCTACGATATTATGAAATAAATTCAAAAGATCCTTTCAAATAATTCAAAATTATATTAAAACTCTATCAAAATTTGATATCGTTAAAAAATGAAAGATGAACAAAATATGGACCCAATATAGAGAATGACCAATTAAAAACTTTAGTCATTGCGCCAAGTCATAAAATTGTTTCATATACTAATGCTAATGAATAATATTTTATTAATAACAAAACTTAACAATTTATAAAAAAAAAAAAATATAAAAATTATCTTCTATATAAAAGAGGTTTCTGAAAACTGTAAAAATTCTTGTTATTCGATGTTGTACTTGAGCTCATAAAGTTTTTGCTACTTAAATTATATGATGGGGCAATAAATGATTGTTTCTTATTTTGATCGCTATTCTTATTCTTATCTTTAAGATGATAGTAAAATGAGTAATCCATATGATCGCTATCTATATTAATTCGTTTATCTCTTTTATCTTTATCCTTATCTTTCGGAATATCAATGGAAAAGAAAGGTCGATTTCTTCTATTTCTAGATCTATTATTATCGCTATCATTACTTTTGTATTCATCTTCATAGCGTTCAATTTTTAGTTTTTTATGAAGAACAGAATCATACAATTCTTTCATTGATTTTCTTGATTTAGTAATTATATCTGAACCATGAATAAATCGCAATAGCAAAGATTGCTCATTCTGGTTTGTCTTTTTTAATTGATTAAAAGCAATGAAGCATTGGTTTCGAAAAGTGTTTATTTCAAAAGCATTCTCTCCAAGAAAAAGGCCTGGAATTTGTGGATCTTCAACACAAATATTAACAGGGTTTTTCCAATTCACATTTTCAACATCCATCCGGCTAAATAGAAATCCACCAAAACGAGTTGAAATCCCAGTTGTTATATAATTGAAAAAGACGCCAAAAGTTTGTAAAAAAGAAGATAAAAGCGAGCCTAAATTCATTCTTTGAGCTGGAGGAGTAGATTGAATAATAAAGATGATCATTTGTTGTAATGTATTAGTACTAATTCCTCCTTGGTATGGTTGGTCGAGGTTGTTCTCTAAGAGAAAAAACTTGAGAACAAATAAAAGAGGATAAATTTGCGGGTACTTTTTCATTAAATTTTTGTTTCGTTGTACATTTAAAATACCATTGTTATTATTTATGGATATGTCGATTTTGAAACCAAAAGGCTTTTCAGTGCCTTTTAT
Source organism: Tritrichomonas musculus (assembly GCA_039105265.1). Lineage (NCBI taxonomy): Eukaryota > Parabasalia > Tritrichomonadida > Tritrichomonadidae > Tritrichomonas > Tritrichomonas musculus. Next base: position 879,679 of record JAPFFF010000015.1, on the reverse strand, counting down.
AATTGGACATTTTGCAGATTTTATGACAAGCGACGATTTAAACATAGAAAGTGATTTAAGGTGACTATTTAATTCTTGAAGTAAACTAATGTCAGATTTAATTTTAGGAGCATTAATTACAAGAAAATCAATGTCACCATTAGGAAGATATGTTCCTGTAGCGGATGAGCCGTGGCATAAGATTGAGGCCCTTGGCCAAAGAAGTTTAACAGCATTCCGAAATTTTTTAATAACTATAAATCGTAATTGATTTTCTTCTAAAGTTGGTTGAATCCACCTTGTGAAGTCCAGAATTTCTCGATGAATACACATTGATTGTTGAAAATGCTTATATTCTTTCCCATTACACCAAGGACAATTGATACTTGGAAGATGACATGGCTGAACTCTGACGCTTTTACAAAATTCATCAAGTTCAGGAGAAATCATTAAAATTAAAACAACGTGGTTACAATTAAATTGAAATGAATATTGGTCGAATTCAAGAACCATTTATTTTGTCAATTTTAATAACGTTTTCTGTACGTTTATTAAAACTTTTTAAAATTTTAATTTTAAAATTATAATAAAAAAATGAGAACTGGATATGCGCTTCAATCTGCAAATAGAGAAACAAAACCAAGCAGTGATGAAACAGCATTAATACGATCGGTTATTCGTGATGAATATACTAATGCAATCAGCGAATGGGTAGTCAAACAAAAACCAAAATTAAGAACAAAATTTATTCGATTTTTAAGTGCTGTTCATGATACTCCAATTCCTAGCTCTTATTCATCTGTTTCATCAGATGTTGCCGAACGTTTTGCCAGGGACATTTTCTCTCATAAATATCATCCAGTTTTACGAAATGTTATTGATGAAAGTGGAGGAGAATTTTCTGATGTTATACATCTTTTATCAATACATATGTCGCGTTCAAATGTTATGGCATCAATTACCCAGAAGAGAGATGAAACTCCTAAATTGTTAAAAGCTATTGCTCAAGAAGATCATATTTTAAGTCGTCCTTATCAAGCAAGACATGAACTTCCTCAAGCAACAGCAGCTCCTCCCTTGACGCGCTCACGAATGGTGGAACAACAAACTGCTTGCGTTCCAACCAGAACTTGTAAGCCTGCAAGAGAAAGGACTACTCCTTTTGCAACATTTCCATCTTCAGAGCCAATGGAATCCACATATCGCTCTGAATTTCCTAACTATGATGGCAAATATCAGAGAACACAACAATCTGGCGTTTGTAATGTTCTTAATGCCCCAACATGCTTATAATATATTATTAATTATTTCAAACTAAATTATATGATACACTTTACATCTAAAATTTTATTTTCTTATTATTGAAATATTATTGAATTCAAAATTGAATTAAAAATTTTATAAAATTTAATATTAAACGTCATCTTAAGAAAACAATTTATGAACTATTCCAGTACAACTGAACAAACAAGTCCTGGAAAGTTCTCATCATTGGGAAGTTCAATGACTGCTGCAGAATTTGCTAAAACAGAAAATGAGTTAAACGCCCTTCAAAATGAAATACTGACGCAAGGCCAAGAAATCGAGCAATTTATTCAATATCATTCCAGTAGTCATAAATCAACACCAACTTTTCATGCTTTGCAAGTGTTATTTGAATTATTTAAGTCAGAATTATCTATGAATTTAACATTACGCCGATCTTTAATTGAAGAAAAAGAGAATAATCAGCAGAATACAGAATATATAGAAAAAATGGAGCAAGAAAAAGCACAATTTTTTCATCAAATATCTGAAGGATCATCTACACCAATTAACGAATATGGACAGGTAATTTCTTTTGTAATTGATCAAATTAAAATTGCTGAAAAAAGCTTAAATCATTGCAAAAAAAGAAAGTCGATTAACCATTCACATTCAAAGCTTGAAAAAGAAAACAAATTATTAGCATCGGAAATAAAGCAGTTACAGGATGATAATCAAGCACTAAGAATGCAACTTCACAATTTAAAGACTTCAGTCCAATCGGTGACCAAATATGAAATTGAAAATCAAAAACTCAGAAACCAAATTCTACAGATTCAATCTTCAAATGAAGAGTTACAAGCTCAATTTTCTTTAGATTATGCCAAAATTAATGCAAAGGCTGATTTAGCAGCTCAAAAAATTGATTCTTTAATAAATGAAAATCAACAACTCAAAGAAAAAAAGCAAAATGCAGAAGAAAATCTTACAAAATTATCAACCAAAGTTTCATCACAGAAAGATAAAATCAAGTTTTTAAAAAATGAAGTATCAAAATTCCAATCGCAGCCTACAGATAATACATATCAATTAAAAAGCCAAATTGATGATTTGACACAAAAAAATGAAAACCTTAAAAAACAAATAGATGATTATCAAAGTGAAATTTTAAATTCTCAAACATCGATAAAAGAATTGAAAAATAAATTAAAAAATTATGAAGAACTTGAAGAAAAATTTGAAAAACTTAAAGGCAAAAATGAAAAATTAAAGATAAAAATTAAAAAGAACGAAAATGCAGTTTCATTGCTTCAACAATGCAAAGATTCAATTATTACTTCACGAAAACAAACAAAACAATATAAATCCAAAATTGAAATGCTAGAAAAAAAATTAAAAGAAAATAAAATTGCTGTTACAAGAGTTGAAGAGTTAAGAGAAAAGATTCATTTACTTGAAGAAGCTAATCAAAAAATTATTAAAAACATACAACAACAAGCGAAAGAACAAACTAATACAGTTAGTAAAAAATTACAGATACTTGAGTCGAAGTTTGAATCAATTCAAGGTGACTATTCTTCTGTATCAACCGAGAATCAACGATTATATACACAATTAAAGCAATCCGCTTTTGACATGCAACGACTTGAAGCTGAAAACGCACGTTTGACAACAACTGTTGAACGTTTGAATCGAGATATTAATGAAACCAAAACTACAATTTGGTTTTCTGGCAAAAATAGTAATGATTCTTCTTATTCTGCAAATTTAGCAACTCGTGAATACCCAAATAATAACAGCTATAATAATGCTGCCGATTTAAAAAGTTTTCCACCTGATAAATCAAAAACATATTATTTTGACGATGAGAACCTGATTGATGAAATTCCAGGTAATGATGAATCAGAAATAATTCAACCTGTTATCAATTACCCTTCTCGACGTTTTAAACGTACGACTAAAGCAAATATAAATTCTGGACATCCAGATACTCTTAATGCCGAGCTTCAAAACGAAATGAACTCACTTCAAAATGAAATTGAATCTCTAAAGAGAGAAATGGGAAGAACAGACTAATGTTTTTATGATATAAGATAATGAAATTGTTAAATAAATATATATTATTTTCGGTTTAAATGATTTATTTTTTTAATTGTGTTAATTCAATATAAGATAAAAAATCAACACAATTTTCATAAAATTATTTTTATTTCTTTTCAAAAGTTTGAAATATTATTCATTAAAATACGTTAACTTTTTAAAAATTTTATTTTAAATTTTTCTTCTTACCAAAATTAATTTTATCAAAGTTTATTTAATATAATATTTTTAAAATTCATAAAAATACAAAAAAAGATTCAAATGTGTTAAATCATTACAAAATCATCAAATGAATGTAACATCAGAGTCAAATATAACGGATGGAAGATTTCCTCTTCCTATAATATCAAAGCAGCCAGGAGGCTCATCTTGATTAAAATGAAATTGTTGCTTTAAATTTGATGAAAATTGCATTTCTGTATTTCGTTGTCCTGGCTTTTGCGCAGGTTTATATGCCATTTGTTGTTGTTGCGGCTGAAGATTTGTTGCTTGTCTTATTGGAACTTGCATTTGAATTTGTGAGGGTTGCTGTTGTTGCTGTTGATATACTGATGGAGATTGGAGCTGTGTTAGGATCATAGAAGATTGAGGATAAGAGCTTTTTTCTTTCTTTTTAAGAGATTGCTGAGCATAAGCAGACTGCTGTTGAATTAGTTGTTGTGCCGAATTTGTTGAGATTGGAGAAACTTGAGCATGTTGGGGTGATAACAATTGATATTGATTTACAAGCTGATCTGGTGGTTGATTTAATTGCGCAATTTGTTTCGATTGTGGTGGTTGAGGAGTTGCCGTTACAATTGCCGTAGGTGCTGTTTGCCTAGTATAATAAATTTGGTCAGTTGGGACTTGAATGTGTTGCGGTTGAGGCTGTTGTTGCTGCTGTTGTTGATATTGATACTGAGCGTAAACAGTTACAGGTTGTGTAAACACATGGAATTGCGGAACAACAGGAGACTGACCAATTGCAAATTGGGGTGGTGCTGGTTGAGTCTGTTGAGGAGCTGACTGATAATAATTGGTTGGGGTTTCATAGTATTGAGGGGGCTGCCCAGAATATTGTGAAGGCTGTTGGGATACATAAGAATAGTGTCCAGATTGTCTAGGATACATAAATTAAAATGCTATCGATTAGGCGATAAATTGACCTGAGAAAAACGGTCTAATACCTTCAGAATTTTTTTTACATTGTCAAAAAAATAAGAATATGAATAAAACACGTATTAATAATTTTATTTTATTTTTGCAATAAAAAATGAAAATCATAAAATTTTAATTCTTTGAATTATCAAAAAGCTGATAGAAAACAATTTTTGTTGTTATTAATTTATGGCAACAAAAGAATTATGCTTTCTTTGCTTTGAAACGTTAGAAAATAAACTTCGGCATTCATCAAAAGATAAAGTGTACCGTGCGGTTAGTGCTAAATTTCCTTCACCTGATTCATATCCAATGTTTGTGACATGGAAAAATGAAGGATACTTAAGAGGATGCAAAGGATCTTTTAAAGCGCTCCCATTAATTGATGGGCTTAAGGATCGTGCTATAGATGCTGCTTTCAACGATGGGAGATTTTCAGAATTGGAAGAAAAAGAATTATGCTCAACTCTCACTTGCGCAATATCTCTTCTCCATTCATTCGAAAAAACCTCAAGTCCACTGGACTGGGAAATTGGCGTTCACGGAATTAGACTTTTTTTAGATGGAAATTCATCAACTTATTTGCCTCATGTAGCACAAGAGCGCAAATGGTCAAAAATGGAAGCACTCGCTCATCTTGCGAAAAAAGGCGGATATACAAAAAAGTTTGATGAAGAAGCTTTGAAGAGATCAAAAGTTGAAAGATACCAAGCATCAAGAGAATCTGCAACTTGGGATGAGTACCAGGCGTATGCTAGTAGTCTTCAATGAAAATTATAATATTTATTTATTTTCATGAATTATTGATTTGTTAATAAACTAAAAGTGGATAATGATTTATTTATTCATTTTTTGTACAAACGCCAATGCTTATTGAAATCATGTTTAAATCTTTTTATTAGCAATTGAAAATAAATTTCTCGCAGATTTCTCATAATGAAACCAAGACATTTTTTGGCATTTGATGTTAACGATGAATTTAAAACAAGATATTTCAATATTACAATGAATGACAGTTTCAATGTGATATTGTACAATTTAAATGAAAAACAATTTTCATAGACTTTTTCTAAATTGAATGAATTTTATTAAATTTCAATGTGCTTTTTGAAATTAGATTGAATGTTTTGAGAGGTTTTCGCCAACTAGGTGTTTCTCATGCAGTGAAGAAAATTAAAGCTTTCTAATTATGAAATAATATTTTTCTTAGAATACTGTTTCTAGATATTATCTTCTTTTTTGATTACAAAGATATCTATTCATATTTTTAATTTTTGGAATTTCAGGTTTTTCATTGAATAAATAACAAAATTTTTGGAAATCCCAATGTTATATAGAATTTAATACAGCTCGGAATTACTACTGCAGGCCCATTCAATTTTTTGTCTTCTTATGACTGCGATTTGGGATTTTGCTTAAAATTGTCAAATTAAAAATTTTTGATGATAAAAATTTTGAAAAATTTTGCTTTCTTTTAAGTTTTGAGAAAATATAACAAATAATTTAAAATGCTAACAAAAGCATTCAAAATTAATAAAATATAATAAATAAAGTATTCAAAATAATTAAAATAATATAAATAAAATATTCAAAAAATAAAATTCTAAATAGAAAATTTCAGATTACAATTCAAAATTAATTAATTTTTTCTGTATAATTATTTTTCGATTCTATTTAATTCTTAGAAACTTAATATACAAATTTTCAATTTGCTTTAAATCAGTAAAAAAGTATGAATTAATTTAATGATAATGTGAACATTTAAAAAATATTAGAAAGTCATAAATAAAAAAATTTAATATTATATTGAATATTATATTCACCATAATATTAATCAATAACCTCTTTTAAGGCAAAAAATAGGTCAATAATAATTGAATTCTTATTACTGTAAACCGCTAACTGCAGTAATAAGGGCGGTTTTTTCACCTATTTATGGTAAAATTGAATTGAATACCTTATTACTGTAAACCGCTAACCGCAGTAATATGAACTTTTTGGCCTTTTTAAAGTCAAATATATTTGACCCTCAGATCGTTTATATTTGTATAAAAATGAATGATAATTAAATGAAACTTTTTGAGAATAGTAAAATTATAAATGAATAAATCCAAGTTTTTTTTATCATAATTAAGAGAATGATACGATTTTCAACTAAAGAACACAATTGAAAAAAATATTAAAAATTTAAATTTTTAAATTTTTAAAAATTTTTGAAAATTTTCAAATTGCTCTATTATTTGCTTATTACTGTAAAATAACGCAACAGTAATAATTCCGAGCTGTAGAATTTAAAGATAATTTTTTTAAAAAATCCAGTTTATCAGATATAAAATAGCCAATTGCTTTTTCATTTAGGTTACTTGATACCAAACATGGTCATCGTAAGCTTTTTTTGGATGCAAATTAGTTCCATATCTTTAGCATTTTGTACGAAAATAAATTGGAGTATTGGCTTTGAATTGCATTTCTTTATAAAATAAAAGATAATATGTAGATTTATAAATGGGAGGAATCGTGTACTTTTATATAATTGTATAAATTACAATTTTTTCTTATATTTATATACGGGTAATAAATATAAACATATATATATAATTATTAAATTTTGTGAACTTTACAAATTTTTAATGAATTTCAATGATTTTTATTTAAATTTTGAGTGGAAAAAGCGGTTTGAAAAAGCATAAATATTCAATACAATATTAAATGCGTTTACATTCAAAAATTTAAGTTTGGCCGCATTCTTAGAAAAAATATATAAAAAACAATAAATGGTTAGAGTTGCAAATTCTACAGAAAAAAAATTCTCTGATCCACAATACTTTGATCTTCTACCAGAAAGCGATAAGAAAGAATATATAGAACTTCGTAATCAACTTTTTGACCCCAAATATAAAAATCGAAGAAATAAAAGCCATGAAGCCTTTAGGGAAGTTGTTCAGTCAATTGAAAAATTTGTCGTTAAACATGATGGAAATGATTGGAAACGTTCACTTGTATGCGGAATTATTTGGCTTGATCAATCAATAGCTATCAACACACATCAACTTCGTTTACTCGTTGATAAATGCAAATCATCAATAAATGGATCTTTTCAGGACCTAGGATACAAAACAGTTCCAACTGGCGCTGACTCAGCCAAAGAATTAATCACAAAGTTCCCTTTTATGAGGAACAATTTTTCTGAACTTAGACAGTGGACAATTAGACAAAAATCACCATCAACAACACTCCTTACAGACGAAATTATTGAAGAGATTAAGAAAAGTGAAAAAGAGATTTCAAAAAATACAACTTCAATTGAAAACAATACTTTTTCTAATCAAAACAAAACTGGAAGTTATACTTTATTTTATGATAATCAAGATGAGATTACTCCACCACCTGATTTAATAGGACACGATTTTGATGATGCTTTTAGTTTTAACTTTCCATCAATTATTGATGAAAGTTCTTCAAAACTTTCAAATGAAATTGATAATTTCCCATCGACAGTGTTCCTTGATGATACACTCAGTTTTCTGCCTAATTTCAATTCAAATCAAAATGATATTTTCTCAAGCGTCGATCAAGAACCTTCAATTTAATTTTTTTTTGTTGTTTATTTCGTTGTATTAAATCTAACGTGTTTATTATTTTACTTTTTTTTTTTTTTTAATTTCGTGACCCTAGATATAAGTTACCTTTCAAACAATCACCAAAATTGTGTTGCCTTCGTAGCTCAGTCGGCTAGAGCATCGGACTTTTAATCCGAGTGTCGCGGGTTCGAGTCCCGTCGGAGGCATTTTTTTCTTTTAACAATATAATTAAAAACGCATTTTTTTTTTATAAATAATGTAAGATGAACGAAAACGAACACATTCCAATTATTTTAAACGATGTTTTTAATGAACGCAAAGAATCGATAATTCATACATTTGAGTCAATATTTGAAAGAATTTTTCATAATCAATCATATTTAATTGCAAATTCTTCTTCAAATGAAATCCAACAATTTATAACGCGCATTATGAATAAATATTTTAATTCCGAGCAAGAACAATTTTTATCTTATTTAATCTACTATATTTCACATATAGCAAAAATATCAGATCTTAAAGATCCAAAATTTGCGAGTCAATTTTACATTAAAAAGAAAGAGTTTGATGAAAAGTACGATAAAGATGGACAACTAAGACAAATATTGCAAACATTTCGATCACATCCTGTAAAATCAAATTTCCCTAACTATACTTCCTTTTTTTCGCTTTTTCTTGGGTTTTCTTTTGATGCAACAATAATTCGCTCAACTTTATTTGAGCTTCGAGAGATCGTTGATAATACTTTTAAAACCGTTATACAATTTCTCAAAAATTCAAAGACAAATGTTTTGAAAATAATTCACAATTCATCGATAAATGGTGATCAAAACATTGTACAATTACAAAGGAAAATCAAATTAATTCAAATACAGCATGAAAAAGAAATAAATTCATTTCAAACTACTTTAAATAATTATCAAATGAAAATCAAAGAGCTTAAGAAGAGCCAATCAGATAATCAACAATTTAGGTTAAATTTAGAAGGCGATTTACTTCAAATTGTTAGCTTAATAGAATCAATAGAAAAAGAAGATTTATCATCAAAAACACAATTAACTTTAAATGATATAAAAAAGAAATCATCACAACTTTTAACAAAAATCACTTTAACTACATCATCTGAAATGATTGATGACAATTCATTTAAAGAATCAAATGATTGCTCATCATTTCATATTGAACTTATTCATCAAATAAAAGAAAAAGACGCAATCATCAATGACTTAAAAAGCCAGCTTCATAATACATTTTCTTTTATTGATGAAAATAACAATAATAATAATTCACTTCCATTAATCAAACCTAATTCAATAGACTCTGTAACCAAAATGAGCGAAATAATAAAAACATCTTCAATTGATTTACAAAATGCGTTAAAAGAGAAACAAAATTTGAGAAAAAAGCTCACGTATTATCAAGATCTTCAATCAAAATATGAATCAATACAAAAAGAGCGAAATGAATTAAAAGAAAAATTAGAAGAAGCCAACAACCTCAAAGAAAAATATCAATCGAAGAATAAAATAATGAAACAACAAATGAAAGAAAATGAAGTACAATTCAATTCCCTTATTCAAAAAGTTTCCAAACTTCAGAAAAAAGTTGAACAACAAAAAAATCGTTTATTAGCTGCTGAAAAACCATTATCAGATACAGATTTTGATAATTTTAAAAGTTCTTTATTAATTGAAGAAATTAAAGAAAAAACAAACTCATTAGTTGAATATGAACTTACTTTAACTCAATTACAAAAGGAAAATTTACGTTTATTGACAGAAAACGAAATGATACGTAATACTCAACAATTGGAAGAGAGAAGAATAAAGCAAATGAAAGAAAATATGGAAAATTTAAATAATCAATTAGAAATAAGAGACGAACAATATCGAAATTTGATAGCTTCACTTAACAATTCAAATATCTCTCAAATTGAAGAACAGCTTCAAACTTCTTTGGATGAAAATCAAAATTTGGCAAATAAATTCAATAAGCTAATTAAAAAATATCAAGATTTGAAAAAAATCTCTCAAAATGTTTTGAATGAGAACGGCCAATTATCAACACAAATAGAATCTTTAAAACTTCAAATTAAAGAATTTTCAAAGAATGAAAGAAAACAACAAGAAATTATTTCTAAATTAAATAATAAAATAGAAAATCTTGAATTAAAAACTTTTTCAGATGAAGAAATTCAATTATTGTCTCAAAAATATAACGGTATTTTTATACCTAAAGAAAACGTGAAAGATTCAATTGATGAACTGGCTTCAAAAGCAAAAGAAAAAGTTGATCAGTTATTAATTCTTGAAACAAAGTCAAATCAACAACAAGAATTGATTACAAATCTTCAAACAGAAAACCAAAAACTTTTTAATTATTACGGAAATCTTCTTGATAATATTCGAACTCTTTTGTCATCTCAAAATGAACAAAATATTCCTGAAATTGTGAAACAAATGAAACAAGAAAATGAACAATTGAAAAATATTTTGAACGATTTGAAAATTCAAACAAATTCTCAAAATTTAAATGAAAAAATAACGGATTTAATCAAAGATTCTGACATGTTAAGTGAAATCAGAAAAATAACAAAATCTGATCTGAATCAAGATCTTACTAAAGCAATTGCTAATTTATTAGAAAACAATGAAACATTGAATATAATCAAATCAAAATTGAAGCAAAATTCAAAAGAGAAAATTTTGGAAAAAATTAAAAAATTAATTCAAGACAGCAACCAATTACAGCAAGTTAAATCAAAATTAATCCAGAAAACAAAGACAAATTTAACAGAAAGAATAAATAGTTTATTGAGTGAATCAATTGAATTAAACGAAGTTAAATCAAAATTATTGACTGATTCAAATAAAAAAGAAAATTTGTCACAAAGAATTGAAAAAGTTCTTCATGATTGTGATGAATTGAATGAAATCAAATCAAAATTAATTCAATATTTAAATCCAAATCAAACTGTTTTACAAACAATTGAAAAACTAATTAAAAATGCAAACGAATTAAATCAAAATAAAACACAAATAAATACTGAAGAAATCAAGTCTCTTTTAAATCAAGAAGAAGGATCAGCAATTATAGAAACAATCAAAAATCTCATTCAAAAATCAAAAGATTTCATAGAAATAAAGCAAAAATTAATTCACGAATCAAATTCAAATCAAAATTTAACTGAAGTGATTGATACTATTCTTTATGAAAACAATGAATATAAAGAAATCAGATTAAAATTAAGTCAATTCTTAAATTTGAATAACAACACATTACAAGTAATTGATATTTTGATTCAAAACACATCTGAAATTGAAGAAATGAAATCAAAATTGATTAAAGATTCAAATTCAACTCTTTCTGAAAGAGCGAGTGATTTATTAAGCAAAGAAAATGAATTAAACGAAGTCAAATCTCAATTATTATTTGAATCAGATGAAAATGAAAATCTGTCACAAAGAATTGAAAAAGTTCTTCATGATTGTGATGAATTGAATGAAATCAAATCAAAGTTAACACAATATTTGAATCCAGAACAAACCGTTTTACAAGTCATTGAAAAATTAATTGAAAACAATCAAAAAGAATCAAATCAGATCACAACTCAAATTGAAGAAGAAGAAAACAATGAAATTCAAATCATTCAAGAAATCAAAAGTCTTTTAAATCAAGAGACAGAATCAACAATCATTGAAACAATCAAAAATCTCATTCAAAATTCAAACGAATTAGAAAATATGAAACTTAAATTAACAAATGAATCTTTATCATTGGACCAACTTCTTTTGAACACAAAAGAATTAGAAGAAATTAGAATCAAATTAAATCTTGAACAAAATCAAAACATTTTGTCATTTCTTGATGATTTAATTCTTTCAAAAATTGAAATTACAAAGTTGAAATCAAGATTGCTTCAAGATTCAAATGAAAGTTTTTCAAAGAGAATTGAAACATTAATTAAAGACAGTTCTGAATTCACAAAATTCAAATTACAATTGCTTCAGGATTCAAATGACAGTTTTTCAAAGAGAATTGAAATCTTACTTCACGAAAGCAACGAATTGAAAGAAATTAAAACAAAATTGCTTCAAGATTCAACGGACAGTTTTTCAACAAGAATGAACAATTTACTCAAAGACAATCTTTTATTAAAAGAGATTAGATTAAAGTTATTCAAAAATCCAAATTCAACAGAAAATATATTGAATAAAATTGACCAGATAATCAATGAAAAAGTTGAATATGATGAATTAAAATCAAAATTAGTTCAAAATTCAGATGAAAGTTTAACACAAAAAGTTTTTCAATTACTTCAAGAAAGTCAAGAATTTAAGCAAGTTAAATCAAGATTACTTCATGGCACAAATGACACTTTTTCAAGGAGATTGAATAGTTTACTCAACGATAGCATTGAATTAAAAGAGGCCAAATTGAAAGTCTTTCAAAAATCAGATTCAACTTTTAATTTGCCAAATAAAATAAGTCAATTAATTCAAGAAAATAATGAATTTAAAGAGCTAAAATTAAAATTGCTTCAAGATTCAAATGAAGAACTTTCTCAGCGAATTGACAATTTATTGAACGATAGTTTTGAATACAAAAAAATTTCAATAAAATTGAAAGAAAATTCAAATTCTGATGAAAATCTCTATCAAATCGTTGATGATTTCGTTCAAAGTGAGAATGAGTTGAATCAAATAAAATCGAAATTAAATCAATTTTTGCATTCTAATGACACTTCAATTAGAAAGGTCAACTATTTGATACAAAACGATCAAGAATTCAGAGAAATGAAATCAAAAATAATTTCCAATTCAAACGAAAATCTGCCACAAAGAATTGACCATCTTCTTAAAGATAGTTTTGATTTCAATAGACTTCTGACCAAATTAAAACAGAATTCTGATTTAAGAGATCCTTTTCAAATTGTCGATAATTTGATTCAAAATAATGATGAATTAAGTGAAGTGAAAATGAAATTGATTCATTTTTCAAATCCGAATGAAAAATTGATTCAAAAAATAAATCTTCTCCTCCAAAACAACCAAGAATTCGCCGAAATGAAGGCGCAGTTAATTCATGAATCCGGAGAAATCCTCTCTCAAAGGATCGACCAATTACTCAAAGAAAATTATGATTTCAATAGAATTTTGTCAAAATTGAATAAAAACTCCAATTTCCAGGATCCTCTTCAATTAATTGACCATTTGCTTCAGTGTAACAACGAATTAAATGAAGCTAAATCAAAATTGATTCACTTTTCAAATCCAAATGAAAACTTCCTTCAGAAAATTAACCGTTTAATTCAAATCAATAACGAATTGAATGAAATACGATCAAAATTAATTCAATTTTCATCAAATGAAAATTTAATTCAAAAGATAAATCGTCTTCTTCAGAACGATAAAGAATTGAAAGAAACAAAAGAAAAATTGCTTCGTGATTCAAATGAAAATCTTTCTCAAAGAATTGACCATTTAATTAGTGATAATTTTGAATATAACCGTCTTTTGACCAAATTGAAGCAAAGCTCAAATTTAGGTTTAAATGATCCTTGCCACGTGATTGACAGCTTTGTTCAAAGCACAGACCAATTGAATGAAATACGATCAAAATTGAGTCAATATTCAAATTCAAATGAAAATTTGATTAAAAAGGTCAATTATTTGATACAGAACGATCAGGAATTCAACGAAATGAAATCAAAGTTGCTTCTAGATTCAAGTGAGAGTCTTTCCCAAAGAATAGACAATCTGCTTAAAGATACTTTTGAATATAACCGTCTTTTGAAACAATTGAAACAAAATGCAAATTCTAATTCAAACAGTCCTTCTGAAATAATTGGCGGTTTTATTCAAAATAATAAAGAATTAAGCGAAGCTAGATCAAAGCTGAATAAATACAGAAATGAAAATGAAAACCTCTCACAAAAAGTTAACCGTTTATTACAAAAGACAAGTGAATTGAATGACATAAAGTCAAAATTGAGTAACTTTTCAGAATCAACAGAAAATATTTCTCAAAAAATAGATCTTTTACTTGCAAATGATCAAGAATTAAACCAAGCAAAATACAAATTAAAGAAGTTTCCTAATTCAACTGACAGTCTTATTCAAAAAATAAACAAACTTCTTCAAAATGACCAAGAATTAAATGAACTTAAAATGAAATTGAAAAAGTTTTCAAATTCTAATGAAAGCTCAATTCAAGTTATTGACCGTTTAATCCAAAACGATCATGAATTGAATGAAGTAAAGACAAGATTGAATCATTTTTCTGACACAAATGAAAATCTTTTATCAAAAATTAATCTTCTTCTTCAAAACGATCAAGAATTGAATGAGCTGAGATTGAAGTTAAGAAACTTTTCAAGTCCAAATGAGAATCTTTTTGAAAAGATCAACAAATTGCTCCAAAATGATCAAGAATTTAACGAATTAAAGATGAAATTAAAAAAGTTTTCTGTTTCAAATGAAACAATTTCACAAGTCATTGATCATTTTATTCAGAGCGATAATGAATTGAATCAAACAAAATCAAAATTGAGTCAAGTTTTGAATTCAAATGAAACTTTTTCAATGGTAATTGATCGTTTTATTCAGAGTGATCATGAACTAAATGAAGCAAAATCAAGAATAAATAAGTTTTCAAACTCAAATGAACCTCTTTTGCAGAAAATTAACAAATTGATCAAAAATACTCAAGAATTATATGAAGCAAAATCAAAACTGAAAAAGTTTTCTAACTCAAATGAATCTTTCTCTCAGAAAATCAATAAGTTACTTCATAATAATCAAAAATTAAATGAAACAAAATCAAAATTAAAGCAGTTTTCAGATCCAAATGAGAATCACTTACAAAAGATTGATACTTTGCTTAAAAATAGTCAAGAATTAATTGAAGCAAAAGAAAAATTAAAACAATTATCACAAAAAATTGACTCTTTACTTCGAGATCAACAAGAATTAAATGAAATGAAATCAAAATTAAAACAATTTTCAAATTCAAACGAAAACTTATCGCAAAAAATTGATTCTTTACAACAAAAAGAAAAAGAATTAAATGAAATGAAATCTAAGTTAAAACAATTTTCAGATCCAAATGAGAATCACTTACAAAAGATTGATACTTTGCTTAAAAATAGTCAAGAATTAATTGAAGCAAAAGAAAAATTAAAACAATTATCACAAAAAATTGACTCTTTACTTCAAGATCAGAAAGAATTAAATGAAATGAAATCAAAATTAAAACAATTTTCAAATTCAAACGAAAACTTATCGCAAAAAATTGATTCTTTACAACAAAAAGAAAAAGAATTAAATGAAATGAAATCAAAATTGAAACAGTTTTCAAATTCAAATGAAAGCTTTTCTCAAAAAATTGATCATTTGCTTCAGAATAATCAAGAATTAATTGAAGCAAAAGAAAAATTAAAACAATTATCACAAAAAATTGAATCTTTACTTCGAGACCAACAAGAATTAAATGAAATGAAATCAAAATTGACACAATTTTCAAATTCAAATGAAGACTTATCACAAAAAATTGATTCTTTACAACAAAAAGAAAAAGAATTAAATGAAATGAAATCAAAATTGAAACAGTTTTCAAATTCAAATGAAAGCTTTTCTCAAAAAATTGATCATTTGCTTCAGAATAATCAAGAGTTAGCTGAAACAAAGTTAAAAATGAATCAGTTTTCAAATTCAAATGAAAATCTCTCACAAAAAATGGAATCTTTACTTCAAGTTGAAAAAGAGTTTAATGAAATGAAATCAAAATTAGTTCAGCAGTCGGATGGAGATTATTCTGATCAGATAAATATTTTACGCAAGCAAGTTGATGAAATTGAAGCAATTAAATCGAAATTGATTGGAAAATCAAATGAAAATCTAATTCAAAAAGTTGATGAATTACTCAACGATAGTAAAAAATTGAGAGAAATTGAAAAGAAATTAATTAAAAATACAAAATCAAGCACAAAAATACATCAAAGAATAGATGAACTCATTAAAAAAGAAGTTATTTTGAATCAATTAAAAGAGTCAATTAATTTTGATACACCTGAAGAAATCATTGAAAAAGTCGAAATTTTGAATGCTATATCAGAACTTTTTCAATGCAATAATCAAAAGCAGCTTCCAAAAATTTGCTCAAAAATATTTGAGAAATTAAATCATATTTCTATGATTTTGGATTCAGATATGAACAATTTACCTGAAATTGTTTCAAAATTGAAAGGAAAAGTTGAGAAAATGGGAAACATTCTATTGAAAATAAATGAAATGATTCCATTTAACAACAATGAAGAATTATTAGAGAATATTAAAGAAAATATTATTTTAATAAGCCAAATTCATGAACTTATTCCTTTCAACAATTACAAACAATTAATTTCTTCATTGAAAAATTCAATCAGCTTTGAAAATGAAATTGAACAGCTATTTCAAGTTGATAACAAGAAAGATGCAATTGAACGAATCAGAGAACAAAGTAAAGATTACCATAAATTATGTAAAAGCTTACAATCAATTTCATTTTCAGAAGATAATCGGTCGGCCATTTCTCAATTGAAAGAAGAATTGAGATACTCTCAAGAATTTATGAATAGTATTCAAAAAGTTATTCCATTTGAAAATGAAAATGATATAATTCAAAAAATAAGTCAGATAATTGAAGAAAATGACTTAATTAAGCAGAAAAATTTACACTATAAAAAAGTTGTTAGTGACATGAAGAATTCTGACTTAAGTACTCAAAATTATTCACAGCAAATCAATGACATTGAAAATAACCACTTAGCATTCTTAAATGAATTGGCAAATAAAATGAAAATAAGAAAAGATCCAGTTTCAGAAAACGAAATTCTACAAAGAACTTACATTCTTCAAGAACTTGCTGACATAATTAATAACAGTTATCCTGGTCAAAAGAATCCAATCAATTCATTACAGAAGATTTTGGAGAAATTGAAAAAGTTTGAAAGAATATTCACTGAAATTCATGAAATTCTCAAATTTGATAAAGTTACAAATCTTCCTGAAATAATTAAAGAAAAAGAAAACCAAATTGGATTTCTAAGAAAAGTTGCAAAGAAACTTTCATTGAATTCAATTGAAGAAGTTCAAGAAGCCATAATTAAATTAATTCAAAAAGTTGACAAATCACCAAAATCAAGTGAAATTTTAACTTGTCAACAACAACAACAACAAGTTGCACCATCTTTGATTGATGATACTATTCAATTATCACAAAATTCAAATTCTGATGAAGTTTTATTGAAAAGAATGTCACTTTTTGAAGATGTTTTTAATTCAGCTCAACAATTGCTAAATATTAATGACATTACAAGTCTTCCACAAGCGATCAGAAGATTGCAAGAACAGAAAACAAAGAAAAATGAAGATGTTTCTCAATTCAAGAATCTATTTTCTCAATTGAAGGACACTTTTGATAATTCCTCTCAAAAAGACGATTTAACCGACACAATTCGTCAAATGAAAGACGAGAATGTTCAATTAAGCAAGTTAATTGATGAGCTTCAAAATTCACTTCAATTTGATCGAAATGGTGAATTAGCAACTTACATTAAAGAATTGATTGAGAAGCATCCAAATGAAACTCCACAACTTGAAAAGTTGCTTTCAAGATTCAATTCGTTAAAGAAGCTTGATACAATTTTGAATGAAATACAAAAACTTAAGAATAACTTCAGCTCAGAAACAGAAGAATTAAAACACAAACATCAATATTTTGTTGACTCAATAACGAGGATTATTAATGAGACAAACAACATTGAAGACGAAATAGAAATTCCGCCAGCAATATTGAAGATAAATAACGAACGAAATGAACTACAAAAGAAAAATGCTGACACTGTTGAATTGATGGGAAATCTAAAGAAAATAATTAATTTTAATGACAATCAAGATTTGATCAATGAAATTGAAAATTTAACGAAGTTAAAGAAAAGAGTTCAAAAAATTATAGAAAATATCAATGGAATTAACGATATTGATGAATTGCCACAATTTATTGATAATATTCAAAATGAAATGCAAAATGCAACAAAGAAATATTCATCAATTGTTAAGCAACTCACTAATTTAATTGGTGAAAAAAGTGAAATTAAATTAATTGCTGAAATTGCAAAACAAATTGATGAATTAAAACAACTTGAAGAAGAATTGAAAAGAGTTTCAAGTTCGAAAAATTTGAAAGAAGCATTATCAAAAATTAAAGAAGCAATTAATGATAAAGAAATATTACAAGATCTTTCAAATACATTATCAATGGAGATAGATTGCATTCCTTCTGAATTAATTAAATTACAAAATCAAACAAACTCTTTGAAATCTCAATTGTCAAATGTTCAAGAAACTTTTGAAATTAAAAAGAATGAATTGCATAAATTGAAAGAAAATCATTCTAGCTTTATTTCAAGCCTCTTATCAACACTTGAAATCTCTGGAAAAGAGAATGAAATCATCAATGGAATTGCCGAATTGAAATCTAAAAACGAAGCATTGAAAAAGTCGAATTCATCATTTAAATCAAAATTGACAGAATTGTTAAAACTTGATGATTTTGATGATTTCACTCAGAAGATCTCAGATCTCATTCAAGAGAAAAATGATCTTCAAAATGAGTTGAGCAATATGAATGAAAGAATTCGTAGTTTGCAGGATGATTTTCAATGTGATGATATCTCTCAAGTCCGAGAAATTTTTGGTGCTCTCAAAAAGTCGAAAGAAGCAATGAAAGATTCTCATACAAAG
The DNA here is from genome assembly GCA_039105265.1 of Tritrichomonas musculus. Classification (NCBI taxonomy): domain Eukaryota; phylum Parabasalia; order Tritrichomonadida; family Tritrichomonadidae; genus Tritrichomonas; species Tritrichomonas musculus. The sequence continues at coordinate 860,853 of JAPFFF010000015.1, read as the reverse complement.
TTTGTATGTCAGGTTGCATCTGCTCTTCAAAATCAGCCAAGTTCGCCAAAGCATTTCTCATCCAAGAATGAATCACAGTTGATTGAAAGCATCAGCAAACTTCGTAAAAATTATTCCGAACTTTTTGATAAAGTAAAGCAAAAAGAAAAACTAATTGATGACTTGAAGCAGCTGATACAGATCAATGAAAATGAAGAGTTACCATCAGCAATTCAAGAATTGTTATCTGAAAACAGCAATTCAATTAAAATTGCCAAAATGTTGAATTGCGACTCAAAAGACATTCCTCAATCAATTGAGCAAATCAAGGAAGAATTACAAAACCAGAAACAGTTTATTCAAAAAGTTTCAGAAAGTCTTGGCGTTTCAGAAGATTATACATCTAATTTAATGAAACAAATAGAAAAGTATAACGATTCAATGAAATTAATTGAATGTGAAAGCATCAATGAATTTCAATCGAAAATTTCAAAAATCATTGATGATAAAGCCAATAATGAAAAGAAATTTGAAGAAGCAGAAAAGAAGAGAAATAAACTTCAGAATTATTTATCGTCTTTGAAAAAGTCATTTTCAGAAGTTTCAAGAAGTGAAATGTCAAACATACCTTCAGAAATGTCAAATTTGAAGCTTGAAAATGAAAATTTAAAGAAGAAAAATTCTGAAATTGAAAATGAATTTCACCTATTTAAAGACCAAATTACTGACGGTTTGAAGATGTGGGAAAATCAATCAGCAGAAGAAATTGTTAATGCAATCAATTCGATCAAAATGACAACAGAACAACAACAAAATAGTCATGAAAATTTAATTGAAAAACTTCGTTTAATTATTAGGTTTAATGACGAAGAACAAATTCCATCAATTGTTGAGAAGTTGTCCAATGAAAATAATTCAATGATAGCTAAATTAAAGCGACTCTCTCAAATCCAGCAAGATTTGGGTGATACAACAATTGATGACGCCCCTCAAAAAATGGAAAAATTGAGAGCTTCATTGAAATCTAAAAGTGATCAATTTGAAAATCTTTTTGATCAACATAACAACTTAATTAATGAAATAAAACAAACAGTTCATTTTGAGAATGAAAATGAAATTCCTTCTGTTTTGAATACTTTATTAAAAACCGCAAAAGAATTCAAAATTAAATTTGAAAAATTGTCAGAAACTGTCAAAACCGCTCTAAATGTTCAAGATGACTCTGAAATCATTCGAGCAATAAATTCAATGAAGAAGAAACTAAGCAAGAAAGAAGAAGCCGAAAAGAATTTTGAGAAGTTTATTAAAGAAATTCAGAAGAACACAAATTCAAAGTCAGTTTCTGACATTTCTTCAAATTTTGTCAAATTACAAAATCAAATTACTGAATATTCAAAGGCCTTTGAAAACATTAAAAAGATTCTTCCAATAGAAAACGACAATGATGATGATGATGATGATGAAAAAGATGAAGATAGAATTCTTTCATCGATTAAACAAATCCTTGAGAATAATGAAAGAATTCAAAAAGACGATGAAATATTTGAAAGCATAAAGAAAATAATTGAATTTGATTCACCTGAAAGAATTCCTTCTGTTGTTACAAAAATGAGCCAAGACATTGAAAAAATGTCAAAATTAATAAAATCACTCTCAAAAGCATTGAAATGTAACTCAGCCGATGATTTGCCACAAAAAGTTTCAGGTATTCAAAATGAGAATAAAAAAGCTTCTTTTAATTATGATAACTTAATTAATCAACTTTCATCAATTCTTAGTGATTCAAGTCAAACAAGTGAAAGTGTCATTGAAAAAGTGAAAACATTAAAGAATAATTTTGATGAAATCAACGATTTTTATAAAGAACTTCAAACGAGCCATAATGAATTTGTTGAGTTAATTGGTCGCATAATTAAAAACTCGGATGAAAGTTCAATTCCTACTCAAATTCAGCAAATTGTTGAAAAGACAAAATCACTTGAAAATCAAAATCAAAGTCAATTGAAAACGATCAATTCATTGAAGCAAATTTTGTCAGTGAAAAATGACGAGACATTGATAAAAACAGTCCAGAAATTGTTTGATTCAACACGAAAGATTAAATCAACAATGTCGATGTTTTGTGCCAACATTCCACTCTCAAAATCAGATTCAATTTCTGAATTGAATACACACATAATGTCTTTTGAATCTGATTTCGACTCCCTTCGAGGAAAATTTGACAAAATCAAGTCATTGGTTCAAGTTACAGATGACGACAGTCTTTATGATGTTCTTTCATCACATATTGAGAACCACGAAGACTTCGTCTCTCGATTGTTAAACTTGACACATGTTGGCAATGAAAAAGAAATTGTCGGAAGCGTCCAACAATTGATTTACGACCATAATTCGCTTTTGAATGAATTAAGAGAAACAACGGGACTTGAAGATCCGAAGCAAATTTGTCTCTCTGTAAAGCAAGACAAGAAAAAGTTGACAAAAGCTGAAAAAATCCTTGGAAACAATCAAAACAACAAAGACGATGATTTTTCATTCAAAATTCAAAAACTAAAGAAAACTTTTGATGACTTGAGAAACGTCACAGGTGCAGAAAATGAAGACGAACTTCTTTCAAATGTGAATTCTGTTTATTCAACATTGAGAAGTAAAAGAAGGAAAAGTAGCTTCACCGACAGCTTTAATAATGATGATGATTTTAGCCCAAGAAAAGCAATTGAAGAGGCTGAGAATAGAAACAGAATTTTGAATGAATTGAAATCTGTCTCAAAAAGTTCCGATATTGAAAAAATGAAGGACAACATGATACAATCAAAGAAGATTATTAATGAACTTAAAAATCTTCTTGGAATTGATAATGAATTACAAATCATTCCACAAATTAAAGAACTTTTAAATGTCATTTCTGGTACTTTTAAGAAATCATTCAAAAAGTCGCCAATTCAACAAATTAAAGAAATTTTCGATGACAATAAAAAGTTCATTGATTCATTCTCTAAAGAAATGGAAACAAATGATAAAGATGAAGCCTTAATAAAGTTAAGAAAACAACTTGATTTTATCGAAAATCTCAAAAATGTGACTGGAATAAATGATGAAGATGAGATTCTTCATCATTTAAACAACATTGTTCATTCATCGATCTCTGAAAATGAACAATACGAAGAAACTGATGATGACGATAACGACAATTACAGTCAGACTAGTAATTGCAGTAGATCAAAGAAGATCAAAGTTCCATCGTTGAAAATAGCAAGTCAGAGGATTGAATCGATTCAAAACTTTTCTGATAAATTGAAGAAAAGAACAAGTTTCGACACTGATGATGAAGAAGCAGCGGATAAACTTCTTCATTCAAATGAGATATTAAATGATTTGAAGAAAATGACTGGAATTGATAACGATGATGATTTATTCTCTCAAATTAAAGATATCGTTGACTTGTCAGCAAAGAATGACAAGCACAAACAAAGAAAATCTTCTTTTTCACATATTAAAGATTCAATTGAGCAAAATAATAAACTTATGAATTTGATTCAAAATGAAACAAAAATAAATGATAATGAAAAATCAACACAAAAATTAATCCAGGCACAAAAGATTATTAATGAAATTAAAAAAATTACTGGAATTGAAAGTGATTCTCAAATTATTCCTCAAATTAAAGCTATTTTAAATTCAATTGGAAATAATCAAGAGGAAGTTTCATTTTCTCCTAGAAATAGAATGGAAAAAATGAGAAGAAAAGTTGAATCAAATAATAAACTTTCTGATTCTCTTAAAAAGTTGGTAAAAGTTGAATCAAATGAAAAAGTTGCTGATAAATTGAAAGAATGGCATAGAATTATTAAAGATCTCAGAAAATTGACTCATTCAGAAGATGACTCTCAAATTATTCCCCAAATTCACCAAATTTTCTCGCTGTTTCCAAATGATGATAACGAAAATAATAGTGACGAAGATGACGTGAATAACGATATCGATAACGATAACTTCACTGATTATTCAATTGATTCAAGTCGTTCAAAAGCACAAAAAGTTAAAGACTCAATTGAACGGAATCAGGAATTAATAAATAAAATAAAAACAGTTGCGCAAGTCAATTCAAATGGAAATCTTTTAAATAACGATGATGATATTGATGATGATACTAATCTTCTCAATTCGATAGCATCAAATAAAAAATTTGTGGATGAATTGAAAAAGATAACTGGACTTGACGAAGAAGATAAAATAATTAAGCATATTCGAAATATTTTCGAATATGCAAATGTTGATACAATGGAATCACCAAGAGCAAGCAAAAAATCTCCAAGAAGAATGTCTCAATCATCAACTGCTTCAGCAATTGCAGAAAATCAAAAAATTTTGAATGACTTAAAGAAAATATCTAACGTGGATGATCCTAAGCAATTGAAAACAATAGTTGAAGACGTAAATGATTTAAAGAAAATTGCTCAAGTTGCAGAAATTTATGATCTGAAAGAAAAACTCAAGAAATACTCTGATATTATCAAAGAGTTGTTAATGATAACTGGTGAGACAGATGAATTAATGATCCCTGATCAAATAAGAAATATTTTTAATCTTTTAGGAACTAGTCCAAGTCCTAATGCCTCAGATGATGAAGATGATGATTTTCCTAATAGCGTAAAATTGAGAACATATTCATCGTCCGAGAAAATTCAACTCAAAATTGAGAGGAATAAAAATTTTGTGAATGAAATGATGCAATTATTTGGAGTTAGTAACATTTTCCAGCTTCGTGAAGCAATGAGTAGATGCTGTTCAATTATATCTACTTTGAAAAAGAGTCTTCAATTATCGAATGACAATCAAATATATCCGACAATCAATAATATGATACAAATACTAGCTAACTTGCGTTCAATTTCAAACGCTGATTCAGACAAGAATATAAAAACTGTTTTGTTAAGATATACAAATCTTTTAAGTTCATTGTCATCATTATTAAATATATCTTCTGGAAAAGATAGTGACTTTTTGAATGCATTGAAAAAGTTGGTATCAATAGAAAAAAGTTATAAAATTATTGTTGAAGTTTTACATAACCATTTAACGTATAATGATGAGGATGATATACCAAAAGTTTTAAACGAAACCCTTTCTCAATCAAGTATTGATAGAAATTTCGTATCCCAACTTTTTTCATTAATTGAAGAATCTGATCAAGTTGATATTTCATTAGATGAAAGTTTATCTGCTAATCTTGTTGAGTGGTTTACGAAATATCTAAAAGAAGCAGATGAAATCCTAGGTGACCATAAGAGATTCATTGATTCTGCAGCAGTTTATGGTTATCAAGGCCAATCAGCTCTTGATGCTTCAGATTTTCTGATTGAATGTGCAATAACACGAAGAAAGCATGAAATAATGGAAAGTGCTCATGATGAGATTGAAAGCTTACGTAAGAATAGTGATGCAAAAGTAGCTATCGTTGAAAAAAGAAACAAAGAACTAACAGAAGCCCTCCAAAAAGCAGGGAAAGCAAAGAAAGACGCTCAACAAAGATGCAACGAAATTCAGGCCCAATCAGTCGAAAATGAAATTTCTTTGCAGAATGAAATTAATGATTTAACAACTACAATATCCAATTATAAAAAATATCAGGAAGAATTGTTGCGTTTCGCATCAGGCGAAACTTACGATAAAGATATTTTGATTAAGTATTTACCTCAAAAATACCAAATTATGTTGAAAATTATGTAAATTTTATTTATGTTTTTATACATTTATCATTTGCTTTATTGTAATAATAATCTCTTGTGTTTAATACATCACATTTAGAAATATGATTCTTTTTTGTTTATGAAAGAATGAAAAAATATTAAGTTTACATGTGTTTCATATGACATGAATATTATTTTCAAATTGTCTATTATTCTGTCATTTATTTGAAATCATTATTTTTTTGGTTAAAATGCAAACAAAGTATTGAATTTTTCTGAATACAACAACATCAAAAAAAAATGATGCTGAAGAAAAAATAAATTAATTTTTTTTATAATTTAATAAATGGATCAGAAGAAAGGTGATAATGATGATAATAAGCAGTCTAGATTTTATCCATCGCTTATGGATTTGTATTTTGAAGAAGAAGATTCCCAAGAATTCGATGGTGCCATAGATGATATGCCAAATAGTTATTCAAATATATCATCCAGCTATAGTGATGAAAAAAAGCCGACTGATGATGATACAAGCTCTGACGCTAAAGATATAACAGAAGGCCACAAGCAAAAGAAAAAGATGCCCAAAAGATCTACAGAACCTAGAAAAAGAAATAAAGCTGAAATTGATGACTTAGATATTCCTCAAGATATTTTGAACATGATTACAAACAATAATTTTTTACCATTTGGTTGTACTGGAAAAAAAAAGAGTATTACAACAATAAATCGCATTTTATATTTACTGCAACGTATGAATGTGCTCACAATGGATCATTGTACCCTACTAACTGAAGATGATAGTAGAAGAATTTATGATATCATGAATGTGCTGATTGAACTTGAACTGGTAAAAAAAAATCCAGGAAATAGTAGAACATCATCTCCTACCATTAGGTCAAATCGACGTAAAATCCCAACAACATTTGAGTTTTGCTCAAAAGTTCGTACCGATAATCCAGTTGATTTAAAAGAGCTTCAAAAATATTTATCATAAGCAAATTATAACTTTTGATAATTAAAAATAATAATAATAATATATTGTTTATTCATAAACCAAAGACCTATTAGATGTGAAATTTTTTATTCAAACATTCAATTGTCCTCGAAAGAAAAAAAAAATTACACTAAATATACACTTGCTGTTTGACTTACTAATATTATATAAATAATATCCGAAATAATTTATAGATTTTCATTATTGCATTCTGGAGAAATGGATACCATGTATGGTTCTTCATAACTGGGACCTTCGTGTATTCGGTTTGGAGTTTGAGGTTGACTTTGATTTTGATCTTGTTTTTCTTCTTGTTTCTTTTTATCAATGTGTGGTAAAACGCAATTTGCTGATATAAAATAACCTAATATAACCAAAACTATACATCCTAGAACCATTGCCACAAATTCTGCTACACCAAGTTCAGCTTTGCTTGGTTTTTCTAATTTGAGCATCATACTATATGTATAGCCTCCAAATGTTGTTAAGGCTCCGCAAAATCCAGTGCTTAAAAATGATAATCCATAATGATACCATCCATCAAGTTTCGAAAATGGCATAAGGAATCCTCCAATAAAGCATCCTAAAACATTAACAACCCATGTTCCAATCATAAATTCAGTATGAGGATCGTCACTATCAATTGCTTTGCTGATTCCATATCGAGCTAGCGTGCCAAGAAAGCCACCAACAAAAGCAAGAATCAAATCAACATATGGTTGATATTTTGGAGCTTTTGGTTTTTCTTTAGTTTCTCCTGAATTTGCCATCAGCGCATAATTATTTTATAGTTTAAAAAGTATTGAAAATTTTCTGAATATTTCACTTAAATTCAATTTTTGATTATTATAAATTCAATGAATTACCCAAAATAACAATGAGATCACTTCTAACTGAAACAATGAATCAATTGTCAAAGTGCAAATAACATATTCTTTGTATTGTTTAATCGGGCAATGTTATAAATTTATTGTTGTATTCCATAGATTTTATTCTATCAATATGATATTTATAACTTTTTCAATACTAAAAATATTTTTTATTCAAAATAGCTAAACGTGCAAAATTCGCCTTATTAATTTGATGAAAAAAACGTACAAAATATTATATGTCAACTTCACCACCTCGTCGAACCCGCTCAAAGGAATCGTCAATAGCATCTTCATATGCTATTGTTACTGCTCCAGCTGTCGATTTGTCAATGCAAGAACTTCGTGAATTTAGTGAAATGGATATGGAACAAAACAAAAACAAAGCAGAGCTTGATCGTCTAATTAAAAAACATGGCGCAGATAATATTCTCATCAATGCTTTGCGTTTAAACAATAATAAGATTGATAGCTGGGGAAACTTTATTACCAAACTCAGAAGTATGGCTCCAATTGATATGACAAAGCTTCAATGGCTTGATCTTTCATTTAATAAATTTACTACAATCGAGCCCTCAATAGCAAAATTGAAAGGATTACGTAAACTTCATTTACATGCAAATTTAATACGTGACATTAGAGATGTCCAAAAACTCGTTGATTTGCCTGAGCTTTCTGACTTGACATTACATGGAAATCCAATTGAAGAACGAGGAAGAGGAAAATACCGAAATTACATAATTGGAAATTTGCCAAGGCTAAGGTCTCTTGACTTTACACCACTCACCGAAAGAGATAAAGCGCTTGCGTCATCATTTTGTAGAAACACATCTTTAATGAAGACTGTTTTTACTGACGATGAAAAAGGAAGGCAGAGAGAACCCAAATAGAATCAAGCAATAAATGAAGTATTGTAATGCAATTCATAAAATTATTAACATTATTTATTTTTCCATAGATTTATTTCTTTTTATATTATTTTTAAAAGGTTACTTCTAAATCAGCTGTGATTGTTTCATAAGCATACAGACTTTTGTATTTATAATAAAAAGCATTTTATTGTCAAATGAGCATATTAAAAAGAAAGAAAAACATTATGAATTTTTTCTATTACTTCAGAATTTCTAAGCTTTTTTTGAAAGATTTATAATCGTTTTATAACGAACTTCTAATTCTAATGTCAACTGGAGCGCGATTTGTTCGTGGTAAATCACGTCTTATTCAGCGCGAACAAGTAATACACGATAAAAAAGCGATTAATAAAAGAATAGGGCGCATTAGTCCAGAAGACACAATTAAAATACCTATTATTGGAGAGTGGGATGTAGGTGATACATCAACAAGTGAGTACAATGAGCAAAGAGCATCAACTACTATGAAAAGTATTCGTCCATTTCCAAAATCTATTCCTTTAACCGAAAATCAAATCCAAAGAATTCTTGAAACTCAAGAAGAAGCAATAGTTGAAATTCCTCCCTCTCCTGCGCAAAAACACGCTGTTAATGCTCCAATAAAAGTTCAATTACCTCGAGTTTTAAAATCGCAACAAGTTCACGAGCCAAAACTTCATTTTCCAGAAGGAACAGCAACAACAGATTTATCGACTATATTACGTTCTAAAAAGCGCATTCCAGCAAAGCCACTTCCGCCATTACCAGAGAGAGATTCTGAGCTTGGTGAATCAGAATTCCTTCCTCTTGAATATTTCGATGATATTTATTTATCAGAATACACTAATGATGAATTACTACAGGAACCTCATGGTGTTTCCAAATATACAAATAATGGCGAAACTACTTGGGAACCATGCTCAGTTATTGGATATAATTCGACGACAAGATTATATACAATCGAATGGGATGAGAACCACAAACGGAAAAAAGTGCCGCGATTCAATATCCGCTTTGACAAAGAAGATCCAGATAAATTTAATATCAGAGTTGAAGCTGCTAAGAAAGCTAGGCTAGAATACCAGGCATCTGTTCGGTTGGAAGCACGCCTTTCATTGATGCCTACAGATAATTTACCAGGAATTCCAGATAATTCAATGAGAAGAATTCAAGAATTAACAGGTAAGTATACCGGGAAATATGCTGAAATTCAAAAAGAAATGGAAGGAGATATCAAAGCAGAGTATAAAATGATGTCAAATAAAATGGAATTTTTATATGAACTTGAGCATAATCCGTTAATTCCAAATCGTGAAGAATTTTTACTTCTTAAAAAAGATCACAAAATGTTAATTCCAGACTTTGGACTTGCTTTTATTCCACATTATAATTTCAAAGCTATTCTTAACCGTCTTTCAACAAATCACTTGTTTGGATATCGTTATATCCAAGAAGGTATTTATAAAATTTGGCGCATTTTTCAAAATTCCAAGAATATCACTTTTTTAAATGATTCGTTTAATAAAGTATTAACTTTAGAAGATTTTGTTACAAGACAATACCAGCATTTGAATGACACAACCAAATCTTTCAAATCATCAATCCAAACTGTAATCGATCGAGTTATCACCAAAACGATGAAATCAATTCCAAAAGCAAATGCTCTTAATACAAACGCAAATATCGTAAACAAATTAAACGAAATGCTTCAAAAAATGGGAATATTAACCGCAAGAATGCTTCATACTGTTCTTCTTGATATCGTTGAAGATACATTAATTGAATATGGTAAACTTTATACACGTTATAAAGATAAAAACAAAGAAAATGATCCGCAATTTTTTATCGAAATTTATTTTCATGAAGAAGCTAGTAAATTATCATTTATGCCAACGACAGACACTTTTAAAGATCAACTTCTTTCATTACTTCAGCAATTAGAAACATCGGTTGCTGATCTTCCAGTTCTCAATTCAGCAAAAGTTAAACTTGATACTTCATCAGTTTCATTTGTTGATTGTATTAATGCAATCAAAGAAGGAGGAGAACAATTTTCAAAAGAAATCGATGAATTATTTAAAAGTCTCGATAATTTTATGGATGAAAATCGTTATATCGAACGAGTTCTTAAATATGATCCAGTTGACTTTGTATCAGATTTTGATCCAAACGGAGATAGAAACTTAGATGATTACAGAAAACAGCTAGATGATTTGATTTCAACCTTAAGTAAAGTTAGAAATGACTTGAAGCAGTTTTACAGCATCGGTCTTTTCCGAGTTTCGTGTAAATCATTCAAAGACAATGCAATTACGCAAATTAGAGGATTAATTAATCGTTTTCTAATTCAGATGAAAAACTTAATGATGGCATCAATAAAGAATTTAAGTGAAGAATATGAAGAAATTTCAGAAAAATTGAAAATTGTTCCACAATCACCTGAAGATTTGGCAGAAATGAAGAGGTATCATGAAGAAGTTGCAGAAAAAGAAAGTGAAAGAATGAAAAGAATCGAAATTGCAAACCAAAGATTCCAATTCCTTGAAGATTATAATTTTGATCTTAATAACGAAGATTTTGCATTTCGTTACAACACACTCAAGATGCCAGGCAAAGTATCTGTCCTTCTTGAAGAAGCTGATAAGGTTTTGGCCCAAGAAAGAATTTCAATGATTCGTAATTTGAGAGCAAATCAAAGACATCTTGAAAATGAGACTTTAATAACATCAGAAACATTGAATGCATTTGTTCTTAAGTACAATAACTTAGATTTGACTCTTGAAGCCTCAGATCAAATCAATGAGATTGCACAGAAATTGGAAGAATTGAAAGAAGAGCAGGAGAAATACAATTCACATGAAAAATTGTTTGAATTTGAACCAAATCATTCACGAATTTTGACCAAACTATTTGAAGAATTTACGCCACTTCATCAGCTTTGGAATCTAGCTAAAGATTGGTCTACAGTTTATGACCAATGGATGCTAACTCCGTTTCCGCAACTTAAAACTGATTCTATGTCCCAATTTGTTTCGATTTCTTCTAAAAAATTAGTCAAACTAAAGAAAGAGTTAAGTAATCAAAAAGTTATTATTGAAAAAGTTATCACACCTTTAATTTCACAAGTAGAAACGTTTAGTCAACACATGCCACTTTTAATTAAACTTCGTCATCCTGGAATAAAGACTCAACATTGGGAAAAGATATCAGATGTTGTTGGTTTTACAGTAAAACCGTCTGCGGATCTATCTTTACAAGAATTTTTGGATTTTAACCTTGGCCGTTGGTTTGGCAAGATCAGCGAGATCGCAGGTGTTGCTGCCCAAGAATATGCAATTGAATCTTCAATTGACCAGATGGATACTGAACTTCAAACAATTAAATTCGTTACAGTTCAATATAAAGATTCTGGTCATTTTATTTTGCAGCAAGTTGATGAAATTTTGTCAATCTTAGATGATCAAATTGTATTAACGCAATCTTTATTAACGTCTCCTTTTATAGGGCCAGTTAAAACCCGAGCATCAGAACGTCTTGAATTCCTGAAGAATTCTCATGATACTCTGGATGAATGGATGATATGTCAAAGGAACTTTTTATATCTGCAACCAATTTTTTCAGGAACATCGATTCAACAAAAATTACATAGAGAAGCATCTGATTGGCTTTCGGCAAACAAGCTTTGGGGATCGATAATGACACTCACACATAATCATCCCGACTTTTTGAATGTAATGCATCGAGAAACATTAAATACTCAGCTCAAATCATGCAATAAGCTACTAGAAAGCATTACTAAAGGCATAAATGAATATTTGGAGACGAAACGATTAAATTTCCCACGATTTTTCTTTTTATCGAACGAAGAATTAATTTCCATTCTTTCTCATACGAAAGACTTCGATAAGATACAAGAATCGATGCCAAAATTGTTTGAATACGTCAACACATTGACTGTTTCCAGTGACATTGAAATCACGGCAATGAATGACGTCAATGGCGAATGTGTAACTTTGGCACAGCCAGTGAATGCGAACACAATTGAGATTGAAGAATGGCTTCTTGCATTTGAGGAAGAAATGAAATTAACGCTCAAAGGCAGCATTCGTGATGCCCTCTTCAATTATTCAACGAAAAAGAGGGAAGTTTGGATTCGTGATTTTCCAGCACAAGCAGTTTTAATTGCCAATCAAATCATGTGGACTCAGCAAATAGTTCAAACGTTCAAAGGCACCAAAATTCGTGGATTAAAAGCATTAATCACGAAGTATGTCGATCAATTAAATCTCTTAACAACTCTTGTACGAAACACAACAAGTATTTTAATGAGGCAAGTTTTGTCATGTTTGTTAATTGCTGAAGTTCATAATCGTGACATCATCAACTTTTTGATAAACTCGAATGTCATCGATGTTGATGATTTTAAATGGCAACAACAGCTTCGTTATTACTGGGAAGATGACAATGTGTTTGTTCACAGTATCAACAATAGTTATGAGTATTCGTATGAATACGCTGGTAATTCGACAAGACTCGTAATCACTCCCTTAACTGATCGTTGTTATCAGACACTTCTTTCTGCTTTCAAGCAAAATTTAAGCGGGGCTCCAAGCGGACCTGCAGGAACTGGCAAAACGGAAACTGTTCGTGATTGTGCAAAAGCTCTTGGTAGAAGTTGTGTTGTTTATAATTGTAGTGAAAACGTGACGCCTGAACAAATGTCTCAATTTTTCGCCGGTCTTTCAACAGCAGGTTCGTGGAGTTGTTTTGATGAGTTCAATAGAATCAACATTGAAGTTCTTTCTGTCATTGCACAGCAAGTTAGAACAATACAAACAGCTCTAGCTAATCATGTTGACCATTTTGCAATGGATCATCGAACACTGAAATTAAACATGAACGCTGCAATTTGCATTACAATGAACCCCGGCTACGCTGGCAGAACAGAGCTTCCTGACAACTTGAAAGCTTTGTTTAGACCTTGCGCAATGATGATACCTGATTATGGATTCATTTGCGAAATTCTTCTCTTTTCAGGAGGTTTTGAATCAGCTTCATCATTGTCCGTCAAGTTGGTTGCAATATTCCAACTTTTTCAGACACAATTGAGTAATCAGCATCATTACGATTGGGGGCTTCGTGCAATGAAATCAATTCTGGGAAGAGCTGCGATAGCGAAGCGTGTTCATAATGATTTAGATGAATCTGTGCTGCTTTTGAATTCAATTTATGAATGTACAAGACCTCGTCTTGTATCGGCCGATGTTCCTTTATTTGATGGCATTTTGAAAGACGTTTTTCCTGACAGTTCGGTTAATAAACCGACTGATGACGGTTTTATAGAAAAAGTGAAAAATGTCATTTCAAAAGATCTTCAATTAATTCCTCTTCAAGAGACAATTGTTAAAGCAATGGAATTCTTTGAAACACAAGAAATGAGGCACGGAATAATGCTTGTTGGAAACGCAATGAGCATGAAGTCAACAGCTTGGAAATCAATGGAATTGGCGTTGAATTCGGGCGAAGAAAAAAGGAAAGTTTTCACACGTGTCTTGAATCCTAAGTCAATTACATCTGATGAATTGTATGGCTCTTTTAATCCTGCCACTTCTGAATGGTCTGATGGAATTCTGAGCTCATCAATTCGTGAATGTTCTTTCTCTGAAGAAGATTGTCTGAAGTGGATCATTGTTGACGGTCCCGTTGATTCAACTTGGATTGAATCAATGAATTCATTATTGGACGATAACAAAGTTTTGTGTCTTCCAAATAATGAAAGAATTCAAATCACGCCAAAAGTAAAAATGGTCTTTGAAGTTGGTGATCTTTCACAAGCTTCACCAGCGACAGTTTCGAGGTGTGGAATGATCTACTTTGATCAAAGCTTGCTTCCTTGGACAGCTCTTTGTGATTCATGGTTTGAAAGAGCAACCAAAATCAACGAAATAGCAAGCAAAAAGTTGAGAGAATTGATGGATAATTATGTTCCTTCAATGATTCGATTCATAACAAATGATGCAGCACCAGTAATCATCACTAATTCTAATTTTGTTGTTAATAATTTGTTGACTTTGCTTGATTGTTATCTTCCAATCACTCGAAAAATTGAAGTTGAAACAGTTGAAGGCACAAATGAAACAAAACAAGCTGATAAACTTGATTCTAATTTGTATTTCTCTTTGTTTTCTGGAACTGAATCAACTTCAATTGCAGTGCTTGAAGATGAACAAATAAATCTCGTTTTCGAAAGGATTTTCATCTTCGCGCTTGTTTGGTCGTTTGGTGGAATTCTTCCTGATGAATTTCGGAATATTTTCGATAAATTCATGAAAGATCAAATTGAATTAAATCAATCGAAATGTGCTTTTCCACCAAGATTAACCGTCTTTGATTATTATCCGGATCTTTGTCGTATGAGTTGGGCTGTTTGGGCAGATGGTGTCTCCAATTTGAACTTCACAAATGACAATCCAATCTACAATCAAATGGTTCCAACGAATGAGTCAGCTTCGACTTTATTTTTGTCGAAACTTTTGCTTTCTTATGGCAAAAACTTCATCATTTGTGGGCCTGAAACATTGAAGACATTAACGACAACTGTCTTAATGAATAACGTTCTTAATTCATCTGTTTATGATTGTCATTATTTGCAATTTTCGCCATGCACGACGCCGGATGTCATCAAGCAATTCATGATTTCAAATATGCACAAGAAAAGTGGCAAATATGGACCTTTGCCAAACAAAAAGTTGATTTATTTTTTCGATAACATGAACACTATTAAGCCTGAAATTTATGGTGCACA
This sequence comes from Tritrichomonas musculus, assembly GCA_039105265.1. NCBI lineage: Eukaryota > Parabasalia > Tritrichomonadida > Tritrichomonadidae > Tritrichomonas > Tritrichomonas musculus. The sequence continues at coordinate 845,623 of JAPFFF010000015.1, read as the reverse complement.
ACCTTCGCTTGAGCTTCTTAATCAGTTCAATAATTATCATGGTTGGTACAACACGAAAACGATGGAATTTTTAAACATTGTTGAAACAACAATTTGTGGATTAATGAGACAACCAGGAGGAGGTTTTTATAACATTTCTGATCGTTTAATGAGGCACTATTTTATTCTTCATGTGCCTAAATATAAATCATCTGTTCTTCAACAAATAATGAATGGTTTAATGATGCTTCATTTCACCAAATATGAACAAACGATCAAAGAAATGATTCGTTCAATTTCAACTGCAACAATCGATATTTTTGATCAAATTAATAACACTTTGTTGCCTGTTCCTTCCAAGCTTCATTACATCTTCGGTCTTCGAAGTCTAGTTCGCGTTGTTCGTGGAATGTTACAAACAAATTCATCTTATTTGACCACTGAAAATCTTTTCCTTCAATTGTGGTTCCACGAAATGAATCGTGAATTTCAAGACAAATTAACAACAACTGAAGATCGAGCATGGTTTAACAACCAAATGATTGAAATGTTTCCAAAACATTTCAAAGTTCAATGGGACAACATTCATACTAATAAATTATTGATGTTTAATCAATTCATTGATGGTTCACAACGATACAAGTTAGTGACAAACACAGTTGATCAAGTTTTACAAACATGTATTACAACGCTTGATAATTACAACGCTGACACTAGTAAAGAGATGAAAATAACATTGTTTCATGAGGCTGTTGAACACATTTCATCTCTCGTTCGTGTGATTGGAATGGAGAAAGGACACATGATTTTACTTGGTGTTAAATCAAGTGGTCGAAAATCGTTCACTCGTCTTGCATTGCATATAATAAGCACTGAGCCTTTTGAAATTGTTATTAAAAGAGGTTATTCAGTTGCTGATTGGAAAGAAGACTTGAAACGGTTGCTTAAGCAATGCGGTGTTCAAGACATGTCGACAGGATTCATTATTAATGACGGCCAAATCATTCATGAGCAGCAACTTGAAGACATTTCAAACTTGATGAGTTGTGGCTCAATTCCTCAATTATTCGAGAAAGATGAGCTTGAAACAATCAAGAGTGACATTTTATCATCTGAAATATCGACCGATATCGATGCACTTCAGTTGTTCAATGAAAGAATCCTCAAGAATTTGCACATTATATTCGTCATTTCACCTTATGGATCTGTTTTTAAAGACATAATGCTTCATTACGGGTTAATTCGAAGCGAGTCTGTCATTGACTTTTACTTGCCGTTGAGTCAAAACGCGCTCGAATCAATCGCGAAGGCTTCATTGACTGCAGGTTCGATTGGGTCTGCTGAGTTGGTCACTTCAATCATAACCGTTTGTGTCAAAATTCACAAAAGTGTTGAAGATTGGTCGAAGACATTTTTAAAGGAAACAAAACGATACACAGCGGTTACACCGAGCCGTTATTTTGAATTTTTGCAGACATTTTTGAAGAAGTTGTCGAAAAAACAATTGGAAACAGCCCAACAAATTCGTGACTATCAAAACGGTTACTCTAAGATTAAAGTAACAAGAAGCCAGATTGAAGAAATGAGTGTCAAACTTGACCACGAAATTCCTCTACTTGAAAAGACGAAGAAGGAAGTCGCAACGATGTTAGAAGAGCTGAAAGTGAAGCGTGAAGAAGTTGAAGAAATGAAGAAGAAAGTTGAAGAACAATCGAAAGAAGCCGAAAAAGAAGCAGCTCTTGCAACGGAAGCAAACAAAGTTGCTCAAGAACAATTCGAGCTCGCGCAACCTTTGCTTCAAGAAGCGCAAGAAGCAGTGCAAAAGCTCGATAAAGATTCTTTGACTAATATCAAAAAGTTGCACTCACCTACTCCAGGAATGAAGGACACTTTCGACGCTATTTCAATCATGTTTGGTCGACAACCTCGTAAAGTCGAAGTGTCGCCCGGCGTCAAAGAAGACGATTATTGGCCCGAAGCGATCAGTTTGTTAAACGACGTCCAATTTATCAAAAATGTGACAAATTTCAAAATTGAATCAATTCCTAAAGAAGCGATTAACAAGCTGAAACGTTACGTGCCGATGAACAAGCAATTAAGACAAGAAAAAAAGAAGGCGGCGCTTGCTTCATTCTTGGCTGTTGGTGCTCTTTATGACTGGGTTTGTGCTTCCTTTGATTACTGGTTCGTTTATCAAGACATTTTGCCTAAGAAAGCTGCTGCTGAAGAAGCAAAGAAAAGACTCGAAAATAGCGAGAAAATGCTCGAAGAGGCAAAATCTCAGCTGGCTCAAATTGAAGAAAAGTTGAAAGTTTTGGTCGACAATGTTGAAAAGATGCAGAATAAAGAGAAGGAACTGACGGAATCTGTCGAAAAAACACAACTTAGACTCGATAGAGCTCAGACAATCATAACCGGACTCTCAGGTGAATCAACTCGGTGGAATGAATGTGCTGAAAATTTGAAAGAATCGTCAATTTACATTCTTGGTGACACTTTGTTGATAACTGGAGTCTTAACGTACCTCGGACCTTTCTCACCGAAATTCAGGGGCGATATAATTGCTAATTGGAAGAACTTTTTGGAGACTCAAGAAATTAAATTTAGTGATAATTTCACTATCGAATCATCATTGGGAAACGACGTCCAAACAAGAGACTGGATCATTAAAGGCCTTCCAAATGATCAACATTCAATTGAAAATGCTTTAATTATTACACAAAATGAAAATTCTATCCCGCTTTTAATAGATCCTCAACTAAGTGGAACGAGGTGGTTAAGGTCAATTTTAGGTGAAAATTTGGTTGTCTTGCATTTCGATCAAAATGACTTCATGCCTCGTCTTCGTACTTGTATATCAACTGGTTTCCCTGTCTTAATTGAAGATGTTGGATTAAAGCTTGATCCTTCAATTGAGCCTATATTATCTCATGAGATATCAAAAATAGACGGGAAATTACAAATATCACTTGGTGGTGAAATTGTTAGTTACAACGATAAATTCAGATTATATTTGGCTACAAAATATCCTAATCCGCATTACACACCAGAAATATGTTCTCAATTATCTTTAATTAACTTTACTACTACATCAGAAGGGCTTACTGATCTTCTTCTTAATAATCTTTTAGAAGTAGAACGAGAAGATTTAGATAAGAAAAGAATCTCAATTATGGAATCAAATGCAGAAAGTTTTAAAAAATTAAAAGAAATTGAAGTTGATATCTTAAAAATAGTATCAAATGCTGGAGATGATATTCTTGATGATGATAATGCTATACAGACTCTCCAAACCGCTCAATCTACTTCAGCTAGTATTGAGAAGCAAATGGCTCTTTCTGAAAAGACTGAACAGCAAATCCAACAATTCAAAGCACGCTTCCAAACTGTTGCTGAGCGAGCCTCGCTCTTATATTTCTGTGCAGCAGATTTTGGTGTCATAGATCCAATGTATCAATTCTCCTTAAAATGGTTTGTTCCACTTTTTAGGTCTGCTATTTCAGAAATAGACCACAGCCAAGACCAAGCACAGTTGATCCCAACTCTCCATAAGTCAATTGCCAAAGAATTTTATACCAGTGTTTCATATTCATTGTTCTCAAGGCACAAACTCCTCTTTTCAACACTTATGACATTCCGTATATTGATGTTTGAAAAGAAAATTTCGCATTCTGAGCTTTCTTTCTTCCTTTCTCCAACTTCCACCTCTGAAAAAAGTGAAATTTCGTGGTTATCAGACGAATATTGGAAGTTTGTCGGCGTTCTTCCATCAATAAATCCATATTTTAAAGAGATGGTTCATCATATGCAATTAAATAAGGCCCAATGGCAACGATACATTGATGCAGATAAGCCAGAAGAAGCACTTTTCCCTTATCAAGGAGATTTGACTAATTTTCAGAGGTTATTAGTCATGAGAATTTTCCATATTCAAAGAATCAAAGAAGGATTAATTCAATTCATTGAAGAGAATCTAGGTGATGATTTTATTAAACCACCAACGTTAAACCTTCAAAAAGTTTTCAAGGATTCAGATTGTCTCTCGCCGCTTGTTTTTATTATCATGCCCGGAATTGATCCTCAAGATGAAATTATTCAAATAGCCACAACAATGGGTTTTGATCGTTATCTTAGATCTTATTCACTTGGAAGAGGTCAAGGTGCTGGAGCTGAACAATTAATCCAAGATGCTGCCGATAAAGGTTTCTGGGTCCTTCTACAAAACTGTCATCTTTCATTATCATGGATGCCTAAACTCGAGCAGATAGTTACAAATCTTTCTCCTCAAACAACGCATAAAAGATTTCGACTTTGTCTTGTTACAATGTCTTCGCCAGAGTTTCCAATCGGAATTCTCTATCAAAGTACCAAACTTATTTATGAAATACCCAAAGGAATCCGTGAAAATGTTATGCGAATATATGGTCAAATTGATCCCGAAGAATACTCTCATATTGAACCCTACTCCCCTGAAAGGCAACTTACATATCAACTTGCCTTCCTGCATGGTGTCATTCTTGAAAGACTTCAATTTGGCAGTCTTGGTTGGAATATCCCATATGAATTCAATCCCAGCGACTTTAGCATAGCCAGGAAGCATCTAAAACTTTTCTTAAGTGAATCTACCAATAGTGAAATTCCAATGGATGCCTTAAGTTATGTTATTGGTGAATTAGATTATGGAGGTCGAGTTACTGATAGTTGGGACAGAAGAACGTTAATTTCTCTTCTCAAAAAGTTCTTTACTATTGATGAAAACAAAATCGAAAAGAAAAACAACCGATTTCCTACTCCCAACTTTCAATCGACAATTGATCAGATTCAGAAAATCATTGTTGATTGGCCGATACAGACATTAGGGACAGATGTCGGTTTATCAGAAAATGCCACCACGATAAGCTCTCGAAACGAAGTTCTCAAAATCATGGCCAATCTAATTGACGTTCAACCGACACTAGCGATGAGCATGAGTGAGAATGTCTCCGAAGAAGATTTTGCATTGAACGTTGTTGAAAATTTGCTGAAGCAACTTCCAACTCCTTTCAATTTAATTGAATTCAAAAAACGGTTTGACACAACCGACACAATGAATACAATTTTGTTCCACGAAATTGTCTCCTACAACAGTTTAATCATTGTGATGAAAAACTCGCTCGAGAAGATGCAGAAGGGTCTGAAAGGGCTCATCATCATTGACTCTTCTTTAGAAAATTTCATGAAAAAAATCAAAGGTGATCGCATTCCTGATGAATGGTTGCAGATTTGTTATCCTTCGGTTTTGTCTCTTCATTCATTCATGAAAGATTTCAAGAAGAGGATCAGCTTCATATCGAAGTGGGTGAGAACTGCCCAAAAGCCAATCGTCTTTGATCTTGGCAGCTTCTTTCATCCCGATGAATTTTTGAGCGGAATTCTTCAAATGTTCAGCAGAAAGCACAACGTCTCTTACGACACTTTGAGGTGGAAAACAACGCCAGTGTCAATGAACGAAGATCTGGACAACATTAAAGAAGGGCCACTCGAAGGCGTCTACGTGTTCGGACTCCCGTTGGAAGGTGCAAAATGGGACATCGCAAAGCAATATTTGGTCGAATGCGGTGTAAAAGAACTGTCCAACTTTCTGCCAATAATGCATCTCGTCCCTACTCAAAACAACGACATTTACAATATGAAGGAGACATATGAATGTCCCGTTTACAGAACTCAAAAAAGAGGAACTGGCGCTTTGGACTTGCAGAACTATGTATTGAGCTTCTTTTTGCCAACACCAAGACAAGCACCTGATCATTGGGTGCTACGTTCTGTAGCTGCATTTTTAACTGTTGAATAATTATTTTTATATTATTATAATATATATTATATTTTAAGTTATTTTGTTTTATTTAATAAATATGTTATTTAAGATTAATCTTATTTGAAAAATTATTTGGATTTAAAAAAAAAAAAAAATGAAATTATTAAAAAAAAAAACTGATAACCCTTATGGCCGTAGTTGGAGAGTGTCGTTGTCAAATCCGTAATTTTGTCGAAACCCCTCTATACAATAGCTGTATTTTATTTGGTCGATTTTGAGAAGAAATATAATTATATTATTTTTTTTCAAAATCTTTTAGATTCAATTAATATAATTACTTACTAGTAATTTTTTATTACATATTTGAGAATAAATGGATGAGACTCTTCAGTCTTCTGAAAAAGTTATGAGCTTGATATTATATTAATGATATGAGCAGGCGAGGATGATTTGAGTAAATAATGTTATGTTGATGTTGAATAAAATCAACTTATATAACTGCAAGGACAATCATATGAAAGTGAGATTAGTTTTTGTTAATTAGTTTAGATTATTAAAATGATTTTTTATATATAATATAAAGTATTCAAAACAGCTATTCAAAAAGTTTTAACATGTAAAGAATGATTGTGTTGATTTCTTCATGAGGCAGAGAGAAGAAAAGTGGCACTTTTGTCGGTTCTTTTGGAAAAGCAGATTTGCATGTTTCCAATTGATTCAACAAACAAACAGTTGGTGATTGAATGAACTTTATAATTTGTGTTGAATCAATGTTGATTGTGGTCGTTGATGCCCATTGAAGAAGAATTTGTTTTAAATTGCTTCAGCAAATTAATCAATTTTTTAGCTTCTGCCATTTTATCGAAGCTCATTGCAAATCTTGCAATTTCTGCTGAATTTGCTGCTTCAAACTTGATGTAAAGATCTGAAGATTTACTTAATTTTTGTTGATCAAAAGTGACACCTCGTGTTCGATTATGAAGTAATTGAGCCATTCCAAATACGAAGTCGAGATTTCTTTCTTGAATTTCAAGACTGTTTATTAAATGATCAAACAAAATCATTATGTTATTGGCAAGAAGAAGATTGACTTCATTCATTATGTCTATGTATTGAAGAGCAATCTTCTTGAAATCATTGTTTCCTGGTTGAACAAGAGGAAGAAGGAAAGAGACTTGTATATAATTAGTGTAAGACATTAAGAAAGCTGGAATTGTCTTTAATTGAGTGAATGTTGTTGTATCAATATGAAGCAACAAATTCAATAAATCTTTTTGATGAATTGTTTTCTTTGATAATGATTCATCATGTTAATTTGTCAATTTCTTCAACTTTACTTCGAATCTCTTCAAGTAATGATGAAGATAAACAAGAAGTTTCAACTAAAATCTTAGAAATCATTTTATTTGAAGCTTCATAATTAAAACCAGTCAATGACAAGCAAAGTAATGATTTAATAAAAATGATTCGTGTTAATTTGGAACTTTTTGTTAAATGGGCATCCAAATATTGAATCATTGTTATTACATAAGATGGCAAATGTTTCTTATTTAAAAGATTATCAAACTTGTCAGATGTTGAAGATAAGAAAAGATTATCTGTAAATATGGCTTCACTATTAAAAGATTGTCGAATTCATTTTATGGAATGATTTGTTGCTTGACAATAAGTGGTGATGTGATGTAGATTCTTTTTTGTTTTAATGAAGTATAATTCATTAAATGATTATACATTGTGACAGATTGATTATAAAGATCAGATTCATCCAGTTGATTCTCATTAATTGGAATGTTTTCACTCAAATAATCATAAATTTTGTCACAATGTTGTTGAAGCTGGGAAGGTTTGATATTCACTAATTCTTTCTCCATTAAAGATATCAAATTAGAAGCTTCGTTTAAGTAAGTAATGAATTCTTTATCGGTTGAAATCAACTGATTTTTAGATAATTCTTTATATTGGTCACGAATTGAGAGCATATTTGGCACAATGTCCTTAATGAATTCGCTTGCTGTTTGGTTAGTGAATTGATGCTTGTCAAACTGACTTATAACTTTAGATACGTTGTACTGAAGAGCATCACAAGAGACCAATAAAGAATCAGTACTTAGGATTGGACTCAATAATTGAACATTTTTATTAATGACTGGTAAAGTCAATTGAGTATCTCGACAAAATTGTTCAATGAACTGTTCAATGTTATTTTTATGGTCATTTAAAAGAGATGAATTATTAGTAAAGAAGAGGCTTAATTGAGTTGTAAATTCAACAAGTCTCGAACTCTTTTGAACAAGTCGATGAGGAATGAGTTGATTAGTAAATATTGTTGACATTGTTTGGAACTGTTCAAGAATGACTTCTCCAAGTTCTTGAATTTCAGTTGCCAATGATTCTTCCAATGTTTCAAATTTAAGTTGAATTGTACACATTTCAGGGAACTGTCTAGTTAAATTAACACAATCATCAAATGATAAATATGTATTTAACATTTGATTCAATGAATCATTATCAATATCTTTACTACAAACGTTTGTTCGTAACTTAGGACATTTTCTAAAATGATCAAGTAAAATTTTCCTAATAACTCGAATTTGTTCAAAGTCAATTTGATTCTTTTTATCATTAGAAAGAAATGGTTTAACTTTTGGAATTAATGCTTTAAATTCATTTCCCCAAGTTGTTACAATTTCTTGAATATTTGAAGAAAAACTTCCTTTTTTAGGAATGATTTTATTATTAAATGAATTCATGTTGTCTATCATTTCATTTATTAGTTTCTCAAGTAATGTTGGTGTTGGTTTTTGACCCATGATAATTTTATCATTTTGTTTTTGTAACAAATCAACTTTTTGAACGCCATCTCTCTTACTTGTAAAACTAGGGAAGTTACAACGTGCATAAATTCCATTCAAGAATTTATTTATGTCCATTACAATGAATTCAAAATTATGAGTTGGTTGTTTCAACTCTTTTTGAATAAAGACCATAAATTTCATGTATTGTTTTGATTCCTTTTCAAGGAGTTTAAGATTATTTCCTTTTTCATTAAGTGCGCATTCCTTAATAAAAGCGACAAGATTAATTATATTTAATCGATAATCAGTAATTTCTTGTACAGTGAAAAGTTTTCGATAAGGACGCAATTTCATTTTATTAGCAATATCAATGAATGAAAGCGCGCTTACCATTGATTGACAAAGACATTTTTTAAGGGCATAATTCATATTAATATCATCTATTTTTCGAACTACATCAATCATGTTTGCTTCAGTCATTTTAACGTGATTCAGCATGTTCAAAATAGGTAATATTAATGGATATGTATAAGGATTTGATAATAAATCACTCCTTCTACTTGAATATTCAATGTAGATTGTTTGAAGTACGTTTAAATTCTTCGTTAATTCATCTACAATTGATTTCTGACTTGAAATATTTGGACGTGAAACTAAAGTTAAACAAAAATTAATTAATTGTCTTAAATCAAATTGCATTTGACTAAAAGCAATCAAATGTTCACATCGTTCATATTCATCAGTAATTAATGGATCTTCAATTGCTCTCAAAATGTTAGGAATTGAAAACTCAATAATTAAAGGAACTGTTCGATGATTTGACAAAATTAAGTTCTCTTGAATGTTCTTCGCATATTGAAGTAAAATTATCATGTAATTATGAAGACGTGCTAAAACGGATCCATCTGTTGGTGAATTAACAAGTTTTTGATAAAGGTCTCTCATTTCATTCAGCTGAGTCTTTAATGGCTCTACCCAACTGTCATTGATTTGCTTTTCATTAATGGCATCAATGATCTCCATGAATGATTTAATGCAAACATCAACACGTCTTAAACTACAATTTTCTGGACTTATTGAACGTAATGAACTTTCAATGATCTTAGAGAATGGATTTAAATCAGAATTCGTTTTGCTGACTGACTCAGAAATGGCATGAACATCAGTGTTGATTTGCTGCACAATTTGAGAGGCCTTGTAACGTGTAACAGCGTCAGATGGATTCTTTTCAAGTTGTTGATAAAACGATTTCAATTGTTCCTCATTTTTATCAATGTATTCAGTTAAATGTGTCACTTTTTCTTTAATTGAAGAATCCAATTTTTCACTTGTTAATGATTTCAAAGTCTTTTTCAGATCAGGCAAACAATTGATCGTTTGTGAGAGCTTTGAATGACTTCCTGTGAATAGCTTGGACTCGTTAAATTCGCCTTGGCCAATTGAGCATGTTTTCAAGATATCAAAAAGGCGAACAATTTGAGAGAAACTTGATTTGAATTCATTTTTAACGTTATCGTTAAGTTTCTTTGATTTTGTCACTTCAACAATGAAAGGATCAATTGAATCAAAGATTGACAAAATGTTATTAAAACGATCATTTATGTCACTTTTTTCAGTCAATCTTTTGTTCGCCAAGTCATCAGCGAACTGATAAATCTTTGGATAGTAATCATATGCATTTGAGAGAACTTTTTGATAAGAAGAAATGTCACCAATAAACATCTCATTTTTCTTTGAAAAAGTTAATTCAATAAAATTATTAATTGAATCAAGAAGTAAAATAACGGTTATTTGACCCTTTGGTAAAATTTTTGAAATTGTAGTTTCATTTGCTTGATTCAATTGGGGAAATGAAGAAATGACTTTTTCAACTTGTTTTTCAATGTTTGGAAATTCAACGATTATCTTGTTGAATTCTTCTACAAAAACAGAAACTAAATCAGAAATATCTTGCGTTTTCCTCTTTTCAAAGCGGGCATTAGAGGCATTAATGAGAGAATTCAAGTATGAAAGAGGGCCCTTAAGTAAAGGACCAAGTTTGAAGTCAGGGAAAGAAACTTCAATTGATTTCAAATAATGTATTGTTGCTGACAAAATGAAGAGGATTTCTTTATATTTAATTTGATGAGAACTTCCTCTCATTTCTTTAATTTCAGCCAAAAAAGCTTCCAATCTTTTCTTGGTTGATTTACCAATTATGTATTGTAAAGATACATTTGGCAAATTCTTTAATAAAATGTCATTTAATTTTGTACTAAACTCTTTCAATTCTTCCATTTCATTCAATTTTGTATAATCATCAATTTTGACTTCTTCAGAATCATTAATTAAAGTAAGACCAAAATCAGTATACAAAATGTCATCTAATTTGAACATCTCTGTTTTAAAGAGTTCAATTGCTTCTTCAGCTTCAACTAAAGTGCTGTATTGACCACTTGCAAGTTGGATCTCATCTGATACACCAATTGACCTCTTCATTTGATTCTCTAATTCAGAGTTGTAATAAGACTGAATAAATGAAATTGAATCATTTAACATAGTAGTAATAAAATCTACTTTAGATAAAGAAAGAGAGACTGATTTATCATTATTTTTATCATCTTTAAATTTGATGTTGATCATTCGTTTCTTTTGCTTGAATGATTTAATTTTTAATATGTGGATTTTTTCAAGCTCTTTGGATTCTGATTGATCCATGATTTGAATACCATGTGGACCAACGTATAAATGGCATTTTATACCATCAGCTTGATTGGCTAATATGCCTTTGTAACGTTCATCACCAAAGTTTTTTAAAGTTCGACTTTCTCGAATAAATTTGTCCATAGCTTGGAATTGACCTAAAGGAGGATTTGCTTTAAATGTAGAAAGAAATTTCTTTTTGAATTTATCTGAATGAAATTTGCCATGATTTTGTGGTATTAATGATTTAAATTTGAAATCAGAATCAGTTGAAATTTTTTGAACGTATTCTTCTGTATCTTCTTGGGTTTCAAAATCTGCATACATCATAAAATATGCTAGTTTAACAGCTTGATCAAGCTCGGCGTATGTTAGACCTTCAAGATATTGTTGTTTCATATCACGATAAATATGTCTTGCTTCTTCAAATTCGGCAAAATCAGGTGCAAATACTAAATAATATCTTCTCCTGAATATAAGTGACCTGTAATCTTGTGTTTGCTCTGCAATTGAAAGATTGGAATTTAATGGAACAAGTTTTCTGGATTTATCGTAGGCCCAAATCGAATATTGATTATATTGGCACTTGTAATGAAGTCTTTCTGATATGGGTTTCATTATATCATGAATAAGTAGTGTAACATCAACTAATATTGTTCTTGAAAAGCTTTCATTGAGAACTATTTTTATGGCTTCCTCCTCTTTTACCACAATAAGAGAAGTATTATCTATAATCCTCATAGAATTTAATGGTTTATCAAGATCAACAAAATTATATACGCCTTTTTCCATTTTTAAAAGAATTTTATATTTTTTTGTATCGGTAATTTGAAGATTTTTCTTAGCTTCTTCTAAAATTTGTCTTCCTAAATCTGTTCTTTTGTATAAGAATGGCTTTTTGCGTTTTTTTTCATTGTTTTCATCAAAATAATTTGCTGTAGCTGTTTTCAGAGCAACTCTTTCCATAATCTATGGATTTCGAAAAAAAAAATGATATAAAAAATATTTGTAAGACGATCATGTTTTCAATGTTCTTGATCTTTTTAAAAGCATAAGATAATTGTAATTGAAAAAGTTGATTACTCTACTGTATATATATTATATTGATAAATAATTAATTTTTCAAGTTAAAAGCATTATAATAATGATTTTAAATAAAATGTTAATAAAACTGTTTATGTAATTATGTTATATATTATATGTTTATTAAAAAAAGCAAATTTTAATTTTTGTGATTGTAAATGTTCTTGATATCTTTTTCAATTATAAATAATCGTATATTATTATCAAAAAATTCACAATAATATGATTAAGCTTAATCACCTCTTACGTCCGAATGCAACACTAGAAGCCAATAAGCAGTTACTACAAAATATCGATCAAATTAAAGAAAATTTTAATTTATACGATCCATATATACAAGCTGTTTTAATTCAATCTGTTATAAATTTATCGGCATCTGACTTTGCGAAAATTTCAAAAGATTATTTCGAACTTATAAAAATAGCAAAAGATAGTCAAGATGAATGGGTTCGTCGAAAAGCATTTGAATTTTCAGAATATCCCAAAATTAAAATCGAAGATGATATACGAACTAGTCTTGATATTGCGCCTCTAGAGACATTATTATTAGGAAATTCTGATGCTTCAAAAGAGCAACTTGACTCAGGAGAAACTATTGATTCAAGTCAACCGCTTCAAATGCTTGATATGGATTTAAAGGCACCAAGCAGTTATCAGCGTGCTCCTATTTCTTCGCATAAAGTACAGCAGCAGCAGCAACAGCGTGTTCAGCCTAAAGCAGCGGTTGAAAATTTATCGATTCCTTCTGTTCCCAATAGGCCAGTGCCTAATTATCAACAAAATAATAAGCCATATCTTCAGCCTTATGAAAAGAAAAAAGAAAAGAAAGTTAAAGAACTTAAAGATCTTCCATTCTTTTGAAGAAAAAGTAATAATGAACTGTTTCATAATGATTAAATTGTTTATGTTTTAAGATAAATGTAAGTTTAATTAATAGAATAAGTATTTAAAAAAATGCTAATTATAAATTATAAATGATATTTTGAATGAAATTTGAGCAAACCCTTTTTTTAATTTAGTGTGCCTTAGTGTTGTTAAAAGTTATATACAAAAATTCCAAACAGACTTTTGTCAAAATCAAAAAAAATTAAAATAGACTTTAAAGACCAATTTAAACATATAAAAACATTTTTAAAGCAAATTTGAATTAATCTTTTTTGATTTTTTTGAGCTAATCTTAATTATTTTTTAGTAAATTTTCAAAATAAAATTAATTAAAATATTGTGAAAAAAGGTTATTCAATTTTCTTGTAAAATTTATTGCTTTTTATATTTGCAAACAAGTAAAAATACATTTTTTTTAGTAATTAATTATATATTTAAAAGAATAAATTTAATAAATATAAAGATAAATAGAGTTTATTTTAATTTTTGTCAACCAAAAAGTTATGTTTTTATTTTCTTAGGTATTCTCAAAAATTCAGAATAGCTTTTGATCAAATAAAAAATTTATTCTCAATTGCTTATCATAATTTCAATGATAGAAACTTTTTAAATGTTATTTAATCGTTTTAATCTTTAATTGACTAGCTTTGTTTTTGGTATTTTGATTTGACTAACTCTGTTTTTGGTATTTCGGTTGTATTTCGGTTGTATTTTTGTCTATAACTTTTAACAACACTAGTGTGCCTTAAGAGAATATGTTCAATATATCATTATTTAAAAATTAAAAATTCACACTTTTTCTTATTCAATAAGACTTATTGGATCTAGATCTTTTTAATTTCTTTAGAATTTCAAAATATATATTTCTGGGTAATGGTTTTTACTGAATGTACTTATTTCGTTGTTGCAAAAATGTATATATGTGTGTAAATTTTTTTGTGAGTTATATTGTTTTTTTGTTTGACCCTATACAGAAATTTCTGACCAATCTCCAGAAATTGAATTCTTATCTGACCAATCATTATTTTGATTGTTTTTCATATTCCTGCTAGATAGTTTGAAATTATTTTGATTTATTAATTTATTGAATGATGGAATCTGAGCTTTGAAAATTGTGAAGGAAAGTGAGAATTCATATGAATTCTTTTAAAGTTGCATTGAAAAAGTCGATGTTAAAAGCTTTCAGTATTATGGGGATTTGCCATGATCCAAAACAAAAAAGCCCATATAAGTATATGAATTTGATTCAAATAAAATGCAAGAAGTAAATCAGTTAATTAATGAGGAAAAAAAAAAAATTAAGAGGATTTGACCAATTTTATATTTTTTTTGCTATTCAAAAGATGATCAAATCGTAATATAAATGATAAGTATGTTTATAATATTATTTCTTTGTTGATCTCTCAAAAAATCCCTATCTCAAATAGTTTGAGGTAATTTTTTTCACATTTAGTATTTAAAATTTTAAAAAAAAAACTAGTAAAAATAAGTCTAATGTTTTCTTTTATTTTGGTTTTTATATGGAGTTAATATGTTTTTAAAAAAAAATAGAAATTGAATAGTTTTACCATCGCTATGTAATTCAATTAATAAAATTTATGACAACAATAATTAAACATAAATACTTCACTAAATAATAAATATGTATTTTATATATTTTGTTTAATTATTTAATGACATATATTATGCATACATAATTTATATTATATTCAATTTATTAAAAAATTATGGGAGCAATAATAATAGTACCAATGTTATCGATTTATTTTTATTTAATTCAATTTTTCTTTGAAATATTAAACCTTGTTTTTTTATTTACACCTCCCATTTAAATTAAAATTGCGTTATATTGATAACCACCCATTTATATTTATATTAAAATTATAAATAATATACTACATTATATAAATTATTTAAATTATGCATACATTCATTTTGAAACCTATTTATTAATGAAGAAAATATAGTTTATTTTGAATAGGAGGTGAAAATAAAAAAACAAGGTTTAAATTATTACAAATTTGAGAATTATTTTGGTCAAATTTGTTTTTCTGGTTTTAATACGAATTTATAAATATATTTTAATAATAATTATATTTCTATATAGAATAAATTTAACTTACATAATTGCTTCGTCAAAATATTCAATGAAATTTGCCATTTCAAAGAAATTTCAGAAAAAAAAATTAATATTCACAAATTTGAATATTTTCGGCCAAAACTTTGGTTTTTTAATGTAGATGAATTCTATTCTTTAATAATGTTCCTATTGTACTTTTATGCTTAAAAGTACAATCGATAAAAAATAATTAAATTTTGTATTTGAAAGAAAATTTCTATTGTTTTATCAATTTTTTTCAATTAAAAATTGGCTAATAAAATATGAATTTTTTATATACTCCAAATAAAAATATGATGGAAAGCTCATCAGGGAGCTTCACGCCTTCCCCTTCTCCTTCCTTCCTTTTCTCTCAAATGAGCGACCCAACGCAGTTCATTACAAATTTGGCTGCTCCTTTCTTAAATTTGAGTGAAAACAACTCTTTATCATTAAAACCAGAAACTTTTGGTTCATCATTTAGGTCACTCATACCAAACATCAAAAAGCCTCTCCTCAGCAATGACACCATAGCTTCTTGTTCTTTGTTGAAGCTTATTAGAATGTCAATCGATAATTTGGGAGAAGAAGGGCTTAATATAGTTACTAATGAAATTTTGCCCCAAATTGTCGAACTTTATCTCCAAAATAGCAAATTTATTGATTATTACTGTCAATGCTTAACTTCTATCCCTGCAAAATATCGCGACAATGTCCTTGTGGACATAATTACAAAATACTCTATGTCAAATGATTATAGATATCGAGTCTTGGGTGCTTCCCTTATTTCTTTAGTGAGAAGACATAATAGAGTCATTTCGCAATTCAAAAATTTCTCTACAGACAAAAACAAAAACGTTAGGATTACAATTATAAAATCGCTGCCTAATTGTAATTTTGATGGAATGATTATTGATTCAATAGTTGAAGATGCTGCTCATGACATGTCATGTGATGTGAAAAATGCTATAGCCTGCGAAATTGGATATATTGCTCCTCATCTAACGGATTTATATATTGAATTATTGAATGATCTAACTACACAAGAAAGTGCCCTATCTTGTTTTAGTGCTATGGTGAATTATTCGGGCTTTTCAATATTTTTTGAACCATTTTTCAAAATTGTAAGCATCTCCCCAGAAAAAGCAGCTTCATCACTTATTCAAATATCGGCTTTTGTTGATCCTTCAGAGCATCGATTATTATATAAGTGTGCCAAATCTATGAGGAACAACAAAGAATTCATTAGCAGCTTTTTCCAATTCACTCGTGCTTTTTCAAATAGAGAGAAGTTTCTTAAGTTCTTTGATATTAGATACATGAAAGGATTTAGAGAACGTTTACTCTACTGCCAACAATGTCAATATTTTGTTGAGGACTTCGGAGTAAAACTCCTCCCAATCGCACTCGAGTTTGCAAATGATTCATCAAAGGCTGTCAGAGCCCAATCTGTTTTCCTTCTTACAGATCTTGTCAAAAAAGTTCCTGATTCAAAGACAGCAGTTTTGTCACTTGTTGGTTCATCTTGGATGCAAAGAGTTGTACTTGCCAATGTTTGTATCAACATTGTTGGAAATAAGTATTACATCAATAATAACAACAACTCGTGTGACAGTTCTTATTATAACCATGATGAAAATGAAAAAATTAATAGTTCTCCGAGTATTCCCAGCATGAGGTATATTAACTATAATTCAAGTTATGATATTAGCGGATTTAATAATGATTACTTATCTTCGGGTGATAATTATAAACTAAAGTATAAAAACTGGAACAACGATGAGAAAAGCGAAAAAGTTATTATCGATTTCCTTAAGATGAAGAAAAGGTTAGAAAAAGATAAGGATCCACGCGTAAGAGCTCAATTCGAACTTAAGCAACTATCAAATGATTGATTTGTTTTACGCTTGGCTTTGCTTCTGTTTTTCTATTTCTTGTTTTTTTATGTAAATATCTATTCTATAAAAAATAAATATCAAATTAACTGGTATTTTGTTTTCATCCAAGTATTATTCTATTTTAGCGAGAAAAAGAATTTCGATTAAAGAGAAAAAAGCTGTAAAAATATATGATAAGGATCTGAAAATGCTGTAAAACCTGCGAAAAAGAGATTCAATAATCTTAATAAAGGTGACAGTAAAGGATTTGAAGTGCGACGTATCTTGAATTCCTTAGTAAAATTGAAAGTTTTCTGAAGGAATGAATAGATGTAAATACTAATGAAAAAATAAATGTGGTTGAATAATATGAAAACGATATTTTTATTTATTTTGATAGAAAAAAAGAACCAATTGATTATATGTATATTTATATTTTTAATATCCAAATAACAAAGAATTGTTAGTATTATTGGAATTATAATATATATGTTATTAAGGAAATGTGGAAAGATATTCTTAAAATATATATTAAAAGCAATTTTTAAGAAAAAGTTTCTACGAAGTATTGAAATATTAATATTTTTTCTCAAAAATCATTTATACTCTGAAAAATTAATTTGGATTATTTTAAAAAAACCGAAAATAATTATTGAAAATTCATAACTTTGGTGGATATCATTAAGAAAGAAATAATTTTTTGAAAAAGTTTATATATAATCAATTGCAAATTAGTAGAAATTACAAAAAATGATGACAATCAAATCCTAATTACAAATTTTAATTTTTTTTTTTTTTTTTATATTATGATATAAAAAAATTTACAACCGTAATTATTTAAATGAAAAAGTCACATCCGGTACATAAACATTGTTTTATATTTTTCGCGTGTAAAAAATAAATCATTCAATATTTGAAATGAATTCTTAGAAACCGTATGTTTAATTTTCGAAAATTAAAAACAAAGTTTATTGATGATAAGTTATTAAGGTAAAAATGCCATACGTTAAAAATTGAGAAAGAGTACGTTAAAAATTTAAGAAAAGCACCCTCCCAGAAAAAGTTTTAATTTCAATATATGTCAGATTTGAATTTCTGAACTTTATAAAATATTTTTATATTCAATTTGAAACGAAAATTTTAATAATTAAATTTTTCAATTATAAATTTAGTTTATCAACTTTTTCAATTAATATTTGAACAAAAAAGAGTTTTAGATTTATATTCGAATTATTATAAAGAAGAGAAAGATTATGTAATTTATATTAAATTTCAAAATATAATATCAATAATTATCACAAAAATTTTACTAAATTATAAAAAAAGTAGTAATAGAAAAAATAAATATACAATGAATTTAATAAGATTCGTTTCTTCTTATAAAATATTGATTTGATTTCTATGAAAAATGTGATATTGCCATTAAAACTAATTTTTTTTATCGTTTTCGTAATATTTTAATAATATTATTTGTAAAAAACTGTAAACAAAGAGAAATTCTGTCGCATGTGTGATGAAAACTCCTTACCAATTTGTCTCCATCAATAATATAACAATTTTTTTTTTTTTGATGAGATATAATTGGAAAGCATAAAATATTAAATTGATTTACGTCCATGTAGTCAGCAAATTCAATGTAATCAAAACAAATTGGGCCTTTTTGGGAGTGGAATTAAAAGGATTTGTTAATAAAAAATGTATTCTTTAATAAAAACAAAAAATAGAAAAAAAAATAATTTTACTTAACATGTCACAATAAATAGTGTCAGAAAATAAAAGCGGTTGCTTAACGTATGGCATTTTTACCTTAAGGAAATGATAATATCACAACTAAAAGTTGAAGATGATAATATTAATAAATAATAAGTTTTTAAACTTGCCGAAGAAAAAAATAATATATATGATTACTTACTAGTGATTTTTTATTACATATTTGATATTAAATATCAGGGATGGCCAACGTTGAAGTTGAGCTCGTTGAATTTTATAACGTCTCGTTCATTGACTGTCAACGATCAACGACATTGAGCCCGTTAAGGTCAACGAAATGAACGATCATCAACGAAGCTTTCAACATTAAGATAACATTGAAAAAACGAACGAGTTAACGTTAATTCACATTATGTTATGAAAAAGTTTTTTTTACTATTTAAAAATTTTAACTTTTTGATAAATTTTTTCTACCATTCAATTTTTATACAATAAAAAATTAAAAAACAAGAGTATGATTAAATTTTAAGAATAATGAAGAGTATTAAAGCAATAATATTCTAATTCGAAATTAATTAGCATTTGTTCATTATGAACAATTCTATTTTCATGTAAAAATAATAAAATTCAACTTTGACTTCAATTCGTTGAATTGAAATTGAAAAAAGTTAAAAAGTGACATATTTTTGGACGATCACTTTCAATGTCATTCGCCACGTTGACGTTAACATCATTTCAACGTTGACAACGTTGATAACGAAGAGCTTTTAAACGGTCGCTCCGTTATCAATTTTTTCAACGTTTACCATTCCTGATAAATATATGTCATTTGATATTGCTTTAAAAACTTATTATTTATTAATATTAGTAATGAGGCGAGTATGATTTGAGTAAATAATGATATGCTGATGTTGAATAGAATCAACATATATTACTATAAGATGGAGGAGACTCTTCAGTCTTCGGAAAGAGTTATGAAATTGAAATTGGGTAATTGATTTGAGCAGTCGAGGATGATCTGAGTTAATAATGTTATACTGATGATGAATAAAATCAACCTATATAACTTCAATGACAATCATATGAAAGTGAGATTTGTTTCTGTAATAAATTGGTTTAGTCTAATAAAATGAGTTTTATATAAAATATAAAGTATTCAAAGTAGTTATTCAAAAAGTTTTAACCTGGCCATTTTTTATTTGAAAAAGTTACCGTTTTTTATACACCGTGATTGTAGTTTGAACCCCACTTTTTTCATGTAGGGAGAGGAGAGTATTTAGGAGTTTGAGTATAATACCATGAAAAAGTTGGGTTCATATAACTTTTCTCTTTCAATAATCTCAACTTTTTCGTATCATATTACCAACTCTTTTTAATAAATGGAAGTTGGGTTCTTTTTTTTTTTTTTTTTTTTTTTTTTTTTTTTTTTTTTTTTTTTTTTTTTTTTTTTTTTTTTTTTTTATCAAAAAACCAATTTTTGATAGAGATTATTTAATTATTTCTTATTGCATTCAAATGAGCTCTGAAAAAAGTAGAGTGTATTCATTGAAAAAGTTGATATGTGATATCATATTTTCAATAAAATTCCGATCTTTATGTGATTTTTTTGAATACGATGAATCAAAAAGTTCCGTAGATGAAGTGGTGGATTCTCAGAAAGCTCCGATCAGTTCTCATAAAATCAATTGGTTATTGATATCACTTCATTAATGCATCCGAAGTTTCCTCAGTAGCTAGGAAAAAAGCAATTCAAACCTCCTCAACCAATGATAAGTTCATTTCGAGGAACTCCTGATGAGACCAATTCTTTCAATGAATTAATAAAACAAAACACTTTTATTTGCAAATACTTTTATTGAGCAAGTTGGTTTCTTGTGTGAAAATTTAGAACCGAAACAATGCAAGTAAAGCATCGGCAAATAGGAGACGTGTTTAGAATTTCTAGACAAAAAGCTAGAAAGCTACATATGAAATTTAAAAGAGGAGTTGGTCGTGATGGAAGACCACCTTGTTTAACTCAAGAAGAATTCAACATATTAGAAAAAGAAATAAAGAGAATGCATTCATTATCAATGAACCCAACTATAATCCAAATAACAAAATTTATATATACAACCTTTAACAAATACATTTATGTTGATACTATACGCAATTTGATAAGTATAAAATTCTCAGATATGTTCAAAAACTGTGTAGGAATTGCTTTAGAAGATAAAAGATTTAATGTATCTATTCAAGATATTTAAAATAATAAATCTTTGATCTTGCTATAATGGCTATGATTATTTTTTATGATGAAATCATAAAATATCAGTTTGAGCCAACTTTGGAGAAGCTGAAAATAACTTGATTTATGAGAGAATTGCATTATTTTAACATTTATTTTTGTTGTTGGCGTTACTGTTGTTAATGAAAGTGAAACAAAGGTAATAATAATTATTTTTGATTATGCTGATTTCTTTGAGGAAAAAAAAAAAAGTTGATCCACAAATAATAATTGTGCAGCTTTAAATAATAGAGCTGTGAAAAATTGATATTTTTAACGAAGATCTGAAGGTGATAAAGTAACTACTGGTATTATTACATATATTCTAAATGCACTAATGCAATTTAATGTTCAACATAATTATCAAAGCGAGGTAGAGAGTGCTTGGCTTTAACCTTTGAAAAGTAGTTTTCTTATAGTTATAATATCTTATTAAACAATTTACCCTGATCTCGGATAAAATGAGAAAGTTAGTATGGTTAAGTTTTTTTTTATTCTGTTAACTATTTTTACTCTGATAAAAATATTGTGATTCAAAAGAAATAAATGATTTATCGAAATCTCTCTACAACATTTTAATTATTTGATCATTTTATTATGTATTTTTCGAATGAAATTAAATCTTCTGATTACAATGTGAAGTCACTTAACGGCACAAAAAAAACAATTGAAAATAATTTTTCTGTAGAAAGTTCAACAGAGTTCACACAATCTCTGCCAAATATTATAGATATTCAACAAAGATCTGCGATAGATCAGCAATTTTTCCCAAAAATTCTCTTCCAACAACAATAATTTTATACTAACATTATCGATTCTCTTCCAAACAACATCGATTCTCTTCCAAACAGCATCGATTCTCTCCCAAACAACAACGATTCTCTCCCAAACAACAACGATTCTCTTCCAAGCAGCATCGATTCTCTTCCAAACAGCATCGATTCTCTTCTCAGCAACAACGATTCTCTCCCAAACAACAACGATTCTCTTCCTGCAGCGTCGATTCCCTTCCAACAACAATACATCACTTCCCAACAATAACGATTTTTTTTCATTGATCTAAGATTCTCTAATAATATAATAATCATCTTGCTATTAGATATGAATGTTGCTCCATATGATTATATATACATTATATTATCTCAATCAATCTCATAAAAGAGCACAAAGCATAAAAAAATTAATATGAATCCATTGATCTTCCTCAAAAGGCTCTCACTTAGATTATTTATTACAAAACTCTCATCAACTTATCAACTTATCCAAATGTTATTATAATATAACAAAATAGTGCTATCTCTTCTATTTTAACAATCGATCATAGCATATCCAACTTTTGTTCAAAATTTTACATGATTTTAAATCATCTTTATTTTTGTTAACAAAAAGTTTGAGTGACCGATGCTTTCACTCAAAAAGTTTAAATACCACAATCCGTTTATTAATATCAACAACATATAATAAACGAATTGGTTTACCACTTATCTTCATATTATTTGTTATTTGATTGACCAATATCAAAGATATGATACACAAATTTATCAAAATTTATAAATCTCGTACCAATACCAAATCTTAAATTGAAGAATTAATTTTCTATTATGGACACACTTAATCAGCAAAAATACTATTTTTTCCTCATAATTACTTAATTGCGCTATAATATTCCAATCAGTTTTCACTTGATGCATATAATATTCTAAGGTGATGAATTAGAAAAAATTACAAAGAATATTATATAGCTCTTTTAAATCTATCAAATGTATTGTTTATATTATTGCCAAAGCGATTTCTCATATCTTTTTACTTTCTAAGAAAAATCTCAAATAAGATGATATTTTTGGAAATTTTTTTACAAAATTATTTAATCAAGCGATTTAAATACAATATATAGGAAGTATTACTAACATAGATGGAAAATTCTCCATATACGACCAGTAACATTTTATAATCAGCCAATTGCAGCAGAATATTATTTCCAAAAAAAAATCAATTCTTTAATAACCTATCCAAAAGAGAAGGTTCATGAATACTAAGATTATTAAATATCAGTTTTACCTTTTCTTCAATTATGTTTTGAGATATTAAAATAATATTGTTTTTAGCATCTTTATTTTTTCTTTATATCTTTTATATATAAACACTAATGCATATGAATTATATTAGCAATATTTGTATTTAGTCATTCTCATCCGTTTTCTTTTTTTTAAGCCAATTTAGTTTTTATTTTATTATAAGGTCAAAAATTCACCTAAAATTCACCATTTTTTAATAACGATTTTTTATTAAAAAAAAAATACGTTAACTTTCTCATTTTATCCGAGATCAGGGTAAATTTGTTTAAAAAAAACAAATAATTGTTTAATAAAATAAATTAAATAAATTAAAGAATTAAATTATTAAATGTTTTTCTTTACATTTATAGTTTCTCCAAATTGAGAAATGAGGAACTTCCTCCTTGACGGTTTTTCCCCTCCTTTTTGAAAGCTTTTTTACCTCCAAACCGCCATAAGTTTCTCCATACTCAATTTATTCAATCTGGAGGAAACTAGAAAACTCATTTTTTGATAAATTAATGCATATATTTATATTTAACTATATAAATATCTAATTTTTAAAAAATAATTACTTTAATAAAAAATAATTTTTAAAAAAACTACCCATGTTTAATGGACTCGCCAAACACACATCAAACATTTGAGTTATATGGGTAGTATGAGCAGGGAGTACCAGTACGTCTATTAGATTCATATAAAGCATCTGGAGAGCTAATGGACACTCCCTACTCCCATCTCCGTCCAATATCAGAAGAGAAAGAGGGTTTCTAAGGTTGCAAGCTAAGGTTTTCCTATATTCTGTTATCCAGTTAATTAAATTAATAGTATAAAGCAGAAACAGGTCCTGTGTCATCCACCCAGACTTGATTGTGGCAAACCATGCTTTTCCAGAATCTGAGAAGTCATTTTGTTCATCTGGAAGGGATTGTTTTGAGCTTGGAAGAATTATGTAAAGTGGTAAAGCAGTACCATCTGCAGTATGAGCACACATGCATGTTATGTGAGGGACATCAATGTATTTTTTTAATGAAGGACCATACTTATGATTGGAAATGACTTTATTTCGAAATAAAGATTGAAGCATTGTTTCGTCGGCGCCTAATAATAAAGGCGGTAGTAGTGTAGGTTGTTCCGGATGGGGACCAGATAAATTTCAAATATAACAGCCACATCCGGCCTAATTTTGAAGCTCACATATTTGGAAAAACCCTATTTTTGAATTAAATTTGATTTTTTATCCACCTGAAAATGAATTCAACAGCCGCTTCTCAAAAACTTAGCAATGTCGAAGCCAATGGTGTAAAACTCGATTACCTCGAACGAGTCATTCTCAAGAAATACCCACAATGGAAATCCCTTGCATTCGATATCCACGACGATGATAATTTCATGGATGATCTCATTGGTACAATATCAAATTTTGAAACCAATTTAGAAGCCCTTCGTACCAAAATCGTAGATGGCGATAGTTACGATCGCAAGGAACTCGATTTGAGTATAATTAAGATGTTATTGAAAATACTTGAATTCTCATATGAATATGCGTAAGCTCAATCGCTGTGCATTAGCATTTTATATTTTTAGACAATACGAAGTTGAGTCCCTGACGAACCAACCACCTACCACCAACTACTACCAGATTTTTGGCAAAGGGGGCCCTGGAGGGGGCTATCAAAATCCATTTTAGGCGAATTCATTCGGCTTCGCCTTGGCAGAGCCTTGGGCAAATTCGTTGACCTCAGGGACCTGCAGTCCTTAGATTTGGGATTTTGGGAAAACCCATTTTTTGAATTTAAATTTGATTTTTTATCGCATTGCAAATGAGCGTTGTCCCAATTGATACCCAAATCGTTTCATATGAAGGTTCTTTCTGCAAGGAATTGGCGATTCGCATGAACAAAATATTGAATAAATCCCAACCTGAGCATGATCGCGAGTCAGCTCTCAGGTGCGATATACATAAGGAGCTCTCGCTTGATGAGTACGATGAATGGATTCAAGATATGAATTTACTCCCAAATAATAAAATATGTATAGTTGAATTAACTCCAAAATATAATAAGTACTTCGACACTAATATAACCCCCAGCGGATTAGGTGTGATACTCTCAAAATCTGACAAACTGATTAAGACCATTGCATTGCCGAGGAATAAGAAGATTGTCGATTATAGCAAGGCTTGAGAAGATATATTTTTGTGATTCCCAAATTTGTGGGCCGCAGGTCCTTGAGGACAACGAAGTTGCCCGATGCTCTGCCGAAGAGGTACGACGAAGGATTCACCTAAATTGGATTTTGAGAGTCCTCCCTGAGTCCAGCCTTTGCCAAAAATCTAGTAGTAGTTGGTGGTTGGTCTGTCATGGACCTGCAGTCCTTTCGACTCAACTCGTATGAGTCCATAACTGGCCAGTTCTCAATGCAAATGAATTTTTATCAAGCTGGAAATGGAATCAACTGGGACTAACACAATGGCTGCAACCATCGAACCAATCGATGAAGAATATGAATACATCCAGTATAATGAGAAGCTCCGTTTGACACATTCCATTAAGGATGATATGTACCAAGCGCAAAGCATTCTCACTGCATATAATTCAAAGAAACAGATTCGCCATTGGTTTGATAACAAATCAACACAGGAATTCCTCGAAAATGGATCTGGTAGAATTCTACCAAACCAGAAATTATATGAGGATAGACCCAATTTACCTAATGATTCGAAAGGTTTGTATGCTCACCGATTGATTGCCAATCATATTGTAATGGGGGCATCCCCATCATATGCATGGGATGTTATGCAATTATTAGATACACTAGCTACTCAACAACGCGATCAGCTCGTTAACAAAATCGATGACCTAACTTCAAGGGCTGTCTCCAAGGATCACAAACATAGCTACCGATATATGATATGGCTTGAGGAGCTTCCCAAAAATAGGAATTTCGTAGTACTTCATCTCGTTCGTCGCAACAAGCATTCATGGAGGCAGGTCAGCAAGATTTACCATGATGAGAAGAAGCGCTGGGCATATGTTGATGACCTACCCGAAATCTATAAGGGAATGGGATACCAGGAATTCAAGGCTTATAATAGTGAAAAGGAAGCTCGTAAAAATAAGGCTGTTTCATTTATGTTATAACCAAAGTAAAAATACATGTTGATATAATATAAGGTTTTATTCAGGAATATCAGCCATTTCTATATCAAACTCACCATCATTAAATGAAGATTCTATTTTTGGATGAGAATTTGATGAATTTGCACTGGGAGGCTTATTCGCGGCTGGTGGAGCCGCTATCCAAGCCTTCCGTTTAATACGAGCTTTGCTATTTTGTTAAGAACCAGAACTTGGTTGCCTCGCAGTTGATGAGTTTGTGGGTTTCAATGATGGTCCAAATGATACATGGGAAGCATTGAGATTTTTGGGTGATACTGGAGACTCGGCTATGGATAGTGGTTCTAATTCGGTATTCTCAAAATCATAAAACGTTTGCTCACCAGCTCGATTATGTGGAATATCTTCATGATATGTTTTACTCATACGATTATCATTAGCAATATCTGGATTCAGTTCTTAGGGGGTATATTGATACCACTATTTGCGAGTCTATAACGAAGATTTTTAATGATGCGTTGATGGTAATCCCCGGATATAGGATACTCAGTTAATCTACCATTCGGCTTACCGAGTTTCAATGACACAGTATTAGGTCTGGCATCAGTTGAAGTCAGCATACCATCAGCATCAATTTTTGTTTGATTGGATATAGTATTGTATCTATCTTCAGCTGAATCAGGTAATGCTTCCGTATCGAGACTCTTCACCGCACTGCCATTGGAAATAGCTCTTGGTGCGAATGATGTTGGTGAATTCATTGAAAGTGATAATGGATGTGTGCCATATTTGTAATTTTGCTTATCAGTTAATCGCGATTGCGTGGGACTGTGATATGTTTGAACATTTTTAATGATTTGAACCTTAGGCAATAATGATATATTTTCAAGTGCTAGTATACCAAAACGATAATCACTATTTGTACCAATAGAAATAATCTTTTTATGTTACAAAATTTTTACCGATTCTTACCGCCAGCCTCGCTCGACGCCCACTAGGCGATATGTAGTCTCAGTAAAAATATAAAGAGATTTGTTTTTTCAATTATTTTATTTAGATTATTTTTGGCGTATGGAAATCGTATTGAAAAAGTTCCCTCTTTTTTTGAGAGCCTATTTGTCCATCAAAACTTTTTGAGTGCATTTAGATTTTATTGAAAAAGTGTTTTGCTTTTTAATAAAAATAAATAAGATCGTATTTTGATTGTTTATGGTGCATCTATTACCAGAAGAATATTCTGGTTATGCTACTGATTCGATTCAGCTCTCTGTGAAAGCAGAGATAAGGTGTACTATATTTGATCAAAATTATATTTTTTAAAAAAAACGAAGGAAAGCAAGACAGCTTCTCTAATCAAAGAGGAGTAATAAACGATGATATATACATCAAATACTTCTCAATGATAACTCAAACGATCATTTTCCTGAGTCTCTATTCTGACCAGTCTTATATCAAAAACGAAGGAAAGCAAGACAGCTTCTCTAATCAAAGAGGAGTAATAAACGATGATATATACATCAAATACTTCTCATTGATAGCTCAAACGATCATTTTCCTGAGTCTCTATTCTGACCAGTCTTATATCAAAAACGAAGGAAAGCAAGACAGCTTCTCTAATCAAAGAGGAGTAATAAACGATGATATATACATCAAATACTTCTCAATGATAACTCAAACGATCATTTTTCTCATTAAAGATATATAAAATTTTTATAAATTTTTATTTTGAATAAATTGAATGATTCAAAATACAGTTTACTATTTAGATGACCAATTAGACTCTGAAATCGAATAAAAAATTTTCATAATTTGATTTTATCTTATTAAATAAGCAATATAAATCAAATATAACATACGTATTAATGGATATATATAATTATGTGATAAAATCCCAAACCATGAATTTATAACATGTTTCTAATTTCGAAAACTACTCATTTTGATGTTATCTTTAATATTGTATAAATGAAACGGTCATTTTTTATGAAATATTATTATAAAGGTAAATACCTCGAACTCAAGCATTCAATGTTTAAGACCAAAACAATGAAAACCTATATAGAAATTATACCATTCAACAAAAACAATTTTGATGTATTTTCTTTTATGGAATTTATAGATTCAATAACCCAAGAATATGTTTGCTGGTTATCTAGTTATAATGGGAAAATAACAATTAGGGCTAAACACTATTTATTTACTGGTTCGGAGGAATCTTTTAGGATAAATTTACATAATGACTTTTCACAAATTGAAGTTAGTGTTAGAGATGGTTTATGCAATATGAAAGAGGAGGTTATGAATAATGTTAATTGTATTTGTTTTACTTCATTTTCTCTACAAGAAGAGCAAACAAAAACTTTTTTCTATGATAATAAAAGTTGGAACGATAATTTTCAATACAAAAATTCTGTTCTTTATAAACTTGGAAAATTTATAGCAAAAAACCAAACAAAAACTCCTTTTTTCTTAAAATATGCTTTTAAAGATTTTTTGAATGAAAAAACTCACAATAATAAACAGATTCAAAATCAGTTTATAGATCTCATGAGTTTGTTTCTTTATTTACCTGGTTATACATATATTCAATATGAAGACGATATACCAATTTCTGAGAAAAAGTGGAGTACGATAGAAATTGAATGCAAAAAAAAAGTTCTGACTTCATTCATTTGGCTGATGCCATGGTATGAAGAAACTCTCTCTCAAATGCATTTTCTAGAAATTGATGCATCTTTTTTTGCTCTGGAACCATACAAATACTGTATTTATCATGCAATTACAAATAATTCTTCAATTCCAATTGCACTATCGTTTTACCCGACTGAAAGCTCTGAATTATACAATTTAATTTTTGAATGCATGAAAAAAATTAACCTTGATTTGACCATTTTTGACAATATTGAAGTTCTTGCTGATATGGGAAAGCAGATCAAAAAGTTTTGCAAAGAAAATGATTTGAATTTAAATTTTTGCCATAGACATATTATTGAAAGATTCGGAGCTCATTCACCTTTAGGCATTTGGGCAGCCCGTATATTGAGAACAAGAACATATGTAGAATATTTACAAACCAAAGAACGTGTAAAAAGCGAATTAGATGAATTTATTTTGAAAAAAAAAAATGGTTTCAAAAATTAACAATAAAGTTCAGAAAAAAATAAATAATTTAATGATTATGTTAAGTGATCCAAATGATCCAGAAGTTGATGAGGAAAAAATAAAAAATAGTAATTATTTCATAGGAAATTGGGCTAATTGGTTAAGACGAGAAAAACATATATGCCGTTGCTCGAATCATTCAGAAGGTGCTCATGGCAATATCAATTCAATTATTCACAGTAAAGGTCAAAGAAATGTTAAAAAAAGTTTAATTTTAATAGTCAATTGTATTTTGAATTATTTACACAATAGAGAAGAAAATTGTTATCATTCATTCAAAACAAGACATACAAATTTTCTATATCAAATTAGACTTTTTATTTTTAATAAATTAGATAATTATTTGAAATGTGGCCAGAAAGAATGCTTTGATTGCGAAGAAACAATATACAATAAAATGATATATGGAGTAGATTTTCCATGCCACCATTCAATTCTTTACAACTATTTTATTGAAGAAAAACTTTTTGATTTCAAACCGGAAAATGAATTCAATGTAAGAAGACTTTTTATGTTTTTACTCGATAAATTCCCACATAATTTGTATGAATCAGAAAAATTCATAAAAAGTAAATCAGAGATAAACAAAATTGTTAAAGATTTTATCGTTTCAGAAAATTTGACAAATGCTAATTTAGCACATCTACAAATAACTGCGTTTGCTTTCCTCAGATGTTTTTGTTATACGTTACCCGAATTTTTAAACATTAACCCAAAAGATTGTAAATATAATTTTTCAAAATTCGAAAAAGATATATCAAATTATAATTTTGGCCAAAAAGAAAATAAAAAGCATTATAATGATACTGATTATGTTGATGATTGCGGATATGACAGCGATTTTGCTTACCATCCTAGTGATACTGAAGAGCAAAGACTTATGAAAAAAGTTTTTCATGAAACGAAAAGAGAAATCAAGAAATTGTATCCAGATTTATATAAAAAAGCCGAAAATATATGTTTACACAACTTTATTCATTATCTCTCAAATGAGAAGAATATCAATCATGACGATCTTTTGAAAAAATTAGCAATTTTCAAAATTGAATGCTGGGCTATGGCTGATGAAGAAGCAGAATCATGCTTATTCATGTTAGGAGAATTTTGAATATTGATTAAATAAAAACATCTAAATTGGAAAATTTGATTTTAAATAAATTAATCTATATATAATATTTGTTTATTACTCCTCTTTGATTAGAGAAGCTGTCTTGCTTTCCTTCGTTTTTGATATAAGACTGGTCAGAATAGAGACTCAGGAAAATGATCGTTTGAGTTATCATTGAGAAGTATTTGATGTATATATCATCGTTTATTACTCCTCTTTGATTAGAGAAGCTGTCTTGCTTTCCTTCGTTTTTGATATAAGACTGGTCAGAATAGAGACTCAGGAAAATGATCGTTTGAGTTATCATTGAGAAGTATTTGATGTATATATCATCGTTTATTACTCCTCTTTGATTAGAGAAGCTGTCTTGCTTTCCTTCGTTTTTTTTAAAAAATATAATTTTGATCAAATATAGTACACCTTATCTCTGCTTTCACAGAGAGCTGAATCGAATCAGTAGCATAACCAGAATATTCTTCTGGTAATAGATGCACCATAAACAATCAAAATACGATCTTATTTATTTTTATTAAAAAGCAAAACACTTTTTCAATAAAATCTAAATGCACTCAAAAAGTTTTGATGGACAAATAGGCTCTCAAAAAAAGAGGGAACTTTTTCAATACGATTTCCGTACGCCTTATTTTTTCTGAATAATTTCCACTTTTTGAAGGTTCTTCAGAAAAGACTAACTATACCTTGGCTTTTGTGTACCTATAAAAAAGTATCAATTTACCAACTTTTTGATGAAGCTTTAAGGTACAAATCCAGTACGTTATTTTTTGAACAGGAGAACGTTTATTATTTGAATAGTTGCATGTCTCTGAAAAAGTTTAAATTGACTAGGTTTGTTTTTGACACTTATTTTACAATTTAAATAAACATTATGACATGTTATATGAAATGGATGAAAATAATCGTTTTTTATTTAACATGTCATTTTATTCTTTGAGAATGTCAAAAAAAATTGCGGTTACTAAACGTACTGGATTTGTACCTTAAGAATTTTAATGGATACAAAATTTTTAGAAATTCTCTTTTTGAGT
Organism: Tritrichomonas musculus; assembly: GCA_039105265.1. NCBI lineage: Eukaryota > Parabasalia > Tritrichomonadida > Tritrichomonadidae > Tritrichomonas > Tritrichomonas musculus. The sequence goes on along the minus strand of JAPFFF010000015.1, from coordinate 813,965 downwards.
GTATTTTTTGAATATTTGTGTCAATAAATTTTTTTTTTTGGACTAGGCTGGTTAATAAAAATTGAAAAGCTCTATGAATTCATTCAATTTTTGAAGCAAATCTTACAAATTTAAATGGAAAACTCAATTTTTTTATCTTTAACAAAATTAAAAATATTTTCGTAAAAAAGCAATTATTTATATTATTTCTTCAAAAATTCATTACGATATAAATATATAAGAATATAATTTTAAAATAAAAGAATATATTCAAAATATTATATTATATGGAATAAAATATAAGAATATTTAATTTGCAAATCATATAAATAATATTGTAACAAAGAAAAAATAACAAATAAATAAAAAAAAATTAAACAATATAAATATATATTTATATATAATAATAATTACAATATCATTTATTATTTAACCACGACGATCAAATATCCATTTAATTTAATGGAATTAATTAATTGAAAACTAAGATTAATGTATCCAAAAATTTGGATATCATCTTCAGTATACATTCTTCATTTGACAAGAATTTACATACAATCGCATTACAGCTCATGAAAGAATAAAAAATTAAAATTATATCCTAAAGTTACATAATTTGCATTTTTAGTTTAGCATTAAATCTACGCACTTGATCTATTTTTTTTTTAAATATTTTATCAAGAAATTGTGATTTTTATTATGCTGAAAGGGTACAAAGCTTAAGCATATTTGTTCCATCAGAAATGTTTGGAACACCAGCAACAATGATGTACTTTTCTCCAATCTTTAAATTCTTATATGCAATAAATTCTGCTGAGTATAACAAATCATCAACGGTTTCATATTTCTTTACAAGAATTGGCGTTACACCCCATGTAAGAGTAAGCTTAGAGTATGTTTGCTCAGAAAACGTGGCAGCAATAATGTGACATTCTGGCCTAAAACGAGATATATTTCTTGCAGAATGACCATTTGTTGTATATACAATAATAAGAGGTACTTTAAGTGTATATGAAGCATTGCATGCACCATAAGCAATTGATTCGGGTATAACCTTGTTCAAAACAAATTCATCTTTAATAAGGTGAGTGAAATAATCAAGATGAGACTCAGCTTCTTGACAAATTTTTGACATTGTTTCAACGCATTGGACTGGGTATTTTCCAGCTGCTGTTTCACCTGATAACATAACTGCTGTTGCTCCATCATAAACAGCATTCGCAATGTCCGATGTTTCAGCTCTGGTTGGACGTGGGTTTTCAATCATGGATTCAAGCATTTCAGTAGCAACAATGCATCTACGGCCAAGTCTTCTTGCAGTTTGAACCATTAACTTTTGAATGCTAGGAAGTTCAGCAAATGGTATTTCGACACCCATATCTCCTCTAGCAACCATACAACCATCAGAAACTTGATAAATTTCTTCAAGATTATGAATACCAACATCGTTTTCAATTTTTGCAATAATATCAATATCTCTTCCTACACCATTTTCATTAAGTATTTCACGAATTTGGAGAACGTTATCACGATTAGAAACAAAAGAAGCAGCAATGAAATCAACTTTTTGTTTAATTCCAAATAAGATATCTTGCTTATCTATTTCTGAAAGATACGGCATTGATATTGTGAGCTGTGGAAAGTTCATTGATTTTTGATCACTTAAAACGCCACCACGAATACAATGAGTGATAATGTTTTTATCTTGAATTGCATCAACTACGAATTGAAGAAGTCCATCGTTCACAAGAACTTTATCTCCTGGTTTTAAATCTTTATACAAATCTGGGTAAGTAATTGAAACTTTTGTGTTGTCACCTACAACTTCTTGAGTGCAGAAAGTAAATTTTTGACCTTCTTTAAGGAGTACTTTTCCTTTCTGGAATTTTCTGATTCTAATTTCTGGTCCTTTTGTGTCAAGAAGAATGCCAACAGGCATTTGTAGCTGATGAGCACATTTTCGGACGAGATTCATTCTTCGTGTATGATCAGCATAATCACCATGAGACATGTTGAAACGAGCAACATTCATTCCAGCAAGGATGAGCTTTTTGACGACTTCTTCACTTTCGCTTGCTGGACCCATTGTGCAAATAATTTTTGTTTTTCGAGGTCGAAGTTGTTTTTGAGTATAATGAGCTTCCATTTGATCGAAAGAGTTAAAAATCTATGGACAAAAGTGATATGAAGATTTTTGAATATAAAATATTCTGCGGCCATTTGAACATTCAATTATAAGGAGATAGTTAAATTTAATTTTTTTACTTTTCAATTTAGGATGGCGAATCTAATTTTCTGAGAATATGAAATCACAAATATATGAATATTTTATCTTTAAAAATCATTAAAATAAATAATATCTAAATTTATGACTGTTTGCAAAATTTTTACTCACATTTTCTCAGTTTATTTTTTCAATTAAAAATAATCGAAAACTGTTATCTATATTTGAAAATTTGTATAATAATATTTTAAATTTTTAATCTCATATAGCCCATAATTGATGAAAATATTCGACGTTTTTATTTCAGTTAAAAATTCAATTTAATGAAAAGAAAATAAAATTTGTTTTTTAAAAATATTTTTAAAAAATCAAAAAGCCATATATTTTTCTCATAAATTTATATTGAATATACGAAACTACTTTAAAAAATTAAATAAAAAATTGATTATTAAATATTTGGACAGTAATAAACCTTATTTTTTAAAAACAAATAATTGAATGAAATTAATATGGGTACCCATATTTGAGGTTAAAAAATTAGGTAATTTTGATGCTTATCAATTTTGAATTCAAAATTAAAAAAAAAAAGTTCATCTCGCCAAATAATGGTTATATGAATATTCTGAATTTTCCTAATTTTTTAACCTCAAATATAAAAGATGCTGCTAAAAACATATAAAGAATAAAAAAAAAATTATAAAAAATGTTTTTTTACTTGCTATGAGCTGCAGAGTTGACAATGTTGATGAATCCAGCGTCAAGGGAAGCACCACCAACAAGGAATCCATCAACATCTGGTTGGGCAGCGAGATCATCGCAGTTGTTTGGCTTAACTGAACCACCATAAAGGATACGAGTCTTTTCAGCAACTTCTGGGCTAACCTTTGATGCAAGGATATCACGGATAACCTTTCCCATTTCTTGGGCATCTTGAGTTGAGGCAACCTTTCCTGTTCCGATAGCCCAGATTGGTTCGTAGGCGATAACAACATGATCCCATTTGCCTTGTGGAACAGCTGGGATCATCTTTTCGATTTGAGCTGAAACGAATTCATTTTGTTTGCCTGCTTGACGTTCTTCAAGGTGTTCACCACAGCAATAGATGACCTTAAGTCCACGGTTGATAGCTTGTGTAAGCTTTTCTGCAAGGAATTCGTCTGATTCATGGAGGATATCACGACGTTCAGAGTGTCCAAGGATAGTCCATCCAACTCCGAAGCTGTTGAGCATTGGGGCTGTAACTTCACCGGTGAAAGCACCACTGTCCTTTGTGTAGATGTTTTCTGCAGATACGGCCCAGTCCTTTCTTAAGCGGTCCTTAAGGAGAGGAAGGAAGATGAATGGAGCTGCAACAACAACTTCAACATCAGCATTGATTTTGGCTCCGTTTAAGGTGTCAATAAGTTTGTTAGCTTCTTCGATTGTCTTTGGATTTGCTTTCCAGTTTCCACCAACTAAGAAACGACGTCCCATTTTATTAAGTGATGTGTATTTAAATTGGTTGAAAATTGATATAGAAAGATGGTCATTTCATCAATTTTTTTTTTGTTAATGATAAAATTATGGCGAATAAATTAACCTTACAAAGAGCCGATTAAACTTTTAAACGTTTTTTTAATCCCCATAAACTTTCTCCACATTTTTAGAGCATAAATAAACAAAAAGAAGTTAAAAGAAGTTAAAAAGCTATCCAAAAAGAATAAATTATTATATTATTATATTAATTATATAATTTATATAAAACAAAAAGCTCAGAAAGATAAAAAAAGATAATTAGCAACAACTATTTTTCTCATTGTTTTCTTTTGGATTTGATGGACTATTTGAAACAGTAAATGATTTTGAGAAATTGAAAGCAGAATGAGCCGCTTGCATAAAACAAGTATCAACACCTTCACCTGTTGCAGCTGATGCAAAAAAAATAGACGAAAACATTGGGCCAAATCTTGATTCAATTTCTTCGTTTGAGTAACTTGTGTGATCAACAATATCAATTTTATTGACAACTAATATCATGGGTGGAACATGCTCACAAGCGCTGTTAATAAGATCAACCCAAGTTTGAAGAGTGTCAAAAGAGTTTGCATCGTCAACTGCTGCCAAAATTAAAGCGGTTGCAGCATTCCTGACATACAATGGGGTTAAAGCTTGAAATTGTTCTTGTCCAGCTGTATCCCAGAGAAAAATTTCGACTTCATCTCTGCCAACAAAAACCTTTTTACGCTGATGATTGGCACCAACTGTTGATTTTGCTGAAGTTGAAAACTTCCCTGCGGTCCATCGGTTCATTAGAGAAGTTTTTCCTACACCTGAATTTCCAAGAAGTACAATTTTAAGATGAGGTAGATCAACTTCGTTATTCATCGTAAATTGAATAACAAAAAAAATTGAGAGAATCTATTGAATTTGAAGAATTTAAAATTGATATAAAAAAGGAGTACGTTTATTAATATTAAGTCTTATAAAAAGTTCAAAGTTGAGGGTTTTAGTAAATGCCTCACAAACCAATAAATCGCTTTTTTAATTTTACAATAGGGTGGATTGTTTCAGTTTTTGCTTCATATTGGATGTATCTATGCTGTAATTCCCATTGGCTGCAAGCAATAGGCCCACAAAATTTAATTTTTTTATTACTTGTTGCTCTTTTATCATTTATTGCATTAATATTTTATACACGAAATAAAATTAAAGAATATCACATAACAGCGTTAATTTCTTTTATACCAGGAATTGTTGTTTGTTATATTAATAGAGCATCGAGATACCCAGATCTAAATCAATTAATCACTACCTTTCAGCAAGATCATGTAAACGATCCTATATGCATTGGGTATCATTATATATATTCAGAAGATTTTCTTCAATATGAATATATAACTTGCAGATCTTCAACTTCATCAATGAATTTATTTGTTTTAGAATTGATTTGGTTTGTAATTATTATTCATAAATACTTGTTTTCTAAATAAATATAATGTTAATTGATTAACTAATTTCTATCATATTCTTTATTATAAACATAATATAAGTATATAAAAGAAACATGTTTTTAAATTTTAGATTCACTAGTTGCTTTTTTAACATTTCCAATCACAAATTTGAAATCTTTTGAATATTTTTGCGATATGAATTTGCCATTTTGTAAACCATAGGATACTATATTTAAACAAAAATTCTTTTTTTGCTTTCAAAAATTAAATTAAAAAGCAAAAAAATTAATATAATTCTTCTATTTTTGACATTATCCAATTATACCCTTCTATTATTCCATCTCCAGTTTTTGCATTACATTCTTGGAAATAAATTTCAATATTACTTCTTGATTCAACATTGAGCTTGGAACGCAGTTCATTTTCTGTAATTGCATTTTCTGATGATGCCCAATTAATGTAAAAAAGAATTGGCCGATGATTTGAATCTTCAGCATTGAGAACTTGATTAGAATAATTTACGAACATTGGCAATTCTTTTCTATCTCTTGCATCAATAACAAATACTATTCCATCACTATCTTTACTATAATCTAACCAATTATCTATTTCGCGTCCTGAAATATCCCATATTTCTATCTGCTTATCTCTATAAATTGAAAAAGACTCTTCTTTTCCAATTGTTGGATTTGTTACTCGGAATGAATGATATTCAATTTGGCCAATTATTGTAGACTTCCCAGAATCACATAATCCAAAAAATATTAATGTGAGTGAATCGGTGCTACAACAGCACCCCATTTGATTAATTTTTGTATATAATTTGATCGTCAAATTTTATTTCATAAAATTCATAGATATTTAGATATCTCACGAAAGAGCTTAAATTCAAGTTAACATCAAATAATAAATTAAAAAGAAGATACAAACATAAAACATTTCCCTTTATATAATCTAAAACTAAAGTAACAGAATTCATAATCAAAACGATTAAAAAACTAAAGAACATTATTTTTAAATTTTTTTTGTCAATTAATACTATTTCACTTCGGTATCATTGCTTTCTTTACCATTTTTTTCATTTTCATCCTTTTTATTTTTAGTATCATTATTATTATCTTTATCATCTTTCTTTTCTTTTCCTTCAGGATTATCTTCTTCTTCTTGCATTTTCTTCATGGCTGCCATTACTTTTGATTTTGAATTTGGATCATTCATTAATTCAGCAATTGTTGCTTCAATCGAATTCAGTGCATACATTGCATTAGCCGAAGTAACCGTATTTTTTGCCCCAGACCAATCATCCCATGAACATTCGAGGGCATTAAAAAGATTTTCTAGTTCATAATAAACAGGTGAAAAAGTGGCTTCTTCTTGAGCTCTTTTTGCTTCAGTTTGATCTAGTTCAGTTTGGACTTTAGCTATTTCGGCGGTTATATTTTGTATTTCTTTGCGTTGATCTTCTTCGGTCGCATTTCTATGCGTAATTAAATCATTATATTGATTTTCAAGTATTGATATATCTTCCAGCAATTCATCCTTAGCTTGACTACATGCTATGATAGAATTGTAAAGACGTTTATTTTCTTTTTCGAGTTCTTCAGCTTCTGTCAAGAGCTGCGATACATCTTTCATTGATGTTGCATTAAGAATTTTGTTTATAACAGATTGACAATTCTCTGTTTGTTTGACAATTTCGCTAATTTGCGGTGTCATCAAATTTTGCGGAATGGCAGTTGAAATTGGGTTAGATGAATTTTTTCTTCTTGAACTGGCTGAGTTAGATTGTGAAAACTGTTCACAATATTTTAAATAATTGGCAATATCTTCTTTTTCATTTGGTTGAAGTTCAAGAATATCATTATTTGTTTCACCAGATTCACTCGATTTTTCTGTTTCAACTTCACTTTCGTTTTCATTTTCTTCAGCATCAGTTTGATCAACTGAGAGATTATCACTTGCTCGAGATTTCCTTGCTTCAGTCAATTGATTTCTAAGAAGAGATAATTTTTGTAAATTCGAATTGAACTGCAATTGAGCTTTTTCAAGGCGAGATTCCATTGTTTGAATTCTTGTTTGGGATTCATCATTTTCGGATTCGCCATGATAATAATTATTCGTCGCATTCTTCCTTGCTTTTGCTAATTCATCTTCCAATTTTCGCCTTTTTTTATCTTCTAAAGCATAATCAGCTGAAAGTTGTGAAAGTTTATTTGATAAAATTTTTTTCTGCATTTCTAAATGAACAATTTCTTCACTTGGTCCATCAGTTTGAAATTCAAAATTTAATTGCGGACTCTTTCGGTTTTGAACTTTGAGTTGCTGCATTTGGGAATTGAATTTAAGAGCGGTATTTGCATTTGGGTTGGTTAAGGAACTCTGTGGTTTTTTAAGCATTCTTATTTTTTTCTGGTAATTATTCATTTCTCTCTGTTTCTGCATAAAGGTTTAAAACATGCAAAATTTTAATTTGAATATTAGAATAACGGTTTTTCTAATTTCAAAATAGAACGAACGATATCAAACAATTAAGTGACTACGCTATTCCTTTCAGAGTTATTTCTAAACAGATGATTTAAAACATAATTTTAATTAATGACTTTGTGTAAAAATCGTTTCATCGATATTAAATATTGATTCTTAATGTTTTATATAAAGCATTTTACAAAACTTAAAAAACAATATTGTTTTATCATAATTGAAAAAAGCATTTTACAAAACTTAAAAAAATAAATGATAACAAAAAGAGAATCAATTCTTTTTTTTTTAATGTAATAATTTTAATATCATAAGGCTGAAAAGAAAAAGTTGCTGATTAATCCTTAATTTTTATTTTATTGATTAATTAAATACCAATAAAACAAATAATTATATTAAATAACAACAAATAAAAAAAAATATATCAATATTTCAACAATTTCTATTGCTTCTTTATGATTGACACAGCATCTAAATTTGGCTCAAAGTTGTTCAATTGCTGGTCATCAAACAATTTGGTTGTAACATTATATTTCCAAAACAAGTCAATCATTTCTTTTGTCACTTTTTTTGGCCCATAACCCCAAAGAAGAGAAGCTGATTTCAAATCACCTCTCATTATATAAACAGCATCAATATTCATTAAGGGACGAGTTAAGAGTAATAAAAAGTGCTTTGATTTATTTTGATTCATAATCCGAATGACTTCTTGATATTGACTTTTATCTAATTGGTCCCTCAAAATTTTAATGATTTTCAAGAAGTTTGGAATTATCTGGCCTTTGTCTTCATTATCATCAATTTCTTCTTTCATTTGCTTTTCTATTTCCATAAATTCATCAAGATCTTGATTTTGATGCTTTTTTTGTGATGATCTCTTATTATCTATGCAACTAGGCACAAAAGACGCCATCTTCTCAAAACTCTGATTTGATGTTTCAGTGGCTTGCTTAGGAATATCTTGATCCGTGAAGTTATTAATGATATGATTATCGTTATTTTTCTTTTTAGGCGGTTGAAAAGTGTTCATAAAGCTGACATGCGGCTTTTCGATGGTTGATTTATTGTTCTGTTCTTTGATAAAAGGTTCATCTTGTAAAAATTCAAAATCAATTGATTTCGATGTTTGCTCATTTTCTTTTAATAAATTTCGTTTTCTTTTGGCAATTTTTGGCTTTGCTCCATTTGGATTCATTTCTTTTTCATTGATTTCTTTCTTTATTCTGCTCATTGCTAGTTCAATAGAATCAACAATTTTTTCATTATCTCTTTCTTGGTTCCGAAATTGCTCAGTTGCTGATAACGAAGCTTGAAATGAATTGACATCTTTGACTATTGACCTTGATTTATTAATATTCGAATATCCTCTGCTATTATCATTACTTTTAGAATTCTTTTGAGATATTTCGATACTTGAGATCGGATTAGATACAAAATTCGATTTACACGATTCAGGATAAATCGATTCTTGTACTTTTGTATTAAATATTGAACTTCTATAAGAATTGCTGCAATCATCAATATTATCATAGCTTTGATGCTTTTCAAGATAATGAAATTTTTCAGACAATTTTTTTATTGACCCATCTGAATTTTTATATTCATTATAATGAGAGGAAACTCTTTGAGGTTCGACATGAGATATTTCATCTTGGCTTTTTTTAATAGAATATGATTGATAAAGGCTATTCTTATTTTCTTTGATGTTCTTATTTGAGAGGGGTTTATCATCTTTGCTTTTATCTAGATAGGCTGATGATTCCCGTTTTAGCCGAGTTGCACTTTGCGACCTTCTATTAATAGAAGATTTTTTCGTTTTGCTTATACATAAAGACGCATCCAAATTACTATCTTGCGAATATTTGGATGAAGATTTATCATGAAGATTATGATATGATGGTTCTACATAGTATGAAACTTGAAAATTTGGAGGATGCAATTGCCTTCTTTGAGTATTGACACGCATATTTTTGTCTGTTTTTTCATACAATAATCTGTTTTCATTTTGATTTTCGTTATCGCTAATTTTCAACGTAGTATTATTTGAGAATTTAAATTGTGGTGCTCCAATAGTTCGAGAAACACTTGAAGAAGTTCTTGGTCGGCTACAAATTCTCATAAGTTTAAAATATACGAAATTTTTTAATAATGTACGTTTAGACAACAATCTTTTTTTTCAATTTTAAACCGAAATTATTTTCAATATGAAAAATAAATATTTTAAGCATATTAATTATTTCTCATTAATCCTCCTATTTATCAATGAAAAAATTTGACATTATAATTCTGAGAAACAAATTTTTTATATCTTTGTTTCAAAATATGATCGTCCAAAAAGTGACAAAATCAATAATTTTTTTATTTGAAGAGATATTAAAATATAAATCTAATCAAACATAAAAGGTAAATCATTTTTATGATTATTATGAAAAAATGGATTTTTTTTGAAAATTTTATTCTATCAAAATTAGAATAATCGATTGATTTTTGAGAACCACAAATTCAGATTTATACTCTAACGACTTATTTGAATTTGATAATCGTTAATGATTGAATTTAATAATCAAATCCTTTTTTTTTTTCACATCATTCTGAAGAAAAATAACTTCGTATTCGATTTCATTTTATACTTATTAATTAATTGTTTAAAAAATTGAAAAGTTCATTATTTGTTCAACATATAATGATCGTGAGTTTAATTCAATTAAGTTTATAACTATACTGATTTCAATATTTTACAAAATAAACCTTATATTTGTAAACGGATTTGTCTCAAAAAAAAATAAATAGAAAAAAAGTAGAACTCACAAATGAATAATTCATCTTCAATTGCTGCAGGCTTGCTTTCAAAGACTCTTGATAGAGCAACAAAGGAGTATGAAAGATCCTGGGGGAAACTTGCTGATCTTACAAGTTTATTTCAATCATCAAATGATACGTCTATCTCATTATGCCGCCTAATCTCTTATAATCCAACCACATTATTAGAGAAAAATTCAAATTTATCTATGGAATACTTTGAGTCCGATAAAATTGAAAAAATTGATCAATCGAAAGAAGCAATTAGCCAACAAATAATTAAGACAGCCAATCAAATTGAAAAAGATCCCTCAAACGTTAAACTTTGGATCATTCTTGGCCATTGCTATGCACTCCTAAACGATTTTACAAATGCTTATACTGCTTACACCAATGTACTTAATCTAGATCCTTCTAATAAAGATCCATATTTTTTATATGGAATAGGATCTGTTAGACTTCATTTCAAAATCTTAAATGAAAAAGGATCGCATTTCCAAAATATTTCTCTTGATAAAATGCCCGAAGCCCCTGATGTTCATTTGAGATTTGCGATCATGCTCCGAATGATGGGCGAAAATTTTCGAGCATTAAAAGAGTTTGATGATATCTTACAAAGGAAATCTCTCCCACCAAATTTAACAGTTGACGATATTAATTTTCAGAAAGCATTTACATATCAATTAAGCAACCAACATGCAAAAGCCAAAAGCATGTATGAATCTCTTTATCAAAATCATCCCAACACAATTGAAATCATTCAACAGTACTGTTGGTTCTTATCTTTATCGAAAGACCCACAATCACTAGATGAGGCCGAAAGAATAATTAAAAAAGCAGATATAAATGACCCTTTACTTAATTTTGTAAAGGCTCAAATCGCAATGAAAAAAGATGATATGAATACTGCTTATCAAAGTTACTGTAACTGCATTTCATTTTGGAGTGATTCTCCCCTCTTTTGGTGTGGATTAGGAGTTCTTTACTTCAAAAATGATCAAAGTCAGGATGCAATTGTAGCCTTTCAGAGAGCATTATATTTAAAAGGCGAACTTGTTGAAGCTTGGGCCAATCTTGGCCTCATTTTTGAATTTCTTGGAGAACCTCAAAATGCAATGAAAATTTACGAAGCTGCTGAATCTAAATGCGAAAATAATCAGATTATTATTGAAAGAAAGAAAGAGCTACAAATGGGAAGAAGGCAACCTTCTCAATCGATGATACTTGAAGTTAATGACTCGAAATATTTCCAACAAGTTGCCGAAAAGATTGCCAATCAATACATTGCAGACTCACCTTTTATTCCACCAGAACAAATTGGATTGGACTCCTCTTACAATATTTATATTTCTAATCATAGATCACTTTTCTAGTCAAATTGTTTATATTATGTTTTATATTAGTCAAACTGTTGCTTTTAAATATTAATTAATGCTCATTTATTTATTATTATTTTTTATTGGGTTATAAATATTACAGATTGCACTTTTTATTTATATATATATAAATATAGAAGGGAGCTAATTCACTCTTAGCATTTTAAATGATTGCATTTGTGAATTATAAATTCATATTATGCATTTCTCGAGAAAAAAACATCTTGATATGAATTCATTTCATCTGACCTATTAAAATTTTTTTTAACAAGACGATTATGAAATTCTTTATTTATATGGGCAATACAGTACAAAAAGTGAGAAACTCTGAAAATAATTTCACTTTTTATTTGAAATGACTAATCCACCCCAAGAAGTTTGCGGATTCGAATTTGTTTCTCAGCAAGAACTACCTGATAATGGCGTAACATCTTTGCTTTATAGACATAAAGTTCATGGCTGCCCATTTATTTTTCTCAAAACAAAAGATTCACACAACGCATTTTCATGCACTTTTCGTACTGCCCCAATTGACGATTCTGGTCGTTCACACATGCTTGAACATCTCGTTCTTGATGGAACTCAAAAGTATCCAGTCAAAGACTTGTTCTCTGAAATGAGCAAACGTAGTTTCTCAACATATATGAACGCTATGACTGCAAATCAATGGACTTCTTTCCCATTTTCGACTATCAACAAACAAGATTACTTTAATATTTTAGATGTTTATCTTGATTCTTGCTTCCATCCACAATTAAATGCTGTAAACTTCATGAGCGAATGTTTTCATGTTGAATTTGAAGATAACGACCCAACAAAGTCATTGATTAATGGTGGCGTTGTTTATAACGAAATGAGGGGATCTTTTAATTCATTCGGACGAAGAATTGGCACATTTGTTCAAAAGAATATTTTCCCTGATTCACCAGAGCGTTTTGTTTCAGGAGGAATTCCAGAATGCATCGCAAAATCTACAATTGAAGATATTCGTGACCATCATTCGAGATACTATCATCCATCCAATGCAATATTCTACCACTATGGAAATATTCCAATTGAAGAAGTATTTGCTAAAGTTAATGAAGTTATCTCTCCATTTCCAGTTAGCAATTGGAAATTTAGTACATCTGTATTTCATCAACCAAAATGGACTGAGCCAAAGCGATTTGAAATTGAAGATGGATTTGACCCAATGCAAAAAGACAAAACAAGACAATATCGAGTTCTGGTTTCTTATCTTACTCCATCATGGGAAGATCCTGTTGTTCATAACGATATTGACTTTTTAGTAGATCTTTTAATTCATGGTGACAGCTCGCCAATGTATAAAGCTATTTTGAAACCAGGATTAGCTGTAAAATTTTTCCAAAATGGATTTAGTGATGATACATATAATACTTATGTTACATTTGGCTTTGAAGGAGTTGCCGAAGCAGATGTTGATAAAGTGATTTCATTAATTCAGGAAACTCTTGAAGAATGCTACAAAGAAGGCTTTGATCAACAACGAGCTGATGCATTAATCCATGAAAATGAACTTTACTCACATGAGTTAACAAAGAATATGGGTCTTACCTTCTTTTCACGAATTGTTACAACGACATGCTATGGAATCGATCCACATAAAATGCTAGACAGCAATTTCTATCTTGATAATATTCGCGCACATTTAAAGGAAAATCCAAAATTCTATCAAGAAATGATTAAAAAAGTTTTCCTTGATAATAATCATAAATTAACCGTTGTTGTCAAGCCAGTTGATGGATTCCTTGATAGATCAAACAATAAAATCAAAGAAGATTTGGCAGAGAAAAAAGCACATCTAAAACAAGATGAAATTGATCAAATCATTAAGAATTTTGAACTATTAAAAGAAGATCAAGAAAAGCCACAGCCAATAGAACTTCTTCCATCAATCAAAAAGAGCGATATTGATGTAGTTGGCGAATACGTCCATATTACTAAAACTGAAGATAACGTATCTGTTCTTGCAATACCGCTCAATCAAATGACACATATCACTATTCGATTGATTGTTGACTTTACACATCCATTAATTAAGTATCTTCCTCTATTAGCTCACATTATCAGTAAGGTTGGTGCAGCAGAAATGGATGAAGAACAAATGGATGTTTTTACATCCCTTCATTGCGGTGGAGTTGATGTGTCATTATCAGATCGACCAAATATAGATAATTCAGATGAAGGCTATGCAAAACTATCAATCACCACAAAATGCCTTGATAGAAACATTGATTCAACCATTCAAATACTTAACAAGATTATCTTTGAACCACATATTATTAACCCAGAAAGAGTTAAAGCACTTACAAAGAGAAAATTAAATGCTCTTAACACTTTCTTCCAGAGCCGTGGTGATGCATTACTTGCACGAATTCTTCCTGCTAGTCTTACAAATCCATGTGCACTTTACAACGTTGCATGCGGCCCATACTTCCTCCAATTATTAAACGAGCTCATTGAAAAAGATGATTGGAATGATGTATGCCAGAAATTAGAAATCGTTTACAAAGAAATTTTCTTACGAGCGAAAGCACGTGCTTTTGTTCACACAACCAAAGTTGATTCTCCAGTAGTCAGCCAAGTTAAAGCAATTATCAAAAAATTGAATGATAGCAATGCTAATCAAGCAACTCCTACTGCACCACCAGTCGACAAGAAGCTCTTTGAAACCTATAAACAAGTATTCATTGAAACTGAAGCAAGTACTAATTTCACAGCAATGTCTTGCAGGACAGTTCCATATACAAATGATTCAAGTGTTCTTTATGGTGTCCTTGATGAACTTATGTCAAATGAATTTTTACATCAATTAGTTCGAGTTCAACTTGGAGCTTACGGAGTATGGGCAATCGCATCTTCAGATAACGGCATCTTTTCAATCAGAAGCTACCGAGATCCAAATCCACAAGGATGTATCAAAGCATTTTGGAAGGCACTTGAAATATGCGCATCAGGTGAACAAATCACAGATGAAATGGTTGATCGAGCAATTGTTAAAGTTTTCGCTGCTTTTGACTCCCCAGAAGCACCTTCAACCAAAGGTTTCCTCGATTTCAATGGCAAACCAGAGGAACTTATTCAAAAGAGAAGGAAAATTGTTTACAATGCTACTAAACAACAATTGGTTGATATTGCTAAGAAACTTAAAGAATCTACATGGACCACGGGAATATTATCCAGTAAAAGCACAGAAATACCAGAAGGATTCCAAGTACTAAGACTTACAGAATAGGTAAGTTGATATGATAACTATCATGTTGATTTAAAAAAAAAATAAATTCTTTTTTTATTTTTAATTCATATTACTTTTTATATTTGTTTATATATATATATATATAACATATTTGAGTTACAATGCGCTATTACAATCAGAATCAACAGTTTTTAACTTTTCTATTTTATGGATTTCGAGTTATTTTTTTAGAGGAGTTAATTTTTCGAGTGCATAATATATAATCTAAAGTAATAAGTAATGATAAACTCAAATTGGCATTAAATATTTTGATATACTTTTAAATACATAAAGATAGTCATCAAACTTTTTATTCATTATTATTTTGAATGATTTTTCAATTATTGAATAAAATATTTTAGTTTTTATAGCTAATTAATTCTCCAACAAAAAAATCAACACATTAGATTACTTTTATAATTATTAATTTAAAAATAATTTTTTTTTTTTTTTTTTTTTTCAGTTTTTGAATTTTAATCAATTTTTGGTCACTTCCGATATCATTTTTCGTTAAAATAAAATGCTTTCTTCTGCAGTTGTTAATCGTTCTTTATTTTCAAAAATTTATGTCACAGTAGATGGACGAAAGCTAGTAGGCGAAGATGGAGATACAATTAGAAAATTATTAATTCAGAACCATATACAAATTCCATCACATTGCGGCGGTCAACAACAATGCAATTTGTGCAAAGTATTAGTTGATGGAGAAACTAAACTTGCATGCGCGACAGATATTGAAGAGGGAATGAACATATCAACAAAGTCAGAAAAAATTAAACAAGAAGTTTTAGAACAAATGAGAAAGCTTGAAAAGGCACCAAATGTTGATAATGCTATTCATACGGTTCAAAAAGATAAGCATAAACCAACTTATATTGACGATACAACAAATTCAATACAAATTGACAATTCAAAGTGCATTGATTGCGGGGAATGCATTTCCACTTGCGGAAATAATGTTTTAATAAAAGATGGTCATGTTCAACCAGCTGGTGGCTTTGGTTTAAGAGCTGCTGGCTGTACTGCATGTGGGAAATGCGTTGATGCATGCCCAACGAAAGCAATTTCATACACAAACAACATACCATTATACAAAGAAGCTTTTGCTGAAAGTCTCACAGCCAAAATTGCAGTTCTTGATATGTCAATTATGTATCATTTAGAAAAAGAATTCAAGTTACCACCTGGATCAGTAAAATTGAATGACATATTATGCCTGTTGAAGAATCTTGGTTTTCAATATTTCTTAGATGCTTCTTTAATAACCGATTATGATATTCTTAATGATTCTGCAAGAATTTACCGTCATAGAACGAAAGGATATTCAGGAACAATTGGTGCATTTTGTATATCTTTACTTAAAAAACTTATTAATGTTGATTCTGCTGGTGCTGACCAAGTTGCTGAAGTTTTCTTAGGCCCAGAATCACTCTATACAACATTTGTTGTTTCAGGTTGTTATGCAAGGAGATCAGCTTCTACTCTTTACATGGGAACCCCTTACAAATATTTATCTGTTGGTATAACAACAAATGAATTTATCTCGATAATCAAAGAAAAATGTGGATCGAATATTGAAACACTGTTTAAAGGATCTCCATGCCAAGCTTTACCACTTGGTTCAAGAGAAGGATGCAGAGCAGATACTGCTGAAAGATTTTCAGATTCAGTTTTAAGAACATATGGATCATTACATTTGGGAATGCAGATTAAACCACTAGAGTTCCAAAAGGTTAAACCAAACATTTCAATAGCAGACGTCAACATTACTTCAAACTATAAATTAGCTGCAGCAGTTGTTGAAAAAGCTCAAGGTTTTGACGAATTAATGAAAATGGATCTTCAAAATTTGCTTTATATTACTCCAAGAGAATGCCCACCATCACCTGGTCCTGATCCTGTTCTTCAAAGAAAAGATCAAGAAGCTGATACTCGTAGTATTAAATTTTCTAGAGATAACGGGGCAGCTCACGAAATTTGGAGTCATTTGAGGAAACTTGATGATTACGAAACATTTGTGAAGAAAGCCACAGGCAATTTCGATTAAAGTAGTTAATTTAAAATTCTATTTTATTTATTTAACGAATCATTCTTTATATATATATCAAAAAATCTGAGATATATAATTGAATTATTAAATGTTCAACCAAATAATATATGTAACCACAATATCATGAAAAATCAAAAATCTTCAAATTTCAGATGGATTTCTTTATTTATTTTGTTATCTTTTCATTTTCTAAAATATTAAAAGATCGCAATTTATCTATTACATTAGATGGGAATTGGCCAGATACACCTTTATTAGCTGAAGCCTCTGCTTTCATAGCAGATGTTAACGGAGAAGCATATTGGACATTTCTTCGAGGCTTACAAAAATTTCTAAAAGGTAATAATTCAAATGCAGATAATTTTAGGCTACCACATTCAATTGACGAAATTCGATCTTATTCACTAGACTTTTTATCTGACGAACAACGATATTTACTTGAACTCTCACTTTTAACACGATCATACTCACCAAGGATTGAAATGTACAGACAAATAGCTTTGAATTATTCAACAAATCAAATCATTTCAAAATCATCTTTTTCATCTGATCATATAGACTTTGAAAAAGTTCAAAATTTTGCCTTATATTCAAACGAGATTTTTATAAATATTGATGAATTAGATAAAGAATTAAACAACAGTGCTTATTCTAGGAAAAAGAAAAGCAAACCAGTTGTTTTTCCTTTTGAACCACGTTATGGAAATGGCAGAGACACAGTAATTGTTTATTGTCCAATAGATAGTGCATTACTATATGATTATCTTGAACTATTCACAAAATATGAGCTAGAATTTTCATTTGTATACAGACCTATATCATCATCTGATGCACCAGTAAATTCGAAAAATAATATTAAGTTCCGCGGCTATGGATTTGAAGCCCGACCTTTTAATTATTCAATGACTTATTCAAAAACAAATCAAGCTGATAAAAAAGATAATGATTTGATATTTGATACAAAGTTTGATTCACCTGACAGCAAATTAATTAAACAAAAAAGCATTATTCCAGGATCTTCATGGCCCAATTTTACAACTTTACCAACTCAACTTATTCAATTTAGTAAAACAACCAGCGATCCTTTTGGTACTCTTCTCGAGGTGACAGAAAATTTCCCTCTTTTCGCTACCAACATATCAAAAATGCCTATTATTCCAAGTATCACAGAAAAGATAAATGACAGACCTGAAAAGGTTATTGCAGGAACATCAGCCATTTATGTGAATGGTCGTCACGTTAAAACCAATGACGTTTACCACATATTGCAAGCTTCACTTGATGAGCTACGAATTGGACAGATGCTTCGAGAGCATTTCGGGCTAACAAAAGAATCATTGAAAAAATCTCTCAATCTACTTCCAGAATCTCAACCCCCACGAAATGTTGTTATAGACTACAGATCATCTTTCATGTACTCAATAAACGATATTGAAACAGGCAAAGCTTACCAAAATTGGACATCATCATTAACATCTTTAATGACAAAAAATATTCCAAATCAACGAATTCGGCGAAACCTTTTCAATGTTGTCTTCTTGATCGATCCCATTGACAATTCTGATCTCAAAATCCTCTCATGGATGGATGAACAAATGCGTCTTGCCGCGCCTTTTAGATTTTCTTACTTTGTCACTCCTCGAAACAATTCAAGATTTGCTAAACGAGTTCTTTATGCTTGGGCTCATATCAGGCTCCGTTATGGACCAGAGAAAGGCCACCAATTTCTTCTCAACGCACGAAAATTACTTGAAAAAGAGAATAACAAAGGTGACAGTGAAAGTCGATTCCACTCTGGAGGTAAAATCAAAGAGACCCACTTTAGAACTGTTTATCAAAATTCAGTCGGATCAAAATCTCCAAAGTGGCAATCATTGGAAGAACTTTTTAATCCAAAGTCAAGAGAGTCAAAACATTTAAGAAAAATGAGAAATCATCTTGAACATCTCGGAGTTTCAGGTCCAGGATTATTTTTTAATGGGAAATTTTATCCTGGCAAAAGAGGTGACAAAAATATTCAACAATATTTCATTGAATCTCTTCCACGACTAAGAAAACTATATATGCTTCATAGATTTGGCGAGAATAGCAACAGAAATTCCCAACAGAAGACATCAACTAAGAAAACGGAGAAAAACTCTAAAACAAGCAAAAAAACTACTAAAACAGAAGTGAGTACTAAACTTGATACTATTGATTACATATTAACTGGTGATGATGTCTATCATCGTTTTAATCCTCTCGTCCAACATCGAGATAAATCACCTTCAGAGTTCATTCCACTTATAATGCAAAGTTTTCATTTTCAGCGTGAATTTATGATGTGGGCGAAATCATTACGATACAATATATCAACTGTTAACAAATCTTCAAAAACTTCTTCGAGTTCTCGTGATGAAGTTAAATTTGCCACATTCTGGGTATTCGTTGGTGAAGAATTGAGCAATTCAATTGAATCGAGGAGTATTGCTGGAGAGATAGAATCTTATATCACAACATTAATGCCAAGTGATGCCCGTTTAGCTTTCTTTTGTGATGGCGGACTTCATCAAATTGCAATGAATGCGATGCCACCTCCATTTGTTCAAGATTTGCTCCAACTGAAACCAGATGAGATTACCATAGTTTTAAATGGAAGAGTTATTCGAATCAAAGGACGAACAATTTATGAGTGGACATATGAAGACTTTGATATCTTACTTAAATGGGAGCATCACAGGTCTATTTCGATGGTTAAATCGTTCTTTTCAAATGAAGGCGATGTTGACTTTAATTATGAAGCTTTAGGAGATGCTGATGTTGACTCAATTGACTCTTCATTTCACTCACAACTTGCCCTTTATCTTTCCCTTGTTTACGGTTATTCATTCCACAATGGAATTCTTCGATATCCGGTTGAAATATCTGGCATTTTTGCTGAAAATTCGAAATCAAGCGCAAATTCGAATTTAAACAACAATTTAAGAAAAGTTGAAATAATGAAATCACCAGTTGTTATGAATTATGAAAATGAAGACTCTCAACTTCAATATTCTGTCATTTTAAATCCTTTTCATATCAATTTCCAACAAATCGCTCCAATTGTTAAATATCTTCGTGATTCGAAAGCATTTAGTGTTAGAATTTATATAAACTTTGATAAAGACAGTGAAAGAAAAGAATTTCCAACAAATCTTCGTGGTTTTCATCGTTTTCTTCTTAAAGATGAAAATCTGAATGATTCTGATGATTCAGTTGGAATAACCTTTGATCGTTTCGATTCAAATATTATTTATTCAATCATTCCACATGTTCCTGAAAATTGGATGATAATTCCAACTCAAGCAAAGTTTGATCTTGATAATTTCAAAATTACTGATTATAAGCCAGGAGAAACAATTGAAGCTAAATATAGACTTTCATCAATACTTGTTGAAGGATCAGCTCTTGATGAGCAATATATTCCTGTTCATGGACTCAGAATTGTTCTTGATATGAATTCTAATGAAGATAATGAATTCGAAAGGTTGAGAAAAAGAGGAAGATTTGAGTCATTATCAATCAAAACAATGGGCTATTTCCAATTACAAAGTCAGCCAGGAATTTGGCATTTAACACTTGGTGAAGGTCCTAGTCAAACTGTTTACAATATCTCAAGTTCAAATCAAATCATTGTTTCTTCATTTGTTCCTCATTGGGTTACGATGTTAGTTCATCATAATGAAGGCATGACAAGATACAATGTTTATAATCTTCCAAAGATATATCGAGAAAATGATTCAAATTCAAATCCGAATGTCGTTCATATCTTTTCAGTCGTTAGTGGCCAACTTTATGAAAAGCTTGTTAAAATCATGATGGTTTCTGCCTTAAAAACAACAAAAAGTCGAGTTCATTTTTGGTTTTTACAAAATTTCATATCGGCCCAATTTAAAGAAGATTTGAAAGAAATGGCATCTAAATATTCATTTGAATACGATTTTGTTCAATATCATTGGCCAAATTGGGTACCAAGACAATATGAAAGACAAAGAGTCATTTGGGGCAACAAAATCTTATTCATTGATGCATTATTCCCAATGAATTTGTCACGAGTAATTTACATTGATGCTGATGCTGTTGTTCGTGGTGATTTAATGAGATTAATGAAGATTGATCTGAAAGGTCGTCCTTATGGCTTTGTTCCTTTCTGTACATCTAGAAAAGAGATGGCCAAATATCATTTTTGGAAGAAAGGATATTGGAAGAGACATTTAGGAAATACTCAAAAATATCATATTTCAGCTATGTTCGTAGTTGATCTTGATAGATTCAGAAGAATGGGTGCTGGCGATAAATTAAGAAAACATTATAAAAAGATTGTTGGAAATTCGCAATCATTAGCAAATCTTGATCAAGATTTGCCAAATGACGCACAGGATGAAGTTCCAATTTATTCACTACCTAAAAAATGGCTTTGGTGCTGTACTTGGTGTAGCGAATATGAGAAAGATGACGCCATGATTATCGATTTGGCTAATAATCCAAAAACAAAAATGCCAAAAGTAGAAATGGCCAAAAAATTCATTGAAGAATGGCCACTACTAAATCAGGAAGCCGAGAATTTCAGAAATTCCTCTTTCTTTGTTAGGTACAACTTATCTAAGATTCGTGAAGAACATAGAAAAATTACTGGAAATGAAAAACCAACACCATCACCTAAGCCACATGATGATGAATTATAAATTTATGATTTTAGCAAAGATATTATGCTTATTATCTTTAAGAAAAAAAAAATCTGTTTATGCATTTTTAATATTTCAAGAAAGAGTTATTATGATTTCCAAAAAAGAAAAAAATCATTTTCGATTGATATTAAGGAAGAGATCTCTTAAGAAAATGAGCCAAAATTTTACCAACAAATTATTATATTCAGATATATACAATTTCAATTCAAACTGCTTATCTAAATGATTTGAATTCAATACTGTTGGATAGATATTGCATTTCAGATGCCAATTTGGCAATACAAAAGTATACTTTTGTTAATGTTTAAATCAATGACTTTAATAAAGTTGAATAATAAAAAGAATTCGAGAATTTATCGTCTAATAACAAATATTTATTAAAAACAAAAAAGTATAATAGCAATTTTGATTAAGGATTCATGCACATTAAAACAGGCTTTAAAACAGGTTTTGCGCCATAAACTTGTCTTATTTTTTTATTTGGTTTTGCTATTCCAGGAAAATTGTCCAAAGCAGAATGCTGATTACTTCCTTCGTTTTTCCTAATACTTCGTTGAATTGATTTTTTCTGATTTGAAGGAGTGACAGGCTTCCCAGCAATTTTTGCTACACATTCATCTATATTTAAATTTTTAATCATTGCTATTTGCTCCGAAATAAATTTCTTCCTTTCGCCCTCTTCAATTGGGTTTATTGGGACTCCATTTCCGCAATCAAATACGCTCAGATTATCAAACTTAAGTTGTTGTTTTTGCTGAATGGATGTTTGCTTTGTATTTAGAAGTACTGAATTATGACTAGAAATGTGAGAATGGCTTTCAGATTCCTTCGAACGAGAAGAATGTGGAGCAAGTTTCACTCGTGTAATTTTTTTAGAAGCTGGCTTTTGAACAATATTGGCTAAATAATTGTATTTCTTCTTATTTGAGCAGCCACTAGATTTTCCATTTGTATTAGTAATTGGGATTGTCGTATCAGTTGAAAATGGTGGCCTTTTATTTCCTGCTTTTAACTTCTCCATTTTTGCTTTTTGCTCTTGTTCGCGAATTTGCTTAATAACAGCTTCTTTACGCGCTCGAGAAGCGACCGTTTCAACAGCAGCACCAACGGGCGTCTCTTTAGCTTGAATGAGAACAGATTCCATTATTGTGGAAATTTGCAGATTTGGTGACGTTGGTGGGTAAATTTGGCGCCAGTTTGTGGTTTTTGCTATTTCAGTCTCTTTCTGAGGATTAAAAAGTTGTTTGATTGGAGCATCTGATGATGGATTGGGATTTACATTAATCAATCTTTTTTGCGTTTCTGCTTTTTGACGATTTGTAACAATCTTTTTGAAATTCGGTTGTAATGATACAATTTTAAGGGCACCTTTAACAACAGAGTGCTTGAGTTCTTTATCGAATTGACTATCCGTGCTTAAAGATGGCATACAATTAACTTCAAGAAGCCATGGATTGAGATGCTTATCAATAAGTATATCAAATCCAAGAATTTCAAAGCATCGAGATTTGCCATCGTTAGCTGAAATAGCTGTGTGGTAGTTATGAGCTAAAAAAGGCTGCACAGAGCCAATAGTAAGACAAATAATATTATCTATTTGATTCTTTAATTCTGTCGTGGAATATCCCATCTTTTCAATATCATGATATATGCTAGATAAAGAACGTTTGCTGCCTTTATCGTTTTCTGGCATTTCAGAACGATCAACTGCTTCTTGTTCTGATTTTTCGTCGTTCTCAACTTGATCAATGCACGCGTTGAAGTTATCAGGATTTTGAAAGTTTTCATTTTTCTTATTAAGAGAATAATTTGTAAGATGCGAATATACTTGGTATAGATTTGATTGCTTTGGTTTAACATATTTTTCAGTGCAAAATCTCGCCATGCCTTCTTTATGAATGTAAATTCGAAGCGGATCAACTGACGTTAGCAATGCATATATTCTGAGATCAAATTTGTATCCATCTATTAAAAATGGTGAAATGTATTGCTGGGCAACAGCGGATTCATAATAGTCTTCAATTTGATCTGGGTTTTGAACGAGAATAATTCCTTTCCCTTGAGATCCAGCGTCAGGTTTAATGATAAAAGTTCGTTTTGTAGATTTTGAAATGCTGAGCATGAAAGAACGAAGTTCGCCATATTGTCCAGGAAGTAAAAAAGTTTTTGGATGAAACGTAAATACCCTTGGCATACTCTTTTGCATCCTTTCAATATTTTTCGCAAGTTCAACTTTTCTGGATATAGACCAGATTGATGGAAAGTGATTATAAAATTGCCAAAGTTCAAGCGATGACGCTATTTCAAGCTGACCTCCACTATCATACCAAAAAAGTAGAGGTTTTGTGTCTGATTCTGTTATTTTATAACCAAGTTCTTCAACAACTTGGCGGATAATTGGATAATGCGTATTTGTTATATTAACCCAAATGCATTTTGGTGTAGAAGATTTAACAGCTTGTTTTTTACTATTTTCAGTATCTTTTTCTTTTTTTTCTTTTTCCATTTATTATATTTAAACTTTTTCTGTACGTATTTATTTCAAATTATTGAAATAAAAAATCGTTACAAAATTTAATGAAGTTAAAATTTTATTTGGATATAACTTCACGCATTAAAAACATAAATAGATGTTTATTAAAATGATATATTAATATAGAAAATTTAATAAAAAATCGCATCTATATTTATACCGCATCTATAAAGGATTAATTTTATCTTTTTCAATTTCCGCACTAATCCATTCTTTACCAAGCATTTCGGCAAAGAATGGATGATTAAGACATTGTAAAGCAGTTGGTCTTTTAGAAGGATCATGATGAATCATTTTTGATAATAAGTCTTTAAGTGAGTCTGGATACATTTCCCATTCTTTGGATTCAAATCTTAATTTCAAATTCAAAGCTTCATTATACATAGCTTCTATATGTTTGAGGTGTAAAATGTCTTTTCCTGTAACAAGAAATACAAAAGTTGAAGCCAATGACCAA
Organism: Tritrichomonas musculus; assembly: GCA_039105265.1. NCBI lineage: Eukaryota > Parabasalia > Tritrichomonadida > Tritrichomonadidae > Tritrichomonas > Tritrichomonas musculus. The sequence goes on along the minus strand of JAPFFF010000015.1, from coordinate 789,177 downwards.
ATGTCAGAAGGAAATCCATGTGGTTTGAATCCTAAAACTTCGGGTGCTGAATAAATACATGTCATTAAATTACAAGTGCATAATTGATGTTTTCCAAGAATGCAAGCATGACCAAAATCAATTATTTGGGGGCAAGGTTCGTTAGTATCCGTTGAAGCCAATACAATATTAGCTGGCTTAATATCTCCATGTAAAATTTTATTATAATGCAAAAATTCCACTGCTTCAAGTACTTTGAACATAATTTTGGAATTGATTACTTGGCTTGTATTTCTATGTTGCGATACAAACTCTGTAAGATTACCGCCATAAGCTCTTGGCATTAAAATACATCGAAAATCTTGAATGTCGAAGTATTCACATATTGGCATGATATATCGATGTTCTAGATTGAATTGAATCTCACATTCTCTATCAAGTCGTTCAACGGACATAATTGATTTATGAATAAGCTTTAGAGCCATTTTTTGACGAGATCTGGGATCATATGCGACATACACTAAAGAATTTCTTGTGCTTCCTAGTAAGGATATAAGCTTAAGGCCTTTAACGCGAGAAGGTGGAGGAGGGCACTGCATAAATCTGTAAAAAAAAGTAAAATTTTTATGATAACTTTTTCAAGTGTTATCTTTAAATATAAACATTGAAAAAAAAAATTATCATAAAACTTTATTTTGTCATTTATTAATTTAAATTAAATATTTAAATGAAATCAAGCCATTTAAAAAATTTTATGGAAAAAAATTTAACTAAATACAAATTTGCCAATTGAAAAATAAGACGATGTTTTCAATACTAATTAAAAGTTAACTCCCTTTCTACTTTTTTCAGTTTTAAATGGTCAGTTTTTCTTTTTGAATAAATATACATCAAATAAGTCAAGATCATTTTATTCACATAAAATTAAATATTATTTCTTTTTATTATATCTGCATATGGTGTTTATTTCTCTTTAATTCAATCATTACTCGAAAAGAAAATTACAGTACAGTAACAAAAATGGAAAATGATTCAAAAAATGGAAAATCCGACTTTTTGATAAAAAAAGATAAAACAAAAAATGAAAATTGAAAAGAAACTTTCAAAAAGTTAGATTTTCCATTTTTTTATTCTCAAAAAAATTCAATTAAAATTTGAATGTATAATTGGTAATATTCCCAGAAAAGTGGAATTTTCCATTAAAAATACGTTTTTAGTTTTGTTACTTAACTGTATTTATAAATATTCAAAAAAATTTGAAATTCAAAGAATTCACAAAAAATTCTTAACAACTTTTATTCAATTTTATTCTCTTACTTCCTTTATTTTTAAATCAATATTATAACAAAATGATATATATAATAAATTTAAATGTTAATTATAAATCTTCACTTTCACAGATTTAATTCAATGATATACGATATAAAAGTATAGAAATTTTAAGAAATTTAAAAAAGAATAATACAGAAATATTGCTCTATTCTTAAATGCTTATAATTTAGAAAGTATGATATTTTAATAAGCATGTAGATCATTTAACTAAAATATAATATAACTCGGTCAGAGAAAGTAATAAGATAATATATTTTGAAATAATGCAAGGTTATTTGATAATTGGATAATAATAAAATAGCAAATATATCTTAGATGAGTTAGTAAGTACTGCTTTAATCATAAACTCAAAATAATTTTGCAAAGGAATATTTAATAAAATCAGATATTCCTATTTTAATTGTGATTACCTCTGGAATGTCGTTCCTTTTTAAACGACGATTTAAGAATTTGCCCGTATTCTCCTGTTGATGCAAGAAAATTCCCATCTAAAGTTTCAGTTGTCCAATAAAGTCTTTTTGTTTCTGTTCTAATAAAAAGTTCCCATGTTTCACCTCGATCTTTGCTAACAATGATGATTGAGTTTTTATTCTTATCAGGCTCATCAGACCATGTTTTTGTTGAAGAGTAAGAGCAGTCTAAGCATGCAAATAAAAGTTTTCCATCGTTTGATAAGTAAAAACTTCTCACAATTGTGATTGTCGGGTCAAATGACTCGTAAGTATCAAGAATGTGCTTCCAAGTGTTACCACCATCAGTAGTTTTATATATACCTGGATGATTAAAGGTAACTGTTAAATTTGTCTCGTCTCTGTCGGTTCCTATTAAAACTTCTTTATCATTGTAAGCAAAAACAGAAAAAATTGTCCTATATGGAGTATTTATAGATTCAAGATCAAAAACGCAAGACCAAGTTTTTCCATCATCAACTGATTTGAAAACTCGTGCATGGGCATTAAAGCCTATGCCTTCATTTCTGTCACCACCAACGCCCATATACCAAGTATTGTTTCCAGCATATGTTATTGCCCTTAAATTATCACAACCAGCTGAATCTTCATAATCATCGCTCAAAATTGAATTGAATCTTACCATTTTCTTATTTTTTGTATGAATTTTATTTTTTTGGCACTGAGAATTAGATTTTGAAATCATATTTCCGTTCTTCGTGATGATATTTGTTGTTCCATTGCAGTGACAGTAGTTTATGGATTCAAAATTGAAATTTCCGTCTTCGCTTCGATATATTTCATCAGGATTCTTTGAAATTATAACGGTCTTTTTATTTTCTTTATTAAAGTTCATGGAAAATCCAGTTCTATTAAGCGTTGAAATATTCCATGACTTGCCATTATCATATGAACGTGCAAAAAAATCGGGTATTAGGCCAATAAAGTGTTCGCTTTCTGGCGGATATTCCATAAATGAATATAAAGAAAACATATTTTTGTCTCCAACGAGTACTGGCGACCATGTTTCACCATCATCTTCAGATCTAAATAAAGTTGGCCTTGCTGTATCTTGATGAATATCTGAACCACCACCGCATAAAATAACTCCTCTTTTTGTATTATATAATGTTGCAAATTGCATTGGGCTTGTTTTATCTTCAAAACCCTTCCGACAGTGTAGCACTTCACGCCAATACATTTTCTCTATAACATGTGTAAAAACAAAAAAATAAAGGAGTAATGCTATTGAAATAACTATTATTATAGCGAAAATAATCCAAAAAATGATGCACAATCTTTTCTTTTTCTTTTGCAATAATGATAGTTCTTGACTGCTTAATGATGAAAGCGATTTTCCATCTTCAGTGTCTACAAGCGAATTATACATTTTTTTGGTAAATTTGATTGCATTTTAATTCAATTACTTTTTTTTCAATTTGATTGTATGTAAAATTTTTAATTTTTTGTCGAATATATTTTCATTAATGAAAGCTGAAAAAAATAATATATTTACTAGTTTATATTATTTACAATTAACAGAAGGTTGTATTAGCTTTGGATGCCATCATCCGCAATGCAAATCGTGTCCTAACTTTATTTATTCTACAGAAACAGATGAATTTTTACATAAAACAGCTGATGTATTTGCAAAAAATCATCAGCATGAAAATTTTCTTTGTCCAAACTTTCCTCCTACTTTATATGATTTTGCCATTTTTGAAAATGTACTTATTTTTAACGATTTTCTTTCAGATTACATTCATAATCATGCGATACAGAATGAAACTAAGATCATAGAGGTTTTTTCAAATTTGCATAATTTTCCATTCCTTTTTTCTTACGACTTAAATGAAATCGATTTTTATTCAATTCATCCACCAGCAGAATTGATTCAAGATTTTATCTTATCGGAGAAATCGAATCCTGAATTTTTGCGCTTTCTTCAACAGCCACTTTTTGATATAGTGAAAAAGATTATATCTGATGACGATTATATTCAATCTCATATAGATTCTCTTTATCATCTTCGCGCAATATATATTTCTTTTCTATTTTATAGGCTTTTTTCTGAAAATCAATTCCTACTCTTAGATCTTATTAATCATGTTATGACTCTTTTGCCAGCTGCGCATTTATTATTATCGGAAATGATATCTAAAACATCAATATTTATTGATGAATTGAATTCAGCTATTCAAAATGCGCTAACACAGTATATTACAGCTAAAAAAGTGCAATTTGATGAAACTTTATGGAATGCAGCCAAATTTATACATTTCATTCTTGTTCCAGCAAATAATAAGAGTGATAATCCAATTCCATATAAATCTTTTGCAAACAAGAACCTCAGTAAAACATTTATTGCTACACGTGAACTTATACGTTTTATTTCTTCACGTCCAACCTTCCTCTTTACTCCATCAGTGATCAACATGATCAAAAAATCGAAGCTTCTACCAAAAGGAAATATCCTTACATCCTCATCACATTTTAAACTTACAGAAGTCAATTCCTCATTCAAAATTGAAGATTTTGCAGGGAAAAAGCATATCGAATTACTTAAATGTAACAACGAAGAAGAAGAAGAGGAAGAATATTTGTTAGAAGAAGAGGAAGAGGAAGAAGAGGAGGAGGAAGAAGAGGAGGAGGAAGAAGAGGAGGAGGAAGAAGAGGCATATATAGAAGAAGACACAGAAAATAGTGAGACTTCAAGTGACAGCGAAGAAGAAGATAATAATAATGATAATGATAATTATAATAATAATACTAGTAATAATAATAGAAACTCAAATTCAAATTCTAGATTGAACAATCACACGAATTCAAGTTCAAATAGCAATACTAATCGTCAAAATCATTTAAATATAAATTCGCGTCGAAATACTAATTCTGACATAATTTTTGCAGATATAGATAGTTACATAAGAAACCGTCCGCCTCATGCTATAGATATAAATGTCGATTTAGATACGAGTTTATTTTCAGATTTAATTTCTAATTCAGATTCAGATTCAAACTCAAGCTATCGAAGAAGATATGGTGTTTTAAAAATTAAAGTTCGTCGAGATCATCTTTTAGATGATACACTTGTAGCACTTTTAACTGCAGATCAAAAAGAGTTAATGGGAAAAGTAAGAGTCCAATTTCAAGGAGAAGAGGCTTATGACGCTGGTGGAGTTTCACGTGAATTCTTTTCATTGGTTACGAGTACACTTTTTTCGCCTGATTATGGAATGTTTGAATTGGTCAATGAGCGTTTTTATTGGTTTAGAAGTAGCGAATCAAATGAGCAAGCAAGATATTTTACACTTCTTGGTGCTTTCATTGGAATAGCTATCAACAATAAAGTAATCTTACCAATTAGATTTCCTCTTTTAATGTACAAGAAATTGCTAAATTACAAGAATTCAAAATTTGATATTAATGATTTAGCCGAAATTGATCCATCTATAGCGCAATCGTTGAAAAGTTTATTAGAAAGCAAAGAAAAAGGCGAAAATATCGAAGATGCTGGATTAATGTTTGATTTTTCATATGAATACTTCGATACAATTCAAACAAAAGAATTAATTGAAAACGGATCAAATATTCCTGTTACTAATGACAATATTGATTTATACATTGAAAAAGTTATTGATTGGAAATTAAATAAATCAATTGAAAATCAATTTATTGCCTTCAAAAAAGGTTATGATATGAATTGTAATACTCCAATAATGAAGATTTTCGCTCCTGTTGAATTGGATGAACTTGTGAGTGGAATTGAAAAATTAGATTGGGAAGCATTTAAGAAAAGTGTTACTTATCGTGGCTATAATAAAACTAGTCAAACGATTAAAGATTTATGGCAAATTATAGATCATGAGTGGGATGATACTCAAAGAACAGATTTCTTATATTTTATTACTGGAACCAAAACTGCGCCTGTTGGAGGTTTAGGGCAATTAAAAATAACAATTGAAAAAGTTCGCAATACTAACCAACTCCCGAAAACGCATACTTGCTTTAATGAATTAAGCCTTCCTGATTATAAGAATATTGATTTGATGAGAAAAAAACTTCAAATATGCCTTGAAAACTGCGAAGGATTTGGTTTGGTTTAATTTTTTTTTTTTTTTTCTTATGTATGTATGTATTTTAGTTTTAAAATTAAAAAATATCTATCAACCTTAATAATTATTATATAACTTTTTATATTTATAGTATATGAACCAATATTATTAATATTTCAATCATGAATTATTTTTCATATTATTAAAATTCTTTCACAGATTTAAATTACTTTATTAATTCAGGTGGCTCATCTGCTATTTCTATGAAGAAAAGGTTAATAAATATAAATAGAAACAGAATAGAAAAAATTAAATAAAGTTAAATTTTATTCATTTTTTAATTTCATATCTTCATTCATAAGCTTTATTAATGCGTTTATTTCTGCATCTCTCAGTTTCCTTATTTGTTCAATTTGTGTGGCAACCTCTTGCTTAGAAAGAAGCATTTGATTTTCTATGATTTCTCTATGGTGCTTGGATGATTCCTTCAAGTTTTTATTTGTTTGTTTTAGCTCGAAAATTTGTTTATTCATTTCATCATTCTTTTGATTTAATTCATTCACTTTTTTATCAAGGTCTTTTTTATATCTTTCATTGTTCGAACAAGCTTCGTCCAATATGCTTATTTTATTTTGTTTATCTTTAATATCATTTTCTTGTCGAGTTTTTGTGTCCTGAAGTTTTGTTATCTCTAAATTGCATTTATTATCTAATTTAACAAATTTTTCATTTTCATCTGTCAAAAGTTTGTTTGTATTTTCCAATGTTTTATTAGTTTCTGTTAATATATTTATTTGAGCACTCAACTCATTTCGCATTGAATCCATTACAGTATATTGCTTCTTTGTATCTGTTAACTCTTTCTTAAGATTAGAATTAGTATTTGATAAATCTTGGTAGCTTTGTATTTGTATATTTAGATTATCTGTCAACTTTTTACATGAGTCTTCTAAATTGTTTATCTTTTCTTTTTGTGATCGATTTTCAGCAATGAATTCATTATTTGATAACTTAAGATCTTGCATCTCTTTTTTTTGTCTATTAAATTGGTCATTCAAAGTTTTATTTTCCTTTTCTAATGTTTGTGTTTTATTTTTACTTTCATCTAACCTATTCGTGGTATCAAATAACTCATTATTTAACTTACATCTCTCTTTTTCCAATTTTTGAATTTTTCCCTTTGAAGAATTAATTTGTTCTTTTAAGTTTTGAATATCTTCACTAAACGATGTTTTTGTATCTAAAAGTGCTTGATTCTCATCCTTCAGTATAGAGTTTTTATTGTCTGATTCTGCTTTTTCAGAAATAACATGATTGACCTGTTTCTTTAATTGATCAATTTCCTGATCCTTTTGTGAAATTGATGTCTGTAATTCTTTTATATTTCGGACTTTTGCATCAACATCTTTTAGTGCTTGATTCTTTTGTTTCAGAAGAATTTGAGCATTTTTATTCAATTTATCATACAGTGTTTTTGTTTCTGTATATTTGGTACATAGATCATTGTTTTCTTCAACTTTCTTATTATAGTCTGTTGTTTTTTGATTATATTGTCCTTTGATATTATTGTTTTCACTGACTAGATTTACAACCTGGTCATTCAAATCTTTAACTTGTGCAGCAAGAGTTTTGATCTTGGTTTTTGATTCTTCTCCAGAGGTTTTTAGTATTTGATTTTCATTGGTAAGAGACCCAACTTGTCCTAATAATTGGTCAATTCTTTGACTTTGTTCCTGTTGAATTTTATCATTATTTGCTTGTTTATTTGATAATTCATTATTGTTTTGAATAAGATCTGCATTTTGATTGGAAAGAGAAAGTCTTTCTTCTTTTAATTTATTGATTTCAGCCACATTTTCGTGCATCTTATTTTGAAGATCAAAAACATTTTGTTTTAGCTCATCAATATCTTGATTTAGCACACCATTTGTGAATTTTAAAGACTCGTTTCTTCTAACCAATTCTTTTATATCATTATTATTTTTTTCTATTTGATTTTCAAGGGAACCGCTTTTATCTTGCGATTCTAACAATTGTTTTTCATAGAGAGATTTTTCATGAGAGATTTTTTGGCATAATGATGCATATGCGGTGTTTTTCTCTTCAATATCTTTGTTGGTCTTTTCTAAATTTTGGAGTTTATCGTTGAGAAATTGTAATTCCTTGGAGTTTTTGTTAACAGAAGTGTACAAACTTTCATTTTCACTTCTCAGTTTATTATTTTCATTGTTTGCATCGTGAATTTGTTTTTTATGTTCATCTACTTTTTCATTGAGATTTTGAATTTCTTTCTCTTTACCAGCAATATATTCCTTTAGTCCTGCAATTTGGTTCAAGCTATCTCTGTGCTCTAAATCAAGTTGTCCATACTGGTCAAGCAAATTTGAAATTATTTGGTTTTTGAGAGTAATAACTTCTTTATTATTTTTGTTGGATATTTCTAGCTTCTTATGATCGTTTGACAAACGTGAATAATCCAATGTTTTTTGTGTCAGCTTTGTACTTAAATCAGTGATTTCATTCCAATAATCTTCATTTTGAATTTCAAGAACTTTAACATACTCTAGTTCAGCTTTATCATTTTCTTCTGGTTTGCTATAGCTGTATTTTTTTGGAGGATTATTTTCTATAACTGGTGTTTCAAACTGTACTGGATCTATTTTCATTTCATTTATTGTATTAAGTTTGTTTAATAATTCAAGTATTTTATGCGTTTGATCATCTTTTTCTTTAGCTAGTTTGGAATTGAGATTATTTGCTTCATTTATTTGTTTTATAAGACTGTTAACTTGATCTTCCAATTCAGAAATAGTATTTACCTTTGTTTGAGTTTCAGAATCGCGTTCGTTTAATAAATTTATGTTTTTTGTCAGTTCTTCATTTTCAGCCTGTAATTTTGTGATTTTAGATTTTAAATCATCTTCTATTTTCACATGATCATCATGCTTATGTTTCAATTCTGCATTTTCTTGGTCTTTCTTGTGTTTTGATGCTTCAACTTGTTTTATTTGATTCTTGAGTATTTCGAGTTCTTGAGAAAGAGATTTATTTTCACTCCTAATTTGATCAATCTGATCAACTTGTTGTTTTATTTGGTTATCTTGGTTTGAATTTGTATCTGTGAGTTTGATAATTTGATTATTTAATTCATTAATTGTTTCTGCTTGTCGAAGATTTTCTTCTTTGAGCTTAGAAATGTCATTACTCAATTTTTTATTTTGATCATCATAAATTGATATTTGATTACTTAAATTATTAATACTGTCCTGTTTTGAAGATAAAAGTGTAGATTGCTCATTATTTATTTCTTGTTGTTTTTCATATTTGGTGGTAAGCTCATCAATTTGACTTTCTTGGGTTTTACATTTACTTTTAAGTGATATTATATCTGATTCCAGTTTCAATATTTTTTCAGTTTGATTTGAATTCGTTTTTTCAAGATTTGAATTAGTTTTTTGTAATTCAAGATTTTTCTGTTCATTTTCCTTATTCTCTTGTTCAATTTTTATTTTTTCTTGGTTAATTAATAAATTTTTTTCGATTAACTTCAATTTTTCATCTCTTAATAGTGAAATTTGTTCTTTTTGATTTAAGCATTCCTGTTTAGATGCAACTAAATCAGCTTCTAAGAGAGGCATCTTTGATATTTTCATTGTTTGTTGAGCTATTGTTTGCTTATCATTTTCTTGTTCTTTTTTTAAGCTGAATATCTGTCCATCACGATCTGATGTCCCCTTTTTTAATAATTTATTTTCTTCTTCTAAAAGAAGGATAGAGGTTGATTGATCAAAAGTATTTTTTTCATTAATTATTTGTTCTGCTCTTAGTTTTGAAATCTGATTTTTTTGATCTAAATTTGTTTGATTCAGTAGTGCATTTTCCTTTTCTAATTGTGAGATTTTAGCACTATTGTCGTTAATTTTTCTTTGATAATCTATTTCTTTCTCTTTAAAATTGTAAATTTGATTGATTTGGGAAGTGTTATCTTCCTTTAATATTGCATTTTCTTTTTTTAATAGAGAAATTTGAGATGATTTTTCAAAATTTTCGTGTTTTTGAATGAGTACTTGATTTGTCATTTCGGAAATTAGTTTTTCATATTCATTATTTCGTTTTTGAAGGGTTTGAAACTGTTTGACATTTGAATCATTAACTTTTATTAATTCTGCATTTTCTTGTTGAAGGGCTATTTTTCCTTTATTAGTTACATTTAATTGATCATTATTGGATGACATTAACGACGAAAATTGGTGTTCAAATTAAAAAATGAATAAATTTATTTGCCAAATAAATTTGAAAAAAGCAAGCTAATTTTTTGAATATATTTACTAAATTTTGAGTAGTTTATTTTTTGAAAAGTTCAAAAGCCAACCTTATCTTTAATTGGAGTTATAGCCTAGAATAATTGATTTATTGAAAATTAAAATCTATATTTAATATATATAATATGTAAATGTTTTAAACAAAAGGAAATATTAAAAAAAAATATCAAAACTTTTCTAAAAATTCTTTTTTTAAAATGACATTGAAAATTTTTCATAGAGAGTGTGTAATTAAACCTTCAAATAGATGGATGTTATATGAAATTAAGAGAGCAATGAATTAACTCTTTACACTTTTCCATCATTAATCGCCTTTGGTTTCTAATTATCGATGGGCGACTGATATCTTCAGAAAATTTAATAAGATTGCTCAAGATGTGCTTTTTCTCAATTATTCTCAAAAAATTGTTACACAAATTATTCTAAATTATATCATATAACCATATCATTTTGTTTTTCTAGAGATATATTTATCATTTTGTTATTTGAAGCTAACAGTACTATATTATTATTTAAATCATGATAAGTGTCATATAAAGAACTTATTTCCTTGTTTTCCATTTTCTAGATAAAAATGAAGGCGCACTTTGGGCTATACATCAATTCCTTTTTTTCATTTTTTAATTATTATTCATATTAATATTAATCTCAAAAATTTTCAAACTCAAAATTGAAAATTCTGTTATAATTTAAGATAATCATTGGTATATTTTATATATATAACAATTTGACATTTCAAATTATCAAATTTTGGTAAAAAAATGTATTTATGAATGAAGATAAATATTGAATATTTAATTCAATTTTTTCATTGATCGATTTTAAAAAGTTTCCTATATAAATATCATAATTAAAGAACTAAATGCTAGGTTTAGGCCCTGTTCATCTATATTATGCATATTATGATGATGATAATCAATTGTATTATTATTACGACACAGATACTGAGAAAACAACTTGGACTTACCCAAAAGATGGTCTTGTTAAGGATCCAGAAACTTTCAAAACATTTGCCAACCCTGATATTCTTTTCCCTTCAATTAGATCAAGTATCTCATCAAAAGTACTTAAACCTGATGATGATGGTAATCAAGAAATTCATCTTGTTGTTGATTTAGATGAAAAGTTAATAAAATTTATGGATCAAAGTCCGGTTCAAAGTTTAGATTCATTTCAATATCAGAACAAGAGCAATTCAAATCAACAAAATAAAAGCATTGGCCAAGATCAAACTGAGAAAGTAGCTCACGTAGGAGAGGTGAGTCAAAATAGAGAGAAATATGTGGATGAAGAGGAATTACAATACGAAGAAGATAAAGAAAGCCAAGAAAATAATCAAAATGACGAAATTAGCCAAAGTCAGGAACAATTACCAAATAAAGAAACAAAGAGTTCAGAGCAAATGCAAAGTGAGGATAATAATCTTAGTTTAGATGAATTTCAAAGTGAGGAAACAAGCCAAAGCCATGGGAAAAATCAAAGATCAGAACAATTTCTAATTGAAGAAACAAATCAAAGTTCAGAACAACTACAAACTGAAGAAACAAATCAAAGTTCAGAACAACTGCAAACTGAAGAAACAAATCAAAATTCAGAACAACTACAAACTGAAGAAACAAATCAAAATAAATATGACCAAAGCGATGAAAAATATGCACAAAATCAAAACAAGTCTGCGCAGTCAGCAGAAAAGGCTGATGATAATGACAATAATAATAGTGCAGAAATAAAACATAAATTTTATGTGCCTCCAAATGAAAATGAACCGCATTTTCTTCCAAGAACAGTATCTGACGAAATTCATAATTATCATGCAGCAAGTTTTGCTAAAAGGCATTTTCAGAAGAACGTTAATGGCCGTATATGTCGTCGTACTTCAATTACAATGGAAGATTTGGTTTTATTTTCAAAAACTCCTTTGTCATCACCATTATTAGCCAATTTATCAGATAATACTAGAAAGAACGCATTAAAATGTTTCAAATTCATCCTACAAGCAACAGGAGTTTCATCATCGAGTAAATCATCATCTCAAATTTCAACTTTGCAAACGATCAATGATTCATCAATTCCAAATCCAGGTAACACTGATTACTTTTCATCTCCACAGGCGGTTGATATAATAATTTCAATGCTTTATGATGAAGAAGCCTTAATAGATGAAGTTTTTTTTCAATTAATGAAACAAACAAATCAATGTCCTAGATTTGATTGGCTCATTCAAACGTGGAACCTCTTTCTGGTTATAGCAAGTATTTTCCCATCGACAAAGGATAGTGAACTTTGGATTAAATCATTTCTCATGAAAAACATTGCTGATAAAAATAAAGAAATAGGTACTCTTGTTCAGTTTATTTTGATTCGTTTTAATATTCGTTGTTCAATTGGATGCCCAATTGATAAAACTGATCTGTTAATCGATAAAACGAAAACCCAACCAAACGAAAAAGCTAGAAAAATTAAGAAAAAAGCTCCTTACGTTAACATATTTAATTTTGTTTCTCTATTTAATTGTACGTCAACCTTTGGTGTTTCATTATATGAAATTATGTGGAGTCAAAGATTAACTTATCCTAACTGTCCAATTCCCACCTTCCTTTGCAATGTTTGTAAAGCTATAATTGAAAAAAATGCGTTCAATACCGAAGGTGTTTTTAGACTTCCTGGAAGCATGAAAGAAGTCGAACGGTTGTCAAAAATTGAAAATTTGACAGAAGATGATTTAAAGAATGCTAGATTACATGATTTAGCGTCACTTTTGAAAAAGTGGATTCGTGATTTGTCAGAACCAATCATTCCTTATCAATATTCTGGGCAAGAACTTTATAATGCTTTTGTTCAAGGAAGAATAATTGAATATGTATCATCTTTTCCGAGATTGCATGCTTTAACTCTTGCCTACTTAATCGGATTTCTTCAAGAAATGGCTCTTCATGAAGACAAAACAAAAATGGGTCCTGGAAATTTGGCAATTGTATTTGCTCCAAATATTATTAGACAGCCAGAGAAGAAGGATGATGGAAAACAAAATGGAATGAGTTTTGAATTAATTTCAATGTTATCTGCTCAAAAAGATAATTTTAATACGTCTCACGAAATTATTGAACGGCTGATTGTTGAATGGGATGTATCTAATGTTTATCCTTTAGCTGACGATGTTTTACTACCTGCATAATTTTTTTTGGAATTATACTTTTTTTTTTTCAAAAGCGCAATGTATTGCATGTTGAAGTGTAATATTATATATGAATGAATATTCATTAATTAAAAACTTGACTTGTTCATCATTGTTTATATCATTTTCTAAATTTTATTGTAAAAATATATTCAAATCTAGCATTTATTGTTGATTATGCGATATATTAGTATTGAGAGAAATTACTCTAAGTCAAAAAGTCTTGATATTCAGTGTCGCACAATAGCTGATAAAAAAACGAAATAACGTATTTAAGTATTTCAATTACAAAAAGTTAATGAGTAACCCTCAACCTATAATAGATATAGTTTCGCAAAGTGGCGTAGCTCCTTTTTCATATGAAATTGCAAACTCCAATTCGATACCAAATCCAATATCTCCTCTTGGGGCCAAAACAGACCCCACTAAAAAATTTAAATATCGTTTTTCAGAAGATCTTCCTGCTAACCAACTTTATAGGTTTCAATTAGCTCCGGAGAAAAATAAAAAGACTCCAATCCAAGTTATTAAGCAAAAAATTGTTGAATTTGATGATATTGATGGCATCACAATTTCTACAGAAAATTCACTCATATCAACACCTTCTTCATTAGATTCGAATTTCTCATCATCTGCTAAAAAACTTGTTAAAAAATCAATTCAAGAATTAGAAAATACCCATCAAAACACAAGAATGCCACCGTCATTTCATCTTGAACCAGAAGAAAGGCTTATTAAAAAAAGGATGCCTTTTCTTGTACTTCATGGAAATCCGCTTCAAAAATATGTTATTGATTACGAGGAAAGAGTTATTACGCAACAATTACAAACAGACGATAAACCACAAGAAACTCAATATGATATAGATTCTAATAATAAAGGATATTTTGAAAATGTGCCCCGTGTCTCATATAACGATTATGTTCAATTACAAAATCAAATTATCGATCTTCAGCAACAACAACGAACAAAGCATTTTTTACCTGATCATGTTCCACCGAGTAAGCGGAGAAAAGCACAGCGTCTCTCTTTTTCTCGGCCAATGACACAAGCAATTCCGCCAAAAGCAGGAATCGCTAGTGGTAATAATTCAATTATTCCAAAAAGAAATGCATCAACAGCATTGTCTAAATCATCGCCATCTCCTTTCAAAAGACCTCTTGATTTCCCAGAATTAACCTTTAATTCCAAAGGGGGAGGGCGTAGATCTGCTGAAAAGCAAAGATTTTCGAAAAGTGTAAAGCAAGAACGTGAATATAGTTATATAAGCAATGCTAATTTTAACGATGACGATGAAGAAATAAAAGATAGAATTATTAGTCATAATGAACTTGTTAAAAGTTTCACAAAAATGATAGAAAATCCTATTCCATCAACAATTCAGCCTTATAAATCTTCAAAAACTGCAAGATCGACAATGGCTAATACTCCTTTTAATAGCAGTAGAACTCAACAACAAAATTATTAATCAATTGATTATCATGTTTTTACGCATATTTGCAATGTTTTTTATGTTTGTTTCTATCTAATAATAAATGTTTTAAGTAAAATAATATTATTTGATTCCTCTAGAAAATATTAATTTATAAAATAAAATATTATATGTTATTCTTTCGATGCAATAGCACTTATTTGATCAATAAATTCTCTAAATTGATCAGAAATTTTCTGTGATGGAGAAAAGTTTGAATAATTTTGCTGTAGCATATTGGCAATTTTACTGAGTTCTGATTCTGGTGATTCTCTGATAGGTCGGCTTGTAGATGTATTATGAAGAGATGACTTAGGCACTTTTCTTGTTTTTTTAGTATAAGAATTATTTACGTTAGCATCATTACTTATATTAAAATCTGAATCAGAATGTGTGTTATAGCTCGATCCACTATCAGAACTGAAGTAAATATCGTTGAAAAAACTGTCATTTTGATTATTATAAATATGGGAGCTTTGATAACTTTTCTTTTTTGATGAATTTTTATTTTGAGATGGTGAATTTCCTCTAGGAGAATTATCTGCTGTGGTAGGTAATTTTGCTTTTCTTTGTATATTTTGTTGGTGTATTGCAGGTTGAGAAAAATTTGTTTGAAATTTCTTTAATTTCTTTGATAACTGCGAGTTGATCTTTTTAAGCTTTGCTATTTCATCTTCAAGTAGCGATGTTGTCTTAAGTTGAAGGCTCTCTTCATAATTTGCAATTCTGATTTTCATCGCTTCATTAATTTCTTCTAAATAGTTGATTTTATTTTCTAATTCTCTTGTTTTTTCTACATTTGCTTGTTCGTTTGATCGATATTTTGAGAGTTTTGACGAGATGATCCGGTTTTGCTTCTTTAATTCCTTATTTTTTGCTTTTAAAATATCTATTTCTTCATCTTTTGATTGAAATTTTCGTGATAAAGCATCACAAATATCTGAATTAGCATTATTTGTATAATCATCACCAGTTTCAAGAATTTGGATTTGATAATTAAGACTTTGATTTAGCTTTTCTAAAGCATCTATCCGTTTTTGTAAAGGTGGAACAATTTCGTCAAACTGTTTTTTTAATTTTATATTTTCTTCTTTTAGAGCTTGTACTTCAGAAACATAAATTCCGAGGCAATTCTCATATGCGGTATCAGATGGTGGATTTATTTGATTTTTGTAATGTAGAAAACTCATATAAATACAAAAAAAAAATTGAATTTAATGGGGGCCGTTAATTTGACTTTGAATTTTCAATGATATTTTAAATTTTTCTGTTGATTATATATAAAAAATAATTACAATTATTTATTGATGCATATGTAAAAATCATGATTTATTAACACAAATAAAATTTAATAATGGTATTTAATTAGATATTAAAGTATAATATTATTTGTATATTTAAAAAAAAAAAAAATATTTGATTCAACAAAATTAATGTACCTTATAAGCAGATTTTTAACTATATCCTCTAAACTTGAACTGCAATATGAATATAAATATAAAGAATTATTTATAATAAATATCCTTATTATAAATATCAGAAGTGATTATCAAAGTTTCTTCAAAAAACTAAAAAAGTGCATTTTAAAACTAAAATATTTCTTTAGGAATCAAATAGATGTGAATATTTAGGATCTTTTTTCAATTGTGAAGCCTTATTCCGTAAATTTGTAGATGATTTATTCAAAAAAATTCCTGGATTGCTTTTAATTATTTTCTGCCATTGGTTTCCATATTTGTTAACGCCATTTATTAAATGATCTATTTCATTTTCGGACCATACTTTTTTATTTATTTTTGTCTGAGGTTTTTCATATGTTTTTTTAGTAATATTTTCGTTTCCTTCTTGATTTTCATCATAATTATTTTCTGAATCACTCGATCCAAAAACAGAGGATGAATTTTGAGAGCTGCTTTGATCATTTTTATTGAGTTCGTACTGTTCATCTTCTTCATTAGAGATATTTAACTGATTGTCCATGGTATTTTGTTTAAAATCTTTTAATTTTATTTCTTTTTTTGAAATGTAATATGCATGAAGCTTTAAAACATCAGAATATGAATAATTAGGACAAGTTAAAGAATCACAAAATATTTGTAATTCATCTAAGCTAGTTTTTTCGTTAAATTTATTATTCAAAATGATTTCCAATCAAAATAATAAATAAACGTTTTTTTGATTTGAATATTAAAATTAGCAAGGTTAACAAAATTTGTTATTAGTTTGTTAACAGTCTTTTGGTCTAAAAAGAGAATGTAAACTAGAATTAAACAATCATGAATATGATAGATACTTTTTCAGAGAATAAACTATTTAAAAAGTGTCTATCGTATTCCCCACTTTTTAATTCTAGTTTATGAATAATTGTGAATTTCAATTATATCAAATCAATCAAATTGACAGAAAGTCAATATTAAAAATTATGGTTCAAATTACCTGAAGGGGATGCTTCTTAGTTTTTCTAAAATACAATGTCATATAATGGATTTATTTACTCAAAACAATGATAACTGCATCACAAGAAGCTTTTATCATTCTAAATGGGAAAACTCAGCATTTGTTTGAAAACAAACAGACAAAAGAATTATTATTATTTATTACTTAATCAGTAGGAATATCAACCAATGAGTTTCTCTATGAATCGTCCAAAATTACCAATTCATTTAAGAGGAGTAGTACAGTTAGGGGGTGCTCCGCTCAATGAGCTCCGCACACCCATAACACGGTGAATCACCCACCTCTGATCAGTCATTTACATAGTTCGACACCAAAGTTCGTCAACGACCACGCTATTGATATAAACTACGTCAAACTAATTTCAAACAATGTTTTTAGCGGCTAATCAAATAATAATATGATGACCGAAATTGAATTCACAGTCGAACCAATCGAATTAGCTATCGAAGACTTCTTTGAATATCACGATTTTGATAGTATTCAATGTGCTGATGATTTAATGGAACAACTTCATGACTATCTCTATGATATTGGTATCGATAGAGACTTCAACCTCGACAATATCATCAACTACTACAATATCGACGATCTTGATGATCTCGATGATCGTTTCATAGTTAGCTATGATGATGATGTAGCTATGGATAAGAAGATAGAGTTAATCTATAAACGTATAGAATTGTTGATGATGGATGAACAAGTTGAACCATGTGGAGCTTTCGATTCGGATGGATTCGCTGATGATGAAGAGTAAATGATGTTTATTTATGGTTTCACTTAAATGAGTTATAGAATGGATAACACAGAAGATGAACACATTCCGTTACCAATCGAAACGGTTTATAACTCTATAGTTGATTCGTTAAGAGTTAAAGGTGATCACGGGACCACCAAATATTATACTGATAACGATGAACACTTCAACAGAATTTTCTTTAAATATCCAGCTGAATGGAGAACATCCAATCTCGGCGAAAAAATAATCGGTGTTCGTCATATGTCTGTTAAATGGAGAACTAGTTGGATTAAATTTACCATTTATGTTCGAAAATTTGATAATGAAGTATATGATAAACTAAGAGATATAATTACTCATGTTAACAAAGAAATATGTGAAACGTTATCAGAAGATGAAATACATGAAATAGTTATGGATAATCTATCGAATATGTATGTACGAGTATATGAAATTCCAGTAAGTATCAGAGTAACATCAAATGATAATTGGATCGATATTGTCGATCATATACGAAAAGCTATTGATGATCATAATCTCTATAATCATCTGAAAGAGAAGATCATAGATAGAGAGATTACTCCAGATGAACGAACTACTTTACTAAAACAATTAGAAGATATCAAAGATGATTATGAATCGAAGTTAGCTAAAAGTGATGAATTAATCGGTGAACATATACTGTTCTATTTACAAAGCGAAGACATTCTCATCGAAGATGTGTTCGAAAATAATCAACATATCTTGAAAATACGATCTAAAGATTCAGACTGGTTGGGTGTATTTAGAGAAGTCGATATATTGATCACGAGATCATTTAAAGATACGAGTATTGCTCGTGCATATCATACTTTTTATAACGGACATCGTAGTAATAACTATATTAAACATAAAAAATTTGTCGCTTAATTCCATATGATGAACCTAGTAAACCTGACAAACCTGATATTGGTGGTGAAGAAAAAGATCGGAATGAACCTATTGATGAAGTTAGCTGTATACGAATCGAATTTGATTTCATTATATTCACGTTGTTTAAAAGCATCTTCAAAAAATCAGAGGATGAGCAACCTTACTTTATAGATAAAACTCCATAATTATTAAGTATAAAATAATTATGTTTTAATATTATATTTTATTATCATAATTAAGTATGTTTGCAACTAAAAATATAATAATTTACTATAATAACAATAAGATATTTGTATTTTTTTCTAATTGAATAACCAAACTTTAATATGTATTTAAAAATAAAATCATTTTATCTGTATGGATATTTAAGTTATCATCTTACAATTATTACATTTTAGGTTATTATTAGCTTTTATTTCTATAAATATAATAGAATAAGATATATAATTATCTCAAATTTAATTATTCAAATTAGATTTTATTTTTAATTTAAAAAGTTGAATTATAAGTTTAATTGAGAAATAAAAAATTTACAATTGATACATTTTAAATTATAAATATAACAAAATTGGTAGTTGTAAATTAAAAAATAAATAATAATATATATTTATCCTTATTTATTTTATAAATGATAGGTATAGCTTTTGAAATCTATCTGCCAATTTCTCAAGATTTTGCAAACAAAATACATGATGAATAATGATTTGGACCATTCATAAATTAAAACTTGAAAAAAATCAAACAATTTATTATGGATATTTATCATTAGGACATTACAAATGACTTATCGATCAATAAAAAAATTTAAAATATGCATTTTTTAAAAATCAGCAAATATTTCGAATCTTTTAAAATATAAATATTTATTAATTTTGTTTTTATTAATTATATTTTATTTTTAATTATTTTATAAATTCATGATCTTATTCAATATAGACAAAGATAAATGAATAATATGTTAAAATTTTATAAGATTTTGTGAGTATTCAATTGGTTGACCACCCTCTAAAAAAACAAACAAACAAAAAATTGAATCATTAATTAAAGACTTTAAAAACAATTTGAATTTTTTTTGACTCTGGTTGAAATCTAAACACTTATAAAATAAATATATTTTAAATTGAAATATATCAAGATATACAAATTTAAAATGCTTTTTTATTTTTATTAATATGAATGAAAAATTATTTATAAAAATAAATTAAAAATTTAGATCGAATCTTTTTGAATTAAAAAAAAACGTTCTTTTATTTCTTTAAACTGCCAAAATTGTTCGGTCATACTATCAAAAGAATTCAATTTCTATTTTATCTATTGCCTTCTCAAACAAATATATAAGTGTTTTTTTTGTTTTCCAATACATAAAAGGCAGTAAAAATGTAAATATATCAAAATCTTCAAGTTATAGCATTTATCAATTTTATTATTTTTTATTTGAAATATATTAAGTTTTTAGATATATGATCATTTACCATTTTGGGATGATATATGATCATTTACCATAGAAAAAACCAAAATATCTAAAAAATTCAATGAGATCATTGAAATTCATATTACCTTACACAGAAATAATTAATATTGTTTTTATTTTTCAAAAAATTATTGTTTTATTTAAATTCAAAATCATACTAAAAAAATATCAATTAATACTATAATTAATATAATAAACAAAGAAATTCAAGTTATATAGTAAACTTTTTGACAAGTTTCACTCAAATCACAATCTACTGATTAATCGATGAATGCAATTAAAAGAAAACAATTTACAGACCGATTAATCAAGTTTACACAATCAGTTTACAAAATCGACCTAATTCCTCCAAATCCTCCTCTACCTGTACAATTATCCACTTTATTTCCAAATGAAAACGTTGAAGAAATCTTAAAAAAAAAAAAGCAAGTTGAACAACTAACAAGCGCATGCCTTTTTATTTTTGATAAACGATATCATCTTATAGTTCAAATTAATAATTATATAACAAAAATGAAATTATCAAATTCGCAATCATTTTTTCTGTCATTAATTGTTCTTCGGTCTTGTTGTGGACTTTTATTTTGGGAGTTAGTCGATATAGATATAAACAAATTGTTGGTTTTTATTAAGTCATTATGTTTATTAGTTCCAACAGCAGAGCAACAAAAAGCAATTTTTTCAGAGTTTTTTACAAATTTTACAGAAATCATTTATAAACTTCCCGATATAGATACAATTATAACATATTTACCTTTAATTAATGAAATGATGTTAAAGCATCCCAAAATATGCGGCAATAATCCAATTTTGCATTTAGATACTATCATTAAACTATGTCATCGCCTTGAGCAAAAATGCTCACCCCAAGCATACCATACTATATCCGTATTTTTTAAAAATTTTTCTAGAACAATTCCATTTTGCGTTGGAATTGAT
Organism: Tritrichomonas musculus; assembly: GCA_039105265.1. NCBI lineage: Eukaryota > Parabasalia > Tritrichomonadida > Tritrichomonadidae > Tritrichomonas > Tritrichomonas musculus. The sequence continues at coordinate 767,879 of JAPFFF010000015.1, read as the reverse complement.
TTTAATTCACCCAAAGAAAAAAAATCTACAGAAATTATTCAACTAATATTACAATTAGTACCAAAGCAAGCCACAATTGATATTTTGATTTCATATCTAGCATTGTTAATGGCTTTTCATAAGCATGACTCAGACACCCTTCCTCTTTTAGAAAGAATATCGAGCGGATTTATTGAAGATACAAAAACAACATCAAACGAACAACAACAAGATCCAGCAGCCGCATCTAATTCGCAGAATTTATCAACTATTTATACAACACCTTCAAATTATGTTTTAAGTTCAAACCAATTTATTGATATGACGGATAAAGAAACATTTCCTCCAGGCCTAAATTTTGATCAAATTGAACGACCTATTGTTCCGAATTTAAATGGTATTCCTCCAAATTTTTCAAAACCTTCGATTATCGCAGCCTCAGAAATGTCAGAGCATTTTTTAACATGTGGAAGCAATGAATTTTTATCATTTGTCAATATTATGCTCAATTCGCAAAGTAAAAATATTTTATCGTTAATGATAATGATGATTATTTCTTTACCTCCGCATCGACCAACTATTGCACAGGCATTTGTCAAAAATGACGCATGGTCTGTACTATTCAATGAACAGAATTTCAGTTTAACAGAGAATCCAAAATCGCGCATTGTTAATTTAAAACAATCAATTTTTGATCTAGTATCTTTTCTCTCAATTGACAAAGCGATAACCTCATCGGTTCGGGTTTCTTATTGCAATTTACTTGCGCGTTTTGCCAAAAATCCGAAACAAAGTGCAGAAATTCTTTTAATGTCTTATCCGCAATTAAAAGAAATTTTTTCATTACCAAATACAGAAGATAATTTAGCTGATGTTTTAATGCAAATTCTATTAAATCAGCAACGTTTTCAACAGAATATATTAAAACAAGGGAATAACTCTGTCCAACGGAAATCAATTGTTGAATATAGAATCCAAACCATTTCAATTATTTTTAAAATCATAAAACTTAAAGAGATTATGCTAAGTATATCAAGTAGCCAATTTGCGTGTGAAGCTCTTATTTCGATGATGCTAGAAAAGAGTCTTGAATCTTTGATTGAAAAAGTTGTTTCAAAATTGATATTAGTAGCATCTTTTCCAAAAGTTAATCATCATCCATTTACAACGGCCTTACATCAAATGATTCTTATTTTAATTAATCCAATCAAGTCGATAGAACTTCTTTGTCACTTATTTAAATTAATTGAAAAGAATTCGACTTCGATTTTATTAAAATCATCCATAATGAATGACATATACAATGTAATTATACTATGCAAAGACACTAGTTCTTCCTTTAAGTACGAATTACTTGAATTATCATTAAAAATCATGAAAAATGTGAAAGATTACGTTGAATTTGACCCAAGAATAGTTCCATTTAGAACGATAGGAAAAGTTTGTTCAGTTGTTGGCTTATCTGACACCGTTTTTCAAATTCTTATCGATGCAGTCATCAACGATAATATCATTCTAATTCCAGAAGGGGTTCAAATGTTGGTTGTTGCTTCTGAAGGAACAGATAGGGCCAATTATGTATTGAAAATTTTGATAGAGCTTTGTAAGAATTCTACATGTAACCGCTGCAGTTGTATTATTGGAAACACACCGATACTTTTAATATCATCTTACAAGTTTTCTCCAGAAGTTTTTGAATTAATGAGGCTCATTTTTTATTCAATTGCTGATGCACAATCGATTTGGGCCTTTATGAGATGTTTTGACTCAGATTCAACCACGAAAGAAGGGATTCTTTCATTACTAGATATTGTTGAAAATGCTTCTGATAATGTCAAACCGTTATTTCAGTTCACTTCGGTTTCAGCACGATTATGTTTCCCACAATTTCAAAGTTCGTCCTTGCAGAATGGATTCTTTGTTGAATCTTCGATTTTCATTGATTCAAAGGCGCCAGGACGCGATTTCTTTGAATTTAGAAACAATTCTTTACGGTTCGTTGTATCGTTCGTTAAAGGAGCGATGCTTTATCGTGTTGAAAGTAAGAAAGGTTCGTATTCAATGTCAATTGATGCTGAATTTCCAGTTAAAAAGTGGTTTGATATATCGGTTGTTATTAAGCCAAGCAATGGAATAACAATTTCATTTGATGGTGAAATTAAGGCAGGTCTTGGTGTTCCTTCATTTTCACTTGGGGATTCCAATTTTGATTGCATATTCTTCCAAAAGACCGACATTGCAGAATCGGTTGAACCGATGCAAATGAATGCTGTCTACATATCTGGTGATTTTCAACCAGATGAGATTGACATCTATGACATTCCATCTGTTGATTTGATCAAGGGTCATATTATCTATAAATTGACAGCAGATAACATTTATGAAGGCTCATTAACCAATATGCAAAAGCTGTCATATAATGCATTTACTATTCCAGTAGCTTCTTCTTTCTTCCATGTATTTGAGTCCACATATTCATTGAAAATTATTTTGTCACTTTTTAGAAAAATTGCTAGAATGCCTTCCATTATTGACAATTTAATTAAATTGGTCTTCAGATTGGTCACTCATTCTGCTACCCTCGGAAGACAAATGATCGAATGCAACGGTTTCGGCATAATGGCTCATTTCTTGTCTAAATTGGATTCTTCTGAAATTACCACTGAAAGATGGAAGTTGTTAATTAACGAAGCAAAACATCTTAGAACTGAACCTATTATTAAAGCTTTCGCTCAGGATATCTTTTATAATTTGAACATTTGGATAAAGGCTTCTACTTCAGTTCAATATCTTGTTTTGTCTGAGTGGAAAAGAACTCACTTGTTCGGCGATCTGTTCCAAAACGTTCCTTTCCTTCTAGCGACTTACGAGAAGTTCATGAATGACGCAGACTTCTTCAAGCCAATTCATAATGAAAGAAGAAAAAGAGGAAGCCAAAGCAGCATTAAGTTCGGCTCAAATCCTCCAAAAAGAAGCGCTACAAACACCGAGAGTCCTTCTCAAAGTGAGAATGAAAATAGCAAGTCGAGTGATAACGATAATGATTCACTCAAGGCTGATCTCGAAAGTGCAAATAGTATCCTAAACGAGCAAGATCAACAAAAACAGGAAATCGAAATAGAAATTGAAAGCGACAACTTAAATGAACAAAAACAAAGTGAAGAAGAAAACTACAACTCAAATGAAAGTGCAAACAATGAACAACAAATTGAAAATGCAAACAATGAACAACAAATTGAAAATGCAAATAATGAACAACAAATTGAAAATGCAAACAATGAACAACAAATTGAAAATGCAAACAATGAACAACAAATTGAAAGTGCAAACAATGAACAACAAATTGAAAATGCAAACAATGAACAACAAATTGAAAATGTTAATAATGAACAACAAATTGAAGATAATATTTTGATTTATTCTGAAAAAGATGAACAACAACAAGAAGCTGAAATTGAAGATAATATTTTGATTGATTCTGAAAAAGACGAACAACAACAAGAAGCCGAAATTGAAGACAATAATTTAAATGAATCTGAAGAGAACGTCAACTTGATTGAGCCAGACAGCAATGATCAGCAAGATTTAGTTGGAGTTGACATTGAGAACTCACAAAGCGAGAGCACCGAGACCACACAAAGCGAAGAAATCAAAGTAAATGACAACGACAGCACCAATGCAACAGAAGCAGAGAACGAGATGGCCAATCTTGTGGAAAATGAGACATTCAGCACGAGTGACAATTGCATCGACATTGATAATGAAAATGGTACTGAACCAGCCAAGCCAGCAAGTGAACGCGTCTCCAAAAGCATGGGCTTTAACAAGTTCAGCAATCTTCAATCAAGTTTGCCATCTAATTTCTACCAACGGTCGAAGATTCGCAATTCGATCAGCATATCGAATACAAGCAATGAAAAATCAATCAAGAACTACCAACCAATTCGATCATTGATCTTATCGATGCTAATGAATTACATACATAAATTTAAAGTGAACATAAAAGATGCACGATTTCTTTATCAGTCACTTCAGAACTGTCCTACACCAGAAATCACACTAGAATTATTAGATGTTATTGAATTCATCATTGTTAACAATTTTGGCGAACTTTTAAATATAGAAGGAAGTGAATGGCTAACTTTTTTTGTTCATAAAAGTGAAGCTGTTCAAATTCGTTGGTTAACTTTATTTAATATGCTTTATCCAACACCTTCACCTGAGTTTACTCAATCTATTCTTTTGTTATTAATATCACAACCAAAAAGAAAAATGTGTGATAATGAAAGTTCAAAATATTCCATTCTTGCAGCTTATTGCAAAGCTTGTCTTTATCTTAAAGAAGACATAAACTTGTCTGTAATTTGTAAACACCAGAACCTTTGTGCAAGTCCACAATACTTCAACATGGCTGTTTTATTGGCAATTGACGCACCTAATCGATTGTCTGATTATTTTGTTCAATTCGTTTTATCTCTTTGTCGAACACAAGACAACATTAAACGAATTGGTGAGAAATCGACACCATTGACACTTTTCATTCTCATTTATTGGGCAATTAATCGTTCTTTACGAAATGCCAATAATATTACTGCTAACAACAGCACGTGTAACGTTAATTTAAATCTTAATGTTAATGATTCTAATGCAGAGAATGACGCTGTTCCGAATGACAATTTCATAAATAATAATAATAATTCGAAACCAATGAAATCTTTGTCAATTCAATCAATTGATAAAAATGCTGCCAAATTCATTTCATTGATTTGTTCTGAATCACCGTCACTTTTCGAAACGGCAATTGGAATTATTGATTCAATATCACTCATTACTAGATTTGAATTAAATAATTTTAGATCTCTTTTATTAAGCAATGTTTTCGCCAACATTTCTAAACAAGCAGCTAGAAATGAAGGAAATATTAAAGAATTTATTCAAATTCTCTGTCAGGCAGTCTTTTTCCATGTTAAAATTTACTCTTTCTTGCCATTAAGAAGACTCATCGATGAATCAAAAATTAGTCCTCGTTTGCCAATGAATAAACGAGTATTTAAACAACCTGTTATTTTCCCTGATCTTAAGACACTTTGTGGAATGTACAAAGAAATGGTTCCTTTATTAGACACACCTTTGTTTGCATCAGCAATTTCATCATCAGCTTCACAACAAATTCAACCAGCAATGAGTGCAACAAGTTCCACAAATATTCAACCATTGACTGAGTCGTCTGAAATGACAATGACAATGTCTTATTCTCCTTCATTTCAGTCAACAACTTCAATTCCAGCAACTGAAGTTACAACTAAACCAATCTTCGGATCACCTGGAAATCCAAGCATTGCATTCTCTCTTGCTTATGACAGGAGTGGAAATTGGCTTGACAGGAATCTTGTTTTCAAGCTCATCTTCTTCATTAATAAAATGAAGGATGATTCAATGAGGAAGAATTTGGCAATGTTGAGCTACTTCTTCTTTAGAATTTCGAACTTTAACGACTCTCAGTCTGTCTTCCCGATAGTTACAGCACTCCTTAAAGGACATGACGCTTACTCTTTCTTGATGATTAAGGCGCTCATGAAGTTCAAGATTTTCTCGTTGACAAAGGGCGATGATATAGCAAAGGTGAAGCCTGTATCGCAGGCAAACAGTGGCAAAAGAAAGAAGAGAAGACGTAACTCAGACTCAACTGCCCCTCCTACTTACATCAGTGACTTGAAGAGTGAAAAACAACAAGTTAGACAGAAGCCTGATAATACAAGATCTGTGTCAATTGATGATACTACCTTGCCAAACACAAAGACACTGTCTGGAACGTCTTCTTCTCCTGTGACTCACACAGACGCAGGACAAAAGACAATGCAGGTGAGAAAGAGCTCGCTGATCGCTTCACCTCAAATGATTCAACAAATTCAGAAACAGTTGCAAGAAAATCCACAACAACAACAACAACAAAGATCTCCCGAAAAACCACAACAAAGATCATCTCAACAGCAGCAACAAAAACCGTCACAACCACAACAACAACAAGGACAACAAAAGACATCTCAGCCACAACAGCAGGGAGGACAACAACAGCCACAACAAAAACCATCACAACCACCACCACAACAACAAGGACAACAACAAACACAACAAAAACAACAACAACAACAACAGCAACAAAAGACATCCCAGACACAACAAAAAACACCTGAAAGGCAGCAAAAAGCACCTGAGAATGAAAAACTAGAATCGTTCCCCAGCCATCATCCAGAGAGGTCAAACACAGTGTCCACCAATCCATTAAATTTGACCTACGTTGTTTCGTCCTGTGAGAACTTCATCGCGCAGAACTACAACTCCAAGTTCCTCGAAACGTGCATGGTGACACTCAACAGTTTCTGCGAAGACGTTCCACCGTCAGTTCTCCCACAGACCTACAGTTCTCTCATCAAGACGCTCATTGAAGACTCAACAGTTCTTCCCACTGGAATAGTTCCACTCAAGTTCACCACCACTCGTTTTGATCGTTCAATGTGGCACAAGCTATCACACCAAGTGTTCACCAAGAACCAGTCGCACTTCAAGCGCTCCTCCTTTGTTGACTGCAGCCTCAGGCCGATACTATTAAAGCGCAACTTCAACTTTGATGAGCGGCTTTTTGATAATGAAAACTTTGCCAGTGCAGCCAGCATTGAAATGAACACCGAGTCTAGCTCCAGCAGCCAAGAATTGCTCGAGAATAGAGTTGATTCAGTGATTGCACCAACGGAGCTTGCTGCAAGTCGAGTCAAAATCTCGAAAGTTATCAACGGCACTTTTTACATCTATCCGAACAGCTCATTCCGATTCATCTCCAATGAAGGCAAGTTGTTAGAAATTCCGATAAATGATGTATTGTCTGCATTTCCAATGATATGCCTGCAGAGGCAGACAGCCGTAGAAATGGTCACAAAGCAGCACAAGTCGTACATGTTCAATTTCACATCAAGGAATGATTTGATGGTCATCAACCAGTACATCAAGATTCAGTGGCCAACAAGTGAACTGCTAAGCAATCTAACCGACAAATGGGTCAAAAGACAAATCACTAATTTTGAGTACTTAACGTCTTTGAATGCTTACAGTGGTCGTACTTTTAACTCGGCCTATTCATATCCTATTTTCCCATGGATTCTGGCCGACTACAGCAGTCCTCAGTTGAAGCTTGATGACCCTGCCTCGTATCGCGACCTGTCAAAACCGATTGGTGCCCTCAATGAGAGTCGTCTTGAAAAATTGAAAGCTTTACGAGACGATAACATTGACAATCAAAAGTTCTTGTATCGGTCGACATATTCATGCTCATTCCACGTCTATCATTACATGGTGCGGTTAGAACCGTTCACATCACTTCACATCATGATGCAAGATGGCAAATTTGACGTGGCGTCTCGACTTTTCACTTCCATTGAGAATTCATACAACAGAGTCATTAGTACCTCGTTCAATTTCCGCGAATTGATTCCAGAATTCTTCTTCTGCTCCGAGTTCTTGGTCAACAACGACAACATCCCACTCAACAGTGACATAGAGAACGTTGAACTGCCGCCGTATGCCAAGTCGCCGATACATTTCATCTACCTGCACCGGCAGGCACTTGAGTCTGAGTATGTCTCAGCGCATCTGCATGAGTGGATCGACCTCATCTGGGGCTACAAACAAGATGGACAAGCTGCTGAAGAAGCCGATAATGCTTTCGATCCTCATCTTTATCCAAACGTTTGGAAGGAGTTCCCTGATCCTGAAGAGAAAGAACAAATAGAAGAGCTTTTGAAACACGTTGGTCAAATTCCTCAAAAATTGTTCGATTCTCCTCATCCTAAACGTTCGTCATCATCAACAACTCCTCCAAGCTTCACCATCGGATACGTCCAATCATCCTCAACTTGCCCGTCTGAAATATGCTGCATCAATCGTCTGCAATGGACTCTTCATAGAGATGGGAAAGTGTACAACTTGAAGAATAGCCTCTCAAAGAAGATCCTTCTCGAAGGCTGCGGTTGTGATGCTTCCAAATGCGCGCCAATGAAGAATGGATTCGCTGTTGCTAGAAAGTATAGTAATCACGTATATGTAATCACGGAAGATATTGCAACACAACAGTCTGTAAAACAGATACTTATAAAAAGAACACAACATCTTTCGCCCATTACAGCTATTTGCACTATAGGAAACGTTATTTACACAGGCGATGAAGATGGAATTATTGTAAATGATGTAGCTTTCTCACCTCTTTATCATAAATGCCCAATAGTTTCGATTGTTGGAAGTTCGGCTTTGTCTGTTATTGTTAGTTTATCAGCCGATGGAACAATTGTAGTATCTAATGCATACGATCTTCAATTCATTAGAACGATTAAACCGGAAATGCAAGTAGGATTCTCACCTATCAAAGTTGTCGTTTGCGATGGTTTTGGCCTGATTTCGCTACTTTCTATATCAAAAGATAAGACGAAGTCTCTCATTCAAACCTTTTCAATCAACGGTCAAAAAGTTACATCGTCTTTGTTTAATCTTAATATTAAGAATTTCATTTCTGTTGTTGGCACAAATAATGTTGACTATTTGTTGGTAACAGCTGATAAGGGAAAGATTATTTTATATAATGCTTTCGAGTTAACTTTGGTCAATACTGCTTTCGAAAATGATCAAAATATATCAGCAATTGCATCCTTTAAGGATAATAATTCGCAGATTTATTTCGGATCAAATGATGGTACTTTTAAGTATGGAACACTTTCAATTTAGATTTGATTTAATTTATTTTTGATTAGACCCAATCTAATCTTTTTTTTTTTCCTTTTCTTTTTATTTCATTTTTTTTTTTTTTTTATCTCGCTTTCAAAACGAGAAGAGAAAAAGAAAAGTAGTATAATATTATTTATGTGCTTTTTAAACTTATTTTATTAGTTCGATTTTGATTTTTTTTTTTTTTTTTTTATATAGTGAACAAAGATTGAATAATTAAGATACTATATCAGTAAAATAAATTTTTATTTTGAGGAATAATAAAGGCTTAAATACTTCATGATGATATTATTTGACTTTAGATTTATCTTAAAAATTTGAGGACACATTTGGCCAAAGTTTCACAAAAAGTAAACATAAGAAAAAGTTTGATAAAAAAGATACCGATTAAAGTTATCAAAAATAAAGTTATTTATTTTAAGTTAAAATAAATAATAATAAAAAATTTTTAACCATGTAATAAATTTTGGGATGTATTGTTATTTCTTGGATTTTTTGAAAATTCATCGATTTTTATTCATTTACTAAATTTTTTCTGAATTTTAATCACAACATTTCTGAAAAAAAATTGAGAAGAAAGTAATTTTAAATTTTAATTGATTCATCTTTTTTTTCAAAGTTTCATAAAAATTTTATTGATTAAAACTTTTCTGTTTTAATATGGCCGATTTTTTTTTTTTTTTCATCATCATTATAAATAGAAATGGAAATTACATCAGAGAACCTAATACAACTCTTTTCTTTACTTCGTTCATCAAATACAGATGAAAATCAAACAGCAAACAATCAACTTCAAGAACTTGCTAAATATCCAAATACAATTTTTATCTTGTTTTCTTTATTGGACACTACTCAAGATCAAACTTTACGCTGTTATGCATATTTTATGCTTGCCAATTGTTTTCGTAATGTTAAGACTAAAATGAATCAAGAATTTTATTTTCAATGCCGACAACAGATAATTAACTTACTTCAAAATGAAACAAATCCTCAATGTATTGAAGCATTACTAACTGTTGTTCATATTTTATTAAATCCAAATACGCCGTGGCCAGAAATCATTAACTTTGCTTTTTCTATTGATTATAATCAATCCTTTAAAGATATTTTTTTAACTTTATCAATATTTAATGGAATTATTTACTATATTTCTCCTGATTTAATTATTCAAAATCAGCAAAATCTCATCAACTTAGCATTATCTGGCCTAAATTTTGAAATTCAGAATCAACAAATAATAACATTAGCTGTAGCTTTTCTTTATACCCTTTATATTTCATTTCAATCGAAAACTCCAGATAATATTCCAGACAGCAGTATTTTTCAAGAAAGACTTCTTGAAATCTTTTTTCATTCAATTGATTCATCAGATATAAATTATTTTATACAAATAATATCACCTATCATTAATGGATATGATAATGATGTATTCATTTTTCCAGCTAATGCGGCAATGGTACGCATTTTACAAATTCTTCAGAATGATCAGTATGACTCAATTTTTCGTTTAACTGTTCATGATTTTTTTGTTATTTCACTTACAAATCCGACATATTCTAGCAATCTAAAGAAAAATGATTGGGATTTACTTGTACAAGTTGAAATTTATATTACAAGTCTCATTGTTTCATCAGCTGATGAAACAGATGCCAATATGTGGTTTGACGATGTATTGAATGGTGTCTATATTTTTTTATCACAAATGCAACCAGCAGATGCTGTCACATTTACAACAACCCAAGGGCAGTCGATGCTTCAAAAAACTAGTAGTGAAGATCCAAATTTATTATCAAATATTTGTTTTTCATTACTTTTATTTTATAACTGCGTTACTTTATATCAAGATTACATTAATGACGATTTTTTAGAGCTCATTTATCAAACATTTTTAAATGCATTAAATTCTCATTCGCAAATTTTAATGAGCTTTGGTGGATATTACTTGACCGATTTATTTAAACAATTTGGAAAACTTATTAACAACAATTATATGCTTCAAACATTAAATTCGATTCAAATTTACCTAAATGAAGTAGCAAAAGACGATAATATTCTTTATTCTTTTGTTAAAACTTTAGATAATTCTGATCCAATTTTTACTAATTTAATTGAAATATGCACCAATTTGCTCAATAGTGGTTATGTTTTTGCTCAATATTGGGCTTATTATGTAATGGGTGAAAGTATAAATCGATCAAACTTGGTTGCTTATGAGTATTTTGATATTCTTTATAAACATTTTATTTGCATTATCACAGTTCCCCAATATCTTGTTCAAATGCCACACACATTAGTTTTAATTTGTCTAAACGCATTGATAAATTTATCTCCAGAAAAAATAGAACCGCATGTTGATGAATTTTTATTTCCAATCATGTCTTCTTTTCGTAGCACCAAAGATCCACATCTGATTCAATATTTATTAATGGTTCTTGACACAATTTGTAGTTATAAAAATTTGATAAAATCCATTCGTTTTGAATATTTCGAATTCATGGCAAACGAATTCCCATTATTTATAGAAAAAGATTGGCAAAAAAAAATTGAGAATTCATTGAGTGTTGATACTAAAACACAAAAAGTCATTTCTAAGTTCATTAATGCTTCACACGCACTTGAAATTTTAACAAAATTTACAATTGAATACAAGCAATACTTTGTAGAAAATACAATTATGAATTTTTTACCTCTTTTCTTTCAACCATTGAAAATTATTTATAAAACTTTCGACGAAAGCGGACCTATTTTTAACACATTAATTTTAATCATTGGAAATTCAGATTTCTTCGATCGTGGTGAGAAACAAGCTCAAGAAATAAACGAATTACAAATTTTAAATGAACAAATTCAACAAAATCCAGACAAAGAACTTGTTGAGAGATTTGAAGAAAGTAAAATGAAAATTGACTATTACATACAAGAAATAGGAATATGCAAAAACATTTATAAAATGGTGATCGAACTTTTTGAACTAGCAAATGAAGATAATTTTGCTAGCAATTTATTAATCATTGTTAAATTATTGATAGCAAATAAATGTGTCGAACCTGACCAATTCATTGCCATTATTAATATGATACTTAATACTATCAAAAAATTAAAAAATAGTAGCGCTTGCATCTTTCAATTTGCTCATATAATTTGTGAAATATGCAAAAAAGTTGAATTTGATCCAATATGCGAAATTATAATGCCTTTTGTTAAACAATTGTTGGAAAGACAAGATAATCCAAATTTAGTCATAGATGCAATCACTTTCATCAAAAATCTCGACGATTTTAGTTTTATATTTTTACAAAAACCAGATATGGCTGCTTTTTGGTCAAGTATTCCTAATATTATCGCCGATAAATCAAACAATAAAGGTATTGCTTCAGCTGTTGTTAAGATGATGTCAACAGTTTGCCAGAAACCAAAAAGAGAACAAATTTTTCCAATCACTACTCCTCTTTTAGAGGCTACAAAAAGTCGCCTTATAGATGAACTAAATCAGCCTTCAGGATTGAGGGATAATTTGGCCGCATTCCTTGCAGTTTTAGGAGGTTCTGTCATTGGTGATAATTTTCCTTTTAAGGAATTAATTCCTTTAATACTGTCGGTTATACCTTTACAATATGACTTCACTCTATCCTCGGACATATATCAATTCATATCAGGAATTTGTAACCGTGTTATTTTTAATAACGAAGAGATGAAAAACTTGTACGTTCATGGCTTAGTAGAACTGCTTTCTCAACCTTATAAAAGAATTAAAATGATGAATATTGACATACTTGTTTTAAGATCGATGCTTCATTCATTAACCGAAGCTTTGCAGTCTGGCGAGGATGGAAATTTGTTCATGGAAACCGTTTTAAAGATACTTAATGGCGACCAAACCAAATTTGCAATGTTTATTCAATCATTCAACATAATTCGCTTACTTAGTAATACTGAGTGGGTTAATTCTATCATGTAATTTTATTTATTTATTTTGTTTATATTATTTATATTATTTAAAAAAAAATTTAAATTTATGATATATATGTACACACATTTACTTCTTTTTTTGTTATCAGAATAAATTATTTTAATTTTCTTCACAAATACGAAGATAAAAAAGAATTAATATTTTTTTTAAATTAATTGAAAATAAAAGTAGAGTTCTTTTTAAATACTTTTCAAAAATTAAATAATTATAGAAAATTGTATATGAAATTTTGAGGTTTTTGATAACAATTATTTATTCTAATGTGTGAATGTAATGATCATACATATAGATCAACTGGCATTAGTTTACGTCCAAATGGCAATATAATGCTTCGTCTTCCAGAAGACAATGTTTATAATGAGAACAAAGTTCAAAGTATTAATTTTCGTGAGGAAGTTAAATTGCCAAAAGGACAAGATGTAAATGATTGGATCGCTAAACATTTATCAGAGTTGATTAACGAAGTTTCAATGCTTTTCTCATTAATGACTGAATTCTGCACCGAAAAAAGCTGTCCCAAAATGACAGCTGGAAATGGATACAAATATTTATGGAGTGAAGAAATAGAAAATGAAAAAGGCGAAAAAAAAATTGTAACATACGATCTTCCAGCACCTTCTTATATAAATAATTTAATATCATGGATCAAAAGTTGTATCGATGATACTGATCTTTTCCCCGTATCACCAAATGCTAACTATCCACCTAATTTTATTTCTATTGTTAAATCTATGATGAAACGCCTTTTTAGATTTTACGCTCATATTTACTATCATCATCTTCATCATTTTGAGCAGTTAAAAGTTGATGCAGTTCTAAATACATCTTTTCGACATTTTATTTATTTGGCTCTCGAATTTCAATTGGTTACCCCAGATCAAATCGAACCCCTTCGAGATTACATAGAATTTATATTGAATAATGATTAATTTATAGATTTCGACAATTGTTAACTGTTATATATTTTTTATCCTTGTTTCTAAAATTATAAAATTAATGTATTTCACTATTATGTTTAGCTTTTTATTTTAAAATTCAATGTAAAACTAATACCAATGAATGAATGATGAAAATAAACAAAATGTTGCAAATTGTCATTGAAAGAGGATTTTGTATTATTCAAATTCAAATCTATGTCATAATGTTTGACCTTATTTAAAAGGGAACAAAATCTAAAAAGGATGTTTACTTTTTTTTGAATAGTTTATATCTTATTTCTGAGCTTATCTGTCCGGCTAGGTTTTTTTGCGGTTAAAATTGATACAATTTTGGTCAATTTCTGTTCTCATAATTTTCACAAACATAAATGCAAGAACAACCAGCTCTTATTGCAAAACTTGTACTTGTAGGCGATGGTGGCGTAGGAAAGACAACATTTGTTAAACGTCACCAAACAGGTGAGTTCGAAAAGAAATACATTCCAACTCTCGGTGTTCAAGTTTCACAATTAACCTTCCAAACTTCACGTGGACTTATCCTTTATAACGTTTGGGATACTGCTGGTCAAGAACGTTTTGGTGGACTTCGTGAAGGTTACTATTTAGAAGCAAATTGCGCTATTATCATGTTTGATGTTACATCACCAGGAACATACCGAAACGTTGCAACCTGGCATCGTGATTTAACACGTGTTTGTCCAAACATTCCAATCGTACTTGTAGGAAACAAAATTGATGTTCGTGACAGAAAAGTTCCAGCCAAACGTGTTACTTTCCACAAGAAGAATAACATGAGATATTTCGAAGTTTCTGCAAAATCTAACTATCATTTCGAAATGCCATTCTTATCACTTGCTCGTGCGCTTTCAAATGATTCAAACCTTCAATTTACAACTGCTCCTGTTTTAATGCCACCAGAAGTTCAATTAGATCCTCAACTTGTTCAACAATACGAACAAGAACTTCAAGCCGCAGATGCTATTCCACTTCCTGAAGATGATAATGATTTTCTTGAATAAATAATAAAAAAGAACAACTTATCAATGCTTTATTTTATAAAACTTATTCTGCTTAAAGCCGTGTTTTGTTATTAATATTATTTTAAAATCATTTCATATTCATTGATCCCACTTTTTTAATACATTTTTGTGAATAAAGTTTTTGATTTTTCAAATTACAGTTACCGACTTTTTGAATAGATAAAATTTTATTAACACACAAAAAAATTAAAATGCAAAAGAGCGGATTTACTCACCACCAAGCACCTCAGAAGCTACAATCTGAGCAATGCGATACAAATTGTCAAGTAAATTCAATGGGCAATCATGAAGCATCAAACGATGCAATATTGCAAACCTCATTATCCCAAGACGTTAGATCAGAGAAATGCATTGATACCTTAACTGAGAGTGATCAAAATTCAGCATGTAGTAATCAGCAACAACATAAAGTTAATTTATATCTTTCTGTGGGCAACTCTGTTCCAAATTTCGCTGAATGCCCACTCGTTCCTCGTTCTCCGTCAACAAATGTTCAATTAGATATGAATGATCTAAAAAATCGTGATCAAGATATTTTTTCAAATGAAAAACTTCCATTTAATGATAGCTCATCTAATGTTTCGTATGCATCTATCACATCTATCCCAATAACTCAAGATTCTAATAACTTTGCTCAAGCAAAAGTTGAAGAACAATTAAATCATAATTCTTCTCACCAAGCTCATTTATCTGATAAAGTTCCAACACAGCAAAATCAATCAAAGCCGAATAACCAGTCACGTTCATCAAATCCTCATCCTTCTGGTAGAAAAATTCCAAAAATTCCAGACATTTTTTCAAACACAAAACAGAATGGAAATAACGGATACAATAAAAATGATAAACTTTCATATTCTTGGCCAAAGAAAAAAAATCAAAAATCAGCGCATTTAATTCAAAGTTCACAATATCGTACAAACGTATCCAGTACAAATAGGACAAATAAGAAAAAAGATGTTGGACCACTCAGAAAATCATAAATTACTCATATTTCTTATTACTATTTTATAAAAAAATTTTTTTTACCGGATTATAAAAATAAAAAAAAATATTTACCCATTTCCCATATTATATCATTTTATTTTTAATTATTTAATATTAAGCTCTTGTTGCTTATGAGTCTATTGTTAAAAGTCGTTATATTAGATAATAAACAAAAATTATTCCAATGATACTACAAATAAATAGAAGCAAATTTACTGTAATAAATTTTATGCAAGCTCCTGATTTAAAAGCATTATGCTTTAAGCATTTTGCCTCATCAAAAATATTAAAGTTAGGATTTAAATTCTCAGATGGAATTACTCATATGACTAACTCATTCTAATCTAATTTTAAAACAATTGCAAATAATTATTTGAGTCATATGAGATTTCTAATCGTTTTTAAATTGAAATAATAAAGTTCACAAAAAAGATGAATTAAAGTATTGATGTCAATATACAATGTCGGTTGAAATTTGAGAAGAAGGGCCAAACTTTTAAATGATTTCTTTTCTTATTCTTTTCAGCTCTTTTCTTAGATACCCACGCGCCTACAAACCTGCATATAATAAAGAAGACGCCACTTATACTGAAATCGGAAATATTACTCAATTAACAGATCATACCAAACCAGATCAATCCGACAAATTTACACAAAGATATCTACTCTATTATCGCTACGACCTTTATCGCCAAAGCGAACATAAAAATAAAACAAAATGCGTCATTCTTGACATTGGTGGTGAAACTGATACAACAATGGATGTAACAGATTTTGGATTTCTTGGACTCGTTGCTAGTGATATTCAAGCTCGTGTAATTACAATTGAACATCGAATGTTTGGAGAATCACATCCTTTCCATGATACTTCTGTTGAACATTTACAATATTTAACAGTTGAACAAGTTCTTGGTGATTTGAAATATTTCAAACAAGAATATACAAGACTACACAAAGATGAACTTGACGATAACTGCAGATGGCTTATTACAGGTGGCTCATACTCTGGATTAATGTCCGCACTTGCAAGACGACAATCAATGGACGATGATACATTTTATGCAGCTATTTCTTCTTCTGGTGTTGTTTTGGCAACTGACAATTTTACAGATTTTGATACTCAAGATGCGATTTCAATGGGACAAGAATGTGCCGCAGCTGCTAGAGAAAGTCGAATTCAACTTATGGAATTAATTGAAAACGGCCAATATGAATATGTTTCTAATTTATTCAATATGAAAGGATTAAATCAGGAAGATTTTTATTTTGTTGTTGGCGAACTTTTTACCTTAGCTCTTCAATACAATGGTCTTGCTCACTTGTGCTCTCCTTTAGTTGATGCAAGTAGGGCCAATAGAGATCTTGTTGCTGCTTTAGCCAAATTTGCTAGAGAATATTTCATACCTCGATTCTGCGGAACTCCAGATGGAGTACTCGAAACTTATGATAGAGATAGGCTTTTGAAAGCAGCTTCTAGAGATCGTAATACTGGTGCTCGCTCATGGCTTTGGATGACATGCAATGAAGTTGCTTACTGGCAGGTATCTCCAGGACAAACAGGACTTAGACCAACTCAGCTAAACCAGCAGTACTTTAGAGATCAATGCAAATACGTTTTCCCAAATGAAAAAGATATTTTACCAGATGTTAATGCTTTTAATAAGAAATATGGTGGTCTCAACCAAACCTCAGTTACCCGTGTCGTTTATACAACCAGCTCTCAAGATCCTTGGACTTGGGCTTGCATTACCTTAAAAGAACAAGCTGGTGAAGATTGCTATGTTCATACAATCAAAGGACCAGAAGTTGGCCATTGTTCCGATTTACATGCTCCAAAATCAGACGATCCAATTGATCTTCAAAGAACCCAAAGATATATTAGACAACTAGTTAAAAAGTGGATGACTGAAGAAGATAAAAGCAAAAACTAAGAGAAAAACCGTTTATGCTAATTCAATCGGAATTTCAGGTAAATATTATTTAAACAGTTTTGATATTTTTAAGGATTTTTCTTTTTTCTTTTCTTTAGGCGAAATTTACTACTTTTCCATGCTAATGATATAGTAATTTCAACCTTTCATTTTAATACCATGGTAAGTAGTATATATGAGTGCTCAATTAGGGTTAGAAGAACAAACTACTGTTACATATAATATAATGTATGTTTCTTTAGATTAAGTACATAGGTGTCATATGTGCTATTATTTGTATTATATAGGAATTGTTTTCATATATGAAAATCAGATTCGATATCAATTATAGAAATTAAGTTGATATATCAATTCTGCTATCCATTTTTGGTAGCTGAAATCTCATATTAGTAAAAAAAAATGAGAAATGAAAAAAAGTGTTTTTATAAAATGTAACTTTTTATTTTATTTATTTAATTTTTATAAAATTGTTTTTTCTTTTTTTTTATTCATATCAAAAATATTAAAATGACACAATTAGCATTAAACGATTTCAATACAGAAAACGGATATATTACAAACGATGAAGTTGTTAATATGATTAATACATTAAATAGAAGATTACGTACTAATTTATTTATTTATGAAGGACGCGGAAATACAAGGGGTAATAGATCAGTATTACGAGATTATTTAAATGAATCAGATTATATTAATAATGAAGGACGAACTGCACCTAGAATTGAAATGAGAAAGATTAATCAATATATTAATCGTAAATTAAGAGAACAACAAGAACAATTAGAACAAGATAATAACTATTTTGCTAACTTCAATAAAGAACAATTCAAAGAAGGTGATAAGTTAGATAAACTAAATGAACAAATAAATACAAAACAAAATAAAGCAAAAGAAATAGCAAACAAGATACAAATAGCAAAAAATGCATTAAATGAAGCTATTGATTTAATTAATCAAAAAGATCATCCTATATTAGATAAAAAGCATAAAAAGATTATTATACCTGATTCACCTTTAAATCAAGATATTAAGAAAGAAGAATATTATGAACCTGAAAATGAAGAACTATATGAATATTTAGAGAAACATATACACAATTTTGATAGTAAAAGTGAAGAATATCTCATTATTAATTATCCTTTTGATTTAGATAGAGCTATAGCTACATTAAAAACATATGATTATAAAAATGATTTTGTTAAAGAACGAATTGATAATAAAGAACCAATAATAACATACTATTTTAATAATATAAAGTCACTTAATAACATATACGAATCATTATATAAAGTATACAAAGAAGAATTTAAACCTTTTAAAATACATTTTCAGTTAAGTGGAATTTTTGAAACAAGTACGTTTAATTTTGAAACATATAAAGAAACATATGAATATGAAGCTAGATATATAAGATGGAAGAACTATAAATCTTCAATTCCAATATTAGTTAATAATGAACAAAGTTTAGAAGAATGTAAAATGTATATTGAAACAGTATTAAATAGTTATGAAACTACAACATCAAGTACGAAACTAACAATTGTTAATTCTGTATCTTTCACTATATCTAGAATGAGAAAAGTAACAGGACATATTAAAGATCTACCACAGATTTTCAAATCACAAAAGAATCATATAATAGCTGATGATGAAGATGATTGTTTATGCTGGTTTAGATTCTTAGCTTGTTGTTTATATTCAGAATTAACAAATACAAAGAAATATAATATAATAAATAGAACTAATATTGCTAAGAAACTATTATTAGAAGAATACAACATCAAATATACAACAAAAATACCTAAAGAAGGACAACTTATACTAAATAATTTTAAAGGAGTAACATTAGATGAAATGAAAGAATCAGCACAAAAACATAAAATCAATATCAATATTTATGAATATTTTAGTGAAAGTAATCAATATGATATTCAAGAACAATGGTTTTTCAATAAAGATTATCAAACTTATTCAGCATTATTATTCACTAAAGATCTTACTATTCATATCATGTTTATTAAAGATGCTGAAAAGTTAACACAAATTCATATTTGTCCTAAATGTAATTCTTATGTTCATTATGGTAATGAGAATTTATATAGATTTGAAGATCATGTTAAACATTGTGATTCTAAATTTAAGAAACAGTTTGTTCCCGTTAAAGAAGCTCTTCCATATTGTCCTCATATTCTTAATAATTCTGTTTATGAATATTGTTTAGCTCATGATATAGAATGGAGACCTAATATCTATTATATAACTTATGATTTTGAAACTATGGAACAAATTGTAAATAAAGAATCAAGTAAATCAACAACAATAAACTCAAGATTAATTCCATTATCTGTTTCATCTTGTGTTAAATCTGCTAAAGGATTATTAACAAAGAATTTTAGTTTAAGAGATAGTAAAGACTTTATTATAAATTGGATAAACTGGTTATTTGAACAATCATTAACAGTATATAAAGATAAACAACAGTATTCTTGTGTTCCAGAAAAGATAGATTCTAATATCAATGTTATAACTGTTTTTGGATTTAATTCTTCTAGATTTGATAGTAACTTATTTAAACAGTATCTTAATGCTGAACACTGGAATATAGAATCAAATAGTATAATAGGAACATTATCATCATTAAAACAATTTATTCTAGTTTCATCAAAATATGATACAAAACTGAGGTTTATTGATGCTCAATCTTTTGTAGCTGGCGGAACATTAAAACAGTTTGGAATAGATTTTGGAGGAGAAAATAATAGTAATAAAGGAGTATTTCCGTATGAAGCTATTAACAGTGAAAACTATAATGAAGTTTTATCTAAATCTGAACCTTTTAACTATGATGATTTCTATAGCTATCTTAATCAAAAGAATCCTTTAACAAAAGAAGAGTATGAAGAATATGTTAAAGATAGTAAGAATTATAGAGATAGATGGTCATATTTGTTAGCATATAATGATAATGATGTTGAAATGATGATTAAACCTTTAGATAACTTAATAAAGATGAATGCTGAATATAAAGTAGATCTGATTTCTAACTTATCATTATCAAAATGTTCAGCTTGTATTAAATATGCTCTAGCTTATAAAGATTTTGATGTAAATGCTAAATATGAAATAATTAATAAAGAAAATACATTTAAACCTTCATTAAAATGGTTTCGCTATAAATGTGATAGTTATTATAAACAAGATCAAAAATATAATCAAACACATAAAGATAAACCTAGAAATCTTGATAAATGTATAAGTGTTTCTGATTATGATGAATTTATGAAAATGTACGAGAATTCTTGTTGTTATTTATGTGATGAACATTTTACTAGTGAAAATAAGCCTACATTAGATAGAATTGATAATGATTTAGGACATGAATTAAAGAACTGTAAACTATGTTGTATAGAATGTAATAAACTTCGTAAGAGAAATGATGAAAAAATAACAAGATTAAGAATTCAATTAAAGAAGTTTTGCAAATTACATCATCTTCCAACTTTAATAAATGATGAACAAGAATACTATAGTTTAAGAAATAATATAACAGGAGGATTATCAAATGTTCAACATAGATATAACATAAAAGGAGAAACATATATTAATAAATTTAGATATGATTCTGAAAACAATAAAGTAATAAGTGAAGATACTGAAAATATTATGACTCATATTTTAGGAATAGATTTTAATAGTTTATATCCTTCTTCATTTTCATCAACAAAACATGATTTTAATAAGTATCACGGTGGAGTTATGTTTATGCCGGGTTCATTTATTAAAAGAATTGAAGTTAAAGATAAACAATCAAAACAAAGAGCATTAGATATCATAACAAACAAAACAAGATTTCAGCCTAATCCAAAATATTTATTCAAAGCTGAAGTTAAACTAGTATGTCCTAAAAATAAGATTAACTACTTTATTAATTTTCCGCCAGTTTTCAGAAATATTATGATTAAAAATGAAGAAAATGTAATAGGAAGTTATATGTATAATTATCTTGAAAAACACAAACTAACATCATTAAATAAAGAAGAACGAAAACTAACTATGTTATTAGATACATATGGTCAGTATATGACATTTTCAAACTATTATTTATGGTTTTTATTAGATCATGGACTTATTTTAGAAGATGTTAAATCTATATCATTATATGAAGCACATACAGGATTTAATGAATTTGTAACAACTTTTATGAAGAAACGACAAGATATAATTTCAAAGAAAGAGAAAGGAAATGAAAAGTTTTATAAGATAAGTATGAATGGTTCATATGGATATGACGGAATAAATACAGAAAAGTTTTGTAAAGTAAAGATTTGCGATACTAACAAAGCTTATCAGTATATTATTTCTCAAACTTATATGAATGGTGCTCAGTTAAAAGATGATTTATTTATAATACAACAACAACCTAAATACTATCATTGTACAACTTGTTTACAAGAATCATTTTGGACTTTAGATAATGCTAAGTTTGTTTATCTTACATTCTATTACGATTTTATGAATAGATGTTTAGATACAAATAAGTTTCATTTTATAGAAGGAGATACTGATTCAGCTTATTTTGCAGTTTCAGGAGATAAAAATCAACCTTCTTCTCAATTATTTGATTATATCATTAAAGACAAATCATTTTGGGATAAACATATTTACAAATTTATGCCAAATCCTAATATTAATACTATAGAAGATGAAAAGAAATTATTAGGATGTGCTATTGAAAAGATAGGAGATAATATGATAACTTTAGCACCTAAATGTTATACAATATTCAACAATAATAAACAAACAAAATCATTAAAATTAAAAGGAGTTAGTCTTAAAAAGAATAAGATAGAATATGAAGATTATAATGATATATTAAAGAATCAAACAGTAAAAATAGGACAAAATATAAATCTTCAAATGAAAAATAATATAATGAGTAAAGTAACTGTTAATAAAAATGCTTTAACTGCTTCACATACTAAAATGATTGTATTAGAAAATCAATCTTGTGCTCCTTATATATTTGGTCTTTCTGCTAATGATTATTTAATTAAACAATGAAAACAATTTTAAAAAAACTACTTTTTTATTTTTTATTTTAAAAACAAAAATCTAAAATATGAGTCAAAATCAAGATAACACAAACACAAATGAAGAACAAGAACAAGAACAAAATAATAATGAACAAGATCAAATAACTCAAATCAATAGAATAATAAATGAATTGATATCATTTAGAGATGATTTACAAAATCAACAACAAACTCAAAATGAAGCTCAAATAACAAGAAGAAGATTAAATAGATCATATCCATTAAATAGATCTAAATTCTTGAATAATGAACAAAGAAATCAAGTATTACAATTTGCACTTAATAATAAAGAACAAGTTTTAAATCAAGCTCAACCTAATCGTTTAATGTTTCTTCAAAATATGATTAAAGAACAATTAAATATTAGCATTTCAACATATATGACAGAAAGAATTATTAATATAATATCTAATTCATAAATGAAATGTAAAAATAATAGTTTTATTTTTGTACAGTTAACATATTTAAAAGTGAAGAAGAATTTATGTCACTTTATTTAAAAACAGCTAACATATTTTTGTTTATAATTGATGTTACTATTCCTACAGTTAATCTTTTTATTTTTGATGTTATTGCTGTTTCACCTGATAAAATCTTAAGCTTATTATCATCATCAATAAATACTTCATCACCTATACTATAACATGAAGAATCAGTAACACGAACAAGATAATCACCTAAATTAGCAAACTTGATTGAATTGTTTTCTTTATCTATATGTGTACAAATCCCAATATATTCTTTCCATATTCCTTGTGTTTTAACTGAACATATACAATCAATAACATCATCTTCATTTGATTCTATCCATTTATCATCTTTTCGTTTATATACTTTTCCGGTTAAGTAAACAGGAGCTCCTATAATGAAATCATCAACATTATTTAAAGTAGACTCAATAGGACAATAATGAGTAATAGTATTTGATCCATTTGATGTAATTGTACCGTTAACTAAAAGATTAGAATCAATTTTTGTTGTTCTTACTGATGAAGCAATTTCATATAAAAATGCGGTTGAATTATCAAATAATATTCTATAATAAGCTAAATTACCTTGATTATAATATTGTATTTTTGCACATTTTGCTGAATTAAGACCAAGAATTATGTTCGATTCACATAAATTTGGATTTTCTTGATAAACAAGTAATCCGTTAGGTTCTTTACTATCTATTTCTAATTTACTATATGCTAATACAATATTATTATGAAAAGTTGTATTTGTTGTACTCCAATTTATAAGATTTTCATGTCCAACAACTCCTAAAGCTCCTGAATTCATGAAAAAGCTTAATGTTGCAGCTTCATTTTCAGTTGAACTTCTACCAAATATTAATGAATTTGTAAATGTTGAATCTGTAGCATTTTCAGCTAATATTGACAATGTACCTTTAATAGTTGAATCACCTTCTTTGGTAACATATTTATTATCATATTCTGCTAAACAATCAGACATTTGACATTTAAATACAACTTTAGATAATATTAATGAAGCTAAATTAGTCATTGGTTTCTCATTTTTTTCGAATATACCATATAATTCATTATAATAAAATCTATCGAAATCAGTAGTTTCAAGTGAATTATTTATTAAATCAGCTGAAGTATAAACATTATTTGTTAATAATTCATTTAATAATGATAATGATGGAATAATTGATGTTGATTCTTTATTAGTTTCATAATCTGATATTGTTGAAGAAAATTCTAGTTTATCTTGTTTATCATAAAATTTATCACGTAAATCATAATACATACTCAAACATGATTTCATACTTAATACTTTTTCATCATATGTTTCATCAAAATATGTTAAATTTAATGATTTATATTCATCTAATCTAAATTCACTATCATATTTTACTATATTGATATTAGTCATAACATGATCTACATATTTATATACAAATTCTCTTGTTAATTTAGCAGATAATACATTAGTATCATAAGATCGAATATATATATTTTGTAGAAATGTTTCAATATCATCATTATCAACTGTTTTCATTTTAACAATCAATTTATTATCATTGTTATATTCAACAAAATCAGAAATAATGTGTATACATAAATTAGTAGATAACACATTAGTATCATTAGCAATTTCACCTATATGTTGAAGAAATATTGGAGTATCATTATTATATTCTTTTTCATAAGTAAGTATTTCAAGTTTATTATTATTGTTGTTGTTTGATAATGAACTTTTTAATACTAATTCATCATTTTCACCATAACTTAGATCATTAGTTTTACGATATTCATTTAATGAACTTTTCAATACTAATTCATCATTTTCATTATAACTTAGATCATTAGTTTTACGATACTCATTTAAATCAACATCAATAGTAGTATAATTACCATATTTCTTTATGTATTCTATTATTAATTCATCAATAGTATTACAATTTTTATTTTTATTAGCTTGATTGATTGTAAACATTTATCTATTGTTAAACGTTTTTTTATATAATAAACTAATGAATAGAACTTTTACAACTCCTAGTAAAGAATATCAAAAACAACATAATAAAAACAAGTTATCTTCTTTGTATGATGATTCTGATGAAAATAATGATAATAATAATAATGAAGCTGAAGTAGTTGAAGATGAAAGTCTTGAACAATATAGAAATCTATTAACTAGTAAAGAAGAACCTGTTTCTGGTACTGAATTTGATGTTCAAGAATATCTTAAAAGTTTGGGTAAAGTAACAAGAGTCGGTAAAAGAGCAGAAAAAACATTTGAAAATTCTAAGAATACGATGAATGATTTATACATTTTCAAGAATAAAGAAGGAGTTGATTTATCTAAATATAGAGAAGCTTTATTTGATATCATCATAAACGGTAACTATAGAATCAAGTTTTCACCAAAATGTGCTACACGTGATGGTGCAGAATTATATTGTAAGAAGAAGTTTGATAAATCAGGTTATCCATTATATAGATTAATACCAACTCGTTCTGATACGACAGATCCATTTAATAACCCTATTTGTGATTTAAACGGTGATAAAGTTGAAGATATTGTTATTGTTGATAGATTAGGTAGACCTGTTATAATTAATGGTTTCAAATTAGTTAAATCAGATCCGTATAAAAAAATATGGCAAACTGAAAGAATCAAAAATAAGGGTAAGATAGAACCTTTTGAAATTTGGATGAGAAAATTAACTAATTCTGCTAAAACATGGACATATTCAAATGATGAATGGAATAATGGTAAATTTAAACTAGATGTTGAAAATTATGATCAAGATATGCAAAATGCTGTTAAAGCATATGAAGAAGTTGGATTATCTAAACCTAGAATAAGTTCAAGATTAACAGCAAGAGGATTATGGGCTTCAATATTCTCAAAAATATGGCAGATTGCATTATTTAATATGTTTAAAGATACCGAACATGTTGCATTTAGCAGATTAGAACCATTAAAAACATTGTTCAGTTATTTCAAAGTTTGTAATGCTTTATTTGTTCTAATGTTTGAAATTAAAGCTATGGCCAAAAATAATTGTGAAAGTGATTGGAAAAAGTGGTTACAATTTAAACGAGATAATAGAAAGAAAGTAAATGCTGATTTAGGTATAGCTATTCAAACATTTTATAATGATCATATGAAAGCTACTATACCAATTGATAAAGATTATATAGAACCTGGTACAGAAATAAGAGATGAAGAATTAAATACTATGATTGATAATACTCATGCTATTGTGTTTACACATGGTTTATCATTTAGTGATGAAAATTTTGAAGCTTTTGCTAATTTAGCTGATGATATACAAAATAATAGATTAACCAAAGAATTTATAAAAGAATTAAGAGAATCATTTTGTGATAGTATTGATACTTTCATTAATAATCAAGTAGGTGGTAATTATATTATAACTAAGAAATTATATAAGATAAAGAAAGATGAATTTGCTAATCAAACATATATTACAAAAAGAACTAAAAAAGCATAAAAATAATATAGTCGTTATGTGATTTTATATAGGTTTAAATTTAGGAATTGAAAAATTGTTATTGTTATTATTTAAATCACTAAGCATAGTTGGATAATTCGGTAATATTTTTTTTGGTCTTACTTCATTAAGTGTATTTCGATTAGTGTTTGTTTTTATTTTTGGTCTTACTTCATCATTATCATTTGAAGTTTGTTGTAATATTAATGTTGGAATTTTAGGTTTATTTCGTGAAGTAGTAGTATTATGTGATCCTAAACTTAATATAGGACTTGTTACTGCTTGTTTAAATACGTTAATAATTGGAAAACCTCTTCTATTATAATGATCTAAATAATATTGAAATGAGTATTTATTAGTTTCTTCATCTTTATTTCTTAATCTAACTTTATTCCATGATTTTAAGAATTCTTCTTTTTCAAAACCCATAAATATATAAATAGGAGTAGGTTCTTTTGTTTTTATTATATTACCGTTAATATCAGTACTAAAACAATAATTTTTAGTATCATAGTTGTCATATTCATTATTGTATTCTTTATAAAGTATTATATATGATTCATTGATATTTCTGAATTCTTTTTCTATAAATACTAAAGTACTATTTTCTTTATCTGTATTATCAACTACTAACTTATATTTAGTTATTAAGCTTTTATCAACTACTTCTTTATCATTTATCAAATTCTGTTCATCTTTAGTATCAACAACATCAGGTAAGTGTATTAATAGTTCTTCATTAACTACATCACGAGAATTAGTAGTATTATCATCATTATCATTATCTTCTTCTTCAGTATTAAGTCCAATACTATATGATTTTGTGGTTATTATATACAAATCTCTATAATTACTACTTAAATACAAATTAACAGTAATTAAATCTGTTTCATCATAAAATACTAATTTATTAGTTTCATTAATAACAAAAGCTTCTTTATCATTAACATTTCTATCTTGTATAGGAGTTAATACACTCATTTCATTATATTAAAAAGAATCAATAATTAATGACTGTTTCAATTAATAATTGAAAGTCAATATATCAATAAACAACTTAATACAAAAGCAGAAGGTTCTATCTTATTACCGTATAAATCTGTAAACCATATTTTATAATCTCGTTTTGAAGTACTAAAGAATTCGTATTTTCTATATTTTGTTTGTCGTTTATTTGCTAACATTATGAAACTATCACAATAATTATCAATTTGAACTAAATCAGAATGAACCATTAAATCACCAACTATAAAATCTTTAACAATAGCTCCTACATATTGAACAACGATATATTTTTTGTTCTTACTTGATACAAATTCTAATGGTAGTCTAAATTCAGTATTTTGAGTATGAAAGTATCGTTTTGTTATTGGTTGTACTATTTTGCTAAGTTGAGGTTGTTTTTGCGTTCTCTGAGTATCTAACGAAGGTTTCTGTTTTTGTTGATTTATCATTTTAATTGTAAAATAACTTGTTTTTGTTGATTTGTTTTGATTGTTTTGTTGAATAAAATCATTAAAAAGTGAACAAGTGAAATCTCACTATATTTTTGTCACTTTTATTTTTTTTCTAATTTTTATTTCTATATTACACAATAATGTCAGTTATAAGCAGAAATCAAACAAACTCACTTAATCCAATAGAATACATATTTTATACAGATATCATTACTAATAATGAAGATAAAGAAGTACAAGAAAAACAAAATGATATATTAAAAGATTTATTACTTAATGAATATGATGCTGTTAAATATGATGTTGAACTAGAATATAATAATCAGTTTATAAAAGATGTATTTACTCTTGTTAATAAATTACCAAAATTATTACAAGTATCACAAACAAAACCCTTAGAAGTTATATTTGATGAAATTGAAGTACGTAAAACAGATAGTGTTGAAATAAAGAAGTTTATTAGAAAAGTGAATTATGATATGATAGGTTATCATTGTAATCATAATGCAATAAATGAGAAATGTGATAAAGTATTCATAAATGTTAATGATTTAATTGAATCTGACGAATATAAAGAATATTGCAACTTCATTAAAAAATGTATGTTAAAAATTTCCACAAATATTAAATGGTTTGAACATGAAAAGAAGAATTCTATAACTAATAAATCTAATAGATGACATTATAGTAATATTGAAGAATTAAGAACTGAATTATCTCATATAAAATCTGTTATATTCAAATTAAATGCTAAGATTATTGAAATTAATTCTAAATCAAATAAAAAATGGAAGATAACTAACGTAAGTAGAACATTATATGTTAATAAATTATGAAAATGACAAAAATATAGTGAAATCTCACTTCTTCACTTTTGATTAAAAATGTTGATGATATTTTTGTTTTTCATTCTTCAATTAAAAGAGAATAGTTGTTTTATGAGTTAAAATCATTAAAGTGACAAAAATATAGTGAAATCTCACTTCTTCACTTTTAATACAAAATAACTTCTATAATCATTATTTAAATCATCAATATTATTACACACAAATTTAGTATATATTATAGGTACTTCAATAATAGCTTTTTCATTATCGGTTTTCGGTTTTCTACCTATATTAGAAGTATTATAAAGTGTTAGTCTATTATTTTTGTCTTTATTGAATGTTTTATAATTATTCAACAATTTACATATTACATTACCGTTTTCATACTTTATAAACTGTGCGATTTCATTAAATACTCTTCTTCTTTTTTCATGTTTCTTTTGTGTTTTATCTAATTCAAGATGAACTAATATGATGTTCCCCAATTTATAACTTAATAATCCTTTTAATCTCTGTTCTTCTTTTATATCTTGTAATTTCAATTTCATCTTTCTAATATATCTCCATTCTAAATCAGGGTTAATCTGAACTTGAAAAGGAGTATAATATATGTATTTTGTTTGTTTTGTTAAACCTTTATCATAGAATTCAGAACTATCATAATCATAATTCTTAAACCTTAATGATATATGTGGAGTATTATTATAATAATCTATCATTTGTCTCATTAAATTGTAATCTGCTAATCTTCTATTATCTAAACCAAAAGCGTTTCGTATAGTTCTAATAACAGAATCAACAGTTTTATGTGATAAAGTATATGGTGAAGAATTAATAACTAACTTAATTGAATAAAAATCATTAATATGATTATGTTTATCATTATACAAATTGAAATCTTTATATAGTTTACGTAAATAAGTGTGTAATTGATAGTTTATTTTGATATATTTTTTCAATACTTTTTTATTATGATTCTTTATTAAATCATCTATTATTTGATCTCTATTTGTTTGTCCTCTATAATTAGCATCTTTTAATGTTTGATTTATATCTGATATTATTATTCTTTTTTTGCTAGTTTCAATAACTAAATTATTATTATACATAGTCTTAAATGAAGATTCACCATCACATTTAAAAGTATCAAATTCAAAATCAAAGTACTTATTCATTATTCTAAATAGCGCATTTTGTATATTAATTATGTTCTTAATTGAATTCTTTTGATCAACTACTTCACGAGAGCTCAAAGTAACTTCTTCATCAATTATCTCTTTTCTAATACTCTTATTTTCTACTACTTCACGAGAGCTCGTAGTGACTTCATAAATAAGAGGTTCTATAATAAGAAATCTTGTATTTACATTAATTAATACTAAATATGTTTGTTTTATTGATTCAAGTTGAGAATTATAATAACTTACAAACATTAAATCTATTTCCCAACATCCTCTTTCATTTGAAAAGTTAGGTTTTGACATTTTTTTACATGTTTTTAATCGATAATCAGGTATATAAGGTTCTTTCTCAATATTAGAAACATATTTATATTTTGATTTGAATGGATATTTAAGTAATGAAGAGTATTCTTTGTCATATATTTTAATTGTTTTTCGATTTGTCATTTTAGCTAAAAAAAAACTATATCAATTACTACTTTGCGAGAGCTTATATCAACTATCATTTATCAACTTCAACTACTTCGCGAACTATTATCTGTTTATTCATTAACTTGACTATTAATAGGAGTTTCATCATCAACATATTCAAGTCCATTTAATGAAAGTTTGAAATAAGTATCTCTAGTTAATATAAGCTGAACTGGAGGAGGATGAATAGTACATTCTTCATTAACATTATAATAAGTATCATTAGAACCAGTATATATAGGTTGTCCATTTACTTGAACTTGAATATTTCCAAATCCACCATCTAATCCATCATAACAGTAACCAGCACTAGCTCTTTCAGTTTGAATATTAAATACAAAACTTGTTGAATCTGATAATGTATTATGATATCTTGAACCTTCATTATCATTTTTCGGCATTGTCATACTATCTTCAAACTCTTTCGTACATTGTAGAGTTATAGCGTCTAAATCCCCGGCAGTTAGTTGATTTTCAAAGAATCTAGCGCCAATTGTATCAACGTTCTCATCTGGGTAGTTTTTTCCGCCTATGTTTAAATAACAGTTTTGATATATAGGATTTTCAAAAACAGTTAAATCATTATGATGTTTTGGGAACAATAACGACATTGATGTTACATTAATTAAAGGTATATTTAGTGTTGATTTTATCCCATTTGAAGCAGCTGCTATCGGAAAAGCATGATAATCTATTTTTTGTGATGGAATAATTAGACCTTCTCTTAATATATTTTCAATTGCTGATCTTGTTGATTCACAAACACCAAAACCTTGCATATTAGATTTACATAATGTTACTGTTAATTGATTACAACTTAATACTGCTTTTTGTGATGAATATTTAATTTTAGAACTTTCTTCAATAATATCGATAGTATAATATGATTCTATTTCTATTCCATTATCAGGATTATGTTTAGCAATTTCTCGTAAATCAGTATTAGGTTTCTTAATACCGAATCTTTCATATTCTTCATCTGTGAATTCGAAAGTGAGCTCAATAGGATCT
Source organism: Tritrichomonas musculus (assembly GCA_039105265.1). Classification (NCBI taxonomy): domain Eukaryota; phylum Parabasalia; order Tritrichomonadida; family Tritrichomonadidae; genus Tritrichomonas; species Tritrichomonas musculus. The sequence continues at coordinate 736,252 of JAPFFF010000015.1, read as the reverse complement.
GAATTAATTGCAGTACCATGTTCAGCACAAATATTATATTTAATAGTTGTAGAATGATCAAATGTACCCGGTATTAGAGCTTCATTATTAATTTGTGTGAATTGTCGTTTTAATTTACCTTTTGCTTTAATCTCTCTTAATTGATCAAGTTGTTTCATTGTTATCTTATCATCATCTTCTAAAAATGCTTTAACTTCTGCTACTGTATGAGGGTCTAATACAGCCCAAACTAATCCAGAATCTGTAACTTGAAATCTTATTGATAAATCTCCAATTATTCCGTTAGGGAATAAATCAAAAGCTTGAAGAGCTAAAAGATCATCAAAAGGAAGATTAAGATCAAATTCTACTTGTGTTTTTCCGTTTTCTTTGAAATCATTCAAGTTAACATAAGCTCCTGCTATAGTTTGTGAATAAGATGATACGTTCTCCCACAAGCTATATACAAATCTTCTTCTCTTCTTTTCTGTTTCTGGTTTTAATGTTGAATATAAAAATCCTTCTCTAACACACTCATTTTGTTGATAACCGACATTAACATTATTATGAAGAATTTCAAGTCTATCTAATAATTGATTTGATGATTTGAAACCAACAAATATCTTATATAAATTATCAGAATCTTCAATAGTTCTAAGTTTAGATAAATCAGTATTTAATTGTAAATCTAATCTAATATGAAATGTTAAGAATCCTTTATCAACATCACTTATGAAATGATCAGGATGAGTTAAGCTAATTTGTGAATATTGACCTTTTGTGTAAGGAGCTGGTTGATCATGAGAATCTACAGTTCTAAATGAAAATGATCTTGTACCATCATTAACATTAATCATTTCTCTCATTTTATTAAATGTATTAAGTACGTTTCCAGCTTCTATTTTTAAATTATGTGCTCTTTCGTTACGATATAACATTTAGATTATAAAAAAAGTATTGTTCTTACTCTTTTTTCATTTAATAAAAATGGGAATTGGTATATTTAAGAAAATGAAGAATCTATTTAGCAAAGTAGGAAATACTGTAAAAAATATAGCTACTAAAGTAGTTGAAAACATACCGAAAGTTGTTGATACAGGAAGAAAGATAATAGATAAGATTAAACCTATTACATCTTATATACCGGGTGTTGGTCAAGTTGTAGATACTATTGATAAAGGTTTAAATATGGCTGATAATGTTAGTAAAATAGGTAGATCTCTTGTTAATAATAAAGGTGAAATCAGTTATAAGTAGTTAAATCAAAACAAATAAAATAAATGTATTTAAATGTATTTAAATCAGTTTAATTATTAATAAATGGAATTGAAAGTTATTAATGAAATTGTTGATGAAATAAAAAACTTTAAATCAATAGAAGAATTCAATATGTACTATCAAAAACATAAAGATGATATTGATAACAAAACAACACAATATCTAAATAAAGTATACAAAATTGTTACTAATGATGGTTCTGAATATAGAATAACAAAGAAGAATTGTTCTAAATTAGACGGAAAAATAAAAGGTGGAGATATATATCTAAGAAAGGTTAATAATAATGATAAAAACATTAAAGAACTTGAAAATGATATAATTAAAGCTGATATTGAACAACTAAAGCTAAAAATAACAGAACTAACTTCAACAATTAATCAAATTGTACATACTATAAATCAATTATCAAATAATTAAATCTTAGAATTATTAGGTACTACAGAATGATTTAAAGTGTAAGTATGATAGTTCATTTTTTTTGTCGTTATTTGTGCTTTTTCATGATTAATAGAACCTTTCAAATTATATTTCTTAATAATTGGACTTGAATTAATTCTAGTTCTTTCTTTTTGCATTTGTAATCTAAGTCTTTCATAATAATTCATTTTATTTGAATCTCGTAACGTACGTCTTTGTTCAAAACTCATTTTTATAGTAAATAAATGACTGAGTTAAGTAATTATAAGAGTGAGATTCCAGAATTGAAAAGAATAAAAAGATGTTTAAAAGAAAGATGTTATGATACAAAACAACATTTAAATAATATCAAAACAGGAATGTTAGGTTCTAATGGTTTAGCAATACGAGAAAGCTTAATTGAAGATATAAATTCATTAAAAGATAAAGTAGCAAAACTAGAAACTGAATTGAAAGAATTAACAGATAATCAATAAACATGTTTAATATAACTAAAATGTCAAAAGTATTACATAAAGCTAGAATATTAAGTTCTGAAAATGATAGTAGTTGTAAACAAGAACAAAACACTAATGTTAACATAAAAATAAAACCATCTTCTAATGTGAATTATCCTAATATTCCGCCTATACAACCTTATAATACAAATCAAGAACAACAATTACAACAAGATCCTTTAACAAGAAACATAAATTTTACTCAACTTTCGGACAATTCACAATTAGCATATCAACAACAAATAAACAATTCATTAGAAATAAGAAATAAATTTTTAGAAACATTATTAAGTATTTATGAATTAAATCCTTTACGAATCAATAATTATCTTGTTTGTCATTATAATTCATTAATGGAGCTTATCAAAATACTAACACAAGCTGATAAAGTTGAGCTTGTTATTGATGAAGAAAAAGGATGTTCTTCATGTATATCAAATACTAAATATATGAATATTCAAAGAATACTAGTTACTAAAGATGATAAAACTCTAGATCTCAAAATAGGTTATAATGAAACATATGCTCAATTAATAAGATATGGAATTAGTTTGAAAATGTGTATTTAAAGTTGATAAATGTTATTGTTTTATTTTTGTTTTTAGATTATTTAAATGATTACTGAATTATTATTAAGTGTTGTTGTTGTTGAATTAGCTATAATTATTATAGGTTTTACATATGATTCAACTCCTAAATTAAGTGAAGAAACAAGAGCTAAACTATATTCTTAAAAACTTTTATGACTATAAATGATGAAACCAACTCAATTCAATTATAAAGAAATATGTTTTTCTGATTCTGATGATTGTTATTTTGATGAAACTAATAATTTAGGTTCTAATGAAGATATTACTCCTTATTTTGATATCGATATTGCTATGAATAATGCTTATCGTAAAAATGAAAATAAAATAAAAGCAGAAAGTATAAGACCAATATCTAATAGTATTTATTCATATTATAATTCATTGAATATATTAGTCGGGAATCAAGGAAAAGGAAAAACTCATGTTATGTTAAGAGATGTTATTCAAATATCTAGATTAAAAGATTGTAACTTTCATTTAATAGTATATATCAGTAAAAATGGTTCAATTAATGATAGTACTTTTGAAACACAACAAGATCTTATTCAGCTACCTATTATTGTTATATCAGATTCTAATGCTGAAAAATATTTGAAAGAACTAGATTTATATAAAGAATTGTTTGATAAGTATTGTAATACGCCAAAAATAACTATTGATAATGATAAGCTAAATAAAATGTTTGAGTTTCTTCATGTTAATAAACTAAATAAGCCAAATCAACCTTTAAACACTATTATATTATGTGAAGATTTTGTTAAAAGTAAACTAATAAAATCATCATATTTTACTAACTATATAACTCAATTAAGACATAAACATTCAATAGTTTATATTAATATTCAGTTCTTTAAATCAATATCAACTGATTATAAGAATAATGCTACAACTTTCTTCATATTTTCTGGTTTTTCTAGACAAAAACTTAATTATATATATCAACAAGTTCCAACACAATATGAATTTGAAGAATTATGGTCTTATTATAGAAATCTTAATAATCATGATTTTATCTTAGTTAATGTTCGTAATAATGATTTGAGTATTGTTAGATTCTAAAATACAAAAATAAAGTAAAAGTTTTTTTTATTTAAGATCTTTATCTAATTCTTCTGTAAAATATGTATGAATTTGGTTTAAATGTGGTCTTGAACTATAGAATTTCCAATCATTATATATAACTTGATATATTTTTCCATTATATTCATATGTTAATCTTGATTTTTGATTCTTATATTGAGATAATAATTTACAACCTTCTTTTTCAAATAATTGTGCAATATGTTCATGTGTATAACGAGGACATTTCGATTGATGTGCGCGATAACCATTATTCCATTTTGTATAAGTTGTTTGATATTGCATATTATTATATAAATATGTTATTGGTATTCTAGCACTTACATATTGGCTTTGTAATATACAATTTTCATTCTTCATTGATTCTCGTAACTTATCTTCACAATTTTTACGATGTTTTTCAGATCTATCTGCTTTTAGTTTATCTTCTATTTTTTTACTCTCTTCTAAACTTAATTCTTGTTTAAATATTTTACTTTTACTTTTATTAAATGATTTATTTGGATTAGAAACATAATTACTAAGATGTGTAATCAATATTATTTTAGGGTTATCATTTCTATAAAATATAATTAAAGAATCTTCAAATAAATTTTTAGGTGTTTTTAGTATAGTACAATTATTTTCATGAAATAATTTATTTACAAGATCATAAGTTATATTTATTGAATGTGGTATATAGCTTTGTTTATTTTTATTATTAATATTATCAATTATCTTTTCTTTCATAGTACTTAATGTTTCAATAGCAAGTTTAGATTTTGTATTCATAGTACAATATGCTTTTGTGTAAGAATAAAATAAAAAATAATAAAAATAAATAAAATAATATTTTTCATTTTATAAAAACACTTTTTTTCATTTCTCATTTTTTTTTACTAATATGAGATTTCAGCTACCAAAAATGGATAGCAGAATTGATATATCAACTTAATTTCTATAATTGATATCGAATCTGATTTTCATATATGAAAACAATTCCTATATAATACAAATAATAGCACATATGACACCTATGTACTTAATCTAAAGAAACATACATTATATTATATGTAACAGTAGTTTGTTCTTCTAACCCTAATTGAGCACTCATATATACTACTATGGTATAAATTAATATTAAGAAATAATATTTAGAAAAAGTTAATTTTGAAACATCCTTTAAGGGTGCAGTATACTTGAGTGTTATTCAATCAATATTTAATGTTTACTAAATATATTAAAATATATATTGTAAATAATTTTTGTTAATCTATATATTTTATTTATTTAAAAATAAATTTAAATACTATAAAGATATTTATGTTTTAAATTTTTTCAATGATGTTAAGAAAAAAATTCTATACTTTTTCTGAAAATATTGACTGTAATCAATAATATAGTTTTACAGTCAGCAAGGAAAAGAAGGAGCATAAAGGATCATTTATCGCATTTAGCAAACTTATTTTATGATTGCTTTATTTTGTTGATAATTTACAGTTGGTTTTATTTCACAACATTCACAGAAATTCAGAATCTGTGATTTAATATGTTATTATAGCGTGTTTTATTGAATTATTTCAAATTTTGATATCATATATTTGAATTTCCTCTTATTTGCAAATATTTGCTAGCTGATTCAAACAGATGCTTATTTTTTTTTTACTAATTGAAAAGCCATGGAGTTAATTTAGTAGGCTTAATTTATAATTTTAATTTATAATGATGCTTAATTTTTTTCCTAGCTTATTTTTTTGCACTTCATTCAAAATTACAGATTCTGAATTTAAAAATTAAAAATAAGAATTAGTATGTTATTATAGCGTGTTTTATTGAATTATTTCAAATTTTGATATCATATATTTGAATTTCCTCTTATTTACAAATATTTGCTAGCTGATTCAAACAGATGCTTTTTTTTTTTACTAATTGAAAAGCCATGGAGTTAATTTAGTAGGCTTAATTTATAATTTTAATTTATAATGATGCTTAATTTTTTTCCTAGCTTATTTTTTTGCACTTCATTCAAAATCACAGATTCTGAATTTAAAAATTAAAAATAAGAATTAGTATGTTATTATAGCGTGTTTTATTGAATTATTTCAAATTTTGATATCATATATTTGAATTTCCTCTTATTTACAAATATTTGCTAGTTGATTCAAACAGATGCTTTTTTTTTTTTTTGCCAAAATAATTTAGTAGACATATTTTTTCTTTATTTTTTTTACATAAATATCGATACTTTACTTGTATTTATTCATTTATTAGTTTTTTCGAAATTGGCAAAATTTGATATATTATATGATTTTCAGATTAATTTAATTTTTTTAATAATTTATTTAAAATCATAAAATAAAACCAAATAAGTTAATCAAATGTTTATTCATTTCTTTTCTTTATAATCACCTTGGTCATTTTGGTTCAAGAGTCTACTTTGTGCTCGTATTTCATTTTTTACTTTTTTATCATATGGTCTTTTGCGCTTTTCTTTTTCATTGAATTTTATTTCCTCATCGTGTTTCATCTCCTGCATTAATGGAGTTGAAATTGATCCAGGACAAATTTTATTCAAAATTTTTGAATCAAAATATGGATCATTTTTCCTCCCCACAGCTATTGCTGCACGAGCTTCGTTGCTCGTGTGAAAAACTTTATTTTTGGGAATTGTTTTACTAATCATCGAATTTAACGATTCATTGTCTTGAGTCCTCACTGTACCGGTTTCTCTAATGAGAGGTGTATTTTTTGCAAGAAACTTATCAAGTTCTTTTTGAAATTGGTCATTAGTTTTCCCTTGCTCCCATTCCCAGAATGAGTTATTGTGATCAGTAAACTTTTTGGGGCGCCCCACTTTTCTAAGGCCATACATTTCGTTAGGATGAATGCAGTTTTTGTGATTTCCAATCACATGATTAGTCATATTTAACCACATCTGTTCTCTCATTTTTGTCTCTTTAACATTAAATATTACAAATTTAAACCAAGAAATGATCTTGACAATTAGTGTTGAGAAAATTTCAAAACACTTTTTGTAAGTGTTTTTGGATGGATCATTTTTATTTTTTAACGTGCGTGAATACTTTTCAAAGTAATTATTTGCATTTCTCTTTATTTCTTGGCATGCATGTCCTGGATCTAAACTCTCAGTTAAACCAAGTTCTTTGTGTTTCTTTAAAAGGTTTGATGTTTTATTGTCATGATCATGACATATTCTGATATTTTTGTTGGCAATTTTTGAATCAAGTTCATTCAATCCTTTTTCAATGCCGACTGTTTCCATATTGGATGATTTTACATCTTTGTTTGCACCATAATTTCCATTAGAAACACTTTCAAAATCTACTATTTTCTTTTGCTTTTGATCGAAAAAAGAAACAGTGGAGTAAGAACCATGCCTTTTATGATTCCATTGACCATCAATCGATATAGATGAATTTTCTTTTATGTTATCTGCATTCTGCTTGCAACTTTCTTTTACTGTATTTATTACATCAGTTAACACTTGCTTTTGGCAATTAAAAAATGTACGTTTCGACGGAGTTGGAGTATTCATCATTGTAGCTTGCTTTTTAACTCCTTCATAGCTATTTCCTGTGAGAAGACCATTCATTACCATGAGCCTTGGACTTAATTTAGGATTTGGCTGAGGTGCTTCAGGTGTTTTTTTAGCCAGTCGATCAATTGCAATTTTCCTGCAATGCTTGGCTTGCTTTGATTTAGGTGCCATGTATAATAATGAAGTCAGAGAAGAAAAGCTTGCAATGAAATCACGAAACATAAAAATATACGTTTAATGCATTCAAAAACCTAATGAAGACGTTTAATGCATTCAAAAACCTAATGAAGACGTTAAAAGTATTCAAAATTCTGATAAATACGTTTATTCTATAGAAAATTATGATAACTACGTTTATTGTTATCAAAAATTTGATGATTGACATACAAAAAGTTAAATTTATACGTTAAATACATTTAAAAAGTTAACATATATTCAAAATAAAGTATACTCATCTTCTCAAAATTTGCTTTTTTTTCTAGCTTTATCTATGATATTTTTTAATTATTTAATAATGCAAATGGACTTTAAAAATACTCAAACATTTCAAAATAATTTTATATTTTAGGGGTTTTTCGAAAAAAAAAGTTTTTTCGAAAAAAATACAATTTTTCAGAAAAAAGTTGATTTTTTGGAAACATTTTTGTGAATTTATTTGGCCAAACGATCAAAAATCATTCAAAACGTTTTCCGAAAAAACTACTTTTTTCGGAAAAACTTTATTTTTTAAGCAAAAAGTATTTTTTTCGAAAAACCCCTTTTGTATAGATTATTATGGTTTTGAATTAAATGATGTTTTGTGTTTTCAATTTCGAATGCAACCAACATTTTCAAAAACTCTCAACATTGTAATATTGCTTATTCATTATTCATCATTCTTATAAAATATTGGAACATTAGATATAGAAATCAATGATCACATAGCTTTTTTTCAATAACCACTTTTTCTATATAAATTCGATATGCAAAAAAAACTATTGGAGCCTTTAATTTTTATTTTTTGTTTTTAAAAGATATTTTTTAAAACAGTATTCATGAAACTCCAAAAAGTAATGTTGCAATATTTGTTAATAAATAAATATAACTTTCTCAAAGTGAATTTTTTTGTTAATCAACTTTAAAATAATAAACTTCATTAAATAAATAAATAAAAAATGAATAAAACGAAAAGAATTTGTTTAATAATGAAAGAAAAATAATTTAATCAGTTAATACAACAAATTCATGGAATGTAGAAGATATATATCATGAATAAAAAAATAATTGCAAATGCCATTTAATCATTAATTTAAAAAGCATATATACATATGATATTAATTTTATATAATGATTGATATAAAAATGTTTTTCTAGTAAAAAAAATTTAAAATTAATAATTGAAAGCTGGATATAAAAATAAAACTATGAATAATTTCAGAAAAAATATAGAATTTTTTTCAGAGAGTCTTTGAAAATAATTAAAATACAAATATCTTCTAATTATTTAAAATTATTTAAAAATGCATATTCCAAGTAAATAGTCAAAAATTATTTTTATATATTTAATTTATAAATGTTGGTTGTAATTAATTAGATATTTAAAAAACTTCAAATATCCCGCACCCTTAATACGAAATTTTTTCATTCAAATGGCGATTTTTTTTATTCTTTATTTTTTAAAAAAATTGGCAAATATGCTATATTACAATATTCTTTTAGAAAAAATCATATAATTACAATATATTTATATTTATTTTTATATTATTTTGTAAATATATCATTCACATTACTAAGAAAAGTTGAAATAAAAATTGAAATCAAATAACGTACTTTCCCAATTTTTCAATAAACGTACATTTTGACGATGAACGTTATATTAATATTTTTTTTCTAATTTAATGAGTTCTGACGAAGAAGCAAATGTATTAAATCCCGAAGATGATGAAAATGACGAAGATAATGATTCTCAAATTAATCCTCTTGATCAGCAAAGCGATGATGATGACAATGATGAAGATGATAGTCGTGGATCTCTCGACCGAAAAGGATCCAATATAATGGGAAAACTTCTTGGAGGCGGTAAAAATGACGGAGACAGTGATGATGGCTCTCAAGATGAAGGGAATAACGACGATGACCAAGATGATGAAACTAATAATGAAGACGAACAAGATGGTGAAATCAATAATGACGACGAACAAGATGACGAAGCTAATAATGACGAAGAAAAAGATGACGAAGCTAATAATGACGAAGAAAAAGACGAAGGAGACAATGATAGAGAAGAAATGAAACCCGACGATGAAGAAGGAAAGTTAAGTTTGTCTGGTGATGAAAATGATGATACAGTTGGCACTATTCAAAATGTAGGAGTTAAATTAGTGGACAAGCTTGCTGATCAAACAAAAGGTGATGAAGAAAATAATAGTGAAGATGAAGATAAATCACAAAATGAAAATGCCATTGCACCAGACGATGACGATGAAGAAAATGATCATAACGATCAAGAAACAAAACCAGATGATGAACAAGATGAAAGTGAACATAACGATGATAAAAAAAATGAAAGTGATCATAAAAAAAATAAGCGCTTGGATTCTCAAGGAAAACTTAGAAAAAATACAAAGAATATGATTGATCAACTTCTTGACAATGACGATGACGAACACCAAACAGCTGATAACATTCATACAAAGTCAAATGATGAAGATGATGAAAGCAACAAAGAAAAAGAAGAAAGCACTCAAGACAAAGATGAAAGTGATAATGAAAAAGATGAAAGTGATAATGAAAAAGATGAAAGTGATAATGAAAAAGACGAAAGTGACAATGAAAAAGATGAAAATAGCAAAGAGAATGATGAAAGTGATAATGAAAAAAATGAAAGTAGCAAAGAAAAAGAAGAAACCGAAAACAATGAAGATAGTGATAGAAATCAATTAAGTGATGATTTTGAAGAGGTAGCTGATAATGAAGATCCAAGTGTAATGATAACAGAAACTTCACAAAATCTTATTCGTCCACCAAAAGACTCAAAATCAAATAATGTCCGTCGCAAAACATATATGAGATCGCAACCAATGTATAGTGATGAAGTAATTATTGATCAGATTAACGTCATGATGAAAGAAAAAAAATTGCCAGATCAATGTTATCATCAACCAATTCGAAATTATGTATCACGTGAGCAATTGAAGGCATCAGAAGAACATGATTACAAGAAAGCTGAGCTTCTTGAAAGCTATCTTGACATGTTAACAGATCTCCTCAACCAAGTTGATACTTCAGAGCAAGAAGAAAAGCGAAGAAGAACTGTTGAAGAAAAGATCGAAAAAGTAAATCAAATGCACCAAGAATTTGTTGAACAGTGGAATCAAGAAAAAAATGAAAAAATTCAAGAGCAAGAAAAAACAAAGCAAAAAATTGAAGACAGACAAAGCCAAGAAATCTCAGAATTTCAAGCTCGTTGCACTGAGCAAGCTTTCATTCAAAAGTATAACAAACCATCGCAAAGTCTCATGAACCTACGAAAGGCCGAAAATCAAATGGCAATGTCAAAGTTATTTGACCGAGCCAAAGTTTTAAAGAAAAAAGCTGATGAACTTCAAATGATCGAACAAGCTGAAGCTCAGCAAAAAATGAACGATTATGTCACAACACAGTATCAGCTAATGGAAGAAAGGCATCAAAGAGAAAAAGATTGCTTTGAGCAACACAACCAAAGTGTGATGGAAACTCTAGAAAAAAAAAGAGAGAAAGAACAAAATTCTTATGAATTAGCAATATCAATGCTACAATCTCAACTTGATCCTCCTCAAAATAGAGATATAATGGAAATCAATAAATTGCAAACAACAAAGAGACCAATAAGAAATAACACAAAATTGACAAAATTCAAATCTCCAGCTTCTCTTGAAATACAAACAATCGATTTCAGCAAATTTACAAAACAAAGAAAGATTATTAAGCCAGTTACAACGCCAAAGAAAAAGAAGTGAAAATAGAGATTTCTAGTTTTTTTTTTTATACTTTTTGTTAAATTATTATTATACATAATTAATGCAAATGTTTTTTTTATTATTATTTTCCTTTCTATTATGCTTTCTAAATCAACTTGTTAAGCAAGAATTATAAAAAACGGCAAAAAAAAAAAAAAAAAGATTCTAAAATTACATCATTTTAAATGATCGCAATCAACAATATTTGATGAATTAACGAACATTTATATATATATATATATTTAAAATCAATTTTTTTTTAAATTCAAAAAAATAACAACAATTTAGGATAAAATTTAATTTGCCCAGGATAAATTAAGCGATAAACGTAACAACATTTGAGTTATTTCCGTGAACCCAAATAAATGGTGGCATTGCATCACTTACAATATCCAATAATGATAACCATACATGAGGATCAGATGTAGCTCTAGGAATAAGCATTGTGCATAGCACAACAGAGCTATGAGCAGAATTTTCTAACATAAATTCACGCAATCTTAAGAAAGAGTTTATTTTCTTTTTCATTGCTTTATCTTCCGTTTCTATATTAAATTCTCTCCAGTGTAACAAAGAAACTTCTGATGGAGGTAAATCAAGACCGCTTAAAACAGTAACATCTGCCTTAATTCTAAACAAATTAAGTAATTTTGTCATTTTCATTTGGGCTTCTGTAATATTTTCGTTTGTTGTAACTGTAAAAACTCGTAGCTTGCATTTCGACCAGCAAGGATTCTGTGAAAGGAGGTAAGCTAAAAGAATTGTTAAACCTCCATCATCAGAAAGCCACCATACATCAATTGGCCATCTGTGTTCGAGTTTAGGATCAAAACTCTCAAATCCTCTGGAAATTGCAACACCTAAGTTTGAATCGAGAGCTGAACCTACCATATCAAATATATTTGTATGATTCCTCATTTGAGGAACAAAAGGTAATGCAAGAATATTCGGTCCAATCTTTCCATATGATCCTGCATCTGCAATTAATCTTGCAACCATCGCAAGATCGACTTTTTCGTATTTCTTTGTGAAAACGTTTGGAAAATCTTCTGGAAGATCAGGAACCGAATCACCAACTCTTGAAACGACGAGCAACGAACTTGCTTGAGATATAATTTGAGTGAAAGGAGCCAAGTTTCTCATTTGATTATCAATATTTTCGAAATCGTAATCCAAAACAAATTCTATCTGAGGACGATATGTTTTAACGTGTTCTGGTATATTTCTAAGTTTTTCTAAATTTCTGACTGTATTTGTAAAGAGTAATGATTGAGGGAATTCACCCCAGTTACTTGAAGAGCGTTCACTCCAATGGAAATACATGAAAATGATTACACTAATTGCTGTTACGCATAATGCAAATACCCAATTAATTAAGAACATACCAACGATACATCCTGCTGCTCCGATAATAGCTGTAATTGGATGATAATATTTCCAAGCTGGCCTCCATGATGGTGAATGAGACATTCGACCAACCAAACATGATTGGCATACTAATGCATAAGAAATTAAGAAAAAGTTTGTTAAAGCGGTACCAACAGCATTCAAATCTTTGAAAATGAAAGTGCATGCAACAACAATACACCAAGCAAGTAGAAAACCACGAATTGGATCATCAGAACCTTTCTTTCCTTTGGCGAAAAATTTAAAGAAGCGGGGAAGAATATCATCTTTACAAAGCGCCTGGAAAATCTTTGGTCCACCGACAAGTGCTGCTGATGCTGAAGATACAGATGCAGCAATAACACCAATTGTAATTAGATATTTCCAAAGAGAAACGTCTGCAAGAAGAGTTGTATCATTATGAAGTCTTTCGCGAGTACCAGATGCTGCGAGAATAATAGCTGTAGCAATATAAAGTAATGTAGTTGCTCCAATAGCACCTATTGTACCAATTGGAATTGATTTTTGTGGATCTTTAAGATCACCAGATATATTAGCGCCTGCCATAATTCCTGTACATGCTGGGAAAAATACACCAAAGATAGACCAAAACGTATTTCCTTCTTGATATAAAGGTTTAAAATTATCTTTTAGATTTTGTACAGTCCATTTTGGATTTCCTGGAATAGCAAATCCAAATACTATTGCAATAATTGAAACTCCAATTAAAAGAGCAAGAACATACTGTAAATAGAATTCCCAAGCAAGTGAAATGCAAACAGTTATGAGAAGAACAGTAATTAAGGAAATTCCAATGATCGGGATGTCAAACTTTCCACCTGGAGTTATATTTTTGCCAATAAGATCTCGTATAACTTCAACAAAACCAAAAACATGAAGTACTGTTGAAAACGTTGTTGCAAAAGAAAAAACAACACCTATGGTTCCACCAAAATCTGCACCAAGTGATCTTGAAATAAAATAATAAACGCCACCTCCTTTAACTGTTCCATTTGTAACAATTGCGGAAAGAGATAATGCTGTGAGAAATGTTACACAAGAGCATCCTATTATTAGAACCAGCGTCAATCCAAGGCCTAGGTTGCCAACAACCCATCCAAGTCTCAAATAATAAACAACACTTAAAATATTTAAACAGCATCTGAGAAAAACACCAGAAAATGTACCAAAGTTACCTCCACTTTTTCTCTCTAAAGAATCATCACTTTTTAATACCGAAACTTCTCCTTTTCTAATATCACGCGGATTTGCACGTTTCATAGCAAAAGAGCGATAAAATTGAGTTGATGGAAGCGCTTCCGATGTATCAATTGCTGAACGAGGAATTGGCATTGAAGAAATATCTCCAAGTTCCAAATTTTGATCTCTCGCACCACCATCAGAAGAATTATCGCGTGCATCTACACCAAGATTGTTATCTTGCATATTTTTTTAGTTTTTTTGTATGAGAATTAATAAAAAATGAATTTTGAATCATCTCAATTGACGATAAAAAATATTTTTTTTTGGTTGTTTTTCAAATTTTCATTTAAATACAATAAACATTACTAATTTCTTATAAAAAAAAAGATAAATGATGTGGTGTTGTAAGATAACAACTTTTTCAAAAATTATCAATAAAAAATTTATTTTCTGAGAATTTTATTTAGTTTTTAAAATTCAAATTTGAGCTTCCCATTCAATTATAAAATAAAATCATTAAATTTAAATAAAATGCTAAATTTCCTTTTAATATCATTTTGCAAGATTTGAAAGTTCAACAGCTTGCACTAGTTGTAAAAACTCAGAATTTTTTTATATTTATACATTATCGAATAAAAAAAATCAGATTTTATTGAGCAACCAAGAATTCATTCGGAAAACAAAATTAACACTGATAATATTCAAATACGAATAGAAGTATCCACAATTGAAAGTGAACGGCAAAATATAGTTTTCCATCTTTTTAAATTCCATAGCTTTTTTTTTGAATGCTAATCTTTTAAATAATTACTTCTAAATGGCATATAAAAATTTAGAAAAAATAAAAATATATCATTATTAACATACATATAAGTAATATGATATTAAAAGTTCAAGATTGACTCCGATAATGGGAAGATACATATACATCTTTTTTTTTTTCAAAAATTTTTAATAATTTTCTCTCAATTTTAAAATGACATAAAATTTTGAATATATAGTAGCCACGCTCTCAATTAAGTGGCCACGGTGTCAGATTAATTCAAAAAGTTTATATAAGATTTTTATTCAAAAATATTTAAAAATGATAAATAAAATAGCAAAAATATACAATTTCTATCAATATTCGTGATTAACTAATAATCATTAGAGATCAATTAACTTATTCGTCGTATATATTTACTGTGATTTTAGACCTTCGGTCTAAAACCCCAGTAACTCAAGAATTTAAAATCATAACTTTAAACACGAACATATTATTCAATTTTCAACACCACTGATTCATCACCCCTTCATAAATGATTTTCATAAATTTCATCCTCAAATCTCAAAAGTCAAAAATTGAAATCATAAATTTTATACGTAAATGATTAAATTTATTCTTTATTAACCGTCCGCAGATTCCAATTAACGAATAAATTTTATAACCGTCCGCAGATTCTACATATATTATTAAAAAATAACGTATTTTTTCATGAAATATTAATCTGCTAACCGCTGCGGATCATTGAAATATCATCTAACCGTCCGCAGATTCCAATTTTAATAAAATTTTATAATTCAATAGGCTCAGAAAATTAAACTCAAAAAATTTTATAAATAAACGTTCTCCAAAATTTTTTAAATAACCGTCCGCAGATTCCAAATAATTTTTAAAAAATTATTTTATCATTTATTTTTATATCACATGTCTAAAAAAATAAATCTCTAAAGTCAAAAATTGAAAACATAAATTTTATACGTAAATGATTAAATTTATTTTAATATAAAGAATATGTCAAAATTAAATAGAAATAACTTTAAAGGTTTGAAACTTGATAAACTTAATAAATATATTGAATTAATTAATGAAAAACTTAACGTTACTCTTCATGAGTCGCCTTCATGGCAAGGTTCAGTTTCAAATTTAATGAAATTTTTAAATGAAAATAATTATATACAACATGAAGGTTTGAGAATAAATGATAAATCAATTTCAAATTTTATTTCTAGATTAAATAATTTTCAAAACAAAAACGATAATTTAAATTTTTTACCAATTAATAAAATGAATAAATCGAAAATTCCGCAATTAATAAATAATGTTTCTCAATTAAACCAAATGCGTGATCAATCATACGCTAGCTTGGCTGAAAATAACATTAATAAGAAAGACTTAACTAAAGCATTAAATGATATGGCGTTTTACCGCGAAAGAATGGCTGCAATTCAACCAACGAAAAAGGCAAAACAAAATAAATACGGTAATGTTGGTATGGATGACTTAATTAATGTTGTGGCTAAATTAAATCAAGATGTTAAACAAATTCGAGACGCTCAAAGTGTTGTAAGTGCGAATGAATGGATTAATCGACATGGATATAATGATTTATATGAAGCCACTGGCAAAGATTTAGATGGTGACGGAATTCCTGAAGTCGTCGTACAAACAAAAGAAGGTAAAAAGCCTGTAATAGTTAATGGATTTACAACCGTTCCGTCATTATTCCCATATCGCAATGCTTATTATAAAACTTACCCAACTGTGGACCAACGTAAAGAAGCTCATAAACAAGGTATGAACTTAAGAGGATTTATTAATAATATATATCATCCTGAATTTGATGAAACAGGGCGTACAGTCACTAATTATGCGGGTGAAAGTTGGCAAGACTTTGAAACAAAATTAAAAGCTGCTGGTATCGATGAAAAGCACTTAATCAAACCTAAGAAACGTTCAACTTATCAGGCATTTGTTGGTAAGTGTATCTCTCCAATTTATCAAGGTATCAAATACCTCAACGGTGTAAAATTACCATTCACACTTACACAAATGGCAACGGTTATATGGAATCAATTTGCTTTACTTCCTGCAATGGTTTATGTTTATGGTGAAAGTGTTATGAATGTTAATGAGGATCAATGGAAGAATTTAAGAGGAAAGAAAGCAGTTAAAGAAGCTATTGAGTTCATAGTTCACGATTATTTAATTAATCCTGTAAAAATTGGTGAATTTGTACCTACTGCATGTGAAATGTGTAATAAATCCGGACTACCAGTTGACCCTGAACATATTCCATTAGTTGCTAAAGCAACAATTGCAATAATACTTAAAGGAATAAATGCATTACCTCCAAATCCAAGTGATTTTAATAAATGGTTTGATGCTAATGTTCAATCACAAGTACAAGCATTACAAACATCAGCAATCGTAGAAGAACCTGAATAATAAATTTTAAGAAATGTGTTAATATCTAATTTCAGTTAATGATTCATAAACTTAAAAATATATTTTTATCAATAATTAAAATAAACTTTAACATTAATACATAGAAAATGAACACATCATTAGAGAATATGGTTAAAACGCACGTTATGAATACGTTGAAAACCTATACTATGAATAAAAATGAAAGCCTAATTTCTGAAATACACCCTGAGGTTAATATTAGGTTAAATAGTGTTAACGTCATAGTTGGTAAGCAATCATCAGGAAAGACTGTGATAGCATTAAAGGAAATCATCAAATTAGGTGTATTAAACACTCATCACTTATTTATCTACGTTACAAAAGACGGTCAGGAATCAGACAAAACATTTTTAGCTTTAAAGCCACTTCTTATGATTCCATATATTATAATTAGTGAACAAGAAGCTGTTGAATTTATGAAGGATTTAATCTCAGCAAAGAATTTATATAATCTTATCAAACGGGAAAACTTGCAGAATAAAATAGATGATCAACAAAAAGAGGATATGTTTAAAATGCTTGCCGTTTCTGATTTCAACAGAGAAGTATTGCATACAATCGTTTTATTCGATGATATCTCAAATAGTAAACTCTTTTCTTCAGAAGAATCTTATTTTAGCCAATTAATACGTAGATGTAGACATATAAATTTTTCATTCCTCCTTTTAATTCAAGGCTGGAAAGGATTAAAACCTCATGTTAAAAATGAAATATCAACATTATTTATATTTCCATGTTTCAATAAACAGCAATTACGTTATATTTATTCACAATCAGCGTCTAATTTATCATTCGATGAATTTTATCAAATGTATTCAAAAATATTGAAACGAAAAACTGAAGATTGTGAAAGTCATCCATATATGATCATTCAAGTTGTCGATGGTGGTAATACATCAATAGAACTTGACGATTCCTGAAGAAATGATATAATTTTATTCACTGTATTTCTGATTTCATTTATTTCATTTCTTAATTCTTCAATGGCATCCGTCCTGGGCGAAGCCTTACTAACTATCTCTTTTTCCTCTTTTTCAACCCATTTCTTTAACATCAACACACCCTTTATTTTTGTAATTCTATAACCAATTATATGATAAAGTTTGTTTAATTTATGAGTCGTTAACTTATCTACTTCTTCCTTATTCTTTGAATACCATAAATTAAATTCATCGACTGTTTTAAATTCTTTTAAATAGTTTTTAATTGGTTCAATAACTTTTAAATCCATGAATTATGAAATAATTCTGATCAAAGATCTTTAATTAAAAACAAAAATAAAAATTTTTAATTAATAATAAATGAGTTTATCAGAAATTTTTCTTGGTTGTTTAACAATTATTGAACTCGCTAATTTACTCATTCGCATTATTAAACTTTCCCCAACATTAAATATAGATCCACCTTTAACAGATGAAATGAGGAAACGACTTTACTCATGATTTATTTTTATTCCTTCAATAACGGAATATCAAATCTTCTAATACCTGCTCCGTTCGCTCCAACAATTCTTCGAGCTCCTGCACCGTTCGCACCTAACGCGTTAACATTTCCACCTTTATAATTAATTCTGTCATTTAATTTACTCACACCATTTCCGATTGTATTTATTACCTCACCAGCACTTCCACCTATTAAATCACCAGCTTGTCCTATCAATGGTGCAAATCTACCAACTGTTTCAACTGCTTTCTTTACTTTTGGAACTATTTTGCCAATTATGTTTTTAGCTCCGTTCACAATATTTTTAAACCAACTTCCAAATGCCATATTTTCATTAATGTAAAAAATTTATTTTTCATTTCTTAATTCATTTATTTTTTTCAAAACTATAAATTCTTTTCTTTATTAACTTATTATTTAATTTTTTTTCAATATTTAAAATGACATACTTAAACGCTCAAACGAAAAATTTAGGAAATGATGAAGGAGATGTTCTTACATTCTTTCAAAACAAACTTAGAAATTTAATTCAACGAAATGGTGGCGATAATTCATTTAGTCAAGTTATGGAAGAATTCACAAATAAAGATGCTCCAATGCCAGTAGGAACTAAAACAAGAATAAAACTAACTCATTCTGGTCATACAATTTCACAAATCGAAAAAGGATTTTCTACGATTCTTTTAGAGTACTTTGTTCAATTATCTGAACCCGTTGATGTTTCCGCAGATATTAATAAGTTAATGCAACTTTATACTGTATTCAAAAATGCCGTTGAATTTTATGAAGACTGTAGATTTTGGATTGATGGAAAATTACTTGATACTTACAGACAAGATGAACTTCAACGTGAATCATTCGCATACAATTCAATTAAACCACGTGATGCTAAAGCAACTTCAAAATTCTCTCACTCAACATGGGAAAATGTATCTCAATTTTCACCTTCAATTTGTGGATGCTATTTTCCACTTGCAGACGTTGCCGATGGTAAACCCCACAAATTAACTATAGAATTAACAATACCATTTACTGATCAGCTTGCGCTTCAAGCATGGCAACTTTACCCAAACGACATTTGTGGAGAAATAGAAGAAGAAGTTAAAACATCACTTCGTGCCATGGTTTGGGGTCAAGTTAATCCTAATGTTGTTAAAGAAACATTTCAATTTCTCGATGATAAAGCCATTGATGAAGAAATGCCTGCTGTCGTTCCAATTACTCGTAAATTCACACAAGTAGGAAAGCCAGCAAATATTGTCGTTCAATATAAAGCTGGTGAAACTCCAAATGAAAACGAAGAACCTGATCCAAATATATTAAAAGTTAATGTATCAAAAGATAAAGTAGTAAATGATAAATTGACTATAACATCAGCAAATGGAATTGATATGAAAGTTGGTAAAATAACATTAAATGTTTTAGGTGGTACAATTCAATTAGGTCGATCAAATCTTTCAGGATTTGGTCTCAAACCTGGAGTATATCAAGGACTCATTCGTGAATTACAAACTGCATTATTAGTTCCATCACAAGAATTAACACGTGAAATATTTGAAGGTACTGCTAAAGTTAATGGTTTAGAAATATCAAAATCAATTCCTCTTAGAAATGCAACAAATATTACAATGATGTTCCCTAAGAGTCCATTAGATATTACATGCTTTGATAATATCATGTATCAAAACGTTCAATTAGTCGTTAATAAAAGAACTTATCCAGATACTGAATTTTCAAACACTTGCTCTGCCAGATTTTACCAGCATCAATTAATAGCTAATGAATTAGATGGAGCACTTGAAGCTACACAAGAATTTGAGGATTCATTCACTCAACCCCTTAATGATCCCGTAACTGGTAAACGTTACTCAAACTGCAGAAGTGATGGAACAAGTTTTGGTATTAACTTCCAACTTGAACGTTCAAACGCTGGTTATGTATTTGATGGAATCGATACTGGCTCTAATTCTGTTACAGTTACATTCCGTGGTCAACCAATGTATAGAGGAATTGATGACACTTATTATATTCCTGATCCAGAATATCCAGATCAACACCCACCTGCGCCTGAAGCTTGGATATGTAGCGATACATACTTTGCTTGGTCAACAAAAGGTGTTGAATATTTCCCTAAAGGTGTTCCAGTTGGTTATGAATAAATCTAATAATTAATTTATTTATTTTTTCATTTCAAACATTTTCAAAAATTTTTAAATCTATTTAAAACTTATTTTTCAAATTTTTTATTTCTATATAAATGAGCAACAAAATTGAAAAAATATTTCATTATCATATAATTAAAGATGATGAAGATTTAATAATTACACCATGCAATAATAATTTAGTTGAGGTGGAAATATTTAAACGAAATGTTAAGCATCACCCTCTTAATGCACTTTTTCACGTTTTAGCAAATGATGTTGTCATTCAAACCCAGAATTCAAAAAAATTAGCCATAGTTTCAGAATTGCGAGAAGTTGATGAATGAGAATTTAAACGTTTTCAAAAATTTTTAAATCTATTTAAAATTTATTTTTCAATTTTTTATTTCTATATAAATGAGTGAATACATCAGCATTAATAAGTTATTTGAAAAACTTCCTGAATCAGAACTTAAAGCTGTTCAAGTATATTTTGATGACTTCATAACTGATAAATTCTATAAATACAAAATGAACGTAAAGATATTATTTCTTTCATTAGTTTATAAAGAAGGACATAGTCCCGGGCAAAGCCCTAACACCCAAAAAGTCATGACATATAAAGAATTTAGAGAGTTATTCCCTCATTGTGAATGGTTAACTATTCCTAGACGTTCATTTGGTGCTCTAACGTCAGGATCACAAATACGATTAATGAAAGCTTATATTAAAGCTGATAGAATAAATTATAAAACAACATTTTATCATGAATGTGTAGTAAAAGAATGTGAAAACCAAAATAAACTTAATGAATTCATTAAAAATAGGTCTGAGGCTAAAGTTGAAATCGTCAACGAATTAGCTAGTAAATGTAACATAAACGAAGATGAAATAGACCCAGACTTGTTTTAAATTTATATATTTTTATTTTTATCAAATCATAAATGCATAAAACAACCAAAACTTACTTTATCACTCGTGACTATGAAAATAAATTTCCTCCTGAGTTCGTTAATTCTCGCAATGATAGATATATTTCATTTCAATATTGCCGTGCTACATGTGATGGATATTTAGACGGTGAAACCGAACTTCACGCGTCATTTGTTCCACGTGATGAATACTGTGATTCTCTCGTTTGGTATGCTAATTTAACGCCTCCAGATGAAAACAGAAAATATAAATATACATTAAACCATGATAGATTTAAAGTGTGGTTTACTGATGCAAAAGGTAATGAAATAATACCTGATAACTTCACATTATTCCTTAAATTTGAATATTAAAATATTTATTTTTATAATTAATAAATTAATAAATGACTGCAATAATTACAAAACAAAATGCGAAAGATGGAGCATTCATCGGTGGTGGAGGTGGTATGCCCGATAAAGACTCGGAATTTAAAAATATTCATGTTCATGGTGATGCCACTATTGATGGAGACATAATAATGACTTCAACAAATCCTCAAAGTTTAACATTAAGACTTGCCGACATTGACGCCTCAGTTTCTTCATACAATCAACAAACCATGAAATTTACGGATGAATTAAACAATCATGAATCAAGAATTACAACATTAGAAGAAAAACATGATGGTGATGATGGTGACTTTTCATTTGAAGATGGTATATATGATTTCATCATTACTTCAGATAAATTAACGGAAAATTTAGATCAACCAGATTTAAACACATTATCAATCAAAACTGAATTTGGTGAATATATCGGTGATGTATTCGAAATAGAATTACCTGCATATATGAAATTACCAAAAGCAATTATAACTAAAACTTCTAAAGAAAACATGTTTAAAAATCCTATTGTTAACATTTCAAATGGAAATTATGAGTTGGTTTATCAAGAAGATGACGTTGGAGCAAAAATATATATGTCAAATAAAAAAGGTGATACACCATTAAATTTATATACATCTGGATTTATGAAAATAAATTATATCGCAAATCAAAAAACAAATGTTAGTTGTGAAAATAAAGATTCTAATAAATTAATTAATCTTAAATGTAATACTATTGATGCGGATAATTGCTTTAAATTATATCGTTCTCCATTACCAGACTTCTATGAAATGAAAGCTTACGGTGTAATAGATGATAAAACAAATCCTTTATATTATGCTGATTGGGGATATATTCCTGGTAGTCCTGAATTTGAAGCATTAATTGAAGGTCAAACTTTTGAATTTCATGATGAAGCATTCGGTACTGATTACAAAATGACTAAACAAGGTAATGAATGGGTAGGTACTAATTACAGTTTCAATATTCCCCTGAAATTAACACGTAAAAATCCTGGTTCTCATGAAGTAGCCTTTATATGTATTGCTAAAAATGAAGCTAATAAAAAAGTATTACACACTTTCGCTGGTTATGATAATCAAGGAAACCCATTTGAGTTATTAGTTAATAAAGGAATGTTAGCACCTAAAGATAACTGTAAAATTCAAACATATAAAGAAGATAATGATGCATGGAGGGTTTACATTTACCCCGTCAAAGATTTTGCTAATTGTACATATTCAGCAACTTTAAACATTAATAATAAAACTTATGACTTCATTGTTGACTTCGAATATAAAACTTCAGGATTAAATAACTACAAACTTCAATCCGACAATTATTTTGAATTACTTGAATATCATTATACTTCACCTTTGCAAGTCGGTAATCCTCCATATGGTTTAATATTATATATGCCAAAAGATGATGAATTAATTTATACAATTGCTGATGTAAGTTATGAAAAAGGAATGAATACATTTGAGTTCTTAGCTAATACTGGATATTATACTGTCTCACCACGACCTGAAGCATGCACAACATTATATACAAACTTTAACATTCAAACTTCAGGTGTAGTCATAGGTGAGAACATTGAATCCCACGTTTTCGTTTTAAATTCATTAGGAAATACAGTTGATATTGCGGTTAATCAAATATCAGCACTTCAAAACTATTGTGCAAAGTTAGAGAAAGAAATTAATGATATGAAAAATAAAACTAATTGGTTTGATGTAGTTATGGATGTCGTACAAATTAGTAACTTTTGTTTTAACTTTGGCGGATTAATGAAAGTTGGTGCTGAAGGTATATTTGGTGCATTAAAATTAGCGTTTAGTAAAAATGCTGGATCAACTGTTAAAGAAGTTGCATATGTTGATGAAATAATTGACGATGGAATTGTTTTATCACCTCATGAAGTCATTGAAGAAAAACCTTATGTTGAAACAGAAACTATCATACCTAATGATAAATTATGTTTTAAATATTACTGTGAACATATTGAAACTAATTATAAAGTTGATGTTTCATTTATGGTTGATGATGATGGAGAAGTATATAAAAATTATGAATATGAATATAAAGATGATAAAACGTTTGAATGCTTAAATCAAGAAGTTGCTGATTCATCAGCTTATCCTTGTGAACCCGTTTATGAATTTCCATATCTTTTAATTTATGGAACAGTTCAACCATCATTTGTTAAACTCAAATACACCCCAGCAGCTAAAAACGATAATGAGTTGCAATTAGGTGAAACATTAACGAATAATCAATTATTAACAGCATCAGCAACTAAAAAGTTAATTGAAAACCATAAAGAGCATATGTTAACATCATTAAACGCATCAATGGATAATTACGCATTAAAAACTCAATTGATGAATTATGAATTAACAAAAGAGATCCCTGATAATATTAACGTTAAAATTTATTTCAAATTCAAGTTAACGAAACCATCGCCAAATTTTACAGCAACGATAACATTTAAATGGGTAAATGTTGAAGGTGTGGATGATTCATACACTGGTGTATTCATCGTTGAGAATAATAAAATTGTTAAACGAACTGGTCCAAATAAGAAAATCACATTTTTAGGAGTTACTGGTTCTATTGGTGGACGTCAAACACAATATGGTTATTATAATTATGAAGAGGGAATATTTCAATGGACTCCAACAGTTGCTGAAGGAGGACGTGAAGTTTTTAATGTTGATCCTGAAAGAACATATTTTATTGAAAATGTTATTTATGGAAGTAATTTAAATTCCTATGCTTTAAAAACTGATATGCCAACGATACCAGATGATTTAGTCAATAATGAAACATTAACGAACATATTAAATGATTATAGAAGGAAAGATGATTTAAGTTATGGAAACATTGATGTGTTATTAACAAGAGAGAATGATATTTTAAATTATGAATTCGTTGACGTTCCATTTACATTTACTAAATATTCAACAAAAATATTATGTATTAGTGAATGGTATAAAATATTTAATAGAAATGAGTTTTATATTGATGCAACATTAACAAAAAATAGTAATGTAATAACTGGAACATATAAATATGAATTAACACATAGCAACGGCGTTAAAAAGAAATATACATGTTCTGAAATTAATTATTCATTATATGTTACAACTTCCGGCACAATATCCGATATAAATGACATGTATATTTATGAAGGTGAGATTGTAATAAATAAATTAGGTTATAATTCAAAACCTTCTGAATTCCCTGATAATAAATTACTTTCAGCTAAATATGTTAATAATGAGTTTAATAATTTTGTCAATAATGAAACATTAACGACAACATTAAATGAATATATTCATAATGACAATTTAATTAAAGATATAATAATTGATGATGAAGGAAATATTGATGCAATGGATAAAATAGTAATGCAAACTTTAAATAATTGTACATCTACTAATATATCTTTAAAACTATTTCAAACTTTAGATACAAAGATAACGAATTTAAAGGAGCAACCAAACACAACTATTACTCATTACTGTCCAATTGAAGAATCAATGAATTCAATAAATGATTTCATAGTTGGTGCACCAGTATATATGACAGGTAAGGTTTACAAATATGTCGATAGTTTATGGGTTCAAAGCACTGAAAATGACACTACAGATTGTATTTGTTCAGTAAAGACAAATGGAAAATGGAATGAGTATGTTGGAATTTGTGTTAAGATTGATAAAGTTAATAAATGTGTAACATTTGCGACACATGGAGATTATTTAGTTAAAGTTACAGATACATCATGTTATGGAATTGGGGATGAAGTTTTTATTGATGAAGGAGAATTGAAAACGTTAACTGGTCAAACAGCTATTACATCAAAAATACACAGAACAACGGTGGGCGTGATTACAGCAAAAATAAATGATAAAATGTTAGCTGTATTTAAAACATAAATTAATACGTCATTTTCAAACTAATTCCATATTTAACAAATTCACTGTAAATGTTATTGTAATCATATTTTAACTCACTAGTTTTACCATCTTTAGTAACCAATATTTTTGAAACATAAATGATTTTACCTGATTTTGCGGTACATCCACTACATCCAATATCTTCATTAAGTACTAAATCAACTTTTTCACAATCGGTTAATAACTTTATCATATTCATTAATAACTTACTTTTACAAACAACGTAAGCATTTATTTTTAACGGGTTTGATTCATACATTTCAACTAACATTTGTAGAAATTGGTTTTTCTTTTCTAAATCCTCAATTTCATTTCCTAAATCTGCGATACCTCTGTCTCGAGTTAATGGGAAATTGCTGTTTGTTGGAGGTTGAGATTGATAGTTCAAATCCTCCGTCGTCGGAATATATAAAGTTTGACCAACCGGTGGAATATCCGAAGGTTGGTTCGCTTGAGTAAAATTTACGTTTGGATTTAATGGTGGAACATTAGGATATAACGGAACTGTTTGAGGTCGTGACTTAGTTGATGGTTTAATGTTAATGTTAACATTTGTGTTTTGCTCCTGCTTAATAGTGTTATCGGTCTCACTACTTAATATTCTTGCTTGTCTTAATGTCATATTTAGTTTTAAATAAAAATATTAAATCATAATTTTTAATTTAATATTAAAAAGAATTTTCAATTCGAGAACTTCGTTCATGGCTTTTGGTAGTTGGTTTAAAAAGTTAGCGGGGAAAGTTAAAGAAGCAGCTAAAGATTTTGCTGATGGATTTAAATTTGGATGGAATAAAACAAAATCAATAATGGAAAAGTTACCTGTTGTTGGTAATGTTGCAAAAATATTACCTAAATTTGATAATTCAAATAATCCAGCGTTGGAGTATTTCGGTAGTGATGGGTTCTATGTTAAAGATAAAGGTTCTTAACAGCTCTATTTAATAATTGTCTTACTTTCATACACTGATCATATTTATTTTGAATTCTTCGACGACTAAGTTTTCCTTTCTCCGTTGTTGGTTCAGGTTGACTTAATACTTTTCTATAATATTGAAGACGTGAATTTATGAGTTTCAACGTTGGAGTAGCGAATGTTTTACGTTCATGACGTTGTTTAAGGGCTGGAAGCCTGAGATCTTGATCTCGAGGTGGTAAGGTTTGAGACATATTTTTATTATGTGATAAAAAATTAAAAAATTAAAAATAAACTAAATAATTATTTTTGCATTCATGAAATCATCAAATATCTTTAATTTAATTCATTTTAAATCATGACGGAAACATTATTTAATAACACAGATGGGATAATTTCATATGTGACAAGTAAGATAGAAAAGTATGAACCGAATAGATTTGAGGAACAAGTGAAATATTATATAAATCATTATTGTGAAAAATATTTGAAAGTGAAAATTCCAGCTCAACATATAAACAATTTCTATATAATTCATTACTTAACCATTCGTGATATAGTAAAGGATGAAGAACATAGACGTGAAGTAGAAATGGAACGTGAACGAATGGCAGATTATGAAGAAGCAGTGAGAATAGCAAGAGAGGATTTAATGAGTAAAGTATATAAAAACCAAAATGAAACAGGTGAAAAAGCGGCATATGATTTAAAATCATTTCGACCATTACTCGAAGAAGATAAACAGAAAATATATTTGGAGTATAAGAAAGCATGGGATGAAGCACACCCAAAGAAAGAAAAACCCAAAAAACCTAAGGAGAAATCATTTAAGGAAAGGTTGAATGAATACGTAATTTTACATAATGGAGATAATGAACTTTTAACATTTGAGGATTTTGTTAAAGTCACAAGTGGATGGAATAGAGGAAGAAGATCAATTAATAATTGGTATGAAGATTATAAACGAAAATATTTTCAACAACCAGGGACGACTATAAAATATGATAAAATTCCATTTACGGGATTATTTGGATATAAAAGTAAAGATAAAATCAATGCTTTAAAACTAATTAACCCGGAACTGAAAGAAGAAAAGGGAAAAATTCCTTCATCATTTCCTTTAAAACAAAATATAAAACATTATCAATTGCATAAAGTTGCAGAAAAGAACACATGGATGATTGATTTAATGTTTTGTGGAAAATTGGGTTATTTGGTAGCAATAAATGTGAATACTAAATACTTATTTGTTGAATTATTAAATGATGTAGTGGGAGAAAATGAATTTTCAAAAGGAACTATTAAATCAACTGTTTCATATTTGAGAGCATTAAATAGAATGATTGAGAAAGGCGCTAATGTAAAACATTTAACAGGTGATGGTGAAGGAAGTTTTGATTCAAAGTTGGCGCGGGAATCATTTTATAATTCACTAGGAATTGATTTTAAACCAGTAACTAGACAAGTAATGGGTAACTATCCCGATTTCATGAAGAAAGAACAGGAAGAGGTAAAAAATGATCCTTTGCATTCAAGTTTAGGAATTATTGATAGAGTAATTAGAACCATTAGAGATATGGCGTATAATATGAAAATTGGTGTAATAACTCCTGAAGTAATGAATGAAATAGTTAATCAATACAATAATGCACCACATAGAGGATTGAGTAAATGGGCAGGATTTAGTGTAACACCAAAGATGGTAAATGATGATCCAGAACTTGAAAATTATATTGTGAGGAGAATATTACAAGCTAACTGGGAAATTAAAAATAAAGCAAGTTTTAATATTAATAATGGCGTAAATGTTAAAGTTTATAATGAAAAAGATTCAATGATGAAAAGAAGATCAATAATTCAACCAGGTAGTTTTAAAGTTATTGGTAAAAAGAATGGATTATATGAAGTTGAAGGAAGAGTTAATGGTAAAAATGAAACTCAATTATTACCAAGATATTTATTAGATCCTATTTAAAATAATTTTCAATGTTTCCTTCTTCATAAGTTGTTTTTATTTTACGTTCAAATTTCTTTAAAGTTGATACTGTCATATTTTTGTTCATTGAGAAACATGGTTGTCCTTTCGTTAAATCAAACGTTTGTGTGTTTCCATTATATATGAATTTATATAATTTCATGGGATCATTACCAAATTCTTTGTAAGCATATTTAATTGAGTTTTGTGTTAAACCTTTTCCTCGGATCATATAATCAATTTCTCCCGTTGAATCTTGTAATTTATCTATATACATTTTCTTCATTAGAAAATATGACTCAATAGATTTTGGCATTTCATCATGTCCATTAATGGTTGGAAAGTCTGAATGAAATTGTCCTAAATTAGTTCCGATTAATTCACGATTATATTTTTCTTTAAAACCATTAACAAGCCGTGGTAAATCATCAACTTCAATGTGCATTGAATCAGTATCTTGGTAATAAATGTGGCATCCTAAATCATAAGCTAAACACATTACTTCGTTCATAATTCGTTTTGACATAGAAAGAACTTGAATACCAAGAAGTGAAAAGTTAAAATGATTTTCAATTTGTTTAATAACTTTTACAGCGTGAATTGGTGTTTTTCTACCCTCAATTAATGTATCTTCAATAATTTTATTATAATTTTTGATCCAATATTTCTCGAAATCGTCATCATTCATATATTTAATATCTTTATCAACTGGTTTCTCAATAGTTTTACCATAGCATGAATTCATAATTAATTTATATAATTGTTGTAATGGGTTATGTTGCTTCTTATATTCAAGTCTTTTATTAAATATTTTCTTAATTTCTTTTTGGATTGTATAATCACGTTTACCTGCCCAATAATAACCACGGATGAATTCAAACTCTATTTTTTGAAATTCAATGAGATCTTCTAATGATATATTATCAACAATTATATTTAATGTTTCACCTTCTTTTAAGTTATCGTCATTAAGATTTAATCCGTTTACTTTACGAACAATGAGTGGGAAAGGATAATGTTTATTAATTTTTGTAATTTTGATTTCAACAATGTAAGCACCTTGTTTTGAAAGGAATTCAAGGTTTAATTGTTCAGGTTTGATAACTTCAGGTCTACCTTCAACGGTATATAAACGTGCCATAGCTGAAGGATATAATGATACCGCGTCGAAATCACAAAGTAGCTTTAATATATGCCATTTTTTATTGTATGCAGTCATGCAACGTCCTCCATAAACAGCTTTTGAGCAAAACTTACGAACATGACCACCTAATTTATAAAGGTTTTTATTGGGATAATAAACACGTTGATTAAATACTTCATTAGCGAGAGAAGAAATGGAAATGAAATTAAAAGGGTCGATACTGAAATCTTTAATAAATCCATTTCTGAATTCATTAAATCCAAGTCTAAGGATGTTTACATCTTGTTTACAATAAAATTCAGCATATGACCACATGTCGAAATGGTTTTCATCAATTCTACATTTAGGGATTTTATCAATGTTTGATTTAAATAATTCATAATCATCTGTTGTCCATTTTTGATCTTCATTTAAGCCTGCATCATTAATTACTCCTTTGTTGGTATTTAATCTTTCAAGTGTGTAATATTTGTATGGGAAAATTTCTTTTTGAACATTAATGCCCAAATTAAACATAGAAGGTAATTGTGAAAGTTTACAATTCAACATTGGCAATGAATCTTTAAAGAAAATCTTTTTATCGTTATATTCAACATTTGCTTTCATTAATTTTGTTCCTTTAATTATAGTATTTTTGATATTAACTAATGATGCAAACATTCGAAAATCATATGCTAAATTGTGGAAATAAACGACTGCATGATCAGGTAAGAAATCAAGAAATTGTTTATTACATGTTTCACCTTTAAAGCATTCATTAATTTTTCCATTTTGTGATTGAAGAACACACATAAATGGTTTATGAATATTACCTGAAACGTCGGCTTCAAAATCAGCGTACCAATAAGTAGGGTCTGTTTTGTTTTCGCTTTCTTTAACAATTTTTGGAGCTATTAATTTTGTGCAATATTCTGGGTCATACTCTAAATTAATATTTGTTAAATCTTTATCAAATTCATGATAGAAAACTGTTTTTAATATTCGATATTGTCCATAAGTGATTGGATTAAAATATCCTTGCTTCATTAATTCACGGACTAAATTTGATGATGAAATATAATATCTGGTTTTCCTCCAATGGTCACTATTATATTCTTTATCGAATTTATCATCATCAAGATTTTTATGAAGATTTTTGATGTAATAAGTACTAAATGGTGTTTTCTCTTCTATGAAATAATGGTCTTCAAAAACGTTAAATGTATGGGTTCGTTGAGGTTCAGCATCTTTGACTCCCAAATATGATTTACGGACTTTGTTTTTGCATTGTTGAACCGTTGTCTTTTTATTTTTTCTATCGCTGCTGTCATCAATATATGATAACTTAATATGTATCTTAAACTCTTGACATATTTTTTCAATTGAACCTTGTGATAAATACCTATTATTAATTCTTAATCGTATTTGATTTAAAATATCATCTGAATAATAACCTGTTTGTTTGAGAGCATAAACGAAGCAGCAATCATCCAATTCTTCACGTTGTTTAGTTGATTTTGTAATTTTTGCTGGAATTTCAATGGTTTCATATTCTAAATCACCAGTTAAATTATCATAATAACTTCGAGTGAATTCTTTTGCTTCTTCAAGAACATTTACTTTTTCATCCACTAATGAATCAAATATTTGAAGACGTTTTAAATACTCAATAACTTTTTTAGGTACTTTATCATTAGCTATATAGTTAAAGAATGAACCACCAACGTCTTTACGGACCCTATCTTTATGTAAATATTTTGAAAATCTTAATGATGAAAATAATGACCAATCAGGTAATTCTGCATTGTCACCACTATTGAATCCCGTAAATTCTGCCGGTATTTCGTCAAGGTCGAATATAAAATGTTCTTCAGTGAAATTTTCCATTAATTTATTATAAACTTCAGGTGTTAATGGTTTAGAATGCCATTGACCTTTAACTTTAAATTCTATTTTGTATTTATCCATTGGTAATGGGTCTATGTATTCCTGAAAGAAATTTTTAAGTAATGGAAACATTAATTTTTTTCCTTTATTGTTTAAAAGTTCAAAATTAATTTCCCAATTAGTAGGTGTTTTATATAATGATTTCATCATATCATCCACTAATGTTTTTTGTTCATCATCTAATTTTTGCCATTCTTTAAATGATTTAATATTACGTAAATTAATATCTTTTGGTTTTTCTTCAGGGAAAAATTCCTCATCATTTAATGCATCAGCTGGTGGTGAATTATATAATAAATCACTTCTCCAAAATTCACGAATATCTTTTGAATGCTTCATTAATTCATCAAGAAATGAAGAATCTTTTTTATGTAAATCACGGTTGAATTTTTCATGTAAACGTTGACGGTTGAAATCATCAAGTGAATCTTGAATTTTGTATTTATTTAAATTTTTGAATAAATAATCATCTGAATCTATGTAACGTTTAAGTGGTTTCGGTGATGGAATATTTAAACCTTTCACGAACCAATACATGGAATTATAATTATTTTCTCCATCATATCCTTTATTTAAAATATCTGAAACTAACATTTCAATTAAATTTTCACGTAAATCATTTTCATTATCAAATTCATTTTTCCAATCATTAATTGTTAAATTTTCATTATATAATAAATTTGATAACTCGATTAATTTATTTGTTGGCGTGTTATCTAACGACATATTTTATATTAGATAAAAAATTAAAAAATAAAAAATTAATTAGATTTATTTTTGAGACATGTGATATAAAAATAATTATTCAATTAAAATTTAATTTTAATAATTCCATTATTTCATAATCGTCAATATTTAAAAATCTTTCAACCGTTTCGGGTATATTTTCATCATTAAATAGAAACATAAATTTCTTTTCCATATCGAATTCATGAAGTGTGCAATGCATGAAATCCCAAATATTACAATGATGGAATAATTTATTCGGTTCGTTGTCGTAAGCATAAAGAAAATGATAAATTCCGCAAATGAAAGTTAAAACACCGTTAAATGTACAAACTTCGTTACACTTTTCATTATTTAAAATTCTTTTGGTCAATAATGCATTTTCATTTTGTCGCTTCTCTTTATCATTCATATCAGGATTTACGTATTCATAATATAAATCTGTTATTTCATCAGTACGCTTTACAATTTGTTTTAACAATTTACGATTTATTGTTTTATAATATTTATTAATTTGTTTATATAATTTATTCATTTTGTCATTAACAATTGATTTAGTCATATTTTTATATTAGATAAAAAATTAAATTAAAATAAAATTAGATTTATTTTTTTTGAGACATGTGATATAAAAATAAATGATAAAATAATTTTATAATTTGTGGTGAAAAGAATGAAAAAAAAAAAAAAAAAGAAAAAAGATAAACAGAATTTAAAATAATAGTTTAAGAAAAAACAAGCAGAAAGAAATCAATATTATGTAATTAGAAATTAAATTTTGAGCATTTTTAAACATTGACATAAGGAATTCATCTCTTCTTCTTCGTTTAAATCTTCTTCGTCAGAGTTAGATAATTCAGAATTATCTAATGAAAAATTAGAGAATGACATTTGTGGTTCTGGATCATTATTTCTCCTAGCATTTTCAAATTCATACTCAATAATCTTGACTTTTCTTCTTTTTGTGGCATAATCTTCAGCAAACCTGAACCAAATAGTAATATAATTATTGTCCATATATTTCGGATTCTTTTCAATAAACATTATTAGAACTTTCTGTCTATCCTTAACTGTTTTAATCGTTTTAGGAAATTCTGCTATTATGGTAAACAAATCTAACTCATATTTCTTCAAGTCATAGATAATTCTCCTAGTATAACTCTGATAAATTGCTTTTGGCGGCGTGAATTGCCTCATATCTTCTTCGGTCATGTTAAGTCTTCTAATTACATTATTGATCAAATTTCTACCTGCGCTCATTTTCTTTTTTGAAGTTAAAAATTTTTCATATCATATTTCACATTTTGAAACGGATATGCTAAATCATTAATTGAATTAAAAAACGGATATGTTAAGTGAATAAATAATTTGAGAAGTATTCAAATTTGCAGACATTGCCGAAATAACGTATTTAATTATTTTTGGAGAACATTTATTTATAAAATTTTTTGACTTAAATTTTATGAAAAAATTTTATGAAAATATTAACCGTAAAATAAGATTCAAATTTGCAGAGATTTAATTCAAATTTGCAGACATTGCAGCGATTTAATTCAAATTTGCAGACATTGCAGATAACGTATAATTATTTGAGAGGTATTCAAATTTGCAGACATTGCAGCGATTTAATTCAAATTTGCAGACATTGCAAATAACGTAAATTTAATCATTTACGTATAAAATTTATGATTTCAATATTTGACTTTTGAGATTTGAGGATAAAATTTATGAAAATCATTTATGAAGGGGTGATGAATCAGTGGTGTTGAAAATTGAATAATATGTTCGTGTTTAAAGTTATGATTTTAAATTCTTGAGTTACTGGGGTTTTAGACCGAAGGTCTAAAATCACAGTAAATATATACGACGTTATTTATTAATCTTTAACATTGTATAATCAAGAATCAATATCTTAATTTTTACTAATACAATCAAAACAAAATCACAAAACAAAAGTTTGATCTAACTTATCATTATTTCTTTCTAATCTTTTAGATCGATATTTAGTAATTATTAGAGGGTAATGTTTCTTTGAATCAGGATAAGACCATCCAAATGAAAGCATTAGTTGGATTTAATGATTTGTTTTGTCGATTTTCTTGATAGCGCTAGTAAAAAATAAGATCCTGAATAAGTTTAAAAGCGATATTAGAGAATAAAGCTGCTGCTTTTCTGTAAATAAACGTAGGTACCAAATTGATGCTGAGAAAAGCATCAGCAATTTATTTTTGGTATGTCGATATAGCGAACGTAAGAAGGTAGGGGCTAGATGATGCTGAGTTATGATTTCATAAAAGTAGATAATTTTTGAGAAGAAAATAGTGGTTACTCATTGAATTTTATTGATCTTTTTATTCAAATAAACGGCACCATAATGCCGTTTTATACCACAATTATTTGAGTGGATTTTGATTTTTTTGACACCTTAAAAACGAATTTTTGCATCCACATTTTTCTTAAGAAAAAGTAGGAAATTGTGAGTGAGCCATTTTACACCTACATTATTGAAATGAATTTCTTATTTTCTGACACCTTAAAGATGGCCACTGGAATAAAAATTTATATCCTTTGAATTTTTTACAAAATTGAGAGCATGCCATTCTATTCCCCAATAATTTTAGTGGAGTTGATTGTCAAATCACCGTGGCCACTTAATTGAGAGCGTGGCCACTTATCGACACTACTATATACAATTAAATTTGATTTCTTTGAATTTCCGAAAAAAAAAGAAATCTTTACTTCATAGTATTTTTTTATCTATCTATATTTTCTAATCATAAACAAAAGCTTATTCATGGTATTCAAAAAAAAAAAAAAAAGATTGTTAATATATATATAAAAAAAAACGACACGAACCAGATTCGAACTGATGCGGGATAAACCCATGGGGACTCTAATCCCACGCCTTAACCACTCGGCCATCGTGTCTTCATTGTTTTCAATTAATAAAGAATTTATTATGACAACAAATGTTTAAGAAACATACCAATATTTTTTTTTTTTTTTTTTTTCAATTTGTACAAAATATAATAATTAAAGTTAAAATGCTCATGGAATTTAGGCAAAATTCATTTTCAAGATTCTCAGGATTTGATATCTCTGATTTTGATCATTTGCAAAGGTAAATTATGAAAAAGAAAAAAAAAAGATCAACAATACAAATAAATTGATCATTATTTATGGAATTACAACAGAAATACCAAAATAAATTGATCGTTATAATATTGAACTTGACTTATTTTCCAAAAAAAGATATTATTTTATAAAATCAAAAGGATAATTTCATTTATTCAAAACACATCAACAAAATTTTGATATTATTGATATCAATGTTTTTGAAAGGGATTGACTTAGAAAGCCATGAAACTTTTTTGTTTTTAATGAATTTGTGCGTGTGAAAGAATTATTATTAAAGAAAAGATCATATAAATCAATTGAAGTGGAAATTTTGTCCCAATTTTTAATAAAGTCTATCGTTTTTCGCTACAAAACAAAGACGATAGATCATGCAAAACTTATCGGAATTGCAAATTATGGTAATGAACATTCATCTAGAAGAATACTTCAAGCTTCAATGGACAATTGCATACCAAATGATTATAATCAATAATTTCTTAGTGCCATGTTATTATAATGTAATCAAAATGTTTCTTACAGAAACTTTTTGGAACGTATTCTATCGAAATGGCTGGTTTGCATCCTTTTAAATTAAATCATCCAATTTCAAATATATTG
Organism: Tritrichomonas musculus; assembly: GCA_039105265.1. Lineage (NCBI taxonomy): Eukaryota > Parabasalia > Tritrichomonadida > Tritrichomonadidae > Tritrichomonas > Tritrichomonas musculus. The sequence continues at coordinate 699,809 of JAPFFF010000015.1, read as the reverse complement.
GAATTAATGGGACTTCTTCATGGTTTTCGTGAGAATTTGATGCATTTTAAAGAAGAATTTTTCGATGAATGAAAGCATAAGAAAATCAAGTGATGCTTGTGCATTTGTTATGATTATTTATAAAATAATGAATGAAAAAAATCTCCTTTGAAATACAATAGCATCATTCAAAATTATTTTTTTTATTGGATGTCACAATTTAGTTCAAAATAAAGACATAAAAAAATGCCAGAAAGTCCAACGTTCATAGTGATGCTTGGTGAACTCACATTGAAATCAGATTTCATAAAAAATAAAGTGTATGAATGCATATTTTGAATACATTCAATTATAAACAAATGAATCAATTCAAGACTTTTTTTCAAGGAAGAAAATCAAATTTAAAGAAAAAGTTGAATTGTCAATTTAATCTAAAGAAAATTTGGCAAAAATAGGATTTAATAGATTTTGATTTTGTTTATCATGTTAAGAAGAAAACTAAACAGAAATTTGTATGCAGCAAAAGTATTGAAAACCAATGTAAATATATCATACGTTGATTTAACATTTTCGTTAAATTGAATCATTCATAAATCTACAATTCATTGAATCATCATAATGAGGAGAAGCTTGCAATTATAACAGACTTGTTTTATATCATGCTCATTGAGCCAAATCTTTAATTATAATTAAATCATGTTTTAAAACTTGAAAATATTCATTTTGATGTATGGCTTGCAATCAAAAATTATTGATTTCGGTTTTGCTAAAGAAACTAATGAAAAAGTCAAATGAAGAATCAATTTGCTTCACTTGCACTGATTTGAAAATGTAATTCAAGTCATAAAATAGCATTAAAATAGTATAACTAATATTTGTTGGCAATTTTTACGCCAAATTGTGATGGTTGAATGCACAAGCTTTTTATTAAAAGATTTCCAAATTGTCATAAGTTTCTTTTGGTTAGAGAAAATCAACACTTTTGATTTTTTCAATAATCCTGTTGTGAAATTCATTTAAACTTAATGACTTTTCTTTCTAATTTTTATATTGCTTTTTTTTTTTTTTTTTTTTTTTTTTTTTTTTTTTTTTTTTTTTTTTTTTTTGTTTGTTTGTTTGTTTCACAGTTTATCTTCAGTGGGGTTTTTTTTTTTCGATGATATGAATTTTAAATCAAATTTTGCATAATATATTTTTTGTCTGTAATAAATGATGCATTAAAAGTTTTGTAATGAATATGAAAAGTAATTCATAGCTTCTCACTTTTAAATGCTTCAATATTTTATTTTTGAATTTTTTTAAAGATAATAAATATCGAGATCGATTATCAAATTTTAATGCTTTTAAAAATGATCTATATCTATTCTCGAAATATATAAAACTTATATTATTTTTTTTTTTTACATAAAATTTTGATATTGCCGAAAAAACTTGATTTTATTAAAATACATACTTTAATAAATTAATAATTAATATTAACGTTTTTGAGCATTTGAATTTGGCATATTAACTAGATAATTATATTTTGAATTATGATCATATCATCAAATTTCAATTAAAATTTTTTACGTTTTATAATATATTCAATATATATTTCTTATTTATATCATCTAAAAATAAAATACAGATCAAATGCAAATACATTCAGTTTTTATTTGTTTGAGTTCACAAATATATTTTCTGAGGTAATGGTGTCATTGATATTCAATTTTAAAATTTTTTATCTTTCTTTAAAAATTTTCAGACTTCACTCTTTTTTTGATCTTTCTAATGTTCTTCGACAACACTTCTAGCTGTAGCTCATCTCCAGTTTGTTCTAGTCAGAAACAAGCAGACTCTGGACATTTCTCTAGCTTCTCTAGTAACTTTTGGGACAAGTCAAGCCAAAGATTCTGTAACTTCCAACCTATCAGCAGAGGAAGTTTCTGCAGCAACATAAAATACAACTGCAGCTGCCAGCAAAGCTGCGAATGTAGTGATGCATGTTCTTCATCGGGAAATGATGGATCGCCTTCTGATTCATCTTCTCATAGTAGTTCCTCTTCTTCTTCCAGCTCAAGCGAAGGTAATGGTAAAGAAGGTAATCCAGGCCAGCAACGAAGCGGCAAACCTTGCAGCAACACTATGTATGACAAGGCAGAACCATGCTCTGCCTTGCCCAATTATTTGCCAAAAGAATGTTTTTATTGTGGATCAAACAACGAATTGCGGTTGCTCTGCTCCTCCTCACAGTACTGCCTTCTGCAACGCTATGTTCAGCAAGCCTTCATCATTTCCTTCATCGAATTCTTCTTGCTCCAGCAATGCGAGTGCTACAAGTCAGTTTATTAAGAATAAGAGAAAAATCAATAATTTCACTTCATCATACGAGAACACCATTGAATATGCCACTTTAATACAAAGGTTTAGTTCTGGTGTAAGGCTTCATGAACTAAATAGCATTGCAACAATTCTCAGTAGTTTACTCTCAGGTGTAAAGGAACCAAGCAGAGATGAAAAAAGGAGTTTTCCTCTTTTGATCGAATGGTTCCATAATAATTGGGAACTTATTTCTCCAGTACTGCCTTGTATACAACTTAGAGATGAAAATAATCAAATTATTGATGGGAGAAGAGAAATTTTTGAAAAAAGTTTACAATACAAATAACATTTCTTTTTGATGAAAATAATGTTTAAATTCGCTTATTTACGGCCAAAAATCAAATGCTTTATAATATTTTCTTACTCTACTGCTTACTTCAAAGGTTTAACATTTTCAAAAAAAAAAAAAAAATTGAAGTAATTATTACCAAAACTTATATATAAAATTAACTAAAAAGCGAGTTTTGCGCAATATGATACTATTATAATTCTCTTTTTTGCTAAATGTTAATTAATAAAATTGAATTCTATTATAATTACCAAGACATCTGTTTAATTATTTCATTATTTCTAAAATGATGAAACTTTCAAAGTTATTTGTATTGTTTTTATTCAAGTTGAATAATTCAACATTTATATAAATTTATTAGATAAATTAAAATTGATAAAACAACAAAGGATATATTAAAGGATTGATTCCTGAAGCATATTACTTATTGGTTCTATAGCAGCAGTGCCTTTGTTGTTCAATTTGAACAATATTCCAATTCATTAAAATAGTTGATTTAATTCAAACGTTCAATCTATTCCGCATTTGATATAATTTAATACAAGATTTAAACCTAATAACAAGTATTTATATGAAAAACATAAATAAAAAACAACCATGAGATCCAAGCCCTTTAAACTGGGATTCAAAAGTCGGACCACTTTCAACCTTATATTGGTCTTCTCAATTTATTTTTTCGTCTTCTCAATTTAGAACACTTTTCCTTTTGAGCGACTTTTGATATAAATAAAGTGGCGGGAAAAAGTTGCCAACGGCGGGAAATAGTTGCCAACGATGACCTTTTTAAGGATATATATATAAATGAAAGTTATAATTAATTATATTTAAATTATATTAAATATTATTAATATGTAATAAAAAGTAATAATTAAAAAAATATGAAGATATATATATATCTTATATTCAATGCTCAATTGAAATGCTAAGAAAAAGTTAACATAAAAATTTTTAAAAAATTTAACAAAATTTGTTTAAAAAAATGAAACATAAACATTTTTTTATAATTTAAAATGCAACAAATAATGAAACAATGATTTCTTTTTTATATCGTATTGTTTAAATGCTGAAAAAATGCTTTTAAGGCCACCGTTGGCAACTTTTTCCTGTCGTCGGCAACTTTTTCAGGCATCTATACTTGTTATTAGGTTTAAATTTTTTTTCTGTGTTTCAATTTTTTTCTGTGTTTCAATTTAAACACCGAAAAAATAATTTTGAGATAAAAAGTTCAAAATTTTTAAAAAATGAAAGGAAAAAAAATATGTCAGAGAAATTTGAAAGGAAAAAAGGTGGTCTGCCTTTTGATTTTAAGTTTATACTCAAATAATTGAATATTCAATTGAATATCTTCGGAAATCGAATAAAGTCGATTAATACAAATCATCATTATATAATTAAAATTTTTCCAATCATTAATCAAATATATATTTTATACAATAAATATTTGATTATTGTAATGAAATACAGCATTTTTATTTGATTTTTAATGAAAAAAATTAATATTGTATATAAGATTACTATTTTGTGAGTAAGCATTTAATTGTTCAAATGCCATTCAAATATTGATAAAATTATTTATTCAATCCTTCTACTTTTTCAATAATTCGACCACATCAATTGAATATTATTATTTTTATAAGAACACAAAAGTATCAAAACATTTTATATTACACATGATCTTTCTCTATATAATTCTTTTCCTTGTTATATTATTTGTAGGCTTTTATGTGTATCGTAAAAGCATAAAATACAATCCAAAGATTTACTTTAATCCAAACGGAAAAATTGCTCATTTAATAGCCCAAACCAAATCTTTAGAAAAACCTTATAAACCAACATGGTGGTTATTCAATCGTCATATACATACAATAAGAGGAATGAGATACCGAAAATCATCAAAGATGGCTAAGACAGTTCGCCGAGAACTTATCACATATGAAGATGGTGGAACATCTGCTCTCGACTGGTTTGAAACAAGTGAAATGAAAAATGATACCCCTATTCTCTTCATAATCCATACTTGTGCTGGCGGTACACGTGAACCATGCACCAATAATATTGCAGAAGCAGCAGTTAAGCATGGCTGGCGAGCTGTTGTATTTAATAATAGATGTTGCTCAGGTGCACCGATCACATCAGCTCGTATGATTGCTATTATTCAAATTGATGATCTTGAATGCGCTATGAATCATATTCGCAAGAATTTCAATCCAAAATATATGTTCATGGTCGGATTTTCTCTTGGTGCTTATCAAGTCGTCCAATATTCAGTATCTGGAGCAGGAATAGATGCTGCTGCTTGCGTCTCTCACACATATGATCCAGTTAAAGCCGAATTAATTTTACACGAGCCAATCCAAAGCAGACTTTATCAACCTGTTATTATGGCAAAGCTTACTCACTTTGCTAAGAAAAACCAATACCTTAACTGCCCAGAAGCTGAACATGCAAAAACAATGATTGAATATGATGAAGCTATTTGGTGCCATGGACTAACAGAATATACAAATGGAACTGATCTTTATTCTGCATTATCAGTTTATGATAAAGTTCCAAATATCAAAGTACCAACACTATTTCTTGGATCAACTGACGATCCTTTTACATCAAAAGATTTTATGCCAATTAAAGAAATTGAAAAAAGTGATAATGTCGCACTCGTATCTTTTCCAGAAGGAGGCCATGTTAGTTTTCTTACAGGCAACGACGGCAATAAATCTATTATTGACACCATTATTCCTGATTGGTTCGAATCTGTAATGAAAGATAAAGAGAAATAACTATAAATAATGTTAAAACTTAAAAAAAATCAATGTTTTTATATATTATTTTACTCTTTTACGTGATATTTTGGTATATTATTTTTGTAAGGATTGAATTAGATCACTTTTTGAATTAAAAATCGAATCAGATTTATAAATGAAAGATTTCTTTCAACAATTTTTAATAAATTCGAATTTAAATCAATCACCAAACGAAATATTACAATCTTTGTCAAAATTTAGAATTTCTGTTAACCCTGAAGTTTGCAAAAGGATCTCATCAAAACAATTAATTGATGATTTTGAAAAACTCTTTTTTCGTTTTTTTAATTTTAGTGAATCAGAATCGGCTTCAATTCGTGTAGCAACATTTCCTGCCTTAATATCTTTTTTATCTAAAATGATTCGTTATTATCCAAGCGAAATTCAAACCGCATTTATTCATTTTGCAACAAAGCAGGCAATACCATCAAAAGGATCAATAATTATAGTTTCCATATTTGCATACATTTGTAATTTTATAGCAAAACCATTTTTAGAAAAATTTCTTAATTCTGTTCCATTTTTCCATCATTTCACAATGGGATCTGGTAATTCGGATCAACTTTTTCATGTGATATCATGGCTTCCAGTTTTTGACTTTAATAATTTAATTGCAATGCTAGTTTCATTTTTAAACCAATACAAAGCAACACACAACTTGCAATTACTTAATCCAATTAAAACAATTGTTGAAATGAATCCAGATCAAACTATTCCTGAAATTTTGAAAAATGGAGATATGACAATAATTGCTTACTTATTTACTACATTGAAGATTGATGGTGATAAATATGACCTTAAGTTTATTGCACATCAAGCTCTAGAAAAGTTAAAAACAGCCGAATTTTCGGAGATTGAAGATTGCTTCCAAATTCTGTCAATTCAATCATCATCATTTCAAACAAATATCGAAATGTTATCTGAAAGTGAACTAAAAATCACATTAAATGATAATGTCAAAACAGAATCAATTACTTTGCAAATATCAGATTATGAAAATAGCCACCCATATTTTTATTCTTTAAAACTTCCAAATTCACTTTTATTTCCAAAAAAGGAAGATTCTTCATCGATCTTAGCCATCAAATTTCAAACGATCAGTCGAATTTTAGCAAATAGGAACAAGATAATGGACGTTAGTGAATACATTGAAGTATTTGACAAATTTTGTTGTGGTTCTAATTTAAATGATTGTATTAAGAATAAAAAGATGAGTTTTCATTTTGATGAAGCTATATCATCAGCATTGCGATCATTTGCGTCCTCTCTTCCCTGCTTAATAGCAAACTCTACTGATTTCAAGCTTGTGAGGATTATAAAATTTATCATTAACGCTAAAATAAAGTCATGGGTTCATGGAGTTGATGTATTACATGTAATTGAAGCCCTTGAAAACAAACTGATTGAATTTATTCCATTAAAAGAGCGAGTATTATCCCTATTATCCTTTGCAATGAACAAAAACGAAGTTTTATCCGAAAAAGCAATAGAAATTATATCCAAAATAACAACACCTCTCAATTTTGTTTATATAACTGATTTGATCACAAAAGATATTGATTTTTTCTCGCATTTTTCAATTCAAAAGCATCTTCGTGCACTTTCAAAATTAATAAGGAATCCGATATTTGCAAATCAAAACAGAAAGCATTTGAAATGGATTTATTCAATTCTTTTATGTGTTGAAAATGACTATTTGACTGATCTTTACACGTTATCTGAAGTTTTGAACTTTATGCAATTCATCTTCAAAAGTCCAATGAAGCGTCTTGTTGATATTTCACATACAATTTTGATTTATGCCATTTTATATTTAAAAGGGAAAGACTTCACTAACACCATTTCAGCTGAATTTGCCTTTTATGGTGAAAAAGTTGACAATTATCTCAACAAAAAGTTGATTGACATTACGAGCAAACATCCATTCAATTTTATAGAAAATTTCCCTTTGATATACAATGCGTTTTCGTTCTACATGAGACAGCAGAAAGAGAAAAGATTGGTTATTTTCATGATTGAGCAATTCTTTGATTATTTTCCGAATGAAGCCACGATGAAGCTTAGCAAATATGATGAAAAGATGCTTCTAAATAAACTATACAAAAAGTTGACGATTGTTACTGATGTGAATGCCATTTCCACTTTTTGTAAGATGATGCCTAAGAATGACTTTTTTGTAATTTTTGCCAAATATTATTTGACCAATTCAAATCTTCTATCTGCGACCAATTTCTATAACTTCATCACTTTTCTTGACACTTTTGACCGCAAATATGAAGCCATGATCATTGTTTCGTTGCTTGACATGGACAAAAGGATTGTTTCGGATGTTGTTCTTCAATGTCTTCAGAATCACACTTTTTCAGCCAAGTATTCAAAAGAATTGAGTACATTCACGTCCACTTTTTGTAAGACCGAGTTTTCAATGAAGACAGATGAAGAAAAGTTGAAGATCGTTAGAGATATCATTGATAAAGAAAGCGGCCCAATTCACGTTCTGGAGAAGGAGATTGAAAGTATGGCAGCTGAAAACAATCAAGAAAAACAAGAACAACTCAAATTGAAAAATGACAAGAAATATTTGAAAGAAAGAAATGATATAATTGAATTTGCTTTGAGTCATCTTGAAGGCTGGGAAAAGATCATCTTCCAAGATCATATTTCAGTCATTAGTAAAGAAGAACAACAGAAAATTGAGCCAAGAGCCTTTATTTCAAGCATGAAGCTTAAAACAAGAGTTCTTGACGATGTCAACAATATGTTTCTTTATTATGTTGATACTTATCAAGTTGACAAGATTAAGTATGTTTTACGTCTGTCTGTGATTCGGAATGAAATCATCGATATCGATGAGCTAAAGAAGAATCACAAAATCCCGGAAAACGTCCAACAAATGGTCATTAAATTCTATAGGAAAAGGCGAATTAAAATAAAAGAGAGTCCATATGAAATCAATAATCAAATCAAGACAATTCTTGATGAGAAAAAGGAAAGTGAAGACAATAACTATTCAATTTTTCATTTGTCAAAAAATCAATTGAAAAATTTGTATTATAACCGAAAATTCATTCAAAATTCTGAGAGCCTATTCAAATTATTCACTTTATTGATTGAAAATTATAAAAATAATAATTTTCACGTTGTTTTGCTTCTTTTTTGTGCACTAATTAAGGATAAAAATGGGAATTCAATTCCGAATGATTTCGTTGAATTTTATTTCAATTTTATTAAATCATTCAAATCTGAATCCGATGAAGAAGTCCAGCCACATCTCAAAGAGATTTGTTATTCACTTTTCCTCTTGTCAAGGAAGGTCAAATTTAGCTACGAACAGAATCAAATAATGAGATCTCTGTTTGGCCTTTGTCATCTGAATTCAGTTGATACTTCATATTTGTTATCAACAATGATTTTCATTGAAAATTCAAATAATGAAATTCAGACACAAATTGACAGCTCCAATTCAAATTTATTCGTTTTTGGAAATTTGAATGATGTCATTAAAAATTTGATTGAAAGTGATATTCCGTCACTTTTTCTATCGGGATTGAGAATTTTGAGACAGATTCATTCACTTCCAAATATTCGCCAAATAGGTGAAATTATTGAGCAGTTCATTTCACCCATTTTTAATAAGATTCAAGATTACCAGAATAACTATCCAATCATCTTCTTTTTCAAGCAGTTTTTATTAAATATTTTTTCACTTCACATGTCAACTGATACAAATAGTGATGATGAGAAAAAGGTGTCAGCAGTTCAGATTTTTTCTTTGAATAATATAATTCCACTTATTAATGAAAATGATGAATTCCTTAATTTAATTGGGCCGTCGATTAATTGTTGTAGAACTAATATGAAAAATTATTCTATTCTTAATAATGATGATTTTAATATCATTTTAAATAATGAGAAAAGTAACAAAAATATTTTGAATTCAAGCGAAAATTTAACATTAAAATCAGGTAAACAACTTCTTTCTGATTTTATTTCTCTATCAGACAATTTGATTTCAATTAAATCTTCTAAAAGTCAGCAAATTCCTCCAATAAATGCTCAAAAGTTGATATATTATATCAGATCTCTGCATTTTCGTGTTAAAGCTATTGAAGATAAATCTAAGCGTGAAATTGAGCTGATGAACCATGTAATGAAATATGTTCAAACATTGAGAAATTTCGATAATTATAAGATAAGAGATGTTTATAACGAATGGTTGAATGTTGTATCAAGTGATTTATCATTTGAACTTGCAATCAAATTACTTCTTCACAAGTTTATGACAAACTCGATGAGATTCTTCCCTATTTTTGTAATTGTTGCAAAAGAAGTCAAAAAAATCATTAATGATAAAGATGGGAAAGATGCAAAATGTATAGATTTGGAACTTACTAATGCAATTAAGGTTATTCATGATGATATGCACGTAATGGCTCTTCAAGGACTTATAGATAGAAGGCCTTTCCAGGAAATTCTTGATATTGCATTGATTGAAAATTATGCATAATTCAAATATGTTTTATTATTATTATATAGAGTTAATAAATGTTTTTATTTTATTACTATTTAATTTTATTTTATTTTTATTTTTTTATAAGTACTTTTGTGTAATTCAATATTTGGCTATTTGAATAATATTCATGTCATTGTCATGATTTGTCTAAAAAAATGATTGTTTGTATGAATAAAAGTTGAAAAATCTAATATTTTTTAATATAAACATTTTTAAAAGGCTAAATATCTGAAAAAATAGCGAATAGCTTCTTCATGCTGTGGTTTCAATCTGAATCTTCGACTTGTTTGCCAATCATTGAAGTCCCATTGATGATAAATCATTGAAACTGCAGTTGCCTGAGAATTTCCAGCTTGAAAAACGCCTGGTGATTCTTTTTCATAGAAGTAAGCACGTTTTCCCATTCTTGAAGCAATAGTGAATGAAAAAGTCGAACGATAAGTCAATAGGCATTGATTGGACATCATTATAAAAGCAATATCTGTTAAAGCAGTAACATGATCATAATCTGATCTTTTAATTGAATCTGTTGTTATCGTATTGTTTTCAAAAATAGAGCGAAAATTACTCACTAATTGTTCTGAATCTGATGCGAGGGCAAAAATTGTGGGCCTCTTCTTTTCAACTAATTGTAGAAATGGCGTGACTGTATTCATTACCTGTTCAACTGAATAAGCAAAATATTCACCAGCACGATGGAATCTTAAATGAACTCCGAATATATACATGTTTTTAGGTATTTTTTTAAAAATGGAATTGACAACTTCCATGTTTTTTTCAGGGATTCGAACAAGAAAATTTGATAGAAAATATACTGCATGGATGCCGAAATGAGTTTTGCAAAATTCATAAAGTTCATTATGAGTATATATCATCGTTGAGTAAATTAAACGATCGAGATCCATGTAATTAGGTCTATCAAAATATTGCTTATATGTGCTATCCCACCAAGCATCAAACACTTGAAGGAATATTGGAGGATTAACTTTTGGTTCCTGTAATATCGATGCTATTGTTTCATTTTTATACATAACAGATGATTGATAATTAAAAGCATTACCACCACCTTGAGAATCACGCCCATTTTGTGGAAATCTCCCTTCTATTGCCATGCATCTATTTGACATAACTGCAAGAAGAAATAGATATATATCAATTGAAATTCTATTTCCAAGCCCATCAAAGTAATGACGCGCTAATATATACTTGCATTTATCTAACGATTGGCTCTTAATCGACTCAACTGTTTTTACCCAATTTCGGAATAATTTTGCTGCATGATTAATTTGTGAGCATGTAATTTCACTTTTACGACTTTTGCACGAAACGTAGCTTCTTGACCATTTCGGTAGGTTTAAAAAATCAATATCATCTTTCAATTGTTTATTTGTATAATTTTCTAAACTGCCTTGATATAAATAAACATTTGGAGGCGTTGATCCAGAAAATGGATCGAAATCAGTAATCGAATTTAAATTTAATTGAATTGGATTTAGTATATTGGAAACCAATATCACAACATTGTATACTGAAGCTATTAAAATCAATATATTTAAAATAATATTTAATGGTTTTTTTCGTATTTTATGATGCCGATGAATCGAATTCATTGATCTTACTAAGAATTAGAATCGAAAATAAAATGGTGAATTTATTGATCTTTTTGTATCGAAATCAAAACAATTTTGATTTATCAATATCATTAGGTTAGGCTTGAATTTAATGAAGATCATCAAACAAAAACAATTTATTCATGTAGTACCATGCAAAAAGCAAATAAAAAGGGAAAAAAAAAAAAAAAGAATTCAAACATTTTTATGAAAACAAAAATGAATTAGTCATCTCCGAGATCTAGTTCTGTATCTGAAAAACTATCAAAGTCAACATCTTCAACAGTAGAATTGGTGGCACTTGCTTGTTTTTGAGGTGACTGCTTATTTTGTGATGATGTTAAATCAGGCTGAGTAGTTGGCTGATCTACATCCATTACATCAGGAATATCATCAATGTCATCAAATTCTCCACTATCATCTTTGATACTTTGAGGTTTATTCGGTTTTGGAGGCGAACTGGCTTTAATTTCTTGTTTTTGCTGTTTTGGAGATAAATCGGTTTGTGAGTTTGATAGATCAATATCAGCATCATCCCAATCATCATCTTCAAAATCGCCATTATTGGCCTCAACAGTAGGTTGAGTAGTTTGCTTTTGAGGTGATTCGGCTTTTGATTCTTGTTTTTGTGGTGTTTTCTTTTGAGACGATTGGTCAACTACGAATGAGTCAAAATCTTCATCAAAATCATCTACTTCATCTTCGATTGTTGCTGGAGTAACTGGTTTTGGAATGCTTTCTTTGTTTGGTGAAGGAATATTCTTGTTTGGCGTACTTGAAATAGAAGGAGAAGCAAAAGAACTTTGGGGTTTTGGTGATTGTCCTGATGGTTTGGAAACAGTACTTTGTTTTGTCGAAGATACAAAAGAATCAGACGATAAATTTGAATCTACATCAATTGTTAAATCAGAATTTCCATCTGATATGCCAACAGTTTCAACGGGAGCACTTTCTTTATTTTTATCAGCATTATTGGTGGTATCATTTGTGGGATTGGATTTTGAAATTCCCTCTGAAGCAGATTCGTTATCAATGTCAATATCAATATCCTTATCATCTTGAGAGCTAATATTGTCATTATTTATACTTACATCAGCTTCCTTGCTAGAATTGTTTTTATTATCGCCACTATCGGAATTAATAACTGGAATATCAGCGATATCATCTGAATTTGAGAAAACATTATCTGATTCTTGTGATTTTTCTGATTTTGATGGTTCTTTGTCATTATTTGGAGGTTGGCCTAATGCTGGCTTAGCTGATTTCGAAAATTCTTCTTGTTTTTCTGTGGTTTTTTTAGCTGCATTTGTTTTTGCTGATTGTGCTAAAAAGTCTGTTTTATTTGGCAATAAATTATCTTCTGGTATTTGGTCTTCATTCTTTCGCTCATATTTCTCATTTTCTGGAAGAACATCATCAAGCCTTTCTTGTAGCCTCTTGAAAAATAAAGATTTGTTATTAGATAAGTAATTCATTTTCGATGAATTCCAATCATTTAATAAATCAGTAAGCCAAATACCATCTGAATGAATATTAAGAGTATCAGCAACTAAATTAGAATTTGAAAAATTAATAGCATCTTCTGATTCGTCAGAGATTGTTTGTAATGAGTTATCTAATGACTTTTTTTGTAAATATTGAATAACAATTTGAGAAGCAATTATATAAGCTTTATCTGTTCGAAAAGTTTTATACGGTTTGAGAGAATTTAATGTATCACTATCTTTGATAATAGCAGCTATTTTTGATATATATAGGGATTGTAATGCATTCATTGTTCCATTATTTCTCATATTTTCAAGGACTTCTTCTTTAATTGCATCTTTATCTTTTTTTAGAGTCATTTTAATAAAAAACAAATGTCTGTTTAAAATTTTCAAAAATTATTCACAAAAAAATTTCTTTTAAAATGAAAAATTCCCAATTCCAAAGAGTGCATTTTATCTTTTTTGAGCTAATTACGATTACATACAAAGATTCCGGCTTCCTAAAAAGGGATAGCATTATAGGCAAAGCATAACTATGTATATAAAAAATAAAGATAGAAAATTAAATAAGATAAAATTTATTCTTACTTTCTCTTGAAGAGATAAAGATATCCTTTTCCAAATTGAGGTTTGACATCGTCTGGGTAAATTGCAACTTTTTCATCATTATATAAAATCCATTTACCATTTCTCTTTACATTTGCGACGTAGTGGCCACATAATGCAGAAGGTCCTTTATGTTGAACGAAAGCAATCAATTCATAAACGCCGTTTCCATCTGTCTTCTTTGCACCAGATCCAGTATTCTTCTTTATTCTTGGGCCAAATAACCATTCAATTGCCAAAGCTACATTTCCTTGGCATTCTTCAAGTGCTTCACGTGCTTCATTTTCTGAGAATCCCATCTCCATGACAGTAGCAACATTTGGTGATTGTTCCATTGGATGTTCAACGATCCAATCAACAGCTTCTTCAACAGAATTAACGTTTTCAAGTGCACGAACAGCTTGTGCTCTAGAAAATCCAAAATTAAGTAATTCAGCAACTTTGTTTTCATCAACAGTTGGTCCAGTTGCTGCTGCTTCATCTTCGGGCTTCACTTTGTAATCGCTTATGTCAAAGTTTTCTGGATCAAATTCAACATTTATATTCATTTTCTTAACCATTCCTGAATTTGTTATTGTATCAAGCATAACTGAAACAAAGAGGTAATCTGGGAAGTTCTTTAAGTATGTTTTTGCAACTGCGCCTGCCCCTTTGCATTTGTCGCATTTGATGTCAGGATTTTGATGAACTAAGCTTTGGGCAAGTAAATCTTTAATTGGAATTGTGACTTCTGGTGAATCTGGGTCTTGACGAGGTGGAACAAGTAACAGAATATTTTGATCTTTCATTTGGATGGCGCTGGGTGGAGCATCGCAATTTGCGCATTTGTTGAATTGTATGGAATCAAATGTTGAAAGGTTTAAGCTTGTTCCTGGATTGTGAACACGAATATATTCTGATAAGTATAAGAAGAATTCGCATGCATCTTGTTGTTGACCACTCATGAATTGAGGATTATCGCGGCATACAACTTCACGAAGAATTCTTGGTGAGACTTTTTGTCGATCACCTTGCTTCATTGCGGTAAAAAGACGGTTGAATTGTCTTTTTGGTTCGTTCCAACGAGCTGTAGCTGATTCTTTTGTAAGAAAATCTTCAACAAATGGTTGAATATTTGCGAGAGTTTGTAAGATTGAGTTCATATAGCATGTATTTCCAAGATTCTTTAGGCCAACTGAAAATGGACCAGTCATTGTTTCATATTCTTTTCCATCAGCTGTTACTGTATCGAAATCCCAGTTCTTGTTAATTTGTACATTTAATTCTGTTGTTGTTGATTCTGTTTTTACAGATTTTGCAACATCAATTGAGAATTTGGCAAGATGATCATGAATTTTTGAGTCTGTGACGGTTTCATCGCATTGATAGCAATAAAGATCAGCTCTTCCATCAGGTGAAATGGTTCCTAACTTGACAACGACTGGATGATGAGTTTGCTCCCAGTGATCAACAGCATGGTTATTGCCACCTGATCCATCAAAATTCTTTCTTCCACAGCCAATGTGCCCGCATGTTAGACAAAGCCAAAGATTTTTATCAAGGTCACAATCAGAGCATTTGCAAGGTCTTGGAGGAATTTTCTCACTTGGTTGTTGTAAATTTTTCACATGTTCGCATTCAACTATTTTAAGTTCCCATGATTTAACCATATCGGCGCATGATGCAGATGGTGCTTTTTTAATTTTATCAATGACTGTTTGTGCTTCTTCAGTATCCACTATTTCTTCTGGCAGTACTTGAAAGCCGTTTTCGTCAAACATTCGGAGTTCAAATTCGAAAGTGTGCTTGACATCATCAAATCCGCCTTCAACTCCAATTGCTAATTTATTAGGGTCAGCTTCGGATTTAGTTGTTATGCGTCGACGTGATAAGAAAAGGTTGTGTTCACGCTCTTTATAATGTTGCTTTGCGTGTTCTGTGCAGCAGCATGTAAAGCATTTAAGGCAAATATTTACGCCTTCAGGATCATCAAAATCGTTAAAGCAGTAAACGCATTCTTCATTTTCGATACGTGTATCAGGGGTCAAAATACCTACTTCCATTTTAATAAAATTTTCACTGACCAATTATAAAATCAACTTTTTTTATAAACATTCATGCAATATAAAATTTTCCATGATGCAATTTAGGCAGAGTTGCCATGTTATCAAAATTTTAATATTATTTCCTTTTAATTTCGTATATATCGATAAAATCGTTAAGCAATGCATGCATTTTATTTAGCCATTTAACAGATTATTTTAAAATTTATAGTAAGCAGGAAATCATTAATAGCTCAAAAAAATCTTGCAAAACGTACGAAAATTATTTGGATTTCCATTTAAAGTATAAAGATTAATTTTATATCTCATTAAATTTATGCAAGTCACATATCACATAATTTACATTGATACGTCGGAAATAACAAACAACCGTTTTTTGTTATATAGCATGATACTAAAATTCAAGTTTTATGAGTAATCACAACAAAGATATAATAATAAACGGCCGAAGACACTTTTTAATCATTCATGCTTATATTTTTTACATTTATTTCCTTTATTATATCTGAAAAAGAATGTGGAATTGATGATTATTTTTGTCAATACATTAATAGAATCGAATATCGTTGGTATCATCCACAAAACAATTTAACAAATGAAATTTCTAATGATATCGCCAATCTTACAAATAAAGTCGAAAAATTTTCAATTTCAATGAGTAATCTATCAAATGCTAGTTTTATAACTAAAGATGATGAACCGGCTGATTTTCAATCAATATATGTCCCATCTACATTAGTAAGCAAAATAGATGAAAATGGCAATAAAGCATGCGTTAAAATTATAAAGAGATTAATACAACCGTTTACAAAATATCCTTATTCGCTTAAATACGATTTTCAAAAAGCTTGGAAAATTGATGGACAGAAAGGGAAGTTGATATTCAAATTAAATAATAAAAATTCTTTGTTCAGTGGGGAAACTAATTTAACAAAAATTGCTTTCAATAATATTAATAATTTTAACTGTTCAATTCAGCAGTTTGATTTATTTGTACAAACTCCAATTTCCAAAAATAGCTGGTTTAATAAGAACTACAAATGGACTAAAGTCGCAACATATAATTTGTCCAAAAGTACTAAAGGTTATCAAGAATTTACTTTTCCAAGTCATCCTTACGGCAAATATTATAAAATTGAAGTTATTAGTAATCATGAAAGCCCATTTACTTGTTTTGCTCAGCCATTGGCTTTTAAAAATTAATTATTGTTTAATAAATATTTTGTTTTTTCAATATGTTCTTTAACGCAAAGCATTTTTCCTTCGATTAATGAACAATCAAATTGAAAGAGAAGGTATCAATCTTATTTTCAATTACATTAAGTTGTGAATAAGTTATTCTCAAATATAAAAATTCGATAACTTATTAAGTTTTTATCGTACTTCTTATTATTTATCAAGTTAATGAAAATTGGAAAATGAAATTTTCAAAATTGAAAATCATCCAAAAGATGTGATTTTGTGAAATGTGTATTTATATAGGTGGGCCACCAATGAATTTTTATAACTTTTGCACCATTGGATAGATTACATATAATAATAAAATAATATATTAATTATAGTTCATAAATATTAAAGATAAAGTTTTTATGAATAATTTAAATTTTGATATTTTTTTTGTAAACTATTCAAATAGTATAGAAAAAATCTTTCAAAAATATTTGAAATAATTTTCTCAAAATTAAAAGAATTTGAAAAGATCATTCAATTTATATAAGAAAATTTCATTTATTAAGAATAAAAATATCTATTTTAATTTTAAATTAATTGTTTAATTTAATTTTGTTTAAAGTTATATCTTGTTGATTATAATCAAAGACAAAATATAAAAATAAATAAATGATTTTTCCTATACCGAAAATTTTGAATATAACAATTGAAACATTCTATAAAAATTCGTTTTGAAAAAGTTAGAAATAATCAATTATGCGATTAAAATGATTTTGAAAATTTATTAGTATATGATTTTTTTTAAAATATTTTAAAATATTATTTACTATTAAATTTATGTTTATAATATTATAATAAATATATATTATGTTTATTTCTATTTAAATCGCTATATTTATAATTTTTATTAAAACTAAGTTTTTTTTTGAAATTTAAAAATTCAAATAATTATAAAATAATTTTTATTTTGATTATCTTTGCTTTTTAAATTTATATTGAAATATCTCATTTATATATATTTATTATATATATTTTTATTATGAAATAATAATATTAATAAAGATTAATTCAATTTAAAATTAAGATATTGCTTTTTCTAAAAATCTCAAAATTTCAATAAGGGAACAAATATAAAAAATATTTGAAAGCTATTTTTATAAATTGAGAGAAAATTGAATAAAAAAAAGCTGATTTTAATTTTTTATGATTTTTTAATAAAGGTCCAATATTCTAGGACATATATATGATTTTAATTTACCTTTATTTATACCAAATTTATTGTTTGACCGTTTATAATTTCTTACCAAGTGGCTCCAAAATTGAATCATTCCGTTAACTAATTCAACTTTTTGAATATGTTTTCTCAACTAACCTTTATCTTTGAAGTTATGTTATAACTAACTATATCAATAAAAAGCCTGGGTGATGAAGAAACTAAATATCAAAAAAGAAAACATTCAATTTTTTTATATAATTCTGAAAATTAAAAATACATTTTATTTTAACTTTTTAGAGAAATCTATTAATTATTTTATATTGTTTCCAGATCATTCTTGATGTATGACATAGATAATATCATAAAATAATAGAAATATGTATTTTAATTCATTTGAGCTTGTGATATTGTATATCATGTAATAAAAAAAAAAGTTGATGAATATTAGTTCAAAACTTAATTTAACAACTGCAAACTATCATATATGTGTTATATAAATATATATTATGAAATTGCTGAATAATTCTTAAAATTCGAAGAAAAAAAGAACTTTTTTAAAGTCAAAAAAAAAGTGGCCCACCTATGTATTTATATATTATAGTTGGTGGACATAATTATGTTTTTGGGACATAATCATGTTTGCTCAACTTTTTGAATGGTACACAAAAATAAAACACATTTTTCTCAATACTTTTTAAAGATAATTTGATAATATTA
Source organism: Tritrichomonas musculus (assembly GCA_039105265.1). Lineage (NCBI taxonomy): Eukaryota > Parabasalia > Tritrichomonadida > Tritrichomonadidae > Tritrichomonas > Tritrichomonas musculus. The sequence goes on along the minus strand of JAPFFF010000015.1, from coordinate 681,018 downwards.
TATACTTTATTAATGTATTTTATGTACATCATTATTTAATTAAATGAGCTATTATATTTGTGATTTATATGAAATTTTGCCATTAATGTAAAAAAAAGTCAAAATGCTTATTTTATTCTCAATAATTGAAACTTGGGATTTAATAATAATATCATTAATTCATAATCAGTAATGATATAATTTTGTCAGATAATTGATATCTAAAAACTTTCATATAAGAAAATTTTGATGCACAAAATAAAGTTAAAAATCATATCACTTTTTTGTTTTTTTCCAATAAAAAATAAAAACTTTTAAATTTTTATTTAAATATTTGATATAATGCATATAGTATAATGATATTGAAAGAATAAAATTAGCGGTTCTACTCAAGATCTATTACCTTAATGAAAAAGAGTAACTTCTGAAATAACTTAAAAAGACTTTCAATTTTAGACATTGAGAAATTATTTTCATTATTTTAATAGTTCTTCTATACTTACCTAATATTTATTGATTAATTACTATTTTTAATGCTATTATAATAGAAAAAATAAAAAAGTGAAATTTGTATATTTCTTAGAAAAACCTGAAATCTTGATGTGCAACAATGATTTTTAGAGGATTAATAATATATTTCATTGTATGTATTATCAAATAATGTAATTCTGAAATCATATCAATTATGCATGAGTGATTTATGAATGATTTTGAATGAAAAAAAGAAAAATGAAATTTTTCCAAGATTGATTCTTTTTCAACCATATTATTATATTTAATATATTATATGCATCATATAAATGATTAATACTGCATCTAATTTGAAATAAAATAAACTAATTTTTCAAAATTAGTAATTTTGTATGAATGATTTTTGTCATATTTTGAAAACACTTTTTCTTTTTATATAATTATTATTTCAATAAATTTTTTTCTAAAATATAATATATACATTATATTCTAAAATAATAACTATGTTAGAGCAAATTAAAACAACCTTTTTTTATTGGTAAAAGCATGAAATGTGATATGAAATGAGTTTTTTGAGTAGTGAAATGAAAATGAAACCATTTTTTCTAATTATCTATTTTATTTCAATAAATAATAGTGATACATTTTAATTATAGATGAAAAGTAAATTATAATTTTTTTCAAATAATAAAAAAATATTCAGAAATTAAAAATTCGATATCATATTTATGATCAAATTTAGTTTGATAAAAGTGAATGAAAATCGGGGAATAGAATGTATCCAATATGATATTAATTGTTCTACAATTGTTTTTTTAAAAGTCCAATTTGAATATATAGAAATGATGTGAAAACATAATTATGTCTCCAAAACAGAATTATGTCCACCAACTATATAAATATTTCTTTGTTGAAAATAAGTTGATATTTTTTTTTTTTTTTTTTGAATATTTAAAAATAGTAGTTTACACTTTATATAATCAATCCATGAAAATTTAATTTTGCTATGTTGATAATAAGATATTGATGTTTTTGCTTAAAAAAATTAAAAGAATTATTCAATTGGCAGAAGAATCAGGGTCTATTAAAATCGGCACGAAAAAAGTTAGCATAGCGAAAACTTTTTGAAAGGGTGCGACCAAATAAGTGTATCCACTTTTTGAGAAAGATATTTGATCGTTCGTATGAACTTTTTGAGAGTACAAATAAAACGGTTTAAAAGGTGAATTATTTAACGTTTGAGTTTTATTTTAAAAAAGCGCCACAATTTAATTTTCCATGAGATCGTTTGACTGCTCCACGGTTGATTCGAACACAACCAATCATGAAAGCAATAGCCGATAAACGGTATTGGAGTAGTCAAAAGCTCTGGAACATTGCAATTACAGATATCATTTCCACGAGATCGTTTGACTGCTCCACGGTTGATTCGAACACAACCAATCATGAAAGCAATAACCGATAAACGGTATTGGAGTAGTCAAAAGCTCTGGAACATTGCAATTACAGATATCATTTCCACGAGATCGTTTGACTGCTCCACGGTTGATTCGAACACAACCAATCATGAAAGCAATAACCGATAAACGGTATTGGAGTAGTCAAAAGCTCTGGAACATTGCAATTACAGATATCATTTCCACGAGATCGTTTGACTGCTCCACGGTTGATTCGAACACAACCAATCATGAAAGCAATAACCGATAATCTGTATCGGGGCAGTGTTCTAGAGCTTTTGACAAATTTATAAAATGATATCAAATTAGAAAATTTACTAACTTAAAATAAACTAAATAAAATATCTTTTTTAATTATATTTTCATTAAAAACTTATCAAAAAGAAATTCAAACGACAATTTCTTTTTTACCTTCTAATATTTTGAACCATAGTCGAACTTGAAATAATGCCAAGTACTCATCTTCATTTGTTCTTTTAATCTCAACTATATATATTTTCGTCAAGTAGTAGTTCACTTTGAAGATCGAGTGCAATTACAGTTAAGTTCAGTTTATATTTTTTTAAAACCCTAGATAATTGATGTTCTGTATGGTTTATTATTCTTTCTAATGATCCTTGACTGATATATTCATCAATTGAAATATTTATTGGAGAATTATTATTATTATCTTCATCAGTATTTGAATTTTTCTTCTTTCTTTTTCTGAATGTTAAATTTGTCTCAATGTCATAAATTTTTAAGTCATGTTTTTGAAAAGAAAAATTGAAATCAAGTTTTTTCTTCGAAGCGTAATTTGTAAAGTTACATTAGAAGAAGACCCTAAATGTAACTTAATTTGCCCTTCTTGATTAAACATTTTTTAATTAAAAAAAAAAGGCGATTCAAAAATTTGAATTAATAGGTCAATATTTAAATAAAAGCTTTTATTTTTGCTTATTTAAAAAAGAAGAAAAAAATAAATTTTCATTATATTAAATGCTAAAAAGAGTTTTAATTTCGAAAAGATAGTTTAATTGATTGATTGTGTTCGAATCAACCGTGGAGCAGTCAAACGATCTCGTGGAAATGATATCTGTAATTGCAATGTTCCAGAGCTTTTGACTACTCCAATACCGTTTATCGGCTATTGCTTTCATGATTGGTTGTGTTCGAATCAACCGTGGGGCAGTCAAACGATCTCGTGGAAATGATATCTGTAATTGCAATGTTCCAGAGCTTTTGACTACTCCAATACCGTTTATCGGTTATTGCTTTCATGATTGGTTGTGTTCGAATCAACCGTGGAGCAGTCAAACGATCTCGTGGAAATGATATCTGTAATTGCAATGTTCCAGAGCTTTTGACTACTCCAATACCGTTTATCGGCTATTGCTTTCATGATTGGTTGTGTTCGAATCAACCGTGGAGCAGTCAAACGATCTCGTGGAAATGATATCTGTAATTGCAATGTTCCAGAGCTTTTGACTACTCCAATACCGTTTATCGGTTATTGCTTTCATGATTGGTTGTGTTCGAATCAACCGTGGAGCAGTCAAACGATCTCGTGGAAATGATATCTGTAATTGCAATGTTCCAGAGCTTTTGACTACTCCAATACCGTTTATCGGCTATTGCTTTCATGATTGGTTGTGTTCGAATCAACCGTGGAGCAGTCAAACGATCTCATGGAAAATTAAATTGTGGCGCTTTTTTAAAATAAAACTCAAACGTTAAATAATTCACCTTTTAAACCGTTTTATTTGTACTCTCAAAAAGTTCATACGAACGATCAAATATCTTTCTCAAAAAGTGGATACACTTATTTGGTCGCACCCTTTCAAAAAGTTTTCGGTATGCTAACTTTTTTCGTGCCGATTTTAATAGACCCTGATTCTCGTGCCATTCAATTAGAATAATTACATTTTTCAGATTGATTACTTGCTAATATTAGTTTATATTTTAAAATATTTAATTATGAGGCTGTTCCAATTAGTGAATATCAAATATAAAATGATTTCGCATTAATATTCCACTAAAAATGGCTTTTATATTCTATTTTTTTTTTTCTTATGAATTAAGTACGTTATTTATCTATAATTTATTATGAGTGATTTTACATCAATTTTAAATCAAAGAGATCTTTTCCAAGTTGAAGTCGAATTTCGTCCAATAGTAGGTCTTTTAAATTATTTGAATGAAGAACTCAAATCCCTTGGAAAACGGATTACATCACTTGAATCTGTATCCAAAACGCACGTTTTGCTTGAAGATCATGAATCAGCAATTAAAACGATGGATGAGCGTGTTACCTCCGTTGAAGAGCGTCTTAATTCGATTTCTACAACTATCTCATGCATTTCAACTGATGTCAAAAATATTGAATCAAAAACTAATTTAACTATTGATGAAAGAATGAATGATATACTAGTTTCTACAAATATGAATATAAAGCATTCGGCAAATACAATTGATGCGCAAGTTCGTCAGAATTGCGAAATGTTAAAAACTCTGAAGCAAGAAATCGATAACTTATCATCACCAAAAGATGAGCCTAATCTTAAAACGCTTAATGAAAATGTTAAAAAAAACACGAACGAAATAAAAGTATTAAAGAAAAAAATTGCTGAATTAACTTCTGATGAAGATATTATTAGTCAATATAAAAATGGAGATCCAAATAATAATGGTATTGAATTAAAAATGAAAGAAAATATAAATTCTGCTCTCAATCAATTTGATCAACAAAAAGAAGATATAGGTAAACTCACATCAGAAATCAATGAAATAAAAGAAAGGCTTTCTATTGCAGAAGGCGTGTTAATGCAAAAAGATGACGATGCTATTTCTATCAGTTCTATTTCGTCCTCAACAACGCAGCCAAAGAATTTGGACATTGATGACTTATCACGTTTTAATGAAGATTTGCTTAATTTCAAAAATCAATTTGACGATCATCAGTCTAAAGTTGTAAGTGCAATGAAAGCAATTCAATTTGAGCTTCAACAGATTCGTGATAACGGCCAAGGATTATTAGATCTTCCTCCTTTAAATCTTTATAATGTTGTCCCTTCCTTTTTCAATGAAGATAAAAAGATTCTATCTTTATCAGATTCTGAATCAGCCCCTGTATTAGAACTTGCAGAAAATCCAACGGAAGAAGAAGATGAAGAAAAGAAAAAAGAAAAAGAGCCAAAAAGAAATTTCAAAAAAGAAGTTGAAAGAATGAAATATTACAATATTCAACCTATTTTACGAAATAAAAAAAATGAAGAAGATACAACAAATCAAACGAAATGTGTTGTCATTAAAACAGATGATTCTCCTCCAAGGCATTCGCCAATAGAACGACCAGCTCCAAATTCAAACATTGATGTGAATCAAATCATTCGTCAAATCAAAAATGAACTCAATATGAATGAAATTCAGAATTCTTTCAAGCAATTTAAAAAGGATCATGATGAAATCATCAATTCAATTGAAAGAAAAGTTGATCGAGAATATGTCGAACGTTTATTTGACAAATTTAGAATTATTGTACATGGTATGAATGATCGTGTTAAAGAACTTGCATCATTAACAGCTGATTATGCGACAAAAGAAGATTTTAAATTAGTTGTCCAAATTGTTAAAAATTTGCCAAAAGATGGAAAATCAGGAACAGCTGTTAAAAGAGGACCTACTTGTCTATTTTGTGGAAGACCAAAAACTTCTATTGCTGGTGAGATTTCCCCTAGAACTGCAGCAATGGCTGGTTCAGCCCCTGTATCAAATGTTGGATCAAAAGACGGCGACACGAGTTGTGAATTTGTTTATGGTGACGGACAAGCTTATTATAAGCGTGATGAAAATTTCCAATCTTTTCCTCATTTTGACGTTTTGCCTCCTCTTCCTGCTAATGATAGTGATAATGAAAAAAGTGTCAGTAAAACAACAGCTGAAATTAACGGAAGAGTTAGCTTAACTAGAAACGGGGAAAGATCAAAAACATCTTTAAGTATGCCAAATTCACGTGTTTCGAAAAGTCGGAAATAATTTTATTTTTGTTTTTATTATATAATATATATATATTATTATGTTTAAATTAGATTTTGATTTTATTTTCTTTTTTTCTAATCATTCTTTTTGAAAAAAAAGATTCATTGATACAGGTGTTTATTCAATAATGAACTACAAATATGAATGAATTCTTTATCATAGAAAGTTTCCAATTTTATTGTAAAGCTTTCAATATTGAAATAGCTCATAGAATAAAACTTTGAAAAGCATTTAGGAAAAAGTTGAGGTCAATATTAATGATAAATAACCTAAACCATCGAGGATAATTATTTTAAATACTCAGTAGTTAGACCTTGAAAGAGGGACCTACTCTACCCCTTTTGGCATTTTTACCTAAAGGTTAAAATTGCCATTTATAAAGATGGTAAAGGACCTGAAGATGGTAAAAAATGACCGGGCTAAAATTATATAAGATTCAGTTTTGGAGATAAGCTGTAGGATTTGGTTGAAAAAAATTCGATATCTCTTTTGGAAGGCTAATTTGCTAGACTTCTAGAAGCATGCTTTAAGGCTATTCTATTAACTGATTATTATTCATTGTATTTTGTTTCAAAAACTTAAAAGTCTTTTCAATTCTTTGATGTTGGGCAATTCAATTTAAAGTTAAAAAACGTTCACCTAAAAAAATGCAAACTTTGGAATTCATCCTTATACTCCTTCAAAACTTAAATTTTTTTGTTTAAGAATTCTGCGAACAAATTATTCGGCAAGATGCTTTAATGACCTTTTGCAATATAATAGTAATCTTTACAACATTTTATGATGCAACAAAGGCAAGATGGCTTATCAATAATGATAAAGAATTATCAGATTGTATGCAAGAAACTATAAGATGCATTCGTCCATGTTATGATCTATGTGCCCTATTCTGCAAACTTGTGAGATCAGGTCCTGATTGCTCTATTTTGTATAATAAGTATTGTTACAACAACTGATTCACTCCCACCTTTTGGAAGTAAAAAATTTGTGTTTGAATTCAATCCTTTGATATCTTTAATGACACCTGCATCTTCAATAAGTACTACTTTTGTTCTTTTATCATCGTAGTTATCCCACCATTTGTTTTGTTGCTTGAAACAAATTAGATCTTGTGGGACTTGTTTTCTTGCCCAGTAGCTTTTTCCACATCCAGGGGGACCAGTGATCCAGAAATTCTTGACCTTTAGTGAACCCTCCCATTGTGGGAGTCTATCAGCATGATCCATTTTCCATTTCATACAAAGACCTGGGAATTGAAACGCCATTTGTGTCCATTTTTCAGAGAATTCCAACCATGACATTGACATTAGATCTTTTAAGGCATCTTTTAGTTCTTTTTCTTTATCAAACTTTTTCTGAAAGTCATTAGGGATTTGACCTTGCATCATGAAATGATCTTTATCAGGCTTATTTTTGTTAATGTAGTCCAATGCCTGTTTTAATGTTCCTTTCATAGGTTCCCAGTCTGGACCTGTCAACCAGTACCGTACTATTTGAGTTCTATATACTTTCTTTGAGAACTTTACTACTATATGTATATGCCTGTTCCCTGATTCTCCTCTTTCTTCAGCAGCAGCCATTGCAACAATTTCAAGGAATCCTTTGGAAAATTGTAAGTTGCCATTGTTATCTATTGCATTTCCGAATTGAAGGGTCTGTTTCCAGTCTAAATCTTCAGGTATGTTCCATGTCCCGAACCAATAAGTAACTCTTGGATTTGTTTCCGTCATTTGTAAAAAAATGATATTAAAATTAAAGATTTAATTTGTATACATAATGATCGTTTTAATATTTATATAAAATTAACAAAAATAAATAGCCGGGCTTTATTTCAGATAAAAGTTTATTTTTCCGTTTATTTTAATTGAAAAATTTTTAATACCGCGAAAATTTAAATGATTAAAATACACTCAATTCTTAAATTTTATATTTATTTATAAAAAAATCATTTTTTAAAATGTCAGCTCCTGTTTCTCAAGTTCCATCAAGATGTCCATCACCAACTTCGTATTCTCAACCAGTTTCTACAAGTTCCTCGAATAGTTCTCAAGGTTTTGGTGATTGGATTAATTGGCCTCCATCAGCTCAAGGTTCTCCGGTTGGATCTCCTTTAGAACCTTCTTGGTTTTCTATTTCTACTGAAGATTACACGACATCCTCTCAAGAAACATATTTAGAAAACGAATATGAATCAATTTTCCAAAGGAAAACAGAAATTTTGGAAAAAATTCAGACAATTGAATATAAGATTTTATTAGAACAACGTAAATTAGCTGCTTTAAATCACGAAAAATCACAACTTGATTCTTTATTTCAGTAAACACTTCATTTTTTAAAATGTCTTCTTTTTTAACTATGTCTCCTGTAATTGAAAATATTGATCAGAAAAACGATTCTTTAATTTTTCTAACTTCTGTTGATGAATCGAAATTACTAATTTCTCGTAATATTGATTTTATCTCATTAATTGAAAACAAGGACCAAATATTAATTGAATCTAAAGAAATTTTAGAAGATTTTTTAGACAATAATGAAGAAATCAGAGAATATTTAGTCCAGAATTATAATTCCGTTCTACCTTTAGGTACGTTTTTGTCAGATGATCCTTCTTCTATAATTTTAATAAAAAAATAACATCATTTTATTTTTTGTTTTTATTTATAATGTCTACTGTTCCTTCTAAAACAATGCAAAATTGGTGGGATTTAATTAATTTAATTCACCAGAATGATGAAAGTATAGATAAAAATATTTCTGATATATTAATTGCAGACAAGACAATTTTAGAAAAAGTTGATGATATTCATACAATAATGGCATCCAATTATATTCAGTTTTTCTCAAAATTTGAACAACAATTAAAAGAAATTTTAGATGAAATTACAAAGATATTTGTTTTTTTCCATGAAATATATTATAATGATATAATTGAAAAATTACATACAAGAGATCTTGATATTAATCATTTAAATACTAAGTTAAACGAAATCAAATCAGAATTATCTTCACAATCTTATAAAATAGGATCTATTGAAACAACGTTATTATCACTTGGGTTAAAGCTAGATGAAATATTAGCAGCTGTTATAGTTCCTTAATTTTATTTAATAAACACTTCATTTTTTAATATGTCTTCTAAAAAAAATAGTAATAAAAACCAAAATAAAAACCAAAATAAAAATTCTAATAAAATTGTTCAAAAAAAAAAAAGAAAATATCAAACAATTACTACACAATTATTTAACAGTGATGAAAATTTATCATCATTACATCAATCAGGTGGAACTTATACTACTGTTTTAGTAAAGAACTCCTCAACACAAGGTGTTCGTAAAGCAAAAAATTTTACATTACAAATATCAACAAAATATAATATAGAACAACCTCCTTATACACAAGATCAAAAATATGGTACAGGACCTATTTCATTTGCTTTAGTATATTGTCCATGTAATCAGAATTCATTAACTCTTCAATCACCTACTACACAACAAAATTTACTTTATCCGATTCCTAAAAATGTTATATTATCAGGATTTATTTTAGATGGTACAGTCACTGTTTTTAAATCAGATTTAGCGAGAAATTTATCAGCAGGTGATAGTATACAAATTTCTTTATATAATTCAACTGGTTTTGCAATTAGTGATGTTAATATTGCTTTTTCATTAAATTATGCTATTGCATTTAATTAATTTTCTTAAATAAACACTTCATTTTTTAAAATGTCTGTTATTTCCTATATACCAGCTCAAAATAAATATTCAAATGTAACAGTTCAAATATCTGATTATATTGACCAGATATCTCCTGACATTCAAAATAATTATACTCTTATTGAACCTGTTCTTACACAAGGTGTTCGTAAAGCAAAGAATTTTACTTTATCAATAAATGCTTCTTGTTATAAAATTACTGGTGAATCACCAGACCAAGTTATTAAATATGCTCTTATGTTATTTGCGTTAGTTTATGTTCCTAATGGATTTGATCCTTTATCCTTAGATGTTACTATGAACCAATCTATAGAATTATATAAAGCTAACAAATATATAATTTTACAAGGTCTTTTAGAAAATGGAAAAATTAAAAAAACATATTCTTATTTAGCTAGAAATTTATCTACAGGTGATAAAATATGTTTAGTTATAAAACCAATTGCATTAACAGATGCACAACTATCAATGAAATTCAATGCTATTTTAAATTATGCTATTAAATATAATTAATTTAATAAACACTTCATTTTTTAAAATGTCTGTTAAACCTTATAATAGTTACAAATTTAATAAACCATTGTTTAAATCAGAATATTCAAACATAACAAAATCAATATCTTTCGTACAAACTGATGTTCCATTAATAAAAAACGAAGAAATTGTCATACCTATTTGTGAACCTACTGATATTCAAGGTGTTCGTAAATTTAAAAATGCAACATTACAATTATATGCTCAATTTGCTGTTTCTGATGATGGTGAAGAGTATTCTGATTGTATCTTTCCAATACCCTATTTTCTTATAGCTACAGAATATCAAAATAAAAATCCACAATCACCAACAAAATATAAAGAAATTTATACTAATACTCGAACTGATGAATATTTTATATCTACAGATTACACAAATGTCAATTCTGCTCCAACTGAAATTTTAAATAAAGGTACTTTATTATTTCAAGGTCAACTTTCCTCTAAACAGGCATTGATTCAATCTACTAGATTATCAAAAAATTTAGACGCTTCGGAATGTATTTATCTTATTTTTAAAAATTCCAAATGATCCATCACTTGCATTTTATGTATTTTATGGTCTTTTTGGAACAATTAATTATTCAGTTAAATTTTCTTAAATAAACACTTCATTTTTTAAAATGTCTTATCAACAAAAATTAAAAAATTATTGTATTATAGATTATAATTATTCACCAAAAACTAATGATAGTAGTGATAGTGTATCAATAATCGGGGTCAGATAGAATCCACTTAAAACGCCCATAAATGGCCCATTTTTGGGCCCATATTCGGGTTAAAATTCAAAATCCACATATGGGACCCATACCGCATACTACCCCAAAACGCCCATAAAACGCCCATATTCGGGCCCATACAAATTCCGAAAATAGGCCGCATATGGACCACCTATAGACCACCTATGGACCACCTATAGACCACTTATGGGACCTCTTATGGGACCACTTATGGAACGTTCCGATGGCGACACAGACCGATGGGACAGACCATGACAGACAAAAATATTCCATATTTGGGGACTCAGATGAATTTGGGAAAACCTATTTTTATATTTGAATATTGATTTTTTATCGCATCCCAAATGGAAGCCACTCCAAGCTACTCCAATGTCTACGAATACATCAACACACTAGTAGCCCTATCGCCAAAGCCTGATGAATTTGCACAATGCAATTTCGCGATATTATGTGACAAGTTCCCATTCAACTTGAAGAACTCATTGTACCTCGCGAGGGTCCTATATGTATCACTCCAGAATGGTACTGAAACCATTAGATTCTACCCTAATAAGCTCAAGGAGAACCTTGAATTTGTCAAATTGACATCCAATAGTAGACGCAAATTGAGTGTCAACATGCAGGAGTTCTTCGTAAATGGGAATACCGAAAAGCACGAATACAAGGAATGCCCGTATTACAACTACTCGATTGAGAGAACCAATATAAATACCAAGGATCTCATCGCCAAATTACGTGAAAAATACGATATTGCAGAACCTGATGTATTCATCGGCAAGCATCAGGATTTGGTATTGGATGCTGACCCAGATTTTGCCTAAACCTTTGAGTACACCACTTGCATATCATGTTCAACTGTGTTCACCAATATGAAATCATGTCCAGATAAGGTCCTATATTTTTGCCACAACTCCTCGAACTCACAAGGTATGCTCACCTGCTGATATATGTAATTGAGTTTCTGTCGCGAGAACCCATTGAATATGAAGAATGATGTGCAGTTATTTTTGTAATCGGTTGGCACCCCCTTGAAGAACTGGATATTGATGTATACGATTGAGTTCTTATGACGCAACTGGGTGATATAGTTTGTGAAGTATGCTGATTTCAACAGCTTGCTCTTAATGAAGTCCTCGCACAGGATTATGGTGTTGAGTGGTACATTGGGTTTCCCGAGTTTGTTGATATGGAGGAACTCAAACATCTGCTGCAGCTTGGACTCGTCGATAGATGTCTTCCCAACTGAGCTATATTTGTTATACAGCTCCTTCCATAGATCAAGCTCCTTCAAATACCGTTCATAAGCGGGTATATACCCCACAAATCTACACGCAAGGAATCTACCAAATATAAATTTATCCATTAAATTATTTGGATAAGCCATATATGGAGCTATTTGGGAAGCTACTTGGAAAGCCATTTTGGGAGACTGCATATGGAGCTACTTGGAAAGCTACTTGGAAAGCCACTTGGGAACAACCATCTAGTGTCCCGAGGATTTACATAAACTGTCCACTAAATATTGGGTGTACGGGAAAAACCGCAGACCACTTGGAAAGCCATTTTGGGAGACTGCATATGGAGCCACAAATGGAGCCATGTATGGAGACTCTTGGAAAGCCATTTGGTAAGCTATTATGGGAATACGAATATGGAGCTACTTGGAAAGCCACTTGGGAACAACCATCTAGTGTCCCGAGGATTTACATAAACTGTCCACTAAATATTGGGTGTACGGGAAAAACCGTAGACCACTTGGAAAGCCATTTTGGGAGACTGCATATGGAGCCACAAATGGAGCCATGTATGGATCCACAAATGGAGCTATATGGAGACACTTGGGAAAGCCAAAAATAATTGTACTAGGGATCTTATTTTTGCAGCAAATACTTAATATATTTTTGCAATATATTTATGGATTCGACAATATTGTTTTTACTGTAAGTCGCGCGAATCTTATCTGCCGCATCTCTCGGTAAATGGTCTATATAGATATCCAAAATCGTGCCGTATATATTAATAGTGTCGTATAGTATCTGGATTACATCGGTTTTGTCGTAAGATTTAATCGAATTGTGGTATTCGATTGTAATCTTGCCTAGTTGTTCTATATGCTGCTGCTTCTTTTTGGCATTATAGTTTCGCATATATGCATTCCAGTGCTCTCTCCTTTTGGCACTCCAATTGTTTTTATATTCTTTAGTATTGTTGGGAGTATTGTTGGATTCCCTTGGTCGTACATCCATTTGTGGTACATCCATATCTTCCTCCTCTGTGTTATCCGTAGATGGCTCGGTATCCAGCCTCTTCGAGTCTGTGTATTTGGTATCCAGCCTCTTCGAGTCTGTATATTTGGTATCCAACCTTTTCGAGTCTGTATATTTGGTATCCAACCTCTTCGAGTCTGTATATTTGGTATCCATTTATTCTGCAATAAAAAGATATTATATAATGCTAATATAAAAATAAATTTATTAGTCGGTGACGATAATATAGTGCGTTAGCGAGCAAATATTTTTTACGATTTCGTACAGTCTTGCTCTTATGGAATCTAGCTCGATTCCATCCTCGTCGCAATTTTTGGTTTTATTCTTCTCGATGTAATCCAGTACCGATTGCTGCAGAGCTAATGTGTTATCGATTATATTCTGTGGCAATCTTGGACATAAAACCCTATGCAGTAAAATCTCGGTTATCTGCTTACTGTAGACATCCATTTCTACCATATGTAGATAATGTTGCCAATCCGCGATGTACATAAACCTATTTTCTAGATCCCACGCTTTATTAAGTTCGGTATGTTCTATATCGTACAATGCTTTTAATAATGGTGTTGGGTGTGGGAAGATACCCAATAGGAATTCTGTATTTCGCGAGCGATCGTCGTGCGGTAAAATAATTACCAAATATTTACGACATCCGGTTTGTCGATCCTGGACCATCCATTCTTTAAAGTCCTTGTTGTAGAACATTATATGGTTATCCTTTTGGATTACATCTTTAATATAATCTCGGACTCCACTTCTATCGAATCTATTGTATCTAGCAATATATGTTTCGAAATCCATCCTTTAATTGCAAATAAAATATATTATATAGTAATAATATTATGGTAACGTAATGGCTCTAGAAATAGCTAGTAACAATATGTTTATATACAAATGCATGTGTTTAGAAATAAAAATATATATTTTCGAACATACATAAATATTATTTTTTATCTCCACATAAATGTTTTCCAAAGATAATGGCAATGCAACACCAGCAGAAACATTTACTTTTAATGGATGCACCATCCAGGATTACAACAACTATGTTCTAATTAAAGCTCCATATGGGACGGTATATAAATATTCGACTATTAAAGGAAAATATTGTTTTACATTCCCTGGCATGTTTATTAAGAAGTATCGCACCTTATTCTTCGATAGACGAGACAACGACGACATCCTATATTGCATGTCCGTATCGACAGTCCTGGATGGAGAATAAAAATAAATTATTTTTAGCTAACCACATAAATATAGCATTTCTGTTTTTGCGGACTGGTCTTAGTGGGTCCAACAACAGCTTCTATACAATTGGTTATTTTGGTATATTTTAGTTTGTCCAGGATTATCTCCTTAAGCCAATATGTGGCTATATAATCCTTGGGGTCTCCACCATTAATAGAACAGCGTATTAATAGCGAGCTCTTAAGGAGTTTGTACCCAGTTACCTTAATTATATCTCCTAATTTAACAGACTCGTCTATCTTCCTGCATTGCTTTATATTTGCATCCACCTCTTGCATAATATTGTCGCGATATCCTGTAATATCCTCTGTTTCGTTATTTTTGCATTCCTTTACAACCATCTTGGCACATAAATTTTTAGATGCGTTTGTAAACGAGCCCTCCTTAATTAATTGCATTATTGGGATTCCAGTTAAGCTCCCATATGCTGTTATTCGTTTAATATCCAGTTGCTTAAATCCCTTATTGGCTAATATCTTGTCTATGTAATGCGCAATATTCGAAGGACACCAATACAATTGTAATATGGTTTGGGGTACCATGTATTCTATTAAATTTCCATATACATCGTGCATTACATTTAACGAACATGCGAGCAAATATGTCTTGCCATATCGGGTTCTAGTTTCTTTAAACCCATACACATTTATTTCGGTCCCATCCTTTAAATCCAAGAACCTGTGCGTGTATGCTCTAATGTTGGAAAGGACCTTGTAAAGCATATCTCGAACCATCTCCTTATGGGCGCACTCCTCGATTTGGGCTTCTATAACCTCGTTCTTAGACTTTATATTGTTAATCTGCTGTTCGTAGTGTTCCTTAAAAGCATTCTCCTCGGTTTCCTCCTTAATATCTCGGTTAATGGATCGAATAGTTAGTGTCTCGTTTGGATAATTTAGTAATTCCAATTCCAGCATTTTAAACATTATTTTCTCTCGAGTACTCGATTTTAATAGCGATGCTGTGGATGTTGGGAATACTAAATTAAATACATTATTTGGGGTTAATCCAACATCGGCAGGTTTATTAATGTTATCCTTTGTTTGCACAGCTTTTAGTTTCTCGCAACCCTTATGGATGTATGTATATAGAGGTTCGCTTGCTGTGTTTATTCGTAGATAGCTATCCTGTTGTATATTTACTTCGTCGTTATGTGGATCGATTTGCATTAATACTACAGTAATGGGCTTATTCGAGCAGTACCAGCGGAGTGCATTCGATAATTTGGTTGCATTAATTTTTTCGATATAGAACCCATTAACTTTACCCGTCAACTTATTATGGTATAACGCCACAAACGCTAGGTCCAATTCTAAATCCACAATACAAACATTATATAATATATTTTTGCACAGCAAATTAAATTGGTTCTCGATAGAATTAAAATATATTAGATTCGGTGGCATTAAATTCTCGAGGTACTCCATATTTGCGTAAACCACATCTCTATCTAGGGTTCCAGTTGTGTTCTTATAGAGATACATCGTAAACTCCAATCTTAAAATGCCGGTTTCCAACGAGTTCTCGATCGCCTTGCGTAATATCGGTTCTGGGTTGTTAATCCAATCGTTAATATGGGAACCAATTTTATTGCGGACACTCGGGGATTCCATCGATTGCACAAACTTGTTATAGAATTTGTATCTAATGGTTCCAGTTGTAGAGGAGCTTATAAACGTTAGACAATTATTGGATACGAGTTGGGAATTATTTATAATAACTGGGTTGTCATCTGGATTTGTATCCCCTTGCTTTACAAAGTCGTGTTCGCCAACCAAATGCCTAATAACATCCCTTTTGTTAAATACGCCTTTGTAATCCCGAGTAAAGTCGATATCGTGTATATACACAAGGTTTTCATGCAGAAATTCGATTTTGGTGGAGTCTCCTAGTAAATTAAAGATGCTGTCGATAGAGACATTAGATAGATTAACCTTAAGGAGTTGGACGAACGAAGATGGTCTGTAAGCAAATCCATCTGCACTCTTAATTCCAATTGGTTTAATATCTGGTTTGCGTATATCGATATCCAGCTGGTTTAGAACCCTCTTTATTGTAGCAGTGGTGCTACCAAGCAAATCCTTAGCGATTTTATTTAACACACTATTATCTATTGTTTGGTCATCTGTGTCTGCATCTTTGGTATCATCTGGGTTCTTAATCTTTAGTTTCTCGATGTTCTTAATTAATGTGTCGTCAATTGGGTAATATACAACGATATTGTCGCTAAATAACTCGTTTAGTGGTTCCAGTGGATTATTCGTTTGTGTCCCACCATCCGTGTAATCTATAAACGATATATCGCTTTGGTTTATAACTCGGTTAAGGTTGTATAGCAGTGTTTCGTGCTTTATTTTACCACCACCGATTGCTTTAATAGCAAATGTGGCATCTGTTCGTGTCTTGTTTAAGGAAATCTCCTTAAAGAGAGCGTCGTTGCTTTCCATTTATAAGTCGAGAAAAAAAGTAGATTCGTATCTAGAAATCTACCTAATAATACCCAAAAATAAAATATTTTATAATTCTTATTTTGGGATTTTCTAAGTGGCTCCATATGCGGATTCCCAAAATGGCTTTCCAAGTGGCTTTCCAAGTGGCTTTCCAAGTAGCTCCATATTCGTATTCCCATAATAGCTTACCAAATGGCTTTCCAAGAGTCTCCATACATGGCTCCATTTGTGGCTCCATATGCAGTCTCCCAAAATGGCTTTCCAAGTGGTCTACGGTTTTTCCCGTACACCCAATATTTAGTGGACAGTTTATGTAAATCCTCGGGACACTAGATGGTTGTTCCCAAGTGGCTTTCCAAGTAGCTCCATATTCGTATTCCCATAATAGCTTACCAAATGGCTTTCCAAGAGTCTCCATACATGGCTCCATTTGTGGCTCCATATGCAGTCTCCCAAAATGGCTTTCCAAGTGGTCTACGGTTTTTCCCGTACACCCAATATTTAGTGGACAGTTTATGTAAATCCTCGGGACACTAGATGGTTGTTCCCAAGTGGCTTTCCAAGTAGCTTTCCAAGTAGCTTTCCAAGTAGCTTTCCAAGTGGTCTACGGTTTTTCCCGTACACCCAATATTTAGTGGACAGTTTATGTAAATCCTCGGGACACTAGATGGTTGTTCCCAAGTGGCTTTCCCAAGTGGCTTTCCTAAGTGGCTTTCCTAAGTGGTTTGCGGGAAATCCCGTACACCCAATATTTAGTGGACAGTTTATGTAAATCCTCGGGACAGCAATTTTGCTGTTCCCATAATAGTCTCCCATAATAGCTTTCCAAGTGGCTCCATATGCAGATTCCCAAGTGGCTTTCCAAGTAGCTTTCCAAGTAGCTCCATATGCAGTCTCCCAAAATGGCTTTCCAAGTAGCTTCCCAAATAGCTCCATATATGGCTTATCCAAATAATTTAATGGATAAATTTATATTTGGTAGATTCCTTGCGTGTAGATTTGTGGGGTATATACCCGCTTATGAGTTCTTCAAGTTGAATGGGAACTTGTCACATAATATCGCGAAATTGCATTGTGCAAATTCATCAGGCTTTGGCGATAGGGCTACTAGTGTGTTGATGTATTCGTAGACATTGGAGTAGCTTGGAGTGGCTTCCATTTGGGATGCGATAAAAAATCAATATTCAAATATAAAAATAGGTTTTCCCAAATTCATCTGAGTCCCCAAATATGGAATATTTTTGTCTGTCATGGTCTGTCCCATCGGTCTGTGTCGCCATCGGAACGTTCCATAAGTGGTCCCATAAGAGGTCCCATAAGTGGTCTATAGGTGGTCCATAGGTGGTCTATAGGTGGTCCATATGCGGCCTATTTTCGGAATTTGTATGGGCCCGAATATGGGCGTTTTATGGGCGTTTTGGGGTAGTATGCGGTATGGGTCCCATATGTGGATTTTGAATTTTAACCCGAATATGGGCCCAAAAATGGGCCATTTATGGGCGTTTTAAGTGGATTCTATCTGACCCCGATTATTGATACACTATCACTACTAATGATAATATTCCTTTAATTTTTAAAGGAGATATTTTATATGGAGCTGATTCAGAATCATATATTAAGATAGATTCTTTGAAATATTCTAGAAAAATAACCAAACTTCATTTAGAAATTAATTATAATTTATCACATGATGAATTAGATCAAATTCCGTTAATGATATCCAATCAACCACCTCCTGTTTTCAATATTGTAGTATTTAAGTATTTATATTCAACATTTTTCCCGTCTGAATATTATGATTTTGTTCCTAAAAATTCATCAGTAAATAAATTTCTTCCATATTATAATAGTAATTTAATATATTTTACAGAAACATTGAATCAAGAAGATAAAACTGTATTTAATATACCAGGAGTTTTTAAACTTGAACCAAATGAAACTATATATATCATGATTTTTCCATCAAATAACAAAGATTACTTAACACCTTATACTTTTAATGGTTTTATTAATGTAGTATATAATTCTAATTTTATTTAATAAACATTAATTCATTTTTATATTATGCGTAAACGTAATAATAACCCTTTAGATAAATCATATTTAATACAACCAGGACCAGATCTTGAAATAAATTCTTATTTGATACCTATTTATAGAAATTATTTTATAAGAACTGGAGAGATTTCTTCTAATAAAGATTACAAATTAATAAATGAAGAGTTGAATTTTAACCATAATATAATACATTTTAATATTGATTCAAAAATCAAAAGAAACTCAGAAATCCGTCTTTCATCATCATGTGTTCCAAATTATATTTTTGATAAACAATCAATTATAACTATTTCTAGTAATCAATTTTCATATGATTATAATTCATCATCTGTAACTATTAATTTTGGTAATTTTAAATTTTTTATTAATCCTAATACTTTTATTAAAATTTTATTTAATGGAGATTATCCGATACCTTTACCACCTGTTCAACCTCCGGTACCTGTCATTAGAGTAATTACCTTACCATTCAAATCATTTGTTGATACTTTTGTTTTTGATTCTGATTTATATATAAAAAAAGGTTCAGTTATACGTTTTCCAGAGGAAGAACGTCGAAATTTTGTAAATTTATCCAATCCAGGTAAAAATCCAGGAGTTATTAACCCTTTGCAAATCAAAATTCTTGATTTTAATCCATCTGATCCCCTTATTTGGAACCAAAGTAATATTTTAAAATATCAAAAAAATATATTTGAACATGTTTCAATTATAAAAAGTATTCAAAATGAAACATTTATACCAATTGAATTTCTAGCATTTTATGGTGATATTGAATTAACTGATCAACAAATTTTAGAAACAAATATAGTCTTTATTAAAGGTTCTAAATTTAAAGTTAAAAATCCACCTATTCCTCCTGGTCCTATAAATCCAGAAGTTGTTAATATTTCTTTAGATTTTGAAAATAATTTTTACTCTCCTAATGATGATTTTTATATTTCAAAAAATTCAAAAATTCAAATCGATCAAAATTTATTAACAGATATAGAAATTGTACATCCAGAAACAAGCTCTATACCTTTTAATTTAACTTCTATTATTAATTTAAATCAAGCTACAAGTTATGATCTAGATCCGGAAGATCCTAATTTAATTTGTTATCATTTTTTTTACAGAAAATGAAACTCAAAAGCCTTATTATTTTTATCCTAATTCACGATTGTCTTTCGTAAGAAATATAACCGCTTCTTCATTTAATATTATTTTAGATGAACAACATCCTGAATGGGTTTGTGATGGTATAATACCGGCTATTGGATCAAAAATTTCATTTCGTTCATCACCTATTCCTCATCCAGAAACATTACAACAAGATCTTGATTTTAATAATACTTCTTTAATATGGCCAGATGATAAATCAATAGCTAAAGATTCATATGTTCGTATATCTCCTGATATAATGAATAATTTACAAATAGTTAAAGATATTCCTTTAATGTTTCCGATTCCTGTTATTAATATTTCTGAATTTGATAAACAAGATGATTCTCCAATTTCATTATATAAAAAAACATATGTTGTTACTCAAGATAGGAATAGATTTCTTTGGAAAGATTCTCAATTGCAAGTTCTAGTTCAAATTCCAGCAGCTGTTTATAATATTACTTTAACTCCATCATCACCAGAATGGACTTTTGATCAGAGTATGTTAATTTCTCCTAATAGTAAAATCAAAGCCATATATCCACCATCTCCTCTTCCTCCTGTATCTGAAGTTCTTGAAGTAACACTTTCACCTTTAAAATCTCAAGAAAAAACTATATATAATTTTTTCAATGATATGTCTGTTGCAGAAAAATCTTTTATAAAAATTGATGATGATTTATTATTTGATACAGTTCAACCAAGTAATACTAATATTCCTATTGATCAAACTTCTTTTAACAATTGTTGTTTTATTAATTATGAATATTCAAACTCTCAATGGTTTGCTTTATTTACAATTAAAAATTATAAATTAACAGATGATCATACTTCTGTTCTTGTTAAACCGAATGTAAGCTTAAATGCTACATCTTATTCATCTCCTCTTCAAGTTTTAAATATTCAATTAAATAACTTAAATCCAGTTTATACTTTACCAACTGGTATTTATGGTGAATCTATATTTTCCATTTCAAATGAATTAATTCCAGATAAAATCATTACAGAAGAAGCAAATGAACAACCAACAGAATATTTTATTCAATTATCATCATTTGATCAATCTAAAGAAGTGATTGACTATGATATTGAATTTGATGAATCAATCCTTTTTAGAAAAGGATCAAAATTAAGAATAAAATTTGTCAGATAAATTCTTATTGTTTTTTTGGCATTTTTAAATAAAAAGATAATTTTTCAAAATTTTCAAAATTTTTACATTACCCCTATGAAATTCATAAATTTTATAAATTTACAAAAAAAAAAAAAAAAAAAAAAAACTAAAAATAAAATAAGAAATTAATCTTTTATTGATTAATTATTAAAATCTTCTT
Source organism: Tritrichomonas musculus (assembly GCA_039105265.1). Lineage (NCBI taxonomy): Eukaryota > Parabasalia > Tritrichomonadida > Tritrichomonadidae > Tritrichomonas > Tritrichomonas musculus. The sequence goes on along the minus strand of JAPFFF010000015.1, from coordinate 659,601 downwards.
CAGATGAAGTGATTTTGAAGACCTTGTCGAATTCGACTTCTTTCTTTGGTTCTGGTTCGGGATCAGGGTCATCGGAAACCGTTCCGATCTTTGTCACTTCCTCTCCAAATGCGAGCCACATTTGTAGTGACTCCAGAGCATATTGCATGGTGGTGATCGAGTTCCATTCACCATGAAAAGCTCTCATTGGGACGTGATAGTGGTCCGTCATTGCCGAGAAATCCAAGATGTCATCAGCGAGTCTTTCGTACTTGTCACACATGTCCACTAGATGATCCATCTTTCTGGTCAGTATTCGTCTTTTCCATCGCTTGTTGGCCAGCTTTCTCTTTCTGTGCTTCTCTTCTACATCAGGACCCATTGTTTGGTAACCATCACTTTCGTCTTCACTGGACTCGTTGGAGGAGCTGCTGCTTAGATAAGATTTTCTTTCGGGTTGTGCTGGTGGTGGAATTGGTCTCTTGCCGCCTTTACGTCCGTCTCTTCGTGTACGTGCCATTTAAAAAATGAAGAGAATTTCTATAATTATTGAAAACTTTTCCTTTAATATGATTTGGATCGAAGTATATTTTAATATCTTTCCTAAAGTTATGTACCAGATTAATTGTTTCTAAGTCTCCATCTTGAACATGCCACATAGTTTGGTAATCTTTGTAAATGTCTTTAAATTTTTTAAAGAATTTCACTCTCAAGAGTTTGAAGAGAAACATTTTTTTTCTTGAATTGTTTTCCAAACTACTGTTTTAATATTTTTTGTATCAATAATAGCTCCAAAGCATTGGAATGATATCCTTCGATGTGCCCATACGCTGTCGATTGATAATTTAGATGAAAACCTTCATTTACCATCCCCTAATCAAAGCAGAACTTATTTTTTTAAGAGTTGAATAGAAAACTTTTTTTAGCATACTGAAGTATTATTCTTTGCTAAGAATCTTTCAACTGAAGCGAAATTCATGCCTTCTCTAGTTACAGATAGAACGAAGGCTTCAATACATTTGATAACATAATTGAATTTATTTAATTTGATCATCAATTTCTTGGATTATTGAATTAATTTTCTTTCTTTTTCTGCTTCTATTAGGTGACTTTATTTCGAATGGATTGTTAATATCTTTAATTTGCTTGCAAAATTGCAAAAATTTTAGGCATATTTGAAATTGTATTAATTGATTATGATGAATTATGTAAAAGCATTCTGTGCTTCTAAAATTATTTGTAAAATATACTCAGTTGAAAGGAAATGCTTTGTAGCATTGTACATTATATATAAAAAAGGATTCATGGTTGAATAATTTCTTCTTTTTTTCATTTAATAAAAAAAAATTCAATGAGTTCTTTCAAAAGATAATTATGGATGATCCTATTTGAATTTGCAAATATGTAATATTTGATAACTGTCAGTATTTATATATATAATTTGTTGGTATTATTGCTAATAAAAATAAAAGTTTCAATAACAATTCTATCATTTTTAGTTAATAATTAGATTATGTCTATTTTATTCTGTTGTTAATATACAAATACTATCAGTTATTGTTGAGTTTAGCATCAATTTCTATCCATTTTTGGTATATGTCATTATGATATAAATATATTTCAGTAAAAAGTGGAAAGTAGAATTTTCGTAACTTACAAATGGAATCTTCACCAACGATATTAGCATGCAAAATATCAGCAAATTCAATGAATTTTAATTGAAGCCCTTCATTTAAGTCTGGATCAGGAGTTTCATATTTCCTTTCATGTTCACTGTGCAATTGAATTTCACGAAGATGAGAATTTGAAGAGAAACTTGAAATAATTTCTGTTGCGTCGCTCACTGTTATTGGTCCTGATAATGACAAGAATTCAATATTGAAATTATTATCTTGGAGGATAGATGAAATTACTTCTGATATTTTATGTTTGGAGAACTCATTTTGATCTGCTATTTTGAAGCTTAATGTGATTTTTCGAGGGAAAATTGATGGATTTTGAATATCTCGAAGAAAAGTTGAAATGCCTTCGTCTGTTGTTTTGTTATCTCCGAGGTTTAAAGAATCAAGTTTTACTCTTTTAATATATTCCGTGAAAACTTCAAGTGAGTCATCATTTATTTTGTTTTTATAGAAATTGATATTTTTCACTGGAAAATCTCTCATTGAAGTCATTATTAATCTAACAACTTCATCATCTAGTCCTAAATTATGGAAGTCCAAAGTTTCTATTGTTTGGTGCTTGCCATCAAATACTTTTGTCTGAGAAACTATTTGTCCTATAAACTGGCAGTTTTGATTATCAATTTTTCCTTCCCATCTAAAAATTGATGTTGGGCTTTCAAAATATGGACCAGGTAATTTAAAAAGCCAAATATCCTTTGTTTGGCCAAAATTGTGGAAAGAAATAACTAGTTCGTTTTGTCTAGATTCAAGTATTTTATTGAGTATAAATATTTGATCTAGATCAAAATATCCAATTCGTAAATCAGTTATTGTTGGTGATATTAATGAATTTTTAAGTGCATCAAAATAAGGTTGATTGGACCACAAAGTGTCTTTAACAGACGGCCACGAGATTGGTAGCATTTGAAAGTTAAAACCATCCATAATAAGTGTTTTTAGCCCATAATTTGGAATTCTTTGTAAGAAATTGATTAATTGGCGCTCGTTTACTTTGCATCCACTTATTGCAAGACTTGATATTCTACTTTTTTCTAGTTCTGTTGCAAGTGTTTCAAGTTCAACAATATTATAGCTTAAGTCAAGACTTTCTAAATGTGAATGTGATATATTTAAAATAATTGATGTTGTTCCTTCATTCCATATTTGATTATCTGCCACGCTTAATGAAATTAGTGAAGATTTTGGTAAAGCTTCCCCTAATTTTTGCGCTCCATAATCAAACATTGAGTTTGATTCAAGTCGTAAGTGCAGTAAATGATTATTAGAATAAAGTGATGATGCGATGTGGTTGATACCTTCATCTGGAATATCACATCCATTTAAGCTCAGCAATTCAAGAGGTGGATTTTTTGAAAGCGATGCTCCAAGAGCTTCACACGGACTTGCCTGGAAAATATTATCATCCGCATAGAATTCGAGAAGTTGTGAATCTCCAATAGCAGAAAAAATCAAAACTGAGGATTTCTGAATGAGTTTTGTTTGAATAAGAGAAAGATACTTAAGATTCTGGGATTTACGTAAAAGATCAGCAAGAAGAGTAGCTGATTTAATATTAATATGATTGGTTGATAAGTCTAAACTAACAATTTCTTCAAGCGAACTTTGACTATCTAAATATGTAAAAGTGGGTTGGCCCCACATAAATTTGCCAGAAGCATCTATTTCATGTTCATTCTCAGCTTCGCTCATATAGATTGTATTTGAATGGTTTACAAATTCATAACACAAAAACAAGAGAACTCGCACCAAAATCATTTGCTTAGTTTATAGCGCAAAAAATAAGATCGAAAAATAGGTAAAAAAAATAAAAATTAAAAAATAATTGTCCAAATTTATTAAGAAGAAATTTACTTCTTGCCACCCTTGGCACCTTTGGCTGGAGCAGCAGCAGCAGGAGCAGCACCACCTTTGCCACCTTTACCAGCGGCAGCCTTTTCGGCTTGTGCAGCTTCTTTGGCTTCTCTTTCGGCTTCGAGTTGAGCAGCACCTTCTTGTTCGAGTTTGGCTTCAGCAGCATCATCAGCCTTAGTGTGAAGTTCATCGAAGTATCCTGGGTTGATATGTGGTACGATTGAAAGATCTTCTGGAACTGGTGGTTGAGCAGCAACTACTTCATCGAAGAGTTTACGAACAACATCTGGAGCTGTTTGCTTAGCGTGTTCTTGTGCACGGAGTTCATCAATTTGTTTAAGAGCATCAGCCCAATCTTGTGTGGCAATACTGAGGCGGCATGGGCAACGTCCTGTTGGGACAGAGAATGTTTGGAGAGCAGGGCGGAGAACAGCAAGAACTTCATCACTGTAAGCAACACGTTCAAGATCTTGGTTGGTAAGAAGGCTGCGTGGAAGTGAAAATCCTTTCTTTGAGTCATAAATTCCATCGAGGGCCTTGAATGCGGATTCTGACCAGATGACAAGACGTCCGAGTGTGGCTCCTGGAGCAAGTTGGTAAAGTGAAAGGCGGGTGACATTTTGAACATCAACGCCTGGGATGTTACGGAATGCCTTGACAATACCATTATCATTGGCATAAACAACAAGTGGTCCCTTCTTTGTCTTGAATGTTGATCTCCTCATCTTTCCTTTTGATGAACGGTGAACCTTTCCATCGATAACTCTTTGGACATCATTGTAAACTTTCAAAGCCTTAAGAGCAGCAACGGCTTCCTTTGTCTTCTTGATGGCTTCTATTTCATCAGCAACAACAACTGGGATTGTTTGGATTTCATTGATCTTGTGGCCACGTGCTTCGACATATTGGGAATATTGGGTAGCAGCGATGGCAGAAGCAACAGCATAACGCCTTTGCTTAACTGGAACTGGGCGGAACCAACGGCGTTGGATTGATGGTGGGCCGAAACGGTGACCACCACGGCAGAAGTTTGCGTAGGCACCTTGTCCATTACGGTTTGATCCTGATCCATTGACACGTGGAACACGAGCCTTAGCACGACCTGGACCCCATGAAACGGCTGATGGGCGGATACCAGCATGTAATGATGTAGCGTGTGGGTGTTGTTGGTTCTTTGCGAGATTTGTATAAACTTCTTTAACAAGATCAACACGGATTGGGGTGTTGAAAACCTTTGGAAGTGGTACTGTTGTTGTTGAAGCTCCTTGAACGGAATATACTTGTACTGTTTGGCGATCAGACATTAAGTAAAAAGGCTGGACTTAGACTCGGCCACAGTTCTCAAATTTTTTCTGAGCAACTTCTTTTAATTTGAAAATTCAATAAAATATTTAAAAAGTTTTTCTTTGAAAAAAAGTCAGATAAAAGAAAATGTTATATTTTGTTAAAGCTTATATAATTTTTTAATTGTCTTTTTCAAAATTGAATATTGTAAAGAACATTTTAATAAATAAAAATTTCGTTTTTTTTTCTCAATGATTCATTCATGTAGCCAATTAAGATAGCTATTTTAATAAATGGTATAATCTTTTATTTTATTTATTTTCGTATATATTATTTTAAATTCTAATTTCACTAATCAATGCATCAAAATAGTTTTATCTAAGACATTTTTATTCATAATTTGATTTTATTATTATACAATTAAGTTTAAAATATTGAAACCCCCCCCCCCCCCCAAGAAATTTTAGTTATATACAATCTCTATTTTTTTATTCATTCCGTCGTTGAATATAGTTTATCATCTTTAATTTTGCCTTCATATAATTCAAAAATATTAGATAGCCATTTGAGCAATCTCTTTCTTCAAGTTTTGTTGTATTAAGTATCAGATGAAAACTGGGTTTCCCTGTCCAGTGAGGTGAATAGCCAAGTTTGACTTTTTGAAGCATTTCTCGTTATTTCATATGGACAGCAGACCGTTTTATTGTATTCAAAAAAAAATGTAAAGTTATGAATTATTTGAGAAAAAATGTCCATTAAAATCTTATGGACATTTAGCTTTTTTCCTCCTCCAATATTTATGAATAATACAATAGATGCAAAATTTAATAAAAATTTTGTCTTTATTTAACAAAATAAAAAAAACATTCAAAAAAATATCTACATTGAAATATTTCAAACAATTGCTATCACTTTTTTCAAAGTGATAAAATAAAAATATCTCAAAAAGTTTATGCTACAATCTATATTATATTCAAAAAATAAAGAATATCTTTAGCATTTCTAAATTTAATAATATAAAAAAACAATATTTTATTTTTTAAAACATTATAATTCAATTATAAATATGAATTGTACTCTAAAATAAGCAGAATTGAAAAACAATTATCGTTGCAATCTTTGATAGATTTTTTTTTTTCCCTTTTTTCCGAGATTTTCTCTCAAACGCTTTGAAAAAGTTTTTACACACAATTTTTTCCCTTTTTTCCGAGATTTTATTTCAGAAATTTTAATGGAGTAAAATGACATAAATATAAATAATGTAAAAAAGAAATATTTATTATAATAAAGTATAGTTTTTTCAAAGCCTTTTTAGCTTTTTTTGGGAATGATGCAAAATCAAACAGCTGGGCAATAAAAATTCTGTGACTTATTACTAATGTTGAAATATATGTGTTGCAATAGATTCAATTCTTTTTAATTTTCATTATAAAGGAGCAGAATCGTTGCATAAAGCATGCTTTGATGGCTAATTTGAATTTAAAAAACGTTCACTATATAAATATTAAATGGCAAAGAATATCAAATGTGGGATAGCTGCCAATCTTTCAGTCCTCTATATCAGCTTGTTTCTAACCAATTGATGCTGTTTTCCGAAAAGAATAGTGAAATAACATACCGTGGGCTTACATAGAATCAATAAAAATTATTATAAACAGCCATTATGAAAACGATTAAAAAATATTCAAAAAATTGAGAGGAAAATCTCGGAAAAAAAGGCATTTTACGATCTACCCAATCTTTTCAAGGTAAAACTTAATTACATGTGATATTTTCTGTAAATATTCTCTATCAGTAAATATGACCAATCGATTAATCACATTGATCTAGAATAATACAAATAATAGAACAAAATTTATTAAAAATATTATTTCAAAAGATTATTTTAAAAATGAATTTATAAAACAAATAAATATTGAATATAATTGGTCAAGCCAAATAAATTGAAAGATACATTCAATTTTTCTTAATAACAAAATAATTTTTTATTTTTTTGGCGATTTATACATTTTATATATTATTATGAAAAATTATTTAATTAAAATTCTTTATATTTATTGTGAGACTAGCCTTGATTGAATGAGTACATTCAATTTTGGATATTTTGGACATTTTCAGAATAAAAATAAACCGTTAAATGGACATTTTTTCTCAAATAATTCATAACTTTACATTTTTTTTTGAATACAATAAAACGGTCTGCTGTCCATATGAAATAACGAGAAATGCTTCAAAAAGTCAAACTTGGCTATTCACCTCACTGGACAGGGAAACCCAGGATGAAAAGAACATTTTTTTTTTTTCTTTTTGCCATTGCCAAGGATTTAATCTTCTAAATTATTAAAAACACCAATATTCAAACAATAATAAAAGGTAAAAAAAAAAAAAAAAAAATCAAATCAAATCAAAATATATTTTTATTATTAATCATAAGAGTAAAGAAAATAATTTTAGATACAAATAAAATAAAATAATAAAGAACATTTTGTTATTCAGGTGTTCCGAGCAACATTGCAGCACCGCGTTGAATCCAGTGATTAGGAGGATCTTTCGTAGGTAGAGGTAAACTTACGACGAAATTCGTTGAAGTACCAGTTGTAGAGAGGACACCTTCTCTTTGAGCAGTAATATAAACGGGGCATTGATAGAAATTATTATTCATTTGTGTATTATTATTCGTAGGTTTCAAATGCATGTAAGGAGCCTCACTATAAATTTGTCCAGGTTCTTGTTCATCAACGCATTTCTTTTCAGAATTCCATTTGGCTCCATCGAAGAACAAACCATGAATATTGACGCCGATATCAGGGAAACTTCTAGGTTCTTCATCAAGCACTTCCAACTCGAAACTCAAGTTATCGATTGGAATTCCATGTATACGAGAATGTCTTTGCAAAATTCCAGTCAAGAAACTTTGAGGGAAATAAAATGCAGAGAGCCAATACGAAGACGGATTTCCATGTTTCATCCAATTATTAAAGAATTCTATTCTCTTGATAAGTTCAGTAAACCAAGAGCCAAGAGGCTTCATACTTTCATATTTGGACCAAGCAGCAGGGACGTGATTAACATACAAGCTAGAAAGAACATCTTCAAGCATTGGCGACATTGAAACAAGGCCACGAAGAGCTTTGTCAAGTTCTTGAAGAGACTCCACCAATATCTTCAATAATCTTCTAAATCTTTCAACTTCTTGCTTAAGAACAACTGTCAATGGATCAAGAATTGGATTCTCTTCATCAGGATCGCCTTTTAGTGATTCGTGCATTGTTGAAATGTCATGCAAAAGTGGCATCCTTTCAAGAAGATCATGAACAAGTTGCAAAACACTTTCATTTGAACTTCCTCCCATTGAAGCTCCACCAACAGTGCTTTGCAAAGTTGATACAAGCTGTTCTGACACTCTTCTTCTCGTTGTAATTTCAGCATTGGCGTGCATTCCGAAGACGTCATGATCGTCGTCAAATGGAAGAGAATTCAAGTAGCCAATCATCTTCTGAAGATCTTCCGCTGGCGGTGCATAATAAGTAGAACCACGTGAGAAGAAATAACCGTCTGTTAAAATGTCAGTGCAATAATAACGACCTAAAATAGACATCATACAACGTCGATCCCAATCATCAGTAACTCGGCCACCATAGATGATTTCTCCAGTCAAGAATCGTAGCGCTTCCCAAGGTATCTGACTTTGCTCATCGAGAAACATTCTCAAATAAGAAACAGAACAATTAAAGTCAGTCTCAGTCCATTCATAAACTTTGTTGAATCCAAGAGGACCGAACTTTTTACGTTCTTGAATAACAGCATGGAAAAAGGCAAGACCAAAGAGAAGCTTCTTCCAAGGTCGAGGTTTAGTGCAGCCTTCGTAATCATCAGTTGTCATTGATCCAAGAAGACGATGAAGATGTGCACGAATTCCTCTCGGTGGCTCGTTTGTAACCTTGACTGAATTACGAAGAATTGATACAGGAAAGCCTGATGTTGGCATTGATGAAAGGAAGAGACGGAAGTTGTCATTCGCCTTTTCAGAAGAGAATTTGGCAACAATCGCTTCAAGTTCTGGAAGCCACGAAAGTGACAAATGACAGTTTTGTAAATAAACCCATTCGCCTCTTGTCAAGGCCGCTTGAATTGCTTTCTCTGCTTCTGGACCTTGGCCTTGACCCAGGGATCTCATTTTGAGTTTGTTGTCCATTGACATTTCAGCAGCAAGTCTTAACAAGTGATCGCGAGGATCAGCGCCTTGTGAAAGAATGAACAATAAAGGAGTCGTTGGTCTTGTATCCTTGAAACTTTGACGTAAATCAAACGGCGGAGAACGAGTGAATTCAACACCAAGATGATCGGATACAAATTGTTGAACAATTCGACTTAAACGGTCGATTGCTATTGTTCTAAAGAATAAAACACGCTGGAAGGTTTCAAGACCATCGCCGAATTGCTTTGGAATATCAAGTGATTCGGAAGTCAAGAATTGTGAAAAGCCGTCCAAATCATTCAAAATTCGGTTCGGAATTGAAGCAAAAGAAGGAATGACTTTTCCTAAAGCATACAACTCGTTCCATCTTGAATCAGAGATCAAGTTAGGAAGAGGATTTTCAGTTGGATTGTCAAGAAGAGGAGGTCCTCTAATGAAAATGTCCCATTCTTGCTGACTTAAAGTTTCATTGTTTCTCATTATTGCAGTGCATAAAGAGAAAGCAAACAAAGAACGATGAACTTCAAACAAGCCTCTTGAAACAGTCACATAAGTAGAATAAGTAATCCTATCAATTAAGGTCGTTAATCTATCGTCCGTTTTCGGCGCATTTGTAATGCATGTGTGAACCAAGTCTCTGAAAAATTCTAACGAATATTGATACATGGGATCAATTGATGCCATGTCGCCTGTTACGAAGAACATGATTGATGATCGAATCGCAACTGGCTTGTATTCCATACGAAGCCTGTTGATTTCAATCTCCGTTTCTTCGCTAACACGAACACGTTCTTTAACTTCCAATGATTTCTTCTTGGCTTCTTCTATTGTCGTGATAAGAAGCTCATCATCAAGAATGTGTTCGCCTGCATTTCGAAGAAGTTCAAGAAGCTTGTCTTCAATCTCAACAAGAACTTTCTTGTCTGCTGCAATTGACATGACAAGCTCGTGCTTTTGCGTTTCTAATTCTGGCCTCTCCAACGAAACAACGAGAGAAAGTTGTTGGGCTTCAAGTGCAATTTGTGTAACAATGAAATTAACAATGGAAACTTTAACAAACATGTCTGGCATGAAATGAGGATTAGTTAACTTTGTTGTTACATAAAGTCTGAACTTTTCATCAATTTCGACAGCTTTATCACCGATTCTTACCATGTCTTTTCCATCTTGTTTGTAAGTCTTCCTCATTAAGAGTAAGTCGAGTGCTGGATCGACTGTTTCTTGGACATCTTCAAGTAAGACTGGAATTCCAAGACGAACAGCATTTTCAATTGAACGATAAAAATTAGGTGAATTCGGCTTCAAAATGACCAATTGACGAACTTCTTCCATCTTCTTAATCCATTGTGTGGCTTGATTTTGAGGATCAATGATTAAGGCAGATTTAGGAGCTTGTGTAATAATTAAAGCATTTTCAATTGAAGTTGAATCATTAGGCAATCCAATTGTGTTCCAATCACGGACAATTGATTCATCAACCATTGATTGCATGAAATCAAATTTAGGTGACAATTCGATTCCTATTTCTTTAATTTTCTCAATGATTTTGTCTTGAATTGGACTTCGTAGAGCTGCTGGAAATGGTCCAAAGTAGATCAAAATTGCAGCACATAAAAATGAATCTCCGGGAATGTAAATTACATTAGAATCCATGATACTGACTTGTTCACCCCAACGAACTTGTTCATCAGCCAGTCCAACTGTTAATTTAGCAGCTCGACCAAGTTTGACTTGAGTTTCTTCAATTTGAGCGGAAAGTTTAGCTTTCTTATCAACTGATTCTTCATATTGTTTTCTCAAATCAGCAAGATTTGCTTCAATTCGAGCAAGTTCATCTTGCTTCTCTTTCAGTGCATCTTTTGCTGCCTTTAGTGCAGCTTTGGCTTCAGCAACAGCGATTTGTTTTGGCTCAACTGTTCGATATGTCATTTCATACTTGTACAAAACAGTTGCCCAAATACAGAGACTTTTGGCAGCATGCGAAACACGGCCAACTTCTTCTGGTTGGAAGTTTGTGTTCTCCTCAACGTAAGGCTGAATCTTCTTTAATATGTTGAGTGGAACATGGTGATTTTCATTGTACTTGGTTGAAATTCGGCCAATAAACATTGGGTCGGAAACAAGAGTAACAGCCGATTTCCATGTCGGCTCAACTTCCGCTAAAATACAAACCGCTTCCATAACCGTTCTAACCGTTATATGGGGATCTGAATACTGACGAACTTCAGCAACATCACTTCGACTTAGTCCTTTTAATTGAGCCGTAGCTTCTGCTAAAAGCGGAAGAACAGAATCAAGCTCTTTTTGCGCTTCAGCTGCCATCGTCTCTGCTTCAACAGCTTGCTGAGAGACAACTTTTTCTTCAGCACTAACAACTTCTTTAACTCGATCCGCTTCAGCTTGATCTTTCTTGATTTTGACGAGCATTGTTTCTGTCTCTTCTGCAGCCTTGGCGAGAATCGGTTCTAATTCACCTAATTCGACCTTCATTCGATCGACAAGTTGATTTGCTTCGATCAACTTTTGAACACCTCCTTCCAATCTTCCTTTTGATCTCCGGTGCTTGTTTTGCCTCTCTTCAAGCAATGATTGGTAAAACGTGACAAATCTGATGAAAAGTGCAGGTGTTATGTAATAAATTCTCTTCATTTCATTCTTCATTTGAAGTGCTGCTTCATCGACTGTTTGGTGAATAAAGACAGCCAAATCTGACAACTTTTCAGCAAAGTTTTCAATTTCAATGTCGCTAATTTCGGAGAACCTCGAATGAGCAACAAGTTTTAATGCGCTTTCTGGCCATGTATCAACCCAATCTATTGTGCAACAGCTAACAAGAGATGGGAACATTCGACAACGATGTCTAAATGAATTCCCAACAGGGCTCATTGTTAATATAACGTGCAAATTCTCTCGAACTCTTTCATAGAAAAGTTTAATCAAATTGTCTCTTGCTTCATTTTCGCCAATTGATTTAGCATAAGAAACCATATCGTTACAATTTTTATCCATTTCTTCTTGGTTAAACAAGTTTGGAATTTCTCCAGTGTTTAGGACGTTATTGATGACTTCTAAGAATTCATCATTAACAAGTTGCGTGTCAGAAATTACAAATGCTGTTGCTTTTCCACCACAGCCGCATTTGACATATAATTTTTGAAGATCTTCACGGAAATTATCAATCGTGTAATGATCAGTAACTTCAATTTCAGCAAGATCACATTCTGATACAAATGAAGCAAATCTTGCAAGCGTTCTTTTACCTGTGCCTGCAACGCCAACCAAAACGGCATGACCTCTTGGTTGTCTTAAAATACGACTGATGCGAGTGATGTGTTGAACTGCTGAATCAAAGAAGAGAATCGTATCAGATTGATTTCGTCTTGTAAAATGATATTCTTCAAGATAATCTTCAAGTACTTTTCGAGCTTTTTCATAACTTGGAACTTCTTCGTAAAAACGTTCATTATCAGCTACAAATCCTCTTAAATAATCAGAGAATAAAAGAGGACCTTCAAACACATCTTCAGCAGATAAATCAGCTCCTAATCTTTTCTTCATTGTGCCTGTTAAAATATCTTGAAGTTGTTTTCTATCTTCATCACAAACAAGACGATCACTATAAACACGAACATTTTCATGAAGCCATAATTTTTCAAGTACTTGTGGTGTTGATACTGAGTCAGGTTTAGCTCTCATTATTCCTTGAACAACGTTTGTTAAGTCTCTTAAATTGAACATGTAGTGTGACTTATCTGGCGTTGGAAGGAAATTTTGTGTAACTGCAGTGTAAGCATCAACAGAAGCATTGACAATTTTTTGAACAACATTTCGAACACTTTCAACAAAAGGATCGAAAAATGGCTGCAAAATAGAATGGAAGATGTTGAACATTGTATGATCATCAGGTGGTGTTAATTCAACATTAAACAAGAATCGAAGGAAACGAGGGGTTACAGGAACCCTTCCACCGCCATCAGGACCGCCTGCACCTAATAAAGTAACATGTTTAATGTCATTCCAAGCAAGTCCTGGTCTTTCATATAAACCTTCCATTGAAACGAGTTGACGAAGAAGTTCAATTGGCGGTTGAGAACCATAATAATCACGTTCAGGCATGTTTATATCATCTATGAATAAAATACCTTCTTTGTTACTTGGTGGCTGAATAGCAACACCACGTTTCTTTTCGAGTTTAGATTCAACCATTTCTTGAGTTGCTCGTGAAGTTGTATGAGCTGAAAAAATAAGTGAAATAAGATGATATTTGGCTTCATCTAATTCGCTCATTGCTCGTTGAATAATGACTGATTTACCAACGCCACTTGAACCACGAACAAAGATGTTATGATGATTTTTAAGTAATGTTTTCAAAAGATATGAAAAACGAGTTGTATCAATTGTTGGCACTAATAATGAATGGAATTTAATTTTCTTGTTTCCTGCATTTTCTTCATCATCTTCATGATCATCAACATCATCATCATCACCTTCTCCTTTATCATCATCCGTTTTCTTTCCAGTTAATGAGAACTTGGGCATTAATTCACTCCAATGCGTCCATTCTCTTTCTTTAACTTTGAAGCAGTAATCAAACAAAGTTCCTCTTGATGGAAGATTTGTCATTGGAACATAAATATCACGCGCTATTGTATCAAAAGGCATTCTTTGTTGTTGTTCAACATGGCCTCCAAATGACCAAACATAAGAAAAGACAAATAATGCTGATACTACTTTAATAACATCTGCATCTGTTTCCGTTGGATCAAATTTAAGTTCGCCATTTTCAAGACTATCATTAACAATTGATTCAAATAAATTAAATAATGAAAAAATAAGATTCATTGGCACCCATTGATTGAAATTACGACAATTTTCTCGTAAAAATTGAAAGCCTGGCTCAACGCCTGCTTCGAGAAGATCATGAAACCTTTTTGCTAAAGTTGCATTTGATCCAAGAAGAGGTAAAATTCGATCATTTATGGCAGTATCACAAAACGGTCGCCAACCAAGACCTTCAGGATCAAGATAAACCATAGCACAACGAGAAACAGTAGCAGGCGAAGCGACAGCCAGATCTTGAACTTCAAACAAAAGATGCATAACGGGTGTCATTTTAATTCTCTTAGAGTTTGCGAGTGATAAAAGCTTATTATCATCAAGTACAGTGTTCATATTTTCAATCCAAAGAGCATCAACAGGTCCATCGAAAATGATCCATTGTTCAGTGTTGTCATTCTTATCAACGCATTCATTGAATATAATGGCAATGAGTCCATCCATCCATTCTTGTGTATCTGGATTTTGTTCGCCATAAAGCTCTGCCATTGACAATGCCTTTGGATTTAATGTATAAGTAACTACTGGACGATACATGTCAGGCATTGTTGAGCTTAATAAAGTGTTTGTTTTTTGAAGAATAGTTTTTGTCGTTGTCTTTCCTCCACACGTTGGACCAACGAGCATGACGCCGTGTCTAAATCTCATTGCATCATGAAGTTGGATCACTTTTTCAATAGTAAAATCGGTCGGTTGAAGGCCCATGTCTTTAATGACTGACGTTGATGCAGCGACAAGATACTCTTCTTGTTGATCAACTATTTCTATTCCTGGGAATAAGTCAGCAACGATACCATTGAAAAGTGGAATATCTTCATTCAAAAACTTGGCAAGATTGCTATCTCGCATTGCTCGAATAAGTGTCAAATCTTCAGAGACATCTGGAGCCGATCTCTTTAATGAACCGGCCATGACGAGAACTGATTTTAATGCTCTCATACCGAAGTCATAATGATCTTGTTGAGAAAGCATTTCAGACGACAATTTATACAATTTTGTCATCTTTTGTGATAATCTTTTAGCTTCTTGAAAACCTTGGCTAAAAAGCATGATTTCTGCAATTAAAGTGTAATCTGGAATCATCATTGAAACGGGCCTAAAAAGTGCCTTTAAGTTATCTGGTAATTCAGTACGACCAGCATAGCCAGGGTTCATTGTAATGAAGCATCCACAACGTGGATTAAGAGGAATTTCTTTATCTTCAAATTCAAAGCGTTTCAAATCAGCACACAAAGCCAATCTTATGCAATTGAATTGTTCAGCAATAACAGAAAGAACTTCGATATTAATTCTATTGAATTCATCAAAGCAACTCCAAGCGCCAGCCTGTGCAAGACCACGGAAAAATGTAGACATTTGAAAAACAGTGACACTTTCAGAACAGTTAAAAACAACACAAAAAATGGCAAGTGCTTTTGCAAGATCTTTAACTGTTTCTGTTTTGCCTGTTCCTGCGGGACCTGCAGGTGATCCGCCCAAATGAAGATGAAGTGCGCCTGTTAATGTCAAATAGCAACGATCGGTTAAAGGTGTAATAACTAGACGTGGCGTGCATCCTAAATATTCATAACCATAAACAAATGAAGTATTGGTTTGATTAACCATAACTTCTTTTGAATGCTCGTCCCATTTGTACTTCAGACGTTTAAACCATTCAAAATCATTCACACTTGAGCATTTCTTTTGAATTAGTTCGGTAACAATGTCTCGACTATGAACATCCATTGTTATTAATGCAGAAATTTTGGTTCGCTCTAAATCCGTTAAATCACAACGAACAACTTTTGCTAGATTTGTGAGATTCTTCTCGGTTTCTTCATTGACTTTCTTGAGTCCTTCATCTTGATTCTCTGATGATAAGGCTTCTTCAACTTGTTCACACCAGTCGATTTGCGTTACAGCAAGAACTATTTGGCCAGGCTGACCTGTGATCCATTCTTCTCTTTTGGCTGCTTCAAAATACGATTTTAGGCCAGTTTTCATGTGATTTCGAAGAGCTCGTTGACATTGTTCTTCAAATTGACCAAGCCAGGATTCAACAGCGCCTTGAATTCTTAAATCTCGAACTGGAACTGATTCCCCTTCGGCACTGGTTACACCACATGCATATGTCGTGCCATCTTCCTCTCTGAAATCGATATGATATATACCTTCGAAAAATTTACGAAGATGAGGTTGAACAGCATCTGGATTTCTTGCTTTGGCTAATAAATCAAGTAAATCATCGTTTGATAAGAAATAAAAACGTGGAAATGCCATTCTTTTCGTTTCAAGATAATCTTCAAGTGCTTTTTGAACACTTTCAAGTGTTTTGTTGGCATCTTCAAGTTCGGTTGCTACTTGTGGAGCAGAACAAAATCGAAAAGCTGCTGGATCATCATGAGCTTTAATTGACATATTCTTCCACATTTTTTCTACATTAAAGAACTCTTTATATTCATTCATTAATTGTCGTTGGATATCATCAGAACTAAACACATTGGAAAGATACATCCAAGCACGTTGGCAATTCATTAATGATTCAAGTGTCGCTGAAAATGACCGAAGTGAACGTGCCCATTCATCTGCTTGAAGACGTAATGCAGCAATATAACGAGATGATCTAACCGTTGCAACGATAGATTGAGCTTCATCAAGTGTGGTTAAAAGTCCATCAAAACCACCAAACACATAAATATTATTCTTGCCTTTATATGGTGTCATTATGAATTGTAATTCATCAATCATCTTATGAACATTTTGTAGATTATCGTATAGTTGTTGTTCGATCGTGGCTTGAGCTGATATGGCTGCAATTTGATCAACAAAGTGAAACGCACGAAGTTCAAATAATTTGCCAAATTTAAAGCCTTCGTCAGCAAAAATATTACATCCAAGTAATGATGCTATTTGTTCAACAAATTTCTGCTTCAAAGCTGGATTCTTCAGATTAGAAACAACTGGTAATAAGGCTGCATAATCGCTAACAGAAGCTTTCAAATCAACAGCAACAACATTTCCTTGAAGGCCTTTTGCACATTTAGCAGCATTGAGTTGATATTCACGTAATTCTTCAGTCATTTCGTTGGGATCAATAACTGCAAAAGGCATATTTGACCATTTTTCGGTTAAATTGATCCATCTTACTTTTGTTTCCCATAATAAATTCTTTAATGTGATTTCTTTGTTTAATTCTTCAACATCTTCAAATCGTGTGACTTGTAAATTCATCGCTCTTTGATATTTGTTATAATCGGAGGCGGCAGTTTTCACTTCATCTAATCTTTGTAGAATCTCCTTAAGGAATGCTTGAGCATCTTCAATTTTAGTTGTAATATTGCCTAAAATTGGGTTTAATGATGCTTGAGCTACATCAAGAACATCAGAATGAAGTTGACCAATTAATTTGTCTAATTGTGCTGAGAACTTAGGCAACAAAGTTTGTTTCTGTTCACCTGCAAATGATAAAACACGTTTAACATCATCAAATGCTGGTAATAAAGCTTGATATTCAGACTCTTCATCAGATTGAATGGTCACACATAATTCAGAGGCTAGTTGGTAAAAGTCACGAATGGATTCAGCTTTCTGTGTAAAGTCATTTTGTTCATTAGAATACTTTTCTGCTGCTATTAAATAACGAACGAATGAAGCAACATCGTCGATTGGTGCAGTTAATTGTTCATGGCTAACTTGAACTTTCTCTGAGAATTCGTCAAGTAACTTTCGAGTAATGGTTGGTAATGCCCCTTTAATTTGATTGAGGCAATTAGCGGGTGATCGTTGGAATAAATGTTTCATCTCTTTTGCAAATTGGCAGAAAAGGCCTACATCGCTTTTCTCCTCAATTTTTGATAGGAACTCATTTTGTTGGTTGTAATCTTTAATTGTTTTTCGTAACTCGGTAGCATTTATGTTGCTTACTACTAATTGATCAATATTGAATTTACAATTCTCTTCGTAAATCGCAATTGCATCTTTGTAACAGGTTGAAAAATTGCCCAATGCTTTGAAAGCCTCCTTAATAATCATGTTTTGATGATTGACAATATCAGCAAATACTTTATCTCTTTCAATAATTTCTTGTAAATCTGGGCCTTTAACGCTATCTTTCTTGTTTCTATCACCAGTTCCATCAGGTGAAATATATTGACGAAACGCTTGATTTTCGATAAGTCGTGGAACATCATAAAGAACTTGACAGCATTCTTTTCGAACTGAATCAATGATATCCATGACATGTTTTTCGCAAGGTGTCCATTGTAATTCGCCTTTGAACATGACATCAACACGAAAAACTGGAGTTTCAAAAAACTCAGCTGTTTTTGCTTGCAATCCTGGGAAAATTTTGCTAAATTCACTTGATAACTCAAGTTCTGGTAATGGTTTCATGTTAGGTGAATCTAATTTTACCAATCCGCGTTTATGGAGTGATGACATTACACAATATAATTCGATAAGTGAGGTGAAACAAACATTTCGAAGCGCTGAAACAATGCATGCATCAACAAGTTTTATAAATTTAACGAGTTTGGCGCAAAGTGTTCTATTTGCAGCTCTTTGAGTAAAAGTAAGAGATGGTCCATTATCAAAATTATTTGTTACACCTCTATGCTGTGCCTTTTCGTATTGACTCATTAAATGCTCTAATGGAGAGGCTTGAATTGCTCCATCAGTAACTGTAAAACTGCTTAATGTATCAATTGTCTTTTCGCAGGCAACTTGTACCATTTCTGTTACTCTAGTTATAAAATCATCTAGCGTTTTAGTGATTTTTTCTCTGTGTCTAGCGTTTTCTTTTGAAAATTCGTCAAGGCTATAAAGACTGTCACCACGAAGATTAAAAAGTTTAAGACTGTTTAATTGCTGAATTTCCTTTTGAATTGAAAAGAATGCTGGGCGTAAAATTGGATGAACAATAAAGTAATGATCTTTCAAAGAGCTCGATGCTGCAATCATTTTATCTCTAACAACACTTCTTTTCCATGAAGTAAAACTTTTCCATTGGTGATAATGTTTGAAAAAAGGAATTTTCATTATTTGTTTAAAAAGTTCGCATGAGCGAATCCAATCATCAAGTTTCATGAAATCAACCATGTTGTTTTTGTAATGGCTCAAACCTGAGAGACTTAAAGTCCAATAATCAGAATCTTTTGATACTTGTGATGATGGAACAATTCTGAGTCGAGTTGGGTTTTCTTCATTTTCTTCAATATTTTGAGGAAGCAAGTAAACAAAATCTTCTTGAAGATTATGTTTTCTTGCATACTCAACAAATTTGAATGGAGATGTAAGTTGTTCAATTGACTCATTTCTTCCTTCGTCATGAGGTTTAATCCGTTGTTTAGGTTTTTCTTGTTGGCTTTGGGTAGGCGCTGCCTCTAATTGCTGGCCATTATCAGTTTCGGTTCCATCTTCGTTTGAAATTGGTGGAAGTTTCGTATTTCTTAAATTTGATTTAGCACGTCTTGACACGCAAGTTGCGTTGATACTTGTGCCAAAAGTTACTTTTTGCGAATGTATTGCTTGTTTTGGGACAAGACGATTGATCAAATCAATCTTTTTCTTCTTTCCTTCCATTAGGATTCTAAAATTTTTTTTGAAATTAAATAACGATTTTTTTTTTTTTTTTTTTTAATTTTTTATTCTATAAGTTTTTATAGAAGAAATGGTTAGCGAAAACGAAATTATGTAATAATTGTTTCATCATATTGAAAAGAATTACAAATCATTGAAAATAATTATAACCATAATTTTATATAAAACAACCAAGCTTATAACCATGACAAATACTGGAGAAGAATACAAAACTGAATTCGGAGAATTTTTGGATTTTACTACAGAATCGATGGATAAAACACCTGTTGTCGAACCTTTTTTAGATTTTCGATCAATTGATGAAATTCCACTTAACAAGTCCCCGCTCTACTCTAAAATTGGAGAAGCTATTGAAAAAATTAAAGAGGAAAAAAATGCAAAATAAATAAGTTTATTATTTTCTTTTTTGTATAAATTGTAAATCTATACTAACTTTTTTTGTTTCCTTTGTTTTATTATTTTTTTATCTGGTTACTATATTTATTGAAATGTTGCTTATACGATTTATTTTTTTATTAATTAAATTGGTAGGAAGAAATAAATTTAATGATTTGTTGATTATTAAATAGCTCAAAAAAATACAGTTATTTGTGAGGAAATGAAGCCAATCCTTTTGCTAAAAAGTAAAAGTTAGAAGAAAGGTTGGAATTGTGATAAATTATGAAAATTTTGAGTAAAGAAAAAAAATTTTTTAATCATATGTCTTAGCATTTAAAACAAGTTTGAATATTTATTTCATGTTTATATATAAATAAACATAAAAAAAATAATGTCACTTTTTCGAAAAAAAAATTCTATTGGCCAAACAAAAACATAAATGTTCTCTCTTCTTTTCTTCTCGCTAGCTTCAGCAGCTTCCAAGTTTGTCAATACCGACATACAGCGTCAATATTCAATTAATCAAAATCTTATCACTGTTACCGTTACAGCAGAAGTTACAAACAAAGGCGATCAATCTGCAAGAGAATATACATTTTCAGTAACTCCTCGCGAAGCTCAATATATTGGGCATACAACGGCCTCTTTTATTCGTAAAAATGCGCGCTCTTTTGAAAATTCTCTCAAAATTACTAACAACGGAAATAATTTCATTGTTGACCTTAATCGCGAAGTTGCACCAGGAGAATCATTTACAATATTCTTTGCATACACACTCGGTGATTACTTCCGTTTTGTCAGACAAAAAGTTTCTCTTAACCAAAAAATGCAATTATATTTTGCAACTTCAAGATATTACAACTCGCCATACGAAACATTGAAATCGACTATACATATCAAAGGAATTAGCAAAGGCCAAATTTTAAAAAAGACAGAAGATCCTGAGTTAACAGTTCAAACAAATTTAATCAAATTATCTGTTGATCATAGTGAAATCAATGATAATAATAAAAATGATCTTTTTGAAGTTGAGTTCCAAACTTCTGGATCCCTTCCCCGTATTGATGTAATCAACTCAAGAACAGTTGTTTCACATTGGGGAAAAACAAAACAAAGCGCTTTTTACTCAATAACCAATGCAGGTCCTAAATTTGTTGGTGAATTTAATAGAATAGATTTTACGCAGCAATCACCTTGCTATCTTCAAAACTTAGACATGAGACCACCATCTGGTTCTTATAACTTTTGGGCTAGTGATGAATCAGGTCTTCTTCAGAAA
The DNA here is from genome assembly GCA_039105265.1 of Tritrichomonas musculus. Classification (NCBI taxonomy): domain Eukaryota; phylum Parabasalia; order Tritrichomonadida; family Tritrichomonadidae; genus Tritrichomonas; species Tritrichomonas musculus. The sequence goes on along the minus strand of JAPFFF010000015.1, from coordinate 638,534 downwards.
GATATGTATCTTCATGGTGATTCCTTAGAAATCCCACTTAGAGGACCAATGTTATCTTCATGGAAAGCAACATTTACAGTTGGATGGACCATAGATACTGCTAAATTTGTTAGTGGACATTATACTTACACCGCTCCTTTGTTAACGCCTTTCATTACCGCCCCTGTTACTGAAGCAACTGCTGAAATTATTCTTCCAGAAGGTGCTAAAGTAAAAAATGTTTCCGTTCCTGTTGATGCAAACGTTACCCAATTAACTGAAGTTCACAATCTTGACTTCAACGGTAGAGTTGTTATTAGAATTGAAATTGACAATTTGTCCTCAGAAGATATAGTTCCAATTAAAATTGACTATTCTCTTGATTATTCATACAATTTCTTGAAGATTTTACTTCTTGGTTCTGCCTTCAGTGTATTTTTCTGTGGAATTGCTATATTCAGAAGATTAGACTTTTCTATCAAAGTATAAATTAAAAAAAAAATATTTAATCTAGTTTCTGTCATAGTTATACGATTTTTTCTTCTTCTTTAAATAAATAGAAAAGTTGTATAATGATTTTGTTATTTTTAAGGGGTTTCAATAAATATCAAAATCAATGATGTAAAGATTGTCTTTTATTATTTATTTGTTTGTTTGTTTTCCATGATGCAGCTTTCCATGATTTAAGGCAGCTTTGATTTTTTTCATATGGATTTGAGTTCCTTTCAAATGCTCATTATTAAAAAAAAAAACTTAAGAAATGAATATCAAAAATAGGTATAAGTCCAATTTTCTTTTTGATCATTATAATGATTTTGCATAAGATCTGTAGAAAAAATTTTTATAAGTTAATGGAAAAAATTATTTATAGACATTTTCTATTTTAATTTAATTTAATTTAATTTAAATGGAAACAAACAATAATAAAAGTACAATAATATATTATTTGGTGTTCGGAATGTTTGGAACAAGAACAAATTTAGATTCATAAAAACTCAAAAGATCGCGTGTATAATTACTTTTCATTTCATCCAACTTCACGATTTCAGGGCTGTTTGAATCTTTAAACTGTACAATTACATCTTTTTTTGAGTTTAATCCAATAATTTCTTTAATTGGTCTTTTTAATTTCTTTTCTTTTTGACTATCGGAGGTAGATTCTTTGGTTTTCTCTTGCACAGCTTTTGTGCTTTGATTTGGTCCTTTTGCTTCTTTATTCTTTTCATTTTTTGATTCAGAACCGTTTATATCATCATTTTGGTTTTCAGCTAAATCTTTTTCTGATCCTTGGGGTACTTCTTGTTTTTCTTTTTCGGAATTGTTGTCATTATTTGATTGCTCTACATTGTCTGTTTTTTCTTGCATTTCTAGAATAAATAGATTGTTAGAAAGATTTCAGTTAACTATTTCAAATTGAATTTATAATTTCTATACTAAAATTAAATAGTCGGGAGTGTTCAAAAAGTTATAAATAAACGGTCGCTTTTATTATTATTTTTATCATGGCAAAAATTAAACTTTGTTTTGAAATTTTCGCGTGTAAACTTACGGTTTCTAAGAATTTATTTCAAATATTGAATGATTTATTTTTTACACGCGAAAATTAAAAAACAAAGTTTAATCCAAAATCAAAAGATCAAATAATTGCGAATTTATTAAATAAAAAACATCATATGAAACAATAAAAAGTATTGTTCGATGTGGAAATTCGAGAATATCTCAGATTTCTTCCAAAATAAAAAAATGGAGAACTGGTAGAATCAGCAAAAATAGGTCGTCTGCCAAAAGTAAATCAAAATGTAATTAATACAATTGAATATCAAACGATTCATGATCCAACGATAGGTGGAAATTCTCTTTCTTCTTTAATTGCTTCAAATCTTGGAATTGATATTTCTTCTACGACGGTTAATCTTATAAGAAACAAATTGAAATTTCATTATACGCATCCGCGAAGACGTCCTTTCATGACTCAGCAGCATATACAAGCGAGGTTAAATTTTTGTGATGATCAGCTTCAAAACGAGATAAATTGGGGAAATGGCGTTGTATTCAGTGACGAGAGCCGATTTTGTTTGAGAGATGACAGTAGACGTATTTGGATAAAGAGAGGAGTATATACTGATTCAACATTTGTCAATGAAAAAAAATATGGCTGGAGGTCACCATTAGTGTTTGTTAAAGGGCGATTAAATAGCGAAGGCTATATATCGATGCTTGAAAATTTTCAAATTTTTCAATCTTTAACGGATTTTTATGGCGAAAAAAATTTTTTTTTTGAAAAGGATGGAGCACCTGCTCATAGATCAAAAAAAAACTTTAATTTTTTTTATTCAAAATCAAAATATAAATGTTATAGAAAATTGGCCTGCAAATAGTCCTGACCTTTCTTGCATTGAGCAAGTATGGTCAATTTTGGAATGAAAAATTAAAAGATATTCAATTACCTCATTAAAAGAATTGTATGAGTGCTTACAAAAAGAATGGTTTGCAAATCCTCAAAAAAAGTTGGATTCTTTAGTTTCAAAAACGCCTGAACGTTTTAAATTATGTATATCAGAAAATGGTAAATCTATAGAACAAAAATTATACAAATTAAAAAAAAAAGAAAGTTTAAATTTAAAAGAACTCAAGAAAATGTGGTTACATTTAATACTGAAAAGTAGAATCAAAATTTGACTCCAATTTTGCAGTTTCCTCTTCAATGTACAAGAAATTTTGATTTTTGCAAATTAATAACAAAAAAGCTTTATGCTAATGATAACTTTCCTTATTTATTAAAAGTTGTGAATCCAAATAAACTATTTGATGGGTATGATGAGATTATAAAGCATAGCATATCTGTTCCAATACTGCTTGAAAAATTATTTAAAAATAAATATGAGTCGCCAAAACGATTTTCTAATAGATTTACATCAAATGTGGAATAATATAGAAATCATTCATGGAAAAGATTCTGAAGTTGTACAGCATACTAAAATTATCGAAGAAGAAGAAGGGTAGGAAGTAAAATCCTATTGTGATATTTATATTTTATTGCTTATATACATTTCATATAATATTATAAAAAAATTTTGTTATTATAAAATGTTTTTTGGCGGTAGAAAAAAAGATATTTGCATTTATTTTTTAGTTTATAAAGGTGAAATAATAATCGTAAAGGTGGTTTTTTTAATTGAAATTTTTGTATTATTTTCTGAAGAATCAAAAATGTATTGTAATTAAAAATATAACTATTTCTATTTATTATAACATATAAAATCTATTTTTGTGAAAAAATATTAAAATACAGGCTGCGCATTTCAAATCGGCCCTTTTTAGCACTTTTTAAGGTCAATTTAAGGTCAAATATCCGTTAAAAGGGCCGATTTGAAATGCGCAGCCTGTAACAATCTTTTGGAAAAAACAGAATATCTTCAATAATCCAAGTAAAAATCATCAAAATTAAAAGTTGTTGTTTAATTATATATCAAATACAATTAAGTATTTATTAGTATAAATAAAATAGTAATTTTTGTTGAGATAATCGAAATAATAATCATCTAGAAAAATCTACCGCCAGAAACTTTATAAAAAATTTAGGATAAATTTAGGTGCATATATAAACTAATTTTATCCATGCATATGGAAATGATCACAGTACTATTTTGAGAAATAAGCAACCCAAAATTGAGAGAAAGTATTCAATTTTAAAATTTATGTCCATCATTTTCTTGATAATATATCATTATTATTCAAAATAAAAGAAATAGTTATACTAAATGCTTATAATAATAAGTAATATAACAAAATATAAATCGAAAAGTCTTTTTTCATCTCATCTTTTTTTAAAAAAGTAAACGGAATACTTTCTACCCTTCTGAAGAAGACGTTTGGCTTGCTTGGAATTCTTCTTTAGAGCTTTGAAATCAATTTTTTCTTAAAAAATTTATCTAAATATTCGTTTTTTTATTTATTTATTTATTAATTTATTTATTTATGAAAAAGTTTCTTTGAAATAAATCGGGTGTGAAATGATACTTTCAAAACAAAATTTTTTTAACTTTTTGTGAAATAATAAATTTGAAAAAGCTTCTATCGTACTCCCGACTAATTAATTATAGTTTATTTGGCTCAAATTCTTTCATTGGTATCATAGATTACTTAAATCAAATCTTGTAAGAACTCTGATAATTGGGCCAAAAAAAATTTCAGAAATGTGAGGTATGACAACTTGCATTTTCCTGCATGAAAATGTATGCACTTCAGCATCTAGTTTTACCTAAATGTTTGATCATCACGGACTACTTTACATTTATCAAGACAAAGTGAGATTTGTATCCAAATCCCAATTCTGTGTTTACGAGCAGCGTTTGGATTTCTCTCACTATATTTCATGAAAACCATCGTTAATCATCTCCTAATACGAACCTAGATTCTTCGCTGAAAATATGCTACACAACATCTCAAGAAGATAAAAATTTGTCGGTGATGATTTTCATGAAGGAATATCTGATGAATTGAGTTAAATGCATATAAGGAGGCGCACTTAATCTCACCTTAATATTGATGGGTTTGATTATTTAGAATGTGAAGGTCAGTGAAGTCTTTTGTTTCACCAAAAGTGTTTCACATGGCAATGGTACCTTCATACTATTCTCAAGAAAATCAATAAATCCAAAGATCATAATAAAAACTGAAGTAAAACAAAATTTTTTTGAGTGTGGTATTGAAAAAAACGACGAAAATATATCTGAACAGAGAAACTCACTATTCAAGTGTTTTTCTTCTCTTGAGTATGATAGCAACCAAAGTGTCTGCAACATAATGGTTCGCAACACAATGATGCATAAAGCAAATAATCAAAACGCAATTCAAATATGATTTATATTTGGTTATTATATTTAATGTAGATATTTGGATTTACCTGTTCATCCTGATTTATCTTGATTATTCAACTTGTTATGCTCTATTAATCTTTGATTTCTAACTTTTTTTGTTAAGTGATGCTTGACGTTCTTGTTTAATTTAATTAATTCGAGACTATATTTCTCGACTTGGTTCTGGTAATTTAAGACAGTTTCTGAAAAACTTTGTTGATTTTGATTTTGTTTCTCACAACAAAGCTTTGGGAAAGTGGCTATCATCCGCATTACTTTTTTATCCAAAAAAAGTGATTTCATAGCATCATACGATTCATTGAGTTGAAAAGAAAAAGCAATTTACATTCTACAAGGATGTAATAATTTTAAAATATTTAAAATGTCTGCTTCTTTTTTTGAAAAGGAAATTCTCAAACAAATTTTGATGGGCTGTGTTTAATTCAATTGTTAAATGTGATTTAGATCTATATATGATTTGTTTGGTCACCTTTTTTTTGTGAAGGCAGTATATGTGCCATCTCGATTGTACATATATCTTATCATACGTTTGTCAATTTTTAGTCTCGCAGAAATCCTTCTCATGAATTCAGTCACTTTTCATATTAAAGGTTTAATATCACAAATCTTTTTCTCCTTTTTTAATTTTCAATTGCTAAGATATTTGTTTTGTAACATCATAAGCCATGATGTTTTCCATTTCAAAATTGAATGGAAAAGGATCATTTTTATGAATTTGTAAGGATAATTTCTAGATTCTTTGCATTTGATTCGGGTTATCGTATTTTTCTGCCCCACTTTTTCAAAATAAAATAAAATAAAATAATTTGGACAATCGTTTTTTTCTACGCTACTTTTTGAATTGCTTTTCTATCCATGAGTAGCGACTCATGGAAAGTAAAAAACCGCCATCTTAAGGTGAAATTTGAGTTACTATGCTAAGAAATTTAACCAAAAAAATCGGAAAATTTAAATTTTACCTTAAAATTATAACTTTTTTTGATGTAAATTTGTTTATTTTTACATAATTTTTCGGGGATATATGCACCAGTGATCACCACGGGGCTGCACGAAGCCGAATCTGGTTCCTTGAATTGCTGGATGAATCGGGAAGCTATTTGAACTATATAATTATGCATTATTTAGTAAAAATTGAATTAAAAAGTATAAAAAAGTATTGAAAAAGTTTAAAAGTTTTCAAAAAGTGGTGGAGAAAAATACGATTCCCCAAATAATTTTATCTTAATAAAAAAAGAAAAAATAAGATTCATTTTAGTACAAAATGCTAAAGATGTGGAACTAATTTTCATTCAAAAAAAACTTACGATGACCATATTTAGTATCAAGTAACCTATATGATAAACTGGATTTTTATAAAAAATTTGATTATTAAATTCTATATAACATTGGGTTTTCCAAAAATTTTGTTATTTATTCAATGAAAAACCTGAAATTCCAAAATCAAAAATAAGAATAGATATTTTTATAATCAAAAAAGAAAATAATATTTAGAAACATTATTCTAAAGAAAATATTATTTTTTAAATGGAAAGCTTTAATTTTCTTCACTGCATTAGAAACACCGAGTTGGTGAAAATCTCTCAAAAAATTCAATTTAATTTCAGAAGGCACATTGAAATTTCAAAAAATCCATTCAATTTAAAAAAAGTCTAGATTCAACTTACACATTCATTGATTCAGATCATTTAATTGATATAAAAATTCACAGAACTAGATAAAATAAAATCAATTTTAATGGCATTGGCATTTTATAAATTTCACATTTTTTTTAGAAAATAATAATGTTGAAAATGAGAAAACTTAAAATTTTTCAATATCCATCACTTTTTGAAATAAATACGTTACCTATAAAAATTTTCATTCTAATTAAAATATAAAAAAACATTAATGTTTCTATATCAAAAATTCTCATTGTAAAAATATATTTAATGAATAATATTTAATCTAAAATTTTTTATATTTTTCTTATTATTTAATAAATATATAATTTCATTTTTGAGATATATGAAAAAATTTGTTTGGACTGACTATTCAATATATATACAATTTTTTCAAGAATCACATAGAATTATATGAAAAAATTGATAAATGGCAAATTTTAATAACATAGAGGTTTGTGGTAAAAACATATATGCTTATATATATATATAATTGGAAAATACATTAGAAAAATGATGAAATCATTAACATTTAAAATTTTGGCTTCAGAAGTCAGGAATTCTAAATTTACAACCAAGTCAAGAAAAAAAATGGTGGTTACATTTTCTGTATTTTTCCTGACTTGTTAGCGATTGATGTGATCAAAACAATATTAAACAGAATGAAAGGAAAGGGATCACATAATAAAAAAAATGATGATCAAACAAAGCTTTTTGATCCTTGGAAGACAATATTAGTAATGGATGATAATCAAAATGAAATCAAAAAGTATGAGCTTGATGAAAAAGAAAAGCTTATTGAAAAAATGGAACGCAGAAAAAAAAGAAAATTATCTAAATCTATTTTATCATCATTTAATTATGAAGCAAAAGCAAATTCTAATCCTCCAAAGGGGATAAATAACAGCAATATGACACTAGAACATCAATTCATTTTTTCATATGATAATTCTATTGCTTCGTCCAATGATCATAATTTATATCAAAATACAGAAGAACTTCCTATTGAATTGGGTTTAAATATCTCATCTCAAGAACATACTCTAAATTTGGATTTATCTTCCAACGAGGATTTATTTTTTGATGATTCAGATGTTTTAAACCAATCCATTTTTTATTAATAATTAATACCATTAATTTGGCGTTTTCCATTTTGTTGTACCAAAACTTGGAAAGATTTATAGTTAAGCATATATATTCATTCAAAAAGTTTTATTTTACAATTTGGAAGTATACGTTTAAAATGTAGAATTTTTCTATCTTTATTTTAATAAATGTTTATTTTGGTGATAAAATGAAATTTACACTCTTTTTAATAAAAAAAATAACATCTATTATGTATTTTTAAATTTTAATATCATTTCTTTTTATCAAATTTTCTTCAAGATTTGTTAATTAAAAAACTAGCATTTATATCAGAAATCAGTATCCTTGCGTTTTTTAGACTAGATGAATAATAATCATATAAATAGTATATATAAGGTATAAATCATATACCCAAAAAAAGGTTTAAAACTAATTAAAATTTATAAAGTTATCATATATTTTATATTTATTTGGTTTAATTTTACAATGGACAGTTTAATAATGATATATAATTAGAATTAAGAAATTGAAGATTTCCGTTTTTTCTTGAAGTTAAAATTTTAGAGAATTTTATGAAGCGAGATCCACAGTCACTGACCGATTATCTCGAAATTATTGATCAAAGAAGATTATACCAACAGCATATGCGAAATTTATTAACGGCAAAACCATCAATTGACACAACATCGATTCCAATGAATCCAAGAATTGCACAAAAACAGAGACAAAATGCAATAAATAAAGTTTATAAGTTTCAGCTTGAAGAAGATAAACTAAAATTTGTTAATGATCTTCATGAATATAATCAACTTCAGAAAACTAAATCATTATCAGGCAAAGCAAGGGCTACTCCAAGAAGAAAGAACAATGTACCACCTTTAACAAAATTACCGCCAGCTCAATACAATTCAGATCCATTAATAAACGCCACACAAAGCTCTGATTCAGTAGACATCTCTTTGCAAAATTATGAAAGTTTGGTTAATTCATCATCGATAGTTGATGTACATTCTGCAAGAAGAGCGGTTAAATCGCAGAAAAAATACCCTAACGTTATAGAACCTAAAGTGTCAAAGAAAACACGGAAAACTCTATCATCTTCACAAATGCCAAAATCATCTAATCAAGTTTTTAGGCAACATTTATCATCTAACGATTCATTGAACATGACAATTTCAAATGAAGATTACTCTCTAAGTGATGACGAAAATGTGCCACTTGTTTATTCAGGGTATATGGATAATGGAGAATTTTCGATTTCAATTGATGAAAAAAGCGTTTTTTACCTTGAAGCAATTAATAATAATGATTATACTAGCAGTGAATCAATTTCTCAAGCTGATGATGATTTTTCTAGTTCAGACAGAAATACTAATAAAATGTCATCAGAAAATCAAAATCAAATTCATGAACCTTCAATGCCAAATACAAATCCAAAAATTAAATCAAGACCAGTCGCTGAACCTTCATCAATAACGGAACCAACATCTCCCATCCAATCTAAGGCCCCACGACATCCAACAAAACGTTCAACACAGCTTAAGCAGACAGATCTTGTAAATCCATCTCCAAGGACAAAAAGAATTGTTAAACCATCAAACATATCTTCAAAACCAACAACACATCTACCAATTTCACAGAAAACGCAGCGAATCAACAAAACATCCAGTACTGACAGTGATGAATCTAACATCATTAAAGAACCTGAGCAACCAAATACACAGAAAAAACCATCTAGGCGATCAAATTCAAATGCTCAAAAAATATCTCAATCATCAAATCATCATCCAGAAGCATCTAATTTGCAACAATCACAAGAAAACATTCAATCAACTAGTGAAAATACTGAAGAAAAAATCAGAACCGAAAACGAGAATAGCATACCAAAAGAAATAACAGAAAACACCTTGAATGCAAAAGATATTACCGAAAACAATGAGAATGTCCAAAGCAATGAAACAAATAAAGACCTTATGAACATGAACCAAACAAATGAAAACACGAATAATGAAGCAAACGAAGAAAATGAAACAGCAGAACTACCTAATGTAACAAACGAAACTGAAGAAACAAACGAGATCGCAAATGAGGCAGCAGCAGCAGCAGAAGAAACTGTGGTTGCAAATGAAGCAATCGAAACAAATGAAATAGCAGAAGAAAACGAAGTAACAAATGAAGCAGCAGAAACAAATGAAATAACAAATACAGCAGTAGAAGAAAATGTGATCACAAATGAAGAAGCAGAAACAAATGAAGCAGCAGAAGAAAACGAAGTAACAAATGAAATAGCAGAAACAAATGAAGCAGCAGAAGAAAACGAAGTAACAAATGAAATAGCAGAAACAAATGAAGCAGCAGAAGAAAATGTGATCACAAATGAAGAAGCAGAAACAAATGAAATAGCAGAAACAAATGAAATAGCAGAAACAAATGAAATAGCAGAAACAAATGAAATAGCAGAAACAAATGAAATAGCAGAAACAAATGAAATAGCAGAAACAAATGAAGTAACAAATGCAGCAGCAGAAGAAAATGTGATCACAAATGAAGCAGCAGAAGAAAATGAAGTAACAAATGAAGCAGCAGAAACAAATGAAATAACAAATACAGCAGCAGAAGAAAATGTGATCACAAATGAAGAAGCAGAAACAAATGAAGCAGCAGAAGAAAATGAAGTAACAAATGAAATAGCAGAAACAAATGAAGTATCAAATGAAGCAGCAGAAGAAAACGAAGTAACAAATGAAATAGCAGAAACAAATGAAGTATCAAATGAAGCAGCAGAAGAAAACGAAGTAACAAATGAAATAGCAGAAACAAATGAAGTATCAAATGAAATAGCAGAAGAAAACGAAGTAACAAATGAAGCAGCAGAAGAAAATGTGATCACAAATGAAGCAGCAGAAAACAACGAAACACTGAATGAAGGAGCCACTTTGAATTCTGCAGATGCAAACGAAATCGCAGAGAACGTTGTCAACAGAGAGGTTGTCCTCGAAGAAGCTGCCAACGACGATGCTGCACACGGAAGCAATCCAAACAACGAAGAAGCCGAAGACAGCAACAACAACAACGAAGACAACAACGACGACGATGAAGGCAACGACGAAGGCGAAAATGACGAAAACCAAGAAGGAAACAACGACGCCAACGACAATGCCAACAACAACAATGACGACAACGACGGCGACAACAATGATGACAACAACGGAAATAATGAGAATAACAACAATGACAACGCGACATCGACAACAGATGTTTCTACTGAAGATACAGAAGCACTAGACGCTTCAGAAGACCCCAAAAACATCGACTCTGAAGAATCTCACCACAGCGCAGTAAACGCTGAGGCAGAAATCTCATCGGAGCCAGGCCAGCAGCCTGCATCATCATCAAGAAACATTGACCCACCAATTCACTCTGACGCACAAGCAGCAGCATTACAAATCAACAACGAAACTCAACCACAAGTCAACTCCAATCAAACTCAACCAACACAACAACCAGAAGAATCAACACAAAATGATAATTTAAACACAAGTGAAATAAATCAAAATGATGGTTTAAATACAGGTGAATTAAATCAAAATGATGGTTTAAATACAGGTGAATTAAATCAAAATGATAATTTAAATACGGGCGAAATAAATCAAAATGATAATTTAAATACGGGCGAAATAAATCAAAATGATGGTTTGAATACAGGTGAATTAAATCAAAATGATAATTTAAACACAAGTGAATTAAATCAAAATGATAATTTAAACACAGGTGAATTAAATCAAAATGATAATTTAAACACAAGTGAATTAAATCAAAAAGATAATTTAAATACAGGTGAATTAAATCAAAATGATGGTTTGAATACGGGCGAGTTGAGTCAAAATGTTGGTGATCAGAATACTAAGGATGTTGTTCTTATGATTGATACTAATGATTTAAATCAGCCCAAATTGAATACTTATGATCTGAGCGAGCAGGCACAGTTCTTTGATAACGATGACGATCTTGATGGCGACAATCTTGCTAACACAAAGAAGAGCCGAACTCTTCCTGCAGCACCAACAACTCGCCAGTACAACGATTTCTCAATTAATAGCAACAAAGCTGCCTTTGAAGAAGACGAGGATGAGAATGAAGAAAACAGTGTCTCTGTCATGAAAACAATTGAACAAATGGACAACATATCAAGTGAGCTTCATCAATTTGATAACGAAGCAACATGGCGAGCAAAGGTTCTTACAAGAGAAGCCAAACTTGCTGCACGTGAAGCACGAGCAAAAGAAAGGGAAGCCAAACAAGATCTTCGTGAAGCCAACCATAGAATTTTAGAGGCAACAATTGCTGCAAGAGAAGCAAGAATCGTTGCACTTGAAAAAGACGAAGAAGTTAATGAAACAAAAGCTGAATTGGACAAGATGAAGAAAGAAATGGAATCATTAAGAAGAAGTTTATTGAAAACTCAACAAAAAGCAGCAAAAGAAAGTCAAAAATTACAACAACAGAAAGATAACGAACTACTTGAAAACAAAGAAGAAGGAATTGAAAGCATCAATGAAGAAGAAGAATTAAAACAAGAACAAGAAAATGAAACACTCAAAGCATTGAATGAAGAAGAAGATCAAGAACAAAACAAAGATAACGAATTACTTGAAAACAAAGAAGAAGGAATCGAAAGCATCAATGAAGAAGAAGAATTAAAACAAGAACAAGAAAATGAAACACTCAAAGCATTGAATGAAGAAGAAGATCATGAAAAACAAGAACAACAAGAAAATAATAAAGTTGTTGTTAATAGAGCTCCAAATGTTCTTGATAAAAATGAAATTCTTCCTTGGAAGACTGATGAACAAAAAGCTGTTGTTGATGAATTTGTGTTCCTACTTGAGGAAAGAAAACGTAAAGAAGAAAATCTTCTCGCTCAGTCTATTCAAGAAGAGAATGAAATGAACGAAGAATCAGAAGGACTAATTCACAAACATGAAGATGATTATCAAAGCGAAAGTTTTGCTCATCATGAAAAAGAGAATGAAAATCCAAATACCGTCGACGATACAGAACTCTTCCCGTATCAAACAGAAGAACAAAAAGAACTATTGGACGAGTTCTTCCTTCTGCTTGAAGAAAGGAAGCAAACCGAAGAAGACCTACTTCAGTCTTACATCAATCTCGAAAATGATGAAAATGAAGAGACTGATGAAACTGAAGAAGAAGAGAAACATGTCTTCTCATTCAAGTTTGGAAACCAATTAGATAAAGCTCAAGAAAGTCAAGAAAACAATGAAAATGAAGAAAACATCGGAAATGAAGAAAATATTGGACAAGAAGAAAATCCAGAAAATAATGAAGAAAATGAAGAACACATTGGAAATGAAGAAAATGAAGAACACATTGGAAATGAAGAAAATGAAGAACACATTGGAAATGAAGAAAATGAAGAACACATTGGAAATGAAGAAAATGAAGAACACATTGGAAATGAAGAAAACGAAGAACGTGTTGGAAATGAAGAAAACGAAGAACGTGTTGGAAATGAAGAAAATCCAGATAACAATGAAAATGAAGAACGTGTTGGAAATGAAGGAAATAATGAATACAATGAGCCAATCGAAGAACTTTCTGAAGAAAACTACGGCGACTACAATGAAAGGAATCAAGGGAGCCACAGCGATTACATCACTGACGACAGCCAGGCCCAAAAGAGGAGACTCTCATTGCAGATCATTCACACTGGAAGTGAAGAGGAGTCAATCTCACAGATGATCAGCGAAGGAGACATCAAAGGACAAAATGCATCATTCGACAACCACGATGAAGTCTACCCACTAACAGAGTCGTCTGATGGATATCGCGAGAAAGAAGTTCCAGCAGAAAACAATCAAGAGGAAAATCAACCACCTGAAGAACAAGACGAAGATCAAGGATTAGAAGAACAAGACGAAGATCAAGGATTAGAAGAACAAGACGAAGATCAAGGATTAGAAGAACAAGACGAAGATCAAGGATTAGAAGAACAAGAAGAGAATCAAGGATTAGAAGAACAAGAAGAGAATCAAGGATTAGAAGAACAAGACGAAGATCAAGGATTTGAAGAACAAGACGAAGATCAAGGATTAGAAGAACAAGACGAAGATCAAGGATTAGAAGAACAAGAAGAGAATCAAGGATTAGAAGAACAAGACGAAGGACACCAATGTTTAGAAGACGAGAACCTTCCAATTATAGAGGAAGAAGAGGACCAAGAAGACGAGACGCAAGAAATCCAAGATCAAGAAGCCAGCGAAGGCGCACACTGCTGCGAAGACAAGAACGTTGAAGAAGAAGAAGAGAACGAAGCAGAATTACTCTTAAGTGAAGAACAGCGAAAGCAGGCCGACATGCACCAAGCCGATTCGGAAGCCGAGAAGCGGAAGCAGGCACGACGACTCAAGGACGAGCAAGACAAGAAAGAGGATGAATCGAATCAGCTTGCCGAGTCTGTGATTGACATTCGTCTTCGCACTGAAGAAATGATCCGGAAGCGACGTGAAGTTGAGCAGAAGTCGAATGAAGCTCGCCGAAAGCTAGAAGAGACACAACTTTATGAAGACCAACGCGTGTATGACGAAGTTCGTCAATTCCAAGATGAAGAAAACGAGCGACAAGAACAAATGAAGAATGAAGAATTAGAACGGCTAGAGAAAGAACGACAAGAAGAATTTAAGCGACAAGAAAAGCAACGAAAGAAGCAAAAGAGACTTGATAATTATGATGAAGAAATCGCTTCAATTCTTCTTCAAGAAGAGATTTCTAAATTACAAGATGAACGATCAATTGTTCGTAAGAATAAGAAAAAAGAAGAAGAAATAGAAGTTAAAAACAATAATGATGACATTCAAAGAAAATCCTTAAATGAAGGCAATTCAATTATTAAGCATCTTTCTTCTGCTTCTTTAATGAATGATTCCGATTTCTGTCGTTTAATTAACGCTTCAGATAGAGAAGAAAACCAAATTGATTCTAAAAATAAATTCGCCGATTCTGATTCTGAGTATTATACTTACGAATACGTAAGTGATACTCCTCCTCCTGAAAAAGTGGATATTTTAATTCAAACAGACAATTTGTGCGATACTCCTTTGTTTAAGGTAAAACTAAATGGAGATTTTTCATCGGCCGAAATTACTAATAAAGACTATCATTACTCTTATAATAATGATAATTACGTGGACGTTTCAGTACAAACTGACGGAATTTACGAAGGTTTCCTTCCTCCAATATTTTGGCCAATCGGATCTTCTGATGACGATGAAGATCTTAAAAGTGCTGAAGAAAAAATCCTTATGGATGAAATATATGAAGAGAAAAAAGCATGAATAGCTAATAATGTAACGTAATGTAAAAAAAAAAAAAAAAATAGATTTTTATTAATTATTTCATTTGTTATAAATAAAAATTAAAAAAAAAAATAATTATATTTATTTCATTCTTATATTAATATGAATATTCAATATAAATGGATACAAATAAATACTAATTTTAAAGATGAATAATTTGATTTGTATTCCATTAATTAAAAATGTCAAGAATTCTGAAAAAATACTATCAATGCTTCATTTAATATATGCATTACTAATAAATATTTGCTTTTATTTGAATTAAATAATATTGAGTTTTTAAAATAATAAATTATCATTAAATTATTTATTTTATAAAGTATATGATATTATTATTTTAATAAAAAATATTTTAAAATATTTTGTTTTTCTGAAGATACAACGTTATTAATATTTACGCGGTATTTAATAAAATTGAGTATAAATAAACGTTTCACCTTTTACATCTCATCACCAGAAATTAACCTTTGAATTTCAAAATCTAGAATATGAGCAATTTGATTAATCTTAAAAAAGTTGAGAAGGGAAATGGCCCAGATTTTGTTCAAGAACTAGCTGGAGTTCCAGATAATCTTAATGAAAGCAATATTGAATCATTCTATTCAACAATTTCTGATATATTTCAACGAAATGAAGCTTCTGAAGCTTCGCTCGTCAGAATTCTTATAGCTCTTTACAAAGTAATTTCTAACGCAAACGAGAATTTTCTTAATGTATATATAGACAATAATTTTGTTCTCGATCTTCCATTTGAATCAAAATCAAAATCTATTCAAACTCAATTATTGAATGTTCTTTATGCACTATCAACGCATGCTCCACTTGTATTCAATGCAGAAGTAAGTGAAAAAATTGATAATTATTTTATTCGAGAATACCCAAAGAAAACATTAACAATAATTGGCATTTATGCATGCCAATTCGACTCGCTTGAAGACCCATGGCCATTACTTGATCTTTTAGTTAAAAATCATTCTTCATATTTTAGACGAGATATCGACTGCTGCCAAGATTATGTTTCACTTCTCGTTTATCTATGCCAAGAATTCGAAGATTATCGCCGTACACGAATTCAGTATTGCTGGAATAGTATTTGCCAATGCTTGAATACAGAAAATGAGCCAACACTAACCACATGCTATAACAGCCTTTGTCAAATATATGAATTGGATCCTGAAATAATTTCCGAATTATCTTTTCCAATTTTTGCATGTTCTATTCATCTTCGTAAAAAACAAGATGTTTCTCACTCAGTTCTCTCACTTTTATTTAGATATCAACCGAATTTTGACTCTTCTGATAACAGCAAATATTCCACTAGAAACAGAAGTATGTCATCACCATCCTCACCAAAGACACCAACCTCATCTTCCATTATGGATTTGGTACAATCATTAATAGAAGTATCACAAACAGATGTTAATGCTAATCTTATTCTTGTTAAGATGGCTATGAACGAGAACATTTCACGTCTTCTTTTACACAATGCAACTTGGATGACAAAAGACATGCCTAGTAAAATTGATACAATACGATTATTTGCAGTTGTTTTATCGCATGAAGATCTCCGAACCGATATTATGTATAAAGCAGAAACTATCGACTTTTTGAGAAGTATTTGTACAATTGACGCTAGCAGCGTTTTAACTGCAATTTGCATATTTATTAGAAGATTACCAATAGATCAGGAATATGTTGAAACTCTCAGTAACTCTGAATTTTTAACACAATTCTTTGCAACTGCTTTTCAACACGACGATGAAACCACACTTCACGCAGCATTAGTCATGGCTGACACAATATCAAAAGTTTGCTACGTTCGTGAACTTTTGGATATTAGCGATAAAATTGTTGATTTAGCTAAAGGAGAAAATGATTTGGCGTTAACAGCAGGAAAAGTGGCAGTCCAGATGTGCAAATATCCGAAATGCGTTTTACGATTTAAGAGAAAGAAGTTAGATGAATATTATTCAAATCGAGTACGAAATCAAAATTTCAGAAAAATTGCTGTACACTTTTTGAAAGCATTCAAAGCAGCTCAATCAGAAATTGAAACAAATCAATCTTTATATCGTTCCCTCCCAGCTAAAAGGAAAACAAGTACTTCAAATTTATCAGGATCTGAAGATGCTACATTATCTCCACCAGTAACACCAAAACTTAATAATACATCAATGGCAAATTCAACCAAGAATGCAAAGCCCAAAAATCTTGTTTGATGACTATTTTCGCAAAGCTGAAATATAAAAAAACTGAATTTCTAATATTTATTCTAATTTTTATATTTTTTCAAAAAAAAAAAAAAAAAAAAGAATAAAAGTCCAAAGATAGTAATGAATGTAAAGATTAGTTTAAAAACATTAAAAAAATAATTACCGAAATAGGTGAGAATTTAAAATACATAACATTAAATAATTTTATATTTGCGCTTATTTGGAAGAGAAAATGAAGGAGGAGAAGACAATCTTATGGTGTATCCATCAATTTCCCATGAAAAATCACGATGAGATTGATGTGCTTTTGGTCTTTTAACTTGTTTTGATAAATCTGTCGGAGGCATTTTTAAACAGCCATGAGTTGTACGTACTACTATCTTTTCTGCAAGTGGTTTTGGACAATTACTGAAGGTATCATTTTCTAGAGACATAGAAAAAAAAAAAGGTTGACTTTTTGATATAAAAGTGAAAAGAAAAAATATTGTCAACAAAAAACGTTTTTCAATTTGATACAAAGACCGTAAATAGCTCATAATAGAAATTTGTTAAAGGTTATTTAATTACTTATTTCATGATGAAATTTTCATCATCGTTTTCTCTTTTCTATATAATAACAATTCAGAATGAATACTACTCAATCTTACATTTCAATTGAAAAGTAACGTATTTTATACAATTAAAACCATCTTATCATTCATCCAATTCTTTTCATCAAAATTATATTCGATTCTCTATTTGCATTAATTGCGCGGCGCATATCAAGCATGTTTTTAATACACTTAATATATTAAGAAAATTGTGAAAATAATAATTTATTTATAAGATAAATGGAAAAAAAAAAAAAAAATAATTGCATATATACATAAAATCAAGAACATACAAGCTTATTTTACTTTGGTTAATTAAAATATTTTTACTTTTTAATACATATGAAAATATTAGAATTAAATAAAAAGTCTGTTGCTTGTAACTCCAATAGAGTACAATAAAGTCCGTAAAAATTATTTAGGGGCATTGAATTGCCCATTAGTTGTTACAGTATTATTACTAGGAATTTTTCTAAGAGAAGGAGGAACATCGTCAATAGATACGCTATTCCCAACTCTTCTTCTGGTATTTCTATTTCTTGTAAAACCAGGCTGAATCATGGATGCCGGTCCAATTGAAAAAGGTGGAATTTGATCATTATTAAGTTTATCATCAGAACTTTGAGCATTGATATTATTTATATAATCAAAATCATTCTTCATTGGTGCAGAGTTGAAACTGCTACAAAACCCCATTGAATGGGGCCTACTCAAAGGACTTGGTGTATCACTAGGATCGCTGTTATTAGTATTATTACTAATTCCTGACCACTTCGCATTATTAAAACGAGGATCCCAACTATTTGATTTTTGTCCATACAAAGAAGGAGCCTCACCTTTTTCATCTTCGATTTTATCTCCATCATCTTCTTCAGTATCATCGTTACTGTTAATAATAGTATTAAATTTACCTTCATCTGAATAGTTTTGAAAAGTTGGCAAAAATGATTGAGCATTCGGTTGATTAGAAGGAAATGTACCGCGCTTTCGTCTCCTAATAGGAGCTGGAATGTCATTTTCATCTTTCAATAAATCAAATTTGATTATTTCTTTTTTTCCTTTATCAATCATATTGCCATTATTCATATTAATAATGGATTGAAAATCAATTAAATTTTTGTTATCAATCGTTTCATTCTTATTATCTTTTTCAATGTCTGTCTTGCTTGTTTCATCCATGCTACTTGCTTCGTTTGTGTTGCTTGTTTCATTCATGCTAATTGTTTCATTTGCGCCTCTAGCTTCATTCATGTTGTTTTCTTCATTAATATCGTTGATTTCATTGGTATTGGTTTCATTATTCTCATCGTTTTCTTCGTCAGATCCAGATTCTGATCCGGACGGAGAGCCAGAATACTCATTATCAGAATCAGGATTGATTGGCTCAGTTCGACGAAAAGCTCCAGATCCAATAACGGTTTGAGTTGGAAAATTGCCAATTAATGCTGGGGGATTTGTAAAGCTTGGATTAGAATAGTTGAAATCTATGTTGTTTAATGCATTAATTTTTTGAATATATTTCGAATTTAAATGCTTTTCATGATTTTGAGATGAATTCGAAAGATTTTCGTCGTCTGAATCTGAATCTTCGTAATTTTCGGGATAACCACCACCATACATCGCAGTTACTAATTGAATATGAGGAAGAAAAACATCATTTCTATATTTCTCCCATAGCGGAGACGATAAAATTTTGGGTGCTAAATCTTTTCTATCATTCAAAATTTTGGTTAATTCAGTTATATAACCATTTGCTTTAGATATTTGATTTCTATCATGATTTATAATACGATTGACAATATCGATATTATCATCATCAATAAAATCTTTGAATTTTTCGTCACTAAGATTTCGAATATAATCGAGAATTGAATTTG
The DNA here is from genome assembly GCA_039105265.1 of Tritrichomonas musculus. Lineage (NCBI taxonomy): Eukaryota > Parabasalia > Tritrichomonadida > Tritrichomonadidae > Tritrichomonas > Tritrichomonas musculus. Next base: position 618,875 of record JAPFFF010000015.1, on the reverse strand, counting down.
AAACAAATGTCGATGTCTTTCCACGAAAGAAAGAGTCAATGAGAGAGATATTTTGGTTGGGGTTGCTTGGATTTGTAAATGTTTGAGTAAGAAGGCCTTCGTAAACAAAAATAAGAGAACACAAACGAGGGTCATTTGGATTGGTTATTGTGGAAAAAAGTGGTCCGCTTTCTTCTATTTCGTTTTTAATACAAGACTTTTCAGAATTGTTTGTAACTTCATTGATGTTAGTTGATATAATTTTAAGAATTTCAGCAGCCATACATGTACAAGTTAGATTAAATCTTTGATCAATAGTTGATTGATTTGCTAAGTCAGGCTCATTTTGCGAAAAGTTTTTTTCTAATTTCGGCTTTTGTTCTAATTTAAGATTTGGGCCTGAATTTTCATTTAAATTAATATATTCTGCAATTGAACTTTCCTGCTCTGCTATTGGTGATTTAATTGAATTTTGCACAGGTTCTGATTTTGGAAGCTCGACTAAATCTGAGTTTGGCGAATCAATCTCTAGGTTTGAATTAAGTTCAATTTCTATATTTGATGCCGAAGCTAGGTTTGCTTCGGTTTTATTTGTTATTTCCATTTTTGATTTTGATTCAGGGAGTATTTCTTTTGATGCTTGATCACCCTCAACTAAGTTTAAATCCGTTGTTGCAGTAAAATGAGGAGTCGCTTGATTTTCTGTTTTGATGGCGTTGTAGTTATTTACAGTTTCTGTTTTAAAAAATGAATTAGTATTTGACGCTATCAAAATAAGCTTTTTCACAATATCTAATCTAGCAATTGGATTTATAAATTGATGTATATAAACTTGCTTTTTTAGGAGAGATTTGATAATCATTAGGCAAAAGAAAGTTTTTTGTTTATCATTTACTGCATTAAAAATCACCTGATCAATCATTTTATCAACTGGAAGCTCAAATTTATCTGGGAACTTTCTTAAAATTGATTTCAATAACTTCCCATACGATAAAATATAAACACGATCGATCAAAAAACCGAAGAGGCCGGGCATCTTATTAATATATTCACCATTTGTTTCATATATAAGGTGCTTAACAATTTTGGTAAAAAAGCCAGAAATTTTACGATCTGTAGAAACGATTGAAGTATTGATAAACCTATTGAGGTAATCACAAATATTTTCGTTTTTAACTACGATTGATTTAATTACACCAACCTTTGCTGTAATAATTTTAGTTAAAATATCAATCATTCCTTTTAATTCTTGAGCTGTCGGAATAGAACGATTTTGCGTATTACCATTATCCGAAATTATATAAAATTCTGACGGGGGTTTTGCGGTTAAGATTATATCGAGAATTAGGGTAATATTTTGAGGAGAAAATATAAAATCAAAAATTTCTGGAACTGAATTTTGAACTGCTGGCTGAAAGTATTGATCTCTGACAACGTCGAGAAGAGATATATTTTGGGAATTCTGGAGAAGTCTTATTATACCTTCTCTCGGAGTTGTCATTTTGAACTTTTTCAATGCGTTTTGAACGTGAATTAACGTTTTCTTATAAATTGATCTAGATATATCTCAATCAAATCAAAATATTAAAATATTTAATACAAGAAAATATAAACATAACATGAGATTTCAATTTTTTTTATTAAATTGAACGAAAATTAATATTGATTTAAAAACCAATAAAGAATTATATCAAAGACATAAAAAAATAGATATGAATATATCATCACCTATATGTTATTTTCTCTATCAAAGCTATAATAATTTGTAATTTTATAATTTATAAATTATACATCAAGAAAGTCCATTTTTACTCCAATTTAAACAGTCAAAATGAAAGTTTGAAAAACAAATAATTAAAAAATGAAATGAATTCAACTGAATAAATGCATTTTTTTTTACTTGCCAAGCATGAAATGATAATATTGATTTACCATTCAAATAATTGAATACACTTTGAAATAAAAGGTCAATTTCACAATTGAAAACATTCAACTGAATTTTGCGTGTAAAACCATCGTTACATTCAATATTGATAATAATCTATTGTTTCATAGAAAAACTGATCGGGCAAACTTTTTGAATTTTAAAATTTTCAATGTTGAAGATTTATCTCAACCCTTCTACAAAATTTAAAAATATTCACATTCTAACCTTAATCACTTGCATTAAAACACGATTCTAGGCTTATTTTTATATGGAAATATATCTTTTTACACCACTAAAATTCAAAATTTTATCATAAAATTTCACATAGCAAAATAAAATTAGATTAATTCCGCAAACGATTTATATGTTTAGATATTATGAAAATGAGTTTTCTTATGGAAATAAAATTTGGGTCCAAGCTTTTTTCTCATTTTTAGGAGCAATTTACCTAATTTTGTAGAAGAATGAAGCTCTTCTGATGGATGAATTGTAGAATTCTCAATTGCGCTTATAATAACTTCATTAATCCCTTCATTTAACAGTGCAGAACATTCAAAATAGTCAATTGCATTGATTTCTCTGCATTTCAACATTGCTTCTTCTCGACTAACTGGTTCTTGGCCTAATTCTGATAGCTGCTGAATGATACTTCTATTGTTACGTAAATCTTTCTTTAAACCAACCAAAATTATTGTAGGATCATTTACATTAGATCTTATATCCTGATACCATCTCGTTACCACATTGCTTAAAGAATTTGGATTACTGATATCAAAGCATATTAAAAAAATATCTGTATTTGGATATGAAAGACGTGCTAAAAGAGAATATTCAGTGGCTCCTCCAGTATCAAAAAATGCTATTCTTGTTGTGCTATTACGAAAACTTACATCATTTGTATAATTATCAAAAACTGTAGGAATATAATCTGAAGAAATAGATTCTCTGAAACAAACATTTATAAATGATGTTTTCCCTACAGATTGATCACCAACGATAGTAATTTTTACTCGACTTGACATTTTGGAATATTATAAAATTTCAAAATTTTTAATTCAAATCATTTCATTTTTAAAATTTTCTACATTTTAACGTGCTGACACGTTATTAATTTTTTAATTAAAAAAAATTAATTAAATCTATGAACAACCAAACAAACCAGATTCATCAAGCTTCGATAAGTTTAGACAGATAAATTTTAGTTTACTATTATGCTCAATGATAGTTTCTATATATCCATCTCATTAATTATGTGATAAGAAATCCATTCGCAAATTTATTCATCATTTACTTTTAAACTTTTTAAATCTAATAATCAATTTTTTATTCAAAATTTGATAGATAGGACAAATATCATTTATTCTTTTTGAGAGGAACTTTTTTTTGAAATATTCAGAATTTTAATGACACAAGAAAAAGGTGAACAACGTTATTTTCCAACACAGGAAGAACTTGCAATCTTAGTTCCTAAGCTTAAAGAATATTTCCAACTTCCTGAACGAAGCAATGAAAGAAAAGCTGTGGTAAATCAAACTTATGAAGCAGTAAAGGATCTTAATCCAGCTCATTGGACCTCGCAAAAAATTCGTCTTTGGTTTAACAACAACAAAAATGTATACTCAGGAGAAAATCAACGCCGTATTCCAACTCTAAAAGATAATCTTACAGAAAGCAATTCTACTGATAAAGAGATAGAAAACACGCCTCTTGTTAACTCACCTCTTACTAGCGCACCTCTTATTAACACACCTCTTATTAACGCACCTCTTATTAACATACCTAATGCTAATACACCTCTTATTAGTCATCCTCCTGATGATCTTCCTTCAAATGTTATGCCGATGCCAGATATTGATACAACTTCAACATCAAGTGAAATAAAACAATACCCATCGACTGAGATTTCGTCATTAACTGACAGCACAACCATGTCTCTTGATAAATTTCCGTTTGAAGCATCTTCAATGTCTATAAGCCATATAATTCCTTCAAATTCCATTGTTCAGCCGATTTTAAGTTCGTCTGAATCAAAAAATCTAATCGGCTCACAATCCAATTTCTCCAGTTCTAGTTTGTCAACTTCTTTCGAACCTCAATCAGATTTAATTACTCCATACGATGACGAACAACAACATGAAGATATTGAATTACCTGACATTCCACCTAAGACCGATTTTGACACAGATAAACACAATTTATATGAATCGCTTAAACGAATGTATATTGCTATTCGTAAAATAAGTAAACTTCCTCTTGAAGATCGTTTAAAAATTCAGAAAGACGCTGAAAATAGGATGACAAAAATCATAAAAACTTTTCATGATCTAGAAATTAATGACATTTGCTCAAATGATGATACTTGCGCATGTATTAGAACTCCTAGCACATCAGCACCAAAACGCCAATATTCAATAATAACCAGTTCTTACGCAAATGAAGCCCTTACATCAAAACAAGATGTACAATATGAAGAAACATCACCAACAGTATTTATACCATATCCTTCAAGAAATAGGCTCAAGGCAAGCGCATCTATTTCTAAAAATCTCTCATACATATTACGTGGTGAAAGCACATATGATAGAATTAAGCCAAAGGGTAGGATTGAATGCGCTTCTATTTCTGAATCTGGTGATATAGCATATGTTTATTTGGATGAAGTTAGGCATGCATATGTTCTTAACTTCAAAGAAATTGAAGCAAATACAGGCTTTTTTGCTACCCCCTCATCCATTTTTGTTGATGATATTGATTCACGTATCTACGTCGCAGGAGACTGTCGTGTCAAAAGCTTCAATATTTCCGATTTGTCTCTCATCGAAACTTACTACATTTCATCCAATGTAATTCTCTCATCTTGTTTAACAGTTTCTCATAGTGCTGGTAAAACAGATTTAATCTTAGGGACAAAAGGTACAATTGCAATGTGGGATGTTTCTGTAATGAAACCAGCAAATTATGGCACCATTAAAACATCCAATAATGAAGCTATGGTTTCAAAACAAAATATCGATACAGATCTAGTTGAATGGTCACGCGGACGACCTCGTGATAGTTCTTATAAACCTGAAAAACTTATAGAAGATATTACATCTATTTGTCCATTTGGTGATATTATTGCATTTGCATCCAAAAAGTATCAAACGATACATTTACTAGATATAAACAAAAAAGAAATAGTTGGAAGGCTCATTGGTCATGTAGAAAGTATTACTAAACTTCTTCGCTTAGATTCAAAAACACTTTTATCTGGTTCAAAAGATCGCACTTGCAAATGCTGGGATATCAATCAAACAATGGCAACATATCATTTCATTAGACATCCTAAAAAAATAACTACTATGGCATATGGAACATTTGAAAATCATTTGTTGATCTTTTCTGCAGACAAAGATTCTATCGTTCTTGGCTGGGATTATTCTAAAAAAATATCTACATTTGAATTAAGACTCACAAATTTGATTCCAATCGAAATGAGATTTGTTCCTGATAAGAAAAAACTTGTTATTGTTGGTAAAGCTGAAATTGCGATATACACATTTAAAGCTGATTAGAAACAAAGATTTGATATTTTTATAATTGTATTTAAAAACAAATGATAATAAAAAATTATATTACAAAAATTTTACAGATACCTGTAAAAACTTATTACAAATGATGATCTTTCTTACATCACTTTTCTTACCCCCAAACCTAATAACTCACAGGCTCATAATTGCAATATAAAAGATAATTAATAAAAGATAAATGTATATAAAATTAATTTAAATTAAGTATCGTATTTACAATTGAGCATTCATGAATAAAAACTATCAATGATAAATGCTGATATTCTTTGAAATTATTCATTTAATTAAATATTATTTTAAATCTAAAGTTGGAGAAAACAACAATTTATATAATCATATATGCTTTTTGAATCCAAATTTACATTTGGTAAATAAATTGCTATATAATAATATTTTACTGCAATCAAAAATTAACACAGAATCATGCTTTTTTTAAAACAGATATCATCAAGTTTTCTAGTTTTGCCAATTTGTCAGTTATATATTCTTTAGAAGCATCGGAAATAGACTCTGACATTAAGGCATTTTCAACTTCTTCAACAACGCAAAGATCTTTAATTTTACAAGCAACTTCTATTCCTTTATTTTGCTCATCTAAACATAAAAGCAGAATATAATAAAATAAAACAGACTTTCCTGTTTCATAATATATCAAATCATAAACATCATCCATTATATTTAATTGATAAATGGAAGCAATTGCACTTTTTTCTGATTTCTTAATTTTTTGCATAATAATTAAAAAAGCTAAATATCTCTCTTGAAAACTACCATTTTTCAAAATACGTGCAAAGAAGGGAAACAAATTTGGATCCTTCAAAAAATCCCTAACTTCAACAAAATTATTCAATCCCTCTTTAGTGATTTCAAGAAAAATACAATTCAAACATTTTTTCTTAATTAAAGAATTTGTCGATTTTTCAATGATATGAATAAAAAAAGATAAGTTCATATATTCAAACAAAATTTCATAATAATATACGTGATTATAATTTTCATATGAAAAAACAATGTCAAAGTATTGGAAAAGAGGTTCCATGACTTTCGTTGAATTAATATATGTGAGAAAGTTTTCATCTTTTGGATCTAAATATTCAATAACATATTTAAATAACATTTTGTCTTCTATCAACATAATGTCATTATGCGTCATATCTTTTTTAGTTAGGTAATAAAAACACAGAAATACATAACTCAAGAGAGCTTCATTAACATCAACTTTTTCAATACTGCCATATAGGATATCTAGGTATGCCTTAGGCCTGAAAATATCTTTAGCTTCACAAATAACTCGAGTTACAAATTTAATCAAATTAAAATATGAACTTGAATATGAAATTGAATCCAAATAGAGTTCTGTTTCTTCATGCCCAAATTTAAAAAACGTTGGCAAAAGATTAATAATTATTGTTAAATAATGTTGAGAAATGCGAACATTAGGCTCGTCTTTAATTAATTCTGCACAAATATCTATAACATTAATATCATAACATCTTTTAATTAAAAATTCACATATCATTTGATTTTTGGTTAATAGCTCTATAACTTTACAAATATCATCAAAAAATGTTAAATACCTTAAATTTGGCGATTTAAGACATGAAATTATTTGACTTAAAAAACCTGTTTTTAAATAAATACTGGGATCAATATGTAAATAGTTTTGAAGTATATACACTATTAAAATTTGTAGGGCATTATAAACATTAACATCTTGTTCATTAACCATTCTCGTGTATTCGTTAATAAAATAGAAACATTGATTAGATTCTTCTATTTGAAAGCCACAATTATTATCTTCATTAAATAAGTCAAGCTTACACTCTGAAGGAGATTCAACTTTGTAATTATCAAATACCATCATGATATAATTTCCAGTTCTTTTAAAAAATGAAAAGTGAAATTCCTTTAGAAGTGAATGAACTTATTAATTGAATGAACATTGAAAATTTGAAAACAATAAAATCAGAAAATTGTAAGAAAATTTTAAACAAAAAAACGTTTTTATATTTTTAAATATTACATAAGTTAACAATCGACAACTTAAAGCTCATTATTTTTTGCTTCAGTTTGAGTCTTATTTTCAGTATCTGTTTGAACACGAGTTATATTTTCTGCATCAGTGTTGGTTAGGTTTTTCTTTGGTTTTGGCTTTGCGCTCTTTTTAAGTTTTGGCTTTGGAGTGGGTGTTGGCGGGTCCAAGTTTTTAAGTTGATTGTATAATTTTTCTAAATTTTTCTGTTTGTTAACAATTTCATATGCCATGACAACTGGATTATCAGTTAAGGAAGCTTGCTCTTGAAGTTTCCATTTTTCTTGGAACCATTGAAGTGTTGAATTATACAATATCCAAAGACTTTCTACTTTATCTTTAGGAAGCCATGGCCTAAATGTTGGCCATGTTGCATTTAACGAATTGAAAATTGTTCCAAGAGTAGCATTTAAGTTTTTGAAAGCAGGAATTCTTTTCTTAAGTTGCTCAGCTCTAATTTCTGGTTCTCTTGTAATTTTCTTTAAATCTGAATGCTTTTGGCTAATTTGCTTTGATGTTGGATTTACTGTATCTTCGAACCATTTCATATCTTCGCTAAGAAGAATCCCTAATTTCGTTCTTTCATCTGAACTGAGAACATTCTTAAAGTCTTCATCAAGTTCAAGTCTATCTTTAATTTTATATAAGTAACTTTCGAATTCATTTTTGTTTTGCTGAAGTTTCCTTCGCTTTTTAAGAATATTATCCATCTTTTTAATAAATTGCTGACTGTATAACATTTCTTCATCACTGAGCATCCATTCAGGCTTTGTTCTGATTACTCGCAATTTTCGTTTTTGATTAATAGTGGCATTTATAAGTGAAGGAACAGAAAGAGAGTTAAAACCAAAATTAAGTTGAACTTCTTCATTATCATCATAATCTTGTGGAATTGTGATAACAAAAGTTTCAAGTGCAGTATCGTTATTTCCTGCTAAAATCGTAAAGGTACCACCATTTACTCGACATTCTGATACATCAAGTAAAATACGAGGTTCATCTGTGGTTCGAGATTCTGTTTCATATAGACCACGTTTTTCACCATTTGGTAGCAAAACCGATGAATTAATCAATGTAAAAGGATTAGTCTTGACCGTTTTAACAATGAAAGCACCACTTCCAGAAGCTCCAACATAAGTTGCTCCAAGAGCCATTGCTTCATCGCTGTTCATTGTTCTGTTAAGTTTTGTCATTCCGCTGATATTCATGATAATTTGTTTAATTAATGGTACGCGAGTAGATCCACCAAGTAATTCAATAGAATCGATTTCATTTATGGTTAAATTGGCTTTGGATGTAACGTCTAAGAATAAATTTCGAAGACTTTCATTAAATTCAGTAATTATTTTTTCCATTTCTGATCGACTAAATTGATAATATAATCCATAATCATCAATAACATCTTCCATTCTAACATCAACGAAATCATTGATTGATAAAAGTTCTTTAACCCGACGAGCTTCCTCTAAAAATTGCCTCCTTCCTCTTTCAGTAGTTATATTAACTTTATTTTTTTCATAGAAAACATCAATCAACCTATTTGAGATTTTATGATCAATTAAATTTCCACCAAGGGAATAGTTATAAGAAACAGCAAGTTCATCAATATCTTGGTTATCTCCAATTAAACTGAATTTGAAAATTGATATCCAAGTATGCGTTGCTCCAATATCAAGAAATGTAACTGTTTTTGGCTTTCCTACAAATAAAGATCGCTTTTCAAGACCATAAACATTGGCTGCTGCAGTTGGAGAATCAATAATTCCTGCAAGCGTAGCATTTGTTAATTTAACAGCTTCTGAAATTGCAATCCTTTCTTCATATGGAAAAACAGGTTCAACTGTAAAAACTAATGTAGCTTGTTCAGGCTTCCAATTTCCACTATCAACAGTTGAAATTAGATGGCGCAAAACTAGAGCTAGAACTTCTCGTTTTTTAAACCCATGCTCTGTTTCTAAAAGAGGTGAAAGACCTTGAATACCATTATTTGGGAATCGATTTGTATGAGATTTCGCTGCATCGAGAAAAGACCAACTACAACTTGATAAATCTTTTAATTCCCAATGTCCAGAAGGATTTGAACCCCTTGGATTTGAAATATTCCAAAATGCAAAATATGATGGTGATAATCTTTTAGATTGCTGATTTAACGCAATATGCACATGCTTTCCCAATAGCGCCATTCCAACTTTAATATATTCAGATCCATAATCTATTCCAAAAATTGCAGAATTTGTAAAAATTAATAAAGATGCAAAGAACATTAATTTAAATGCATCATGTTGTCCGACCAGATAAAAAACATATGCTTATATCTTTAAAAATTCAATAAAAAAAAAACTTATTTTTTATTCCAGAATAATTATTGTTTATTATATTTGATCAGAATTATATAAAATAAATGATTATTTTATTATATCGAAAATATCAGATCATAAAATTTTTTTATATTGCTTATTTGGCTTCCATGTAGCATTAATGCTTCAAAAACTTAAACAAATTACTCAAATTTTAGCTATCTTATGGATAAAAAGTAATAAAAATATGTATCATTGTATGATACAATTTGTATCCATCCAAACAATATTCTTGATATTTCAATTATTAATTTTGCTAAAAAATAAAAATAATTACCAATAATAACTTATTTAAAAAAAGAAAAATGGAAATTGAACAAAATATTTTGGAATACTTTAAAAACTAGACTTCTGACCATTAAACGATAAAAAGGCAAGAACAATGCAAATTACAAAGAGTAAAATTGAGGTTATTTTATATCCTTGAATGCTTTCTTCAACTGTGCATGAATGAATATTTCCATCAGTATCAACATAATAATCCGAAAGATAAATAAATTGAGCTAAGTACTCTTCATTTTGAGAAAGTTGTGGAATGCATTCTTTTAATTGGCTTGCTGTAGAACAATTTTCAATTTCTCTACGAACTTGATGCCATAAAGCAGTATATAATCCTCCATCCATTTCTGGAAGTTCAACACACTTTTGACCATCGTAATAAAAATTACTTTCGCAGTTACAAATTGGAGAACGAACTTTTTTCCTAACATCAAATAAAACGAAGGTTAAAATGACTATAAAGAATAAAATACAAAGACCAATGAGGTAATTAAATGTTTTTTGAAGATACAAATAATCTAAAAAACTTGAAGGGCCATGCGACTTTGATCTTGGCGTAGCTGCACGTGAACCACGGGTTGATGGAGTTGAACTCGGTGTCCTAGATGAATAAGAACTCATTTATTAAATATTTAATATTTAGTATTTGAAAAAAATTAAATAAAATAAACGTTTGATATAAAATTAAAAATTCTCTAGGTGCAACTTTTTGAGTTACATATTTCCACTATAAAAAAAATAAATGAAGTTACTTTTTGAATTTATAAAAAAAAAAAAAACAATAAACTTTTTCAATGTAAAATTTTAATACCAAAATCTGAAAAAAAATTAAATATTTAATGCATTTGAAACATCAGTTCCTGCTACAACCGCATCAACTGATACATATCTAATGTATTCTTCTGATTTTGAACGTCCTTGCCTTTTAATAACGCAATCTTAAATTGTCTTTTTTTTAAAAAATGCTTTTATTTTGATAAATCACCAATTGATTAGAAGTTTTTCACACATATATGAATATTATAATATAGATGCATTTGATGATTAATAATTATTAAGTAAATATGTTTAAATCAAAATTAAAAGAAATAATATTATTTCGCATTAACAATTTTCTACATATTTCAACAACATGGCTGTGGCTTTGGATTTTCTTCTAATTCTACTTTCGTTTCAGTCATTTTTTTTTTTTTCATAAGGTTTTCAATCATTAAAATTATTGCATCTTCAACATTTATATTAAGCAGGGCAGAGGTTTCAATGCTATTAAATGCTTTAACTTTTTCTTTGAATACTTCTAAATTTGGAATTACAAAATTTGGATCTGTTATTAAGTCTTTTTTATTTCCAATTAACAAAATTGATGGATCATCAGCATGACTTATCAGATCAATTAAGTCATCTAATTCGTCAAATGTTACTATATCCGTCATATCATATACTAAAAATATACCATCTGCACTCCTAACATATGGTATTGTAATTGATCTAAATTTTTCCTGTCCAGCTGTGTCCCATAGATTTATAGAAACAAGTATATTTGAATACTCCCTATTAATAACAAAACTTGAACATTTTGTTGTAGGAAGATGATTACTAGACGATCCACCAATCATAGATTCGAAAAGACAAGTTTTTCCTACATTTGTGCTTCCTAAAAATACAACTGTGAATTTTGTTTTATCCATAAATTGAATTACAATCTTCTTTAGAAAATTTTGACCTTAAAACTTTAAATTTTTATTTTTTAACTAAAACTGAATGAGCAGAAGACAACATAATGCTTCTGATAATCAAATAGACCAGCTTAAATATGATAATAAAAGCGAGGAAAAAGAGATTATTCCAACAAATAATTTTCAGAAATTTTTTAAGCTTGAAATTGATTCTTTGGACAGTTTTGCTTGTAATGAAATTTCGAATATCAAAGAAGAATTTGCATCTAGACTTTTGACTTCAATTTCATATTTTAAAAAATATGAAAATCTACGTCGATTATGTGATAAAAAACTTGATTATGATCAGTACAAACATTGGAAGGATCGAAATAATTCAAAAACATCACGCGATTCCAGAAATTCAGAATTTTTAATTGATTCAAGACATTCAAGGGACTCAAATTCTACACATAAATCTAGTCGCAGTAGCTTCCATGATGACTACTATTATGATAAGCAATATAGATCAAGAAAATTACCTCCACCCAACAATGAAAGAAGACATAGCCCGAATATGACACGACAACTTCCATCATCTCAAAGAAAAAATCGTATTATAAGATCATATCAAGATGACATCAAAAGAGTAGATAAATTTAAATCTCATATTTCTCGCTCAATCAAAAATAATCAACCCAAAAACTATTAACAGATTTATTTTTTTGTTTTTTTAGGAATATAAAATTATATTAGCATAATAATACCCACATTACTTACTTTATACCACCACTTTTTATTATTCACTCAATTTATTTTTTAAAATACAAACCACCACAAGTATACACATATATCTACTTTTAACTCGGTTGATCCGAAGTTAATAATAAAAAATGATAATTAAAAATATATATTTGATCAAAACAAATTTTTAATATCAAACAAATATATTAAGAATCCACTAAATAAAAGATCAGGTTTTTCTAGGAGTAACACCAAAATGATGGTTCATGAAAAAGAATTAGAATTAAAATAAAAAAAAAAAATGAATTCTGATTCAAATTTCAATATATGCTACTTTCTTGGGGATCTTTGTGTTGATTTTGATCTCCTGAATGAAGATGAAGAATTCATAATTGAACGAGAATTCGAAGTTGTTTTTACATTCGATGCATTCAAGTTTGAATTATTCGGTGGAGCATTACTTAAAGCTGTTCTAGATCTACCTCTTGAATTAGATTTATCTGGTTTTAAATACTTTGTTATATCAATTCCATCTAAATCTAATCTTTTAACACCAGAAGTTGCTCGCATATCATAAATTTTTCTGAAAGTTCTCGGCGTTGCTAAATCTACGTCTTCTACTTCATCATCAACATAAGCAACTGGCGACGGAGCTCTAGCTGATTTTGTTTGGGTAGTTGGCGCAAATGAAACACTATCATCAATAATTGTTGAATTCATTCGAGAATTTGGTCTTCTTTTTTCTGGTTGTCTTTTTTCCATATTTTGTGATTTTCTGAGAGCTTTTTCTAATGGTTCAACAATAGAAGCTCTTTCTTTCAATAAATGATCAAGTCCTCTTTTTGTTAATTGTTCAGCTCCCTCAATCTCTTGTTGATGCTTGGCTTCAAGTTGCTTTAATTGCGTTTTCATCGCTTGAACAGCTTTTTGCTGACTTTGTGCTGTTTCTTGCTTTTCAAGTTTATCTGCTATAACTTTGGTTTGGTTTGCACCCTCATAATCCATTAATAATGCTTTTTTGCGTTCGATTTCTCGTAATTGAAGTAAATGAGATGAAGGCTTTGCGAGATCCAAAAAACTGTTTGGATTATTCCATTTTTTGCCAAATTCTGCGAGTTCACGTTGCTGATCATTGTATAACTGATCCATGAATTGTTCACGAGATCTTTTGTATATTTCAATTTTCCTGTCATATTCATTATTAATTTTTGATAGCCTAGTTCGGAGTTGATCGCTTGAGCTAATACCATAATAACTTCTTTTTCTTATCCTATCACTCTCTTTAGCTTCTTCAAAATAAATTTTCAATTTATCTTCAATTTTTGATAATTTGGATGCTTCTGCATAATTTTTGCATGCCGCTGCGTCGATTTTTCTCCTAACAATAACTTGCATAATGCGACTTTTGAGCGAAAGAGGCGGCTTGTTTTTATGATTCTGAATATAAGCGTCAAGACAAGCTTCCGCATCAGTATATCGAGCACCTTTTGAATCACCTTTTGCTCCACCAAGATTAGCTGTTGAAAAAGTGGTATGAGTACGGATTTTTAAAGTAGGAACAAATGGAGAAGCAGACGATGGCGCAGAGTCAGAATTCTCGTTGGCTGCGTCGCTGCTCATTTAATCAGATATAATTTTTAAGTAAACGTAAAAATGAATTGAAAAAAAGCTCCAAAAAAAAAAAATTCAACAAAATTTGATGCAAATATTTCTTGTTTAATTCAAAGCAATTAGCTATGATATCTTTTTATCTATTTATCAGAATGAAAATAATATATATTTATGATATAAAAATTTATTCATTCTATGAATTAATAAAGATAAAAATGTATTTTATTTCATATTATCATTTCAAAATTTTCATATAACTTTAATAATTTTTTTCTGTTGAAAAATATAACCATTATTTGAAAAATTATAAAAATGGAGGAAGGAGTCATTATTAACGACTCCACCACCATGAATGATATAATGACAAATTGGATTGTTGAACATCCTTATTTAATAACATATCTTATTCTTGAAGAGGCATTATCATACGATGATAATAATATTCCATTACAATTTTCCCAAAAAAGAGGAGAAAGACACAAAAAAATTATCGACTCTCTGAAAAAAAGCTACAATGATCATATTTTTATGCTCACGCCTAAACATTTTAATCCTTCAAAACAAAAAACCAATTTACCACCATTTTTAAATAGCAAATATTCATTTATAAAATATAAAATCGAAAATCTTAAGAGGAAACAGTTTGAAGAATATTCGAAAAATGTTGCTGAGCTATTACTGTTTTTCGGTGATGATACTGTTTCAAGAGGAAATACCAAGGACAGCAATCTTAAATTTATACCAGATAATGTAATTTTTAATTTTAATATAAATATGTTTAATCAAGATTCTTTTAAAGAATCAAAAAAAATCATTTCATTGAAATATTTGGCAAAATCATTTGAAGAATTTAATGTTAAAATAACAAACAATTTAAATCACCTATCCAAAAGTAAAAATGATCAGAGGAATATTATTTTACGTATTATTCAAAGTCTATCAAAAATTAACGATGAGGTATTATCATTTTTCCCATTGAATCCACTTGAATATGATTTTGAAAAATTTTTCTTTTCATCTTTTTTTCCGTTTAAAACAGATTTTTTTAAAATTGTTGACAATTTTCAATTTAGCTCACCTACTGACACAATATCTAGTATTCTCGAATTATGCTATAAAATCATTAAGTATTTCAATCTTCCTGAATCTCCAACAGACTCAATACTTTTTCTACTTATTTTTAGATTGTTATATGACGAATTATATTCAAGAAAAGCTTTATCCTTTTTTCAGTTGAATTCCACTATAACAAATGAAAAAGCAAAAAAACAAAGCGATCTCAATAAAGATAATAAAAATACTGAACATAATAATAATAATGACAATAATAATAATGACAATAATAATAATGACAATAATAATAATGACAATAATAATAATGACAATAATAATAATGACAATAATAATAATGACAATAATAATAATGACAATAATAATAATGACAATAATAATAATGACAATAATAATAATGACAATAATAATAATGACAATAATAATAATGACAATAATAATAATGACAATAATAATAATGACAATAATAATAATGACAATAATAATAATGACAATAATAATAATGACAATAATAATGATGACAATAATAATGATGACAATAATAATGATGATAATAATAATAATGATAATAATAATAATGATTGTAATAATAATACTCAACATAATAATGATAATTATAACAACAATAATAATAATAATAACCAAACAGGTTTAAATAAAAAACATAAGCATACTCTTTTTGAATACATTAATTCTCTTACGTTCACTTCGATTGATCCTCCAGAAGATTCTACACTTTATGTTGATTCCAATTTTACAATGGACCACAACATTTTTGAGGTAGTTTCAAGCGATAATCGATTTTCTTCTGCAATAAATTCACTGATCCCAATCATTTTTGCAACAAACCCACTTGACGCACTAAACAATGTTAGACTTTGCTTACTAGGAGTAGAAAAAACAGCTTCTCTCTGTTTTGAAAAAAAGGAGATAGCATGCTTGATATCATTTGATAAAGTTTTTACAATTTTTTTATTTGTAATTGCTGGGAGTGGATTAGAAGAACTTTTTGAATGCTACGCTCCCTTTGTTCAATCATGCATTCCAGAAAGGCTTTTATCACTCCCTTTTCAATTTGCTTTAACAAAACTTTCTGCTGCTGAGACTCACTTAAGGCGACTTATGTATGAAGAATCTAACCAAAATAATGATTCTACAACTGACCAATCAAAACAATGAGACGTATAGAATTGCTAAATATTATCATTTCATGAACCAAATTTGATTCAAAAATTTAATGTCAATGTAATTTTTGGTATATAAAATAAATTATTAATCGGGATATCCAGCAATATGTAATGATATTTTATAGCACAATCAATCAAACTTGTAATTATTTTATTTGATTGATAAAGTAACAGAAATTCAATTATTTCATTGCTTGTTTGTTTAAATCTATCAGAGTTTTTATTATATAAATATAACTATAGATTTTATTTTTGCTCTTTTTCTTGGACATTCGTTTTTTTCTACACCACTTTTTGAATGGATTTCCTTTCCAATAGTATCTACTCATTGAAAGAAAAACCGCCATCTTAAGGTGAAATTTGACTTACTCTGTTAAGAAAATTAACCAAAAAAATTATAACTATATGCTTTTTTTGATATAAATTTTTTTATTTTTACATAATTTTTCAGGAATATACGCACCAGTGATCACCACGGGGCTGCGTGAAGCCGAATCGGGCTCCTTGAATTGCTGGATGAATCGGGAAGCTATTTGAACTATATAATTATACATTATTAACAAAAATTGAATAAAAAAAGTATACCTCTTAGTTAAGAAAGGTGGCCGTTAATTTATTGGTCTCAAAGTTGGCTATTTTATTTCAAACTTCCTTATGTTTTGAATGCTTCTTACAAATTAAAAAATCTATCAAATGGTCCGGTTTTTGAACTCTTCCATTCAAAAACTCTCCAAAAATTTATCTTGGTCGGATATACTCAAAAAGTGAAAAAATTGAATTTAATAATTATAAACTCTGTCCAAAAATGTTCGACAATTGAATTTTGAGAGAGTATTCAAATTATCATTTTTTTTTTTTTCTCATGCACCTTTATGGTGATTCGAAGGTTTTTTCCAAAGCTCTTTTTTCTGAGAGTAGCGCATGTCCCAAAGAAAGTTGTAATTCCTCTTAAGGGCGTGGCTATTTCTTTCAAAAACCATGGCTCCTTGTATAAAAATAGCTTGCTGAAAGGATAATTATAAAAATAAACTTCTGAAAAATTGAATACATTGCTTTGAGAGAAAAAAGAAATTTTCGACACTTTATCGTTTTTTTAGTCAATTTTCAGTGGAAAATGCGGTTTTTATGTACGTTAAGTCGAACATTTTTGGACAGAGTTTATAATTAATTTAAAAAGTTTGTTTTTTATTAAGTTTAAAGTATATCAGTAATTTGAAGGCCTGCATTATCTTGATCTCTGTCTACATACAGCAAATATGCTTCACTTTGCCACCTGCCATGAGTTTTGATAACAGAAGGATCGATGTGATTTAATGATGCCATTGTGGCTCCTAGTCTACGAAATGAATGCCACGAAAATTTGGAAGGATTTAAACCGATGTTTTGTAATACTTCAGCTAGTTTTTTTCTAAGATGATCCTCGGTTATATTAACTATATAATCATTATCTTTTAAATTTAAAATAAAAGAAAAATAATTCAGAGGGTAGAGAGTAAGGAGGACCAGAACGACAGGGGATAAAAAATGACCCCCTCATCATAGGGTTTACGTCTTCATTTCTCCAGTTCCATGACTCAAAAAATCGGCACTTTTTGAAAATTAGCCCTCGAAACTTTCACAAAATGGCATAGACAAATTTTAAATAAATTGACGAACTCCCAAAAATAACAACAACGAAAAATCGAACTTTCAAAATTTTTTTATTTTTTTATCAGCAATTTATAAAATGTCAAACCAAGCCGAAACATTAAGCGAGCTCATTAATAGAATCAACAAAAAGCTAAAAGGTTGGAGACCAGCATTAAAATACCTCTATGATAATGATGATGTCGTTGACGGAGTAATTAAAGAGATAAATCATTTCATTGAACAACTAAAGAAATTCAACGGACCTATTGAATTATATGCTGAACTTGAAGAGCTCATTTATTAGACAATTCATTTAATTCATTCTCATAAGAGACCAAAACGACGACATGCGACACGAAGACCTGCGGCTAAAAAAACAAAATTAATAATATTTTTATTTTTGTAATACCACTAATAGCAGAACATTCGAAGAATACAATTAATGTGTTTTCGTTTAAACAATAATTGTTTTTATTCGTTCTACAAATGAAACCACAAACGAACAAAGACGAAACACATGCAACAGAGGAACAAGGAACTTTCGAAAACATTAGCGAACTCGATTACAGTATATCTGATAAAGAAGGTGTTAAGCATCCTGTCTCTTACTTCTCTACTAAATGTAAAACAAAAGCCGAAAAACTGTTATATAACATTATAAGAATCCTAAACACTAACGATACAGCCGATATCGATTTTACACTTAGTGGAACGAACAACAAAGAGCTTAATTATGTTCCAGATTCTGCGACAACATTATAGTTTATTTTATAATATTGGAAGACGTTATAAGGCATAATAAGACTTTAACAAACTATATTAAATGTAAAGAAACAAACGACGACAAACAAGAGGAAGATAAGGAAGAGAGCAACAAAGCAGACAGGCAATTAAATAGAGTTCTTAAAGAGATAGCACCGTTTCTTGCCAACAACACGGAACACATTAAAGAATTGTTTAATAAGTTCGATATACCAATTAACAAGACAAACATAAAGCCAACATCGTTTAAAGTCGATAGAGAAAACATTAGACCGTTTATTTAAGTATCTTTACCAGACGCCCCGTTAGATAAGATTCATAATATTGTATGCAGTAAAGAGAAAATTAAAGAGTTTAACAATAGTGGAATCTTTATAAACGATATCGATATTACACAGGATTACAGTGGAACCATTAGCAAGAAGGATGTTATCGATTACCTGTTAAACAAGCCAGACTTTAGAAAGGAAGGAGATACATGTAATACATTAGACGAATACACAAGCGATACATCGGACGGTTTAGAAGATTGTGGGGACTTAATAAACGAAGAAATATATAACGAAGAAGAATTAAATAGGATTAATTCGAGATATAGCACAAATAAACCGATTAAAACAATTATCGATAATAAGAATTCTGTTGGTGCCAATTGTTTAACATTTATAACGAATTCTTCTTTTGGTACTGTTCGATATAAGTTTGATAACAAATTTGTGCAATCGATGGAGTCGCCCAGTGCTCGCAGTCGTGTTGGAAACCATTACAGCCATTGGACAAACAATTCCGAACAGATATTAAAAGAAGCTATTAATAAATCTCTCAAAACTGACCTTTTAAGATTAGAAATAACATTTTATATCGAAAACCAAGCAATAACAGAAGAATACATTAACGAACACTTCGATTATCTTGTTTCTCTATTGCCTCCAAAGCTTATATTCTATAACAGCATATCTAAACAATGGATGCTATTACTTGGAGCAATTAAATATAATCTTTGTATAGTGGACTTCGATAACAGTCTAGCAATGTTTTCTTATTCGATAAACAAGCTAACAAACAAGATTAGCGGCTTTTATATTAAGAACATTATGACAAACAAGTTATCGAACATACTTAAATTATATTCGTTTAATTGTCCGATTGTGTTGCTATCCTTTAAGCGAACAATCGAAGAAGGATAAGATAAGCTGCTTTATTATACAGAGAACATATAAAAAGGAACTAATAAAAATAGTTAACAAATTGTTTGTATTTAACGAATTAATAACTTATCTCTCGAACCGAAACACTTACTTTACTCCTTGTATCGCAAAAGATAGCAGTAAAGCCGAAGATGTAGAGCTAATAGATTGCCCGATGTGTCGTTTATGATTCCAAACAAAGAAGAATATAAGCTAACTAACAACTTATAACGTTCCGATAGTGTTTAAACCAATCGATAAGCAATTAATAGAGTACCCACAAGAGAGCATAAACAGAACAACCAAACGAATAAAGGAAGATAAAGAAGAGAATCGATTTAAAGATGCAAGAGAAGAATTAATAAACGAAATTATAAGAGAGAACCACATTATACCACAGCTTGCTAAAGAGCAAACGCAAATGTTGGATGATAAACGAAACGAACTAATAAAACAGAAAGAAGAAGAGTTTAACCAACAAAAGAAAGAATACTAAGCCTACAAAGAAGCCACCAAAATAAAGAACACATTTATCAAATTGTTTAACGAAACACTTAACTCGAACAAACATAAATTAATCGAATTAAACGATAAAGAACATTTATTTGTATATGCATTTAAGTTTATCTTTACTTGGTTTGGTAGTACCGCTTTATTGTTATGCAGCAAACAAGACAACATCGACAGAGAATCTAATTTATCGATTTACTGGTCGGTTAAATCTGTTTACGATTATCTAATAGAGAACAACAGCAAATGGTCCGAATTAGCAAATACCATTTATGGCTCTTCGTTCTGGATACCAATAATGGAAATCGAAAAGGAAGGCGTCTATTACAATGCTTCTCGTAATCTATGTGCAAAAATAAATGTTGTTAACAACACGACAACAAGAAACGAAATACATTTAAACAAGCCTTTAGAGTTCTGGCACACTGCAGCAATCGAAGCAATAAAGAAAGAAGTACCGAACGATACTAAAGTCGATAATATATTAACACATAACAGTTATTGCAAAGGAGAACACGTGCCAATCGATAAACTCGTTAAACATGGCGATGTTATCGAAATCTTTAATACATTCCAACACAAAGGAAGCTATTTAATTAGTTTTCGATTAAATGGCAAGGAACAAACAGTGAAGAGAAATCAATTCCTAGACGATATAATAAAAGATAAAGAAGGTGTTTTTAATGTCGTTGTTGGTATACAGAAGACCCACTCAATTAGTAAACGTCGTTGTTTTATCTTTATTTCTTTAAGCAGGAAGCAGACAAAACCAAGTTATCGACAATAAAGGAAGAAGGATAATAAATCGATTTGTATTTAGACAAGAAGCCACCAGGAACGAATCGCTGTATACAAATGTTAAGCTTATTAAAACAGCTATAAGTTCGAAGCAATCGGCGAGCTTCTTTAATGTTGTTATCTCGAAGATAGTTATAAAACTGTTCTATTAATTCGTTTTCTGTAATAGCACCAGATACATTATTGTTTTCTTCTTCCTCCTCTTCTTCTACATAATCGTTTACAAACATGGCGTTTGTGTGTTCCATTTATAATACAAATATGTTCGCAATTTGTAAACATTAATGTTTTAATGTGTTGCGCCAAATAAACAAAATTGTAAATTAAATAAACAATAAAACAATTTTTAATTTAATTATATAATGGTTCCACCACCAACAGTAACAAATATAGAAACAGCATTAAGGACTACAAGTTTACGAAACGAGGCGATGCATTAACAATATACAAACCGATAAAGAAAACAGATAAAGAAACCAATAAACACGAATCTATAGAATATATAACCAATGGATTGGAAGCATTAGAAGAACGACTTCGAGAACACACCAACAAATACGAACACGATTTAATAACTATTCGAACACAATTTAGTTATAATATTAATAAGATTAACGAAATTAAAGATTCTCTTAATAAAGTTATTAATGTTATTAACCAAATTCTAAACCAAAAATAAAATATTATTAAGTGGTTTTATTTTTATATCGTAAACGGTAGCGCGTGCATAGATTCCAATACATCCGAATATTTAATTTCTGGAAAGAATAGATTACGATACTTGTTTAAGAACGGGTAAGGAAATGTGCAACAATAGCTTCCTCAAACAGTAGAGAATCGATAAACATCTTCGAATTCGTCTTTTATTAGAACATATTTATAAAAATCGTAGACGACAACACTAGGAAACTTATCTATTCTATCGATGTATTTCATTGGTCAACTCTCTGTTCCTTGTTCCTCTGTTGCATGTGTTTCGTCTTTGTTCGTTTGTGGTTTCATTTGTAGAACGAATAAAAACAATTATTGTTTAAACGAAAACACATTAATTGTATTCTTCGAATGTTCTGCTATTAGTGGTATTACAAAAATAAAAATATTATTAATTTTGTTTTTTTAGCCGCAGGTCTTCGTGTCGCATGTCGTCGTTTTGGTCTCTTATGAGAATGAATTAAATGAATTGTCTAATAAATGAGCTCTTCAAGTTCAGCATATAATTCAATAGGTCCGTTGAATTTCTTTAGTTGTTCAATGAAATGATTTATCTCTTTAATTACTCCGTCAACGACATCATCATTATCATAGAGGTATTTTAATGCTGGTCTCCAACCTTTTAGCTTTTTGTTGATTCTATTAATGAGCTCGCTTAATGTTTCGGCTTGGTTTGACATTTTATAAATTGCTGATAAAAAAATAAAAAAATTTTGAAAGTTCGATTTTTCGTTGTTGTTATTTTTGGGAGTTCGTCAATTTATTTAAAATTTGTCTATGCCATTTTTTGAAAGTTTCGAGGGCTAATTTTCAAAAAGTGCCGATTTTTTGAGTCATGGAACTGGAGAAATGAAGACGTAAACCCTATGATGAGGGGGTCATTTTTTATCCCCTGTCGTTCTGGTCCTCCTTACTCTTTGAGGGTGATAAACTTTATGGTTATTATTGTATAGATATGAAGTAAAACCGTTTCCTGTCTGGTCGGTTTTTGAGAATCTTATTGTTATAATTAATTTGTTTAATGGAGCGTCGTAATTTATATCCTTCTTTTTAAGATTAATTAATTCTGAAATTTTTAAGAGGGCTTAAAATGAAAGGCTCATATAAAACATCATCTTTATATTATCGATATCATTCATGTCGTATACTTGTAAATATCCTAAAAAATAATCTGGTATAAAAGCTAATTTTGCATAAGGAGAAGCATTTTCTTTGAAAGAACGTAGTAAACCTTTTTTAAACGATTTGAATTCATTAGATAATATAAGATTTTTTAAATTATTCGATCTAAAATAATATGATACCGCCGTTATTTAAGATTTTAAAGTGTTAAGAGTTACTTGACCGTCTTTTGATAAGTTAAAAAAACTTTGATTTTATCGATAGAGATAGATGGACAATCGTTTTTTTCTACGCCACTTTTTGAATGGTTTTTCTATCCATGAGTAGCTATTCATGGAAAGTAAAAAACCGCCATCTTAAGGTAAAATTTAACTTACTCTGTTAAGAAAATTAACCAAAAAAATCGTAAATTTAAATTTTCTCTTAAAATTATAACTATTTGCTTTTTTTGATATATTTTTTTTTTATTTTTACATAATTTTTCAGGAATATACGCACCAGTGATCACCACAGGGCTGCGCGAAGCCGAATCAGGCTCCTTGAATTGCTGGATGAATCGGGAAGCCATTTGAACTAAATATTTCTGCATTATATAGCAAAAATATAATAAAAAATGTATAAAAAAGTATTCAAAAAGTTTAAAAGTTTTCAAAAAGTGGCGTAGAAAAATACGATTCCCCGAATTATTCAATTAGAATAATTACATTTTTCAGATTGATTACTGGCTAAAATTAGTTTATATTTTAAAATATTTATTTATGAGGTTGTTCCAATTAGTGAATATCAAATATAAGTTTGAGAGAAGATAACAAAATTGGATAGAATTATAACGAACTTTGAGACAAATAAATTAACGGCCACCTTCTTTAATTAAGAGGTATAGACTATACCGTAGAGTTTAAAAAAGTATTCAAAAAGTTAAAAAATATTCAAAAAGTGGTGTAGAAAAATACGATTACCACTTTTTCTATTCAAATTTTCTTTGTTTATTTGCTTCCTTTTTCTTGATTTTTTAAATTTGGACAAATAAACAAAGAAAATTTCTCATATCGTGCGTTATGAAAACTCAATCTGTTTCGTTTTCGTTTTTTAATTTAAGCAACCTTATTTATTAATGAGGAAAACAGGTGACAAAGACTTTTTATTAGTTCTTCAAAGTTTAGAAACCATTTTACAAGCTCAAACAAAAATAACAAAAAAAAAATCTACACAAAGCCGGACACCAAACGCAACTCCAACAAAAAAAATAAATAAAAAGAAATCAACAAAAATAGATAAGCAAGATAATAGCTTGAAGAGAGAAATTCAACAATTAACCAGAAAGACTCCATCTCCAAAAATACAACGAAAACTTTACAAAAATAGCCGTAAGTATCAAGGGAATGATACATACTTTTCAGATGATCGAATAACAATTTCAAAAAAACGCTCACCAAAGAGATCCAGCCCAACTCCAAAAAAACAAAATAGAATGAAATCCTACCAATCTCCATCTAAGAAAGAAGAATCATATTTTTATTCTCAACAATCTTCACCTTCAAATATGAAAAATCAAAATCGACATAATTCGCCAGTAGATTATGATTACGATTATGACGATCAATGCTTTATTAGCAATTATACATCCGGCCAGCTTAATACACTTTGCATCTTCTTTCTAAGATGGATGAAACGATGCACTGAAAAAATTGAATCTGAAGCAAAAAATAATATAAGCAACGAATCTACATACAAAAAAGAAACCCAAAGAAAAAATGAAGCTGACGAAAAATTAATTGAGCTGATTGAAATGAATCAAAATATTCAACTACCTAACCAAACTGCTCCAACATTAACTGAATCAAATACAATTTCAATTGAAAGAGTAAATTGCAATCCAAATTCAAAAGAAAAAATAGAAACAGATCAAATCCCAAATGAAAAAATCGAAATTAATGTTACTCCAAAATCTTTCAAATCCAATCATTCTTCATCAACAAAAAATAAAAAAAATACTGTTTCAAGAGTATCTTTTGCCCCAATTTTGACACCACAACAAGAAAAACAATATCTTGACTATTTGCAACCAGGCCACAAACAAAATCACTCTCAAGGCGACTCACCAGTAATGAAATCCAACAAAATTCACAAAAACAAGAAGAAAGGTAAAACTGATAATGCAAGTAATTTTGATAATGATAGACAAGATAATATTATTAGTAATATTGAAAACGATACAAGCAACAATAATAATTTAAACAGCAATAATAATAATACAAACAAGAACAATAATAATAGCACTGACGCCAATTTTATTGATGACAATTTTCACAATGAAAATAACAATAATTCCAATTCAAATGAAAAAAATTATAATAATGATAATAACATTAAAATAAGCAGCAACAAAATAAATAATTCGGTTGGTAGTACTAATCAAAATAACAACAGCACAAATAACACTAACAGCACTAATGAAAATAAAGAATTATCTATTGATTCTTCTGATAACACTAAATTTGATTTAGAGGGAACATCACCTATTCCATTACCTAATGATATAAAAAAAATGCCTAGTATTGGTGATTCAGATTTACACAATCAGCCAAATTCCGATGAAATTCACTATGACTCATATGAATTGTCAGAGAAAAGTTTATCTTTGCTTCCTCCTCGCGGAGAAGGTGAAGTAAAAGAATTTAATCCAAATAGTTTTATGTAAAATTATGTATTTTTTTTATTTATAAAAATTAGAGTCATATGCATTATTGAAAAAATGACAACAAAACAATTTATATAATTCATACAATATGAATCATATCGAATCATTTTATTCATATAAAATAATTACTACTATTTGCAATGAGAATATAAATTAAATGCTTCTTCATTTAAATACTATTAATTAAAGCTATTTTTTACTTTGTTTTTGATAGATTTCTGTACTTCCGATTTTTTTCCAAAATTTTAGCTTTTTGAATTCAAAAAAGAAGATAATTAAAATTTTTTAATAAAGCATTTTTATTAAAAGAATGATGTATTCATTAATATTTTAATTAAAAATTCATTTATTTGATAAATAAATGAATTTTTTTTTTGATCCATCATTGTCATCTTCATAATTATTATATTGAATCTGGTGGACTAACTTAAAAATACTTCCTAAATAAAAATATATTACAAAGCTGCCGGTAAACAAGAATTTCAGGCCTTAAAGTTTGAAGCAAGATTTCTGTAATTCCGATTTTTGTAATATGTTTAAACTTTTCTGAAGGACGTTAAAAATCATTCAATCTATTTTATTTTTTGACTTTATGCATTCAAATATTCAATGCTGTTAACTTCGTTATTTTATGATATGATCTTCTCAAAATTATTCCCTTAAAAAACTGTAATAATCGAAACAAACTAAATAAATAAATAGAACACATTATATATAATAACTTATTAAAATATTGGAAGGATTTTCTTATTTGATTTGGAGATTTATGCTGATTAAATTTGAATGAAAAACTCATTTTATATGGTATGTCTATAAAATTTAAATTTACTTCCAAATTTCATTAAAGAATTTGATTTTATATTATATAAAATTAACTGTTATATAATTTTTTTAAGCATTTCCAGGTTATTTAATTTTGCTCTCAATTTTTTGACACATAACCGTTTTAAAATTGAAGGAAAAAGTTATGTGACGCCCACTTATTCTCAAAGACGCCCACTTTTTCATATTACTTTATTTCATATCTCTATTTTTTCAAAAAAAAGGGTTCAATTATTGAAAATTTTTTTATCAAGATTTTACATGATATTCTTCTATTTCATATCCTTAACATTATCCGATCCAATTGGCAAATGCGGTACCTTATTTCAGGATAATTTTCGCTTATGCAGTCAAGATAATGCTTTTAAAAATACGGATGAATCTTCAAACGAAGGTTATTCGATTCGTTCAGAATGCGCTACAATGGCCCCTTTTGCAATGCCAGTTGGATGGAAAGACTATAAATCTAAAGATATCAAGTATGCTTATTTTACAACTCACGATCCACATATTCTTCCTAGTAAAAGCAAATTAGAAGATAGTGATTTTAGTAAAACTTCTCCTTTACCTATTGACGATGTGACAAAAGAAGGAAATCATAAAAAATTTCACAAATGGTGCCCAATGTATGATTATAATTTGCGACCTGATGACAAACAATTTCATAATCGACAGACATGCTGCAATCATGCTAATACACAGGTATTTAAAACGCAAAATATTGACGCTACATATGTAGCTGGAAATTTTGAAATATTCCAAAAGCATAATTTATATCAAGTTTATCCAAAATGCTATGACCTTTTAAGGTATATGCCTTGTATGGTTTGTGATCCTAGGGTTCAAGAAAAAGATTATATTTTCCAGGTTGGATATAAAGTACCTGATGGATATACCACTGAAATTCCAGTTTATACATATAGGTTATGCGATTATTATGCAACTGAAATTTGGAATCAATGTAGACGAGCATTTTTCTTAACAAATGGGAGAAAACTTGTTGTTCCAAAAAATATGGGTCTTGAACAATTTAAAAACATGGTAGGTGTTCCTTCATTACATGGTCTTGGCAATGATAAATGCTTTAATATTTCAGATGTTAATCCTTTTTATGAAGTTTAAAAAAAGTAATTGTTTATTCTATAATAAACTTAAGGGAAAACAGATAAAATTTTGAAAATTGAAAGAGTAAAATTCAATGAGTTCACACAAAATGAAATTTTTAAGAAAGGGAAATAGTAATTATTAAAATCCAGTTTAAGTTGAGCTTCCTCTATTTAATATATATGGTATATAATTTTTTTATTTGAAAAATAAAGTTATAAATAGATTTGATTCCAAAAAAATAAAGTTAAAAATATAATTTCAAATTTGAAATTATGCCTTCTAATGGTAACCTGAAAAAATGGACCCGACCCGTTTTTTTCGGGTAGGGTAATTACCCACCATTCAAGTGAAGTGTTTAAGTATTACCCGATTATTTTTCTTTAATTATTCATTTAATTTATAATAATAAATAATAAATATTAATTTTTTTTCATTAATAATTTTGATTTCTTGATTCATTTTCAATATCTGATTCAAACTTTAAAGAAAATTTTCCTCTGAAAAACTGATATAAATTCAATTATTATTTTTTTTGATATTATAATATTACATTTATAACTTTATTCTAAACCCAACAAATAACATAATTAATATTAAATTTTCATATTATGATTATTATTCCATAAAAAAATGAATTTTTTTGGAATCACTTAAATTGATATCATCCAAACATATGATACCGTAGCAAATTGCATCTCAAATATTATCAATAGAATATCTGACAAGAATAATAATAATATCATTAAAGAAATGGTCTGGTAAAAAATTACTATCTTTATAAATGGCCGGGTAAAATTTTACCTTTAGGTAATATGTTATTTTCCTACCCAGGTAAAAAATGACCCTACCCAAGAAGGACCTGTCAAAAGGGGTCGGGTAGGTACCGCTTTCAAGGTCTATTTGAAATTCTACTCTCTTTGAAGACAATTAATAAACGTAAACTTTTAAGTATGAAAAATTTAGCGCGAACTTCTTCTCATTATTCTTTGAATTCGCCGACAAGCAGCAATTCAACTAAAAGATTTTCAAAATTAAAACAAAATTTAGATATATATAATATTCGAGCCAATAATTATCGAACCGAACTTGAACGATCTTTTGAAAGAGCATCAAGAACCGAAGAATATTTTATGTATGGATCATCTTATCGAGATTCTTCTCCACCATCTAGCTCGTTTTCAAAACCTTTTTCTTCATCAACTAAAAAATCAATTGCAAGATTAAATTCAAGCCCATATATGAATTTATCAATCAAAAAAGATAAACCAACTCCATCATCAATTTTTAAACAAAAGTGGAATTATAAAACTGATTTTATTAATGAAGATTCATCTCAACAATTGAGTTTTAATTATGATGATCTAGATCAAAAAGCTATCAACAAATTCAGTAATCATGATCATGCTAAATCATTAAATGATCAAGGTTCATTTAATTTTTTAAATAATCGACAATATTCTAATGCTCTAGCTAATAAAAACGAAATTAACCCATCAAATAATCATACAGAAGTTAATGCATCATTTAACCAGCAAGATTTAAATCCTTCTCTAATGAGCTCGCAATCATCTTTAAATCAAAAAAATATAAAACAGATAAACGATGAAAATGATTCTTATTCATCAATAAATAATATCATTATTCAGGATAAAAAAGAAGATACTTTTTCACGAAAAAAAGAAATTTTATTTACACCAAATAGAATAAATAGCCATAAAAAGATTACCCAGGAAAAGGAATCAAAACATGACCTACAAAATAATACTATTGATCAATTCAACAATCAAAATGGAGAAGAAGAATTTATCGAAAATGGAGAGGAAGAATGTGGTGAAAAAGAAATAGAAAATCCAAGCATAGATATTACTGATCATTTGCATTCACAAGCATATTTACAAGCTATGAATTCAATGAATTCAAAAATGAAACAATTTAGTAGCGAGTTAAACACTAATCGCAATCCTAATAAAACTGTTCAATCAAATCAAAAAAACAATGAAACTGATAGTCTTGAAAAATCAGAAGTAGAAATTAATATTAGTCAATTTGAAAATGTTGTTGAAGAAGAAGAAGAATTCAAAAAAAAGCAAAGAGTTGAACTTGAAGAAATAAAAAACTTATATAATTTGGTTGAACAAGAGTTGAATAAAATAAAAGCTGAAAGTAATGCTACTAATTCAATTCATGAAAATAATATCGTTTTGAATATTGAAGAAGAAGGAGAAATAAATGAAATAGACATGGAAAACATAAGCAACAATTCAAATGACAAAGAGAATTCAGTATTAAAAGAGAATTAATTTTTATATAAATACTTCCGCATTATTTTTATTATGCATTCAATACAAAAATTCATGATTTCATTAATATCAATGCTATGGAATCATAATTTACTGCTCGTTCAATAGCAATAGACCTTATTTTAATATACTTTATTAAATTATTAAAATTATTTTTCAGCTAATATTTACATTTTTAATTTCTTCATATACACATAAAAACAAAAAAAGAAAAAATATATTTTGACTGGAAGGCAATTCATTAATGAAATAAAAAAAAACATTAAATATAAAACAGTATTATATAAATTCTAAAAACTTTGCTTTATAAAATGGTTTTGCATAATTCATGAATAGATAAAACAAATTTTTTAAAATTAATTTGATATAAAAAAAACATCATTGCAACACATAACCTGTACGTTATGCATTCAAAAAGTGCTTATCACTTTCTTAAAAAAAAAACTAAACGTTTTAGAATCATTGAATTCCTATGAAAAGCAAAAATATTTATTTCTCAATTGAAACATGATGTATTATTTTATTTAAAGTCAAAATAATCTAATTTCGAATGCCTCATTAAGTAGCAATATTAATAAATAAAAATATTAATACCAAAAACAAAATTCATGTGCACGTTTAATAATATATGCGTTAAGAATTTTTCAAATGTGAGGGTTTAGATTTTCATTTTTATTTAAATCACCTGAATGTTTGAATCAGACTCTGTCCAAACCGACAATACATCGACAGACTTTTCTGAATCCGATTCAAAGAAAAACATCAAGAACTTAAGAATAAACGAGCTGTATGATGAACTCATGAAAGAAAATCAGCTTCTTCGAGCACAATTTGAAGAAGCTGTCAATATTACAGCTCAAATGGAAGATTTACATAAACAAAATTCAACGCTTCTCGGACAGGTACGAGATTTAAAGGCTGAGAAAGATGATCTCCTTCACAGACTTGATATTCTTGTACAAAAAGATAAAGAAAATGCAAATAAGCTTCAATTAGAAAAATTTTCATCAACAGCACAACGTGGTTGCGATCTTAATTCAATGAATAAAGAAATTGAAAAAATAAAAATACAAAGCAAAGAACAACTCGATTCAATATACGCCCAACTTGAAGCATCAGAACAAGCAAGAGAAAAAGAGAGTGTTGACAAACGTCTTCTTCTTAGCAAACTTGACAGAGTTATTGGTGAAGCATCTCGCTTCTTTGAAACAACATTTAATTCTATTGACGAAGTATTTGATGCATTTTCTGGCCCAAAGATTTGCATTGGAGGTTCTGATAATCAATTAGGTCTTCCAGTTCAAGTTCAAATTAGAAACGCTGTAGCTCAAAAAGATGCAGAAAATCAAAAGAAGGTTCATCGTTTGAAGACTAAAATTGCTGAATGTGATAAGGCTAAAGAATCATTAGAAGATGAAATCAAGAAAATGCAACGTGAATCTCAACTCGCTCAGCAACAAGCACGTTCAGAAGCAGCTAACCTTCATTCACAAATTGATAATCTTCGTGATGTTTTAACAGCAAATGAACGCCAATATGAAGCTAACATTCAAAAGTATCACGCTCAAAATGAAGCATTAAAGTCTGAACTTAACAAACTTAAAGACAAGAACAAATCATTAAATGATGATAAAAAGAATCTTAAGAGACAAGTTCAAATGGTTCAACGCCAAGCAGCTACTGCTACAGCAAATGCAAACCAAGCAAGGCTTCCAGTGATTCAAACAGATTTAAGTGAATCTGAAATGAGCACCACTTCAACCAAGGGTGTTAAAGCATTACATCCAAGGCATGATCCAGAACTTGAAGCAATGAATGACAAACTTCAAGTTCAAGTTGCTGAACTTAGAGAAGAAGCAATCCAAGCTGCCAAGAAGAAAGATCAAATTCTTCAAGTTGTTAAAGAGAAGGACAATGAAATTCATAATCTTGGAATTCAAATTGAAAAGCAAAAGAATGAATATGCTGCTCTTGATACAGTTCATCAAGAAACACTTCTTGAAGTTGAATCATTACGTGCTGCTCTTCTTACACGTGAAAAGGCCAAAGACGAAATTAAGAATGCACCTAAAGTCAAGACACCAAACCCAACAGTTGTTAAGCTTCAAAAATCACTTGATCAACAAAAGCAAAAATTCTATGCTCTTCAAATTGTATCTGGCAAACAAGATACAAGAATTCAAGATCAAGAAGCAGAAATTCGTCATTTATCTGTTAGAACACGTGATCTTGAAGCTGATTTAGCACGTGTCAAAGCTGAAAACAACGAACTTCGCGCATCAATTGAAAATCGCCATCTTCCAACCGCAGATGATTTGCTTCCACCAGCTGCATTCAGATGTGAAGATTTCACACCAGAACTTTCAACACATATCGCTAAGATTGTCAATAATACATCTCTTCAACCAGCTTCAAAGATTCAAAATTCATATAAAGCAATTCGCAAATACTATTCTAAACAATTAGCTCTTCGTGATGCTGCTATTGATGGAGCTTACAGCGAAAATCAAACAATCAGCAATGCTGTCAATCAATTCCTTGTCGATGCCTCAATTGCACTTTGCGACCAACCAGTTACATTCAACGACTTCTTTGCTGCTAATGCAGGAAAGGACATTGTTGACAAGATTTCCGCAATTCGTGCTGAAAATGCTTCCTTAATTCATGTTAATGATATTATGAAAGCTGCCCTTGTTCATCTCAAAGAAACATTCATTGAGATTGGAGATCCATCAGATCCAATTGGCCACATCAACTCAATCAAGGAAAAACTTGAACAACTTAACAGTGATTTATGCTCTCGTAACAAAAAAATACGCCAATATAAAACAAACCTTGCTGAGGCTCAATCAAGCGCAAAAAGACGAGAAGAAGAACTTCTTACAGAAAACCAATCCTTAAAATTTAATGTTGAAGACTTATCACAGCAGGTAAAAAAATTGCATGATGAGATTAATAATATAAGGTCGCAGCAACATACGCTTGGGAATACTATTGGTTCACAAAAATTACCAGTAAACGTGGATTTTTCTGATGTTAACAATCGGATGCCAGAGAGCTCCGAATCCGTTTCTGTAATGAACGACCCAAATGAGCAATTTCAAGTTGCGAACGAAGAGCTCAATTCGCAACTTGTAAAACTTAGAGATCAACTTAGAGCTCAAAAAGAACAATACGATCATCTTGAGGTAGAATACAATGATGCATGTGATCAACTTGATCGTGTTAAAAAGCAACTTCAGCTTATCAAAGCACAAAAGCTTCAAAAAGATATTGAATATGATGAGTTAGTCAAATCTTGTGCTGAGAAGGAAGAAGCTGCAGCAAATCGTCTTGAAAGCGAAAAACAACATCTTGCCGATAGTTATGAAAGTGCCCTTTCGAAACTTCATGAACAATGCGAACAACATCGTCAGGATGTTGAAAAGATCAATCAATCTCTCGCTGAAGAACAAATTAAGGTTGCCAATCTCAAATCAACTCTCGCAAAAGTTGAAAAAGAGAAATTAAAGGCAGTCGCTGATATGCAATCAACTAAGAACCAAATGAAGAGAGAAAAGATTTTGATGGAATCAACAATCAGATCTAACAAACTTCAAGCAGAAGCCCAATATAACGAAAGGCTAGAAGAATATAAGGGAAGATCAGAAGCTGATAAACGTTCTTTGCTGGCGTTCGGTGCTGATTCTTTCCGCGATTTCTTCAACCCAGGCACAACAATCGATGAACGTTCATATAAATATGTAATTGAAAAGGCTCATGAAAAACTTGTTAACTTGGCTAAATCAGATGCTCATGTCCGTAGAATGGTGAGCGCGTCTGATCATCAAACAACAGAAGATGCTGTAGCTCAATTGTTACTTAACAGTGCATGATTTGATTCCAAAATAAACGTACATAAAATTTCGTTTTATTAAAATAATAATATTTTCAAATTTCGGTTATTTGTTTGTTGTTAACCATTTTCATAATTTTTCATAGTAGGTAAAATTGGTATACTGTTTTCTTTGAAACTATTAACTTTTGCGCAATATTGTTGTTAAACATCATTATGACAACTTTTTCAATATCATTGAAATCATATCAAAAAGTTCATAATATTCTGAATGAGATTTTGGTATCAGTTTTAAAAAAAAAATCATCATGCGTCATAAATATTTTTATAGTTCAAAAACAAGTGATACAAATCGCATGGATGAGCAAATATTTACTTTATGAATAAATAAATCATTAAAATATATAACTGAAATTAATTTCATTGATAACATCTTTTTGTTTAATGACTTTAAGCAGTAAGAATTGACCTAACAAGGTTTCTATAATCAATTAAATCATTTTTAACATCACTATGATCAATAATATCGTTAATCTGTTCTTCTGTAAAAGGCTGACGTGTGTTTTGAAGAATTGATCGAACTTTTGAAACAGGGAGTCTGCCGCATTTTGTCTTATCAAATACACGAAAGGCTCTTATTAAATCTTCTTCTACGTTGACACATCTTGAATGTCGGAAAATAATATAAAGAAATGCATTGAATGTAAAAGGTGCATTACCAAGATCTTCGGTCATATCTTCGATTTCTTCAGCTGATGGGTTAAAACCTACAGATCGTATCAGCTTTTCAAGAACATCGCACTGAACTTTACCATCATTGTCTTCATCAAAAGCATCAAAAGCGTTATGAAGCTTCTCTAATTGATCTGATGTAATTATTTGTTCTCCCATTATTGAAAATTAAGGCGTTAATAAATTATGAAAAAAGACCGTTTAATTATCACAATCTCAGTATGAAGATGATGAATACTTGATATTCACGACCTTCTATTTCAAAAACAATAGAGCATTAAAAAGATTATATGCAAACAATGTGAAGGCATAAATATGCATATTGAAAAATCATTCCTAAAAAAATAAGATAAATTAAATCAAAATCTAGCCTTAAACAACAAAGCTCTCTGGGATGCTAATGCTTATGCCCATTATAAACAAAATTATAAATACCTTTCTCAATCAAATTATATTGAAGATATTAATTGACCTTTCATCAAACTTTTTGATAGCTGATTTTTTGATGCAATGATTCGATTAAATTGATGTAATTCATTATGAAGATATAAAAAGCAGAAATAGCATTCTTTACAACAATATAGTTAAAAACAATAATTTTGAAAGAAAACTGAATTTTTTAAAATATTCTTTGTATGATTGATTAGAAACAAAAAAAAAAGATTAAAAAAAATTCATCAAAACGATATTAACCAGATGATGTGCCATTTCGGAAATAGAAATGATTTAGATTGATCACGAAAAGTTTACAGAAGAAATAACATCAGAAAAAATTAAAATTTAGCCTTCATTCAAATGAATGATAATTTTAAATCAGCTTATTTAAAAAGTCAAAAATAATTGAATATTTTTATTGAAAAATTCAATTTTTCATAAAAATAATTCTAATAAAAATTCAATTATTCACAAAATTATATAATTTTGAGATGAACGATACCCAGAAACGATACCTTAAAGCTTTGAATTTTTATGATTTGAATTGAAAATTGAAAATTTACTTTCAAATTTGTTTATCAAATTGAATCAATTCTTTTTAATGAAGAGTTTTTTATATCATTTTTTATAGATAATGCCTGTACCACACGAAGTAACTCGTGAATTTTTCATACCAACAGATGATGGTTCTTATTTTGCAAACGATGCACAAAACGCAGCACAACAAATAGAACAAAGAATAAACGATCTATTATTCATATTCAATCTACTTGACGCCACCAGAGGAATGGGAGCGCCAGAAGAGGAAAACAATCCTCCCAATGATAATATGGAAGAAAATGATGAAGATGAAAATGCAGAAGAAGAAGAACAAAACATTCCTGTTGAAAACGTGGCAAGGGAAGTTCCTCATAATGCTGATGATGTTCCAGACGATGCTGACCACAATGGAGAAGATGGTGGCAATGGAAATACTCGTGTCATCAGATTAGATGAATTTGATCTTCTTGCTTTACCACTTTTACTCATGAGATCTAGGATAAGAACAAATCCAAATGCTCAACGTGATCGAGCTCAAAGTGAACCCGATCCTGGACAAGATGCTCCAATAGATCCATTATTAATGATGTTGAGCCGTGCTTTCGGTCCTCAACCATAAATTTAAGTATTTTTAATTTAATCATACATATATAGAATTATATATATATATAGAGTATAGAATAAATTATGCTTATTTTATATTATTTGTTTCATTGTATTTTAAAGGTAGAACAATTCCAATCATTCAAATGTTCCAATCAATCGAATTTTTAACCAGAATCGAAATAATTGGAAACCAGTCATTAAATATGAAAATGTTTTGTGCTTTTTATCTTGCTTTGATATTTATTTATCAAAATATCATTTCATGAAGTCGGTATTTCTAATAAAGTGGCGGGAAAAAGTTGCCAACGGCGGGAAATAGTTGCCAACGATGACCTTTTTAAGGATATATTTAAATGAAAGTTATAATTAATTATATTTAAATTATATTAAATATTATTAATATGTAATAAAAAGTAATAATTAAAAAAATATGAAGATATATATATATCTTATATTCAATGCTCAATTGAAATGCTAAGAAAAAGTTAACATAAAAATTTTAAAAAAATTTAACAAAATTTGTTTAAAAAAATGAAACATAAACATTTTTTTATAATTTAAAATGCAACAAATAATGAAACAATGATTTCTTTTTTATATCGTATTGTTTAAATGCTGAAAAAATGCTTTTAAGGCCACTATTGGCAACTTTTTCCTGTCGTAGGCAACTTTTTCAGGCATCTATAACTCAATTTTTAAAAATTCTTTGAAAAACTGGAGTTTATTTTTCTCAAAGTTTAATATATCTTATTTACAAAGTTTTTTCTCATGAATATTAATATTCAAGTTCTTGAATCAGAAACTCAGGGTAGATATAGATTTATTCGTCTTCTTGGTGAAGGATCTTTTGGAACCGTTTTTGAAGTTGAAGATTTAAAAACAGGAAAAAGGCTTGCAATTAAACGAATTAATCGCGCATTTAATTCAGTTCTTGACGCAAAACGTATTCTCAGAGAAATAAGAATTTTATCAAAACTCCATCATGAAAATATTACTAATCTTATTGATGTCACGTCATCCTCATCTTTTCAAAATTTTCATACAATATATCTTGTAATTGAAAAAATGGATACAGATATTTATCGCTTACTTAAAAGTGGCCAGAAACTTTCAGTTGACCATCATAAATATTTTATGTATCAGCTTTTAAGAGGATTAAAATATATTCATTCTGCAAAAGTTGTTCATCGAGATATTAAACCAGAAAATATTTTTTTAAATAGCAGAAACGAACTTAAAATTGGCGATTTTGGTTTAGCGAGAATAGTTGGAAATCCTTATTCTCCTGAATTGCAGAATGAAGCAATAGTTACCCGCTGGTATCGAGCGCCTGAAGTTTTACTTAATATGAAAAATTATGGGCCATCTATTGATGTATGGAGTGCAGGTTGCGTGCTTGGTGAATTAATGACAAGAGCACCACTTTTCAAAGGACAAAGTAATTTAAACATGCTTACCTTAATTGTTGATTTACTTGGAAGTCCTACAAATGAGGATTTAAAACAAATTACAAATTCAAGTGCTAGAACTTT
The DNA here is from genome assembly GCA_039105265.1 of Tritrichomonas musculus. Classification (NCBI taxonomy): domain Eukaryota; phylum Parabasalia; order Tritrichomonadida; family Tritrichomonadidae; genus Tritrichomonas; species Tritrichomonas musculus. The sequence continues at coordinate 581,135 of JAPFFF010000015.1, read as the reverse complement.
TATGGATTCTCTTCCTCAAAAAAATCCTGTCCCTTTTTCCCAATCTTTTCGTGGCTGTGATCCAGATGAAATTGATCTTCTTTCAAAAATGTTAACCTGGAACCCTGAAAAAAGAATTCCAGTTGAAGATGCTTTAAAACATAAAATGTTTTCCAGATTTCATGATCCTTTTGAAGAACCTGTAACTTTTCCTTTAACAGACTTTGAATTTGAAAGACCAGAAATTACATTAAATGAGTTACGAAATCTTCTTTGGCAAGAAATTTTGTTGCATCATCCGGAATTTAGTTAAAATTTGTTTGATTTCATATTATATTTATATTATTTTTGATATAAATTCATTTGTTAAACGATAAATATTTTAATACATATTACATGAAACGTATTTAATCACAAGTAAGATTTATGGCGAATATATTTTTTGAAAAAACTTAAAATAAAACAAAATTTAACAAAAATCTTCATACAAGTCATATAAAATTGTAAAATCTTGTTATATTCAATATAAATTGAATTTCTAAATTTTCGTACGTTTATTCTGAAATTTCTCTCATTAAAGTTTTAATGACTCAAGTTAAAAGTAGCCTTAAAGATCTCGCAAAAATCATATATGATAAACTGTATGAGCTAAAAAATACTTCTATCAAAGATTTTACAGCATATGTTATGTCACAGTATCAAATATCGATACCAGAATCATCTTTTCGAAGAAGAATTTATGACGTTATATCTGTTTTTACATGCTTAGGATATGTTAATAAAGTCGATGGAAATCTTGAATGGATTGGAAAGCCATCTACAGTTCAAAAACCACCTCAATACACCGAAACTCAAAACAGAATAGAAGCCAAACAACAAATTTTAAGACAGAAGGCACGAATGCTTCTTATATATAAAACGCTCATCAAAGAAAACATGCGAAAAACCAAAGGCAATAACGAAGCACGAGTTTATATTCCTTTTATTTATTTTGAATGCCCGACCAATGAAATACATATAGAAAATCAAGATAATCATTCGGTAATGATGCTATTAGGTTCAAATACATCAACTTTATCTCCAAGTGAAGTATTAGAAAGCATCCCTTTCCACGTTTCATCAATTATGCAAGCAATTAAAGAAAATCCTGAAATTCAGCAATGTCTTGACATTCTCGATATTGATTTATCTGGAAAATCCGAAAATGACCTAATATTTATTTAATTTCATAAGTTTTTTTATTTCATTTGTGAACATTTTTTGTTCTGAAATGAAATCATTTTGTTTTTCAATATGTTATATATATAATAAAGATATATTACTTCGTGCTAATTTTGAAACTCAAAATTTCTGAATATGATTCATAATCTTTGCCAAAATGAATTTCATTTCGGTTTAATGAATATTGCGCAATGTGCGATACTTTTCTAGAATGATATAGACCCTTCCAAGCATTCAATTTACTCAATTTTTATTTTCAATGATAAAAAACCTATTTTATGATAATATAATATTTTTCAATTTATTAAATATTTATTATCAAAAAATATAAATATATAGTAACAATATAGCATATATTTTTTTTTTTTTTAAAAAATGCTCGTCTAACATTTTTATTTTTTAATATAAACTTAAAAATTTCTTTGGATTTTATTTCAAATAAAATTTTTTTTTCAATTGACATTCAACTGAAAGTTTCTGATTAATCCGTTATTCATAAAAATTTCAACAACCAAAAAGTAAACAAAATGCTCCGCTTCTTTAAACAAAATGACAAAGAGCTTTTTCGCTGGTGCGGAGTAATTCAATCATCCGTAATAAAACCTTTATATTCCAAATGCGATTTCACATCAAATGACATTAATAGTTTAGTTCAATTTTGTTTTCCAATTGGTCAACCAATATCAGGACCACTATTCTTTGTTTTTCGATTTCGACCATCAAATGGAAAATTTTACAATGTTTTTTGTCTTCTTGATCAAACATCTTTTCAATTAAAGGACATGGACATGAACCAGCAATCTGTTATATGTTTAATCACTGAATTTTATCACGCTGATGTTTATGAAGAAATATTAAAAGCAGTTAGATCTTTATTATTGCATTCAATTCCTACAACCGAGCGTTTTTTAAAAGCAATAATTAATTCACCTGAATCCATCAATAATATTCCTTGTCTCACTGAGCTTTTTCAATATCATAACATGACAAATTACAATGCTTATGATTTGGAATATCGAAGCTATTCGTCAAATGATTTATTTTTAAAACAAATTGTAAAATTAGCTGTGGAATTATTGCCATCAGCCAAAATAGGACGATTAATAGTTGCACTTCTTACAGATACTCCAATAATTGTAATATCGTCAGACTTATCAAAGTTATCACGATTTTGTTATTCATTAATAGGATTGATTTACCCTTTGAGCTGGCATCATATATTTGCTCCAGTGTTACCAATTGATTTTATTGACAGTATTTCCTCACCAGCCCCTTTTATTGTTGGATTACATCGCGCACTTGTCAGAAAAGCAATGAATTGTGATATTGAAGGTCATTTGCTCATTGATATTGATGAACCAAATGGGTGTACATTTACAGAGAGAAATTTACCATCTATTTCTCCATATGCAAATCAATTAATTTTAAGGCTTCAAAAAAGTTCAAGAACTGCACATAGTAACAATTATCCTTTTAATTCTGGTAATATTACTAATAATGGAAATAACAGTCAAATGACTCTTGCTGATCTTCGAATATTCATTGTATTATTAGTTTGCGCTTGTCTTGGAACGCAACCATCAAATAACCGTTCAGCTACAGTTAAAAGAATTCTTTATTCTCTAGAGAATTCTAAATTAGATACAAATAGCTTTGCTTGCAGTCTTCTTCAATCTAGAACAATGAGATCTTTTTTTGATGCTTTAAGAGAAAGAACGGTTCCTCAAGAATTTGCAACAATGATTTCTTTGGCAAATTTGAGTAATGTTACATCACTAGCAATCCAAAATGTTGAAGAATTTCCACTTAAAGGAAAAAGTTCATCAACAATTCAGAGATCAAGTTCATCTGCACCTTTGCCAGATGGAAAAAGCCATAAATATAAAACATTGCCGAACAGCAATTCTTTTCCATCTGCAGCAGATTCAACTTGATTATAAGTATAATTCTTTATTTGTTTATTTATTTGTTAAATTGATTATTTGTATGGATATTAAATATTATATTAATTTTGATATCAATTATTTGATGTTTATTTTAAATAAATTTATTGACATATCGTTCAATCAGTAAAGAAGTAAAATGTGCCTTCATGCTTAAAAGATTTAAAAGAACGAGGCATATATAATAAATTTTTGGCTTTATTAGGATCTTGAACAGATTAATGAAATCTTCAAAGAAATATAAATTAAAATTTTATTAGGTCAATATTTGACTATTTATAAATTCAAATCTGATGGGATGAAAAAGGTCAATAATGGTATTTACAAAGCACTTTCTCGCATCCCACCTATTTTTTCTAAGACTACTCTTAGAATTGTAGAAAGGGATCTTAAAACTTTTTTTAAGTTTCCTAATCGTCGTTATAAATATTTCCTTCCACTTTCTTTTACTTATTTTACTCCAGAACCAGAAAATGACTTCGAATTATCAATTGAAGATCAAAATCAACTCGAATCAATTTTATCATTAAGTGGAACTCAAGCAATTATTGCGCTATCAAAGAATCCAACACTTTGTCGCGCAGCATGTCTCTCCACAAATGTATCATCGTTTACAGAATTTTATTCAAAAGATATTTTCAATGAATTTGTTGCATTAACACTTTATGGGCAAAGTATTGATTTATTAAATTTTATTTTATTCAAAGTTAGTCCACCAAAGCCACCACTCTGGCCAAAGCCGCGTTTTTCAAAAGCGATTCCTTGGCTTCTTGGTCCTTCAGATATGCCTTTATTTGCACCAATGAAGCAAAAACGATTTTTAATTCTTCCTTCACCTATTTACAAATTAAATGAGAAAAGCAAAAAAGCACCAAACAATACCGAAAAAATACTATCTCTTTCTCATCCAAGTGCTTTTGCTGTAAGTCATAATCAATTGTTCTTTGGACTTAATAATGGCACAATTAAAGTTGAACCTTATCCACCCAAAAATGAATGTTCACAATCATATACGATAAATGTTTCAAACATATTAAGCGATCGTCCATATTCATTGGTTTGGGCACTTGATTCATTATGGGTATTTACGGACACAAGTTGTTTTTGCATTGATGTTATTACATCATCGTTATCAGCTCTTAAAACAAACACCACTGGTTATTTCCCTGTCTTTTCAGATGGATATTATTTTTACTCATTAACCAACACTAATCGAATTGTTACTGTTTTTACAATTAATCGAGGCCAACTCAAAATTATTCGAAAAGTTCGTCTTGAGAAACCAGTAGATCGATTTACTCCATTTATTACTAATGGTGTCTTTTTCACATTTGCAGATATTTTAGAAAACGCCCGAATTTTCATTCAATTTTCTGCAGTTAATGGTTCTTTTATTCGTGAATTCCGTTGCGATTTTCAAATGACGGAATTTTCTTTCTGTATTTCTCCATTTCGTCAACATCATTTAATATTAACTAATTACAGATTTGAAGCCTTTTTAGATCATTTCCAACTTCCACGATGGTGTTTAGGTTTACCATTTCCTGAGAGTCATTTATCAGATCTGAATACCGTTTTTAATGCTGTTTATTATGCACTTTATCATGACAAGAAACTTTTCCATGATTCACGATATGATTCGGTATTAGAAATGGCCCAAAATTATGTCCAATTAAATGACCAATATGGTGTTATTTTATCAGCTATGCTACTTTGCCATTCACAGAATCGGATGCCAATTGAAGCCTTTAATCATTACTTTATGAGTTGCAAATCAGAAGCCCGACTTTTTCTATGCAATGTTTTATTACTTTGCCTATCAGACAAGCGAATAGAAAGCTACAAAAATGAATGGACAATCATAAAATTGCCCAACATTATCAACACGTTTATTGAAGAAGAATATCCGCCTAATTTTATTTGGCTTTTTCCGAAATTTTTCAATTTTCGTCGAATTGAATTATCCAGCAAAGGAATCATTCGATTAATCACATATGTAACCGGGCAATCTTCTATTTTCCCGGATGAATCATTTTTCATAATGAGTTCTTTTTTGAGATATGCTTTTGCTAACATTCTTAATGAACCAGACAAATTTATTGCGCCAATCAATGCAATCACGATATCAATTGAACAAAAAGTTATTTCATTGAACGATAAAAAAGGAATCAATGATCGTTATATTAAAAGTACAGTTGATTATAAAATTTGGACTGAGTTATTATTATTAATTTACCAAAATCGATCAAATTGGATTTATTTTTCATCTTTATTTGTCAAATTTTTCGATTTTGGATTGTTAAATAACCGCCAATATTGTGGTGAATTGAATCGGATGCTTAATTGTACTTTATATATCTTTCTCTCTTTGTTTTCTAATATATCATTAGTCATTCATCCCAAATTTTTCAACACTCTTGACGAATTCTTTAAAGAATTTCCTCATACAATGAATGGCGTCTATATTTCTATTGATCAGAAAATATTTAGACTTCTTTCTCAATGCAATGACATTCCAACAAAAGAAGAATTCTCTAAATATTTCTTTTCATTACGAAATTATTTCATTTTTGAATCTCCTTCTATTTCATTTCCATTAGTTACAAATCAGAATTCAAAAACGATTTCTAATTCATCAATGTTTTGTAATTCACCTTCACAAGCGTTTGACAAGTTATTGAACACACTTCAAGATAAGCAATATTCAATAAAAGGCGTTATTAAATATATATTTGAAAATGATCCACGTGAATTGATTCAACTTCAAAACCAGTCAATTATTGAATGGTTTGTTTTGTTGTTTGAATCAAGGCATTTAAATGATTGTCAACAATGCATTTTTTCAATTTTTCTTGACACTTTTGAAAAGATAAAACCTTTGCTAATTGAAGCAGTTAAAGCTCATTCAGCTTATTATTTTATTAAGTCTTTCTCGTATCCTTTTCTTTTTCCTCCTGAATTATTTTTAAACGTGTCTGACATTACGTGCAATGTTCATGAAATCATTAGTTATCCTCTGCATCTTCTCCGTCTTTCTTATAAGAACATCATTACTTGTCATCAAAAAATTACCGATTCAACAATGATTGTTCTTCCCTTAATTAATCGACTTCTTAAAGAGAGTGATCAAGATCCTGTTTTGTTGTTTGATCCAAGCATGGAGCCTGTCTTGTATCATGATTTAATTCTCTGGATGATTGGCTACAAATGGGGCGAAATCATTGATTTTAGACACTATTTATATAGCTTCGTTGTACTTCTTAGAAATGGATCAAAAAGAGAAATTAGAACTACAATGAAATGGATTTATATAGCCGAATTTTTCAATGATTTTAACATCGATTCATTGTTTCATGAAATGCTTGACATCATTGCTGATTACTTGCTCTTCTCCAAGAATCCTTTCTTCTTTATAAAAGATCCTTTTGACATTGCTGAAACGGTTTTTACAATTGTTCATTATTGTAAAAAATTGTTCAATTTACAAACCGACATTTTCAGGAGATACTTATTGAAGTACATTGACATAAATGACAAAAAAACAATCATCGCTACTTTCGCAATTTTGAATAACTCAATTGACCTTCTAAGGCGAAATACTCACATCACTGTTTTGGATGAAAACTTCATTCTCATCAACGGAAAAGTTCGTGAATATAAAGTGATTGATGAATCGAGCAATACTTTCACTAACTCAAATGTTGTTCGAGTTGAAAATACAGATAAAAAAGTGTTCGAACACGTCGTATTGAATAAGTGTGTTCAAATGTGGGCCACTCCAAAGTCCATTGATTTAAATCTCTTGTTTTCTGGGTCAAAAGAATCCTCAGAAAAACTGTGCCAGAAATTTCAGAAAATTTTCAGTGAAGTCAATTTTGAATACAATTATCAAAATACATTCAAATTGGCTGCATTGAATACATTCATTCAATTGAAGTTTTTTCGGGATTCTTTGTCAGATGACTTTAAACGGTCGTTCTTGTATCTAACCGAAAATGAATGGCCAAATTATTACATGATGGATCGTTCTTACTTGGACTTCTCTTACTTTTTGACAATCAGTCACTCATCATCAGCGTCAAGCAAGGCAAATAACGACACTTTCTGCTTCTCAAACGATGATGAAGACCTCATGAAAAAGGAACAAATAGAAGTCGTCTCTTTCGAAGATTATGGAATTGAATTCGAGGACGACAAAAAAGATGAGCAAGAAGAAAGAATTTTGAAAGGTTCACAAAATTTGTATGCATTGGATAAAAAAGTTCATTTTAAGTCGTCTCCAATTCATCCTCGTCTTCATAGCAAACTGTCATTTACGTTTGACAATTCAGCTTTTTCAGTGGAAATATATGGATTGTCTGACATTAATGAATATGTTCTTAAATACGGACCAATCATCACTGCAGCTGACAGAAACAGCCAAACAATCCAAGATGACGCTGATCTTGATGACGAGTCGCACTCTCTACTTGTCATTGAAATGTTACCTGAAAAATCAATGATAAACGTAGCGATAAGTGACCACAACAACGCAAAGACGAAGGAAATAAACATTTTTATTCCTCCTTTGAAGATGGTTTATGTGGCACTGAATCTTGAACCAGGCACGATATGTTCATTAGAATTTGAAATTGATAGAAAAATTGTCGATTTCAAAGAGATCGATCAAAATCAATTCAATTCTGAGTCCCTTTCAAATTACTGTAATAAAAACGAGAATTGTTTTTACGACAAGATGGTTATAATTAAGAATGAAAAAGTGCCAATTGCTCCATCAAGTAAAAATCCCGGTTTCTTTGAATTCACCTCACTTGAATTTGCTGCCTCAAATTTGAATAGGACATTGAAACAATTGAATGCTATTCAAATTATGGAATCGCTTCCATCACAGGCAATTTTGAACATCCTCTTCTACTCTAATCCGATTCTCTCTGATAAAAGCCTCAATTTCAAGAAGATGATATCGGTGCCACTTTGGATGACAACCGCTGAAAAATTGAGAGAAACCGTTCTTCGACAATTGAATCGAGAGAAATTGAAAGAGATGGAGAGTGAAATTGTGAGAAGAAAAAGTGTCTGGCCATCGGTGAACATTCATCACAATCAAACTTTTGTCTTCACAAAAGGTTACGATGAAAAGATCTGCACTGACAAGATTTACCGAAGAGTCCATTACTCGAACTGCTTCCTGATGAATGACACACGTTACATCATGCTAGGTCTTCATGATTCAAAAGTCCACGTCTATTCTGGGATGGTCATTCTTCCTTATCTTGGAATCAACTCGACCTCTCTTCAGATTGCGATCAACTGTCGTCATTTAATTGCGTGCTTCCGTTATTTAGATGTGACACAGTTTGATGTTAACTTTTTCTTTGACTCTATTCAATTTACTGATGAAAAAGTTTCTCAGTCAATTTCAGCATTCAATTCTTCATCTGGCACTTCACTTGCATTGCAGCCTGCAAGTTCAACGCCTGAAATAGACACGGCCAACAGCGACATCAACAACGCAATCATAATAGCAACGCCGGATTACGTTGACTATATTGGCTACAACTTTTTGAAGTCAAAGACGATCAAATCGATCTCAATTTTTGGAGAAGTAAAAGGACTGGCTGAATTGATTTTCCCTCAAATTCCAAAGGAAGGAGAGAAGCCGTCCTTCAAAGAAGAGTCGTTGCTGATACCTGAATCAGTTGTCCACAATTATCCAAACATCTTCTTCTTCCACAAGTACTTCGAGCTCGTTTCGCCTCGCTTCCATTCGCAACTTTTTTCATGTCACAGTTCACCCATGTATGTGACGACTACATCTGAAAACGCAGGCTTCGAGGTCAACAACAGATCCTTCAATGCAAGCCAGTTTGCCATTTTATATAACAAGTCAGAGCAGCCGTCAAGCAGCCTCCATGGAATTCCAGTGCAACGATCATTCAAGGTCAAATCCGAGGACAAAAATGCAGAGTTCATTTGTGACGCACTGCCAAACTTCTCAAAAATTGAGAGTGAATTCAAAAATTGGAGATCACATCACTCCTTCCAACTCTTGCTGTCTCTCGGGTCGTCCGCGGAGGTGAAGATGATCTACAAGAAGCTCCCTTTGTCAACAAAGTTCAGCTTCGAGATAACGTACTTCATGTTCAACATGCTGAAGAAGCACAAGATGAAAATTAAGGACAAAATAGAGAAATTCCAGTCACAGATAAACATACTAGTGAAGTCTGACTCAAAAAGTTCGCAGCAGAACTTGAAGCTTGCACAAAGTGGCAACCCTGAATCTTCAAGCATCATCAACGCAGATAGTCCAAAGCACAACTCAAATTTGAATAATAATTCAATTTTGAATACTAATTCAAATTTGAATGGCAATGCAAAATTGAATAGTAATGCTAATTTGAATATCTATTCAAGCACAATTCCAAATGCTAATTTGATTCCAAAGGCAAGCTTGGTTCCAAATGTTAACTTGCACCCAAACGCATCAATGAACGCCAGCCAGAACTCTCACTTGAATCCTCACCTGAACGCAAACATATTCCCGCACGTGGCTCCAAACGGCTGCCACCTTGGTCCCAGCATGTCGCCCTACATGAACGTGAACCCGTACGCAAGCCAGAACGCATCACTCAGCCACGCTCAGTACATGCAGCAGCAGCAGCAGCAAAGTGACCAGCCTTCTTCATCTAGCCAGAGCCTGAATGCCAACATTCAGCTTTCATCGAACGCAAACTCAAACTCAAACTCGCTTCTCTACTCAAATCTGCAGCTCTCAACCACTCAGAACTCCAGCTCGCAGCTTGCCTCGAACCTTCAACTCTCATCCAACCAGACGCTGAAGCCTCCTCTCCTCAATCAGGCAGCCAACGGCGACGCACAAATACAAATACAACAACAACAGCAGCAGCAATTACGAGTGCTGCAGCAAGTGCCAGTCCAATTGAACCCACTTACAGGTTCGACGCAGCTTGTCTACCAGAACTCGACGCCGAGCATGTCCAACGTCGTCAGTCCTGAGGTTGCAGCGAACAGTGGAAGCCCATACCTGAATGCGCATCCTTACTCGTGCTCAAACCTCAGCGACAACTCGCCAGCGAATCCTTACGGCAACCTCAACACAAACTTCAAGTCAAACATAAACCTGAACGACAACCCGGTTGGCACGACTTACTCGCAGCTGAAGCAGTTCATTAGTTCAAGCACGAGCATTGACAACGACGATGCATCAATGTCGTCTTCTTCAATAAACTTGCCACTTCAGAACGCGCCGCAGGCTGAGACATACTCGACCCTGAGCAGCTACATGCCAAAGAGCAGGAATGCAAGCAGCAGCCAGAACGATAACTCGCTGAAAACTGCCAAAAGCAACTCAAACGAGAAACTAATTCCATCAGTTGACATAAGCACAAAGCACAAGCAAGCCAAAGACGCCAGTGCGCTTATTAACAACAGCAGCAACACAAATAGTAATAATAAAGACACCATTAGCAATAACACTGCTAAAAACACAACCACTAATAAAGACAGCAATAATAAAAGTGCAGTTAATAACAACAATGTTACCAACAACAGTTCTAACAATAAAAACAGTGTCAACAATAATAAAAGCACATTAAATAACAATGCTAATAACACAACAAAAAATAACACAATAAATAATGGTAATGTAAATAACACAATAAATAATGGTAATGTAAATAAAACAATAAATAATGGTAATGTAAGTAATGGTAATGTAAGTAATGGTAATGTAAGTAATGGTAATGTAGATAGAGTTAATAATGCTAGCAATGAAAGCGCAGTTAACAATGCAAACAACAGTAGAAATGCTTCAGCGAGCAGTGGCAGCATCTTGAGGAATGACTTCATCTATCCGATCAACATCAAGCGAAAAGGCGAAAATGCAAAATTCGTCCACAAGATCAACAGCTCGTTCAAGTTTGCGCAAGAGCTTGGCGAGTTCTCAGTGAATTCAAAAGACAGAGTCGACTTTTTGAATGGTCTCAGAATTCCGTGCACCATCTTTGATCGCTTTGACTCGCACATGGTCCACATTTTCACAAGCTTCAAAGAGAGTTGTCAGAAAGTTATTGAGATAAAGAAGGACCTGTCTGTCTATTTCAGGACGCAAAACATGAGTCAACAGTCTCTCAGTTATTTGCAGAAGTTTGTTCAAACTTCGCCTGATTTTGTCGTTTTACTCTTTATCGAGTTCTGCACTGGAGAGTCTGCAATCTCAAGGTGGCCAATCTACGTCATATCCGTCAACAACGAGGGAATTCTGAGGACATCGCAGGAGGACCACCTGCTGGTCATTGGAAAGTTCCAGAGCTATGACTCTTTCTCTAGAAAACTTCTTATGTTAATCCAAAAAGCACAGGACGAACTCGTTGTTTAAATTGTTTGTAACATTTAATATTATTATTTTTTTTATTTGTATCATTTAATATTTTTTTTTTTTTTTTTTTTTTTTTTTTTTTACAGAATTAAAGATGTTGAAATCATTCTTTTGCATTTGGCAACATTGAAAAGTCTTTGTCAGTTCAGTCGTTCATTAGAATTTGACTGTAATTAAAAAAGATTTTGTAAAATTAAAACGAGTAATCAAATAATCTTTTAGTCCATCATTATTAAGAAAAGTTCCAAGTTATCTTTTGACTTTGTAAAATGATGTTAAATCATACAATTTGATAGATCATTTTATCTATTAAAACCAATCTAATATTACTATATTTTAAAGAAAGCATCAAGAATTTTTTCACTTATTTTTTTATTATATATACATAAAAATTGGCTGGTAATGCTTCTTCCAATCATTTCACTTAAAAAATAAAAGGGAAAATGCAAAATATGATTATTCACAAGATTAACTTCAATCAATATAAGACTCTTCAGGTTGGGATCGAATTCTCTTCCTGTTTTTTCATTTTGAAAATATTGATGTTTCTAGTACGATTCTACAATCACAATATGTCATGATAATGGTGTAATTAACGATTTTTTATGATATTTATCAACTTCTATATTTTAAGGAGAAGTAGCAGATATACAATATTTTTATGATAAATAAGAAAGATTATTGAATTCAAAAATATATGTGAGCCTAAATAATTTATATAAAAGTTTTTTTATATGAATTTAAAGCGTGATATCATAGAAATTCATGAAATGTTGGACAAATTCTATTTTTTTTGAAAATTTCTATTAATGCATTGAATTTTTAGAAAAAGTTAGATTTGTAAAGTTTTCAATTTTCTGAAATATAAAATTCGTGGTCGAAGAAAATCTTTGATCCAAAATCTTATCACAAGTTTTAAACTTTATTTCTAATGACTACAAAAAAAATTCATCTCGAAAAAGCACCAGCACATGAACAATCACTTGCTGAAGCAGAAATTGAGTCTAGGTCTAACCTTGTAACTCCAAAAACTGGACTTGCACGTCAAAAAAAAAAAGAAGTTGAAGATCCAAAATTAGGTGCTGATATGACGCAAAAAATCTTAAGATCTGCAGTTAATCAAATAGTAGAAGAGGCTCACCCCGAAGAGGAAGACGCAAATCCAGAAGAACTTCGTGAAAGTTTAGCCATTTCACTCAACAATTACGAAGATCCGAAAAATGAGCAAAATGATGATGAAGAAATTGAAATTGATTTGGAAACAAATGATGATGAAAGTCGTGCACTTTTTGAAATGTTTAAATCAACTATTGCCCATGAAGCTTCTCATCATCTTGATCATCAATTACTCAAAACCAGGCATCAAGTAGATCCAAAGGTTCAAGAAGTTTATAAAAAACTCGGTGGTGTCCTCAAATTTTATAAAAGTGGCAAACTTCCAAAAGCAGTTAATGTTGTAGCTAGCCAAAAGATACCAGACTGGGAAGATCTTTTAGAGCTTTCAAATCCTCTTGGATGGTCTCCTAATGCAATTGAAGCAGTTACAGTTCTTTTTTCACAAACAGCGTCAGACAAAAGATTAATTAAATATATTCAAAATATTCTTCTTGAATATATACAAGATAAGCTTGAATCCGCAAAAAAGCTTCCAAGACCAGTTTGGAATGCTTTGATGGCAGCAGCAAGGCGGCCTCCTTGCTTCATTAAAGGATTATTGTTACCATTATCTGTAGAATCTCAAATTTCAATGAAAGAAGCCAGAGTTATTTCAGCTATTGTTACAAAGGTTAAGCTTCCTCGTGATCATATGAATGCACTATTGATTAAAATCTGTGAAAATCAATTCTCAACAGTTAGGACGATTTTTGTAGCAAAACTTATTTCGAAGGGCCAAGCTCTTGCAATACAAGCAATTGATGTTGTTTTTGCTTATTTTATGCAATTTATGGGAGAGGATGAAAAACAACCACTTTTATGGCATAAAGCATTACTTGATTTTGTCAAAAGATACGGATGTGAACTTACATTAGAGCAAAGAGAAGCTCTTGGGCCTTTACTTCAGAAGCATAAGCATGAACAAATTACAAAAGAAATAATAGATATTCTACAGAAAACTCCACCTAGAGAAGAGGGTCAATTTGAAGAAGAAAGAATTCCAACATATTAGCTATAATAATATTTGTTTTAACAATAATAGAACGTTGAATAAACAAAAAAAATTATTTGGATACATTTTTATTTTCCTTTTATCATTATTTAGTTTTAGAAACAAGTTACTCATTTCATCGGTGACCATATTATTTAGTGTCATCTAAAGAAAACTATAATATGTAAAAATATTTATAAAATAATTCCGAAACAATTTAATTAATAAAACAAATAATCTCGAAAATAATTAAATATTATCAACTCCTCTGAGATAATCCTGAACGACATTCTCTTTTACGCCTACAGCTCTTCTATGTCTTTCAAGTCTGTCCTTTAATGTTTGATAAGTAAAGTAAACTGTTGCTGATACTACAGCAACAGCTCCAATTATTATAAAAACGACCAATGCATTTTCATCGTTGCAATCAACCGTATTAATGAAAAATGGATTATATTGAGCAGCATAAAAAACTGAAACAATAACGATAATAATACCAAGTATTCCAAAAATAATTGCTGCACCAAGAAACGTTGAATTCGAAATATTTAAAGGTTTATGATTAGTTTTTTGAATCAGTTTGCCTAGTAAATAAGAGCTAGCCGTAAATAATAGAATAAAAGCAAGTAAATCGAAAAGAACGGAGAGAACAATTTCCGTTGTTTTTCTCCATTCTGGTATTTCCTTTTTTTCGAAATTGTAATGAGCGCCACAAATTGGGCAAGAATCATAATAAGATGGATCGGATATTCTTTTTTTATTGAGGCATGAACGATGAACCCAATTGCCACATTTGCATGGCATTAGCATGTTTTCTGTGCGATCTTTTTCGTGACATATTCTACATTTAGAATAGACAATTGACATGTATTTTGTAATTGTACATTTGACCTTACAAATACAAAAAAGGACTATTTATGAATTCAATTTTTCAAAAAAAAAAAAAAGGTTATCAAAAAGTGAATATGAATCAAATGATTTTTTGAAGAATCATATGCTAAAGAAAAAATAGGAGAATAATGGAGAATAATATTTTGGGAATATTTTTGTAAATAAAAAAGTTGATGCATCTTTTTATGTTTTTACATAATTTCTACCGAGATTTACATCAAAAAGAAGGATCGGTAAAAATTTTGAATTTGAATTAATTTTCACAATTTTTTTTCTATAGATTGAGAAGATTCTATCAAAAAATTGAATTCGTCACCTACTTTTTCCCAAATAATATCGTAAATAGTTACTATAAATAATATGCTAAACAATTATGAAAAGTTACCAAATAATATCGTAAATAGTGAAATTGTACATAAGTATATTCCTTGTAAAGACGAAGTTTCTTATAATTATCCTGATGGCAGCTGTGCCTATATTGATATTAGAAAGGGAATTTTATATATATACAATAAAGATAATATTATGGTGGAAACAAGAGAACTTAAAGATAAGAACGATTTAGAGTTTTTAAAGAATGCTAAAAAAGATTATAGAGATTTAGAAAAGAACCTTGTTGTATGTTCAATATTTTAATTTAACATCATGGAATTAGTAAATGTAAAAAAAAAAAAGTATTTTGCCGGTAAAAGGACTATTTGTGTTTGCTAAAAAAACATGATTAGAAAAAATGCAATGAATTGTAAATTTTACAAGAGGCATGTCAACCAAAATTCTACTCGATAAATTTTTTTGAAAATGATAATATAAGATTTAAATGATGTATATTAAAACTTTTCCTCTTGAGCAAACGAAAACTTCTATACAGTTTATAGTTTTCATTCAAATCATCATTTTTAACTCAATATCTTCAATTCAAAAAGTAGATATATTCAAATTTGATATATTGAAAAATGAATTCTCTTTCATTTTTGATAAGATCATGATTGAATACCATTTCAATTTGAGAGAATTTTTATTAAATAGCTTTTCAATTTGAGAGATGGTTAATTGAATATTCTTTCAATTTGAGAAGAATAAATAAGTTTTATTTATAACTTGGAAATTGAATTATCAAAAATTTATTTTATGATATAAATATTCTTATATATTAATTATAAATTTATAAAAGTAATTATATTTGCATATCACAAAAAATTTAAAACAAATATTTTAAAATATTTTATTTTGATTTTATAAAGTAGGTAAAATCATTATTTGAATTTTAATAAAGAAGTATATAATTTTTATTAATCAACAAAATAAATTTCTGCTCTAATATTCTCAAATATTTATATAAAATATAATTATTTGAAAAAGTTCGATCGGTAAAAATAAAAAATGATTTATTTCAAAATTTTTTTTATATAATTTTAAAGTAAAATGAAATGAATTTATAATAAGTTCTATAAATCCTCTAAAAATCTTATTTTGAGCACTAATTATATTTTATTTTTTCAATGAACTATCAATTGAATTGAAAGTATAATATTAGTGTATATTGAAACGTATAAAAGAAAATTCCAATATAATTATTAAAATGGCTGTTTTATTTTGATTAAAAAATGAAATATTATTAGTATCACAGAAATTTGAAAATAAGACGTTTTATGTTTAGATATTTAAAGAACGTATAGAGTAATCATAAAAACCATTAGTAATTTGTTAATAATATTAAGTTATAAATGTAAAGAATCTTGGATCTTATATTTCTATAGAGTGGATAAAATAAAAAATCAAAATTGATGTTTTTTACCTAAAAACTATAAATTTTTATTGTACAAACTAAATAATTGGATTTCAAAGATCATAAATACATTCTTCTTTTTTATACTAATCTTTTATAATTGGACTTATCTTATTTTCTACTTTCACTTTTTGAGAACTTTTTTTTGGTTGATATGCCTCTATTTTACATTCAAAAAGAGTATGACTATATTCATATGTATAGAGGTATTCACCTTAAGTGACTTAACGGTCATTTTTAACGTAACTAAAATGAAATGCATTTTTCCATATAAGTTGAGTGAATTTATGCCAAAATAATTTTAAAATTTTATTATATTCCAGTTATATATTTACATGAAATATTAATTATCGAAAAAAAAAGTAACTTATAGCAAATGCTTAATAATTTAATAATCACTTTTTTCCCTCATTTTTCTAATATTTTTCTAATTTTATGATAATACCAAATAAAGTAACTTATCTAATATTAAATTAATGAGTAAATGTCTGTGAATTTTCAGAATGCATTTGATTATGATCCAAAAAAGAAAAATGAAAAAAAACTTCGCATTTCTCAAAATTGGTACGGTTTTTTTATTTTTTAATTTGAAAATATCATAAATAAATATGTCTTAAAATATATTTGAATATTTATTTTTAGTTTCATGCGGCCATTTTTGAGTAATTGAATTTTTAATGTTGAATCAAATTTACAGATCAAAAATAAAAGATTTTTTTTTATATAAAAAGATTGGAATAGCACAAATTTCTTTGGAATTTTTAATCTCCCCATGTTTTTGGCATGAATAACCTAAAAATTAGATATTATGAATTTTAATGATCTAATATATCATATGATCATAAACAAAAGTTTATTATATTTGTTACTAAAACTGCTTTATTTATAAATATTTAATTGATTATTAAAAATAAAACTTTTAAAAACAGATAGTAAACAACGAAATAAATAAAATGGAGAAAAAAAAATAATATTTTTTATTATTTCATTGCAGGATCAATTTTAAAAGAGATCAATCTCGCAAGTATTCCATTATTTGCAGTAGGATTTATGTCGCAATCACGCATTTCGAACAATGGTCCTAGATTCTTAAGTTCTACAATAAAACATTGAAGTTCACCTTGAAATGCGTCTCTCATTTCAGGGACGCATATAGCATGGAATAATTCAATAATTCTAGTTATGGACCAGTCGCTTGGTTTGGAAATTAAATCTTCTGACACTTTTTCTGCTTCACTTTTTTCATCAACTTTGGCACCTCCATCGTTAATGCGTCCTTGCACATGAAGTTTAATGTTGTACTTTTTTGCAATTTTTTTTCTGATATTAGCATGTGAAAAGGCTGTTATAATTCTTTGCCATCGAGGATCGTTTGCACTTTGTCGAGCTATGCCAATTGAATTTTCCACTAAGTGAGTACCGACTCCATCCACACGAACAAATTGTGATGAAAATAAAAGTGCAATTGCAGTTGCTATTAGAGTATTTTGCATCCTTATTAGATATTGCTCTTCATGAAATGTCACTTTTTCAGATGATTTTTGGTAAATTTTTTTCTTCTTCAATCCAATGAAATGTTCATGAAAAACAGAGAGCATTTGAAAAGACAATTCAATTAAAAACAATCTAAATTGTAAATCAATTTGAATGCTATAATTTGCGATAACCCAACATGCTATTGGAAATATGAAAGTAGCGTCAATGAATTGACCTGAACAAAGAAGTTTAATGACATTTTCAAAAGTAAAAAATTTAACACTATAAATATCTCTCATTTTACCTATCGATGTTTCATCTTCCAATGCATTTCCTATTTCTAAAATTGACTTGGTTTGTTCATAATTTGTTGATAATGGTGAATCTTCGAATAATGATATTGAATGAATTTGATAGCGAGATCGAAGGTTTTTCCAGAGATGTAACGGGTCTCCGGTAGGAATTGTCATATCAATATTATCAATGAGATTTTCAAAGACGTCATATATTAAATCTAAAAAATTATTTGCTTTATTTTCTACATATTTTTTGAAAAAATTTGTGTGATCTTGTGAAGGATATTTATCTCCGTCAGTGGCTTTGAACCACACTTTGAAGCCATTACATATTAAACAAATTTTTATGAAATTGGCTATTCTTTCGATATTGTCATTGTAAAAACCTGACGATTCTTTTTCAATATGAAGAATAATTGGCGGAAATCGGAAATCCGTTGGTATCATCATAAAGATAAATCCATTATTGAAAGTTTTAATCTCTTCGATAAGTTTTGCATTCGTATTTGAATTAGTATAACTAGTTAAAGCTCTAGTTGAAAAAGATTTAAAAGCGAAAGCGTCTATTGCTAAGGTTACGGTTATGAATAAATCATCATTAATGTGATTTTCATGCTTGTACGTTTGAATAACTTCGTCAACCATTGAAATCTCAATGAGATTTTTCTTTTCACTTTTAATGTCATCTCCAAATTTAATGTAAAGTTTTTGATAAGAAGGAAAAGGCAAGAAATTTCTACTCAAATTATACGTTTTAGCTGAGCTTAAATACAGCAACTGAGATATATTGTAAACATCATCATTATAACTCCTTTTATTTGTGAAACAATTTTCTAAAAAACTCCAAATTATTGTTAAAGATAAGCTCTTTGATGCATTTAATTTCCATTTCATTTCATGATAATCTGTAATAATTCCTGATATATTAGTTTGTGTACAAGCATCAACATTATTTTTTTTATGATTTGCCAGATTAACATTATCTTTTTCTGTCTGTGGTATATCGACAATAACTACATTATTGAAAGAAATTTCCTGAAATTTCCTATCATGCTTTGCTGAGTTAATTACTGAAGTCATATTTTTCTTTTTATTTTCAATTTCCCAACGTGACTTCGCTAATAAAGAAAACCTATTTTCTGGTTCAGGAATGGTTACCGAATCAAGGCTATTTACAAAAGACAACTTTTTTTCATGGTAATAATCAACTGTAGCTGTCACAATAAAGTATTTACCTTGTAAAAACACTGTCTTGCTATGATTATTATGAAATGACTTGATATTTACAGTCACAGGTAATTCGCTATTTACCTTGAAATCCATTATTAAATCATCGTTACTTTTGATAATCATTTCTTCTGGTAATAATGCTATCATTTGATAAATTAATCCAATCTGTATTTGATATAAATTACATTCAATTATTTTCATAAGTTAACGTCTTATGTATCAGAAAAATCATCAGCTTTTGTTATTACTCTCAATTTTTGAATTAGATATTAATAAAATCTTTTCAAAAAAATACTATTATTCCAATTTGGGTCATATTTTAAATATCATTTCACATAACTTTTTGTAAATTTTGATTTTTATGTTAAAACTCGTTCTCAAATATATTTTTAAAACCATTTTAACAGAAATATCACTCCAAATTTTTTTGGATTTTTTCCATATTTTTAACGTGTTTCTTCAGAAAAAAATAAATAAGAATTTCTCAAAAACTAGCGCATAAATCAATTAATCCTTTATTTTATGTAATATTTATATATTATAATTAATAAATATTTTATCCATTTGAAAAAAACCGTGCAGTTTTTTAAGGTGAATACCTCTCATATGTATTAAAATATTATGACAACGTGCATTTTTCTATTGTTTGCAATTATTTTTTTTATCTAATAATATTTTGTAATTGTGTCTTATATTTAAATAAACAAATAAATATTTAAAATATTTATAAAAAGTATCCATGATTAGTAATATATTTTCTATCAATATTGACTTTATTATTTATTTTACATTTAGATACAACTTCATGACAGCTAAATTATTTTATAAGTTGCATTATTATCATTATGAATTGTTTAACTGTATTATTATTTTGATTTAGATTCATTTATTTTTAAATAAAACAATTTCTTGACAGCAAAAATTTTGCAATCACGTTAAACAATCAACATCATGACAGTTAAATCATTTTATTATTTTATTTTATTATTTCACAATATTAGTTTTATTTTAACGTGACAGCATCATCTAGTTTCTAATATCAAAAATAACTAATTATTCGATAATATTTTAATCAACTACCGATTACTATATATATATATATATATAAATCATTGAACTTAATTAAGTTCAGCCAGGGTAAAAACATGATCTAAGAGCTCTAAATTGGATCATTTTTAAGTTATGTAATAAAAATCTCATTGCCAATGTCCAATCTTCAACTGTTTTCCAGTTAAAATCATAACTTACAGATCCAATTGTCCTTAGTTCTACATCAACTTCATATGGTGTTGCGATTTTTCTCTGAGGGAATGATGCTTCATTAATAATATCAAAAGCTATGATAAGTGAGTGAATTGCATTATTGATTTCATCATAGTTTGTATGCTTTTTCTTTTCGGGAATAACAAGCCTTTGAAATTCGGCATTGTTAATTGAAATTGCTGGATTTGGAGATAGTAAAATTCGAATTCCATTAGCGTTAAAAGCTGTTTTCAGTATATATAATAAGTGGGTTATAAAATAAAGACCTAAATTAGTTTCTAAAATGGAATTGGGATCATATTTATAAAATCCAACGCGTAAGTTATTTATTGTCGCATAATGACGAGAATGACTAATTGTGAATGTATAACATGACATTATTGGACAAAATGTTTTAGATTTAGGTGGTAGTTTTGTTAATATTGGATAATGTTTGTGATTAGGATGATTACAGCTAAATGGGTCTTGGCAAATTTCATCAACAAAAGAATTTCTGCTTAATGTTGAATCTTCATTTTCTTTATATATAGAAAAGCTACCGCTAGTGGAAGCTGTTTTTATATTTGTAATTTTTTTTGTAGGAGAAATAGCATTTTGATATTGAATATTAAAAACGTTTTCAGGAATATTACTGAATTTTTTGTCAATAAGATCATTTGCTGCATCAAAAAGTTTTCGATAATTCTGAATATGCTGAAGATATGTTACTGTACAATCATGGCAAAGTGGGAAAAAAGGAGTTTTTCTGTCATAACTCAAAGATTCTCTTGCATTCTGAAATTGTTTTATTAATTCATCGTTATTTGTGTTATAATTTATTGTTACATCACAACTTCGTTTTAACGGAGATGGAGGAAGATAAGGTTTTGTCGAATTATCATTATTTTTTTCTTCTGCCACAGATTTTTGTGCAAGTAACTTCCATGTGGTCTGTGGTATATAAAGAAGTTTTCCACACTGATGGCATGTTGTGAAAACTTCAAAATCCATCAATGAAGGAAATTGAAATTATTGGTGGTATAAAGCAATTGAATTCTTTCCAATAGAAAACACGTTTTAACAAATTGAAAAAGTTGATGAAAAAATTTTAGACGATGTTCATTTTCTTTCTAAATAATCTAGCATTTTAAAGAGCAGGTGGTAAAAAAGATAAATTTTTGCTTTTTATAAAAATATTAATTGATTTTAGTTCATGAAAAATATAAATAAAATAGATTTACTTAACATTATCCAAATTGACGTTTTCATTGCTTCTAGCAAATATTGGAAGTGGAGTTTTAGGAGATTCTAAAGGGAAATGAATGGTTTCTGTTGTTCTTCGCATTGGATTTGGTGTCATATTATAAAGTTCATTCTTTTCTTTTCTGTTTTGAATCTTAAGTTCCAATCGATTTTTATCAAGATCATATATTTCTTGAACCAACTTGTTGTGCCATGTTTGGAGATTTTCCATTTTGTCGAGTTCATTGTTGTATTCTTCTTTTGAATTTTTAATATCATTCTGTAGTTCTTCAAGTGTATTTTTCATTGATTGTGTTTTTTCTTCAATTTCATTTTGTTCTTTAAGCATTTCTGAATTCTTTTTCATCATCTTACTAATTTCAGCCATAATTTCATTTAATTGAGATGTTTTTTTGCTAACATCTTCGCTTTTTTCATGAAGCGACTTCTCGATTTCAGATAAATGGTCAGATCGGTTGGATACTTGTTCAGTTAAATTAAAAAGTTCTTTATTTTTATCTTGAACTTGATTAATGATGTTGAAATATTCTTTATTTTTTTCTTGAACTTTGACTTCAAGTTCTTTAAGAGTTTTTTGTTTTTCTTCAGTTTCATTTTCTATACTACTTTGAACTTTATTAGCTTCTTCAATCTTCTTTAATATTTCATTCATGTCATCTGCAATTTTTTGTTTTTCGATTCTGAAATTGCCAATTTCTTTTTTAAAGTTATCATGCTCACCTTTTAATTGATTAATGTTACGCAAAATTTCAATTTTTGTTTGTGATAGGTTTTGAATTTCATTTGTATTTAATTTAATTTTTTCTAGTATTTCACTATTCATTTGCTCCATTTTATTATTTTTTTCGTAGAGAACTTCTTCATTTTCTTTTGCTTTTTGAATTTGATCTTCAATGTATTCTAGTTGTTTTTTATTATCTTCAATTTCTTGTTTTGTAAATTCTCTTGTTGCAGTTGCTTCTTCAATTTCGCGATTTATATACACTAGGTCATTCTTTTGTTTTAATATCTCATCTTTTGTCTTTTGATATTTTTCTTCTTCTCTTTGGGAATCAGCTCTTAATTTGTTAAGTTTACTTTCTTTTTCCCTAATAGCATCATTTAATTGGGAAAGATATTTTTTTCTTTCTTCTAAAACTTCTTCTTTCTGTTTTATTTGATTTAAAACTTCTTCATTTTTAAACTTACTTTGAATCAATGCATGTTCAGACATCATTTCAGCGAAAGCCAGTCTGTGGCTTATGAGAGAGCGAGACATTTTATTTATTTAAACGTACGTTTTATATTTTTTTTTCTTTTTATTTTATCATTTGTTAGTCAATACAAATTTACAAAATATACATTATTAATTTTAATGGCATATGTAGAAAAATCAAAATTAAGTACCGCTCTTATTTATTATATGTAGATTAATAAAATAAACAATTTTTTTTTTTTTTTTTCCCCCCCCCCGTTGTTCTTCGATTTTAAATTAATTATAAATGAGTTGAATTTGATTATATTGTGGTGAATTCCTTCTTCTAATACATATTGGTTGTGAAATAATATGTAGCAAAAATGGCGTGTTAAGGTAACGTATAGTTTTCCTCTTTCTTTTTCAATTATCATCAAATGAAGAGTCCATTTCGCCTGAAATTCCGCCTTCATCTTCAGTAGACATTAGAAGATCATCTTTATTGTAAAGTAAATTAATGTCATCATTGTGATTATTATTTAATTGTGCATTATTTGTATTTTCATTCATAGATGAATTTAAATTTGTGCTTTGAATCTGGCTTTGATTTGAGTTTGCGTTTTCATCTTTAATATCTTCACGATGAAATTCATTTTCTTTGATAGAATTTGATATTCCGTTTTCAAGGCTTGCAAATGAAGAAGATGAAGAATGACTTCTAATGCTTGTGGTTGAAAAACGTCGTTGATCATTCACGTTTGCAAATTTTGAACTTGGGTCTCTTTCTTCTAGGAGAGGAATTATGCGAGAAAAATTTTCTTCATTGTGATCGATTAAATCTCTGCTTTTATTTTTAGCTTTTGAAGAAGTAAGAGGGATTGTGTCATCTGTATGATCATTAATCGATTTGGCAGTAGACCTACTATTTGTTATACCAGAAGAAGGGGAGTGCGGACTTTGTAAAAAATTAAATGAAGTTGTAAATGAATGGCAGCATCCCATTTATTATTAGTAAAACTTTTTGAAAATGTCAAAAATTGAGAAATCTGAAAAATTTGAAATTCTAGAAGAAAATAAGACAGTGAAAATGAATCATTTTATTATAATAAAAGTAATATATTTATATTTGTATTATAATTGAAAAAGTGGTCATAAATGAATAGTGTACAAAACTATATTCTTCATGATAATTATGACGAAGATATTGATCCAAAATGGGATGTTGCTATTGCTGCAGATAAATTTTCTAAACAATGTATACCATTAATTATCAAAGATGACTCTAATGCTTTTATTGAACTTGTTTCAAGTCCGGAATTTGACATTGATGGCACCCTTCTTCAATCTAGAGAACGTTTTTATATTTCAGATTATCTTTATCAACCTTTTTTTGATGAATTAAAAAATCCTACAGTCTTATGTGTTGCAGCTTTTTTTAAAGCTGAAAAAATTGTAGAATGTATTCTTGGTTTGCCAGGTGTTGATAAAAGGGATGCGTTTCATTTTGCTTGTGCAGGTGGTTCTTTAAGTATTGTTCGAATGCTATTCGATCAATCTGAATGTGACTTAATAAACAAAGATGGTGTTCGTCCAATTACAATAGCATCTTATTTTGGTAATGTCGATGTAGTTAAATATTTGTGGAGTCACGGATGCCCAATTATCAGTCAAAATGAAAACAACTCATGTGTCAACAAAGCAGCATTCAACGGACAAATAGAAGTTCTAGACTTTTTCAGAGAAATTGATCCCAAGCTTATTAAAAAATTGAAAAGTTATGGCCATCCGATTGTTTCCGCAGCAAAAGGCGGACAGCCAGAATGTATCAATTATTTAATTAAGTATGGTGAACCTTCAATTGGTGACATTTATGGAGCTTTACTTTCTGCTTGTTCATCAGGTTCATTATCATGTGTTAAAATTCTAGCAAAATTATATTTAACGTTAAAAGATGAATCATTAAAATCTAAAAAAAGTAAAAGGAAGAAGAAGAAAAGTGATGATGATGAAGATTTCAATCCATATGATAAAAAGAAGAAGAAAAAGAAGAAAAAGAAAAGTGACGACGATGATGATAGTGATGACAATAATAATGACGATCAACAAGATATAGAAGATGAAAAAGACCAAGAATTGCTTTTTGCTTATTATGAAGCAATTGATCATTTTCATCTTGATGTTGTTCATTATCTACTCAACTTAAGAGAACCTCAATCTATGGATCCTCTTCTAAAACGTGCTGTAAAATGTATTAAATATGATAAGCTCCTTGATTTCATCATTCCACACACTTATCGTTTAGATTGTTCTAATTATAAAAAGAATGAAAATGCTCATACTAATCATTGGTTAAAAAAGTCGGCTCCTGCACTAAAAATGGCCAAATATATTCTTATGAAATATAAATCCAATCCTTTTACTGAATCTCTCTTTATTGAGTTAACAGATGTCTTACTGATACAAAGTGCAATTTACTTTTTGAATGAAATTAATTTCAAGTTTGAGAGAAAAATCGATTTAGCAGAAGGTCAGATAAAATTCTTTCAATTAGCTCTACTCTTTTCTAACACGAAAACTATTCCAATGATCAAAAAAATTTTGAATAATTTTGATTTCAATATTTTTGATGAAAAATTTTTCAGTCCAATGAAGAATAAAGCAGAAGGGAAAGAAGAAGAAATTGGTTATATTGAAAATCAGCAAATCATTACTCAATATAACGCATATATAAATTTAATTTACAGAACAAGAAAAGTTTTTGATGTTGAAGCAGCTTCTTTTTTAATTGAGAATCATTTTCCTTTTTATGTCACACTTTGTTGCTCTGATTCATATTTATCGATATTCATAAATTTACAATTCTTCAATGCATGTGTAAAATCTGGTGATTTCTATTATGCTGAGAAGCTTTTAAAGATAATTCATAATAATTACTATTTTTATGCACTTTTTACACTTTATGAAGAATTGAATAAAAAACTAAATCCAAACTATGATAAAGAAAGTGCATTATCATACGTTAAATTAATTGATTCATCCTTCAATGGTGCAATGAATTTCATAAATCAATTCAATTCTGATCAAAGAAATGAAAAAATGAAAAGAAGTGACTTTACAATTTTTAATTATCAATGTAAAAATGAAAGTGAAAATGAATTTTATCAAAATATCATGTCTTTGATTAAATTGTCGATTGAAAAAGGTTCTACTGAATCTGAATTTGCACTTTTCTTATATTGGATTGGCTTCTCTAAAGAATGGATCATTGAACAATCAGACGATTCATTAAATCCATTGATTAGCTTTGCTAAGACTAATATTAGTATTGGAAAATATAGCTTTTCTAACCAAAGGAAACATTTTGGTATATTGCATTTTTACATCAATATTGGAATCGACGTTTCTCCTGGCAATTCTTATAATGAAAACGTTTGGATGAACGTCATTGATAATGAGCAATCTTGGATGGCAATGATGTTAATTAAATTTGGTAATGCTGACAAAAATCTTCTTTTAACTGTTTCGCCTGATTCTGAAGAAAAAATGTCATTGTTTGATTATGCACTGATGAAAAAAGTGACAAGTGTTCTTTACATATTGCTTAAGTTTAATTTTTATCCTGATGACTCGTTGATTGAAAATGATCCTGTTAGTATAGTTACGAAACTTAATGATGATGAATCAAATGATGATGAGGATGTTAGAAAAAAGAATCTCAAAATTATTGCTTTAATATATAAGTATAAAAAAGGCAATTATGATACCGATTTGATGAAGACACTAATGAAAGAGCTGGATTCTTTAATAGTGCCTTTGAAAACAAAAGATAGCTATCATTTTTTTTGAATCTTTATTGATCATGATATAGAAAAAATTCAAAATTTTTTAAGTAATTAAATGTTTAATATAGAATATAATTTTTCTTATATATATTTAATATTTATTATTGTTTTTCTATATCAATAATTGAGAAAATTGGGTTTTATTGAAAATATAATAATGCTGAAATTCTATTTATAAATGGAAAGATTGAATTCGCTTCGTTTTGGAACTAGGTTTCTACTTATTGTTATGGTCCTTATTCATATTATTCGTTTTTTATTTATCGATCGTTACGCTACTAGATATTTTGTATTAATTCCAGCATTAGTTTGTAAAGGAGAAATTTATCGATTATTTACTTCAATGTTTTTGCATGGCGGAATCCTTCATCTTGCAATGAATATGTTGAGTTTTACGCAACTTGGAGCTTCTCTTGAAAATAGAATTGGTACATTATCTTTTTTATATCATATAATGATTTTTGGATTTTTATCATCTCTGCTCCATGTCATTATTGCTTATATTATGATGCTTGGTGGTGATTCTTCTTATTTTTACACTGGTTCTCTTGGTTTCAGTGGCGTTTTATTTACGCTTATTGTTATCGATAATTCAATTGAAGGAGCAAATCCGACTCGTTCACTTTTTGGGCTCATTCTTGTACCATCTTCAATATATCCATGGCTTCTATTGCTTTTAATGCAAGTTATATTGCGTAATGTATCTTTTTTGGGACATCTTTCTGGCCTTTTAGTTGGATATCTTTATAAATTTAATGTATTAGATTTCTTAACTCCTCCATCAAGCTTCTTTGCTTCATTCGAAAGATCTTTCTGTCGTTGTTGTACAGCACAGATTGGATACCTTCCAGCTGAAACAGCGCATACAAGTGGAACAGAATATCGGCCATTTAGTTTATTTAATTGGTTTCCGTTTCGCAATAACAATGACCAAAATTTGGATAACGATCAAAATGTTAATCATAATAGCAATCGTAACAGTTCATCTGCATTTGTTGGTCAAGGTAGAAGAGTTGGTGGGCCTCTCCCTCAAGCAAGTTCACCTATTTCAAATTTAAATGAAGAAGAAGCTTTTGAAGTTCAGCAAGAAGAATGGACGAATAATCCATGAACTTCAAAAAATTCTTCTTCATTAGTATTATACGAATTGTATTGTTGTATTTTATTGTTTGTAAATATTTTCCTTGTTATTATTGATTTTAGTTTTGAGTTTTTTGTTGTTTATTAATGATGAAATATATAATCTAAAGGATTTTGAATATTATTAATTTGATATGTATGAATTTTTATCAATAACCAAATAAAAATTTATATGGATTATATATTTAAAAACAAATCTTAATTAAGCTATATTCAACAAAAGTATAATGTGATAAATTTTGGCAAAATTAAAAAAAAGATAAAGAAATATTAATAGTGGCCTTCAGTCATGGGAATTTGAATAGTGAATAAAGAAAGGAAGGATTAAAGTGAAGCTAAAAGAGAAGTAAATATCAATTCAAAAATTATGGTGGCAATGTGTCATAAAATCTAAGAAAACCGCTATTTTTAAAAAAATTTCAAAGAGGAAGCAAATTTACGTTTTAAGTGAAAACTTTTCACGAAGTAGACTTCTTAAAAAGTTTGTTGGAATTCAATTCAAATTAAAAAGCCCGCGTTTTGATGTTCACTTTCTAATATTTTTTAAATAAATAGAACAATATTGTAAAAATAGTAGGCATATGAAACAAGGTTTTTTTAAAGAGTGCTTATTTAATCGTATAGAACGGAATGAAGTTACGTTTAAATCTTTTTTAGAAGAAACAGATGCATTGATATCAATTAAAAGAAATAACAAAATCGTAACTACTTTTGTTGTTGATCATATAGATGAATTACTCGATTATGCATTGTTCGATTCAGTAGCAAGTTCAAAGCAAACAGATTTATCAAAACGAGCAATGAAAATTATTGAAGCTAATAACATCAAAATCATTTATGCGATTAGTGATAGTACGAGAATAAATTCATTAGCGCGCAAGGTATTATGCAGGTATGAAGATGATTTAGAAAAAGATCAGAACGATGATAATAAACACTTGAGTTGGGACTGCACCGTTTCAAGATTTGCTACAATTCTGGAAAAATGTTTTAACAAGTGTCAGGAAAATATAAACAACTTTCGTTTTATTCCAAAATTCCTCAAATTTTGTGACAACGCTATGGTTTCATCGTTCTTTGATTTAATTGTATCATCTGCAAGAGAAGAAGTAAAAGCTTACTTGCGGTTAATAAAATTTCAGGATACAGTAATTGATATAATTACAAAATGGCATAACGAAGCTAATAATTCAATTAGTATTGATGGGATATTGTCAATTTATGATATATTTATAAAATATGTTAGTATTATGCAAGCTGATGGATGTCTTCCGCCAAGTCTTATTCAATTTGCATTAGAGTTTCTTCCAACAGATGATCGAAAAATACTTGCCAAGCAGTGGAAACTTGCAAATGAATCCATTGATTCAACAAATGCAAATGATTTTTCCACATTATATATGAACGCGCTTTCCACGATCAAAGGAGAAATTGACTTAAGTATAGATTATGATTTGGAAAAGGAAATATCTTATTTTCCCAATGATTTTCAATTTTTTTATAAGTATCAAGAAAATGCGTTGGAGTTTCTAGGAAGTTTGTTCAGTTGTTATCCATCTTTTGCTTCGCAAGTTGATGGAAAACTGTTGATTCAAACTCTTGTTAATATATATGATGAATTTTCAGCGTCATCTTTTGCATTATCAGCTGTATGTACATTAATGCTGATTTTGATAGAAATAAGTGATATCCAGCCATATGTTATTGAAATTTTTATTCCTGTCATCATTGAAAAAATCAAAGATGAGGAAGAAACCAATTTCTTATCAATATTAAATAAATCAGCTTCATTAACTTCCGATAGCATAATAGAAAATGACAGCATAATCGACGATGACGAAAATGATAGCATAATTTGTAATGATGAAAATGACAGTAAAATAAGCAATGATGATATTAAAGAAATAGCAAATGATGCGGAAAATAATGATACAGCAAAAAATATCATTGATAAATCCGCAAAAATCATAGATAGCAATAAAAAGTGTTCTGTTAATGTGAATCAGCGCGCATTTACACTTGAATTTGTCAAGCAAGTGATTGAAATGTGCTCAAATAATGACGAACTCAAGGCACGGTTAGAAGAATGGCAAGATTTTCTTGAAGTTTGTTTGCCAGTAATTAGAAAGATATCGGGCATAATGTCAAATGATTATGGCGGTATGTGCATTCGACCTAACATAGTTCGTTATCCAAGCATAGACACGTTTAAACCTATAAATTGGAATATTTCTGTAAATAATGTTATATAAAATTTATTATCTTTTCAAAAAGTTGATAAAATTTTTTTCAGGGCCCAATATGTCATCATTTTAATTTTCTATAATAAAATTTTATATCAATAACAAAAAATATGTTATTGATACAAAAATCATTTATTAATAACCAATAATTAGTATTTGTAACAAAAAAATAGTATATGTGACGAAATTTTTTTATCTAAAACAAAAAAAAATCATCTATAACAAAATTTTTTTATCTATAACGAAATTTTGTATCTGTTACGAAAATTTTGTATGTGTTACGAAAATTTGGTTTTTAATACAAAATATTTGTATTGTTTACAAAATTTTTGTATTTAATACAAATTTCTTGTTATAGTAAAGGTAAATATACTCCCATTTGTATGATAATTTATATTTTACTCAATTATTAATTTATATATATAATAATAATAAATATTTAAAAGTATATTTTAGGATTTTATTTATATATTTCCAAGATATTTATATTTATTATATTTGTGAAGTTTAAGGATAAAGTTGGATTTAAATTTAATTGAAAAAATTGAATTTGCACAGAAAGTATTGAATATACATTAAATTTATTTCTATAGGTATTCAATATTTTCAAAGCTCCTCTTATATCAATCCCAAAAAAACAAATCCCACAGGATTTTCTAATGAATTTTTAGTTGTGTATTATGTTTTAATGAACGTGAAATCATCGAGATTTTTTGATCATACCAATAAAATGGTTAGAAAATGATTGCATAAAAAAGTGAAAAAATCAGATATTTGGATCATGTAATGAATAAGTATTTACTAATAAAAAGTTTATATTCAAAATATGCATTAATTATATATAAAAGTGAATGTAGTTTTGTAGGTCTATCACTGTCATACATGAAATTAAGAGAACTTTTTATCGAAATTTCAGACCTCCTTTTTTTTATCTGTTGATTTTATTGAACCCATATTGAAAATATATAAAATCCCGAAGATTTCCAATTAATGTACATAATTTATGAAAATAAATATAAAATATTCATTTGGAAAATGATATTGGAATATCGTACCATTGAAAAAAATTCAATTATTTTCATATAGGTAGTTGGATCTTCTAGAAAGAAGCAATTTTAACATTTAGAAAAGGTATGATCATACTAGATAATATGTCGCTAATAATTCGTTATATCAGGAATTTTAATAAATGAATCAGAAAAAGAAATATGATTGCATTTTTTGGATTTTCTTGAGTAAAGCCTATATATTTTGATTGTCAATCAATGTAGCATACTGTGATACCATTTTGATATGGAAAAATAGAATCCTAATTGAGAAATTTTTTGCTCAAATTGAACCATTTGGATGAAATTTCTTAATAACGATAAATTTTGTTTAGTATTCAAATTTCGAAAATAAAAATACATTTTTTTTAAATATCTTTTTCATTTCTTTTCGATTAAATTGAGAAACTATTAATATAATATATAAATTCAATTCTAAAAGATTAATACTATTTAAAATAAATATTAATGGTAATTTAATTAATAAAATTTACATATATGGGGTTTTATTTTTATTTAACTTTTCAATATAGTTTATTTTTTCAATGCTTTAAGTATTTTTTCGATAATCGATAAACATTTCAATTATATTTAAATCAACTTTATTATTTATTTTAAAGTATTTCAAATATAAAAGAATTTAATAATGAAATTAATTGAATTCCAAAAATATTAACTGAAAAATATTTTTCAGAAATAATTATATATTTTTTTTCCTTTTATCTTGTTAAATAAAACAAATTATAAGAAAAAATTTTAGGTTAAAATAAAAAAACTGAACTAGATAATAAAAATTAAAAAAATATTTTTTCTTTTGATTCTCCAAAAATAAAAGAATAAAAAAAATAGAAACCAATATGTTTTTTGAGTTTCTTTTGATTGCATATTTGGTTAAATAAATAGAAAAAGTTCTGGGATGGAAAAATATTCTTTGAAAAATAAATCCTGTGAGAATTCTAAACAATTGTTCATTTTAAGGATTTGGAATTCCATTTTTAAATATTCTATTTTTTAGCTGAAAAATCATTTTCTAAATATCTGGCATATGTTTAAAAATGAGT
Source organism: Tritrichomonas musculus (assembly GCA_039105265.1). Classification (NCBI taxonomy): domain Eukaryota; phylum Parabasalia; order Tritrichomonadida; family Tritrichomonadidae; genus Tritrichomonas; species Tritrichomonas musculus. The sequence goes on along the minus strand of JAPFFF010000015.1, from coordinate 548,758 downwards.
AAAAATATCAAGATATTAGAAAAAAAAATTTTTACTTTATTTTTTCAAAAAAGCATGCTTATTGCAATCTCTACAGGCAAGAAACTTGTTTCACTTAATCTGAATCAAAGACGTTAATTCAACTCATATTTTTAAAAAAAATATGTTATATAACTAAGTACGAATTAAAAATTATAATGCATTTTATTAATCGTATCGATTTAGAAAATTATAATCAACTTATTTCTAATGCATAAAGTATTGAATATATTGGAATATTATATATGTTAGCGTGTCATATCATAAAAAGCTATTTATTCTAAAAATTGGCTGAACAATTGCTCTTATTTTTATATCACTTTTGTTTTTTGTAATAATTGAAAACATTGAATGAAATATTAATGATAAAATAGATAATATATAGAAAGAGGCATTCATAAAATGATTATACAAAGAAATTTAATAATATTTATTGATTTGAATGTATATAATCCAATGCTGAAACGAAAAAATGAGATTAGAATTTTAAAAAGACGTTAATTTACTTCTTATAAAAAACAAAATTTTATATCAATAACAAAAAATATGTTATTGATACAAAAATCATTTATTAATAACCAATAATTGGTATTTGTAACAAAAAAATAGTATATGTGACGAAATTTTTTTATCTAAAACAAAAAAAAATCATCTATAACAAAATTTTTTTATCTATAACGAAATTTTGTATCTGTTACGAAAATTTTGTATGTGTTACGAAAATTTTGTATATGTTACGAAAATTTTATTAGTATTGTAAAATTTCCTATCAGTTATAATTTTTTATATAAGAAACAAATGGCATGTTATATAAAATAAAAATTATGATACTTCCGGCCCTCAATCAAAAAGGATTTGTATCAATTAATGATAAAAAAGATATTAGTTAAACAACAAAATTTAATTTTAAACAATTTTGAAATAAATAAAAATAAATTAATCCTTTGTGGAGGATGAGTGAGGAGTACGATGAGTCGAGTAATTGGAGTGTGTAGAATGTGGAGTTCGATGTGTTGAAGAATTGGAGTGTGGAGTTCGATGTGTTGAAGAATTAGAGTGAGTTGAATGTGGAGTTTGGTGTGCTGTTTTAAGAGAAAGCTGAGAATTGGTGGGAGAAGCCTGTATCTGTACATGAGGGGTGCTTTTATTATTTTTTGAATCGTCACGATTTTTACTTCGTTTGTGATGCCGATGTGGTTGCACAACTGGTTGTTGTTGCATAATTGGCTGTTGTTGAGCAATTAGTTGCTGTGATGGTATTTGTGGAAATGATCCTTGGCCTTGAGGCGGTAGTGTTCCTGCTGGAATAACATAGACTGGAGTTCCACTGTAAGGCTGAGGGAATGGGTATTGGGGATATCCTTGCATTGTTGGATAAGATGGATATCCTTGTTGAAGATTTGGATTGGGATTTGGATTTTGAATTTGATTTGGATAACCGTTATAATAAGGAATAGGTTCGTCGTCTTCATAAGAATATGATGATTCATCATCTTGAACAGAAACTGATCGAGAAGAATTATTTGTGGATTGATCGTTTGGAGGAGATGGCGGAATATTAATAGGTGGAGGAGTAACTTCTTTAGGTTCATCTTCTATTTGACTTTCAGCTTGAATTGATTTAATTTCTTTAATATCTTGAACCAAAGTGCACCATGGACAGAACATATGAGCACAGCAGTCACTGCAGTACTTGATAGGCATGTTTCGAGCATGGCGAATATTTGAACGAATAAATACTTCGCAAACACAGGTGTGAATAAGTGCGCACGTTTCACCTCTAGAATCAGCCCATGCGTGACCGCTGGCGCATGGATAACAAAATAAAGTATAGCAACAAGTTCCGCATTCGCCACAACAAACGCAGAGGCCATTTTCGAATTTTGTCTTTTCGCAAGCTTTGGTATACTTTAACATTATTACGAATCTTTAAAATTTTACCGGTTTTTATACTCAATTTTCTTAGAAATTGTTTTTGTGATAAAAAAAAAAATTGAAAGGGATATAATCTTCTCAAAAATATGATGATAGTCTTTATTTTTTGCAATATAGCATTTCACATGTTTGTGTATAAAAAAAAAATGTGCGTTTCTAATTTTTCAAAAGTGGGCAATTACATTTTGAAATTTTCATATAAAAATATCAAATTTAAATGAAAGGTCAAAAATTTAACCGATTTTTAAAATCTCTAAAATTTTCTGTTGTTTTCATAATTTCCAAGATTTTTATGGTAAATCATATAGCTTGAAATTTTATGTGATTTTGAAAAAGTGAGTTTTATACCACTTTTTCAAAAAAACTTTTGATAGATTACAATTTTAACGATCTTTTTTTTTTTTTTTTCATAAATTAATAATGCAAATTTTGGTTATAAGTATTGCAATTCGGTTCTTTTCAATAATAAATTTAAATTGGAATATTTTTTTTATCAAATATTTATAGATACTAATTTAAATAATTTTTAGAAAGTGGTTTTTTTTTGCTCATCTTCTATTTGTGCTAATTTGTGTAATTTTATAAAGAAATATCCTTGCTCCAAAAGAAAGTTAGATCAATAATTTACTAAAATTTAAATTCTTTATTAAGAGAGGCATATATTTCGATTTAACTTTAAATATAAAAATGTGATATGAGATAATCGTTCTTTCAATGAATGAATTTTCAAGATATTATCATTAGTTTGCTAGTTTTATCAAATGTACAAAAAAATCGTAAACTTTTTGAATATAAAAACGATCAAACTCCTCTAAATAATAATATTTGCACGAATATTTGGACCAATTTTCCAAATTGCTGATTTCATTATTTTTTGTTATTATAATATTTAAGTATATTTTACCACTAATCTTCAAAAGATCATTTATGGCAGTAATATGTGAAATAAAATTACGTGTTACCAATAAGCACTATGATTATACCAAAACCAAAGATGATATCATTCACAAATTATCTGAAAAAGAACCAAAGTACATTCTTAATCCCATTATCAGTCGTTTTTACCATATAAAACAACAAGTTTTTGATAAAACTGACATCTACACTTTTTGTGGGAAAAAAGATGGCTGTATTCTATATTTGCACGGTGGTGGTTTTGTAAACCAACCACTTATTTTTCATTGGCACTTTTTATCCAAAATTTCGCATATTACAGACTTCGCCTATTTGTTCCTATTTATCCAAAAGCGCCGTTTCATCACTATGAAGAATCGTACGAAATCATAACGAAACTTTATCTCAATTTGAGAAGCGATACAAAACGGTTATTTTAATGGGAGACTCATCTGGAGGTGGACTAGCATTAGGCCTGTGTGAATCCTTCGTCTGTGAAAAAATTGAGCAGCCAAATGAGCTCGTTTTGATCGCGCCTCGGACTGACTTGACATCATCAAATCCGAAAATTGAAGAGGTCCAAAAATTGACCCTAGAAATAATGCATCCCAAGGAAAGGCGCTTGGAGAATCGTGGGCAAACGGTGATGTTTTGAATTATGAAGTAAGTCCGATTTTCGGTTGTTTAAAGGGATTAAAAAATGTAACCACATTTGTTGGTACATATCATATTTTGTATACTGACGCAGTGAAGCTCTCGAAAATGCTGAGTGAGGAAGGTGTTAAGAATAGACTAATTGTGGAGAATAAAATGAAGCTAAAAAATCAATTAACGAAATTTGTTCATTAATTTTGTCTGCAAATTCTGATTGAAAAAAAATAAGATTTTGAGAGAAGAAAAAAAGATGTCAGCTTAATTTGCATAGGAGTCATAATTGTGAACATTTCATTGTTGATTTCTCTTTTTCAATTTCGAAAAGTTGGATCTATCATAATCAAATCAGAAATATTACAACAAAATTTCAAACTTGTACTTAATATCATATTGAAATTAGCTGTTTTATATTCTTTTCAATGCTTTATCATTGAATATAATGTTTTTTTTTTTTTGATAATTTGATGATTTTGATTCATGAATAGCAGAATCAGCATACCTATGATTGCACTTGATAATAAGCATTTTTGATTATATGTATTAAAGAAAAAACAAAAGTATTTTTGCAAAAAAAAAATTATATTTTATATCATTAATATAAAAATTTAATTTAATATGGATTTATCAAATGGTATAGAATAGAAAACAACAAGGTTAATGAAAATAAGGTAATAAAAAACACCAAAAAGGTTAAAAAGAAAAAAAAAATACAATATCAAAAAGGTGATTGGTACAATGATAAAATAATAGCAAAGACGGCCAAAGGTGACATAATGTTTACAGCCTCAGCTTCTAAAACGTCATCAGATACTTTTCTTGAGATCATAAATTCACAATTATTCTCTTGGTTAATAAGAATGCAATTTTTAATACTTGGAATCACTGGTTTGTTATGGAAATTTAACTCAAAAAATCCATCATCGTTAAAATTTGGTTCCAAATTGATAAGTTTTGTTGGAATTAGAGAATCTTTCAAAAAGAAAGTAACACTGATTTTCTTTGGCAATGATTTATCGCCATTCGGAGATTCAAATAAAATAGATATTAATTCTTTGCCAAATGTTGTCTGAGCACGAAGTGAATAAATTGTGTGTTTATTTCCACTATGAAGATAACCTGCAAACTTATCAGAGCTATAGTGCATCTCTGACCCAGTTGCGATTGGGATAGGATCATCAGGTCGCTTTCCCTTCAATTTAGTTGAGAAAAGAACTTGATTGCCTTTCTTCATTTGAAAATAAATTCGGGTGCCTTTAATTGTATGTTTAACTTGTCGGTGTATTTGATATGTATTTTTAGAAGACGAAACTGATGGATCAACTCTTTTTCGGAATGACAACCCTTTGATTTTAGATATTGAAAGAGGTAATTGAGTTGGCTTTAGATCATCTGGGTTATGTTGCTGTTCGTTTGGTTCAATGTTTTCTTTGCAAGTTTGATCTGTATCCATCAAGAAATAAAAATTTGATATCAGGTTTGAAGAGCTATTTGAATTTATTAAAAAATAATGGGAATTATTTGATTAAAAACTAAACAAATGGTAATTTAAAATTTAAAAATGAATATTAAATTAAATAAATGAAAATAAAAGCTAAAATAATTAAAACTAATCAATATATAAATGTTTTATTATCTATATTGAAATATTTTAAAAACGAACTTTATTTGAATTACATAAATTTTTAAAAAAGCACGTTATTTAATGTACTAAGAGCATACTTTTGAGAGGATGACATATAAATTGATGCGTTTTTAATTCAGTATTGAAAATCAATACTTGTAATAATATATTTGAAGTATCAATCCAACAATTTTTACTAATTGATCGCCTTTGAAATTTTTTTATTAAATTATTATTTTATTTCTTCGACAATATATAATAGAACTAGAGAAGATAGAGAAGATTCTCTTTATTTATTGTGTAACCTTTATTTATTTTTTTTTAAATTATTTGAAGAATTTAAAGTTCCTAATTTGGTTCATCATTATGAATGATGATTTTATTCTAGTTCAAATAAAGATATGAATCAGATTTGTTGTAATAAAATATAATGTGAATATGTAGTCATTTGATTTAGAAAACCTATGTACCTTCGAAATTTATGATTTTTTGAATTGTTTAAATGAGTGAAATAATGGCAGCCTCTCTGGAGAATTAATTGAGTCCAAATTATTGTTATGTAAAAAGCATTCAATTCAAAATGATGTCATTTTGTTTGAAATTGTAATTCATTCCAAGCTGTATCTATTGTTATGGGAAATTTTTTCCAAAGAAAAAAATGAAATGTTATATGAAAAAAGTAAAATTTATATTCTTCTATCGAATGGAAATTAGCCAATATATATTAAAAAAGACAGAGATTCAAAAAAGTATTCTTCAATATCTGGAAGAAGATGAAGAAGAATCCGATCAAGAAAATTATAACAATTTATTTATTAATCTTAAAGATCCAATTATTATAAAAAATCCGAATGAATTCAAAATCACTTTATATTTAATATCCAAAATATCAGATAATCATCAACGAACACCTCATTTTATCAAGAAAATTGAGCAAATTTTAGAAATTATTAAAGAAGAGATCAAACAGACCTTTTCAAATTCAGATATATATGAAATTTTCAAAAATAATAAAAGAATTCTTCTTTTTCTTTTTAAAGCAAGCATAATAATTCCAAGCAAGTCGATTGCTGATGAATTAGTCAAATCAGATCAAATGAATTATTTTTATCCAGAATTCAAAGATTTCATTGATAAAGAAAAAGTGACAGAAATTGAAAATACTTTGATTGATTTGATTGAATTTAATCAAAAGAGGGAAATTGGAGAAAATGACGCTTTTATCTGTGAGCTAATTCGAAATGATTCAATTGAAAATTTTGTTTCTTATGTAAACAAAACAAATTTTTCACTCACATCAAAAATAAACTATTCAATATTTGAAACAAATTCAATGCTATTGAAATATAGAGAAACATCATTAATTGAATATGCGGCATTTTTTGGATCAATTCAAATTTTTCAATACTTAAGAATTAATAACGTTTCACTTCGTCCTTTTTTATTGATTTTTGCAATTCATGGAAGAAACGCCGACTTAATTCATCTTCTTGAAGAGAGCCATTTTGATATCTCTTATCAAGATTGTTTAGATGAATCATTAAAATGTCATCATTTTGAAATCACTGAATATTTCATTAATAATTTCATTGATAAGAAATCAAATTCATTTTCAAAAAGTGCAAAATTTTTCAATTTTTATTTTTTTCCAAAAAATTTAAACGAGCCAAAAATCTTTTATTACTTGTGTAAATATAATTTCATTGAACTTGTTGACAAGATTATACAATTAAAAGATCGAAAGAAAAACTTAATAATTGGCATTTTAAAAAAAAAAAAAAAATTGAATGAAGTCATTCAAAAAAATTCAATGGTTTATTTTTTTTTTTTTAGTTATAAAACTGCATTACAAATTGCTATTGAAAGAGGAAATACTGAAATTGTTGAGCTTTTAATGAAAAATAAAAAATTGATGCAAGAAGCATTCAAAATGAAAACTTTTTATGAATGTAAAAAATTGACCAAAATAACGGTTCCTTCTTATATAACGTCAATTGGAGAGAGCACTTTTTATGAGTGTTCATCACTTTCACAAATTACAATTCCATCCAAAATTTCTATAATTAAACAATTTGCATTTCAAGGTTGTTCGTCATTGACAGAAATAGCCGTTCCTTCATCATTGAAAATTCTTAGTGAATCAGCGTTTAAAAATTGTTCTTCATTGAAGCAAATCATTCTTCCTTCTTCTCTTAAATCTATTGGGAATTATGCATTTTGTGAATGCTCATCATTAAATAAAATTAAAATTCCTTCTTCCGTTATTTCAATAGGCGAATTTTGCTTTCAAAATTGTTTTTCATTGAATTTTGTTTCTTTTGAAAAACCTTGTTCTTTGCCTTTACTCAAATCTTCTGTTTTTGAAAGTTGTACTTCATTGGTTGAAGTATCTATTCCTTCATCTGTAACAAAAATTGAAACATGTGCTTTTCAAAATTGCATATCATTGAAAAAAATTTCTTTTGACCTTCCTTCTTCTTTGGTTTCAATTTATCCTCTCGTCTTTTGTCAGTGTTCGTCATTGGAAGAGATAAATATTCCTAGTCCTGTGAATTCGATAGGATATGCTGCTTTTAAAGATTGTATTTCGTTGAATAAAGTCGTGATTCCTAGTTCAGTAACAAGAATTATGGTAGATGCCTTTCAAAATTGCACTTCGTTAAAGAAAATAATAACTGGCGTTTCTCTTAATGATTTTATTATTAAAATAGATAATAATGTTGAAATTATTAACATTTAAAAATAATTGTTTTATAATAAACAGTGGTGAATAAGTGTGATCTTATTATTTGATAGAAATGTAGAAATATAAAGTTGATATTTATGAATTGTAATAGAAAAAAAAATGAAACTTTTATAAGATTTTGTAAACCAATCAAAATTTTACCAAATTAAATTTAAGTCTATACAGGAATTTATTAATTAAAAACTTAATATTTGTAAATTTATATAAGTATTAAATATTACAATAATATTAAATGAAGTAGATTGTATGACTGTTTCATTTCTTCACCTAAAAGGTTGTATTTATGGTGAATCATTCAAATTGAAAATTCCACCGCCCTAATAATTGCACAAACTGTTGGTGATCTTCCTACCAAACTACAAAACAATAATACAAGCATTATTTCGATTTGTTATTTTTAATCAAAAGTATATATTAAGCCTTTAACAGAGAAGAAAATAGTTCTCAAGATGACAATAATTGCCGCTTTGTATGTCATCCTTGTTCTACACACTCGATCTCTTTAGCTATTAAAGATAATTTTTCTAAAGGTCAGAGATATGAATTTGTCATAAATTCTATAAAACGTTTATTAGATCATTCTTCCAATTCATTGCATCGAGAAGGAAACGTGCCTAAATTATTTTCTATTAGGTGGGAATCTTTATTATAATGGACAGCTCTTATAAATAAATATTTATCATTATTATTTGAAAATAAATAGAGAAGATGTAATTCAAGGATCGATTCTAAAATAGTTGTACAATTGAAAGAGCCTTCAAAAAGTGGAATTTCTTCAGAAAAAATAATCAAATAAAAATGCTAAATAAAATTAAATCTTTTTATATTTTTACATAATTTTTACCGAGACTACATACCGCCTAGCGGGCGTCGAGCGAGGCTGAGCGAAGCGAAGCCGAGTCGAGACCCAGCGGCTGGCGGTAAGAATCGGTAAAAATTTTGTAAAATAAAAAGATTTTTTTTGGGTCAAATCCTAGTGAACCCGAGTTCTAAAAAAATATCAGCACCCCCCTCTCAAAAAGTTCAAAAAAAAAAAAAAAGCATTCAATTTTTTTCCAACTATTTTTGAATGGTTTATTTTATTAGAACTTTTTGAATGATTTATAAAAATGATTAAAATTAAAAAAAAAATTCTGACAAAATGAAAAATGTGAGTTTTCTGGTTATGTAAAAAAATTAAAAATAGCAAATATATATATAAAAACAGATTGTAAATTACAAAACTTAATTTTATGAGATTAATCAAATTTTTGTGAATTTTTGTATAATTAAGTAGTAACCATTCGGCTGTTTCGTAATCCCTTTCTATCTGAGCTTGACATCACCAATTTTTAAACACTGCCATTCTCGAAATTTGGAATTACTGCGCATGGAATAGAAATTACGGCATATAAAAAACGGTAGCTTTTTCAAATAATAAATGGTCATGTTAAAACTTTGTGAATATTTGCTTTGAATCCATGTTGGTTAAGATAAAAAAAAAAACTCACGCTTAATATTTTAACGTTTTTTTTTTTTATATATATACCGTAACTCATGCTTTATATTTTAATAAACCAGACCAATTTATTACAGAAACTAATCTCACTTGCATATGATTGTCCTTGCAGTTATATTAGTTGATTTTATTCAGCATCAGCATACCATTATTTACTCTAATCATCCTCGCCTGCTCAAATCAATTATCCAATTTTATTTTAAGACTGAAGTCTCCTCCACCTATTATCAAATGTGTAATAAGAAATTACTTGTAAATAATTAATTATATTTCTTCTCAAAAACGACCAAATAAAATACGGCTATTGTATAGAGCGGGTTCGGCAAAATTACTGATTTGACAACGGAACTCTCCAACTTACGACCGTAAGGGTTAATTATGTGGGAAAAAATAGAAAGTTTTGGGATAAATTGAAAAAATAGTAGAAATGAACAGTTGTCAGAAAAGTTGTAGAATAAAATGAAAGATAAGTAGCAGTATTATATATTTAATGAACTCCCTGATCAGATATTTCGATAGAGGTGTCGCAAAAAGTGTAGCTGAACATAATCAATCAAATTCAAAAAATCTAATGCTCGTTCTAATAATGATGAAATTCCATGGAGTCAATGATAGATATGCTGCAAAGCAAACCAATTGGCCAGATGATATATTATATTACACTGCATATCCTTATAAAGCATCTCGAAAAGCACATAAACAATAAACCTGTAAATCGAGCTTTAACAGAATACTAAGGCATAATAAGTTGTAAGATAAGGAGTAGAATAAGTTATAAAATAAGTCGTAGGATAAATTGTGAGATAAGTAATAGGATAAGGTAAAAGATAAGTAGTATATTAAGTTATAAAATAAGTCGCAGGATAAGTTGTAAGATAAGTAATAGGATAAGGTAAAAGATAAGTAGTATAGGAAGTTGTAAGATAAGTAGTATAGGAAGTTGTAAGATAAGTAGTATAGAAAGTTATAAGATAAGTTGTAAGATAAGTTGTAAGATAAGTTATAAGATAAGTTATAAGATAAGTTATAAGATAAGTTATAAGATAAGTTATAAGATAAGTTATAAGATAAGTTGTAAGATAAGTTATAAGATAAGTTATAAGATAAGTTGTAAGATAAGTTATAAGATAAGTTGTAAGATAAGTTATAAGATAAGTTGTAAGATAAGTTGTGAGGTAAGGAAAAAGATAGAAGTAAGATAAGTCTTCAGATACACAAGACAGTTCAAAAAGGTAAATAAATATATACTTAACAATCAATGCAAAATAGAATGATTTATTTGATCACTATCTTTTTTGAAGCTAGAAAAATCGAATTATAAATGTGAACATATGATTAGAAATCATTAAAAAATGGTTTTTACAATTACTACTTATTGATATCGGTATTGCAAGTTCTAATAAAGCTTATTTTTGTATTTTATTTAGCAAAATTATTTTATTTTGAAGGAATAAACACAAGCTTTTATCAAAATAATGATTCTCTCCGATTTCCTTTTCTGAACATGTTAAATTGTACTTAAAAATTCATTAAATTAGAAATACTGGCCAAAAACATTTAATATTATCAAAAAACTGCTCTAGATATTCAATTTATTTGATTCATTATTGTAAATCATCTTCCAACTTGCATTTTTAATCATTCTCAAAAAAGTAAATCAATGGATTTTATCATTCCTCTGATTCTTTTTAGTCTAATAATAAATATTAAAAATTACTGTCATGGAATAAGTTGATATCTAATTATATAAATTATTTGGAAAAGGTAGGATCGAAAGATTTTAGTAGAACAAAATTTTTATTTTTTTGAAAGCATATTTGGTCTATTTTATTTAGCTTATATAGCCAAAAATGTGTTAAATTCCTTTTGTTTTAACGTTAACTTATGTTGTTTAATTAAATATATGAACTATTACATAAAAAGGAAAAAAATGGAAAATTTCCAATTTTTCCTCAAATCATCAATGCTAAAAAAAAATAACTGCTGCTTTTCTCTCAAAATTGACCTACTTTAGCCATATATTTGGCCTTAAATATTTCTCATTATTAAATTTTAAGGTTCCGATTTAAAATAATTCGCTGTAAAAAAGCAAATATAATACTCATTAGGATAGAAAAAGATATGGAAAGAAAATAAATATGATAATAAAAACAATTAAAACATTAAAATAAAGTCAATTACTAATACTATAATATTTAAAATTAGAATAGATTTGTTTTAAAACCAAATGTGTTTATATACATATATATATATCAAACCAAAAAAACAATAAAGTATGTATTGCGATGTGTAAGTTTATTACTAATTATCAAAAAATTTTTATTGATTAAACCTAAAAAAAGGATTTCAGAATAATAAGTATAAATTGCTCTAACATAAAAAGAAACCTATTAAAATTGGAATGACTAAATCAATATAAAATTTAAATGAAATGTAATTGAAATTTATTTTGAAATTTTACGTAAAATGAAAAGGAAATATAAAATAAATGTAATTTAAAGCATGCTTAATTTTCATGAGTATTTAATAGAAAAAGAAGGCGCTTAGATATTTTTTTACTAAGATATAATCATTATGTTGATTCTTGCTTGCCAGCCAGGCTTTCTTTACAGGACAAGTAGCAGCATTATGGAATGAACAGTCGCAGATTCTACAATGACGAGTGTAATTGAAATTTATTTTAAAATTTTACGTAAAATTCTAAACCTTATTGAGCTGTAGTTTGCGGTTGTGAGATTAATGCGTTGTATCTGATAAAGGAACCTTGTATTAAAGTAAATGTTTGCTTGGATTGGAGAAAACTGTTTGATTTTGTAAGAATTCTAAATCTTATTGAGATGTAGTTTGCGGTTGTGAGATTAATGCGTTGTATCTGATAAAGGAACCTTGTATTAAAGTAAATGTTTGCTTGGATTGGAGAAAACTGTCTGATTTTGTAAGAATTCTAAATCTTATTGAGATGTAGTTTGCGGTTGTGAGATTAATGCGTTGTATCTGATAAAGGAACCTTGCATTAAAGTAAATGTTTGCTTGGATTGGAGAAAACTGTCTGATTTTGTAAGAATTCTAAATCTTATTGAGATGTAGTTTGCGGTTGTGAGATTAATGCGTTGTATCTGATAAAGGAACCTTGTATTAAAGTAAATGTTTGCTTGGATTGGAGAAAACTGTCTGATTTTGTAAGAATTCTAAATCTTATTGAGATGTAGTTTGCGGTTGTGAGATTAATGCGTTGTATCTGATAAAGGAACCTTGTATTAAAGTAAATGTTTGCTTGGATTGGAGAAAACTGTCTGATTTTGTAAGAATTCTAAATCTTATTGAGATGTAGTTTGCGGTTGTGAGATTAATGCGTTGTATCTGATAAAGGAACCTTGTATTAAAGTAAATGTTTGCTTGGATTGGAGAAAACTGTCTGATTTTGTAAGAATTCTAAATCTTATTGAGATGTAGTTTGCGGTTGTGAGATTAATGCGTTGTATCTGATAAAGGAACCTTGCATTAAAGTAAATGTTTGCTTGGATTGGAGAAAACTGTCTGATTTTGTAAGAATTCTAAATCTTATTGAGATGTAGTTTGCGGTTGTGAGATTAATGCGTTGTATCTGATAAAGGAACCTTGTATTAAAGTAAATGTTTGCTTGGATTGGAGAAAACTGTCTGATTTTGTAAGAATTCTAAATCTTATTGAGATGTAGTTTGCGGTTGTGAGATTAATGCGTTGTATCTGATAAAGGAACCTTGTATTAAAGTAAATGTTTGCTTGGATTGGAGAAAACTGTCTGATTTTGTAAGAATTCTAAATCTTATTGAGATGTAGTTTGCGGTTGTGAGATTAATGCGTTGTATCTGATAAAGGAACCTTGTATTAAAGTAAATGTTTGCTTGGATTGGAGAAAACTGTCTGATTTTGTAAGAATTCTAAATCTTATTGAGATGTAGTTTGCGGTTGTGAGATTAATGCGTTGTATCTGATAAAGGAACCTTGTATTAAAGTAAATGTTTGCTTGGATTGGAGAAAACTGTCTGATTTTGTAAGAATTCTAAATCTTATTGAGATGTAGTTTGCGGTTGTGAGATTAATGCGTTGTATCTGATAAAGGAACCTTGCATTAAAGTAAATGTTTGCTTGGATTGGAGAAAACTGTCTGATTTTGTAAGAATTCTAAATCTTATTGAGATGTAGTTTGCGGTTGTGAGATTAATGCGTTGTATCTGATAAAGGAACCTTGTATTAAAGTAAATGTTTGCTTGGATTGGAGAAAACTGTCTGATTTTGTAAGAATTCTAAATCTTATTGAGATGTAGTTTGCGGTTGTGAGATTAATGCGTTGTATCTGATAAAGGAACCTTGTATTAAAGTAAATGTTTGCTTGGATTGGAGAAAACTGTCTGATTTTGTAAGAATTCTAAATCTTATTGAGATGTAGTTTGCGGTTGTGAGATTAATGCGTTGTATCTGATAAAGGAACCTTGTATTAAAGTAAATGTTTGCTTGGATTGGAGAAAACTGTTTGATTTTGTAAGAAAGAAATAAAAGATAAAGTGTTTAATGTTAATTTTATGAAACCAAAATCAACCGCCAAAAAATCAACTTTTTGAGAGGGGGTGCTGATATTTTCACAGAACCTGGGTTCTCTGAAAATTTCCTCATTTTTTTTTTAGCTATTTTATTATGATTATTTTTTCTGAAGAAATTTCACTTTTTGAATGTCCTTCAGAATTGTACAACTATTTTAGAATCGATCCCGGAACACTTCACATTTAGAATTTTTTTAAAAAAAATATTGAAAGGATTTTAATCGTTTTTATATTTTTTTGTTGAATATCTCATTATATGATAGGTTTTGAGTAATAATATTTGAGATATATATAATATGTTTTGTATGCTGTTTAAAAAACCAAAATTTATATTTTAGAGAAAAATATGATATTATATCAGATTCTCATAAAATGTTAATAAACGAAAAATAATTGAAGATTATGATTTTTTCTTTATTAAATATTAATTTAATTATCAAAGGAAATGATATTTCCGATTACTTGTTTTAAAATAAAACAATTTTTATCATTCTTCAAGAGGATCTTTATGAAGAGCTTCAGCTCTCAACATGTCTTTAAATTTCTCAGAAAATGTGTAAGATGTTATTTCACCATTGTCTATAACTAATTCGAAACCTGCTTTTTCCCAGCCAGACTTAATTAACTCTTCAGTAACTGTGCTTTGGTAAGCCTTTTTAATGTACATCAATTTTCGTGTAAACAACGATTTACATATAATTCCCTTTAAAAAAATTGAAGACCGAAACATCAAGCATTTGTGCCAAATGGCTAGAATGGGATGGTATTGGTATCACAGATATGTTTCCGATTTTCTCGAGCTCATCAAGAACAAGTTGATGAAAATGTGCTTTCAGACCATCTGTAATGATTACACATTGTTGTTCTTGACCTATAATTGATCTTACAAATTCTACGTAAGGTGCAAGACAATTTCTAACCCAAACAACCGTTGACAAAATGGTAATATAACCTTTTCTTGTTTGAAAGTAATTACAGCTTCTAAGAAAATGTGTGTCGTATAAATCATCATCAAATTTTTTCCTAGTTGATAGAAAAAGAGGTGTCAAAGAGCAACCTGCAGCACTTATTCCAACTACAACAGACACATGGTGGGCGTCTGTCTGTTCGCACCAATATGGTTTAAATTTAGCGTTTTTGACTATTTAAACGTTTTTTCGTTTACCTTTCTCAGATCTCTTCCCAAAGCCGATCTTGTCGTAGTTTATTAAAAGAAATGGATGAGGCGGATCTTTCATCATTTGACCTATTTGATCAAAGTAACGATTAACATCCTCTATTGAAATATTGGCTCTTTCATCGTCAATTGAACTTGCCGATACTTTTTCAATGGTTTCTTTTTTGCGATTTTTGAAATCCATGAACCAATCTCTTGTAAACTGTTTTTATACACCAGTTCTTCTCATATATTTCTGTAGCAAGGGCTCTAATTTCTTTCCCGGTCAAGCAATCATTTTGGATTTGCTCTATATAAATATTTGAAATTATTTCGTTTTCTTCATTGTCGGTTAATAATCGTTGTGAAGGAGGAGTTATTTGTTCTTGGCTTAATTTTTCACAATTTTTTAAAGCCGCATAATACCTGTCATTTGAGATACCGAGTAATTTTATTATAACTCGTACTGTAAAGCCAGGGCGTATTTGTCATAAAAAATTAATTTGGTCCAAAAGAGAAGCGGCTAAACGAAATTTCGAGTCCAAAAGTTCTCTGTGAAGAGCTTTCCCTTCATTTTGACCGAGCATTTCAATACATTTTTGAATTGAAAGTATAGGAACTGGAGACATCAAATAATAAAATAAATATAAACATATGAAGTTGACGTTTATATTTTATAAGTAAACGTACTTTTTAAGCTCAATTATGGATAATTAACTTCAAATAATCATGATCCTCAATTATTTTTCGTTTATTAACATTTTATGAGAATCTGATATAATATCATATTTTTCTCTAAAATATAAATTTTGGTTTTTTTAAACAGCATACAAAACATATTATATATATCTCAAATATTATTACTCAAAACCTATCATATAATGAGATATTCAACAAAAAAATATAAAAACGATTAAAAACCTTTCAATATTTTTTTTAAAAAAATTCTAAATGTGAAGTGTTCCGATTCCCAATCTTACGTTCTTGGCCAATCTTACGGGACTATATTCGGGAGTTTTTAGAGGAATCAGATAGCGCAAATGAACAAAGCTTTGCACAATTCTGTGATAAAATTAGAAAATTTCAAATTGATGGTGATCGAGAAGAAATGACTCAATTTCAATTAATAATAAAAAGCATCAGCGATCATCATCACCGTGATATAAATTTCATCCCAAAGATCCAAAAAATTCTTCAACAATATCAGGAACAAATCAAACAAACCTTGTCAAATGATGAAATATTCCATCTATTCGAAAACAACAAATTAATTGTTCATTTTCTATTGAAAAACAACATCATAAATATTTCAGAATCTATATGCAACTATATTGTTAATATAATTGAACCCAACGGTAACCGTTATTGTCACTTTTTCTATCCAGAACTTGAACAATTCAAAGGTGAAGAAGAAATGAAATCCATTAAAGAAGAGCTTTTAAAGCAGAATCCAACAGCGTTTAATGGATTTGAAAGTAAACGTCAAGAAGGCCAAAATGACTCATACATCTGTTCACTGATTCGAAACGATTCTGTTGAAGAATTCATTGCATATATCAATCGTCAAAATATTTCAGTTTCAAATTACATCAAATTCTGTTTACTCTGATTATTATCCTAGGAACGTTATTGACTTCTCATGTTTGACTCACTGAAATCTGTAGGTTGTGGACAAAATAGCCATAACTTGAAGAGCTGGATTGTTGAAGTTTCAAATGATCAGCAAACGTGGGAAGAGATTGACAAGCATGACAATGACTCAAGTTTGAATGGACCAAATTTGGTCGCCACATTCAGGACAAAAGAAAAGAAATTATTTTATCGCTTTGTTTGACTTTGTTTGGCAGGAAAAGGTTGGTGTAATTATTTTCTTTCTTACCTATAGATGAATCAAATAAAATACATATTAAAGGTGGTGTTTGAGTATCTTTTGCATATGTTTTGTCTCCAGTTTCTTGAGTTACATTTATTTCATAATTAATTGGAGACAGAGAAGTTAATCCTTGTTGATATGTATTATCTGTTTCAGTTGGAAGACCGATAAAGAAATTGCTCCTATCATTTGGATAATTTCCAGTTGAAAATCCAAATATTGGTTTATTAGTAGTCGTATCTCAATGACAATATGATAAACTGCTTACAACTTCCTTATTAAAACCACTTTGTCCTCCATTCACGTTCATTGCGTTCTGACAAGATTCAAGGAACTCTGGGTATTCATCAGTCGTTCCAAATGGTTTAGCAGGAATGTTACCATAGCCTCCACAGTTCAATTGAAATGATTTAAAGTTAGGATTCTAAAAATAAGTATGATGAGTATGCTTTATAGGAAATAGACAAAATATCGAATCAACAAATCTTGGAGAAAAAGTGCAAGTAGTTTTATCATTTGGATTAGTTAATTTATTAGTTGTCGTATATACTGATATCGTTTGAGTAGGAAATGAGAGCGGATGAGTTGGATCAGCATACCTTTGAACAAGACTAGAGTAAATATTATCTTCAATACCAAAGCACGGTATAATAGATGAACATTCAGTGACTTTATATTCACTAACTATGAATGTTCTATCTTCTGCAGTAAGTTTTGTAAACTTTAATGTACCAGATTTAGAAATAGAATCAACTATTCTTGTGGTATCTGTCAACTCCGCATTATTGGTATACATTGTTACTGGTTCACCAATAGGAGTAAATTCATTTGAAATTTAATCAAAAGCATATTTACTATAAATATTAGGTTAATACTCAAAACTTTTTCCTGGACCAAGAGGGCAACATACCATGCCAGCACAAGAGAAATATAATCGGAGTTCTATTTTACCTACAAATACTGGAAGATATTTAATATTTGATAGTGGTAAGAACTTTCTAAATCAATCTTCAAGTGAATTTTATATGTTTTGTCTTCCCATCCTGTTGCCCAATCAACAATAAATCCTGTTCTGCTGCCTGACTTACCATTCCATATATCTTTATGCCCAGCCTTTGAATAAACATCTGCTCTCTTTGTTGTTTCATTGGCGCAACATGCAGTTAGAAATGATTCTTCACAACCAAAATTCTGGGTATAGATAGTGATACCATTAGCAACTATTTCATATTTCTCTACAGCATCTTTTGCATCCTTGGTTTTTACATACTCTTTTTCATCTTTTTCTGTCATCTCTTTTGGTTTTTACATATTCTTTTTCATCTTTCTCTGTCATCTCGTTTGGTATCTTATAGTCCAATGACCTGTGGCGAAATTGTTGTATGAATCTATTAAACTCTCCATCTCCTGTTCTCCGATATATCTGTTCTCACCTACCATATTTCTGATGGTTCTCATGAATCTATTTATGATACCTAGTACTTTATGATTATTATCCTCTGTCGTAGTGTAAACAATTTTTTTTGGTCTTCAGTAACTGCAATACATCATTGGACAAATAAGCTGCATCTTGGTCTGATGTTATCGAATAGACATCTGTTTCGTCCTCAAAAAATTGATTTAATGCTTTTGCTACTTCTTTTGCTCTTTCCCCTTCATTGGATAACAATATGCTTTTCTTCTGTTGATATTAATTAGCATCAGATATTGAGACCATCCTTTGTCTTATCATTGATGAATATGTCCATTTGATATCTTCCAGAGTGTTTGGAATAGATATTCATAAACTTTGCTTTT
This sequence comes from Tritrichomonas musculus, assembly GCA_039105265.1. NCBI lineage: Eukaryota > Parabasalia > Tritrichomonadida > Tritrichomonadidae > Tritrichomonas > Tritrichomonas musculus. The sequence continues at coordinate 529,986 of JAPFFF010000015.1, read as the reverse complement.
GGTACCTTAACGTCATGCACTATCTTCCTTAAATAATCAAATTCTGCTTCTTCTGTGAATCCATATCGTTTTGCGAGTGGAACAAATTTAGAGGCTGATCTCCATGGAAAAAAAGAATGAAGCTCATTAATTGTCTTAAAAAGCTTTTTGTTCATTTAAATTAGTCTTAAATGTAAAGCATCTTCTTAAATAGTAATAATTGCATTTCAATAACAAATGATTCATTGTTTGGTACCAAAACGGGAATATTATTATGACGACCTGAATATAATTCTACCCAGGATTATTGATCAATTGAGTTTGGTTTGAAGTACTTAATAGGACTGAAGTATATTTGACTATTACCTAAATTGTATTTATTTGATTGCTCAGCTATTGATGAATATACTTTACATAAATGTCTATCCCAAACATTTTTAAGATCTAATCTTCTATGCCATTTATTATTAAATTCATAAGGATCATTTTGATATGGTTTATCTCCTATATTCAGTAAATCAGCAAAATCAGTATTCTTATAGTTAGAATCCGTTCTATCATTTCCTATAAATTTAATATTGAAATCAACATAGCATAGACCTAATTCTACAAATTCATTTTCTCCTGGTATTGGAGTTGGGGTAGGAGTAGGAGTTGGTGTTGGAGTAGGTTCTACATAATCTGTTATTTCTGGTGCCATATATATATAAATGATGGTTGGCAAATTATATTTTTTTCTAAATTTTTTGGTGAAAAAATGGTTTCGATAAATGCTTTCTTTTCTTTATCATAATAGCCATACATTTGAAAATCGTTTCGGCTTCTATCAATCTTATCTTTGCGGAATAGTGGAACAATCTTTTCTTTATTCTCTTTAAAACAATTATCGATTTTTGTTTTATATTCTTGATACTTTTCTTTGGCATTAAATAGAAATGTTATCACATCTTTAACAAAATAAAAACGTCCAAAAAATGGATTGATATATTCTTTAGTGATATTTATCTATTGTTCATATATTTTTTTCAGGTCATCAGTTGTTATTTTATATCCACTTTTAATATCTTCATTATATTTATTAAATACATTATCTAGCTGATTGTTAATATCATCAACTTTTTTTCTTAAGGGAGCAGTCTCATTTTGAATTTTTATAACTTTTTCACAATTTTTGAACAGGAAATAAATTGAATTTTTTTCAATCAATAAAATAGATATATACATATTTTATAAATTATTTGTTTTCATATACATCAGAGAATATATATATAAAGGCAAATCATAGAATTCATTAGACATGATGAATATTCTCTCAATTTTTTGACACCAGTAATTATGAATAATTTTATTTTAAAAGCATCTCAATGAAAAATCAATAATTTACATAAATGCTTTCTCAACTTTTTTTAATTATATTTATATTATATATAAATATAATATAAAAATATAAAAACCTATCATGCATTTAAGGTAAATCGAAAGAATTACATCGTAATTAAGCGTTTTTATGGTATGGTTTTTGTGATTTATGCAAATTACATCATAGAGATAACTAAAAGTAATACAGTTTAAATACATTAGTAGATAAATATTTTATAAGTTGAGAAAGTATTTACTCATTTTATTGTTTATTTAAAAAGATATGTCTAAAATAATAATCATCAAAATTATTGATGCCAAAAAATTAAAGGAATATTTATCATGTCTAATGAATTCTATGATTTGCCTTTATATATATGTTCTCTGATGTTTATGAAAACTAATAATATATAAAATGTTTATATATCTATTTTATTGATTGAAAAAAATTCAATTTATTTCCTGTTCAAAAATTGTGAAAAAGTTATAAAAATTCAAAATGAGACTGCTCCCTTAAATCATTATTAGTTGATAACCAAGATATAACATGGATTGTTAATTCTATATCTTGGTAATTTGTCATGTATTTGGTCATTAGTAAAGTCTTTATATTCTTTCTTTGCCTTTAGTTCATCAAATTCTTTCCTCTAATATTTTCTAGTGCTAAAGTCAAACTCTTATTTTCTTCGTCTAGACGCTTACGATTGATTCCCCTCTATAAGCTGTACACCATTCTTGAGGAAAATTAAAGTAATATCGATTAGGTTTGCTGGGATCTTGTTCTCTTAGTTCAAACTTTGTCCCTCATCTCACCTACAACATATTTAGATTTTCTTCTCAAAAAGTGACCTTTAATACGAAAAAAAGCTTTGTATAATAGTTTGTTGATTTTTCTTGTACATTGAAATCGCTTTGGATAAATTTATAGTTCAAATATCATAGATTAAAAAGTTACATTAGTTTTTTCTTTTTCTTTTATCATCACAAGATAGTGGTGGCTGTGTACTTTCAAAAATATCATATCAATGACAACCACATTTATTTAATAACTCGTTAATCTCTATTGATTTTCTTTTCGGTGAGTAACAATTTGACGTTCATTGATGAAATTAATATTCTCTGTTGCGGTGTCGTGTGATCTCCAAAAATCAATATTTATCTGGCTCCCTTCTTTTACATATTGTTGTAATATATATTTAATCGTATCAGTAAATCGATCATCAACTGCCACATCTAAAAATCTTCTTTCTCGAGTTCGTTCTACTCCTTCAATGATCCAAGTTCCTTCAACATGAAGTCCTCTGTAGTATTTGCTTGATCATACCTTTCACTCGGTAATTTCTAGAAGCTATATCAACAAAAACTAAATCAAATATTGTTACATTTTGACCATTACATTAAAACTGTCTACCATATGTTGGATGATGATTTTCAGTCATTTTTTAATCAACTTAAAGATAACTATAATTTATACATGAATTAGATTCTTTTCAAAAAGTTCAACTTTAGTCACAAAAAAAGTGTATTTTTTTGCATTTCACAAAAAAATACAGATCCTACTCACAAAAAACTAGTCCTTTCAAATATTTGGCCTTATGCAATCCAACTGGATTCAATATAATGCAATTAATGTTGTTAATGCCTATTGAATATTCAATGGCAGGAACAAAAGATTGGAGAAAGAATAATCTTCAAATTACATTCAAAAATCTTTTTTACATATTTTATCATGACACAAATTCTATTGATAGTATTTTAAATGCAATTTGCTTCTATATCTAATGTTTGGATGATATCAATTTAAGTGATATCAAAATTTATCAACTTTTTTAGGGAATACTAATTATAACAGGAAAATTTAATATTAATTATGTTATTTGTTGGGTTTCAAATAAAGTATTTAATGTGATATTATAATTTCAAAAAAAACTGAAAATGTAATTTATATCAGCTTTTTCAGAGAAAAATTTTTAAATTGTGATATCTCACATAATTTTTTCAGATCATGAACTCTTATGCGCATACTTTTTTCATGTATCTTTGTACTCTGTACTTTTGCAAAAAAAATTGAATAGAATGTGTACTCCCTATCGGCGTGTACTCTCAAATTTATATCCCTACTATCAGTGCATTTATCAATATCAGAAAGTGAATCAATTATCGATCCCGAGAGTCAGAAAATAACAAGCCTACTGGCACATTGTGTACTATTTTGATGTTGTTTCTTTTTCTTCTTATAAATTTCATTTAAAAATGTATGAATTTTTGTGTCATTATTATTTGAGTGGATGTTCCATGAAATTCAAAGTTAGAATTTATATTATAAATTCAATTATAAAGGCTTTATGAAATTCAAAGCAAAATTTGTAACTTTTTCAATAGAACCCAATTTATGACCAATTAATCATTTTTTCTAACAATGAAAAGTAAGAATGAAAATATCATGCAGTTTAATACCCAAGCGAACGCAAGGGTTGGCAAAATCTCAGTTGATTCCTCAGATTCTGAAGATAATGAAGACCAATCTGAAAATGAAAATGCAAAAAAGACCGTTTTTGTAGACTGGGGAAAACCTTCTTCTAATTCAACTACTAAAAAACGACCAGTTATTAGTTTTAACGATCTTGAGAATAAGACAAAAGAAGAAAAAGAAAAAGTCAAAGAAAAACCAGTTGCTACAGAAGAAAGTTATCAACCACAAATACAACGCGTTTCATCAGCCAATACATTTCATTATCCTCAACATCAAACAGAATACTATATGAATGATAATAATGATGACTATCCATATAGCAATCATCAATATCAAAGAGGCCAATATAACAATTATGGAGGTTCCCATAAAAATTATTCTTCTAAAAGAAATCAATTTTACGATAATACAGAAGACACAGTTCCTGATAATAGAAATTATAGAAATGAAAACGATTCATATCAACAGCCTAAATTTGTTCTGGGACAACGACAACAAGTCTCACAACCACCACCACCTCAACAACAGCAACAACAACAGCAGCAACCCCAACCACAACCATTTTATCGTACACAACCTCCAGTTCGATCACAACCAAACATATCAAATCACCATAGCAGGGACATGCCACAGTTTAAATTCGGCACTCGTAGAGAACAACCAGATCCAACAGCTCAGAGGCAACAGCCACAACGCCCAAATCCACCACAGAGAACAATGAACTTCAACTTTAACCAACAGAAGCAACCAGAACCCAATGTTATGAAGTTCCGTCCTTCTGAATAAATTTGTTATATTTATAAATTTCATACATTTCATATGAAATAATAGAAATTTTACGCATTTAATAACAATATTAATGTTAAACTAATCTAAAATTCAAATACACTTTTTTTTTAATATAGAATAAATTTGATTTAATTATACTGAATTTTTTTACATGAGATTAACTTTTTGTGCTTTACCATATGCTATTTTGCAAATGGATTTAATAAATTGGAAATTTATTAGGTTTTTCTCCACATTAAAAAATTTTCAACGATTATTATTCATTCAAAATTTTCTAACGGCCGAATCATTTCATACATTTGATATAAACGTTAATTTCCCTATCTCAAGATGACTGATTCTAACGAAGAACCAGCTTCACTCGATCAAGTTAAACAAATTGCCAGTTCTTTATTCGGCGGTGAAGCTGAAAATAATGAAGAAAGCAAGCCAAGCGAAGAACAAAATGATGATACTCCAGGCGGTACAGAAAACAAAGACGATACAGCAGCTGACGATAATGCATCTAAAAATGAAGATGATGAAAACAATTCAAATAAAGGTGAAAACGACAGTCAAGATAATGCTGAAGAAAAAGAAGAAACCAAAGAATCAACCGAAGAGACAGAAAAAGAATCCGATGCTCAGGATGAATCGAAACTTGAAGATCAAGTTAGTGGATTGGCAGGAACTTTGACTAGCAATGAAGAAAAGAAAGAAGAGACAGAAAGTCAAGGTGAAAAATCAGGAGCTGAAGAATCACAAGAAAATAAAGATGATGACGAAAATAAAGAAAAGACAGAAACAGAAGGCGAAACTGAAAAAAGTGAAACAGAAAAAAGTGAAACAGAAAAAAGTGAAACAGAAAAAACAGAAACAGAAAAAAGCGAAACAGAAAAAAGTGAAACAGAGAAGTCTGAAACAGGGGCAGAAAGTGAGAAAGAAAAGACCGAATCAGAGAACAAAGAAGGACTTGATTCAACATTGACTAGCACACTTGGTGATTTAGCAGGAACACTTGTAGGCGAGAATGAAAATAAAAATGAGGAAAACGAAACCGAGAACGAAGCTGAAAATAACAATGAAGATGAGAACTCTTCTGCTCCAGTTCAAGAACCATCTGAGAGAAAATCTGCTACGTCTCCACGTCGAAGTACAAGAAATTATTATGAACAACCAGTTCCTGAATCGAATTATTCAGATGAAGAACTTAAACAAGCTCTTGATGGACTAATCAAAAACAATAAAGCTCCTGAAAATGACATGATTCCTGCTCTTCGGCGATATATCGAATCAGAAATGACAGAAGCAGCTTTAAATCAAAAATATGAGTATGGGGTTCAATTAGAAAAAGCAGTCAACACCCTTAATCAAATCACAGCAACGGATCCAAAAGCAATTTTATCTGAAACAAGGCGACGAGAATCTGAAGAGCGTCATGCAACTGCAAAAGAAAATTATGACAAATCCGTTAAAGAATGGGAAGAACGTATTTCTGATTATCGAAAAGAACAACAAAAGCGAATTTCTGATCTTGAAGAAGAACACAAACGCCAAATGAATGAATTCGAAGAACAATGGTCTAAACCAGAAAACATGCTTGAATACAATAAACCATCACCACAATTAATTCGCCTTCGAACAACTGAGCAAAATTTAGCCCTTCAGAAGAATTTTGAACGTGCAAAAGAAGTCAAAGCTCAAGCAGACCGTTTATTACGAGAAGAACAAGCTGAAGCACAAAGAAGAGCAGTTGCTGATATGCGACTTGCTTATGAAGCAATGGATCAACGCCAAAGAAGAGAGATGCAATGCTTACTTCAACACACTCAAAGTACAATTGAATCAATGGAAAGGGAAAGAGATAAATGTATCGTACCAATGTCACAGATCGTCAAAAGGCATAAAGAAAATTCACGACCAAAGACAGTCAGAGGAAGTGGAGCCAGAGGACTCTCAGAAACAGCAAGAAACTCACCAAGACCAATTAGGACAAAGATTACAGCAACTACAATTAAACCTGCAATAGGACTTGGAATCAACGGTATTGATGTTAAACAATATATCAAACCAAGGAAATCTACTACAATGTCGCATACACCTCCAGGCTCCCCTAAGAAATGATTTGATTTTATATATATTTTTTTTTTTTATTTTTATTTGAAATTTTTTTTTTGTCTTAATAAAACTTAATGTTTACGCCATTTTTATTTCATATATTTGCAACTAACTTTCATTCATCATTTTTTTCATAAATATCTCTTTCTATTTGAAAAATTTGCTATTTAAAAACATTGTTATTTGTTTGGTATCATACCATTGGTATGACAACAAAGCTATTTTTTACATAAAGTTTATTTTTTTTTTTTCTTTTGATAATGCTATTGAAAAATAAATTTTCAAATTCTGATAACGATAGGAACCGATTTTTTCAAAAATGCTTGTACTTATTATTGGTGATCTTCACATTCCATATAAATCTCACGAAATATGTAAGCTGTTCCGCGAACACCTTCAACCAGGAAAAATCCATAAGATCTTATGCACGGGCAATGTTTGCATTAAATCTGAATTAGATTTTTTACGTACAATCTGCAATGAAATCGAAATAGTTAGAGGAGAATACGATGATGATTCAATTCCATGCACAGAACAAGTAGTTATTCCAATTTGCGGTTTCAAAGTTGGTCTTGTTAGTAGTTATAAACTTTTCCCAATTTCAGATCAAACTCGTCTCGCACTCAAGCAACGCGAACTTAATGTTGACATCCTTATTCACGGAGGAACTCATCAAGCAAGCACTTATGTATACGACGATTGTTTCTATTTAGATCCAGGATCAGCTACAGGAGCTTACACAGCAGATGATCCAAATCCAGTACCGTCATTTATTTTACTTAATGTTCAGGCAACCACTGCAATAGCATATATTTACACACTTGATAAAGAGGGAAATATTCAAGTGAACAAACAAAAGTTTTCAAAAGAGGAAGAGTAAAAATTTTAACTATTTTCGTTTTGCTAAAGATGATTTATTATTTATACTTTATAATCATTTTTTTTTTATTTCGCATTTCAATCATCAAATACTAAATTTCTAGCATTAATATTTTCTATTAGAAACAATTTTTAGTTACATTTTAAAATCTTAATTCATTTGTTCGCGTTAAATGAAATAAATAAAGAAGCAATATCAATTGATTTTTCTAGCTATAACTGCAAAACCTTGCAAAAAATAAAATCTAAAATCATCAATCCTTTTAGTGAATCGGGAAAAGGCCATTTCTATTTTTTTCGATAAAATGTAAAGGGATATAATGAACTTTTAACAATTCATTGAAATAAAAGTTGTTATAAATTTATTCAATTTATTATTTGAATTATTTTTAAATGCATAAACGGTCTAATAATCCAGAAGATGCTATCAACTTTTGAGATTTTACCAACTCATTCATCGGTTACATCAGGAATACCTATTCCAATAGTTGTCAGCGTTTCGCCTTTAGATGCAAATGCAACCGTTTTTCCATTCGAAAAAACAAAAATACCAAGATGCTCTCGTTGTCGTTCCTACTTAAGCTCAGTCTGCGCATACTCACCTGAAGCTTGGTGCTGTAGTGTTTGCTCGCAAGTAATGAAGCTTACAGAACCTGTTCCTAAAGAACAACTTCAAAATAATGTTATTGAAATTGTTCAAAGTGCAGAAGCACAGCCACTTCAACATGCACTTTTTATTTTTACTGCACATAAATCAATCGTCAAAGATTTTCTTTCTCATCTCCCACCGCAGGCACCTTTAACAATAGTCACTTATACTGAATCTTTAAATGTCATCCCAACAGGATGTGTTTCACAAATTCTTTCAGAATTTGATTCAATCCCTTTTCCAGAATCATCGATTCCATTTGAAAAAGCAGAAGAATGTATCTGCCAATTATTACCCACATTAATGCATCCTTGCTGGGTTAGAATATTTATTCAAACACCAAGCAATGAAACCCCTAAACCTCGTTTAATTGACGCATTCAGGAAAGAATACGCAAGCGAAATTAGAATAGACTTATTTTTTTTTGGTACTTCATTTTCACCATTTTTATCAGACATTATTCAAGCATGTCCAGGTTTATCAAAAGTTTTTAATCCATTTATAAACAAAGATGATCTTCCATCCTACATGGTATCAGATATTGAACGCGAGTTTGCTTTTCAACTTTTAGCTGTTTTTAGATCAGGTGTCGCATATTCGGCAAAATATATACCATCGCCTTTTTTAGCATCAGAAGTGTGTGATAATTATGTTCGAATTCCAGTATTACCTTCTCATACAGCATCCTTATCATTTGAAATTACGCCACCAGAAGCAGATGACAGACTTCGCTTCCAAGCAATGCAATGCGTTGTCAAATTTACTCGATGGAATCCAAAGACAAATAGATTGTCGCAATTATTCCGCATTATCAGTAACGAATTCAAAATATCAAATACACTTCCAACTGTATTAAAATCAGCATCACCATCAATGCTTTTTTATTCTTGGCTGAAAGAAGCTCAAAGCCTTCCTCCATCTGAAATGTCAACACATATCGAAAACAAATTGAAAGAATTAGGTGCAGTTCTTGTTGCTTATCCTCATCTGCGACCAGTTATTAAAATGGCATTCATTGCAAAATCTCATCCAGCCCTTACAACTATGTTTTGGGATAGATTAACAATGGGATCTTTACTCTCACTATCATCACCAACAGCTGTTGATGCTCAATTTTCTTATAATATAGAAATTTGGAAAGATACAAACACTTATGTTGAAACTGTATTTAGTGTTGAAGAGAAGAAAAGAAAAGGAGGATTTATTTTTGTAGTAAAAAGTTTTCCATCTTTGTTCATTTTTACAGATTCTGGCCATATTGATATACCTAAAGATTCTCCGATTGATAAATCAATCAATAAATTTATTGAAGAATGTAAGCCATTATCTGTAAAATTGGTACAAACAGAACTAAGCCAAGTTAGTGAATTACTATCTATAGATGAAGAAGAAGACTTGCCCAAATTCTTAAAAGAAGTCGGACTTGAATCAATGTATAATGAAATTGTATAAACAAAATATTATCTATTAATAGAAATTTTGAATCATTCATTTTTTTCAATTTATTCAAAATTGTGCAAATTTGAATATTGAATATATTCACTTTGAAAGACAAATCTGTACGTTTAGTTGTAATTCTTTCAAATTTTTATTCGAATGAATTTGCGTGGTTTTATTGATCAAAAGACTTTAGGAAGAGGAACATATGGATGCGTTTACAAAGCAATTCGCTTAAGTGATGGGAAAACTTATGCCGTTAAAGTTGTTAATCTTCGTGATTTATCTCACAGTGAAATCGAAGACTCAGTAAACGAAATACGCTTAATGGCATCTTTTACTTCGCCGTTTATTATTCGTTTCTTTGAAGCTTTTTGCGATAATAAAAGATTATGTATTGTTACAGAATATGCCAAATTAGGGGATTTGGCCCATTTAATTCAAAGAAGAAAAGTTAAAGGACACCATCTTAGAGAAGAGATTATTTGGACTTATTTACTTCAATTACTCGAAGGCCTTAAAGCTCTTCATTCGTGCGGTGTTGTCCATCGCGATCTAAAAAGCGCTAACATACTTCTTGCTGCTCCAGATTTACTAAAAATTGCAGATTTAGGTGTTTCTACTGTTTTGCTTTCTACACAACTTGCACGAACACAAATTGGCACACCTTTATATATAGCACCTGAAGTTTGGAAACGCTGTCCTTACGATCAAAAAAGCGACATGTGGTCACTCGGTGTTCTTCTTTATGAAATGATGACATTTTCCTATCCTTTTACAGGTAGGGATCAAAAAGAGTTAGCAGCTCGAGTATGTCTCGGGAAATACCAAATTCCAAAAAGGTATTCCGTTGATTTGATATCTGTTGTTCGACGTTTATTACAAGTTGATCCAGAATTAAGACCAAGCTGTGAAGAATTAATGAATATGCAATGCATTAAGGAAAGGATGTCTCTTATCAAATCCTATATAAATGTGGAAAATTTGCCACTACAAGAAAAATTATTATCCATTATAAAAATTCCATTTAATTTAAGAAATGTTAATTTACCATTACCAACATACAATAAAAAAGCGGATATTGTTAAGCCAATTGAAAATCGAATCCAGCTAAAACAAGGAGTTCCAATTCGAAAAAGTATAACTGATGTATCTTCTCCTGAGATGAAAATGATTTCTGATTTAGATTGGTGGAGTCCGGTTCGAACATCTGACCAACCATTAATTAGAGAAAGAGGAAAAATTTCTTTACCTGATGAACCGAGACCAATGACACATAGACCCATTTATCAAAAACCACAGCCACAACAACGTCATTGCTTGGCAAAACCAAAACAAAGTGCTGATAAGCAACAGAACCCAAGAATGAAAAGAATTTTGAGCATTCGATAACTTCATTATATAATAATATTGCTGGAAGATATTTGAGTCGTCATTCCATTTTATTTTTTATATGTTACTATTGTAATCATTTATTAATAATTATTATATTAAATAGAGCTATTTGTTTTTATCTTTCTTTTTTTAAATATTGATGATTAATTAATGAAAAACATTAGTGAAAGTATATGAATCAATTGATAAGGCAAAATATAAATCAATTGGTAAGGAAATGAGGTTTGATTTGGACACAATACAAAATTGTTCAATGCTCTCAACTTTTTCTAAACTTTTTTTTTTCATTTGAGAAGAAGGACATAAACTTAAAACTTTTTCAATTAAATCAAAACAATTTTTTCAATTCGTTTCATTAGCGACCGTTTATATTGTCGTTGAATTTGATAATTTACAATCTATCTTATGAAAAATTCAATATAAAAAAAGTGACATTTCGATGATTGGGAAACTTTTAAATAACAATCCTACTGTAAAAATCACAATTAAAGGGAATCCAGCTCTTGAAAACTATACAAAAAATTATTCAAACCTCGATTATCCAGCGTTTTTAAAGGATGACGTTGTCGAAGGCCATCTTGAAGTTATTCTACCTCCAGGAAAGCCAGATAGTCATCGAGGAATCAATCTTACCATATATGGACAATTCACAACGAAAAATGGAGATGTTCTCTCGCGATTTTTTGAAAGAACGCAAACTCTCGCGCCACCTGGTGAATTATCTTCACCAATGGATATGGATTTTAGCTTCGACAAATTAGATTTTCCAGTTTCTTCGTATTATGGGCCAAATACAAACGTAGAATATGGAATAGAATTTAAAGTTATTCACAGAATTGTTGACTTTAAAGAGACAGCGCAATTTCTTGTTTTCTTATTTTCCCATGAAAACGATCCACAACCTATTCACAATGAAATTGGTATGACAAATATTCTACATATCGAATTTATCTTTCCAAAATCAGATTTTGATTGTCATGAATGCGTTATTGGGAGAGCGTATTTTATTCTTGTCAAATTAAAAGTAGTTCATATGAATGTCTCTTTATATTGTGTTGAGAATTATGAAAATGGCGGAAAATATATTAAAGAAAGAACGATTGTTGATACAGTTGAATTGATGGATGGAGCACCTGTTAGAGGTGATCATATTCCAATTCGATACTTCCTTGGATCAAAAGATATATGGCCATTTATTGCATGGAAGGGATCACCTCTTAAGGTTGAGTATTACCTCCGTGCTCAGATGATCGACGAAAATGGAAAGAAATACTATAAACGTCTAAAGGTCAATATAATTCGTAGGAAACCAGAAGAAATCCAAAAAGATGACCAAGATGAAAAGAAGTCAGGTGGAGAAGAAGAAGATGCCAAATAAGTTAAAGATATATTCATTTTTTTTCGTTGATTTAATAAAAAAAATATGAAATTATTTAATCTATTCAAATCGAAATTTATTGTTTAATAATTGCAAATAAAAACTTTTATAAATAAATTTTGTAGCGACCACCTATAAATTACCAAGTTGATTTATTGCAATCATAAATCTTCTACTATAAAAAACAATTCATTAATATTTTATGAATTCCATTGCTTCGAAAACGAAGTTTTTCTAATATTTTCAAAGAAATTCGTGAATTTATATAAATCATAGGATTAAAATCTTATTTTTATGTAATCTTCAGAAATTTGTTTACAATTCTCAATCAAATGTAACCATTTTTTGTGAAAATGTTAAAAAATCAATGTCAATACAATCTCGTACTAATCTTATTCAATTCAATAAGCAACAATTAGAAAGATTTAATCCATTTCTTTGGGGATCTGTGGAAAATATTTTAGTAGCTCAATCTGTAACTCATCTTGAGCTTAATGGTAAATCAACACAATCTTTTATTATTCTAACTTCTGGCGCTTTATATATTTTTCAACCCAAAAATTTCAACAGTGTCGATTTAATAAATGCTTATTCGATTATCGCTATCACCAAAATTGCATACGTCGAGCCCGATATTTTGGATCTTTCTTACAGTAATGGATCTTTTGTTTTCAAATCACCCGATGCACTTGAAATTGGGAAAATTCTTGTTAATCAATATTCTATTGCCATTTTTCGAGTTCCGAGTGTCAAACCTTTAAAAATTGAATCAACCCCTCCATCAGCATTAAAAGTTTCTTCTGAAATTAGCTTTAGACCTTCAGGTCTTTTCCAAGGACGCTTAATTACTTGGGCACATTATTATAATACTCAATTTCCACTTCAAAATGCTAGAATTTTTCGAGACTGGGATCACAAACATACAGGACCATTTAAACTTGATTCATCATTCGAACATAATGGTGCAATACAGGCCTTAGCAAGTACAATTTCTTGGGATTCTGATTTAAAGAATCTAATCCTTGATAATTTTGCCCCTGATCAACTTGGCCCCTTCCTTTCTACTATATTTAAACAATCATTTGCATTAACTAATATTACTGTTGAAAATATGACTACATCAACAAATACTGACTTTGAATTTCAACCGGAAGTTGAATCAGCTATCAGCAGTTTAACTTTTACAGCAACACATCCACAAGTAATTATTTCATTTTTCAATGCTCTTGAAAAGTTTAATGGGCGAATTAGATACTTACAGATATCAAGTTGTACTATATCTAATGCCGAAATAATTAGTATGTTTCAATCAATAGAAACTCTTCCATGCTTCGCAAAACTTCAAACATTATCTTTTGATCAGCTTATTATTGCAGATTTTCCACTTCGTCAATTTTCGCTAATGATTGGAAAGCTTCGCCTTTTATCCACAATTAATATGAACAAACTTGATGTTGAAGGAAGTGATATTCTAAATGTTCTTTTGAAGCAGTCGCAACTTCCACGTCACGTTGAACTTACTGGCCTTAAGTTTACATTTCCGATTTCTAATTATTTCCCAGAATCAGTTACACATTTTAACATCAATGATAGCGAATTTACCATTGAAACTTTTGGTATGCTTATTAAATCAATATTTTCAAGAACAAGGACATCACCATTTTTCTTTACAGCTTCTAACATCAAAGGAGCTTCAACAAAACAATTTCTTAATCAACTTAATTTCAAAGAATTACAACCGGTTGTTTACGAATTAGATTGGAATGGAAACCATCTTTCACAGGATGATATGAAAGCTCTTCTTCAATTTGTAAAGACACAAACAAATATTAAATTTTTAAGTATTGAAAAATGTATCACAAAAGACGATCAACCTGACAAATCTCTTCAAGCTCTCTCAGATTTTCTCCGAGAGACACCTATTGAGGGAATCTCATTACAAAATGATCCAACTTCATCAATATCCAATGAACTTCTTCAATTTATAACTAATATTACTGGATATAGCGGAATCAAAAGTATCCGAATTATGGATTCTCAAATTAAAGATGCTGGTATTGAACCAGTTCTTAAAATGGCCCAAGAATGCCAAGATTTAAATGAACTTGATGTTGATGGGATGGAATTATCATCAGCTGCAGAATTGATTCATTTATATGATGGACTTCTCGTTAATAATCGAATCACAAGCTTAACCATGCCAAATAAAGAACTTCAATTTCTTGGAATAAATAAACAAAACATGCAACCTGAGGTAAAAAAGATTATAGGTGCTTTGAAAATTAAAAAAGTTCCTAAAAATTCATTACAAAGACTTGCTTCCTTAGAACAATCTCAAGTTGAAATTGACAGTGAACAACATCTTGATGAAATCGATTTTGAATCAATGTTATCACTAGTTTTACCTGCTTCTGCTTTATCAAAGCCAACAGCACAAAGTAAATTAAAACAGAAGATGAATACTCTAGAGGAATTGAAGGCAGTAATGAGATCAATGGTAGCTGTTATGAGAGATGAACAGTCAGAGAGGCAGGTTGATCCAATTCCGATGGCAAGAATGATTATGGATCGTCTTAATACTTCGAAGAAGGCCTTAAATATTTCCCATAATTCATCAAAGCATTAAAAATTAAAATAACCATTTTGGTTATTATCGAATATGTTTTAAAATTGATATTGTAAATAAAAAAAAAAAATAATTTCTTTAATCTTTTTTACAATTTTTTTTATTTTCACCACAAATTTTGAGGATTCTACATAAAACAAACAAATAAAAAAAAAAAAAAAATAAGATGGATTAGGATACATAAAAAGTAATAATAATGTTTAATGATATTTTAAAAGTCTGAAATTATTTATGAAAGTAAAAAAAATTATTGCTGAGCCATATCAATTAAGGGCCTGTCTTCGAAATGAGGCTCAATAATAATGTTCATCTTAGAAATAACAGAAGATATACATTGGGCAAGATATCCTGAGTTAGGAATAGATTCATCAATAGAATTCCTGAATTTTCTTAAATCATTAACAATTGGTTCAAATCTAGATTTAACTAAGAATTCTGGAGATTCGACTGGATATTCAGCTGTTCTTTGTATACAATTCTCAAGATCAGCTCCTTCATCAATAAGTTCTTGAGAAACAAAAATAATTCTCCTTAATGAAGAAACATCTTTAGTATATAAAGCTTTAAGAACCATTGGATCAGAGTTCTTAATAGTTAAAAGTACATTTGCAACAGTATCGAATGAATCACCAGAAAACTCTGCATATTGAGGAATAACAGCTGATCTGTTTTGAACAAGAAGTGCTTCAGATTGATCATCAGAACCTTCTTTTTGCTTCTTTGCAGCTTCTTTGAAGTTATCTCTTTGAAGTAGAAGTTGCTTAATAAGTCTGGTAAGAACTGCTGAAATATCATTTTCTTCATCTTCAAGCATTTCCATGTAACCTAGTTGTCTGATGATTGACAATGCTGACTGGTTAGCATCATTGAGACGCATTGAAGCTTCTCTTGAATAAAGAGTATAGGTACCATTTTGAAGTTCTGTTCGCAAATAATTACAAAGACGAATAGTATCTTGTCTGAATTTATGAACAAGCTTTGTGAAACCACTGTCTGCCTCAATTGTTTTTGCTGAATCACAGAAAACTTTGACTGTTGCATCAAGACCGTCAATTTGTTGAAGCAATTCTTCTTCACTTATGTCTTCATCTTGAAGAGTTGACTTGAATTGTGTTAAGTTTTCTGTAACCAAATCAATTGATCTCTTTAAATCAGATGCTGATGCCTTTTCTTCAGCTCCATTACTTATTTCTTCATTCATAGGAGTAAGTTTAACTTCCCTATCATTAACTTTCCAATAACGAACATCAGTTTCAAGCATCAATAATTCAACAAGTTCTGATAAACTTTCAGCATATCGTTTTTCAGTTTCTAAAATTTCAATTATTGGCAATGTGTTTTCATTATCATTTTGATCAACATATTTAGAAACAGATTGGATGTCATTTAGTTCTGAGAAAAGTGTTTGTGAAGCTGTTTTATATGAAGGATCGTCGAGAAGTTGATTAGCAGCTCTTGAGTGAACATTGATATCATCAAAATCGAATGGCTCATCTTGTTGGATCTTCAAATGATTGATGTTTAACATTGTCAATTGACTTGAAATCGAACAAAAGTGTGCAAAGATGATGATTCTTTGTCTTGCATGATCACTATAAACATTTTTATCATTATATTGATTTTGAATTTCTTGAATTGATTCAACATGATGAGAAACAAGTTTCTTTAATTTCTTATAATCGTTACTAGATTTGAGAGCTAAAGGTGCACATTCTCCACATTCTTGGATAGATTTTGAGTATTCGTTTAATAATTCGTAACAAACTCTAGTTGATTTGGAACTAATATTGTAATTACGTGAAAAAGATCCAATATGTGCTGCAAAAAGCTTTCCAAGTAAACGACTAACTTTGTAATCTCTTGAATTCTTATTATCAAGTGATTGAGAAATGTTATTTGATATTATATCTCGTGTTTGCTGTGTATCAACATCGATAAATCCATTTGCGAATTCATCAAAATAGTTATCAGTAACTTGCTGAGTTTTCTTGCCTGACTGGAGACTGAGGATATGCTTTTGAAGGACAGATGTAAGTTCTGATTGCTTCCTTCCACGGGTTTGCTTTCCTCGTCTCTTACTCTTTACATAATCGAGAAGTTTCTCGAGATGGAGGGAAAGTTTGCTGTAGGTTGAGACACTGAATGGGAATCTCTTATCTTCAAGAATAGTCAAACTGTTATAAATATCTTCGGCATTACCAGCAATTGTTGAATATCTTGAATATGACTGGGAGGCAATTGGGCTGACAGAATTCATTGCATTAACATCCCTTTGGCAAACATCAAGATGTTGTTGCCAACTCTTTGAAAGATCAACAACTTCTTGATCTCCTCCTTCTCCAGCTTTTACCTGTTCAATGAGATTATCAAAATCAGTTGCAACAGTTGATGTTAATTCTGAAAGTTTAGGATCTGGTCCAGCATCTGTAACGTGAAGATTGATAATTGATAACCTAACTCCGATTGTTGATAAGAAAAGTGTCATTTCTTCATCATCAGGAGTCCTGATATCATTTTCTAAAGAAACATGAACTTCCCTAAGTAATTGTGCTGCAGAATCAGCTGTTGAAGTATTGACATCAGAAGCACTAATAATCTGTCTTACTTGGTTTTTAGTTTGTTCATATGATTTCTTTGTTTGCAAGGCAACTTGAGAATCTTTGAATTTTTGTGTAAGTTCATCTAATTGATTTTGCGCACTTTGAACTGTGCAATATTCATCATATTGAACATATTGATTGAATTGAATGATTGTTAACATTGTTCTTAATGTTGTAGTAATTAATGATGAAAGCGATCTTCTGTTTGTTAATTCATCAAGCTTTTCTGCTGGCGTTGTAAATGATGCTAAACCACTTCTGAAATTCAAGAAAAATTGGTGGCCAGTGGCAATAGCAACTTCATCATCTGCATTACTAATTATATCAATAATACGAAGTGAATCAGAAAGATAATCATACCATTTCTCACATAATGAATAACCTTGCTTATCATTAATGACTGCTTCTTTAGAGCGATAAAAAACAAGTGTATCGCAAATACATTTCAAATATTTATCAACTCGATCAACTGCCTGACGAGGAAGAAGAAGAAGCGGTTCGGATAACAATCCAACTATCAAATCGTTGAACTTCTTATAAACTTTAGAATACCTTGACTTTAACTTTTCATCATCTTTGAAGCATGGATTTTGAAGTCCAGGTGCTGAATTTTCAACAAAATCATACTTTTCAAAAAGAGATTTTTTGTTGATTCTAAAGATACTATTTTCAATATTTGAAACAGATTTTTCTGTAGCTTCATATGCTGCTTGAATTTCGGCTTCATCCTTGGTCTTATAATATTCTGTATCAATTTTGGATGGTTCTGGTACTTGATATAACTTGAAATTAAGAACACCAGATTGAGTGCCAGTTTTATTCCTTGATCTGCTCCTTGATCTCGAAGATGTAAGCTTGCTAGTAGTAATTTTACTAAGCATTGAAATATCTAGAGGGACAGGCTTGTTTGTTTTAATGAGTTCAGCAAACTTTTTAGGATCCCAACTTTGATAAATTGGATGATTAAATGCTTTCTTTGGATATAAGTCTTTAAATTGATCTTTGGAATGGCCTTCTGATGCAAATTGAACTCTTCCAAAAGACTGTTTTCTTTTTATTGTAGGAGTTTGGGGCGAACCTGGAGGTGGTAATTGCTTGTGAATATAACGTTCACCTTTGATTAAGGTGATTGATCGATCAATGTTACGAGCAAGCAACCTACTTTCTGGATCAAATCCAAGTTCATTACGCTTATCATTAATAGGAGTAAAGCTGCTACGCATTTCAATAAGTTGATCGGCATGCGGTGGATCAGCTGGATTAAGACTATTGATCATGGCATTGATGCTTTCAACGTTCTTCGAAATTGTTCCATTCCATGCTTCAGCATCAGACTTAAGTTTTTCGTCAGCGATGGATGATTTAGTTTCTTGAAGTTTCTGAGAGCATTTTTGATACATGTCAACTGTAGATTTTAGGGCTGAAATAACAGTAGATCGATAAAGATTTGGACAAGCAAGTTCCCATTGAACGATTTGAAGGTAACTAGCAACGTCTTTATCTTCAGTTACACTGAGAAATGAATTAATAGAATCTGAAGCAGAATCAAATTCTCCTTGATTGACACCAGGATGTGCAAGTGTTGCACGCATCTTTGTCAATGATGCATTGAAAAGAGAATTTCTTGCTACTTCATCTGGTAAGCCAGATGTGGTAATTCTTTTGGCCATTGCATCTTGAGCATCAGAAAGAGCACTATCGATAGTAAAGTAAGTGATATTTCCATAACGATCAACATATGTTACATATTTAGAAATTACTTTAAGTTTTTTACTTAATTTTTGGGCAGTGACTTTTGAATCTGCAATTCCACAAAATGGAACAAACTTTTCGAGCTTAGGTACAGCATCTATAAACAAATCTTTTTTAGAGCAAATTTTTTCGTGAGATGGATTTTCTTCCAATTCTTTGAGAGCTTCATTGATATCATTTAAATACACATACCATGTTTCAGCATCCTCTTCTTCAGGACTAACTTCTGATAAATTTTGCAAAATTTCTTCACTATAAGTATGAGCTTTTTTAATTATACTTTCTATGGATCTAGGTCGAACAACACTGGTTCCTTCTGGAAGTACTGGAGTTTCAATATTTCTTTCAATTGTCAATTTTGCATTTGATGGATCATCAACAATTAATTCATCTTGAATATTCTTGACAAGCCAACGTACCTTTTGAATATATATATTTGATGTTTTTGAAAGGTATGAGTCAATATAAGTTTGTGTTTTTCTGTATATAAAATCAGCATCTAGGGTATTTGAAATAATTAAAAGCGAATTTTGGAGTGGATCACTTTGGTCAAGAGTAGAAGCAACATCACGTGCTCTAACAGATGCGTCTAATGGACAAAAGCGCGTTTTTGGGAATGTTGAGATGTAGCATAAAAGTTCAAGATAATAATTAAGTAGACCTGTTGAATCCTCTGAGGAGCCAATAACATTTTGATATGAGTTCAAAATATCTGTCTCAAGAGGAGCAAGATTTAAAGGATCGTTAGATGCAACAACTTGATTTAAAGAATTTTTTAAACTTGATTCGGATTCTGGAAGTTTCTGTGCAAATTCTGCTGTTTTTGTAAGAATTTCTGGTTTGTCATTAGTGTAAGGAGTTAAAGTATCGATAATTGAAGCTTGGCGATCAAATATTTGTTGGTCGAATTTTAATTTATCATAAGAAAGATATCCGCTAACCTTGCTTTTTTTCAATTTTGTATTCTGGTAACTTGTAGGGAATTTGCGATTTGTTGAGAAGAAAGTCGTTGTTGTTTTCGTAGTCGTTTTCTTTGTTACTGTTATAATTTCTGATGAAAAAGCCGTTGATGATAATAAATGTGTCTGAGAATTAAGAGAAATCTGAGAGCCATTTTCGGTTTGGAACATTACTGAACTTGAGTTATGCTGCTCCGAATGAGAGAACTCATCTATACGTTGACCAGATACAGATTCAGTATTTTCTTGAATTTTTGTTGTTATGGCTTTATTTTCTTCTTCTTTAGACATAAAATAAAATTGGGTGAGACGATAAATAAAACTGTTTTTAACTTTTTGTTAAGAACATCTCACTTTATTTCAAAAAGCAAGTTTTTTCGATCATTTACCAAAATTGTCAGGACATTTTAAGGTCAATATCATTCATTCCATAAAACAAAATGAAAAATAGTTTAAACAACAATAAATAACTGTAGTTTAGCAATCCTATGCATCTTTTTCATATGTAGAATATCATTTGAATGATTTTTTTCTTCATTAAAAGTCATATATATTACTTTATAATGAGATATACTTTTCAGGTTGAGTTTATATAAAAATATTCCATCACAATCATGCTAAAATCATTTTAATCAAATATTTAATAGAAAAAAGCACATGCTTATTTGATTGTGATATATAAAATAAATAAAACTTTTGAGAGTTTTTGCTTTTTGTGAGCAATTGTATACTCTTATAAAATTTCATAGATATTTCAAATACATTTTCAATTTCCTAATAACAAGCAACTAATTTCTATCTACAAATGAATCATCCTGAACTACAATCAATTTGTATTACAGCTAAAAGTGGCGCAGTTCTTTTCGTATCTGAACTCTCAGGAGTGTCAAGAAACCAAAGATCAATTGCTGCTTTAATTACTGCATTAGTCGATTTATCAACTCGATCAGTAGGAACACCGGTTTCCTATATATGCATGAATAATACGGCGATTACAATTGCACAATCCGAAATTTTCGGAATTAAAGCAATTTTATTCCATGATTCAAATTTTTATCGTGAGCTTGCTCAATGTATAGCAAATAGCATTCTTCATGTTTTTTGTGAAAGATTCGATCAAAGTGACCTCGTATCAACAGATACAATGAACTTTAAACGCTTCAATAATTCACTCGGACCAGCAATTCGAGATTGTGCTGGATATATGATCCATAATCTTGTTGACCGACTTCAAACTCGTGGCGCTGCGCAATACGCTATTGTTTTTAATGAAGGAGACCCAAAATATGCTTACCCATCTAATGCAGATTCGATTACCGTAGCTGCAAATCTTCAACAATTACAATTTGCT
Organism: Tritrichomonas musculus; assembly: GCA_039105265.1. Lineage (NCBI taxonomy): Eukaryota > Parabasalia > Tritrichomonadida > Tritrichomonadidae > Tritrichomonas > Tritrichomonas musculus. The sequence goes on along the minus strand of JAPFFF010000015.1, from coordinate 508,263 downwards.
ATACAGGAAGTATCAAATATCACAAATGATACTCCATTTGAACTTGTTGTAGAAGACTCAGAATTATTTACTCATATAGCAATAACAGGGACGACAATTGTAATTTTGAGGATCAAAGCAGCAAATCATTCACCAGATGTCATTGCAGATATTAATCGTACCTTAGAAATGGTTCGATTATGTGTACAGACGGCTGATTGTTTAATGGGATAATTTATTTCCATTATTATTTTTCTTTTGTGTATCCTTGCGTTTAACTATTATATTTCCATTATTAATTTATATAATTTACAGACCAATTTATTTTTATGAATATAACGAATACAGTATGTAAAAAAAAAACAATTAGTATTTTAAACATATGCTTATATTATTACTATTGCACTATTTTCTACAGTTTGATTTATATTAAAAAAATATAAAAATTTTAATAAAATATTTTATTAATATTTATTTTATTAGTCATCATTAATTTGAAATCCAAAATAATTTTAATAAACAATAAACATGATGCACGCATTTATAAACGTGGTAATGCATAGTTGTGTACCAAACTCGTGCATTTCAAAATAAGAAAAACGTAGAAAACATACAAAAAGTTTATTCAAAACATTTGTGAAACGAAAACAAATAAAAATAATATATATTATAATATTGTTCTAAAAACATCATTCATTTTTTAGATTGTCTTGTAAAAATTCAAGTTTCGATGCGTCATCATTCAATATTTCAACACATTTAGCAACTGCATCAGGCAATTCCATTAATTCTTTCAAACAATTTATAAGGATTGGCTCATACTGCTTAAATTCCATTTCATCAATTACAGAACGTGGATTGGCAAAAGTGACTACTAGTGCTCTTAAAAAATCATATGGATATAGTGTTTTACATTCTTCATACATTTTTAAGAAAAATATAGATACAGATCTCATTTTACGGTCACCAATCGGGAAGAAAATTGGTAGTGCTTTTAAGACAATAGGTGCACAATTCTGAAGATCAATGGGCTTATAGCCATTGTATGAAGTAGCGAAAATTGCTAATGCTATCACACAATTATCTCGAAGAAGAAGCATTCCTTCAGTTTTAACGAAAGGCATACTTAATTTCTTCATCAGAATTTCATATACTTGATCTTGGTAAGGTTTCATTAATTCAGGAGTTTGGTCGGCGATTTGTTGAATTGCTACAAAAGCTCCATATTCGTCATCATTTTGGGCCATTTGTATGACCATTTTCATTATATCTTGTTGTAAGGATGCCTGAATATCATCAGAATTTGTAGTTATTAAATAACCAAAATATCGAATTGCAAAAGAACGAAATCTAGAATTTGGAACATTGAGTAATTGGTAATATTTATCTGTTACATTAGTGAGTAAGTTAGGAGAATCTTTATTTGCGGATATAAATATATTTTTTAAGAAATCGAAAATTTCGGCATAAACATCTCTTAAGCGTTCTTGAGGACGATAATTTAAAGAGACTTCGGGGGATAAAAATTCGCATGTAATATTTAATATTTTTTGAAGTTCATCTCCTTTAAAAAAATCGTAGCAAAAGTAAAAAACTATGTTATTTAAGGTTCGATATATATCAAAATTTACTTCCATATTTAATTTTGGCGATAAATATCCAAGTATTAACATCAAAAAATTATAAATTGTTTTTTTAATTTCTTCTTCTAAATTTTTATCATTATTACTATTATTAAATTGTTCGAAAAAGCCATGCGTTATACTTGATATTGTAATTGCAACTGATGATTGACAAAATTGATCTGAGGAATTTTTATGAAGATCGCAACATTTGTAAACAAAGATTAATAATTCTTCGTTTTGATTGCTCATATTTTCGCAAATTGCTCCAAGGACTTGGAGAGATAAACCGGATAACTTTAAAACATTTTTTGTTATAATTTCATGATCTGTGCCACCTAAATTCAAATATTTTAAAAATTCTTGAGAAAGGTCAGTTGAAGCATACTTTTGTAATTTTGGAACCAATTCTGCTATTCCATTTGCAATTGTTTCTGGATGAGATTTGATGATTAATTTGATTGTATTCATGCATGAAAGTGCTAATGCAACATCATCGTTATCTATATTTTCAATGAAAAAAGGATTAACAACAGTTAAAAAATTGTCTAAAGGTCTCCCAACAACTTCTGCTAATTTCCCAATAAAGTCAACAGCCGGAGATTTCAAATATTGATGATGGTCAGCAGATGATTTTAATATTTCACATAGCATAGGAAGAATCATTTTAAAATCACGATTAATTTTAGTTGTGGACCATTGTGCAAGCGATCCTAAACATCGAAGAGCCGCATCTTGAATGTCTGGTTGTGAATTATTTAAAACCAAATTAAGCATAAATGGAAAGGTTTCATCAAAGAAAATATCTGTTTTATTTGTGGTTTCTAAAATTCTTGAGCAAACTTGAAGTAGATCAGCAGAAACATGGTTATGGCAAGCATTAACAACAATAGGAGCCAAGTCAATAGATAATTCATCACTTTCAAAAACATAATATTTAATTAATTCATCAGCTGTTCGTGCTGCTGCATCACGAAGAAGTGGAGAATTTGAAAGAATAGATGTTCGTAGAATGTCAGTGATTTCACGAATATGCGAGTAGTAAAATTTAGGAGCGTTGTCAAATGTGGATGCGACAGCACGTAGAAAAACAAACAAACCTTCGTTTTTATCTACATGCATTAGACACTTGGACCATAGAACATCAATTGAGTATTGATTGATACAGAGTGTTCGAAATGATTCTTCAAAAAATTGAGCATTTGATAATGTAAAGCTATCTTCTGAATTAAAAAGACGAAATGACATAAATATATGAAGGTCAATTAAAGGTGCTAATATTTCAGAAGTTGAAAGATCTTGTGCATAAATAGTACATATAGTTTGTATTAGCGTGTGTAAATTCAAAAGCTCATTTTCATCTATTGGAGGCTGATATGCAAAAAAAGACATTAATTTTAGTAGCAATGATGTTGGATCACCTGCATAAATTCGTTCTTGAATACAATAATCAAAATAGCTTACAAGCCTATTCAATTGTTGGGAATCAGTTATAAAAGAATCAAAAAGCTCAATAACTTTAAGCCAATAGTCAGGTGATTGCTCAAAAAAATGCGCATTACAAAATAATTTAGAATAACATATAAAATGAAATCCCGCTATTCTTATTTCGGGCTGATCAGAATTTAAACCTTTGATAAGCATTTCTTGAAAAAAAGGAATAATATTTGAATATTCTTGAATTTGATCAGTATTTGTTGGAATTAATGTTGACAATAGGAGTGCAATCTCTAGATATTGATCATTTCCTGTCATATAAGCTTCTTTTAAAAAGCTTATTAAGATTTCATCTAATTCACTTACCATCGATATTTTAATGCAATCGATTAAATAAATTCTATTTACCCAAACTGTTTCATTAATTAAAAGATTTAAAATATTGTGGAAAAGCTGAGAACGCGTTTCTAATGGTATTGATGACCAACAATTTTTAATTGTGCATTTGAGAGAAATAAGTCCAAATTGTCTTACGATTGGATCATCTTGTAGCTTAAAAAAATTAATTAAAATGTGTATTGAAAAAGGGTTTGTGACAAGAGAATCAATTTGATCGGTTGCATATTTAACACCTTCATTATTATTAGAGCGTATGAGTTCAAAGCATTTTGTCAATAAATCAATTCCTTGCTGGAGATTTTCTTCCATTTATGAATTTTTATACAAAACAAAAAGTTTCATAGGTTACATTGAAAATCTAAAAGTTTTTCATTCACTATTTACAAAAAACCAATATATTGCATTTGATCGATTATTCCTTTACAAATACGGCAATTATTGATAAATCATAAAAAAATTAAAATAAAAATGTTATATAAAAAATATAATCAAAGATTCTATATTTTTTATTAGATTTTATTTTATTAAATTTAAAATTGGGGGAAATACCACAGTAAATCAATTAAAAATGAAGATTTTTTTGATTCTTAAAAAAAAAATTGAATATTTTATTTTTACACTTTTGTGTTGATAATACGTTTTTTTTCTTCAGAAAAAAAAAAATTAAATTTTTTAATTATCTAGAAATACTAATCATAAAAATTAAAATTATTCATAGTATTTTTCAAATTATTATTTATAATTCTAATATACATATATATAATATTAGATTGAATACATCCTTTTAGATAATTGATTTAAAAAAATAAAGATTTATTTAAATAATATAAAGAATGAATATTGCATTCTTGATATAACTTTTTGGTTACCATTTTTTAGTATATTCACTTTAATCCATTTTCATTCATTGGATAATCAATTGAATAGAAATATAAGCCTATTAGATTTAGTCAGTAAAACTGGCAATATATAATAATAAATATTGAGAATTTATTTCGAATTTTCTGTAAAATATGATTTGAAAAATCAAAAAGTTTCATTTTATTCAAACGATTTTTTATTGACAATATCTAAAAAATTTATGTAATGATCGATGGGCCAATTGAGGATGCGCAAATCATACCGGCTGAAGGTGCTGATCCAGATTTCCTCCTGAAAATTGTTCTTATTGGTGAATCTGGTGTTGGAAAAACAAATCTTCTCTCACGCTTTTCAAGGGACCAATTTAATCCTAATTCTAAAACAACAATCGGTGTTGAATTCGCAACAAAAACATTTAAAGTTGAAGACAAAAATGTAAAGGTTCAAATTTGGGATACAGCAGGTCAAGAACGCTATAAAGCTATCACATCAGCATATTATCGTGGTGCGGTCGGCGCAATGCTTCTTTACGATATTACATCATCACTTACATTTTCTACTCTTGAACGATGGCTCAAAGAACTCCGAGAAAACGCCGACCCAAATATAATTGTGATGCTTGTTGGAAACAAGTCGGATTTAACAGAATATCGCTCAATTTCACGTGAAGATGGCATGAATTTTGCTAAATTACAGAATTTATTATTCATCGAGACTTCCGCCAAAACATCTGAAAATGTTAATAAATCTTTTTCAACTCTTATTTTTCATATAGTTCATAGATATGCAAATACCGGATTTGACGAATCAGATAAAAAAGACGCAAGTTTCCCCTTCCCTGGAATAACCGTTATAGGAGAAAAAGCTAAGAACTGTTGTTAATTAATTATTAATTCTTTTTTATTAAAATATATTTCTTTCCATAATTTTCAAAAAATAGCTTTTTAGATTTTGGAGAAACAATAAATTCATTCCTCAAAATTTTGAATATATACAAATGCATCAAATACTATTTCAAAATTCTATAAAACGATCAAAACCAAGTCAAAATTAAGAGAGTATTGAAATATTTTCAATTGATAAAGATTTTTTGACACTTTTTTCACCTTTAGAGGGAGGTAAATGAATCTATCAAGCAAAAATGATGATCCAGATAGATTCAGAAATGATTCTCCAAACCAAATGAATAATGAATCGAATAGGCCTCCTGTGTTTGAAGATGATCCTGTAAATGTGTTTAATAACGGACCACCAAACGGATTTAACAATGAACCGCAAAATGAATTTAATAATGGTCCCTCAGATAGATTCAACAATGGGCCACCTAATCGTTTTAATGATGGTCCTCGAGGACTCAATAATGGTCCGCCAGATAGATTCAATGACGTACCTAATGGGCCTAATAATGATTCAGATAAATTCAATAATGAGCCAGATAGATTTAATAATGGTCCTAATAATGGACCTCCAAATAGATTTAATGATGGTCCTGGTGGCTTCAACAATGGCCCTAGCAGGTTTGATGATGGTCCTGGCCGTTTTAACAACGGCCCTGATAGATTTAACGATGGCCCAAATCGTTTCAATGATGGCCCAGGTAATTTTAATGATAACTCTAATAGATTTAATGACGGGCCTCCTTTAAATAACGGTCCAAATGGATTTAATAATGGGTCTGGTAATTCTAATGATGGACCTGGCAGATTCAATAATGGACCAGGGGGATTCAATGATGGACCTGGTTTTAATAATGGCCCTGGTAGATTTAATGATGGCCCGGGAGGATTTAACAATGGTCCTGGTGGATTCAATAATGGACCGGGAGGATTTAACAATGGTCCTGGTGGATTCAATAATGGTCCAGGAAGATTTGACGATGGACCAGGTAAATTTAATAATGGACCTGGCAATTTTAACGATGGGCCTGGAAGATTTAACGATGGACCTGGTAGATTTAACAATGAACCAGGTGGATTCAACGATGGGCCAGGTAGATTTAATAATGGCCCAGGAGACTTAAATAATGGACCTGGGAGATTTAATGATGGACCAGGATTCAATAATGGTCCAAGTAGGTTTAATGATGGTCCAGGTGGATTTAATGATGGACCAGGTAGATTTAATGATGGTCCAGGTGGATTCAATAATGGCCCAGGTAGATTTAATGATGGTCCAAATAGATTTAATGATGGTCCAGGTGGATTTAATAATGGTCCAGGCGGATTTAATGATGGACCAGGTAGATTTAATGATGGTCCAGGCGGATTTAATGATGGACCAGGTAGATTTAATGATGGTCCAGGCGGATTCAATAATGGTCCAGGTGGATTTAATAATGGTCCAGGCAGATTTAATGATGGCCCAGGTGGATTTAATAATGGTCCAGGTGGATTTAATAATGGTCCAGGCGGATTTAATAATGGTCCAGGTGGATTTAATGACGGCCCAGGTAGATTTAATGATGGTCCAAATAGATTTAATGACGGCCCAGGTGGATTTAATAATGGTCCAGGCGGATTTAACGATGGCCCAGGCAGATTTAATGATGGCCCAGGTGGATTTAATGACGGCCCAGGTAGATTTAATAATGGTCCAGGTGGATTTAATAATGGCCCAGGCGGATTTAATAATGGCCCAGGCGGATTTAATAATGGTCCAGGTGGATTTAATGACGGCCCAGGCGGATTTAATGATGGTCCTGGTGGATTTAATGATGGTCCTGGTGGATTTAATGATGGTCCTGGTGGATTTAATGATGGTCCTGGTGGATTTAACGATGGCCCAGGAGGATTTAATAATGGCCCAGGTAGATTTAATGATGGTCCAGGCGGATTTAACGATGGCCCAGGCGGATTTAATAATGGTCCAGGTGGATTTAATGATGGACCTGGTTTTAATAATGGCCCAGGTGGATTTAATGATGGTCCTGGTGGATTTAATGATGGTCCAGGCGGATTTAATGATGGTCCTGGTGGATCTAATGATGGTCCTGGAAATTTCAATGATTATCCTAATGACAATAACAGCAATGATAATAATAATAATAACAGTAGTACTTCTAATAACAAAACCTTCGGTAGCTATGATTTTGATGGTCTCTCGAATGATCTTCAAAATATAGATGAGCCTGAGCAAATCGATATTAGCAAACTTAATATTGATTGTTTGCCTGTTTCAACCCAACGTCCAGATGATGAAGTTCAGTCTTATCTTTGCGAGAATTCCATTAAAATGGTTGGTACAGATATTCCAAATCCTATTTATGAATTTGAAGAAGCTCCACTTCCCCCAGGCTGTTTTGATATATTTCGCCAAAATGGATGGGAAACTCCAACTCTAATACAGAAGGTTTCTATTCCAATTATCCTCAAAGGACGTGATATGGTAGGTATTGCAAAAACTGGCTCTGGAAAAACTGCTGCATATGTTATTCCTGCTCTTCTTCATTGTCTTAATCAAATTAAACTTGGCATTACACCACCTTATGTTCTCATTCTTGCACCAACTCGTGAACTCGCAATTCAGATTGGTGAAGTTTTCCAAATGTTTGAAAAAGCGACGGTTAACGCAGAGAAACCTGATTCACCAGCATCTGGAGTTGAAATGAAAATAGCTACTATTTATGGTGGAGACAATCGAAGAGATCAAATTATGAAAGTTAAAAACAATCCACATATCATTATTGCTTGTCCTGGCCGTCTTATGGATTTCATAAAATCAAAAATAGCCAATGTCTCTAAAATATCATATCTTGTTGTTGATGAAGCTGATCGAATGCTCGAAATGAACTTTGAAAGGGATTTACGAAATATAGTTCGATTAGTTCAAAAAGAACGACAAACATTAATGTGGAGTGCAACTTGGCCCAAAGATGTTCGTGAACTTGCAAATGATTTCTTAAATGATCAAGTTACTGTTGTTATTGGCTCTTCAGAAATTACAGTTAATACGAATATTGAACAACGTTTCGAAGAAGTTAGTGATCATGAAAAATTCCAAAAATTAATTGATATTTCTAAACAACTTATGGAAGCAAATCCAGAGGGTGCTAAAGTTCTGGTTTTTGTTACAAAGAAAAGAGATGTTGATGATCTTATTGATGCAATGCAAAAGAGGCATAATATAAACGCCCAAGGTCTTCATGGAGGAATGGATCAGCCACAGAGAACTTTCGCGTTTAACCAATTTAAGAAATCAAAAAAGATGATTCTAATCGCAACTGATGTTGCTGCTCGTGGTATCGATGTTGGAGATATCACTCATGTTATTAATTATGATCTTCCAAAGAATATCGAAGATTATGTTCACAGAATTGGTAGAACAGCTAGAAGTACAAATAAAGGAGTTGCTATTAGCTTCTTTTCTTCTAATGATAAAGATTTATCTCGAAAACTTGTTAAAATTGTTAAAAAAGCTGGACAAGTGCCACCTGATTGGCTTCAACAAATTGCTGATGATACCCCAGCTGATGCTTATAAAGAAAGCAGAAGAAGAAATAACAGATATCGTAGGATTTAAATTTTATATTATTTCTATTTTAATTAAAATATTAAATTATTATTAAATTATAAAAGATTAAAGATTTATATTTCAAAAAAAAAAAAATTATAAAATATCATTCATCAGTTATATTATTTCCAAAGTTCATATCTAATGTTAATTAAATGAGTTCATGAAATTTACGTAGCATTTATATGAAATTTTGAAAAATAAAATACAGCTTCCGAGCCACAAGAAATTCTAATAACCTTTTTTGGAGTCAGCTTTGATTTTAGTTTTTGCATATCTTGAAAAAAGTTAAGGCCAGTCATTGTCGATATAGAAGAGAAAATAGTATAAGGCAAGAATTAAAATTAATAGTTTTAATTTCTATCATCGTATTTAATATAAAATTATAAAATAAAAAAATCGAATAATATACAAAAATATCATTTTAATAGATAGTTATCTTTAGATATTTGTTCGTTAAATTCAATGAATGCAAACATCAATTTATAAAAAATAAATAGCTAGTTTTTTCTTTTTAAGTATTATATTATTAATGAAAATTAATAAATAACATTTTATTATAAATAAATAAAAAAACAATTACTTTCTACCTCTTTTGTGCTTGTATATTTTTTGATTGAGCATTGCCGCCTCTTTATGCTTACCTTGGTCATTTAATTTGTGTTTAAGTTTGATAAGTCTATCACGTTCAATTTGTTCGGGAGTCTTCAATTCTGATTTAACATTAGAGGCTTTGGATTTTCCAAATTTGCCTTTCTTCTTTGCTTTCATTATTTTTTCTTCTTGACCAGCTTCCTGAATATGCATATTACTTTGTTGTACCCATTCTAAATATTTCTCACCTCTTGGTGTAGTATCTGTAAGCTTGGAAACAGCAGATCTAAGAAATTCCTTGTTCTTCTCCATGTTTAGAAGAGCCTTTGCATTTTGTTTCTTTTTATCTTTTCGTATCAAATTTTTCTGAAATTGGAAACTGCTTTGATCATCAGGAGTTAAATTTATCACTTTTTCTTGTAAAGATGCTATATTATAATCTCTAGTTTTGCCTACATCTTTCAAATATTTTGAAGGATCTAAGAAGAATTCGCTTTGCTTTTTCTCTTGGACCGGTTTTGGCTTTGCTGGCCTTTCTTTTCTTTGATAAGTTTGACGAGATCTCAATTCTTCAGCTTTTCTCTTTTCTTCTTCAACTTTTTTATGAAGCTCTTCTTTGGCTTCTTCTTCAGCTTTTTCTTCTTCTTGTTTCTTTTTAATGATGTCTGCTGTTTTATGACCTTCATGAGCTAGATTGATGCCTTTCATAATTTCAAGTTGTTTTTGATTTTGTGGATTCATTTCAAAAATAGTAGCCTTTGGTCTCCATTTGAGAAGTTCATCTTCAATTTTTGATTCACTCGATCCTATAGTTAGTTGTTTTGATAAGCTAATCCAATATGGCTTTGCTGCTGGGCGACTCTTAATATAATTTTTTTCACCATCTTCCATTCCTTTAAATAAGTATTTCAAGTTTGACTCTCGTTTCATGGCATCATCAACTTGTACTATTTCTGATTTAATTTCTTCTGATGATACTGAAACAATTTTCCATTCATTCGATTTACTTAATGTATCCATTGCACCTGCAAAATATGGAAGTTCATCTTGGGTTACAAAAGATATAACAGTTCCCTCCTTCCCAGCACGACCAGCTCTACCACTTCGATGAAGGAATATTTTTGGTTCAGGAGGAAAGTCATAATTCAAAACAAGGTCAAGTCCTTCAATATCTAAACCTCGGGCTGCAACATCTGAAACGAATAAGATCTTTTTTGAGCCACGTGCAAAGGAAGCAAGTGATGAGTTACGTTCGTCTTGATCCATCTGGCCATATATACAACCACTTCTTACTCCTAAACAATTGGCTAATGCAGATAAAAACTCTGCATGATGACGAGTCCCAACAAAAACTAATGAATTTTTATAATTCTTTATGATATTCATCAAAAGAGCTGGTTTAAATGTAGGGGCAATTTTTTTAAATTCGAATTTAAGCGTTTCTGGAAGTTTTGAGATATCTAAACGAATTGGTATTGCATTTTTAAGATTTATTTTGGCAAACTCAGCTAACATTTGAGGAATAGTTGCGGAAAACAAAAGTAATTGCGGTTTATTTTTTGGTAATAATTGAAGTATTGCCTGAAGTTGTTCGCCTAATCCTTTTTCAAAGAGTTGATCAGCTTCGTCAATTACTAAAATTTCAACTCTGCTTAAAGAATATGATGTTTCTGCAATGATTTGAAGAATACGTCCAGGTGTGCAGATGATAACATCAGGATTTTGGGTAAGTGCTTCAAATTGAGGAGGAAGAGGTTCGTCACCTATTATTGAAGCGTATTTGAGATCTGTATTTTCAGAATATTGTTTAAAAAAACGTCCTGTTTGAAGAGATAGATCGCGTGTAGGTGAAACAATTAAGGCACGGCATCCTGTTATTTTACTATGTTCCTTGAGTTTCTGAATAAGCGGAAATAAGAATGCTGCTGTTTTACCACTTCCTGTTTTGGACATAGCAACTACATCTTTTCCTGCAACAGCTATTGGAATAACTTCTTTTTGGATTTCAGTTGGAGCTTTATAAAGTTTTTTGGCTGTTGCAAGAACTGGTCCTTTAAGAATATCATCAAATGTGGAAATTGTTGACATTAATAATCGTTTTCGAAGTCGAATTGATACAACCTTATGGTCTTGACCATTGAACGGATATTTGAAGAAGATTTGGCCTTTACGATCAAAATTTAATATAATTGAAAAAGTTGTGGATTTTAGCCCAACCATAAAATGATTCAAATTTTGAATATCAATAAAAAACCATTACCAAATTAATATCTTTAAATTACTAACATTTTTATTAATAAAAATAATTAATATTGGTTTATCAAAACTTATATTTTATTTAGTAAATATATTAAATAAAATTAATAAATTTTTTCGACTTGAAATTAATCGGATCAAAAGAAAAAGAAAGATAAGTTTATGAATTTACGTTTATACGAAATAAAGTACTGTAATAAAAATAAAAACATTTGCAAAAAAATTTTTTGCCTCATAAAAACAAAATTTTTTTTTCCTACCTTGAATATCCCAAATTGAACCAGAATGGCAAGCATCAGTTACCATGGTGACTTTCGATGATGAATTTTTTTTACTAATTAAATGCTTAAAAATTTATCAATCACAGCTCCATCTTCAAAAACGAAAGCTTGATCATATTTATCATCTTCATCGCCACATGTATCATATATTTATAAAATGGCTTCCCAAATTATTCCTAAAATTATTATATTAGTAAAAATTGACTATACAAATTAAAAAATATTTTGAAAAATTATCACTGATCAAATATGTTTCTCATACTTTTTTTCACATTAGTATGGTTTTGGTTTTTGTCAAAAAAAACGATATTTGATTGACGTGAAATTTCTGAACAAAACATCATCGTAATCTTTTCAATTTTTAAACGATATCTTTTAAATTCTAAATCTATTTTTATATCACTTTTATTTTTATTGGAAATGAAGATTGAAACTAATAAGCTTAATGATGATCAATTATCAAGAGTAAATATTTATATTGATCAATCATCTGATTATCCAATATTGAACAAGCTAATCAAGAATGGAGATATTATCGAAACAAAAATTCGAAGAAAAGATAAATCGTTAAAAAAGCCTGTTTTTTATGCAATTGTTGATATTTCAGTCGAACAAATAGAATACGCCACAGAACCAGATGAAACAATTCATATTGTTGGTAAAGTTGAGAACAGTGACCACGAAAATATTAAAGAAGGCTCAAATCAAAGTTTTTGGATTACAGATGGATGCGAATTAACCTTAATGAAAGAAAAATGGAATGAAAAAGAAATGGATATCATCGATGAAATTATGCATCCAAGCGAATCAGCTCAACAAAAGAAAAACTTGGCATCATCTAAAGACTTGCAAGAAAAATGTTTCGATATTTTACACAAATATATCGCCAAAAATTGTTCAATGATTACATATGGAAATGAAACATTCGACGCATTAGACAACGGTGCAATTAAAGTTCTTTTTGTTACTGAAGAGTTCATTAATAGACAAAATGAGAAATGGCAAAACGTTTTATCCTTAGAAGATCATAAATACAGAGGTGCAAATATTGTTGTCTACGATGAAGGTTCAAAAAATTGGGAAGAACTTACTAATTTTGGCGGTATAATTGGCGTTCTCAAATACTATTACATACCTTCAAGCATGAATATGTCAAACTAAGGTATGTTTGTTTCAATATTCTCTATTTCTTGTTTGTAAATATTATAATATAGAATAGAATTAAATAAATAAATAAAAAAAAGTTATTTTACTTTTTGTTTAACACTTGATCTAGAATGCTTGTTACATTCGTTCTTTATGAAAATCAGCTTTTTGAAACAAAAATTTAATGGCAACTTTATTTAAATATTTCTTCTCAATTATTCCATTCAAAAATCAAAAAGTTAGGTGATAACAAATTTTGAAAATTTTGGTGGTTACATTTTCTGTTACCAAAGTGGAATTTTCCGTTTCAAAAGTGGAACAACTGTATTAAGTTTGCCACGAGTTAGATTTTATTAATAAACATTTTTTATTTCTAATTATTCCACAGCATCTTTATTTATTTTATTTTCTTTTTTTCTCCAATGATATATATTAGAAAGCAAAACAATATGATTGCATGTTGAAATAATTCAGCAATGGAAAATCATTTGTAATTGATTTTTTGCCAATGAAACGCACGCATGCATAAACATCAATCAATAGCATTTTGTTGAAAAGTTATTCTCATTTAAATTTCCAACATAAAAAAAAAATAAAAATAAACATATAGTTTAAAACAACTACTAAATCATCTTTACAAAAAGTAGTAATAGAAATAAACTTTGTTTTTTAATTTTCACGTGTAAACTTACGGTTTCTAAGAATTTATTTCAAATATTGAATGATTTATTTTTTACACGTGAAAATTAAAAAACAAAGTTTAGAAGCTTTGCTACACAAAAAGTAGTAATAGAAAATTTGCTTTCAATTTTCTTCAAATGAATTTTGGAGAATTTCACCGAAAAATTCGATTTCTCCAATTTTCAGAACATTATTTTTAGATGTGTTTGCATTTGTTTGTCTCATTCTAATCAATCGATAAAAGCCACTTGAATTAGCACTGAAAGTATTATAGAATCCTTTTCCATCGAGACTTTTCTCAATTGTCTGCGAATCTAAAGTGTCCCATTTAATATTGTCATTCGAACCTTCAATTTTCCAGCATTGAACATTTTCACTTTTTGGTTTAGTTCCGATACTCGATCTCACTGAATAATTTGAGAGCTTTATTTTTCTCTCTTTGAAATCAAAACATATGAATGAATTTTGTTGGTCTTCGGTAATGAAGCGTGTTTCTATGTTAAAATCAATTGCATGAAAAGGTGACACATTTTTATCGTTTCCACGAATTGAAGATGAAGTGACTTCAACGGTTTTTCCTGACAAATAACTTTCTAGATCTTTCATTGCCAAGTAAGCAAAAATGCAAATCCTCTGGATGATATAGGTGCCAAATCATCGTGGCCACTTTTTGATAGGACTATAAATTAAAAAAAGCGCAAAATGGCTTTGGAATTATACAAATAGGCAATGGAAAACTACCTGGAAATCACTGGAAAACATTGGAAAGTCAATGGAAAACCACTGGAAAGTCATTTGGAAAACCACTGGAAAGTCATTTGGAAAACCACTGGAAAGTCAATGGAAAACCACTGGAAAGTCAATGGAAAACCACTGGAAAGTCATTTGGAAAACCACTGGAAAGTCAATGGAAAACCACTGGAAAGTCATTTGGAAAACCACTGGAAAGTCATTTGGAAAACCACTGGAAAGTCATTTGGAAAACCACTGGAAAGTCATTTGGAAAACCACTGGAAAGTCATTTGGAAAACCACTGGAAAGTCATTTGGAAAACCACTGGAAAGTCATTTGGAAAACCACTGGAAAGTCATTTGGAAAACCACTGGAAAGTCATTTGGAAAACCACTGGAAAGTCATTTGGAAAACCACTGGAAAGTCATTTGGAAAACCACTGGAAAGTCATTTGGAAAACCACTGGAAAGTCATTTGGAAAACCACTGGAAAGTCATTTGGAAAACCACTGGAAAGTCAATGGAAAACCACTGGAAAGTCATTT
Source organism: Tritrichomonas musculus (assembly GCA_039105265.1). Taxonomy (NCBI): domain Eukaryota; phylum Parabasalia; order Tritrichomonadida; family Tritrichomonadidae; genus Tritrichomonas; species Tritrichomonas musculus. The sequence goes on along the minus strand of JAPFFF010000015.1, from coordinate 493,222 downwards.
GGAAAACCACTGGAAAGTCATTTGGAAAACCACTGGAAAGTCAATGGAAAACCACTGGAAAGTCATTTGGAAAACCACTGGAAAGTCATTTGGAAAACCACTGGAAAGTCATTTGGAAAACCACTGGAAAGTCATTTGGAAAACCACTGGAAAGTCATTTGGAAAACCACTGGAAAGTCAATGGAAAACCACTGGAAAGTCATTTGGAAAACCACTGGAAAGTCATTTGGAAAACCACTGGAAAGTCATTTGGAAAACCACTGGAAAGTCATTTGGAAAACCACTGGAAAGTCATTTGGAAAACCACTGGAAAGTCAATGGAAAACCACTGGAAAGTCAATGGAAAACCACTGGAAAGTCAATGGAAAACCACTGGAAAGTCATTTGGAAAACCACTGGAAAGTCATTTGGAAAACCACTGGAAAGTCATTTGGAAAACCACTGGAAAGTCATTTGGAAAACCACTGGAAAGTCAATGGAAAACCACTGGAAAGTCATTTGGAAAACCACTGGAAAGTCATTTGGAAAACCACTGGAAAGTCAATGGAAAACCACTGGAAAGTCATTTGGAAAACCACTGGAAAGTCATGGAAAACCACTGGAAAGTCATTTGGAAAACCACTGGAAAGTCATTTGGAAAACCACTGGAAAGTCATTTGGAAAACCACTGGAAAGTCATTTGGAAAACCACTGGAAAGTCATTTGGAAAACCACTGGAAAGTCATTTGGAAAACCACTGGAAAGTCATTTGGAAAACCACTGGAAAGTCATTTGGAAAACCACTGGAAAGTCATTTGGAAAACCACTGGAAAGTCATTTGGAAAACCACTGGAAAGTCATTTGGAAAACCACTTGGAAAACCACTGGAAAGTCATTTGGAAAACCACTGGAAAGTCATTTGGAAAACCACTGGAAAGTCATTTGGAAAACCACTGGAAAGTCATTTGGAAAACCACTGGAAAGTCATTTGGAAAACCACTGGAAAGTCATTTGGAAAACCACTGGAAAGTCATTTGGAAAACCACTGGAAAGTCATTTGGAAAACCACTGGAAAGTCAATGGAAAACCACTGGAAAGTCATTTGGAAAACCACTGGAAAGTCAATTGGAAAACCACTGGAAAGTCATTTGGAAAACCACTGGAAAGTCAATGGAAAACCACTGGAAAGTCATTTGGAAAACCACTGGAAAGTCATTTGGAAAACCACTGGAAAGTCATTTGGAAAACCACTGGAAAGTCATTTGGAAAACCACTGGAAAGTCATTTGGAAAACCACTGGAAAGTCATTTGGAAAACCACTGGAAAGTCATTTGGAAAACCACTGGAAAGTCATTGGAAAACCACTGGAAAGTCATTTGGAAAACCACTGGAAAGTCAATGGAAAACCACTGGAAAGTCATTTGGAAAACCACTGGAAAGTCAATTGGAAAACCACTGGAAAGTCATTTGGAAAACCACTGGAAAGTCATTTGGAAAACCACTGGAAAGTCATTTGGAAAACCACTGGAAAGTCATTTGGAAAACCACTGGAAAGTCATTTGGAAAACCACTGGAAAGTCAATGGAAAACCACTGGAAAGTCATTTGGAAAACCACTGGAAAGTCATTTGGAAAACCACTGGAAAGTCATTTGGAAAACCACTGGAAAGTCATTTGGAAAACCACTGGAAAGTCATTTGGAAAACCACTGGAAAGTCAATGGAAAACCACTGGAAAGTCATTTGGAAAACCACTGGAAAGTCATTTGGAAAACCACTGGAAAGTCATTTGGAAAACCACTGGAAAGTCAATGGAAAACCACTGGAAAGTCATTTGGAAAACCACTGGAAAGTCATTTGGAAAACCACTGGAAAGTCATTTGGAAAACCACTGGAAAGTCATTTGGAAAACCACTGGAAAGTCATTTGGAAAACCACTGGAAAGTCAATGGAAAACCACTGGAAAGTCATTTGGAAAACCACTGGAAAGTCAATGGAAAACCACTGGAAAGTCATTGGAAAACCACTGGAAAGTCATTTGGAAAACCACTGGAAAGTCAATGGAAAACCACTGGAAAGTCATTTGGAAAACCACTGGAAAGTCAATGGAAAACCACTGGAAAGTCATTTGGAAAACCACTGGAAAGTCATTTGGAAAACCACTGGAAAGTCATTTGGAAAACCACTGGAAAGTCATTTGGAAAACCACTGGAAAGTCATTTGGAAAACCACTGGAAAGTCATTTGGAAAACCACTGGAAAGTCATTTGGAAAACCACTGGAAAGTCATTTGGAAAACCACTGGAAAGTCATTTGGAAAACCACTGGAAAGTCATTTGGAAAACCACTGGAAAGTCATTTGGAAAACCACTGGAAAGTCATTTGGAAAACCACTGGAAAGTCATTTGGAAAACCACTGGAAAGTCATTTGGAAAACCACTGGAAAGTCATTTGGAAAACCACTGGAAAGTCAATGGAAAACCACTGGAAAGTCATTTGGAAAACCACTGGAAAGTCAATTGGAAAACCACTGGAAAGTCATTTGGAAAACCACTGGAAAGTCATTTGGAAAACCACTGGAAAGTCATTTGGAAAACCACTGGAAAGTCATTTGGAAAACCACTGGAAAGTCATTTGGAAAACCACTGGAAAGTCATTTGGAAAACCACTGGAAAGTCATTTGGAAAACCACTGGAAAGTCATTTGGAAAACCACTGGAAAGTCATTTGGAAAACCACTGGAAAGTCATTTGGAAAACCACTGGAAAGTCATTTGGAAAACCACTGGAAAGTCATTTGGAAAACCACTGGAAAGTCATTTGGAAAACCACTGGAAAGTCATTTGGAAAACCACTGGAAAGTCATTTGGAAAACCACTGGAAAGTCATTTGGAAAACCACTGGAAAGTCATTTGGAAAACCACTGGAAAGTCATTTGGAAAACCACTGGAAAGTCATTTGGAAAACCACTGGAAAGTCATTTGGAAAACCACTGGAAAGTCATTTGGAAAACCACTGGAAAGTCATTTGGAAAACCACTGGAAAGTCATTTGGAAAACCACTGGAAAGTCATTTGGAAAACCACTGGAAAGTCATTTGGAAAACCACTGGAAAGTCATTTGGAAAACCACTGGAAAGTCATTTGGAAAACCACTGGAAAGTCATTTGGAAAACCACTGGAAAGTCATTTGGAAAACCACTGGAAAGTCATTTGGAAAACCACTGGAAAGTCATTTGGAAAACCACTGGAAAGTCATTTGGAAAACCACTGGAAAGTCATTTGGAAAACCACTGGAAAGTCATTTGGAAAACCACTGGAAAGTCATTTGGAAAACCACTGGAAAGTCATTTGGAAAACCACTGGAAAGTCATTTGGAAAACCACTGGAAAGTCATTTGGAAAACCACTGGAAAGTCAATGGAAAACCACTGGAAAGTCATTTGGAAAACCACTGGAAAGTCATTTGGAAAACCACTGGAAAGTCATTTGGAAAACCACTGGAAAGTCATTTGGAAAACCACTGGAAAGTCATTTGGAAAACCACTGGAAAGTCATTTGGAAAACCACTGGAAAGTCATTTGGAAAACCACTGGAAAGTCATTTGGAAAACCACTGGAAAGTCATTTGGAAAACCACTGGAAAGTCATTTGGAAAACCACTGGAAAGTCATTTGGAAAACCACTGGAAAGTCATTTGGAAAACCACTGGAAAGTCATTTGGAAAACCACTGGAAAGTCATTTGGAAAACCACTGGAAAGTCATTTGGAAAACCACTGGAAAGTCATTTGGAAAACCACTGGAAAGTCATTTGGAAAACCACTGGAAAGTCAATGGAAAACCACTGGAAAGTCATTTGGAAAACCACTGGAAAGTCATTTGGAAAACCACTGGAAAGTCATTTGGAAAACCACTGGAAAGTCATTTGGAAAACCACTGGAAAGTCATTTGGAAAACCACTGGAAAGTCATTTGGAAAACCACTGGAAAGTCATTGGAAAACCACTGGAAAGTCATTTGGAAAACCACTGGAAAGTCATTTGGAAAACCACTGGAAAGTCATTTGGAAAACCACTGGAAAGTCATTTGGAAAACCACTGGAAAGTCATTTGGAAAACCACTGGAAAGTCATTGGAAAACCACTGGAAAGTCATTTGGAAAACCACTGGAAAGTCATTTGGAAAACCACTGGAAAGTCATTTGGAAAACCACTGGAAAGTCATTTGGAAAACCACTGGAAAGTCATTGGAAAACCACTGGAAAGTCATTTGGAAAACCACTGGAAAGTCATTTGGAAAACCACTGGAAAGTCATTTGGAAAACCACTGGAAAGTCATTTGGAAAACCACTGGAAAGTCATTTGGAAAACCACTGGAAAGTCATTTGGAAAACCACTGGAAAGTCATTTGGAAAACCACTGGAAAGTCATTTGGAAAACCACTGGAAAGTCATTGGAAAACCACTGGAAAGTCATTTGGAAAACCACTGGAAAGTCATTTGGAAAACCACTGGAAAGTCATTTGGAAAACCACTGGAAAGTCATTTGGAAAACCACTGGAAAGTCATTTGGAAAACCACTGGAAAGTCATTGGAAAACCACTGGAAAGTCATTTGGAAAACCACTGGAAAGTCATTTGGAAAACCACTGGAAAGTCATTTGGAAAACCACTGGAAAGTCATTGGAAAACCACTGGAAAGTCATTTGGAAAACCACTGGAAAGTCATTTGGAAAACCACTGGAAAGTCATTTGGAAAACCACTGGAAAGTCATTTGGAAAACCACTGGAAAGTCATTTGGAAAACCACTGGAAAGTCATTTGGAAAACCACTGGAAAGTCATTTGGAAAACCACTGGAAAGTCATTTGGAAAACCACTGGAAAGTCATTTGGAAAACCACTGGAAAGTCATTTGGAAAACCACTGGAAAGTCATTTGGAAAACCACTGGAAAGTCATTTGGAAAACCACTGGAAAGTCATTTGGAAAACCACTGGAAAGTCATTTGGAAAACCACTGGAAAGTCATTTGGAAAACCACTGGAAAGTCATTTGGAAAACCACTGGAAAGTCATTTGGAAAACCACTGGAAAGTCATTTGGAAAACCACTGGAAAGTCATTTGGAAAACCACTGGAAAGTCATTTGGAAAACCACTGGAAAGTCATTTGGAAAACCACTGGAAAGTCATTTGGAAAACCACTGGAAAGTCATTTGGAAAACCACTGGAAAGTCATTTGGAAAACCACTGGAAAGTCAATTGGAAAACCACTGGAAAGTCATTTGGAAAACCACTGGAAAGTCATTTGGAAAACCACTGGAAAGTCATTTGGAAAACCACTGGAAAGTCATTGGAAAACCACTGGAAAGTCATTTGGAAAACCACTGGAAAGTCAATGGAAAACCACTGGAAAGTCATTTGGAAAACCACTGGAAAGTCATTTGGAAAACCACTGGAAAGTCATTTGGAAAACCACTGGAAAGTCATTTGGAAAACCACTGGAAAGTCATTTGGAAAACCACTGGAAAGTCATTTGGAAAACCACTGGAAAGTCATTTGGAAAACCACTGGAAAGTCATTTGGAAAACCACTGGAAAGTCATTTGGAAAACCACTGGAAAGTCATTTGGAAAACCACTGGAAAGTCATTTGGAAAACCACTGGAAAGTCATTTGGAAAACCACTGGAAAGTCATTTGGAAAACCACTGGAAAGTCATTTGGAAAACCACTGGAAAGTCATTTGGAAAACCACTGGAAAGTCATTTGGAAAACCACTGGAAAGTCATTTGGAAAACCACTGGAAAGTCATTTGGAAAACCACTGGAAAGTCATTGGAAAACCACTGGAAAGTCATTTGGAAAACCACTGGAAAGTCATTTGGAAAACCACTGGAAAGTCATTTGGAAAACCACTGGAAAGTCAATGGAAAACCACTGGAAAGTCATTTGGAAAACCACTGGAAAGTCAATGGAAAACCACTGGAAAGTCATTTGGAAAACCACTGGAAAGTCAATGGAAAACCACTGGAAAGTCATTTGGAAAACCACTGGAAAGTCAATGGAAAACCACTGGAAAGTCATTTGGAAAACCACTGGAAAGTCATTTGGAAAACCACTGGAAAGTCATTTGGAAAACCACTGGAAAGTCATTTGGAAAACCACTGGAAAGTCAATGGAAAACCACTGGAAAGTCATTTGGAAAACCACTGGAAAGTCATTTGGAAAACCACTGGAAAGTCATTTGGAAAACCACTGGAAAGTCATTTGGAAAACCACTGGAAAGTCATTTGGAAAACCACTGGAAAGTCAATGGAAAACCACTGGAAAGTCATTTGGAAAACCACTGGAAAGTCAATGGAAAACCACTGGAAAGTCATTTGGAAAACCACTGGAAAGTCAATGGAAAACCACTGGAAAGTCATTTGGAAAACCACTGGAAAACCACTGGAAAGTCAATGGAAAACCACTGGAAAGTCATTTGGAAAACCACTGGAAAGTCAATGGAAAACCACTGGAAAGTCATTTGGAAAACCACTGGAAAGTCATTTGGAAAACCACTGGAAAGTCATTTGGAAAACCACTGGAAAGTCAATGGAAAACCACTGGAAAGTCATTTGGAAAACCACTGGAAAGTCATTTGGAAAACCACTGGAAAGTCATTTGGAAAACCACTGAAAAGTCATTTGGAAAACCACTGGAAAGTCATTTGGAAAACCACTGGAAAGTCATTTGGAAAACCACTGAAAAGTCATTTGGAAAACCACTGGAAAGTCATTTGGAAAACCACTGAAAAGTCATTTGGAAAACCACTGGAAAGTCAATGGAAAACCACTGGAAAGTCATTTGGAAAACCACTGAAAAGTCATTTGGAAAACCACTGAAAAGTCATTTGGAAAACCACTGGAAAGTCATTTAGAAACAATTGATAATTCATTTAGAATATAGCCAGAATGAATTGGTAATTGCAAAAGCTCATAAACAGCAAAAAAGGGGCGATTCGGGAATTGAACCCGAGGCCTCTCGCACCCAAAGCGAGAATCATGCCACTAGACCAATCATCCTCTTGTAATATTACATTGTGTCATCTTTATTAAGCCCAATCATAAATTAACTATAAAAACGATATATAAAAAAAAAAGGATGATGGAAATTGATTTATTATTTACACTAATACAATGTTTAATCTTGTTCCTTTGATTATAAAACTTTAATGACGACGTTTTGATTGATCGCCAGATTTATTTCAGGCGGTTTCTTGCCCAAAAAAATAAAGTAGATTTCAAAATCTGGGTAATTTAAAAGACAGCGCCAATGAACATGAAAAATTCGATTAAAAAATGCTTTTATCATTATTAAGTTTCCGTTTTGTGAAAAGTCCAAACTTTAACTGTCCTATCTTTGGAAGCTGTTGCGAACATTTCTTTATAGGAAGCAAAAGCTACGCATAATATTGGTGATGAATGAGATTTCACTGTGTAGCAGATCTGATTCTCTTCAATATTAGTCATTGAAAATGTTTTATCCATTAAACCAGAAACTATCCAATTTCCTCTGATATCAATTGCCAAAATTGGAGCGTTATGTTTGAATGCTTTTTCATATTTAATCGAGTCTTCATCTTGTTTCCATTTTTTTAATATATTTTCAGCAGCAGCAGAAAATAAAAAATTACGAGTTGTGTCAAAGCAAATAGAAGTAATTTGGTATTGGCTACCAGCCACTGTTTGTGGAGGTCTTTTTATATCAAGATCGAATAAAGAAATTAATCCTGATTCATACCCAACAATTAGATAACGGCCATCAATTGAAAAAGTTGCCACTGTAATTTTTTGATTATTTTCTGATTTATATGATGCTATTTCAATATTTTGAGGTAATTTAAAAGCACGAATTCTTTTGTCTTCATGGAAAGTACAAAATCGGGTTGATGTATCATGCATTACGATTCTGTTTGCTTTTTCAATACAATATGCTCTACTCATTGTCGAGTCAACCAAGTTAAAAACGATAATTTTATTGAAAAAGCAGCAGAAATATTGACTTTCATCCTCTGAAAAAGAGAACGAAAGAAGCGTTGTGTCAAAATTACGAGTTTTAATTCGGGAAAAATCTGATAGCTTAAATATCTCGAGTGATAAGTCGGATGCTATACCAATAATTAATCCTCCTGGTCCGAAAACAATTTTTTTAGGTATCTTTAACACAAATAAGTTTCCTTCAAGCTTCAATGAAATTGGAGTTTTAATTACTGTATTATGGCTAGCTTTCTTTTGTTCGAAATCGTATAAATTGAAGAATCCATCACTTTCTGATTCGTCAAGACTAGATCTGTAACTTTCATCATCATTATCTGTTCCTTCTTCATTTGATTTCTCATCTTCACTTTCATTTTCACTTTTATTTGAATTTTTTTCTTCTTCTTCACTTTTATTTTTTCCAACTTCACTTTCTACTTCCACTTCCTCTTCTTCTTCTTTTTCACTATAATTATCACTATCGTTGTAATAATTGGTATTGCTATAATTAGTATTGCGAAACTTGCACTTGAGGTACCTGAGGATGCTTGAATTTGTCATTTTTGTGGATGAAGTGTCATAAAAAGACGATGAAGAGCTATCGTTGTCACAAACTTTTTGTGGTAAATTACCTCCATAGCCAGTAGACAAAAATGATTCTATTGGAGTGAAAGTATCATTTATATATTTAGTAAATTCTGGTAAATTTTCAAGTTCATTCAATTTTGAATGAGTGTTCACAAAAAATTGAGAACTTGAATGTGAGTATGATTCTGATTTCAATCTTGATTTTGACTTTATTTTGAATTTTGAACATGAAGGCTTATGTAAACTTCGTTCAATACTTCTTAAAACAATTGCAGAAATAAGATGAAGATGGCCCCAGTATGTTGCAGTGATTTTGTCTCGCTTTTCATAGGCATCTACTATTTTTTCTCTAATTTTTATTTTGTCAATTATTTTGAGATCAACTGAAGCAGCAACATTAATAAAATTGAGAAAAGAATTGTGAAGAATTGAATGACATGGGTTTTCAAAGAAAAGTGTCCATAATTGTGAGGCCATTTCAATAATTTTGTTCGTTAATTTTTTTTCTGAATTTATACTTTTCGTTAATAGTGAAAGAGCTGATTGTTTACTGTGAATAAATGGTAAAGTGGTGTCAGTAATAAAATCACAGATATCATTCGATAGTGAATGAATTATTTGGGGAAGAATGACTGAAATTTTTTTGAATCGGAAAAAATCGCAAACATATGATAAAAAAAGAAAGCCGTTTGAACACCTTTTTTGAATGCAATATGAAATTATTGATTCTATTGTGTGTTTGCGTGATATTTGATTTGGTAGAAATGTTGTTTTTGTGTTTTTTGAAATATTTGTTAAAATTTGAAATATCCTTTTATTCATAACAACAGATATTTCTGTATTTGATTTTTCATCTATACTTGATAAAAGTTTCATAACTGCTTGTGAATTTGTGATATAGTCAATAACAACTTGATTTTGAGAAGTCGATAGGAAAATCAAGAAATCAAAAATTGAATTATGCATTATATGTGTGGCAAGTCGTGATATAAATTTATCTTTTTCTGGAAGATGAATAAAAATAAATCCATCTGTTAATTTTATCATAAATTGAAAAATAAAGCAAAAAGTTTTTAAAATATATTCATCAGATGGTTCATCTTTCTTGATGAAAGACATCAATTTTAATAAATATGTTCTATTTGTTGTTAGCTGTTTAGAAAAATTTGAACTTTGGGTAGTTAAAGCATACAAAGCATTGGATTGAATTTCTAAGTTGGAATAATTATTTTTTTTTAATCCAAAAGCATAATCTACAAATTCAGTAATATGTAGTAAAATGTATTGACATAATTTAGTATTTTCTTTTCGAAAAGCGCCACGAAAATTTTCAACTTTTAAAATTATTGGTAAGGGTGTGTTTGGATCAGCAAGAAGACTATTTATCTTGTTAAAATAGTCATAATCGCATCGTTGCATAAAATCTTTTAATTTTTTTGTATCGGAATTGAAATTTAAAATTGAGAAAAATGCATTTAAAAAGTGGAAACATGAAACTTTTTTGAGAATTTCTATTACAATCAGATTTTCTGAATAAAAAGTATTGAAATTAAATGATATGTTATTTTTTAATTTTTAATATGTTTTGTCCATAAAAATATCTTAAAAAATGATTTGTTATTATGGAAATAAAGTAAAGTTTACGAGAAATATTCTAAAACTGGAGGCTGGAGTGAGTTTCTACATTCGTTTGCTGGTGTTGCTTCAAATATCTTAAATGAACGATTCAGTCTTTCATCAAATTCAAGAATTGAAGCAACATTTCCACTTCTATAACAATAATTAGGTGCGCTCCACACTGTTGCTAATGAATCATCAAACATTAATCCGTATCCATCCATCATTAATTGATGAGCTCTGCAAATGAAATTAATCTTGTTTTGTTCGTTGAATTCTTTAACTGCATCTCCTCCGAATAAAAATCCTGCACCTCTTGGAGAAGGAGCAAATCCTTCTACATCGTCTGGATCACTCCAAAGAAGGTCGCAATATCCACCTGAGTTTGGTGGTTCACATTTCCTGCTAATTTCAAGAATTTCATCAAACGAATGAATATCTGGAGATAAACCACCATGGACGCAAAAAATCTGATCATCAATAACAGCTGCAATAGGAAATAGGTCAAATAAATCTGTGCATTGCTTCCAAATATTAGCACTTCCAAATTTTCTAACGCATTCATCATAAAAACCATAAGCTTGTGTAGTTTGTCGTGCTTCATGGTTTCCACGAAGGAGTGTCAATCTGTATGGATATCTTACATAGAGAGATAAAAGAAAAAGAAAAGTCTCTACAGAATGATAACCTCTATCAACATAATCGCCAAGGAAAATATAGTTTGTATCTGGGCATTCGCCACCAACTCGAAATAGTTCTTGTAAATCAAAAAATTGTCCATGAATATCGCCGCACACAGTTATTGGAGAAGATAAACGCTTGATATTTGGTTGATCTTGAAGCAACTCTGTTGCTTTCTGAAAAAGAAATTGAAGATCACGTTCATCTGGAATTTGGCAATCTGAAAGTGTTTGTATAAGTTTATTGATTTCGCTCATTATATATAGATATTTATCAACTTATATTCAGAACAAAATTTTCTAAGGTCACTTTTCTTTACATTTCAAAATAAAGCATTCAAAAGATATCTTTAGAATATACAAATCATTATTTTTTTACATGTTTTATGTAAGTTTAAAGGTTATTGGCATCGTTATCTCTAATTATATAACTAATAAAAAATCTGTTAAATAGTTTAAATGATTATTTGGTTAATAATCTGAATATTTTTCGATGTATAAATGGCTAGCCATGAAAAAAAAGTTTATATATTCAAATTTGGGAGTTTTAACTTTTTAAATATTTTTTATTTCTTTTTTCAATTAAAAGTTATTTTAAATATTTATATTTTTTCTCCACCAAAATAAATTTTTTATAATAATATTTTATTCAATAAGTTATTTTATTGATGATACTTAAATATTTAAAATAGATTTTTTGAAATATTATTTAATAAATTATATTTTAAGGAGGTAGTTTTCCAATTCAATTCTATAATTCAATGAGTTCTCACAACGTAAAGAAGCTCATAAACAAGGTATAGACTTAAGAGGATTTATTAATAATATATATCATCCTGAATTTGATGAAACAGGTCGTACAGTCACTAATTATGCAGGTGAAGGTTGGCAAGACTTTGAAACAAGATCAAAAGCTGCTGGAATCGTTGAAAAGCACTTAATCAAACCAAAGAAAAGTTCAACTTATCAGGCATTTGTTGGTAAGTGTATCTCTCCAATTTATCAAGGTATCAAATACCTCAACGGTGTAAAATTACCATTCACACTTACACAAATGGCAACGGTTATATGGAATCAATTTACTGTACTTCCTGCAATGGTTTATGTTTATGGTGAAAATGTTATGAATGTTAATGAGGATCAATGGAAGAATTTAAGAGGAAAGAAAGCTGTAAAAGAATCTATTGAGTTCATAGTTCACAATTATTTAATTAATCATGTAAAAATTGGTGAATTTGTTCCTACTGCATGTGAAATGTATAATAAATCCGGACTACCAGTTAACCCTGAACATATTCGATTAGTTGCTAAAGCAACAATTGCAATCATTCTTAAAGGAATAAATGCATTACCTCCAAATCCAAGTGAATTTAATCAACGGTTTGATGCTAACGTTCAATCACAAGTACAAGCATTACAAACATCAGCAATCGTAGAAGAACCTGAAGAATAAAATTTAAGAAATGTGTTAAAATCTAATTTCAGTTAATGATTCATAAACATAAAATATATTTTTATCAATAATTAAAATAAACTTTAACATTAATATATAGAAAATAAACACATCATTAGAGAATATGGTTAAAACGCACATTATGAATATAATTTCAATTAAAATTTCAATTAAAATTTAATTAAATTTTCATTATACAGAGGTGATGAAAAAGATTTAAGAGAAAAAAGAAAAAAAAGAGAAAAACCTTAAAAAAAACCTTCTAGAGGAAAAAAGTTGAAAAAGAAAAAAAAAAAAAAAACACAAAAATAAGTAACAGCAAGCTTAAATAGTTAATTTCTTAAAATGATATGCTAAAGTATTAATTTCTTCATCAGTATCTACATCAATTTCTTGATAATCGGTATAGTCACTGTTGTCATTATGAATTAAATTTGAATTAAATGAATCGAAAAATGACATTTTCGTATTTATCGGAATTCTTCCTTTAGTAGATGGTGTAAATTCGATATATGGTACTTTAATTCTGTTTCCTCTTTTTAAACATTCATTAGCAATTTTAAACCAGATATGAATATATGAAATATCTTGAAAATCTGAATTAACTTCAAGAAACATGATTAATACTTCTTTTTTCTCTTTTACTGTTCGTGTGTGAGACTTAGGAAAGATCAAAAGGTTATCGAAAAGATCGATTTGTGATTAATTTAGATCATAGACTAAACGGCGTTGATATTTCGAATAAATTGCTTTAGGTGCTGTGAATTTTCCAAGATCTTCATTGGTCATTTGTAACTGTTGAGCTATTCTGATGAAATTTTCTTGCTTTTTTTCTTTTTGATTTTCATATCCCTTAAATAAAAAACGGAAAGAAAAAACTTTTTTTTATTTTGATTGTTAAGGGCAAATGTCTAGGCCATTTAACTTTTTCATAATATATTACCATTGAAACTTCAATTCTATGAGTTTTATCAATATTGACTGCCGCCTTAATCTTTTTTTTAAATAAAAATATTTCTAAAAATCAGAAGAAAAACGAAAAAATATAATACATTTACTTTTTTTTTCTCTTCTTTTTTAGATCATAAGAACCCCACCAGAATCCTTCTGTTTTCTGAGCAAGGAACACCAGCACTTTTTCTTCTCTTTATCTTTATGTCTGGATCCGTTCCCCCCCCCCCCCCCCCCCCAAAAAAAAAAAAAAAAAAAAAAAAAAAAAAAAAAAAAATAAGAAAACTGCATTAATTCGATCATAATAAACCAATTCCTCAAATCACTTTATAACTGGGAAGTGATTTATTAATTCCGACCAAATAATGCGGAGTAAAGCGGGTCACAATCCATTGTTCTTTAAACGGTCGTCGAGGAAATGACACAAAGAATGAAGAAAAAATCCATAATAGTATGCAAAGCATAGATATTACCTTAAATTCAAAATGATCATTCAAAAAGTCAATTCCGGGAAAATTAAAAAGACAAGAGGAAATAAGTGATGTTTCTTTTAGTAATTTATTTTGAGATTTGATTTAAATCCAATTTTATCGATTGAACAATTCCCCAGGGTTTAAATTCGATTTCTAAACATCTTCTTCTAATTGCTTGAGCGTCTTCAGAATCAAAGATATCATTAATTTTGAAGTTCGAAGTTATGATAAAAATCCAGTTGCCAGGAAAAATTTGGATTTGCGCTCCTTTTGTTTCTCCAACAAAAGTGTAACGATCCATCCAGATCTTCATATAGTAAGAAAGATATTTTCCATCCTCGGGAAAATCTTCCAAAACGATACATTAATGTACCTGTGGATTGTAGCCATTCCACCATTTACAAATTCCTTTTGGAAATATCATATCATCTGAGCATTGACTTCTCACCCAACGGATTTTTATTACACCTGGAATTCCATAAATCCAGGAATTTTTAATGGTCAAGTCGCCGTTCCATACTCCATTTTTCACAGTAAGATCCGTTGCCCAATTTTTGATCTGGGCCCTGTATAAGACACTTTCCCTAGGGTATTTTTCACTAAATTCTTCAACCGAAAGTTCCAGGTAGTCTTTCTTCATTTGTATCCATTTATTTTCACGTGTGACCTTTTGCTCCAAGCTTTTAAGCTTTTGACCTATTTCGACAAAATCCCCCGACTTTTTATAGTAATTATAGTTATCCTCTTCTAATCATTTAGCAGGCATTAGATATGACCATATGCAAATTTGCCTTTTTATTGAATGCGTAAATGTCCCAGCAACAGAAATCGTTTTTCTGTAACATAATAATCCTCGGAAATATCCTTGGAGATGTTTAGTTCCAGTTGTCGGTGCCATTTCTCTTCCATATATCATATATTTCAAATGAAGCTTTTGGAATACTTCAAATTAGTAATTTTCAACTTCTTCGTCGTAATTTTGTATTGTGAAACACCATTTATTAGCTCTGTAATTATACAAGATCACTTGATTCATGTAAATGAAGTAAAAAAACAAAATAATTTATTTTTCAATTAAAATAAGACAATTTTTTTAGCCCACCTACCGCCATAAATTAAATTCAATGAGAACACTCAAAAATTATAAACGAACCAGCCAATAAAAATTTAAAACAAAATTAACGACAAATTAACTTTTTGTATAAAAATTACAAATCTTAAAATAACGGACGCCTTACTTCATTTTAGAAAATGTCTTTTTCATTCCATCACTCGTCAAGATATCAACCTGATGATTCATCATCAATTGATGATGAATTATTAGAATTTAAAAAGCCATTTTTCTTCTTCTGGAAGTTGATATTCTAATAATTCATCATCAATTGATGATGAATAATCAGGTTGATATCTTTTAAAGAATTTATTCTTCATCCAGAAGAAAGAAGCCATCACCTCCTCCTCAAGAGCGAAAAATCCCAAGACCTCCACCATAAAAGAATTTATTGCGGAAATTATATCCCGTCGTATCAAGATTTGCCCGAGGAACCACTACAAGGTCCAGCCGATTGTGCAAGTTTCCAAAAATTTGCTACACTTGATGAAGCAAGACAAATTGTTCAAAGTACTGCAAGCTCTAATGACGGAAGTTATTTACTTATTCCAGTTAAATTTATTGGATAAAGATTTTTTCTAATATGTAAAATTACATTAATTTTTCTATTCTGTTTAGAAATCGTATAGATCTTGTGTATCTAGAATTGTGAATATCTAAAGTTAGTTGAATCACAGTTGATGCGTTGATACAATTGATATCATTGGCAAATTCAATTATTCTTTTTCCAATTTTTTTTAAATCACAAATAGGCAAATATGGATCTTTTCCTCCCTCGAAACCATAACACCAGAACTGTAATTGAATGGTCCTTGTAATAATTATGACAATGACATTGTTACATCTTAAAGATCTTTTTATCAATATTTCAGGTTTGTTTTCAGGAATTGACTCAATTGTTTTATTTCAAAGATCTTTTTAAATGTTTTTCATCAGTAAAGGATGACTATCCATAAGAATAATGACTACTTTATTAAACATACTATCTGGTAAATTATATTGTCTAACATTGTTTATTGTGAGCCATATACAAAAAATCAGAAATAATCTTTTTGATATCCACTTTTTTGAGTAGTATTAAGCAATCAAACTCTCTCAATTCTGGAGGAAAAAGTGAAACATTAGGCAAAATGACAAATGGCTCTAAACGGTGGCTGTTTGCGTCCTTCTTTTTTCATTGTTTCTTTTCCAAGGTCAAGTAGCTTTTCTAAAAAGTTTAGGTCATTTTTATGATCAACAGCAATTGCCGTTCGAGCTTGATAGGAATTTTGAAATCAAATCTTTTTGGCGTTAACACATTAATGGATGCATTTAAAGACTCATTTGGATTTGTACTCCATTCACGTGAACAATTTAGAATGATTGATAGAGTTCTATCACAGAATAAGCGTTTGTGATTTCGATAATATAAGTGTCTCACTCCTATATGCCAAATTCTATATCTTTTTAATGATATAAATCTTCGTTGTTACGAATAATTATCAATGGACGACTTACTGTTTCCCTAGAGTGTAAAAGGAGTTTTTCACCATAAAAGCTCTCTCTTTGATGCTTATTTAACTTTTGATATTAGATTAGAGATGTAAAAATTCTTTCTGCCTTCAATTCCATAATTATGATTATTTTTCCTGCCTGTTCCTTGTTCTTTTTTGAATTGTTGGAAAGTGCTCTTATGATACCTTTAAGTCCATGATTATTGATAACCACACATTTAAATTTATTTTAAAATTATAAATAATATACTACATTATATAAATTATTTAAATTATGCATACATTCTTTTTGAAACCTATTTATTAATGAAGAAAACATATTTTATTTTGATTCAAAATTTTTGAATAGCATCGATACAGTAAGGTTGTAAAATTCAAAAACGTCTCAAAATAGGAAAATCTACTTTTTCATAGAAAACGATTAAAATGAATTTAAAATAAAAATCAAAATAACGAATTTAATTCAAATTTGGATTTTCCTTTATAGCGTTGCAAAAATGGAAAATCCACTTTTTGAATGATGCTCATTTTTTCATATAGAGATAGGAAAGCACTATTTGATGAATATAATGTCGCAAACAGCTGTGTGATAAACTTAATCATGGAAATATTATTTCTTAAAATGGTAGGTTTAAACAAGATTTTCTCTCTATTTCTTTATTTCTTTCATTTTTATTAATGAACAAGATAGCCGCTTTTTGAGCTACGCTCAAAAAGTGTCTTTATCATTTATTTTTTCGCCAACAGGTCTTTATCATTCTAATTGAATGAAATATTTGAATGGATATATCAGAAAAATTGAGAAGACTTGCACCTTGAACGACATGGAAAGGTTGTAATTGTGATTAAAAGATCGAAGTAATTATTTAAATAAAATAATCGATTTTGATCATTTGATAATATTGATAGAAAAACTTGATTTAGAAATTGCATGTGAATCAGGAAAGTTTAACGAAAGATTATAAAATAAAGATTTAAAGCTGGCATCTGGGAAATTAGTTTTTTATCTAAAAAAAAAAAATATATTTTCTTTTATGATTCAATCAATTTATCAATCATCCAAAATTACAATAATAGTAGTATAAATTATTTCTTTTTATATAATTATAAAATCAATATCTCCTTTTCGTATCATTATAAAAATATTTTAAAAAATGAATAAATTGAAAAATTTAATTGAAATTTATTTGGAAATTTGAATTAACCAAAAATAATAATACAAAAATTCAATTTTCAAATAAACACTTAAAAGATAAAATATGAAAAATAAAGTAATTTATAAAAAGGAATGAAATAATGAAGAGAAAATCGGGTCTATAATTTTGTGAGAAATATAAAATTTTTAAAACACTTTTATTTTTATATTGAAATTTTTTTTCTCATAATCAACAGAATATATCTGAGCAAACAATATATTTCAACCCCAAATATAAAATATTATTAGCCAATTAGTGTTTTTTAATATTTTTCAATACTTTACAAATGGACAACCGCTCTATTTATTTTTAATTATATAATAGAAATTTTTTTCTCAAAAAGTCGATTTTCCTATTTTGAAACGTTTTCCAATTTTGAAACCTTACTGTAATATACAAATAAAATTGCATTTAATTTATTTATTACTTATAAAAATAATTTAAAAATATTATTATAATAATAAAAATGTGATTGGCATGACTTTTAAATAAAAATATAAAAAGATAAACCCAATAAGAGTATACTCTCAAAATTTCCGAATCACATAATTTTTTGAATATGAAATGATCGTTTAAAATGATTTGTAATTTATTTAATCATTCTTTTTATATTTTTATAGCTCTAGTTCTCGCCATTTGGATTCCTACATGGTTTCTTCCATCTTCATATGGCTTTAATTCTGCAAATGAAGGAGACATTGAGACAGATCTTAATCAGTATAATACAATAACTTTTATTACATATCCAATTATTCTTGATAAAATGAGTAGTGTCCGTAAATACAATATTACTTTTTCGTCAATGCTTTCTATTTCAAAATTTACCAATCTAATTATTTTTGAAGCAAACAGTAAAATAGAATATCATGAAAAATTATTTAATCTATTAATTGACAAATTTGGAGAAAGAAGAGTTACATTCATTTCAAATGATTTACAATTTGATAAAGATTCTGAATTATTATTAAGTAGCTTTTCATCAAAAGCCATTAGTCAAGTTCGCACGAAATTCGCTTGTTATATAAACGCGAATGTTGTTGTTGATCCTTTCTGGTATGATAGAATCACCAAATTATTTAATCTTTTTTTTGAAATTGAACCAAATAGTCATATTTATTTAACAGGAAGACGAATTCAAATTCCTTTGTCAAACAATGAAATAAAGGAATTCAATATGCTACCATCTTTAACCAAAAAGAACTTCTTTAAATCACTACGAAAATTAATAAATTCAAAAAAAGATGTAGCAGAATGTATTAAGCAATGTGAGTCTGATTATTTCCTTACAACTGTTGATCCAGCACCTTTTGATTTGCGATATCTTCCTGAATTCAAGTTATCTGGCGGAATTTTTAGTATGTATTTGAATTATATGGGCGAAAATAAAGGAAATTTCTATACATTAAATGAAAATGTTCCAGTTTACTATTTAGGATCTTTACCAGATATAAACGATAAAGATTACATTACCGATTCACAATACAATTACGACATTGTTCATAATAACTCATATCATATAAGTAAAAACTTCGAAATGTCAAATACATATAATGGAAGGACTTTTACACACAAGTGGGAAGAGAAAGAAGTTAATGAATCTTCTTTTTCAACTTTATTAAATTTAAAAATTAATTGCTCCGACAAATCTGATATGCCGAACATCACTCTTACATCGTTTTCTACCATTAACAATCATTATTACCAAAATAATGGAGATAATCACATTCCTGGTTTTAATGGTATGAATCAGAATGACGAAAATGAAAATGGTAATAATTTGGATCAAAAAAACATATTTAACGTGAACGATTCATATGATCCTAATAAAATTGAAAAGAATGATAACGAAGATGGATCATATCAAAAGAAAAAGAATAAAAATGAAGAAGAGAAAGATGAAGATCAAACTAAAAAAGAAAAGAAGGAAGTTGAAGATAAGAATAACTCTGAAAAAAAGAATCAGGCAAATCATGATCAAAAAAGTAATACTGATAATCTTTAAACATCTATTTCATATGGAAGAAGCTTCATCACATTTTACAATATAATATATTAATAGTATTGTTTGTAAAGTAATATATTTAATAATAAATATTATATAATTTTATATTTTATTATGATAATATTCTAGAAAATAATAGTTATGGGTTTACAATTGTTTAGACAAAATGCTTTTTGATAGATATGATGTAGTTCTTCATTTAACATTAAGACCATAATATGGTTAATGATTTTTTTTTTTAAATTGTTAACTATTAATATTATATAAAAAAACAAAAATGAAAATATTTGAACCAAAATACTTTTTATGATGCAATTCATTTAATCAAAAAAGAAATATTTAGCAGCTACAAAATCATTTATAAAAAAT
The DNA here is from genome assembly GCA_039105265.1 of Tritrichomonas musculus. NCBI lineage: Eukaryota > Parabasalia > Tritrichomonadida > Tritrichomonadidae > Tritrichomonas > Tritrichomonas musculus. The sequence continues at coordinate 473,310 of JAPFFF010000015.1, read as the reverse complement.
ACATTAATTATTAATAATTATTATGAGATAAATCCTCTTTTTTTTTTTTTTTAAAAAAAAAACGTTAATAGACTTGTTGATTCAAATGAATGATAAATCACCAAAAACTTCTCCGACAGATGACCTTCGAGATTCAATATCAAAAAATCTTCTTTTTTTTAATCAAGGATATATATTATCTTTCGAAAAAGAAAAACTTATTCAATCTACCAAAACTCAACTAGATAGGCCATCAATTTTTTCAAATATTCCAGACCATAAATATGATGGACAGCATCCAACACTATGCGAGTCTAAAAATAATTCAGTTGTTGATTTGTTCAGAAAAAAGAAAAGTGTTGATGTAAATCAAATTGATATTTTTAACTTATCAACAGATGTTGATCGCTCTTTTTTTATTAGTTTCTCACATGACAAACAAAATGGCTGGTTGATACGTTCAAAAACAGAATATTTTTTATATTTTGAAGAGACTCGTGCTATTGAAGTTTTACCAAATAACGTAAAAATAACAATTTCAGAAGAAAAATATTTAAAATTTAGTAATCAAAGCACTCTTTTTCAATTAAAAATTTATCAATCGAACCCTTATCAAAGTAATAAAAAATCGAGACCTGACTTACAATCACTTTGCGATTTTATAAACCGGATTATGACCAGCAAAAAATGTGCTTCGTATGAATACTTTTTATTATCATTTAAAGAGTGTGGATCATATCCTTCAGTTACAAATGAAACACTTAGATTCTATCGGCAAATAGTCGAAGATCCTCAATTCTTATATATCGTTGCAGAAATGGCTTGCTTAAAAAATGAAATATCTACAGATTTTATAGCCTGGATAGAAGCAAGCGGTCACTTTTTCAGAACTTTATTTCCAATCATTACCTTTGAATATTTCCAATCACTTCGATCACCTTCAGAGATTTTTCGTTTAAATTCATATCTTTCATATTTAACTACTACTATTTTTCGAATGGACTCCAAATTTTACATGTTTTGTGATAACTTTAATCCACCCGCACAGAACCCTATTGAATATTTCCTTGAAACTTTTTCAGAATTTGATTTTGATCCTTTCACTACCTTTGTTTTAAAAACTTTGTATGATGAAGCAAATCGCGCGTTTCCAGGTACTGATGCTTGCTACAATATTCTTGGCAATGCTCTTTTTCTTCGGGTCCTTTCTACAATCGTTTTACAAAGAGATGAAAATTTAAAGCCACAAATGAAACAGATCTTTACAATTTTTAAGTTTTCTGATGCAGGAGATCAAGAGAGTATCATTAGACTTAAAGAAATCTTTAAAGCTAAAGTAAACTCAAATTTGAGCAAATTATATATTAAACGTTCTGGTTTCACTCCTTTGTCCCATGTTCAAGCCCTGATTAGACGTGCTTTAAATAACCCTGAAAACTTTTTTGATGTTATTCACAAAGTCAACTTTGGAGGAATCTTGAATAACTACAAAAAAATGTTATAGTATAACACACAAAATCAAAATTTTGTTAATAAGCTTTGTTTGCTTTTGAATTTTATACAATCAAAGCTCTTTGTTTTTATTATTATTTAAATATGCGTTTCATATCAAAAAAACAATTCATTCTTTATTGCGTGTATGAATAAAATATTATTAAATTAAATCGTAATTTATATTGAAATTGATTTTTAAAAGCAAAAACATCCAAATTTAGCTGTGATTAATTCCTTTAGATTAAGAATTACTCAAATTAAAACAAAGAGAACAATACTATGAATTTTAATTTTTCATACCATAATTTTGAGGCTATATAAATTAGTTTTCTATATACACTTAAATAAAATAACATGATTATTCCATATTATAAGTATGAAATCATTGTATTTTTATGAAGAAATCGTTGTTTTTTATTTCATCTGAAAAAGTCAATTGAGAATATTATTTTATTGAATAATCAAGATGACTGAAGAAGGCTTTACATATACCCCAAATGAAGTTAAAGAACCTACACCAGAAGAAAAAAAGGCAAACGCTCAAAAAATGATGGATATGTCACTCGATGAAATTATTAAAAATCAAAAAGAAGAAAAACGAAAACAAAACTCAAACTCAGGTGATCATCGCAGGAAATCGAGACAAAATACTAGAAATCGAACAAAATATGTAAATTTAAATCTTACAGATAGACAAATAAGAACATATCTTCAATTCGCAGATGTCGATACTTCAGGTTATAACATCAAATTGAGGCTTAAATTAGTGAAAAGCGATCGCTATTAAATCTATTATTTTTATAGATTGATTTTTTTTACTTGCATTTCTTTATATAAACATTAAAAATAATAGAATTAAAATCTTCATTTTTGATTTACATTAAACAAGTGTAGAAGTAGAAGGGATTTTATAATAATTATATTTATTTCTTTAAAGGCATTCAATGCCCATAAAATATAAACAATCAAAGTTATTGTGAATTAGAGTCTGGCTTCTTTAATTCAGGGGATGGAAGGGTTATATCAAGCCTGTTCCTTTGATAAAATTCCCAGTATTTAAACTGAGTATTTTCAATATGCAGTATATTATTAAAATTGGAAACATACTTGCGAAAATCTGGATCTTGCAAATATTTAAGAAACTGTATTGCTTGAGGAAAACGAATATATTTTGCATATTCAGGCTTGCACCAATAGAGTAAATATTTCAAAAAATTTATAAAATTTGGATCTCCAAAATAATTTCTTTGTGCTAATGAATATATATACCTTGGATTCGCCAAACAAAGAACAAATTCTAATTCTTGCTGAAAACGTAAAAGCTCTTTTTGATCTTCAACTTGTTCTTGATTATCATTTTCATTTTGAGTTTCGTTTTGCTCTTCATTTTTCTTGGCTTCTTCATTATCTGTGTTTGATTCTGATTCCGAATCACTAACTAATTCGCTACTATCGCCATCACTTAAGTCACTTGACATTTATGAAAAAGTTCAACAAAATTTTCATAATTTTTAAAAGGTCAATTAATTGAACAATAAAATTCTAATAACCGATTTATTCAAAATTCAATTTATAAATGGCGCATATCTTCCTTAATATACTAATCGCGAATCTTTACCAAAATAGAACATTTGGCCACATGTCTTTTATTGGAAACCGCTTTTTACCATCTGTTGTAAAATCTCAATTTACACATTTTGTATATCCGCTTTTCAAAGATGTATCTGGTTTGACAGTTAGTAAATGCGCATTTAAGCACGCAACATCAAATGTAATTAATATCCAGCAACAAGATTTTGAATATAATGAAGCCAAAAAGGAACTATAGTTTAATAGTTTTTTATTTATATTTATATTACAATTGTTCTAATTACCATTTTCATATATTGCTTTCTAAAATAGTATCTTGATCTTTATTTTTTTTTTATTTTTAATCTCATACATATTTCAATAATTATAAAATATTGAATAAGCGTCCTCTTTTGCAAAAGACTAATCAAAGCTTTTGTTGATTTTTAGTTGACTTTCTTTTTGGAATAAAAAATAATCAGTACATCTAATAAAACCGTTATAAAAAGATCCAAATATAAAAATAACATATATGTGAAAGATATAAGTAACAAATTGATATATTTCTAAATAGGTTAAATATCAAGATTTTTGTATATTTAAGTTTTCAAATAAATTTTACAATTTAATTGAAAATATTTCAATAAAAAGATTTTAAATTGAATCCGTATCGTTCAATTAAAACACTGGTCGATCGTAAATATCATGAAAAGCAAACATAATACACAGACAAAAGTAAATGCAAAAAACCAAAATAAAAAACCAAATAGAATTCAAGCTACAGAAAACGATGAAACATCTGATTATCAAGAAGAAAGTTCAGATTACGGATCGAGTGAAATGGAAGAAGAAGCAAAAAAGAATTTACCAATAGTAAACAAAACTCCAACTATTATTCATGAAGAAGAAGATTATTTGAATGAAGAAAAATCAAATAATAACAAAGCACAATCAAAAAAAGCGCAAGAACAAAAAAAATCTTCTAAATCGACTAATAACTCTATTTCACAAGCTAATCAAAAAAAAGATAAATCAACAGCAGGACAAAATGAAGAAGAATATTCATCATATTACAGTGATGAAGAAGAAAAGAAACCAACACCAGCACAAAAGCAAACACAGACAAAACCTGCAGCGCAAACCAAACAAAAGGAAGAAGAATACTCGTCATATTATAGTGATGAAGAAATTAAACCGGTACAAACACAAAAACAAACTCAACCAAAACCAGTAGTATCTAAGCAAGCAACACCACAAAAAGCAGCACCAGCCAAACCAGCAGCACAAACGCAACAAAAGAAGAAAGAAGAAGAATACTCATCATACTACAGTGATGAAGAAGAACAGAAACCAGCACAAACACAGCAAAAACCAACAGCACCAACAAAGCCTACTGCTAACCAGAAACCAGCACCAGCCAAGCCAGCACCACAAACACAACAGACGAAGAAAGAAGACGAATATTCATCATACTACAGTGATGAAGAAGAGAAGAAGCCAGCACAGACACAACAAAAGCCAGCACCAGCTAAACCAGCTACTACACAAAAAGTTCCTCCAGCAAAAACAGCACAAGCAAAACAAAAGAAAGAAGAAGAATACTCATCATACTACAGTGATGAAGAAGAGAAGAAGCCAGCACAGACACAGAAACAGGCCCAACAAAAGCCAGCACCAGCCAAGCCAGCAGTTACACAGAAAGTTCCTCCAGCAAAGCCAGCTCCACAAGCACAACAGACGAAGAAAGAAGAAGAATACTCATCATACTACAGTGATGAAGAAGAACAGAAACCAGCACAGACACAGAAACAGACACAACAAAAGCCAGCACCAGCCAAGCCAGCAGTTACACAGAAGCCAGAACCAGCCAAACAAGCAGTACAAGCAAAACCAGCAGTACAAGCACAACAAAAGAAAGAAGACGAATACTCATCATACTACAGTGATGAAGAAGATAAGAAACCAGCACAAACACAGAAACAGGCACAACAAAAGCCAGCAGCAGCCAAGCCAGCAGTACAAGCAAAACCAGCACCACAAGCACAACAAAAGAAGGAAGAAGAATATTCATCATATTATAGTGACGAAGAAGAAAAGAAACCAGCACAAACACAACAAAAGCCAGCAGCTACACAGAAGCCAGCACAAACACAACAAAAGCCAGCACCAGCTAAACCAGCTACTACACAAAAAGTTCCTCCAGCAAAAACAGCTCAAGCAAAACAAAAGAAAGAAGACGAATACTCATCATACTACAGTGATGAAGAAGAACAGAAACCAGCACAGACACAGAAACAGACACAACAAAAGCCAGCACCAGCCAAACCAGCAGTTACACAGAAAGTGGTACAAACAAAGCCAGCACCACAAGCACAACAGAAGAAGAAAGAAGAAGAATATTCATCATACTACAGTGATGAAGAGGAGAAGAAACCAGCACAGACACAACAAAAGTCAGCACCACAAAAAGTGACACAAGCCAAACAAGCAGCTCCACAAAAGCCAGCACCAGCAAAACCAGCAGCACAAACACAACAAAAGCCAGCACCAGCTAAACCAGCTACTACACAAAAAGTTCCTCCAGCAAAAACAGCTCAAGCAAAACAAAAGAAAGAAGACGAATACTCATCATACTACAGTGATGAAGAAGAACAGAAACCAGCACAGACACAGAAACAGACACAACAAAAGCCAGCACCAGCCAAGCCAGCAGTACAAGCACAACAAAAGAAAGAAGACGAATACTCATCATATTATAGTGACGAAGAAGAAAAGAAACCAGCACAAACACAACAAAAACCAGCACCAGCCAAGCCAGCACCACAAACACAACAGAAGAAGAAAGAAGACGAATACTCATCATACTACAGTGATGAAGAGGAGAAGAAACCAGCACAGACACAGGCACAACAAAAGCCTGCAGTCAAACCGAAAGCAGCACCAGCCAAGCCAGCACCACAAGCACAACAAAAGAAGAAAGAAGAAGAATACTCATCATACTACAGTGATGAAGAAGAACAGAAACCAGTTCAACCACAAAAACAAACACAGCCAAAACTAACCGCACCTAAACAAGCAGTTACACAGAAAGCTGCACCAGCCAAAGCAGCACCACAAGCACAACAAAAGAAGGAAGAAGAATACTCATCATACTACAGTGATGAAGAAGAACAGAAACAGACACAACAAAAACCAGCACCAGCCAAGCCAGCAGTTACACAGAAAGCAGCACCAGCTACTACACAAAAAGTTCCTCCAGCTAAAACAGCACAAGCACAACAAAAGAAAGAAGACGAATACTCATCATACTACAGTGATGAAGAAGAGAAGAAACCAGCACAAACACAAAAGGCAGCACCAGTTCAAAAACAGACACAACAAAAACCTGCCACTAGCCAAAAAGCAGCACCAGCAAAACCAGCACCACAAGCACAACAGAAGAAGGAAGAAGAATACTCATCATACTACAGTGATGAAGAAGAAAAGAAACCAGCACAAACACAACAAAAGCCAGTAGCTGCTCAAAAAGCAGCACCAGCCAAACCAGCACCACAAGCACAACAGAAGAAGGAAGAAGAATACTCATCATACTACAGTGATGAAGAAGAAAAGAAACCAGCACAGACACAGAAGCAAGTACAACAAAAGCCAGCACCAGCCAAGCCAGCTGTAAAGACACAACAGACGAAGAAAGAAGAAGAATACTCATCATACTACAGTGATGAAGAGGAGAAGAAACCAGCACAGACACAACAAAAGCCAGCACCACAAAAAGTGACACCAGCCAAGCCAGCACCAGCAAAACAAGCAGCTCCACAAAACCCAGCACCAGCAAAACCAGCAGCACAAGCACAACAAAAGAAAGAAGACGAATACTCATCATACTACAGTGATGAAGAAGAACAGAAACAGACACAACAAAAGCCAGCAGCAGCCAAGCCAGCAGCTCCACAGAAAGCAGCACCAGCCAAGCCAGCACCACAAGCACAACAGAAGAAGAAAGAAGAAGAATACTCATCATACTACAGTGATGAAGAGGAGAAGAAACCAGTTCAGCCACAACAAAAGCCAGCACCACAAAAAGTGACACCAGCCAAGCCAGCAGCTCCACAGAAAGCAGCACCAGCCAAGCCAGCACCACAAGCACAACAGAAGAAGGAAGAAGAATACTCATCATACTACAGTGACGAAGAAGAACAGAAACAGACACAACAAAAACCAGCACCAGCCAAGCCAGCACCACAAGCACAACAGAAGAAGAAAGAAGAAGAATACTCATCATACTACAGTGATGAAGAGGAGAAGAAACCAGCACAAACACAACAAAAGCCAGCACCACAAAAAGTGACACCAGCCAAGCCAGCAGTTACACAGAAAGCAGCACCAGCCAAGCCAGCACCACAAACACAACAGAAGAAGAAAGAAGAAGAATACTCATCATACTACAGTGATGAAGAGGAGAAGAAACCAGCACAGACACAACAAAAGCCAGCACCAGCTAAACCAGCTGTAAAGACACAACAGACGAAGAAGGAAGAAGAATACTCATCATACTACAGTGATGAAGAAGAGAAGAAGCCAGCACAAACACAGAAAGCTGCACCAAAACCAGCAGTTACACAGAAAGCAGCTCCACAAGCTGCACAACAGACGAAGAAGGAAGAAGAGTACTCATACTACAGTGATGAAGAAGAGAAGAAACCAGCACAGACACAACAAACAAAAGTTGAGCAAGTTGCACCTCCCAAGGGCTACACACCCACCAAAACAAAGACGACAATCACTCCTCAAGACGAGTCCTCTTATTATTCGTACAGCGATGAAGATCCCAAGGCCGAAAAAAGTGCCACTCCAGCAGCAAAAGCAGAACAGAAGCCTGCTGCAATATTCACTCCAGATCCGCCTGCTGCCAAGCAAAGTTCTGAATACTATTCGGAAGAAGAAGAAAAAGCTATTACAGAAACACAAGCCAAGCCTAAAAAGGCCAAAATTTTGCCAAAACCGAAAAACATAGAAAAAGTTGATGTTATTAATGAAGAAGAGGAAGAAGAAACTAAAGCTGTTCCTCAAAAAATGCAATCACAAAACAACAAATTTAATAATAATAATAATAATAATAAAGGAAAGAATTCGAGAAAGAATTATAATTATCCTGATACTCGTAGAAAGAATCAAGACCTTCTCCTAGAAGAGAAAGGCCATGGATTTAGATCTACAAAGCTTAAATTAAAGAATGGTGGATATGCAAATAAGATAAATCCAAATAAATTGACATCTCGGTCTCTTATCTGATTGATTTAAGTAAATATATTTCGTAATTTATTTTTTTTACTATTGATTTTTAATTTAGTCAATAAGTAAGTTACTTTGATTCTCTTTTTTTAAATAATATTTAATAAAAATTAATTAAATTAAAATTGATATTAAATTTGATTCCATTAAACATTATTGAACTTACAGTGAAAAAGATTCAGATGTAGGAAATAGACTAAATTGTTATTAAAGTAATCCATTTCAATGCGAACAGTTAAAGAAGCCACTTAAGAAAAAAAGTAACCATATTTCAAAGAAAAATTCAGAATGCTTTATTAAATTTAAAAATCAATGAATAAGAACAACGTCGTTTATAATAAATCGCATGCTCATCGAATTGATTTGCGAAAAGAGTCTTTCCGCGATTGGAAGAATAGTTTTTTGCGAAAATTTCCTTGGCTTCTTAATATTCCCGAAGATTATATTTCTGATAAATTTAATATATACGGCCTTCAGAATGATTTTAGTTTCTTAGGTCTTTGTTGCGATATTATTTGTGGGAAGGCAGATTTAAGCTGCATTCCGCAAAGCGATAAAGCTGAAATAAGTAAGCAACTTCCTCAGGTTTATGGCATGATTCATGCTCGATTCATTTTAGCACCAGCAGGACTCTCTGCATTGAATGAAAAGTATAAAAGATGCCAATATGGAACATGCCCTCGATTCAATTGTCAAAATGAACCACTTTTACCAATCGGAGTTAGCAGCCAAATGAACCAAGATAGTGTCAAAGCTTTTTGCCCTTGCTGCAGAGAAGTTTTTTTCCCGAGACCTCAAATTAATCTAGATGGTGCATATTTTGGCCCAAATGCTGCACACATATTCATCGATGAAATGAAAATTAAATCGCATAGATGTTTTAGGCCTTATTCTCACAACGCATTTGGATTTCGATTACGCTCAAGCATTTTTCAAAATCAACGAGATGACCAAGATGATTATGATTACGAAAATGAAAATGAAGACGAATAAGCAATTACTATTTTTGTTATTATTATATAAATTGATAATTTTATTATAATTTAGCACATTATCATTTCTAACTGCCTTTTTTTTTTTTTTTTTTTTTGTAAACAAACAGATTTGTATTTAATCCATCAATAATTTAAAGATTCAAACTTGCATATTAATTTATTGACAATATAATAATTATTCAAAATTCATTATATCAAAATCAATCATACATATATATAAATAAATGTTTTAATTTTCGTTAATCTTTTTATATAATAAACTATTATTTTTTTTTTTATTATTATATTCTCCTAGGTACAATTGGGCTTGTGAAAAAGTTGAACATCTTTGATACAACAGGTGATTGCTTTGCATCATATGCAACTGGACTTTGTATTATTGAATTCTTTGATGGTTGACTTGAAAGAGATTTTCGATTTTCACTTTCGACTTTCTCAACATTTTTACGAAACTGGGTTGTTGCCTTGATCAAATCACCATTCATACGATGATTATCATCTAGCATTCTAACGTAGCCTCCATCACAAAATTCGGAATTTTCTTGATAAAACTCCCTATATCCGCCATCAAGAACAAAAACATCTGGATAGAACAAATTTGGATATTCCATCTTATTTAAGTTCCTATCAATTTCTCTGAACATTGATGCCATTTGAGGTCCTCTGTTATGTGAAAATTCGCAATGAAATACGATAACTGAATTTGGTATAATAGTGTCAAAAAACATTTCTCGCATTTCCTCAGGATTTGTTAAATTGAATGCGCCTTTAATATGTCCACCTTTGTATTCATAATCATATCTGCAATCAACAATAAATAAACTGTCATAAAAATCGTCGTATTCACCTGATAAAAGATGAACCAGTGTATCTGCAGAAATTCTTGGGACAGTACCATTCAACGGGAGAGTTGGAAGAAAATTCTGATTTCTTGGAGATCCATTTACATAAGAAATACAACGTGGAGGTGTCATCCCTGGCGAATCATCAAGATGTGGGAGAGGAATTGTGCATCGACTAGGAGAAATAGGCGAAAGAGTGCACATCCTAATTATTCTTATATTTTTAGCTATTACGTTAAAAATCTTAACGTAAGGGTTTTTAAAAAATCTTATCGTTTTTAATTTAATTTTTGAATGATTAGAAAAACATATAAAATTAAATATTTTTATTAATATACCATTACATCTAATTTTTTTGCTTTAGGTTTTGAAGATTAAAATTTTTTAATTTCAATTTTTCTTTGAATTTTATTGAAAATTTTCAATAAATTATTTTTTTTTAATGAAATCATTCAATATAAAAGGTGAAAAACAGGTGAATTTGAAAAAAAAAAAAAATGGCTGTAGTATCAGCTGGCTCAGATAGTGGCTCACGTTTAGGCCGAGGTGGTGATCCTGGCTATCCCGCTCCCATTGATATCGACACGAATGGTATTATATGTCTTGCTGTTGGCTGGCGACATAATATAATTTTGTATGAAGATGGATCAGCTGTTGGATGGGGTAACAACGAAGACAATCAACTTGGTATATCATGTAACGAAACCCTCAAACCTTTACCGCTTACAGTTTTCAAAGAATACAAATTAAGTTGGGTTCATTGCGGAGATAAGATTACAGTTGTACTTACCGACAATGGCGATGTCTATGCGTTAGGCTCATCCTATGGAGCCATTCCAGTTCGACTTCATACCTCAGCGTCAGCGGTTTACTGTACCTGCGGAGTAGGCATGGTCTATGCACTTGACAGCAACGGTGACATTTTTGTATGCTCAAGTTCGTCAGGGAATGGAATTTTATATCACTTGGCAGAACCAGTTTGTGACATTGCTGCAGGTGGCAGTTTTTGCCTTGCAGTCACAATCAACGGCAAGGCATATGCACGAGGAAATGATGCCGCATGTGGCTGTGGAAATAGTCATCCAGGGGACTCATTTGTACCCATTTCATCATTGAGTGGAATTTCGGTTTCACGCGTTTTTGCCTATTGTAAACATTCTGTTGTTTTGTCACGCGATGGCCGCGTTTTTGTTTGCGGGACTAACAAAGACAGTCGAATTGGATTAGACAAATCAATTCAGACTCAAAAAACGTTTCAGCAACTCAATTTCTTTGACAATCTTCGCGTGACTGAAGTTGGCTGTGGCGATTCGCACACAGTTTTCGTTACTGAAGATGGCGATGTTTACGGCTGCGGAGTATCTGAGGATGGTCGGACATTCACAGGCAAAGCGCAAAATGTTGAAACACCACAGAAATCATTGCCTTTGGGAGGACGGGCTTCATTTGTTCGTTGTGGATGTTTTCATTCTGTTGTTCTTGTCGATATTAAACGTCCTGTTCATCCGGGCCTTTTGTTTTTCGGCCTGCTTGTCGGCACAATGAGGAGGCCTCGTTATATTCGTCTTTCGCCTGAGTTGACAATCGACGTTGCTCTCGGCTCGATAACAAGTTCTGGATTCCTTCCAGGCGACATTGTCAGCTCCAAGAATGAGAGAGGAATTGTGATTGGCGTCAGCAGTGACAAGATTTGCGTGAAGACACAAGACGGTCTCTCTTTGGTTAAGCGTCCTTCGTTAACTTTCGAAACAAGGAAAAATTGCGTTCCGAGAGAATTCACTACCAGAGCGGGTGTCAAAATGATAGTCGACGCGAATCCACAATTATGTGAACCTTTCGGTTTTGGCTTGAATGACGAAATAAGTCATCCTTTCCTCGGAAAAGGAAGCGTTGCTGGCTATGCCAATGGAACAATTTGGTTCCAATTCGAATCAATCAACAATCGAATTTGCCGTTGCAAGGACACAACGCTTGGCTCAATTCATTCAATTATAAAAATCGTTTCTACCGAACGTCCAATTGAGCGCTATGTTTGCAATGACGGTATTGAATATCCTATCATCCCAATCGATCATATAAACGTCCGCGTGGACGACTCCTACGGTGAGGCGATCGGCGAACTTGGCGTTTTTTATTGCGTTCGTGACTTTTTCGACGGAAATTACAAATTAATCGAGAAAAACAATTGCTTGAAAACGCAAGAATTCGGCAATTATCGCCAATTTGATATCATATCTTCTGATGATGGTTCCGGAACAATTGTTAACTGTAATCAGAATTCGGTTAGCATCATCACACAAGATAATTTATTGAATGGAAAACCGCCAATAATCGTCAGTCAAATTTCGAAATTACAATGCCGAGTTATTGGCGAAGGAACTTCACTTATCAACAACCAAATGCTAAATGTCGGCGCCTGCTCATTCAGTAAGAAGGGTCCAATACCTGGTGACATTTTTGTCACAAAAAACGGTTTCGTTAGAATTGTTGGAAGCAAAATTGAATCAATTGAAAATTCAAAGAAAAAAATTTTTTGCTCAAAAAATTTGAATTGGGATTCAAATGATAATTCTGAACTTATCCCGTTTAATGACGATGATAACGACAATTGTTCTTTGGTAATTCGTTATTTGCTCCCTTACACTAAAATTTGCAAATTAGAATCAGGAGGAAATATCGCACTTTCAGTGTTCATCGGAAGCTTCTCTTGTTTAGGATTCATACCTGGAGATGAAATTGAAATTCGTGGTTCTAATTATATTGTGTTCGGTGAAAAAGGTGGTTATTTGTGGGTGAAAGAAATTGGTTCAAATGGTTTGCGTTTTTATAATCCTAATCAAGCTGATGATATTAATAAGGCTAAATTAATTTCAAGACCAACAAAAAATTATCATGAATTATTAATATAAAGATTTTTTTTTATAACTTATGTAATTTGATTTATATAAAATTAACGAATAAATTTCTATGAGATCTCTGAAAAAGTCGATTCTATAGGTTAACTATTCTTTTTTTTTTTTTTTTTTAAATATTTAAATAAATCATTTAGTAAATAAAGATAGATTATTTTTATTACTATGCTTATTTACATAAAAAAGTATGCATATAAAAAGAAATGTAAAATTTAAGATAATTCGCGTCATCCGATAATAAATATATATAATATGAGGATGAAAAAAAACAAAACAAAACATCTATTAGAGTACAATTTTGCCGAAATTGATCGGATTATATAATTTTTCAAAGTTTTAAAACTTGGCTTCGTAAAAAAAATTAACAATGATTTCGATGAATAAGAGGTGGTAAAATCAAATTAGGTGCAAACGTTTGCGATCTGATTTTCATTTGTTTCCGATGCTCAGCTGCTGATCTTGATCCTGCTCTTATCCTTGCTTCAAAAATTGGTGCTTCTCTATTGATCTTTGCCCGAGGTTTTGGTGGATCAATGACAGCTTGAGTTAATCTAGTTCGTTTCAAATTGTACATCATTCTAATTTCTGAAGGAGAACAAATCATCTGAATTATCTTTTTTTTCTTGAGAATTTTATAGCACATTGTTAAATCATTTTCTACATTATCAAGAATATCGTTAGCTAAATTTTCAACAGGAAGCTTTAAGAGTTTCATCTGCTTTTCAACATCATGATCAATATCGTTTATAGTACTTGGGAGACACTTGTACTTTGGATTGTAAAGAAAACTATCTGTCATATAAAATGCATAACGACAATCACGTATCCATGGATGTTGAGCTATTTCAGAAATTGTAATTCTTTCATCTGGATTTTTTTGAAGCATTCGAAGTATTAAATCAAGAAGTGGCTTCGAAACAGTGGGTGGAAATTCAGGGGTTCCAGTGGTGATTTTTCGCATTAAATTATGTGTATTGTTATCAAAAAAAGGTAGATGCCCAACAGCCATAACGTAAAGAATAACGCCAGCGCTCCATATATCAACTGGATATGAATATGGCTTCTTTTGAAGAACTTCCGGTGCTGTATAGTAAAAAGATCCGCATTGAGAGTGAAGTAACGGTTTATCAGGTGTCACTTGACCACTTAGTCCAAAATCAATAATCCGAATATTTCCAGTATCATCAATCAAAATGTTGTCAGGCTTCAAATCTCGGTGAACAATGTGTTTAACAGTATGCAAATAATTTAAACCTGAAATTAATTCACAAAATATATGTTGAATTTCATTTTCTTTAAGATGTTTTTGATCTTGGATATGATTTAATAAGTCACCTCCTGGAATATGTTCCATTATAATATAAGTCGCGTTTTCATCATGAAAACATCTATAAAATTGTGTGAAAAAAGGATGATCAAGTGATGTATCAATATCAATTTCTCTCTCAAACCCTACGCGTACAGCTTCGGAAAGGAGCGTAATTTTATCAACCATTTTGATAGCAACATGCAATTGAGTTTGATCATGAACGGCTGAATAAACATCACCATATGAACCTCTTCCAATTTCTTGAAAATCGTTAAAGCCACTAAAAATGGAGGTATTGAAAGGTAAATTCGTTTTTGTGCTAAATAAATTTATATCAGAATTATCAGATAAATTCAAAATTGAAAGGAATAAAGCTTTATTTTATAAAATTGAATGATATCAAAATTCGAATTCAAATTATCAAAAAGCGAAAATATGTATAAAGGAATATTTTATCAAGAAACTCATCATTCTGGTATTGAATTTTTGGATGATTATAATATCAATAATCTTTTAACGGAAAATCATGAACAACTAATTCAAATATGCAAATGTAATTCGATTCCATCTTCTACTGAATTAAAAACATTATATAATTATTGTATACAATCTTCTGTTGACGATATTGGCATTAATTTATTTCTCTTTAACTTGGCCTTTAATAATGATATTGAATCACCATCTGTGAATTTAGCTATTTATACATTAATGAAAACTTGCCAAGTTCCATCTTTTGATGTAAATCAATTTTTAAATTCTGAAAGTATTGATTGCTTAATTAATCATATTTTATCTAATAGCCAATTAACAAAATATGCTTATATTTTCCTCATCAATTTATTATATGAAACAGACAAAAGATTTTTTTTACGCAAATCAACATTTTTTAACCTTTTCGAGCCTGGAAAGCATGATCAAAACTTGGACGATCTTATTTTCGCATTTTTTTCCGACTTCACTGAAATTGATCAAGAAATATTTGATAAAATGAGCTCATATATTTCGAAAAATACTTTTTCTTCCCAAGATATTCATAAAAATTATCGATATTTATTGATGGTTCTATCCCTTGCCGAAAAAAATATAAAGTTTGAAAGTATTGATGCACTTATCATTAAAAATATTAAATGCGATGAAAATTTCATGATAGAAATAATCCTTTGCTTAATTAAATATTCTGAGAATCCACAAAACTATTTTACGTATATGATTTCCAATTTTAAAAATAAATTTGATGTTCACTCCATTATCAAAGAGACAATTCAAAATTTTAATTTTTGCTGGAATAGCTTCAATTGTGAACAAAAAAAAATGATATCTAATATAATTTCATCTACAATTTCAAAAATGCCATATTCATTGCGTTTTCATTGCGTTATCTTTATTTGCAATGTTAAAGATTGGATTATATTTAATAGCATTATTTTTTTTGAAGAAATTTTTGGTTTAATTACTGAAAAAGACATTTCTTTGAACTGTTTGGAGGCAATATATTCGTTTTTGACATCTGATACTCAAAATGAAGGGCTATATTTGCAAATCATAAATTTATTAGTTACATATTCTGATGATTTATATCAAATTGCTTATTCGGCCGAAGAACCACAGAATATTGCTGCACAACTCCTTATGAATGTAATCAGTGATATAGTTAATGAAGAAAACACATAAAAAAAAAAACTAATATATAGAATATAATGAATTTGAGTTTTACATATTCACAACAATAATGTTAAATACATATATTCAACGTGGACGAACTTTGTTAACAAATTGAGTGTAGTCAACCAAATCATCTTCAGAACACTTTAATTCTTTCCTTAAAGTTGAAATTTGTTCATTTGTGAATTTACTTGGTTGTACTGATAAAATGCCACGAATTTCAGAAAATGGGATTTTTCCATCATGATCTTTGTCAAGTTGTTGAAAAGAATGAATTAATTCTGCTCTTGTACCAAATCCTCTTAAATACCAAAATATAATTATGAAAAACTGCTCAATATCAACGTGATCTGATGTGCACATTGCGTTTAAATCTTTTTCTGATGGTGCTGGAATTAATCGGCAAGACTTTAAAGCATCTCGCATTGATTTTCTTGTTAAATATCCTCTTCCCTTATCATTGGCATACTTTACAAATTGAGTTGCATAATTATTATATTGCTCATCAGTTAAAAAATCAGGATCAAACATATTTCTAAATAAACGTATTTTTTTTTATTTCACTTATCCTAATGTATAAAGATCAGAAATAATCATTTGAATATTTTAATACTTAACAAAACAGCTTAAATACTGAATTACTGTTTTATAAAACGAATGAGGATTTATTTAATTACACTTAAGTTTTTAATAATAATAATAATATAATATATATATAATAAATTATTTTTTGTTTGCACGCATTGCTGATCGTCTTCTCAATCTTTCAACGGTTGATTCAATTCCTGAAGAGGCTTCTCCTTTACTTTTTTCTTTATCTGATACTGAATTTGCTTCCATATGTTTCTTTGTAACTTCATTCATGAATTTATCCATTAATTCGGTTCTTTTAAAGTTTGGATCAGAAGTATCAATTCCATAACCTGGTAAAGCGAAAAGATCTTTAAATCTGTCATCTTCCATTACACTTTTAATAGTATCTTCTTCATTTTCGGTTTTGATTTCATTAATATTTGTCGTTTCTTTTGATTTTTTTTTATTTTTTTTATTTTTAACTTGATTTTCATCATTTTTTTCTGATGCTTCATTTTCTTCTTGAACAAAATCAACCTTTAAATCAGCATTTTCTTCAGATTCTGATTCATACTGATCTTCTTCTTCAAAAAGAAATTTTACATCATTACGTGAAAGCTTTTCATCTTCTTCACTTCCACTTCCAAAAATTGTTGGTTCAGTTATTTCAGCTTCTAGATCATCTTCTATTGCTTTCCAAATATTTTTAATTGAATTTACTCGTTCTGGAGGAGCTGAATCCCAAGTATCATTATTTTTAGTACTTGTAAGAAACTGATCATAAACTTCTGGAGGATTCCAATCCTTAACATATTCATGCGCTTCGTCTCGAACTGGAAATGAAGAAACTTCTTTCCAAGTTTCATCGTTTAAAAATTGGAGGTCAAAGAAACTTCCTTCATCATCACTAATTCCAACATTTTTCAATGCTTCATATAAATTATCAGCTGATTTTGCATCCCTAAATTCGCATACCGCAAAATACCGCTTAAGATCATCTTTATTTCTTTTTCTCCAGAGAGCTATTTCAAATTCTTCATTGTCAGTTGGTGGAGGAGCTTCCTTTTGTGGGTGTTCTTGGCCATATTGAGAAAGAAATACTTTTACTGATAATAAATCATCTTTATTATCACCCATGTTTAGATAAAAATATTGAAAAATATCCTGAGCCTTGATATCTTTCCAAGGTTGATTGACCACTGCCATCCTACGATTAATTTTGTCGGAATAATTTGGTTCTTCATCATCAGATGGTAGCACATCTGAAGGAATTAACATTTCAGGTTCATCATCACTTGAAGATTGATAATTTTCAAGTGCATCTGGTGAAACTGGTCTTCCAAACATATCAACAGGCGGTTTTTTTTCTGGCTTTGTAAAGTCTGCAAAACGATCATCTTTTTCGATATCGATTTTAGTTTCTTTTATTGATTTATTTTTTGATCTCGTTTTTGTTTTCTTTCCATGAAATTTATGACTAGGAATATTTTTGGAACGATGCTCATTTCCTTCCATATTTATTTATTTTTGAATTTATTGGTCAATGAATGTTTTGATAGATTTATTTTTTTTTCTCTAATTGAAATTTATAATTCAGATTTTCCTCATTAATGAATGAGCTTGATTCAATTAAAAACTCAAAAAAAGCAATATCTCATGCATTTTGATCATTAATGATATAAATTAAATTAAATAAAAAAGATAAGGCATTTGATTCATACAAATTGTATGATTCTAAAAAAGTATCTCTAAAAAATAATATATTTTTAAAAAATATAAGTAGTAAAGATATGGTTCAATAAAATGGAAAGTTTGATTTACATTAGTTATAATTATATAATTAAAAATTAATAAACAAAAAATTGATCATCATACTATTATAGCATTGCTGCTTTTTTCCGTATGGGCGATGTTCTGGCATCTTTTGGAGTGACTGGTCTTCTTTTAATAGTTGTAGTAGCGGAAGAAGCACTTTGGCTCCTTTTAGGTGAATCTGATATATTTTTGGTAGTAACTTGCCTTTTCTCAATATTTAATATAGCTGTTGTTATAACCAAGTTCGGGTCAACTTTTAAAATTGCTCCTTTGTTTTTAAACTCATTTACATATGCAGGGGCTGAGAAGACAGTTATAACAGATCTATCGGGTGCAAATGGAAACTCAATTCCTTGCATTGCACATTGATGAGCTCTAACGAGGACAGAAAATTTGGATTTTGCAAGAAAACGTTTTGCGGGATTCAAACCCCATACATATGTAACTCCTCTTTCACTAGGCCCCCATTCTCTAGTGGATTTATCAGGATCAGACCAAAGTAAGTCTGCAAGAAGGCCTGTTTCTGGAACAGTTGTTGGCCTAGTTATTGCTTTAATTTGTGATACACTTTCAAGTTGAGGTGATAATCCGCCATGGACACAAAAAATACGATTTGATATTATTGCAGCAATAGGAATTCTCTCAAAAAGCTGACAAAACTCGTTATACACAAGCTTATTTTGCTTTGTTATACATTCAGCTGCAAATCCATAAAGTTCTGACATTTCTTGACATTCATGGTTTCCCCTAAGCATGTATACGCTATCAGGATAGCGGAGTTTCAATGCAAGAAGTAAGCATATTACTTCAAGACTTTGAGGCCCACGATCAACATAATCACCAAGAAATAAATATCTTGATGCAGGGATAGGATTATCAAGTGCAAATAGACGCAAAAGATCTGAAAATTGGCCATGGATGTCGCCACATATATTTAAAGGAGGTTTTAATTCTAATAATGTTGGTTCTGCTTCAAAAACTGATTTTGCTGAATCTATAAGAAAAAGAACATCAGGAGTTGGAATTTTAATTCGAATAGCTTTCGGATCTGTAAGCTTCGCGATGATGGAGTCAAGGCGTTCTTCATTATTATTTTCCACCATCGAAGTTTTATGCGAAATGTGATATGAAAATTCATAAATATTTGATTGTTATTTCAAAAATCACTAAAACATATTTAAATTAAATATTTATATGAGAGAAAATTTAACGACAAAATAGTTATATCAATACCAATCTGAAAGTTTATTTTGAAAAAGTCATAAAAAGAGAGAATAAAGAATTTATTTCTTAAAAAGTTATCAATTTCTTTATCAATTTTTAAAGTAAATTTAAAAAGTATTATTTTTTATTTTTTAAATATACTAGTAATTCAAGTGAATTATATATTAATTAAATTATTAATATAATTATTTATGTTAATTATATATAATAATAAGTTGGAAATTTATAGAAGATATGTTTTTTATTGGAATAAATTCATTTTTAAATTGAAAATAAATAAAAATAACCAGCATATATTATTAAATAATTCTTTAATAATTTCATTTTATTATTATTTCATTATTGATTGTGTAAAAAAAAAAAGGTAAAAATATGAAAGTTCATTCTTAACCATTTTTTAAAATTGAAATTTCCCAAAAATTCATCATATTCTATATAAATATTATAAGATATTTGTGACAAACTCCTGATATTGAATGGCATAAAAGAATTAATGCTTATAGGCTTAAAATGATGAGATATTTAGGTGTAATAAAACTATTTATATTTGTTTTATCCCTTTCATATCTATAAAAGTTTATTTATTAAACAATGTATTTCCTTTTTTTCCCATAAATCAACATAATTGATTAAATTTTGCTCATAATTATGATAATAAAATCATTTAGGTAATTATTGAGTCAAAAAAAGATTCTAGTATCTTATACAAGATAATAAAATCTCATTACATTTTACTTTTGTCTACAAATGATGAAGAAAAATAATTATAATTTTTAATAACGATTTATCATAAATTTTTGAAAACAACTGTTTTATATCTGGCCGAAACTCTAAATATGAAACTCAAAGAAAAAAGAAAAATACAACTTGATCCAGTCAATATAAAAACTGATCATGTTTCACATACCCCTCCACCATCGTTACCAAATTCTACAAATTTGGTTCTTGATGATTTTGATGTCAAAGAACAGCTTGGAAGCGGTTCACAATCAATTGTTTATCGTGTTATTTATAGAAAAACGGGAGAAAGTTATGCTTTAAAAAAGATTAGATGGCAAGGCAGCTCTGACTTACAAAAAACAATTACTGATATTCATTGTCTTAATATTCTTCGTCACCCAAATATTGTTAGAATTTACACTGCATTTTATGTCGATGAGCGTGTTCAAATTTTGATGTCATATAATGACGGTCAATCACTTGCAGATTATTTAATGTTTACACCTCAAATGACAGAACCTGCACTAGGGAGGCTTGTTTGGTGTGTTCTTCAAGGATTATCTTATCTTCGAAGAAACTACTTTCTTCATAGAGATTTAAAACCAAGCAATATTCTTATTTCAAAAAAAGGTGAAGTCAAAATTGCAGATTTTGGAATGGCACGTCAGCTTGCGGCATCAATTGAGCAAGCTCAAAGTTATATTGGTACGATTTCATATATGGCACCTGAAAGAATTGAAAACCAATCTTATTCATTCAAAAGTGATATTTGGTCTCTAGGCATGATTGTATACCAATGTGCATTGGGAAAGTTTCCTTATCCTGGTGATTCAGATAATATAACTTTTTGGGATTTAAAAGCTTATGTGCAAAATGATATCCAAGTTAAACTTCCAGAAGGTTATTCAACTGAATGTCATGATTTTATTACTTCATGCCTAAAAATTGATCAGTCAAAAAGAGCGGCAGTTGAAGATCTTGTAAAATTTCCTTGGGTTATTAAATTTTCAAATGATGCTGCAAATCAGCCTCTTTTGGAATGGGTTATTGCTAATGAAAAGATGAAAAATGCACAAATCCAGTCATTAAATTCAATGAAAGCAAGTTGAATATATTTTTTTATATCAATTGTATGTAATTATTTTTTTTTTTATTTATAAACATTAATTTTAACTTTTTCTGTCATTTATTCACTTGAAAAATATTATTAATATCAAAATGGCTTCATAAGTTTATTAATAAACTTGAAGTATTTTATCAAATATTAAAATTCAAAAAATATCAGACAAATTTGTTAAAAGTTGTTTTGGCTTTAAAATTATCAGCAGTAGCACATTGTTTCATGAACTTGATGATTAAAATTAATGATATTTTACAAATCGCATTGAAATGTAAATAATAATTTGAATTGCATCAATTTTCAAGTTTTGAAAAAAGAATATTTTTCAAATGATAATTTTAATTTTTCTCAAATAACTTCAAAAAATAATTGCTATTTGAATTAAAATAAACTTCATATCACTTTTTTTTATCTCCAAAAAAGAAACCATACAAAAATATGAATCAGTTTATTTCATTTCAACAAAATCATATTTATATAAAAGGATGTTTATTCAAATTTTAATATAAATGTATGTAACATCAAAATTCTTTATATTTATTGGTATATTGTAAATCGGAATATTTTAAAACGTATGTATATCATATCAATAAATTAACGTCTCTCTTCATTACGTACGTTTATATACGTTTTTCTATTGAACTTTTTTCCTTATTTTAAATTAAACAAAAGAATGTTGTTACAATTATTTGAGTTTCTGAGGAAGATAGAATATTGTTGTTTCAAAATTGATTTATTTTTCACTGATTTTTTCAATTTATGCAATTAGAATTAAGCAATTATTTTAATCCTCAATGCATGTTTCAATGTATTTAAGCTATCATCTTTTATATCTATATTTATATTTTTTTTTTTTATTAATGTCTTATCTTGATTTACGTAATTGACTTTCTTGTGAAATTAAATAAGCTGAGTCCGTTAAAGAATGAAATTGTGTGAATACTAATATTCAAATTATCATAAATGAATTATTATATTTATTCATTAATAAGTTATCTGTAAAGTAATAAAAATCAAGATTTTGATATTTGCATTATTAGATACATTACCGTTTTATTCATATCATTTGCATCTGATTTGAAATTAATATTCAAATTTTCAATGAAAGCATTCAATTTTGAGATGAAACAAAATTTTTAAAGAATTTTAACGTGGGGAATATCAAAAAGAATATGTTCGGCGCATCAAATTATCAGCCTCAACAGCCGCCGAACTCCCCTAACAAACATCGAAGATATAACCAAGAAGAAAATTCACAATACAGACCTCGCCCTCCTTCGATTTATGGACAAAATACAAATTCAAGCCCTCGCACAAAACGCCCTTCGCAATCAGCAAGAACTCTAAGAAGCAGTATGAATCCGATTATTCCAAATGGGCCAATATCGCCACAACTTGCAATTCAAAAATATCCAACTTTGTTACGTCCGTTTGAAAAGAAAGAAATTTTAAACTTTCCAGAGATTTATTTCCTTGGAAAACCAAATCACAAGATTGATCCAGATCCAGAAAACGAATACAATCATGGGTTTGACGATGATTCGCACAATATGATGCTTATCGTTGGAAATCATCTCGCATATCGATTCGAAATTATGGCTCTTTTTGGAGCAGGAGCATTTGGCCAAGTGATTCGATGCTTTGACCATAAAACAAAGAAAACAGTTGCAATTAAAGTAATCGTTAATACAGAGCAGATGCATGAGCAAGGGTTGGTTGAAGCTCAGATACTCGCCATTCTAAACAAAAGCAACTCAAGGCACATTGTTCAAGCTCGTGATTTTTTCATATTTCGATCACATATTTGTCTTTCGTTCGAAATATTAGGTATGAACCTTTACGAGCTAAGTGATGCAAATGATTATAAGCCATTACTTGTAAGAACTGTTAGAATGTATGCGTTACAAATCCTTGAAGGATTAGAAACATGTCATAGAAATGGTATTATTCATTGTGATATCAAGCCGGAAAATATATTACTTCAGCCAGGAAGCAAAAGTCTTATAAAAATTATTGATTTTGGCTCTGGTTGTTTCATCGGACATCAGAAATATCAGTATATTCAATCAAGATTTTATAGAGCACCAGAAGTAATGATTGGAATTGATTATGGGCCGCCGATGGATATTTGGAGCATGGCCCTCGTTCTTATTGAGTTGCTTATTGGACGGCCTCTTTTTCCTGGTGATGATGAGCTTGAAGAGCTTTATATGATATCTGAGCTACTTGGCAAGCCACCTATTGAGTTAGTAGAGAAAGGAAAGAGGCGAGATGAATTCTTTGACGACGATTATCAACTTAAAGAATGCAAATCTGATACAGAAAGAAAACCTGGAACAATGAATTTAAAAGAAGTTATGAATACAAATGATGATCAGCTTATAGACTTCCTCATGAAATGTTTAACGTGGGATCAAAAGAAACGGATTACTGCAACGCAAGCTTTGCAGCATCCATGGATCCGCACAAAAGAAATTAATGTTAATATACCAGGAAGTAAATATCTTCCAAAACTCATGTCTTCCAGCATCTTATATTAAATGTCATTTTACATCGATTTTTTATTTTTATATTTTTATAAAATATTGAATTTGTATCTGAAAAATTGTTCGTTCCATTCAATATTTACTAAATACCTATTCAATTTCTAAAATCATAGATTATTTACTATTCAAATTAATTAAACATAAATATGAGATTCTTTCTTAAACAATGCACATTTTAAAATAAAATGCAATGATTTATCCTTTTATTTTTTTTTTCGAAAATCTCTATTCGATCAAATATTATGTATACAAAATTGAAAATTTTTCATTTTTCATAGAAAACTTAGAATGACTTCTCATGAAGGGTATCTAATAACCAAAACTGGATTTTTTAAGAGATCAAAACGGAAATACTTTATACTTCAAGGATCAACTCTTATAATGAAAAAGTCGCCCAATAGTACCAAAATTAAGCATATTTGTGAGCTTGACAAAGAAACGCTTGTTAACTACTATTCATCAAAAGATCATGATGCAATTTCAATAATGCAAGGAAAAAAGAAATACGAGTTTACGTCAAAAGACAAAGAAGATTTATTGCGTTGGCTTCTTGATCTAAGAACAGTAACATTTTGTACAGCCAATTTAACAATGGAATCATTTAAAATTATTTCTGTTATTGGAAGAGGGTTTTTTGGTAAAGTAATGCTTGTTTCAATGATATCAACTGGACAAATTTTTGCTCTAAAAACCATTCACAAAGAAAAATTGATTCATTCTGGTAGAGTTAAGACTGTTCTCGCTGAAAGGGAAATATTAGGTAAAATAAATCATCCATTTATTGAAAAGCTTGAATTTGCATTTCAAACTCCTACAAAGTTTTATATAGGACTCGAGTATATTAGTGGAGGTGATCTTCAGTCACAAATAGAAAACCATATTTCAAAAGATGATGTTCCACTTTATATTGCAGAAATAGCTATTGCCCTTCAATTTCTTCATTCAAAAGGAATCATTTATCGTGATTTAAAGCCAGAGAATATATTAATAGCAAAAGATGGGCATTTAAAACTTGTAGATTTTGGTCTCTCAAAAGATATTTCGGATTCGAACACAACAAAAACTTTCTGTGGAACAGCAGATTTCCTTGCTCCTGAAAT
This sequence comes from Tritrichomonas musculus, assembly GCA_039105265.1. Lineage (NCBI taxonomy): Eukaryota > Parabasalia > Tritrichomonadida > Tritrichomonadidae > Tritrichomonas > Tritrichomonas musculus. The sequence goes on along the minus strand of JAPFFF010000015.1, from coordinate 448,158 downwards.
AATTGTGCTTAAACCTTATTCATATGAGGTTGATTGGTGGACACTTGGAATTTTACTTTATGAACTATTATATTGCAAAAACCCATTTCACGATGATAATAAAGATCGCTTTTATTTTAATGTTACTCAAGGTAAATTAAGTTTTCCTGATGATGCAGATCCTGTTGCAGTTGATTTAATTTCTCATCTACTTGATAGGGATATGAAGAAGAGATACGGTTTCGATCAAGTCATGAATCATGAATTTATGAGTGGTCTGAATGAAAATGATGTTTATAATAAGAAATATACCCCTCATTTTGTTCCAGAACTGAAAAATGAAGAAGATGTAAAATATTGCGATCCAGAATGTGTTAATGAGCCAGCTGTTGATTCTATTGCAACTCTTCCACTTGGCGAAGATCAAAGATTCCAAGGGTTCTCCTATTCAAATCTTACCTTTGATTAAATAGATAGATATTGTTATTATTAACCATGTAACTCAAGCCAATAATGATGAGAAGTCCTAATTATTTTTCTTGTTTGAGTAGATTGTATAAACACTCAAATTTTATTTAAAACTATTGTATCTTTATAAGTTATGAATATTCATTATTCATTTTATTTATGTGAGTAAGGATGTCGGTTTTGGGCAGTTTGGCTTTGGGATGGCCAGCCCATTGCCTTTTTTTATTTGGGTGAGATATTAGTAAAAATATAATTGAATAAACTCATGCAAAATATTCATTATAAGAAATCAATTTTTTTGATTTTAATTATAAACTTTTTGAGCACTTTTTATTTTAATCTAATTTAATTATTTGATTTCTTTATTATTTATAGTTTAGAAAAAGTTAAAAAAAATTGAATTAAATAAAATATTTCAAAGCAAGTCGGTTCTTTGGTTAATAACCGTTTTCTCTGAATTTTCTATGGTTTATTTGCCCTTCCCCATTTCCCAAATTGTGTAGTTTACAAAATTTTTCTAAGGTTTATGTTCCCAAATTTGAATTTTCCAATTTTTTGATAAAACGGTTATTGGGAAGGAAATGAAGGGATGCAATATATTTTTAAAATAATAAAAAATATATTTAGCATATAATATATATCTTAAATATAAATATTTATTTTAATTAGTTTTTTTAAAAGAAAATTTAAAGATAAAATCATTTTTTTTTAAATTTAAATTTTAACAATTTCATCCTTCGACATCCTTAATGTGAGTCATGTATTATTAAAAATATAGAAATAGTTATTTCAAAAAAAAAGTTGTTTTTTAAAATAGAATATAATACATAAATTATATCGTAGGCGTTCTTGAAATATTCCACTTTTTCAAAAACACTTTAAAATTTGAATAAAAAAAATGTGGTTCAAATACAAATCAAAGAATCAGCAAACAATTCAATGCTATTTATCAAATTATAACATTTTGATGAAAGGTGTTTATTTATCATTCAAAATAGGTTTAAAATAAAAGTATTCAAATTATTTAATAAAGCATATAGAATTTTTATTCCATTTCTAAGAATTTGAAAATAAACTTTTCAAAAATTACCAAGAGATTAAGATTATTGAAAGAGGTTTGCATTTTCTTTTTTAAAAAAATGATCGTCATTCAAAACTAATATGATTAATGATGAACAATGTATATAATTCATTGGATAAAAAAAAAAATTGAATTCAAATTCAAAAAAAAACATATTTAAATACAAATCACTTATAATAAAGCTTTAAAATATTTCTTTTTAATTTCTTTTAAAATATCATTTGCATGTAAAAACGAACTCTTTGACAAAAAAATATTCAAAAAAACAGAAAAACAAAATTTGAATTTAATTCTATAGATTTTTAATCAAATGGAGCTTCAAGATTTCCAAAATCTTTTATTAGGGTTTATGTCTCAAGATCAAAATCAAATGGCTTCATCGATTATTCAAAATCTTATTGAGACGCAATATCCATTATATATCGATTATTTAATCCAATCAATTCAGCAAGACCAGAATGAACGTGTTTTTAATGTATCAATCACTTTCCTTCATGTTGAAGTTGTAAAGAAGAGGATTTTTGCGAATAACGAATTAGCTTTTCAGATCGTTCAAAAGTTGACGCCAATTATAGCTGGCATTCTTCAATCACCAATTGTTCAGGACAATTTCAAAAAAATTGTTGCTACTATATTAGCGCAATTACACATTTTTGTTTTTCATTTAGACAATAATATTGAGATTGCTAAATATATTTTGACTACTTTTAATGAAATGCCAGAAATTCGAAAATATCTTATTCATTGCCTTTTTGAAATATCTGTTAATGATCAAGAGTTTGGTGGCTTTAATATTGATGATTTAATTTCAATAATAACCCACAATGCCCAAGATCTAACGCTATATATGCCCATAGTCAACTTATTTTTTGCGATAGCGATGCGACGCCCAGATACTCCAGTATTGCAAGAACTCTTTACGCAATTATTTGCGTCTTGTCCAGAAGAAAATTTAGATGAAATGTTGCATTCCCTTTCTGAATTCGCAGAGCATTCATCATCCTTTTTCCTTCCATGTTTGCCAACCCTTACACAGCAATTATGCAATTTTGCTGCAAATGTAAAACTCCCTGAAGTTATTCGAAATAAGGCAATGATGTGCTTGTCTTCTATTTCTGAAGGAGCTCCTGAAATGTGTCAATCAACCCAGGAATATTTTATTCCTGTTTTTCAAACTCTTATTCAAATTGCATCAGAAATTACTGACGATTCGCCATTAGAATATGAACCAAATAATACAGAGCCATATCAATTTGCTCTTGACTCCATTGGGCTTATTTTTGAGAAATTTGACAATTCTAATATCTTTGTTCCTATATATCAATTAGCAATGACCATCCTTTCCAATCCAGATATTACATGGCAAGCAGCATATGCGGCAATATCTTCATTGGCGGAAATTAATATGATAGCTTTGAGTTATTTGATAGATAAAGAAGAAATGCAAAAAAATTTATTCAACAAATTATCAATGTTTTTGGATATTGAATCATACACGCGAACAAGGATAGCAGTTTATACATTTATTTCAAAATTATCTGTACGTGGTATATTATGTCCCCAAAATCAATTATGTTTAATTTTAATTCTTCCACTTGAATCATTAATGATCATTGAAAATAATATGATAGCAAAAAAGCTTGCTTATCAAGCCTATACAGATTTTATATCTCAGCAAACAAGTCAGAAAAACAACGAATTCTTTGAACGATTTTACCCAGAACTTGTCAAAGAACTGCAAACAGCAAGTAATGATTTTAAAATTAACATTGTACGATTAATCGGACCTTTAGTTAAGGCAGCTCGAGAAGATGCTATCCAATATTTTCCTTCCATTGTTCAAATTGCTTTTGATTTAATGAAAATAAGAGATCCAAATATACAAGCCGAAGCAATTAGGTGTTACTCATTAGCAATTTCCTATGTTCCAATAGATGGTAAAATCAAAGAATGGTGTAGTCAATTTTGCCAAGCGGGAATACCATTATTAGTTTCGACTGATTTGGATGAAGAATCATTAAATCATTTATATGATGCTATTCATTCATTACTATGTACATTGGACAAAGAAGTAGCTCCTTTAGTTCCCCAACTTCTGACCAAAGTCATTCAAGATGCTCAAAAAGGTATTACAATTGAGCAAGTTAATTCTTTTGACATGAACGATGTTTATAAAAATAAAAGTATTTATTATCGAATTCAACAAACATCAGACTCTCCAGTTAAAAATTATGCAAGTATGAGTGAAATAACCGAAGTTCGACATGCTTTATTAATTCTTGATGCTTTAATCGATAGTGATCCTGATTTTAAAAATTATATTGATAATGTTTATTCTATTTGTGAGAATTGGATAACTAATCAATATTCCATTGAGCCGCTTATGAAATTGTGTTGGGATATTTTTGACACTATATTACGTATTTTTAAAGAACAATATCAAAACCTTCAAGAATTTTTAAGAAAAAATCAAAACCAATTAACGGACGAGCATCAGCAACAATTGATTCAATGTACGCAACAATCAAATGCTCACGTTGAGATTATTTTTCATTGTTATATCAATTCAATTAAGCAAAAAGGATCTCCAGTTTTCATTGATAAAGTATTAAAAGTACTTAAAAATGCGATATCTTTTGCGCGATTAATAAAGTGGTTTAATCCAGAAGTTTTTTCAAATATTCTGCAAACAATCCAACCTTTAATTGACTACATATTTGCTATCAAAGCAAAGAAAATTAAAGATATGGAAGAATTTCATACCGTTGATCTATCAAATAGATCTTTAGCGCATTTTGATGTGTGCCTAAGTCGAATTTCTGATATTATTTCAGCATCATTTAAATTGCAGCCTGACATTACATATCAATTCTATGCACAAACAATTGGTCCTAAAACAAACGAATATTTGAATAATGAATTAACATTAATTTTTGGAATACTTACTACAACTTTGTTTATAATACATACGAAAAATAAAGACAAAATGATTGAATTTTGCCAAATTTTAATGAAGTATTCTTGCATGTTTGATCGAGAAGATGATGATCTACCTGAACATGCGCTATATGCAATGGGAAAACTTTTTTATGCAATTCCTTTAGAAAATGCTGAAATTGCAAATCATTTTATGCAATTTTTCATTCAATTTTTCGCCTCTGAGCAAATTCAAAATGTTAATACTGATGCTTTATTAATGATATCAGATTATGCAAATGTTACATTTGCGAAATTTCTTCATGCTAATAAGGACCTTTTTGATCATTCTGATGTTGTTAATGCTTTTTTGGAAGCAATTCCTCTTTTTGAAAATGTTGTTGATTCTGATATATATTTTCAATTTATGGAAGAATTACTTCGTTTGGGTTGGTTTACTGAAGTTTGTGGAAATGATTGGCCTGAACTTATATTAGGACATATTATTACTGGTTTTGCAACTAATCAATATAAAGAACATACTAGATTGATGTTTGCACAGACACTTCGTAATATTTTAAGTACAAAAGAAGGAAAAGAAGCAATTATTCAGACTTTAAGTTCGATTCATCCTAATAAAGCTCATTACTTCAGAGTATTAATTAACCCTAAAAAGCCTAATTCAGAATAATAATTTATAGAAAATATATTAGCACCAAATTTTTAATGTGATTAATCATTTCCTTATTTTAAAGATATTTTTAAAAATAAACAGTAAATTGACTATGATCAGACTTAATAATTTGGTAAGTATCTTTTTCTTTTTTCTTTACCCATATTGATCACTCATTAACATATATGTTGGAGAAAATAGTGATATATTCTTTATAGCGAATTTGTTTTATGCTTTTACTTTGTTAAATATCAAAATTTAAACTACTTAATATCATTTGGATTAAAAAAATTTATTTCAAATGATCCAATTTATGAAAAAAAAAAATCAAATTATGATCTAATTTAATTGCAAAAAGTAATATTGGTTTGCATTTTTTATTTAAGATTCTTCAAAGATCTTTGATAGTTTTTTATATTTATTATTATTCTCATCTTATCCAATAATCAAATAAATGAATATTTTAAAAATATTATTCATTAATAAAAAATATAATTTATTTAATAGAAATTAAGAGAAATCTACATTTAAACTTTCAGGCATTCACTCATTTCTATCGTTCAAATTTTTTAGAACATTTTTTGCAAAATTTTTATATGAGCAAATCACAATCTCGTCATTCTACAGAGTTATCAGCGACTGAACTTATTGATGAATGTATCGAGCAATCAGAAAAAAATTATCAACAACTTCCAGCTCATGTTCAACAAAGAGTAACAATTATTTTATCTGCATTTAAAACAAAATCTATCAAAGCTGATTCGCCAACTGAAATTGGTGATTTAATTGCATCATTAGCTGAATTGGTTCCAATTAATACAAAACTTTTTTCAGATTTATGCGAATCAATTGCTGCTTTGTGTATTGATAGAGAATTTGTTCAATTTGCTGATGAAGCTCTTGAAACAGTCTTTAATATTATTTTGCGTCATCTCGAGAGTCGCACTTTTGATCCATCCCCAGGTCTCCGTTCCTTATCAACACTACTATATAATAATACGCTTCGATTAGTTCAAATGCACGAACGAATTCTTGAAGCTGCAGTATCACTCGCAAATTATTCAGATGATTCATACCGCCGATCATGCGTATTAATTGGGAATCTCAATGCATTTTCAAATAAGAAAAACGAAAGATCAATTTATATCCGCTCAATTAGATTTTTACTAACAGCTTTGAATGAATCAGCATCTACTGCGTCTACAACAAGCGATTTGCATTCATCAGCCCTTCGTTCCTTACAATTATTAATTCTCGATGCACCATCTGAAATTCTCGATCCACAAGTATTAACTCACACCATATCAGCCATTGCATTTAAGCAAGGGCAGCAAGCTCTTATTTTCGAAGCTATTATGGCTCTCAAAGCCTTAGCAAATACATCCAAAAAAGCTTTTTATGCTCAATGGTCAATTCTTTTAACCAAAACTCCATCTCTTTTTGATTTATTACGGTCAAAGCCAAAAGTTGCCAAAGTCACAGCCGATTTACTAACAGATATTTTTCGTGATACTTGGAAATTTTTATATATAGCAGATAATACATCAAAGCGATCAGCATTTACAACTTTAGCTCAGCAAATTGGTGATATAATTGATATCTCATTTAATCGTTTTATGTCATGTCTCTTACGAACAGGCAAAGAGAAATCACTTGATCCACAAGTTTACAATAGAGTTTCAAAAGCATTTGCTACATTTGTTCGTAATTGTAGTTTTGATAACGGTCGTTTCAAAGGTGGATATATAGAAAAAGTTATTGAATGGTCAAAATCGGCAATATCAGCAACAACAGAAGAAGCTTTAATTGTCATGAAATCACTTCTTTGGACAGATATAAATTATCCACCATTTGCTTCATCATTTGATTATCTCTTTCAGACTTTTATTGATTATATTGGAAGTGAAAATCAAAATTATTCAAAGCCCGCAGCGTTTGCCCTATGTCGAATGGCATATGCCTATCCGGAAAAAGTTGTCGAAAGATACCGAATTCTTGGCCCAAAAATGAAAGAAATTGGACCAGTTCATGCTCTTCCTATCTATCTTCGACTTGTTGAAAAAGGTGTTTCTGATCTCAACATATGGTGCGATTTACTTCAAATATTTGTTCCCAAATCTTTTGAAATCAATCATCAAAAATCGATTCAACGATCCTTACAATGTATTGGATTTTCAGGTCATGTCTTTTCAAAATTGCCAGATAACATTCAACGTCTTTGCCTCTCTTTAGTTTTAAGTAATGAAAGCGAAGAAGCATGTCGATCAGTTGGATATCTCGCTCGTTCGTCGGCTGCTGATATATCATCTGTTTTCTTAACTGATGCTTTACTTAGACTCTCCTCTTATAATCCGCCACCGCTTCAGCCATTATCAAATGTTCTTGAATCATTTGCAACCAAGCATAAAGATATGTTTGAATCTAAATGGATTCAGCTTGTTTTTAATTGTCTTGAAAAGGATAAAGACTCACCATATGGTCCACGTTGTATTGGATTCTTATTTGCCTTTCTAAATGATCCTGATAACAACTCTGAAGAAGACGTTAAGAGTTTATTGATTAATTTATTAATTACTGATTTGAAATCAAATGATGCTAAAATGAGATGGAATGCTGCTGCTGCATTTTCAAATGCCTTTATTTATAATGTCAAATCATCTGAAGCTATTTCAATACTTGCTGATTACATTGACACAGATAAAATCGCGAAAGTCAAAATTAGATCAGCAGAGGCACTTTCAAATGTTGTTTCTCGAGAAGCAATGGGTGATTTATATCATCGAATTTTTACTGTTAATTTAGAACAACTTCTTGCTCCAGACCATTTTACTAATTTACCACTTGCAGCTCATAGAAAATATGATGCTGCTTATCGAGCTGCCCTTACAAAACTATTCTTCAAACTACTTGATTGGTCAAAAGCGAGTGATTTTACATCGCTAGAAGAACCTCTTGTTAATAATGTTGATGCCATTTATCAATTGATGATTAATTTTGACCATGATGAAAATGAAGAAGACAACAACGACGATAACAATAACAGCAATCCTAAAAATACCGAAAATGAAAATGAAATTTTAAATAATAATAATGATGATGAAGATGATTTTAGAAATACTCTCGACAGAAACGACAATATAAAAGTTCCTTGGGAAAAAATTACTAGGCTTTATGAGGCTAGATTCAATTCGATTCCATCCAAAATGCTTGAAAAGTTTCAAGATAAAGCATTTCCAGTTTGAGGTGAGAATTTGATGCTATTTTGTTTCCTTTTTTGTTTTAACGAAATTATTTTAAAGTGTTAATTAGACATTTAATATTTGTTATATTTTGTTAATTATTTCTTCTTAGCATTTGATTTCAAAAATTAAAAAAGTTTCCAGCAAAACAATAAGGGGCTTTGTTAAAGGTATTGAAAATTAATTTTCATTGTATGAATCAATTAATCCATTGCATATTATTTCATATGTATAATTGAAATAATATTAGAATGAATTTTGTTCGAAATGCGAAAAAATAAAAAAATAAAGAAAACATAAGTATTTTGTTTTGAAATTAGTTAAAACCTTTATTCATTTAAACAATAAAAAGTATGTGGAAAATAACTACATATTCATGATTTACTCTACCGATTTAATATCATAAGGCCTTGTTTCAATTTCAATTGCATCAATTGATCCAGGAACAGGCTCAAAAATATCTTTGTCTACATCTTGATTAGCATTAACATTACTATGTCCCGCATTTGTACTTACACTATTGCTATTATTGCCTACAGCATCAGCACTTGATGGACTCACAATGTTCAAATTACTTAATAAAGAAATTGGGCTTGCGAGTTGTTTCTCTTTTGGTTGTTGAAGAAGTGGTGGAAGATTAAATAATTGATGTTGATTGAAATCCATTGACTGAATTAAACGACTAGGATTGTCATTCACGTTTGTGATAGCAATTAAGCATTCATTGTTATTATTAATATCATTATTAATATTTGTATTTAAATTATCATTACGACTAATGCCATTATTAATCATCATTACTGGGCATTGGATTGACTGTGAAAAATTAGATGTAAGTGGTGGAAGAGGTGAAAGGGGTTGTGATGGTTGAAGAGGTTGAGGTACTGATAATGATGATCCCGAATGAACTGTGGTAACAATTGAATTAATTGATATGGGTATACCTGTTGAAGATGGAAGAGGAGTATTAGAAATTGATAAAGAACACCTGGAGTGAGGTTGTTGAGGAGGTTGTTGTGATGAAGGAGGTATTGGAATTGCTGGGACAAGCTTTGTCATTTGAGGAATAAGTTGAGGTACAATAACTCCTGGAATCGATTTTTGATAATAGTTATTAGTCCTTGAAAAAGAATAGTCTGGACAATATTGTTTTGCAACATTTGGATCAAGACGACTTAAAAGGCGTTCTTTTTCATTTTCCATTTTTTTTGACTTTGCAATTCTTTGAGATAAAATTGTCCAATGATTTTTGATATTAACATCTGTACGTGAGTTGAAAAATTTAGCAATTGTAGTCCATTTTTGTCCATACTCAGCCACTTTTTGTTGAAGTAATAATTCTTCTTCACTTGTCCAAACTTCATTGCGGATTCCTGGTGTTAAATAGTCTTGATAGCGTTCTCTACACTGGCGTGCTGTCAAACCATCCATATTCTGAGCAACAAAACTCCAACAATTTTTTCCATATTGATTGACCAGACTTAATAATTTTTGATCTTCTTCTTTTGTAAACTTGTGTCGTGTTTTCTTTCGCTTGTTCTCATTGATTGTTTTGTTAGGATTCGACAGAGGAGATTTCCCTGTTTCCATACAATTTTTAGCTAAAATTTATATCATTTCAAAAAATTCAATAAAACCGATTAATTATTTCTTTGAGCAATTTCTTGAAAAAATAAAAATCTTTTAGATCAAATACTGAATGAAAATTCTATATGATCTTTGATTTATTATAAATAAATAATGTATTTGAAAATAAGGTCAGTACAATTCAAAAAAATCAAAACATTTGAAAAAATTGAATTAAATTTTCATCTAACATTCAATAAAAAAATCAAAATAAATCGTTTTTTATTCAATGGTATATTACGGTAATTTTTCTTTGAAATGAATTGAGAAATTCTTTCATAATTATTGATTTCTTTTATAAATAAAGATCTTGGCTTCTAGATGTGCAACTTCTTCAATTGCTTTTATGATCATAAAAGTAAATGCTAAAAAAAAACGTTTCACAACCCAAAAGCTTCACATTATATTCGAAGACTATTTTGGAATGAAGCATTAAGAAAATAAGCTGAAGAAAGTAAAAATTTTATAACACTAATATCAAAAAAAAAAAAAAAAAAAAATATGATTGTTTGTTTATTTTTAACAGCATTTTTTCTTTTCTGCATTTTCACCTTCAATAGAAACGCCAGATACGGTTTTGTTATTAACTTCATCTTCAAGAATCTTACTTGCAATTGCTTGAAAGAGACCGTCGAGACCTTGTCCAGTCATTGCACTAACCTTGAAGAGTTGTGAATTATGAGATTGAGCGAAAGCTCTGGCTGATTGATCATCAACAACCGCATCTTTTTCAAGGTCAATTTTATTTCCAACGAGGAAAATTGGGGTGCCTGTAGAAACAACATCTACCAAAATTTCATACCAGTGATTAATAGACTTAAAAGATTCGCGATCAGTAATATCATATACCAGAATTGCAGCTTGGGCCCCACGTAAATAAACAGGAACCAAAGCCCTGTACATTTCTTGGCCTGCTGTATCCCAAACTTGAAGAGTTGTAGCCTTGTCATCAACAGTTACATGGATTTCTGAGCAGTGACATCCAATGGTTGGATTTTGGGTTGGTGGTTGGTATCCAAGCATCTGTCTTGATAAAATTGATGTTTTTCCAACTCTGGAATCACCAAGGATAACAACTTTATGGGATTGGGCGTTATTCGTTTCGTTTGCTGAAATCATTTGGGTAATGAAATAGAAAATAAACTATTAAAATTTATTTGTCCAACGATTGAAAAGTTTTGAAAAAAATAAGCAATTTGATTTAAATGGTAATCAAAATTTTCTTTCATTAATTCTATTTTTACTTCCATTTTCATTTCCAATTTTATTTAACGCTAAGATGTTGCCTTTCATTTTAAAAAAATTTCTTTGTGGTTATTGATTTGAAAGATTTCTAATTAAGAAATTCTTAAGCAATTTCAGTGTGAGCCAAATACATGAACATTTCCAAAGTATTGAACAGGTATTTGATAAAAATGTTTTTTAGGAATGATATGAATCATTATTTTTTGTAAAATCACCTCTCAATTTATAATACGATGAAATTATAGAAAACTTTTTAAAAGGAAAATATTTTTTTTGTATTGAGTCATTCAACTTTTTTATTGACTTAAAAATTGTATAAATATATTTGAATAAAGTGAAGTCGATGTTATTCTTTTCTGCAAATTTAAACTACTTGATATAAAAAGAATATGTAGCACCCAATAAAAGTGTTTTTTTTAAGGGCATTGTTGAATTATAGAACTTCAATTTTCTATTATACAATTCTATGTGTTTTGAGATGGGTTCCGACTTGAAATAACGTATTTTTTTCATTTTAAAATAAATCTATCTTATTATATTTTCATTTTTTTAATAAACATATTTGAAGAATAAAATAGTTATATATTTCTTTATATTTTAATCGATCATTTATGTAAAAAGAAAGATCTAATACATTTATCTATTCATTTAAAAATTTATCATTTTCAGATTATATTCAAAATATAAAATAATATATAAATTAAACAACTTATTATTTTATTAAATTTTCGAAATATTGTTTATTAACCGAGATAAATGTATAATATATCAAAAAATGGGAGAAATTTGTTTTTGTTTTTTCTCTTTGAATCTTGGATATATTTATATGTTTAAGCATTTTAAAAGTATTTAATTCTTTAATATAATATAATTAATTAATCTATTCTAAATTTTAGCGATTTAATTTTAAGATATAAACATTATTTTTTTTTGAAAATAATATTCTCAAAAAGTTAAATTTTAAGTTTATTAAATACGAAATCCTCCAAAAAAAAAGAAGATTTCACATTAAAAATGCATAATAATAAAATATCAATACCAATTTTTTTAATTTTCATAATTAATGTTGAAAATTTAAGGGAAAAGGACTATATATAATAATTCATTTCGATGTTTTGAAAAAAATACTCAAAATCCATTTATTTCCAGGCAATTAGAGCAACTATAATATTGTTAATTAGTTTTAAATGAGTTTTCAGAAGTTTCAAATAGAATGATAAATACTAAATTTCTCTCAAAATTTTGAATGATATTCCTTTCAATTTTATATTTTAAGATTAAAATATGATTATCTTTAAATATAAATAAATATATAATAATCGTATCGGTGTAATTAAAGAAAATCTTATATAATTAAACATATCATAATATGATTAAATAAAAAACCTATTAAGTCCCAAAAAGTCCCAGCATATTGAGTCGGGACCCATCTGTGTTTTATCAAAAAAAAAAAAAAAAATTGAAGGGCAATCGTTTTTTTCTACACCACTTTTTGAATGGTTTTTCTATTCATGAAGCTACTCCTGGAAAGTAAAAAACCGCCATCTTAAGGTGAACTTTGACTTACTCTGTTAAGGAAATTGACCAAAAAAATCGTAAATTAAAATTTTACCGAAAACTTATAACTATTTGCTTTTTTTGATATGAATTTTTATATTTTTACATTATTTTTCAGGAATATGCACACCAGTAATCACCATGGGGCTGCGCGAAGCCGAATCGGGCTCCTTGAATTGCAGGATGAATAGGGAAGCTATTTTAACTATATTATTATGCATTATTTAGCAAAAATTGAATAAAAAAAGTATAAAAAAGTATTCAAAAAGTTAAAAAGTTAAAAAGTTTTCAAAAAGTATTTTCATTTTACAGTAATTAAGGTACAAATCAAGTACGTTTAGTAACCGCAATTTTTTTTGACATTTGGAAAGAATAAAATGACATGTCAAATAAAAAACGATTATTTTCATCCATTTCATATAGCATGTCATAAAATTTGTTTAAATTGTAAAATAAGTGTCAAAAACAAACCTAGCCAATTTAAACTTTTTCTGAGACATGCAACTATTCAAATATTTAACGTTCTCCTTTTCAAAAAATAACGTGCTGGATTTGTACCTTAAAAATAATCTTGGACTGAATTCAATTAGTCTTGGACCAAAATTTTATTTTGAAAAGAATAAGAGAAAATTGAATTAATTTTTATTTTCTTAATTGAAATAATATTGAAATTTGAAAAATATAAAAAAGCAATCATTCAATTTGGTACAAGAAAATTTGAAATAAAATTTCACCAATAACGAATAACAAAAAAGGTGAATTTTCTATTGTTTTCGTCGTTTAACCGCATTTTTTTCAAACAAACCGAAAAAAAAATGAATTCAAAAAGTTTGATTCAACTTTGGTTATTTTCACATCACTATTTACAATGCAAGTTCCAGATCTGATCAAATCGAATCCTCAGTCCAGAGAGGTTACCTTTCTCCTATTCAATTCCAAATTGTTCATACTAGATTGTATCAAAAGTCAACATATAATGAATTGATTCTCCAGTTTAGCCTTAGTGGGCGCACAGCTTTGACTCATGCTCTTGCCAGAACCTCTGGCCTTGACTTTTGAGAACCGAAAATGAAAGGTCAAGGAAAAAAATATCTTTCCAAATATAATTCAGATATTTTCTTTGGAATAATCGGTGGAGCATCTGATGATGCGAATTGCATCCCTGCGATGTACTGAATTTCACTTGGGCATTATATAAAAAAAAAAAGATATTCAAGAGCTAACATTTTACTAAGTTGCATAAATTGTCCTGAATTAGCATTAATGTTTACTTCAACCAACCCTTCATCAAAGACGTGGCTAAATAACATAGTTAAAGACAGCGATTTTCGAATTGCATCTCCGCAGCAAATTGAATTTGATTGAGTAGTATATATAAATGGCGTGATTTTTTAACGTCCCTTCGGGTCCGTTTAAACATCCCTTCATTTATCGGCCAGAAATGACTTTTTGAAAAGATATAAGGTCATCGAACTTTTTGAGAGCTTGTTTGTCAGGCCAGATAATTCAATAGGTATTCGTTCGTCCAAGATATTGAGAGGTAATCTGGCTATTTAAGAGATTGAGAAGGTATCTGGCCTTTGAACTTTTTTAGAGCTTACTTGTCCGACCAAGAAATTGAATAGATATCTGTTCGATAAACTTTTTGAATATCTATTTGCCCTTTGAACTTTTTGAGAAGGTATATAGCCTTAAAACTTTTTGAATAGATATCGGTTCGGCCAAGAAATTGAATAGATATATGTCCGATGAACTATTTGATAGAGTTCCAGGCGTCCGCTGGGCGTGAAAAATTTTTATTCAAAAATTTCCATCCACCAAAAATATCTATTCAAAAAGTTCCATACACCAAAATTTTTAATTCATTAAGCTCTATCAAAAAGTTTACTTCCACCAAAATTTTAATTCAATGAGCTCTATCAAAAAGTCGAATTCAGAGTGCTGTCTCAAAAAGTCGAATTCAGAGAGCTCTATCAAAAAATCGAATTTATATATACTACTGATTGAAGACATAGCTGTAACTTTACCGTGATTTATTTTTACATGTTGCTTCATGAACATGTTTTAAAGAGAGATAGTCGTCTCATCCTTAACATGGATGAGACGATGTTGACGGCGAAGAGGCGTCTAAAAGTACTGGATAAAAAAGGAAGATTGCCTTTGATCCCAGAAGATGTAAAAGTGCCACATCTTACAGGATGTGTCACTTTCACAGCTTCTGGTGTTATTTTCGATCCTGTTATCATACTACCAAACAAGAAGACTCTAAGAAAACTCCAACAATACTCGGGACTTTGCTATTTTTGTGGTACAATGGCCGGTTGGCAAACCAAAAATACTTTTATTTACTATTGTTTAATTCTCATTTGCCAATTGGCCATTTACCGTCAGAATTTACTAAGCCAAATCAGAGACGACAGAATTCTTCTGATCGTAGATGGACATCCATCTCGATATAGTTTTACAGCTTGTTTGATACTATATTTGTTTAATATTGATCTAGTTTTGCTGCCACCTCACACCTCACATCTTCTTCAAGCATTAGATAAGAGCGTGGCAGCACCGCTAAAAACAAATTTCAAAGAGGAGCTTATTTAAGAACGATTTGACTCTTTTTTTTTCAGAATGGAATTGATATTGCCAAGCAAACAGCTAATCAACTAAGAGATTTTTAGATAAAAGCGTTTATAAATTCTTTAAGAAAAAGTTCAACCATACATAATATTGAAAGTGGATTTAAAAAGTCAGGTTTCGTTCCCTTTAATATTGAAGAACCTTTATCATCTCAATTTGCGATGACCAATAATGCAAATTATAATGATGAAAACTTATTAAAAAACTACTGGCTTAACAGAGAAAGGCCTTTAAATGAACTTTTTGAGCACGAAAATGGCCGGCCAATGAATGAGCAAGATTTCGATATAAACTTAAGTCAAGTATTAAAAAACTTGAAAAACGGCGACATAAAAAATGGAGAAGCTTTATCAGATGTTCCACCTTTAATATTAAATGAAGCTGATGGCTTGTCGGTAATTGATCTGAACTAAATCTTTTAAATGATACTTTGTCTTTGGGCAATAGAAACTAAAAAAAGTTTATTATTTCATTAAATAAATTAATATCCCGAAGAAAATATGGGAAATTCTTCAATATCGCCATAAGAATTAATTAAATATTGTTTTCCTAAAAGCATTATTCTTTTGTTTTTTCTCCGTGGTTTAGAATTTAAAAGCTATTAGATATTGTTTAATAAGTTTTTTTCACTGAGAATGTTGACTTAGAAGCGATCTTTTTTTTGAAAATAAAAACCGTTAAAAAATATTGAAATTAAAAGATTTATAGAACCAAACGATTTATCACGATATCTTTCCAAATAATTAGCAAAATTAATTACATTTTTGTAAATATATTTATGTATGTATTTAATTCATAATATATTAATATATTAATATAATATTTTGTTCAAGAAAGATATAAAAAGTATAAAATTGACTAGAAATAAATTTCAATATATTATTTTAATTTTTTCAGAGTTTATTCAAGTTGGTCCAAGACAAATTGAATGGTAAAAGGCGGTTGTTTTTACTGTACAAAAGAAATATCTAAAAGTTTTGATGTGAAAATATATTAAGTATGATTATTTTTCAAAAGAAATATCTGATCGTTAAGGACAAAACAGTTGGATAAATACCTCCATTTAAACTTATAATCTATGAATTTATTCAATATTGAGAAGTTTACCGATCCCAAAGATATCAATATTGAGACAAGAGGTTTGATTAATAAAGTGTATCCAACATTGAAATCCAAGAAGTATCAAGATCACTCAAGGAAAATAATTTATGTCCATTTTTAATTTGCATTCATTATGATAAAGATGAAATCCTCACACCTGGTCAGTATGTTAAAATAATTGGGATCCCTATGCTCACTCAACACAAAAGCTCACATGCTGCATTATTATATATTGAATGTTCAGATAGAAATGAGTTTTGTGATACTTTTTTTACATATGTAGACAACTTAAATATATGAAAGCAAACGATTATAGTAACCTATTTAAAAACATTTCGAATGCTTCCAAATGATGAAAATTTTGAAATGTTATGTTTTAATTCGGTAAAAGATTGAAAATTAAGATTGCATTTCCATTTGCGTCTTCTTAAAAATAAGAAGAAATTATTAAATTCTAATTGTCCATTTTACATTAATATCAGACGAAATAAAGATCCAAAAGCTAAGAAATTCTTTTGGAAAATAGCCTATGCATTAGTATGTATTTATAAGGTACTTTATGTAGATATAAAGAAAATTATAGTCAGAATAGCAAACAAAGGTGTAGATACTTAGTCGGTGGATAAGATTGTTCATTGAAAATACAGAAATTTTATATCATCCAAACAAATCAAAATACTTGCAGAAGAGATAAGAAAAATAAAGTTATGTCAGAGAATAGTAGAGTCAGGAGAGTTACGTCTTTATATGGAAAGCAAGCAGTCCGTTATCCCATTAACAATAATTGGTCCCAAAAGAGAAATCAGAAGAGGTGGAATTCTATTTACATCATCAAATAATTCTAAAACTTTCCATCGAATCCTCTCATTATTATTTAATTACTTATCATCAAAAGATAAAATTCATACTATATGCTCAGATGAAGATTTAAGGCTAGCAAGTGCATACCCAAAGACATTAATTATTGAAAATAAAACAGAAGTTACCTCAGAATGAAGAAAAGAAAATTATTAGTTATTTTAGAATTATCAATAATTTTCAATAACGTTGATATCGTACATAAATCCAGTGATTTTTGTAAGTAGGATATGCTAATTGGTTTTTGTGAGTCTCTGCATCTTTTTCACTGTCGCCAATCTTCTACTTTGCCTATTCATCAACTTCATTCTATTTTTAGGCACTTTAAATAAGTAATGTACTGATTAAAACAGGAAACAAATGGATTGGCATGAATATTATAACTATCTAATTAAACTGGTTTGTAATTGAGGTAGATTACTGGTGCAACAAATGCTAATCGTAAAACGATTTTGAAGGAATTATCAAATGATTTCTCTCATGTAAAGTCCTCAATGAAAGCAATCCTAAATGATGACAAAATATATCATTTTGAAAAAAAAAAGTCATCTTGTTAGATATTGATCACAAACAGACAAGGACAATACACCTCCTCACTCAGCAAAGCTCAAAAGAGATACATTATTAAAATTCCTTCCACAAGTGCTGGATTGGCCTCCGAGATCTCCTGATCTCAATCCAATAGAACATTTGTGCTATTATCTCAAAAATCGTTTAGTCAATGATGTTTTTCAAACAGAAGATAAATTATTCAATCGTTTATCTTTTGAATAGAAAAATATTCCAAATGAAGTTGTTCATGATTGCTATTCTTCTTTTTTTGTTTGATGCATCGTATGTTCACGACATGAAGGAAATTCACTAAATATAAAATGGAAAGAAGTTCATGATGAGCATGAAAAATACAAAACAAGATTAATTATGACTACAAACCAGACCAAATAAGGATCTAGTTAGATATGGTAGTGGGTGTTTCACATCACACTACGCACTGTGGAACTTACATTTTGGTCTATTTTAATTACGAAAACGACAAACTGACAATCAAGAAGAGATGTTTTGTTAAACGTCTCGTGGCGCGTATTTTAACGTATAATCTCCACCACAAGACCATTTGGTGATGATTTCATGTGTTGCTATCATAAATGATATACTCACCACTAATAACAATGAATGAAATATAATTTATTGATATCATAAATGAAACGCTTAACTGACCCGATCGATTACACACCAATACCAAAAGAATACGTGTTCTTCAGGGAAGATGGAAAGCAAGACAATGACAGACCAAATAGATTTTATTTTAATTTGCCTGCTGATTGGTGTACTGCAGACAAAGGAGAGACTATTATCGGCTTTCGCACGATATGGATGTTAGCGAGACGTCGTAAATTGGAATTCAATATCAAAGTCAAAAAATATTTCAGAAATAACACATCGAAAGTGAGTCAAGTTGAATGCAATATTGTTTCATGGCTACCAACAGACAAGGATTTGAGAGAAGTATGGAAAGATATGAATGAACAATTGAATATCGCTTTTAGACATTACAATAATTATCAATGGAAAGAAGGTTATCCAAAGTTTTTCATCAATGATGAAGAGATACCCGAGATGTATATCAAAAATCAAAAACGAATTAGAGACGTTCAAATGGATGGATACTATGACTACAACAAAAAGATGTTTATCGAAACTATTTATTAAGCAGCGAATGAACTAAAGGAAGATGAAGTAGATGAAGATGATAAGAATAAATTATGTAATGTTGAAATAGCTATTAAATTTAAATATAGACATCCTTCAATACAACAACATATTCCATATCGTATTCATTGTTTTCATTAACAACAGGTTCAATATTTATATCAAAAACTGTATTTGAATATCTATTTTCCACGTGATAATAATCTTTTGTTTCATCCATTTCAC
Organism: Tritrichomonas musculus; assembly: GCA_039105265.1. Classification (NCBI taxonomy): domain Eukaryota; phylum Parabasalia; order Tritrichomonadida; family Tritrichomonadidae; genus Tritrichomonas; species Tritrichomonas musculus. Next base: position 428,846 of record JAPFFF010000015.1, on the reverse strand, counting down.
GATATGTAAATCCTTGGTAGAATTCAGGTAATGATGGTGGTTTTGGAATTAAAGAATCTAATACATCTAATCGAGCAGTTAATGATGTTATCATTGTTTCTAATTCATTTATTTTTGCTTTCAATTGTTCATTCTCTGATTTCAAAACATAATTTGATAATGCTTCATTCACTTCATCTACTGTTGGATAATTAGTTAAATCAATTACTGGTGGTTCATGTTTTAATGCTTCTAATGCTTTTAATCTTGTGTCTAAGTCATCAGTTGTTTCTTTGTATACCAAATCATTTATACCTCGTTCACTGATTTTATATTTTACATCATTAGTCGTTATTGTATAAACTACATTTGATTGTTCATTAATAATAAATGTCGTCCATGTTAAACATGCTTGATTGTCATCAATAATATCTACACCACCCTTACCTTCTACCCATTCATCACCTGTCAATTGTGGGTCATCATATGGACTAAATGTTATTTTTAGATTATGTGAACATTGTTGATTGTCATTTGATGTGAAACTCAATGTAAAACATAAATCACCAAATGTTATTATTAAAATATTTTGTGATTGGTCTTCAGGTAATGTGCAATTATTAATAGCTACATCAACAAAATCAGATAAAGTAGTATAGGGTAGGCGCGTTGGGCCCCCAGATATTTTGAGCTTCAAATATGACCCCAAATCCCAAGGACAACTAGACCATTTTCAGGGTATGGCTTACTCGGGCCAAAACCCCGTGTAAATACCCATTTTGAGCCCCTTTTTTACGATTTTCATTTTTGGATCCTAAGTGTTTCTCACCCATGAAAACCATACAAAAACAGCGTTTGTGAGAGTAGTTGACGACATATCAATCACGTGTTTCACGCATGAAAACCATACAAAAACAGCGTTTGTGAGAGTAGTTGACGACATATCAATCACGTGTTTCACGCATGAAAACCATACAAAAACAGCGTTTACGGGCGTCTGGAGAGATGTCGGAAGGGGCTAAATATGAGTGAAAATCACGTGAGTGATAATTAATACGCGATAAATCAGTTATGGAGATTTGATGGTGTTTTAATAGGTATCGAGAGGACCCCCAGATATTAAGAGGCGTTATACAGTATAAGATTCGTGAGTGAATGACGTTGACGAGCATGGTGAAACGAGGGGTCAGTGGGATAATCGTTAGTGAATGTGATTATGAGATATCGTTTTTTTATTCAGACTCAAATGACAGAACAAAATTACCCTCAATTGCGATATACTCCTAAGCAAGTAACTGCTGAGAAGAAACCTGGTATGGATTCATTGATGAATATAGTTCTCGATATCAAACGTGATGTTAAACGTGTTAAGAGTGCTATCGCACCACAAAACGCTGAAGCTATGATACAGAAACACAATCGATCATCACCTAACTCACCATGGTACTTGAATAAGCGTGATCCCAACGGTCCCGCAGTATTAGCGAATCTCACTGATGTTAATGGTGATGATATCCCTGATGTCATCGTTTATGATAAACGTGGTAATCCATTAATCGTTAACGGATGGACTACAAAGAAGAGTGAATGGGCTGATGATTTAGTATATAACACAGCACTTCCAACAAGGGCAGCACGTGCACAAGTAAGAAATCAGCGAGGTAAATCACATGTTGATGCTCACGGAAATGAAGTTAAAGTATATAGTAAGAGAGATTTCCTTCGCGATCAATTCAATCCTCAATACTTCGGTTACGATGATGCTACATCACAAGACTTAGTTGAGAATGTTGGTAGAGTTCGCCTCGATACTAGTTACTACGATCAGAACTTCCCATTCTATAAAGATGCAGTTAATAGTAAGCGATACACATCGACAGCACCTAAGAATTTATCGGCATACGCGATCTTCAAGAAATACCTCTTCCAACCCGCTTTTGATGATGCTGCTGCAATCGTTGAAGGTGGTATCGGACGTGCATTGACGGGTCCTGAGAAGTTGAAATTCATCGGTAAACTCTCATCAAAGATATGGAATCAATCACTTAAATCAGCATTAGATCCACATAACACACTCACTAAGAAAGAATTCGATAAGCTGAAACGTAGTGAAAACGGTAAAGCATCTACTATGAATATGGTACGCTCAATGATATCAGCATTTAAAGATAACACGAATACTCATGCTTATGATGGAGTCGTTAATTTCATCGTTAGCGAAATAAACACAGCAGTAGGTGGTGTAAGAGCTGTACCTAACGATGCTAGTATGTATCTCGAAGGTAATGTTTCGCCATCTCAATTCGGTGCTCGTCCTATTCCACCACCATCAGATACATATATTGATGCTCGATTAGCTGCTGCCGCTGATGAAGATGCCCCAATAGATCCCGATTATCCAATGCCTGGAATTACTTATCCTGAAGAGTAAGTGGGATACGAATGATGCTGTGTTGACATATATTTTTACATCTCATAAACATGATACCTGAGAATATATCGTTAAACGATATCGTTAAAAATAAAGTGAATGAGGTATTAACGAGTAAGAAGAAAGATATGTGTGGAGCATTCATAGATAAGATACATCCTGAGATTAACGTGAGATATAATTCAGTTAATGTAATCGTTGGTAAACAAGGGCAGGGGAAGACTGTGATAGCTCTGGAAGAGGTGATAAAAATATCGTTAATGAATACTCATCATCTACTCGTTTATGTTACTAAAGATGGGAATGAAAGTGATAGATCTTTCTTAGCGTTGAAATCTTTAATAGAATCTCGATTACCGATAATAACCGTGAGTGAATCCGATGCTGAGAAAACTATCGAGAAAATCATTAAATCAAAGAATGAGTATTACTCCATTAAGAATAATCATCTCGAAAACATGCTCAACGATCCACAATTAAACATCACGAAGAGCGATATTGAGGGGTTATTCAATACATTACACATTGATGATTTCGATAAAAAGTATCTTCATACACTTGTGTTATTTGATGATATCAGTAACAGCAAACTCTTCACGAATGAAACATCGTATTTCTCGCAATTGTTACGTCGTTGTCGACATACGAATATGACATTCTTTCTCTTGATTCAGGGATGGAAGGGACTCAAGCCTCATATCAAAAACGAAATCACTACGTTATTCATATTCCCATGTTTCAATAAACAACAATTGCGATATATCTATAGTCAATCAGCTTCTAACCTCTGTTTCGATGATTTCTATGAAAAATATGAGAATATCATGTCGTTAAAGAATGAGTATCCCGACTCTCATCCATATCTCGTAATTCAAGTGATTGACGGTGGCGAAACATTCATTCAATTATAACTCATTCGAGGTTTGAGAAGTAGTTCTCTATAGATTTTAAAGCAATCTTAATATTCTTGATATCTTCAGACATATCTGATATCTCATTTTCGATAGCTATGAAACGCTGCTCGTTCTCTGAATTATCAGTGATGATATCATCTTTAGGAGTTGATTTTCGAGGTGCTTTCTTGAGTGATAATACACCTTTGATACGCGTGATGCGATATCCGTTGATGTGATACATCTTGTTGAGTTTGTGAGTGGTGAGTTTATCAAGCTCTTCTTGATGGGACTTATACCATGAATCGAAGTCGTTAGGCGTATCGAATTCTTTAATGTAATGCGTGATGGGCTCTATAATCTTAACATCCATGTTTGAGTGTTAATAAAAATAGTGAATTATTAATGATAATTTCTGAATGATTTCATAAATATTCAATCGTTATCAATCGTTATAAAACACGTTTATTTAGGGATTACGAGGTGTTTTGAGAGGTTTCTCTCATGAGCTATCCAATCATCCATCGCTGAACGCCCATTCGTTTTGATGTAGTTATCGACTTTATCAGTGATGGAGAGAGCTTTATCTGCTGCAGTACCGGTGATGCTACTTGCGATATCAAGTGCTTTCCCAGCTTTACCACCGATAGCATTACCTATAGTTCCGAGTATTGGAGCTACGGTATTCTTAACGACTTTACCTACTTTTTTTGCGATGGGTATTACTTTCTTGGATCCATTAACTATCTTCTTACCGAGATTCTTCAACCAACTTCCGAACGCCATATTTTGAGTTGGGAATAAAAAGTGATTTATTCAATGCTAGTTCATCAGCAGTACTTCCTATTTTTTTATGTGAACCCAAATGACATATCAGAACGCTCAATTCAAAAACAGCGGAAATGATGAAGGTGATATTCTCGAATTCTTTAACGATACACTCAGAAATCTCGTACAGAAAAACGGTGGGGATAATACATTCTCATTCGTCACTGAAGAGTTTCAGAATAAAGATGTACCTATGCCCGTCGGTACTAAAACACGTTTGAAGCTCACACACAGCGGACACACCATCAGTCAAATCGAAAAGGGGTTCATCAATGCAACAGTTGAATTCAAGGTAAAACTTCAAAACGATATTAAAGAAGGTGATATTTCATTACGTGATTCAGAAGGTTTGAATCGTATATTCATTGGATTTAAAGATGCTGTTGAATTCATTGAAGACTGTAGGTTTTGGGTTAACGGTAAACTCATTGATACATATCGTCAAGATGAACTCATTCGCGAATCATTCGCTTACAATTCTATTAAAGCTCGTGATGCTAAAGCAGCTAATCCTCATGCTCATTCCATATGGGAAAACGTTATGAATTACATGCCATGCAAGTGTGGTGTTTACATTCCGTTATCGAATTTCGAAGGTGGTAAAGCTGTTGATGTTAAACTCGATCTCATCATCCCATTCACAGATCAACTCGCATTACAAGCATGGAGACTCTATCCCAATCGAATCCTCGGTGAATTTGAAGAAGAAATTCGCACATCATTAGAAGCACTCGTTTGGTGTCAAGTAAATCCTACAGCAGTTGCTGATGTATTGAAATTCATGGATTATGATCCAGCAGGTGAATATAACACTCCATGGTATCTCCCAATCACAGCTCACTTCACACAAATCGATATGCCAGCAAAGATAGTACACAGTGTTATTTCCTCTAACAACGTCGCTGAAGATACATTCGATACTAACACTCAATTCAAAGCTCTATCAGGTGATGGTGTCGGTAACATCTGGACCGTTAAATTCAATACTCTTCAACTTGCAAATACAGGTACTATCACTGTCGCTAGAACTAACTGTGCTGGATTCGGAGTTAAACCTGAAGTTATGAAGGGATTATATGAAATATTAAAGAATCCAATCATCATTCCATCACAAGAACTCACTCGTGAGATTTTCGAGGGCTCAGCTAAGGGTAATAGCGGACTTGATGTCTCTAAATCAATACCTCTCCGTAACGCAACTAGTATCACTCTCATGTTCCCTCGTCATCCAGGTGATATCACATGCTTCCAAAACATTATGTATCGCAACTGTCAACTCACTGTCAACAAGAAACAGTACCCTGATACCGAATTCGAAACAACATATGATGGAAGATTCTTTCAACATCAACTCATCGCTAACGAACTCGATGGATGCATTGAAGCTACTGATGAACTCGTTAGATCTTTCTCTCTCGCACTCAATGATGAATCCACAGGTAAGCGATATAAATCATCATCAGCTGCTGATAACACATCATTCGGTATCAACTTCCAACTCGAACGTGGAAATAGTGGATATGTTTTCGACGGTATCGATACTGGATGTCACTCAGTCACCGTTACATTCAAGGGATTACCTATTCATGGAGGTGAAAACGATACATATTTCTATCCAGATACCCTCGATGATGGAACTGTCGTTAAAGATGTTCATCCACCAGCACCTGAGATGTGGATCTGTAGTGATACATGGTGGAGTTGGAGTATCGATGGAGGTGTTAAGTATCATCCTCGTGGAATTCCAACAGGTTATGAGTAAATGAATCTCATCATCGACACATACATTAAATGATATATTTTTCGATTTTAACGAGAATGAAACACATGTCGACATACTCGCAACGAGAATTTCATTCAATCCCAATCAAGAGAATCACTGGTTTCAACATCAATCCTTATCGAGGTGATACATTTGATGAAGCAATGGATATCAACGGTGATGGAGTCATTGATGATTATGAACGTCAAGTATACTACAATCAATCCACAGAACCAACGATGAAAACATACTTCATCACTCGCGATTATGAGAATACATTACCTCCAGAATTCGTTAATTCATCGAATGATCGATACATATCATTTCAATACTGTAGAGCTACTTGTCAACACTATCTCGATGGTGAAACTGAAGTCCATTGCTCATTCGTTCCACGTGATGAATACTGTGATTCCTTAGTGTGGTATGCGAACTTAACACCTCCTGATGATAATCGCAAGTACGAAATTATATCACGTAAAAATACCTTTAAAGTATGGTTCACTGATGCTGAGGGTAAAGAGATTAAACCTGATAATTTCACACTTTTCTTAAAACTTGAATATTGAATTTTCATCAGTGATTCATGAAGCGAACTACACTAGCATGAATGCATATCTACTATTTTTAACATCGATGAAACATACATGACTGGAATATTAACGAAACAGAATGCTATAGATAAAGCTCTTGTAGGTGGAGGTGGTGGAGGTACCGGCGATAGCAATGGATTACTGAATACATTACATGTGTATCACGATGCAACTTTCGATGGACCCACTCGTTTTGAGAACTTCGATGGAGCTAGTGTAACTTTTAAATCTACTCCTGTATTCGAAAATGATTTGAATGCTGTTGTTGATGGTGAAATTGTATCGATAAAAATACTTCAAGAGAATGATGTTAAGAATGAGTACGCTGTTGAATGTGTTGCTGATGCTCTTGGATCACTTGATGATCGATATGAAGATATGTTTCGAACAGTGAATGATAACATCACTAAATTATCAAACACTATTGATGAGCACCTAACAGAGAATCCTGATATAATTAATAATAATAACGATAACGATAATGATACATCAACACAAGTTGTTAATGCATTGAATACACTCTCTACAATGGCTCTCACTGATACCGCGGTTTTATTGGATGGATTGAAGATATCTTCAAGCTTATGAATCTCATTCAAGTAATATACAACGATGGGATTCTTCTTTAAAATCTTGTTTTCGATATGAGTTCCATGATATTTCTTATTACGAAACGCAGCAAGAGCTTTAATTTCATCGTTAGGTTCGTTGATGGTGAGGTACTCATCGCTCTTACTCTTGAAGTCATGCCCGAAAGTCTTGAAATAATCGATTAAATCTTCATTATTCTTCTCGAAAAGTTGTTTCGAATAGGGTTTCAACTCAAGCAATTCACCTGGTGGAAGAGGACGAAGGATAGGTCTCTCAGTAATGAGTTTATCGAGCATCATTCGATAATTCACTTTCGATGTTTTTATCTGAGAACTCTCTTTATTAATGTTATCGGTGAACTTCTTACCGAGCATATTTCTCACTAATTTCGATAATGGATCATGTTGAATGATAGGATGTAAACGTAAATCTTTAAAGAATTTATTATCTTCACGCTGAGTTCTCTCTTTATTGAGTCGTGATTGAAACTTCGTAATTAATGATTCCCTCATGATTTTCGATAATGGATCATGTTGAATGATAGGATGTAAACGTAAATCTTTAAAGAATTTATTATCTTCACGTTTTTGCTTACCTGATTGATATCCCTGAGCGAATCTATACATAGACATGAATTTATCGTTACCATCATAACCGAGATCAAGGATTCTATCAGCTATGAGTTCAGAGATTTGAGTATATAGTGGACGTTTTATCCCTTTAAATTGAGCTTTAGTGATAACACCAGTGATGTCATGATCACGTTTGACCGATGAGTATACCTCGTTAATGGTATCGTTAGGGATATCAATCATATGAGCAAGTCTCTTCAAGTGTTTCCACAAAATTCTAAGATCATCGAAACCAATGGATTCATCATAATTGGGTTCATCGTAATTCATTATTTCATACTCGTTAAAAATTTATCACTCATAAAAAAATATCTCCCCTCGTTTCACCATGCTCGTCAACGTCATTCACTCACGAATCTTATACTGTATAACGCCTCTTAATATCTGGGGGTCCTCTCGATACCTATTAAAACACCATCAAATCTCCATAACTGATTTATCGCGTATTAATTATCACTCACGTGATTTTCACTCATATTTAGCCCCTTCCGACATCTCTCCAGACGCCCGTAAACGCTGTTTTTGTATGGTTTTCATGCGTGAAACACGTGATTGATATGTCGTCAACTACTCTCACAAACGCTGTTTTTGTATGGTTTTCATGCGTGAAACACGTGATTGATATGTCGTCAACTACTCTCACAAACGCTGTTTTTGTATGGTTTTCATGGGTGAGAAACACTTAGGATCCAAAAATGAAAATCGTAAAAAAGGGGCTCAAAATGGGTATTTACACGGGGTTTTGGCCCGAGTAAGCCATACCCTGAAAATGGTCTAGTTGTCCTTGGGATTTGGGGTCATATTTGAAGCTCAAAATATCTGGGGGCCCAACGCGCCTACCCTATACTACTGATAACTTGACCATTCCCTGTAAATCTTTTTTATATGCCACATCACGAATTGTATTATTAATATTATCCAATAGATGACATACAACATTAAAACATGGTTTCAATGAATCACGGTAATAAATACAAACATCATTCAACGTCGCATATGACACAATCATCGCATGTGGATTGTTTGCGCTCTCTTCATTATCATCAGCATATAATGAACTGAATTTTGGTTTTACATGAGCAGCATGAATCCATGATTTCAATTTAACATATCCATCAGTGTTTGTCATTCTTGTTCCTTCGAATGGAACAGGTGGTAAATTTTCACTATAATCAAGTGCTGCTAATTCAACCTCTGATGCTTCACCACTCGTTGTTGCTAATCTGGTGTATCCGTTATTAATGAAATTCCTAAGTTTTCCCATCCAAATTGATAATACAGTTGATGCAGCTGTTAATACTAAAGCAATATCAGTTTTGATGTTAAATGATTTCACTTTACTCTCGAGATGTGAAACTCTATTTTTGACATCAGACATTTCAACATCTAAATTATCAACTCGCTTTGTTATCTTGTCAACATCATAAACTATGACATCATGTGTATTCGCTACTATATTTAAATCACTTCTCATCGTTGTTATATTGTCAGCTGTGATTATTTTTGATGATGTGATATTATAGTCAGTATACAATGTTGTTGCAGCATTTGGATTTGGAGAGATTGTGTAAAACTGTTGGTCAATGATATATTTGAATGGATTTGTTGTTGGGTCCCAATTTATCTCTTCGATTGGTCTCAACATCTTTCGATTCAAATGTAATGTTATGTCTTTCGTTGTTATATTTGAAGCTTCAAATTTAGCTCCTAGTTTTTGAATAACATTTTTTATTGTCTTCAATTTGATGTAATATGCTTGAGGTCCGCTTGTGTATTCTTCCAGTGGTTCATTAGTTATATACAAATCACAAACGAATTTATTTGTTATACCTCCAATATTGACGAACATATGAAGCTCTTTCATATGATTGATATAACTATTGATGATTTGTTTTTTCAATGCATCACTTTTAGCTTCAACATTAATTGCAACATTTATTTGAGCGTGATAATAGTTAGCCTCCAAATTACTAAATGAAGTTGTGAATCCACCCAATGATAACATGCTTTTCAATGATGGCAATCCATCACGTGCGACATCAAAATGTTCATTATTATCATACAATCCATCAAATGTTATCGTTGTTCGTTTGTCTTCTAATATTTGTTTGAAAACTGTTTTATCATCAGCTGTGTCGATATTGAACCAATTTTTGATAATGTAATCATTGAATTCATTTTTTTCAAGCGCAATAACGAAATGTCCCTGTTGGTCCCAATGTTTGACCGCATCTATTGCATCTTCGGCTTTTGATTTCGCTTGTATATTATCACCAACCCATTTATCACCATCCCAAGTCAACAGCCAAGTGTTGTTAAAACAATGTTCAGTGAATGTAAATTCCATGCCTGTTGGTAATGAATAACTATCAGGAATATTAAACGTCATTGAATAATTATCATCAGATTCATTAATATATGACGGTTTATAGAAATACCCAATATTTGATTCATGCAACTTCAAAGCATTTCTTGCATTAATGATATCACATTTAATTTCAGGAGTTGTTGATTCAATAGCGTTTTGATTCAAAAGATACATGATTGATATTTCACCCTACAGATAACATTTCATTAATTCAATTGATGATTGTTTATCAATAGCTATAAATGGTTCATCATTCCAATCTACAACTTCATGATTAACAATATACGTCAGCGGTGTTTGTGAATGAATCGTAATAACTGGACAATATAATTTATTTTCATCAACGTATATATAAAAATCTTTCATAAATGCTCCAGACTCATCAATGATTTCATTTTTTCTCAACACAATTCGAAACACATTTAATTTATTTTTTATTGTCTTCAATTTATTTATTGACGTTGATGGTATGTGTTTGATGCTTAATTTCTTACATTCAATCGAATTATAAATATAATCATTAGTGTATACATCATCATTTTCAATATAATAATATTCATAACCTGGGAACGGTCTAAAATTGCTTTCAACTGGCTTCAAATCATTAATATCAACACCATTAATCAATCCGTTAACTTGCAAATCATAAGGCATATTCATTTTTCCATAAATCGGTTTTGATTCATCAAATGGTCTTTGCATCGGGTCATCAATGATAGGAATTGATAAATCTTTTATTTTTTGGCTTGGGTCTACAATATCATATGATTTTTCAGTTTCATCATTTGGTGGAGCCCATATTTTCGATAACTCAGTTGTCAATGCTGATTTGCCTTCACTGTACACTGTTTCTATTTTATCCAATGGTGCCATAATTTGTTCAGCATTAGAACCCCAAACTCTAGTGCTAAAATTAGAAAACGATTGCCATATGTTTTGTATCTCTGGATTAATCGTTGATGTTATATATTCATCGAGATTATTCACTAATCCTGCTAATGATGTTAATTGGTCATGTAATCCTCCTTCATCCATACAATGACAGCTATTAATATCATTCACCGCATCAATAATAGCATTAATAACATTATTAATTTCAAAAATATTTGAATTCGTCCATTGCCACAATTCCAATAATGCATTTGATGATGTTTTAACATTTTTGTCAATCACATTTAGTTTATCATTAGCGTATTTCAAACTATGATATGTTATTAATGCTTTCAATACTTCATTAACTCCACTTAATGCTGTTTTCTTCAAATATTCAGGGTCGTTTGTTCCAGTTGATACCAAATCATTTACTTCATCCTTGTTGTAAATACAATTGAATTTAATTGTATCATTATCATCATTAGTTATATTTATTTGTTCGTTTCCTTCATCATCTTCACCAACGAAAATCTTAAATCCCTTGTCATTAAAAATTTCCGTTTCTTTAGTTTTGTAAGCGTATAACGCAATTGTCATTTTATTCATTATTAAATTATGTTATATTCTGTTCATTCGAAACCGTCTGATTATAGCACAGTATCATTAAACATTGACATTCCGTGGAAATGTAGTTATATCAAATATTATATTTCATCCATTAACACAATGTCAAATATTTTATATTCAACGACTGATGACACTTTTGAATTCATCGATGATGAAAAACAATTAATAAAAATAACATTTGAAAATAAATATTCATATGAAATCAAAGAATTAATTAAAAAAATGAATTCAACACAGATGAAAAATGATGAATGTGTTAATATTATAACATTTAGTTTAAACGCTGACAATACAATAACCATGCTTTCAACAAAAGATATCACAATTAAATCTATCAGTCATCGAATAAAACTATTAACTGGACTATATAACACCACACTACCAATTGAAATCAAAAATAACACACCATACATAATTCATGATTTACCAGTTTTAAATTATGCAAATAAATTATATCTTGTCTCACTACAGGGTCAGCCAGTTTATAGTTCAATTGGTGAAAAAGATTACACACCATCGGTAATTGCAAACATTGATTCAATGATTTTAAATCAAGCTCCACTCATTGTTAACTATGACCAGACAAAGCCAATAAAAATAAAAACTAATAGCGATTCATTAAAATATCTTGAAATGCGTCTCGTTGATTTTATGTATCAGCCAATTAAACTAATGAGCCCACTATTCATCACAATCAAAATCAAACCATCAACTGATGCAAACGTTGGAGATATCATAAGTAAATAAATTTATTTATGTTCTTCAATTTGTTTCTTCATTTCTATCAATTCATTTTTTTTACGTTGACGATATTCTTTCTGTTGTTTCTTCCTTGCTTCCTTTCTCTCTTCATCATTAGCGTATTTGCTTTTCCTTCCTCGCTTAACTTCTATTTTTTGTAGATTCTCTGATGATTTCGATTTTGATAATGATTTAATGATTGGTGTTTGATTGAATTGATTTAAATCTAATTTATTATTTTCAGTCATTTTAGACATCAATAAAAAAATCATTTATTATTTTTGATTGGGTTATAAATCAATCTATATGTTCGACCATTACAACATTCATCTATTATATACTCATCAATATTAAACGTTTCATCAGTGAACATTTTTATTTTTGTCTCTTCTTTCAATTTCTTCATTTGTTGACTCAATGTCTTATCATCTCGTTTCAACAGAAGACTCAATGGTTGAAAATAAATTAATTCGATTCGTTCGTATTCTTTTGGTATTGGTGTGTAATCGATCGGGTCAGTTAAGCGTTTCATTTATGATATCAATAAATTATATTTCATTCATTGTTATTAGTGGTGAGTATATCATTTATGATAGCAACACATGAAATCATCACCAAATGGTCTTGTGGTGGAGATTATACGTTAAAATACGCGCCACGAGACGTTTAACAAAACATCTCTTCTTGATTGTCAGTTTGTCGTTTTCGTAATTAAAATAGACCAAAATGTAAGTTCCACAGTGCGTAGTGTGATGTGAAACACCCACTACCATATCTAACTGATCTAAAACTATAGTCACTGAACAATAAACATTCGTCGTTTCTAATTCATCAAAATCCACTTTTTATGTGATACTATACTTTAGAAAAAGTGAAAATTTTGAATTATTATACCAACTGTTTGAAAATTCTATAATCACTCCTATAAAATACAAAACCTTAATATTTTCATAAAAATAATTTTTGTTTGAAATTATTATTTTATATATAATATCCAAGATGCTTATAGATATGTATTTAACTTATTATTTTGCAAAAATATAGATTAAATTTAAAGATACATGTATGAAAAATTGTTTAAAAGAGAAGATTAAAAAACGTAGTAAATTCACTTTTTCTTATTTCTCTTTCAAAAAGTTTATTCTTCCAAATAATATTTTAAAAAGTTACAATTCTTAAATTTGAATAATTTTATAAAATTATTCAAATTATTCAAATAATCGGAATTCATTTTAGTCTTTTTTCTTGATCAAATCAACATCAGACAAAAAAACATAACCATCAATCTTTTGAAGCAAAGACGCTTTTCATCATATGAGCTCGACCATCAGAACTTTAGGATCTTTCCACTGAAGTTAAATTATAATTATAATTTTTTTTTTTTTTTTTTTTTTTTTTAAGTGAATAATAATTAAATAATTTAATATTTAATTTTTTTATGGATTTTGGGAATATTTCTAGCATTCATCTGAATTTTTTTTTTGGATGATTAACTCAATTTTTGTGTGGAAGTGAAAATTAACCATATAACACTTTTTGTTATATTCTCAAAAGTTCATTGTGAACAAATGGAAAAACTAAAATCTGGCTTCCATTTTCTCTCATACCGCCTTGATAGATGTATCGGTAAAGGCGCTTTTGGATCAGTTTGGTCAGCAACACAGGAAGCAACAAATCAAATTGTCGCCATTAAATTTGAATATCCAACAGTTTCAAAATCAATACTTCCTTATGAATCAGAAATTCTCAAAGAAATTTCATCTTGCGAATCTTTTCCAAAGTATTACGGAAATGGGACTGAACAAGGTTTAACTTATCTTATTCTTGAAAATCTTGGTATGAGTTTACGTACATTTCAAGAGAATCACACCAGTGGAATTCTTCCATTGAATGAAGTTGGCAAATTAGGGATCGAGATGCTAAATGCAATCAAGAATTTTCATGAATTAGGATTTGTTCATCGTGACATTAAGCCATCAAACTTTGTATTCAGAGGCAGGCCCGACCAATTACAAGTATGCCTTATCGATTATGGTCTTGCCAAGCGTTGGAAATCTCCTGAAGGGGAAGTTTATCCACCTCGTGAAAAAGTCGGATTTAGAGGAACATCGCGTTATGCATCAATTAACAGTCACGAAGGTGCTGATCTTGGACGTCGTGATGATTTATGGTCATTGTTTTACGTTTTGATTGAGCTTTGCGCTCCTCCTTTACCATGGAAAGCACAAACAGATAAAGATTCCGTTTATCAAGTTAAAATGCAATCTCTCGAAAAAGGTAGTCTTTGCACAGGTCTTCCATCTCAGTTTAAAGAATTTTCCGAGCATATCCAATCATTAAAGTTTGCTGATGATCCAGACTATGATTTACTTGCTGACTTATTAAATTCAGTTGTCGAAGGTGCTGAAGGTGCTAGTGACTTTGGTGTTTGCCTTAGTGAACAATATGGATCAATGGCTCTTATTGTTGCACCAAACTGCGGAAGTATAATTGGAAGCTCAAGTGCAGTCGAAGGAAGTTGGTCAGAACCTATTGTCGCACCTCCCAAATCAAATAATCAAGCAGATCCCGCACCAGTCCCAATCAAGAAGAAAGAGTCAGAAGCTACTGAAGCGAAATCTGAAGGCGGTGGTTGTTGTTTATTGGTCTAAGAGGTTAGGCATTTTTTTTGAATTGTATTTGAAATTACCTTTAATTTTGAATATGCCGTAATAATATAAAAATATACCAAGTTTAAATTAAGTAAAAATATTTTTGTATGAAATGATTCATTTTTTTTTTATATTAAATTAATGAAAACAAAACTTGGCAGCAATGCTAAAATGAACTTTCTTTCTTTAAAAGATCACCATTTAAATGTTTCTTCAAAGAATGAAATAACTTACATGCAAATAATGATCATATATTTCATTTTATCAATTTAAAATACCATTTTTCAAATAATACTTTATTAAAATTATTATCGAATTAGTTTTGAAAGGGAATTCTCTTTGCTTCTTTGACTTTTACTGATCTTTGTTACAAAGACTTTGTATATTAAAATAATAAAACTCAAAACATTAAGAATCATAACGGAAATATTTCAACATTAGAATTTAATTTAAACATAAATATCCATAATAATAATTTTTAATTGTCGTAAAATTTCAATTTGAACTTCAATTAGAACAAATAAAGATCTTTATATTGAAAAATATTAATTATTAAACGGCCAAACGGTTTTTGGCTGCCGATACCATTCATCATATGTCAACAAAACAATCTTTTGGAGGATTCTTTAAAGAAGGCACACGATATTTCAACGGAGTAGACGAGGTTATTCTTCGTAATATTGACGCTGCTGTTGATTTAAGCAATCTGACTCGTACATCAATGGGTCCAAACGGAATGAAGAAAATTATCAAAAATCATTTTAGCAAGATTTTCGTTACTGGTGATTGCGCTACAATTCTTAATGAAGCAGAAATTCAACATCCAGCTGCTAAAATGCTCGTTAATGCATCTCAGATGCAAGCAGAACAAATTGGAGATGGAACTAATTTTGTTATCACTTTTGCTGGCGAGTGCTTAAATCTTGCTTCACAACTTATTCGCGCAGGAATCAATACAAAAGATATCGTAATTGGTTTTCAAGAAGCTCTTTCAAAAGCACTTGAAATTCTTCCAACTCTTTATTCAAAAGTTGAAATAGACTTACACAACGTTGAAAGTGTTAAAAAAGCTCTCAAAACCCCACTCTCTTCACACCAATATTTGAATTGCGAACATCTTGCGGATCTTGTTGCACAAGCTTGCGTTCAAACAAACCAAAATCCAAAGTTAAAGTTTAGTGTTGATAATATTCGTATTGCAAAAGCCCTTGGTGGTAGTGTCGACGATTCATATGTTGTTAAAGGATTTGTTGTAAAACGTGAAGTAATGGGAACAATTCGAAGAATGGAGAATTGTAAGATTGCTGTTTTTTCAACATCTTTTGATCTTCCTGAATCAGATACAAAGATGCAAACAGTTTTTAACAGTGGTGCTGAAATGGCAAATTATAATTTATCACGTGAAAATCGTATGGATCAACTCGTTTCATCAATAGCTCAGAAAGGTGTTAATGTAGTTGTTTGCCAATCAAAGATTACAGAAGTTGCAATGCACTTCTTAGAAAAACATGGTATCATGGCTCTCCAACTTCCATCTAATTGGGATATCAAACGTTTATGCCGTGCAGTTAAAGCCCTTCCAAATCTACGAATTTGCGCTCCCCAAGATGATGAAATTGGTCACTGTGACTTATGCGAAGTTAAAGAGGTTGGCTCAACTCCTCTTGTCTTCTTCCAAAATGAAAACAGTCAAGTTAGTACTATCATCATTCGAGGATCAACACCAAATATTATTGATGATGTTGAACGATCAATTGATGATGCTGTAAACAGTTATTTAGTTATGACAGAATATCCTCAACTTGTCCCAGGAGCAGGTGCTACAGAAATGGAACTTTCTTGCCAAATTGCTAAATGGGCTGAATCTCGTCCAGGAATGGATCAGTATGGAGCTCGAAAGTTTGCAGAAGCACTTGAAGTTGTTCCAAAGATTATAGCAGAAACATCAGGTTTAAAGATAGCAGACTTCCTTGCAAAACTTCGCGCTGCTCATAACAAAGGCGATAAAGATGCATGCGTTGATATTATTGATCTTCAAGTCGGCAACGCCGAGAAACTTGGTGTTTACGATGTTGCACATGTTAAATCTTGGGCCCTCAGATTTGCAACAGATGTTGTTGTTACATTACTTCGTGTTGATCAAATTTGCATTTCTAAGCCAGCTCAAGGACCTGCCCCACGTTCACCAGAAGCTAGAGACATTGATTAAATTAGATAAAAATACATCTTTTATAATCCATTATATACTCAGTTTTTTCCCCTCACTCTAAATTATAATGCAATATTAAATATTTATAAATTAATTAATAATGGTTTTTGATTAAGAACTCAAAATACATGAAAATTTATGTTAATATAATATGAAATCTCGTTTCCTTAATCTTTAATTTCGACTTAAACCCCCCACATCAAATACACAAACTTATTATAAAAGAATTTTGTCGCTCTTGAATCATATTAAAAGGTATTTGATTATTTTTAATTGCATTAGAAATATGTGATGAATTTGGAATAAGAAATTCGAGTATTTACAGAGAGACAAACAAAATTCTTTGATTATAAGTTTAATTTTCTTTATCTTTCTAAAGTTTTTACAAAACAAACAAAAAAGATAATACTAAGAGTGAATACCATTCTTTTTCACATTTTCTTGGTGAATAACATATGAATGAGGAGGATTTGGAAGAGGGATTTGCTGCTGACTGAGCAATTTCAGTTGCTTTTCAACTTTTGATATCAAACCTCCCATTCTCATTTTTGATACATCTATAGATGAAATTAAATCGTGAATTTTAGTATGTAGGAATTTCAATTCATTCCCATTTGTTAGGACAAAAGAATGCTTTTCACGAGTTGCTCTTAAATGATTAAATTTATTTTTTAGAGAATCAACTTTATTCTTCAAAAGTTCGTTTTCATAATCCATATTTTCAAAGGATTGATCAGAGTATCTTTCATTTAATTTAATCAATTTTTTTTCGAGATGATTTTGAATAATTTTGAGAAATGTAATTTGTCGATTGATTTCATTCACAATTAAACGATCATTTTGCAACGTATTGCAAAGCTGTTTAACATTAGCTTTTGGAATTTGCATCATTTTCATTCTTTGCTTTTTAAGGTTTTCGATAATGAATGATATATCATTATTTTTTGCAAATATTAGATCATTTTGGTTTTTCATTTCACATATCCGATTTTCAATTGCTTCTAATAGTTTCCTTTTTTTATCTTTAATTTCTGTTAACTTTGTGTTGAAATTTAAATTTTGGACGACATTTCCATAAAAAAGAGGATCTATTGCTTTCAAATTCGCAATGATGGTTTTGAAATCAGACATTTTCCGATCATTGGCAAGAAGAATGACTTTTAGTTCAATATTGAGCTGATTTAAATAATTCTGTAAATATTGCAATTGTTGAATAGCGAGCATCTGCTGAGATGCTTCACCTGCGTTTTTCGAAATCATTGATTTCATTTCATTGATGCTTGGGATTTGATCGCAATTCACACCTTTATCAACATATTCGGCTAAATTAAATGATTGAACATTTTTTTCCAAGGTAAAATGATGTTTTTTAATAATTTTTTTTTGTACAGCTTTTTTTGCATGCAGTTTCATCCTATCTATTTTATCATCCAATTTTTCTAACATTTTTTGGCACTTTCCTACTTGGGCTGTCAAATCAGATATATCATTTAAACGAGAAACTGTGTAAGATATAGAGCTGGCTCTATTTAACATTTCTGATCTTGTTCGTTTAGGTAAATGATTAAGTTTTGAATGATCAAATAAACTATGAGAAATATTAAAGTTTAGCATTGATTTCGCTTGCAATTTCTCATAATTTGATGTTTTAATTTCACTCAGTTTCGTATTATTACCTTTATTCGAATGATTATTATTATCATTCTTATTGATTGAAAAAAAAACTTGTTTTGATTTTTGACCTGAATTGATGCTATTACGATTAGGTGAAGGTGGACCAGAATTATAGACTGCTCGATGATCATCAAATCGTAAAATATCAATATCATTTGGATTTACTAGTTTTTTCTGCAAATTGTGAAATTCAGAATTTAAATCAAAATTATTTGTATGTTGCGCCTGCGGGGAACGAGGCGAATTTGATGAAGAAAACTGGATAGAAGATGAAGATGATAATAAAGAGGATTTTGATTGTAATTGAGACGATTGAATATTTATATTTAAATCATTTTCTATATCTGCTATTATCGAGCTCACATCTTTATTAGAATATACAAGTGTATTGTCATTGGTACTTTTGTATCTGAAAGATTTTTTATCAAGACTATTTTGGAGAGCTACATATGAGATAAGAATAAAGTTTGGAATTTCCCCGGATTCTGTTTTATTTTTGAGTGCTGAAAATAGATAATTGTAAACTTTTTTCAGTTTTTTATTTTCAGCTTGAAAAGAATTCAATTTAAAAAATAATTTATCATTTTCTTCATTTTTTGGATCAGTAGAAAGCAGAAAAAGTTCTTTTGCCTTTTGGTTTGCTTGATTTTTAATTTTATTATCTTTGTAAATCAAATTTGAACATTTTGAATAATTATCTTTCAAAGTTAGGAATTTTCTCTGAGATTCTGCAATAAGCTGCGATATTTTCCCATAATAAAATTGATTTGACTGTAATGAATCGAATTCGTGTGAAGATGAAAATGAATCATCATTTTCCATATAAAAGAATTTTTGAATAGTATTAAAAAAACGAGAAGTATAGAAAATTCTGTACACAAAAGCAAATACTAACTTTACTCTTAAATGATTTATTTATATTTGATTTCTTGCCATTTTATAAAATAGTTTTTATATTAACTTATTTGAAAACAAACACAAAAAGTTAACACTCAAAATTGTAAATTCGTATTTTCAAATAAGTTTTCAATTAAAACTGAAAATTGAAATTCCCATTTAAAACAAAAACAAGATTTCATTTTTTCAACACGAAACGATCATATTTTGATAAAATTCAAATAAAACTCAAACTTTTTGAAAACTCATTTATTATCACATCATTTCTAAATGCAAGAAGGATATACAGTTGAATTAGAAGGAAAATCTGAAACCCAAGGTGGAGGACATGGAAGAATAAGTCAATGCCGTGTAGTAATACCGTGCATATCAAAACCTCTTGATCATAGAGAAGGAAATGCATATAAACTCCTTCAAAATACCCCTTTATCTACAGTCATACCAAAATTTTATGGAATACATGATGGATGCATCATTATTTCAGATTTAACATCTGGATTTAGTTCGCCTTGCCTTGCAGATTTTAAAATTGGAACAAGACATTACGATCTTCAAGCTACTAAAGAGAAAATTGAAGGATTGATAAAAAAACAGAAAGGATCTACCACTGACTCACATGGAATAAGGTTGATTGATGTTAAGACAAGGAAGAACGGTGAAGTTATTGACAAATGGGATAAAAAGCAAGGACTCAAACTTTCTTTTGATGAATTAAAAGATGTAGTGAAAAAGTACGTTCCTTCTTCTTTAGTTGAGGATCTTCGTCTTCAAATTCAAATTATTTTAGGAAAAATAGCACAAACAAGGAAAGAAAACCCAGGATTTAGAATGTATGCTGGATCTGTTTTGATAGCATACGATGGTGATCATTTAGAAAAAGGTGTGAGGTCATGCTTGATTGATTTTGCACACACCTATATAAACGTTGAGACAGAAGGAGCAAGAGCAGATGATCCTTCTCTTGAAGATAATATTTTGCTAGGTGTACGTTCTCTTATCAATTTAATACCTTGAACATACTTCAGAATCATAAATGGTATTTTTTATTTTCTCCAATTTTTATTTTATTTCATGATATAACATAAAATTGGCACCAATTGATGAAAGGTTTAATAATCTAATCAATTTTAATAGGAGGTATTAGCTATTTAATATAATACTATTGTCCTTATTAATTGTTTCTGTTATTAATTAGAGTTACTTATATTATTACAAATTATTTTGTTTCTGAATAAAAAATAATAGTATAAATGATATTTAAATAATATATAATATTTATTAAAAAAATATTAATTACCGTTGTTTGAATTTGATGAAGGAGAGCTAGACTGTCGATTAGGTGGTGAATTTGATTGTCTATTTGGAGGAGTGCTTGCTTGTTGATTGGCAATGTCACTCATATAAACTTTAATTTCCTTTAACCATTCTTGGTTGAAAGCATCAAATCTAGGACCTTTAATTTTATCAGCATAAGTCTTATCAAATGTAACAAGAGCATCAAGTACCGCATTAGCAATTCCATTCAAAACAGGATTTTTAGATGCAGAGTGTTGGATAATTGCATCAACAATTTCAGGATGGCTTATTAACGCAGTTCTCGAGTCTGTATGACAAACAAATCTGTAAAATGTATATAAACACTGCGTTTGAATATCATATTCGTTTTGATGCCAAAGAAAAACGTTAACTACCAAATCAACAATTTTGAATTTTCCGAGTTTCTGAGCTGGGGCAGAATACAAAACAAAAGAAGAAACAAGCATTATACATTCAAGATGGAGTTGTGGCTGTACATTTCGATTATGCAATATTGAAGCAATTGTCTGAACAAATTCATCATTATTTGTGAAAAATTTAGCGCGATCAGAGTTGATTTTTGCACGACTTGCAACTGCAATAATATCACATAACATATCAAGATTATTAGCATTGACTTTACATGCATTTACTATTTCTTGATCAAATCCACTAACAAGATTTGGCTGGTTATATGCTACATTTCTTATCAGTTTCAGTAAAATTCGACCATCTTTTTTCGTTGCTGAAGAAGAAGAAGTTGTTGCTGTAACAAACATAATTTTGAGATTTTCCGATGTTAAAAGTGAAGATGTTGAAATTGTTAATGCACATTCCCTATCTAATGATAATTTCATTAAAACAACAAGGGCAATCACTTTTTCTTCACAATCTGTCGTTGATGCAGTAATCAACATATTTAATAAATCTTTGTTTCGAAATGCTTCGTCGGAACCTTCTGCAATCGAACATTTATAAAACATCCGAATGAGTTGAGGTCTCAATTCAGTATAACCAACAAGCGTTGCTATTCCTTCAAAAACACCAGCTGATTTAAATACATCGATTGTTTCAGTATGAAAAGAAAATGTGTACAATAATTCTATTCCTTCACGAAGGACACCAATATGCTTATGCCCAGCATCTTCCGATGCTTGTCCCCATCGAAATATATGGTTAACTACAGCTGGAACAATTTGATCATATGGAATGTCTGACCAGATAACGGGAACCGATGCAATTTTTCGTAGAAATTGTAATGAAAGGGTTAAAAGTTCTGCATTCTTTCTTTCCAGTAAAGCAGTAAGGACAGAAACTATATCTTTATTGACCATCTTGCGCATTGCACTGGGCTTTTCAGAAAGATTGAATAATAATGAAACAGCTAAATTCAGAAGCTGATTTTGCGATTTAAGATATGCTGATAATTTTTCTTTTTCAAGATGTTGATCTGCGACATTGGTAAGGGCAACTTGAGCATGAAGCAAACCTAAAGTCATAGATCCAATTTTAAATCGAGACAAGGAATCAGCAAAAGTTTGAAAATATGACATTTTTTCAAAAATTGTCATAATTTTGATACATGCTGGCAAGGATGTTGCATTAAATTTTTTGAGACCATTAATAAGAGTGTTCATAAGCGGCTCATGCTGTATAATTAATGTTAAATTTCTGTCGTATTGCGAAATTTCAACGAGTTGAGATAATGTTTCAAGACATTCTTTTTCATTGCCCCAATGAATTTTTTGAAGAGCATCATGAAGTAAATCATCAACTTGTTCTTTGGTCATATTATTTGCTAATGCTGGCATAGATTCGCTACGTGATGCTATTGATGGCGCTGTTACACATTGACGAACCAATTTATCGTCTATAGATGTTGATCGATTATTTGTGGAAAGAGGACGATTTTCTTTACCAAGAAGATCACTTAAAGCTCTGATTAGTGATGGTTTCATATCATCTGATAGCATATCATAATGATGAATTATTGATTCGGCTATTTCTTCTAAATCGTTACTTGGCTTAAGACCTTTTAAGGTAACTTGTGTTTGCTTTTGCTTTGATCTGCTTGCGATACGTTTAAATTGATGATCAAGAACATCAACCTGAATTACATAATGAATAATTAAGGACATGTTTGAACGACAAACATCAATTTCGCCCGGAATAACTTGCCGTGTCATGTTATAGCAATTTTCATTGCCTTCTGAGAAGCGAGTCATTTCGTTTTATTTATAAAACGCAAATTCTTCCATAAACCACTTTTCTTCTACTTCTTAAAATAAAAAAATATTGATATTTTTTAATTAAAAATAATTACAAAATGTAAAATAAATATATTATATATTATATTGTATAAATTATACAAAATAAGTTTTTTTATAAAAGGAAAAAAAAAAGATATTTGCACATATACAAATAACGAGTATTTTTATTTCAAACAAAATAAATTTTTTATTTTCAAAATGAAATAAAAATATATCTTTAGCAGAATAAATTCAATTTTAATTTCAGAAAAATAGATTAGAATCTTTTTTTAATAAAGGCGAATTATATAATAAAGATAATTTTCAAATAAATGGCAATATATTTAAAATAATACTTATATTCATTTGGCTATGATCACCTAGGCTTTTGTGTCCAAACGAGTTTGTATTCAAAAAGTATCCAATGGATACTCATTTTTGTTCGTTATTTTTTGAGAGAATTTGAGTATCCAAAATATCCAAAATGGACATTTTAATTCAATCTTGGATACACCTTTCAATTTTCATTGATTATTTTGAATGTATATTTCGTTTGACCAATTATATCGCTCCAAATTTACATTGAATTTTATTTTTTATTTCAAATGTTGATCTTCTTGGTCAAAATCATTCTTAGTGAATTTGAAAAGTTTATAATTTATATTTGAGAGGTTTTTTAAAAATTAAGAATAGTAGGTGTTTAAGACATTTATTATTGCTTTTTTTCTGATATTAATGAGTTTATTAAAGGGAAAATTAAGTATCCAATAAAAAATTTTTTGGATACTTCAACACAAATCTTTGAATAAAATACTAAATAAAAAAGCAGTTTTATGTCCACAAAAAGTGACAGCTTTTTACAAAAAGTCGAAAATGGACACTCAGTTCACTGGATACAAAAGCCTAGATGATCACATTATTTTCTATTATTCTCCTTTTAATCTTTTGAATTTAAACGTATTTTTCTCTATTTGTAGAGGTTGATGCATCTCAATAAATTTTAAAGCAATAATATAGAACAAGCAAAAGATTAACTTTTGATTTGAGTTCATTTATAATCTTAATCAATGATTAAATTTTTTTTTAATTTTATTAGATTAAATTTATAAGCTTATATATTGCCCATACTAAAATCTTTTATTAATATTAAATATACATCAAATTTCCCTATTCGTTTATTTATATAATCTAATATTTAACTGTATTAGTATTTTTTATAACCAAAGTTATAATTCATAATGATCATTCTTTGCCAATATAGGCTTTCTTTGTACAATTAAAAATAAATATAACCTTTTTTTACAAATGCATTTACTTTTATTTGATTCCATAATTTAAATAAAGAACAATTATATGAAAAAATGCATATATTAATGATAAAATATGCTCATATATCTGTGACAAATGATAAAATACTTTTTTTCTGTTTCGAAGATTTTTTTTATTATGATTCTGTTTTTCTGGAAGGTTTTTTATATCTTGATTTTTATTTAGTATGATTTAACAAAACTTTATAAGTTAAAACTATTTGATAAACAATAAATTTGGTGAATGTATTTTTTACAAAAAATTGAAAAGTGAACAAAATTATTCATTCGAAAACTTTCAAAATTTAAATGTGGGAAAATCTTTTAGATACAAACATTCCAATTGATTTACAACTTCTTGACAATGCAGCAGCAGAGATGTATAGAAATCAGCAAAACCAAGAAATAATATCAATTATCGAGCGAGTTACCGCAAGAGATGATTTTTTCAGCTGCATTGATAAAATTCTCGATAAGGAATATTCATTATATCTCAAGTATATTGCATTAACTGTATTTAATAAATTTGTTTCAAATAATTGGGGAAATCTTCAAATCGAACACTCAGAGTATTATAAAAATTTTATTGCACAATTTACGATGAAACCTTTTTCTCAATCAGAAAAACCACTTTTGTATATGGCTGATACAGTTTTAATTAATATTTTATTATATGAGTGGCCAGATAAATGGCCTACTTTTATTCAAAATATACTTTCTGTAGCATCCAATTCACCGGAATTATGCCAAAATAGTTTAAAAGTCATTAGAATGCTTGTTGAAGAATTCACTGATTTTTCAGAAAACTCAATGACTACTGTTAGACAAGCTGAAATGAATTTTGCTTTTGTTAATCAATTTAGTTTAATTCATCCTGTAGTTTTGAACGCTCTTTCGTCAAGAGATGATGGTCTAATAATTGAAGCTTTAAATTGCATGAAAACTTTTTTAAATGTTGTTGATCCAGAAGTAATTTTTACACAAGACATGATCAATGTTCTCACCAATGAATTTTTACCAAATCCCAAATTTATGATTTATTGTATTTCGATTATTAGTATTATCCCCTCACACCATGCCATATTTGATGAATCTATAAACTCTTTTATAACCCTTTTTTACGCAATTATTCAATGCTTATCAAAAATATTTATTAATGATAATATGTTTGACATTGACACTAATTCTGAACTTACACCATCTAGTTTTATTCACATATTTATTACTTCTATAACAAAATTATTGCCTCCTTTTATTCTCAGTTGCCCAACAATCGAAAAATCTGAGCCATACGCTCTTTGCCTTAAATGGATTTTTAACATTACATGCCAAATTCAAGATGAATCCGATAATATGGATGATTTTAACGATCTTGTTGAATTTTGGCACATGGTAGTTCGATCTTTATATTACGAAATTAATTCAAATCACGAAACAAATTCTGTTTATTACCCATTTCTATCAATCCTTCGTCGATTTTACTTAAGTAGAATGGTTGAGCCATATATTAACAACACTCGAATTGACGAAGATGGTATTCATTACCATCGATACGATTTGACACAAGAAGCAAACACATACAACTTGATGCGAGAAACTCTAGTATTCATGCATCATATCGATTCTGAAGATACTCTTAAAGCAATTTCCGAAAAACTTGAAGAAATCAGATCAACACAATCACTGAAATTGATCACTTCATTCTCATGGGCTATTGGGTCAATCCCTGGCACTATTCCTGAATCACAAGAATTAAAAGTTATTTCAGAAATCCTCCAAACTTTTTTGGCAATGGTTGCATCAAGCCCTATAGCCGAAAATATTGAAAGTCGGACGGTTTTGACTCGTGCAATTCTACATATATGTAGTCAATACGGACAAATGCTATCAAATCAATATGAACTTTTGAAAGTTGTTTTAAATAAAATGCTAGAATTCAGTCAAGAACAATATCCACCCATCCAAGATGCAGCTGTCCAAGCTTTACTTCAAATTGGCCGATACTCTACCAAAACGTTAGCAACAAGACAACAAAATGAAGATCAATCATTTTTAGAAATGCTACTTTCGAAAATTTATCAATTACTGAGTCCACTTTCTCAAGATAATATTATAGCAATGATTGAGTTCTTCTCATTTTTAATTACAGCAGTCAGTTCAGATCAGACAAAACGAGAAATGACATCTTTGATATCAGGAATTATTAATGAAAAACTGCAATTAATATGCCAAAATATCCAAT
Source organism: Tritrichomonas musculus (assembly GCA_039105265.1). Classification (NCBI taxonomy): domain Eukaryota; phylum Parabasalia; order Tritrichomonadida; family Tritrichomonadidae; genus Tritrichomonas; species Tritrichomonas musculus. Next base: position 402,003 of record JAPFFF010000015.1, on the reverse strand, counting down.
TTGATGATCCTAATTGGTTTAACAATTTCATTTTTATTGTTGATTGTAATACTCAAATTATTACTTATTTATATTACACGTATTCAAAATGCTTCATTGAAATTTATCCTGCATTTGTTCATGTTTATATGGAAGCAACTGAGAAATTGAATACCTTAGTGGACTTCCCTAATACAGGACCATACAATTTTTTGAAGAAGTTAAAGGCTGCAGTTATTCATCTATTTACATCATTTATAGAATGTTCAAAAGAGAAAACTTTAAGTTTAATTACAGAAAATCCTATTATTAATGTATTTATTAAAGATTACGCTAATTCCCCAGTAAAAACCCCAGAGATAATTAGTTTGGTTAGTTCTACTTGCATGAAAATGAATGAATTCTTCCAAAACAATTATCAATTGATTATGGAAGCAATTGTTGCTCCTTCACTTCCATTAATGCAGCAACCAGGCGATTTTCCTGAAATTTGGCCAGAATTCTGCAAATTTTTACTAATGTACTTCCAGCAAAACATTGATTTTCTATCTAATAACAACGAATCATTAATGGTAATGTTTAATCTTCTTAAAAAGGCATGTTCACATCCTGTTCAAAAAGTGTCAGACCATGCAATGATGACTTTATCATCACTTGTATCAAATGTCGAATACAATACACAAGCACAATTAAAGAAAGAATTTTTCAATATGATATCGATCGATATTTTTGTATTTATTACTTCACTATTAATCGATGGAATTCATAAATTCCTCTTTAACAATATTATGAATCTTATGAGAAGACTTATTCAAATGGATGAAATCAAATCAAGGGCAGATGAGCTAATGGGAGCTTTATGCAATTTATTACCAAATAGAAAGCCCAAAGAGATTCATGATTTAATTGCTCAAATGATCGAATTATCAAAATCAAAATACAACGCTTTCAAAGAATTAATTAGGAACTTCGTGATCATGGCAAGAAAATACGCACCAGGTGATCCTGCTATGCGTCAGCCTGATATTGAAGAATATAAGCAAAAACTTTTAAACGACAACCAAGTTCCCGGACTTGTATTAGCAGATAAACTTCCAAAAAATCAAAAGGAAGCAAGTGATCTTGCTGCTGCTTTCAGCAATTTCCATTTCCAGCCTCAACCTGGCTAAATTTTCATGAATATATATTTATTTCATATTATTGTATTAGACATCGGTATGAAAAAAAGAAAAACAGATAAATTTGTAAATGAATTTCAATTCATATAAGTGTGAGTATTTAATGAAGAAGTTTTATAAAGTATAAAATTATTATTATTTTTTTTTTTTTTTATGTAATTTTATTCTTCTTCTTCTTCATTAGAACTATTAAACTAAATTTTCAAAATGTAGATAATATATGCATTTGAGTTATTCATAATGACTCAATATAATTATAATGTTTTAAAAAGTTTAGCCGCTAAAATTTTATAAAGGTCAAAATTACTCATTTTAAAGGTCAATAAGTCCCAAGTAGAATGCAAGATTTTCAGAGAAACATTGAAAAAAATTGAATGTTGTCTCAAGCATTTTGAATAAAGATTTTATGCACGTTAGAAAATTTCAATTTAATCAATGTTTTTTTCTAAAAAAAACGTATATTCATGATTTGATTATATTATTACTTATAATAATGCCTGTTTTACTTTCTTAAAATTGTGAAATAGTGATAAAAAAGCATATTTACATATAAAAAGATTTTACTCATTAACAAAAGCCGGAATTGTCATAAACTGGTTATTTCCTACTGGGATTTGAAGGAATATCTGATGCTTTTTTTCTTTATCAACTTGAGCTTTTTCCATATTTTTATGATATTGATCAGAGTATTTTTGCTTCTCAATAGTTGAGAGTGATTTCCATTCCTGTGCTAGCATTTGTGTAATTTCACGGCTAGAAACATTTGGAAACTGTGTATGAAGCTGTGTTCTTTTTTCTTGGCAAAACAAAAAGTAGGGATTCGGCTGCTTCTGTGTTTTTGGGCTTTTGCGCTGTGGCTTATCTTTATAGTAATGAGGTTCAATGGAAAGAACTTCAAAATTTGGTGAAAAATCCATTTTCCTTAAGACTTCACACATGAATATCAAATGAAAGAAAACGGTCTGCGTTTGTATTGAATTTAGCTCATACGGGATATACGGGAATCAAAGTAACAGGGAAACTCTTGATCTTGCTAAAAAAATTTTGTAGAAATTTGACACAACATTGCAGTGCTATTACTATCAATGTTTTCATACATTAAATTTCGATTTCTGAGCAAATAATACAGTTTTCAGCTCAGAGCTATTCTCTGTATGTTCCGTTTAATTGATGTTTTGTGAATAAAATTTTAAAAAATTGAAAAATTATTCAATTTCTAACAGAAAAAGTCAGAAATACATCAAATTTGAATTATTCATTGAAATATTTGAATGATAGCATTAATTTTTTATAAATAAATATATCTGTTTCTAAAAAAACTGCATAATTACCAATACCAAATATACATATATTAAATTCATGATCTTTCTTTTTTTTGGTGGAATAAGAAATAAAATTCTAAATACAACAAACATAACAATTAACAATTTTAATTTTTAAACAAGTGGAGAATATTATAAAAAGTGAAGATTTTGCTTCTTTTTCTTTTAATAAAAATTAAACTACAAAAAATGGATATTGGAGAAAAATAATAATTATTCAAATCTAAATCTTGACATTGCTTGCGTGAGAAGGTATAAATGCGACGATTTGACATCTATTTCTGCTTGTATCCTTCTAATAGATCCAGATTCTAGCTTCTGGAGCTCAAGTTGATGAATTTCTTCTTGAATTTTATATGCAATTTCTCTTGCATTCAAAAGAACTGATATTATTTCTCGTTTTTTTTCTAATTTTTGATCACGGAATGGAAAAGGTAGAGTTTGCAACATCATAACTGCAGTTTGAAGGGTTGCCGGCAGCGAGTGAGTTGTCACTGCAATTGTATTGGTAAAAGGTATTTGACCATTACCATTAAGCTGGAAATCTGGAGGAGATAATATTTCACAAAACAGTTCTTCATACTCTTTCAGTAATTTTTCAGCATTATCTTTCTTATCTGAAAGCTTTAATAATTTTTCTTTTGCTTTATTTTCTTGAATAACTCTAGCAGAAAGATCATTTTGAAGTTGTTCTAAACGATTTTGAAGTTGACGATTATCATGCCTTACTTTTCTGAGTTCAATTAGCGATTCAGAAGCCCCTTCAAGCATTTGCTTTGCTTTATCCGCTGCGTTCATTAAAGATGCTTCTCGCTCGTTTAAAGAATTTTCATCTGTTTCTGCAAGAACTTTTAATCGTTGACACTCTTTTCTAATTCTGGCATTATAATTTTCAAGTTCTTTTATGCGAGCTTGTAAAGCTGCCATTGCATCAACGGCAGCCTTAGAGTCATAAAAATCCATTATTCCTAAAACTTTTTGTACGTTAATTAAAAAATTAACCGTTTATATGCCAAATTCAGTTAATAATAAAATCCAGCAATTAAAATAAAATAAAATAATATATAAAAAAAGATATTCTATTTTTTGCATATACGAATGCATTAAATTTGTTATAACTTGATATATTCATTATATGAAAAATTTATTTTCTTCTGAAAAATTGATAGACCATTCAATATTTTAAGATACTCATTGAAATTTGTTTCCGTTAATTATATAAAATATTGAACATTACTCATTAAACCTCATTGATACTAATAAAAACTTTTTATTTCTTTGAACAAATCAAACAAATCAAACAAATATTAAATCTGCATGGTTGTTGGCACATATGTAAATACAATTGGTAAAAGATTATGTTTAATTGAAAGTTTGATAGAGAACATTCAGAAATATCAGAAAAGAAAGATTTGGCATTTACAAATAACCTCTATTGAAAAAGATCTTTGGATATATGCTTATTATTTTGTCTCAGATGAAACTTTTATTAAAATCAATACATATTCTTTTCAGCTTCTGCTTCTTGTGAAGAACTGGAAAAAAAATTACAAAACAAATCTACTTATGGGAATTCAATATCAAAAAAGCAAAAACTTTTTAATGAAAAATCAGTAATATTTTTTCAAGGACATATTTTTATTTATTTAATTATCTGACAAATTTCTATATTTTGAAATAAATTTTATACAAATCTTTCAAATTCTTCTTCTTCTTCTTTACCTGATTCATCATCAGCTTTATTACATCCTCTCAAAAGTTCGTCTCTGAATTCAGGATTATCACATTTCAAAGGTGGATTGAGAGAAATTGGCCAATTTCTTTCGAGCTCTTCTTGATCTTGAATTACTTGATATACATAACCTTGGTCGATTAAAAATCTTTGCCTTTTTCTTGAGAAGTAAATTTCACGAGTATCTTCACTAATCAAAGTGTAAAAGAATGCATTGAATTCATCAGTCCTTCCTTGCTTCTTTCTGAGAATTCTTCCAAGTCTTTGAGCTTCTTGCATTCTTGCACCAAAATGAGAACAAATTTGAATTAGCACATTTGCATCAGGAAGATCAATTGCTTTATCACCAATTTTTGAGATAAAAATACATTTTACTTTACTTGTGGGGTCTTTGAATTTTCTGAATATGCTGGAACGTTCTTCTTGTGAAGTTTCTCCCTTTAAAATAGGACGTATAAATTTTCCATCATCACTTTTACTGAGACAAACGCCATAAGTATTAAGAACATGGATAATATCTGCAAATACAAGGATCTTATCTCCTCGATTTTCATGAAAACGAATTAACCGTTCAACGGCATTAAACTTGTTAGGATTCATTGATGAATAAACACGCTGACGAAGATGATTTTTACGTAAATATTGATGATAAAATGGACCTGTCATCTTACACCAAATTTCATAACATTTAACACGGGCAATGAATCCTTGATCACTCAAATCGATCCAGTTTGCTTCATATAATCTTGGACCGATAAGGTGGTTAAGATCAATAATTCTATCATCTTCTCTAACTAGAGTTGCCGTCAATCCAAGCTTTGAATGTGCACGAATCATATCAATTACTCGAGCATATGTTTCCGCAACCATTTGCTGAACTTCGTCCATAATCATTAAACCCCATTCACGACTTGTGATTGCCTCAATTGCTTTTTTTGTTTCTTCAGCTCTTCCAGTAGTAAAAATAGAATACGTTGTAATCAAAACAATTGGTTTATCAGGAATAATCGGCTTATTTCGTGAAGTGAATGTAATAATATTTTGAGGTTCAATTGTAGTCCATCGCAAAAATTGTTCATTCCATTGATCAACAGGAACGTTTGTATCACAAAAAACAATTGTACTCTTTCGAACAGTACAAGCAGCTGTAATACCAACGAGCGTTTTACCTGCACCACAAGGGAGAACAATAATGCCACTCTTTGCACGACCACCACTGAACATTTTACTTAATGCTTTTTCTTGATATGGACGAATAGCTGTAGCTTGCCTAAGATCCAGTTCAAGATCAGGATTTGAATCATCTGAACGAAAATCATATTCATCAGAAAAAGGAATATTCATACTTAAAGCTTTTTGACGAGCCTTTGAAACACATTCCTCTTTTATTTCAAATCTACGGACGCAAGTATCATTATTAGTTGGTAAATCAGAAATATCGAGACCGAGTTCGTTTGTAATTCTTTGTGTTGAGCCGTATTGATCAGCATTTCCAATACCAGCAACGTCAATCGATGTAAATTCATCATCATCGGGAATAATATAGCCTGTATCAGGATCATAAGTATCAGCTGGATTTTTTTCCAATACTCTGTAATTTTCCATTTTGTGGGCAACTTTGTTCAATAATTTTAATTCTGTTGATTGAACAAAATATCGCCTATTCTTAAGAATTAATTTGAGCTTTCCAACTGTTTGAACCGTATCTGTAATAAGCTTTACTAACTTGGGATCAATTGAACATTTGCTTAATAATCTCAATACTCTTACGATTTCAGTATCAGTCAATCCAATTGAAACAGCAGTATATAAAGAATAAGTATTGATTTGATATTCTTGAATATATTTTGGACGAGAAACTGGTTCTGCAATAGCAACCATAAAATCGTAAGCTGGCTTGTAATATTTAGAAAATGTTTCTAAAAAAATATGACCATCAGGACAAACATATAAAGGGCGCGATTCGTAATCATTTGAAAGTTCTAGTTCCATAAATATTCTTGTATTTTTATCACAAGGAATTCTGGCGCCTTTAAATGGATCTTTTGATTCTGTATCAATTTCTTTTTCTTTTTTCTTTCTTTTTTCTTTATTTGAAGTATATGGTTTATATAGAGCTTGATCAGACATTATAAAATTTTGATTACAAAAATCGGCCAAATATCATCATAAATTTACTATTTTCATGAATTTTTAAAATAATAGAAAGTCAGAAAAGATTTGGTAAGCTAATTTTTTTTTTTTTTTTTTAGTTTATTTGCGACTTTTATATGCACTAATAGTGATTTGGATCATTAGAAATTACTTTATAGCATTTTCTTTTTTTCATACTGAATTCCATCATTTTTTAAAAATGATATTTTTTTAAACCTATTCGAATGATAATACTCTTTCTTTGATAATAATAAAAAATAAAGTTTATAACAATATGAATTGCAAATTATATAAAAAATTACATTTCAAGCATTTTTATTATCATATCTTACAGCAAATTGAGCAAAGGCTATTGCTTCTTCCTTTGTTTTAAATGCTCCCATAAATCCGTTCTTATGAACAAAAATACCGCCTTCAATTCCGCATGCTAGAGATAATTCTTCGTCTCGTAAACCTAGGCACGGAAGAGGTTTTCTAAGTTCAAATCCAACTGAATTTAGCGCACGGATATTCCAAGAACCGTCATTACGTGGACATACCACATAAAGTATCTGTTTATCTTGTGATTTTTTCTCAAGCTCTTTAATTCGATGTTCTATGTTACATGGATATTCGTTTAATACAATTTGCCCACTTTTATCAATGTTAAATCTTGATTCAAATGCTTTATCTCCAACTTCAATTGCAGGAAGATCAGAATCATAAAACCTTAATAGCCGAGCTTCATATTCATTTCCAATTAGTTCGATAGCATCATCAAAAGTTCCAATACTATTGAGCATAGCGATACGTATTGAAATTGTAGTATTTACACGATATTTTAAATCTGCATCAGGCGGGTAAACTGGTTTTCCGTTGTCATTTGCATCAATTTCTTTAACAAAGATATCATATAGTGTAGTATATATCAATTTTGAATGCTTTCCAACATCTCTCCCATGCCTTTCAAGTATATTTTTGTTAATTTCTTCACCATAATGCAAGTAAACGAGTCCACAAGAAGCCAAAGGTATTTTTGAATTTGGAAAACATAAATCAAAACCTTTCTGATGATGATCATATCTCCTTTTATCATGGTCATATACACCACCAACATCAACTGCTGCATCACACTGATCAATAACATCTTGATCTCTTGTTCTTACATATGAAGCGTCTTTGAATTCATCAGTTTGCCGAAGGAAATATATTGCAAGGGAATCATCAGCATGAAATGATTGACTATGAACAGCAATTGCTTTTGTCATTCCAAAGTAAAATATAAATTTGTAAAATTCTCTTTTTTCAGTCAATTAAATTCATTAATTAAAATAAGTTTATCCTAATGAAAAATTATTCTTTCCAATTATTTTGCATAATAATAACTATAATAATAAGTATATATTTTAAAATAATATATATTTTTTGATTATAGGCCTTTTTTTATTTAGAATGATTAAACGTTTGGAATTGGCCATTTCATATTAATTGTTATGACTGAAGAAGAAAATCAAGATAATGATATTCAAACAGTTGACCCAGATAAAGTTTTTGAAGAATATAAAGATAGTTGGTATAATGTTTCAACAGCATATTGGGCTAAGCAAGAAAAAACAGTAGATGGAATGCTTGGAGGATTTCAATCGCTCACAGGTTTCGATACATTATCAAGTAGAGATATTATTGAAAAATATCAAAATCAAGGACGCAAATCAAAGTTAACAAAACTTGGAAATAATAAAATTGCTGATGTTGGTGCTGGAATTGGACGCGTTTCACATTTTGTTCTTGCCGATTTTTTCAAATCAATTGATTTAATTGATCCAGTTGGTGAGCTTTTAGAAACAGCAAAAGAGACACTTTCCAAAGATAACGTTGAAATTCGTACCTTCATAGAAGGAGCTCAAACATGGACACCAGAATGTGAATATGATGCTTATTGGGTTCAGTGGGTTATAATGTACTTGACAGACGCAGATGCGATTAATTTTCTTAAGAGATGTAAAGAACATTTAAACAAGAATGGTTATATTTTTATTAAAGATAATTTAGCTGGTCCTGATCTTAAAGAAGTCAAAGAAAAAGCGACTTTCTTTGTCGAGGATAGGGGCATTTGTAGAGTGTTTGCTCATTATTTAGCCTTGTTTAAAGCTGCTGGACTTAAACTTATTGAAACAGTCAAGCAAGAAAATTGGCCAACAGATTTACTACCATTATATACTTTTGTTCTTCAATAATTACATAAAACTTAAAGGAATTTATTTATTATTATTATATTATTTTGGGATGTTTATTATTTTAAAAATCAAAAATGCTTTTCAATCATATTTAGAGAGTTAATTTCTTATTTACCTAAAATTGAAATTTTTTATAAAAAAAAATTTCGACAGAAACCGGATTTGAACCGATGCGGGATGAACCCATGAGGTTTCGAATCTCACGCCTTAACCACTCGGCCATTCTGCCTTCGTTGTTTAAAATTAATAAAACTATAAAAAGTAAATTTGAAATATCTTGTTTTTTTTTGTTAACTAAAAAGATTTTTTCTGAAAAGAATAGTGTTATTGAAAATTATTTATTATTAGCAAATGACGAGGATCATTAGAGTTAATGGGCACAAAGGAGATATATATTATGTACAAATTTTTGATAATGAGACATTTGAGGATGTTGCAAATTTGCTCTCTAAAAAATACCATCGTACTTTTTCTGATATCAGATATCAAGAAAAACAATACTCTAATGCACAAAAGATTTCAGATATTTCAGAATTTAATAATCCAGACACAATTATTTCTTTATCTGCATCTATCTCTCAAGATGTGCAAACTCAATCAAAACAAAGTCAAAACAACTTAAATAATGACAAATCATCTTCTGTTTGGAAAGATAAAGATCATGATAAAAATATAGAAAATTTATTAGATAAATTCCAGATTCAAATTGGACTCACAGTTCCAAAGAACAAAATAGTAGATGTCCTCCGAAATGATTTTCCAGCTGCACTTGGTACAGATAGTGATAATAAAGAAAGAATTAAAGCCATAGAATATTTAATTAAAACAGAGAATTCAAATTATGCTACAGCAAATATTAATGATTACAACAAGGATGATAAAAAAGTGTTGAAAAAGATAATGAAAGATACAGACTTATCTTTATGTGTAGTTGCATACGTTTACTTTGGAAGTTACAGAGATAAGAAGGAAACAACAAAACGCTTAAAGAAATTCTTGTCCAAGCAATGAAATTATTATTTATTCATCTTAAATTTTTACCCAATTTTTTTTATATAAAACAAAATATTTATCTTTAAGTATTAAACGATCCAGCATTCCTTATTTTTTAAAATCTCTGTAATTTCTTGATAGTATGATTAAAGTTTTAAAACTGTTTAAAACGTTTTATGAGCAAATAACAAGATTTTTTTTTATTTAAAAAAACGATTAAACAGGATTCAAATATCAATGGACGATTAAGTTAGATTCAAAAAGTTATTCAAAAAATCAAAAATAATGATCAATAATTAAATTAATCAAATATCAAGTAATACAATCTTCGCCATTAACTTGTAAATTATGTACCATCTTCACCATAATCCTTTGTCCATTTTTCATATTGCTTTAAGTCGCTCTTAGATACAGACGGCCTTACTTTCATAATACTTTTTCTAAAGTGCTTGACTCCAGCAATAGGCCTCATTATATCATTAGCAGGCAATTCGTCCCAAGAACAATTTTTCGCACCTCTTGTAGATTTAGTGCAAGCAACCCAAAGACCATCTCGTTTTACACCATTCATATCTAATCCTTTTTTCTGAACAAAATATTTTGATTGCTGAAATTCTCGAATAGGTTGCATAAGAGCATCTCTAACTAGTATTGAAATATCAGCTCCAGAGAATCCTTCAGTTGATTGTGCTAGTTCACGAATATCTTGATTTGTGAGTGAATGTGATGCATCTTTTAATTTTCCTTGAATTAATGCCAAACGAGCATCACTGTCTGGAAGGGGAACATAAATGCGTTTCTCAAAACGACGACGCATAGCTGGATCAAGTGCCCAAGGAAGATTTGTGGCAGCAATAAGAAGAACTCCTTTGTTGTCACTTGAAACACCATCCATTTGAATCAAAAACTCCGTCTTAATTCGTCTGCCACTTTCTGATTCATTATCACCATTACGAGCGCTAACTAAAGAATCAATTTCATCAATAAAAATTACTGAGGGTCGACTTTGCCGAGCAGTTTCAAAAAGTGATTTGATTAATTTTTCACTCTCACCAACCCATTTTGATGTCAATTCAGCCGTTGAAACTGTCAAAAATGTAGAATTATTGGCTTCTCCTGCAACAGCTTTTGCTAAATATGATTTTCCTGTTCCAGGTGGCCCATAAAGCAATATACCTTTCCATGGCTGCGTTGGACCTTGAAACAATGCTGGTATTTTAACAGGTAATAAAACAGCTTCTGTAAGCGCTTGTTTAGCAGCTGTTAAACCAGCAACATCTGAAAATTTAATGTTTGGACGCTCTTGTAATATTGCTGAGTTCATTGATAAGTTAGCTTCTTGTTGTTGTTGGGCACTTTGTTGATATTGTTGATGATTGACTTGAGCTGGCTGATACCGTTGCTGACTTCTCGATCTAACCGGCCTTAATGAGGAAGATTGTTTTCGACTTTGCTGAAAATTAATAGAAGGATTAGATATGATAAAAGATTGAAGTTCTTGAATTCTAGCATTCGAACGCTCTATTAATTCCTTACTTGCTTTTTTTTCAGGTTCTGTTAATTGCCCTTGAAGTGCTGACCGAGCTTTTGAAATTGCATTTGAGTAATTGGATATAGCCAATTGAATATTTTGGAATTGTTCTGCATCTTTCGCTGTTTTTAGGCATCCAATTGCTTCATAGTATTTTTTTTGAGCTGCTGTACTCATTAAAGATTTTAACTGAAATTAAAATTTTTGGATATTTTCAAAAGGATGTCTCAAAATTTACATATTCATTTTGTGTGAAAAGTTTTTTTTTTGATACTAATCAGTAATTTGTAATAATAAATATAATTCTATTCATAATTCACCAGTATATAACTAATCTCACAATTTTTTTTTTTTTTAGAGGAAACTTTTTCTCTATTTTCTAAATGTCTGAACCTGGAACCGATCCTGACCTTAATGAAGCTATAAAAATTGTTCTTGCAACATCAGGATTTGAAGTCAATGATTTAGACGATATTAAACTTATTGAATTAGCGGTACGCAACAAACTTCATTCAATTACTCAAAATGCTAAATTCCATGCTCGATACGATACTAATCCAGCACAACAAACAGATATTGATGAAAAGAATCTTCGACTTACTGATCTCAAACAAGCATTAAACGAAGAAAAAATCAAAATTGACAGGCCTGAATATATTTTACAACAGCCACAAACTAAGAATGTTAGTAAGAGAAGTAAACCAAAGTAAGACATTCGCATCAATAAATGTTGAATTTATTATAATAAACGAATATCATGCTTTATTTAAGTTTTTACTGAATCTTCGAATAATACATCAGCATCAACAGATTCAATTAAAATATACAATAAATTAGTATAATATTCATATGAAAATGCTTTTTCCATAAAATATATACTATTGTTCATTACCCAAAAAAGGAATATTACAATATTATAGGTATTTAAGCATATTAACGAATTTGATATAAATGAATCTTTTAAAAATCCCAAGTGATTCTAATATCAGTCAATATATTCAACAATGAAGAATATTGATTTATGACAATTTCAATTATTCATTCAAGAAGAATAACTCAATTTTCATTTAAAGATGCATAATAATGGCGTATTTTAAGAATAATAATAAAAAAATAAAAAAATAAAAAGAAATATTGAATATATTTTGTTTTGTTTTAGATTTTGATTGATAATGAATCACAAAATCTATGGTATTTCTAACCATTTATGAAGAAGTTCGGGCGAATTGGATAAATCTTGAGCTTGAATATCTGACATATCACGAAGACGAGTCAAATATATCGAAGCTTGTAGGCCCTTTTCATCATTAATAATCTGTCTGAGTTTGGCTCTTGGATCTGTCGAATTGAATTCTACAGGAGGAGGCAATCCTTGAATATTGATTTGGAAGCCTGGCATTGGTGGCTGAAATGCAAAGTTATTATTCATTTGGTCCTGTGCATTTTGTTGTTGTGCGTTTAACATACGTTGGCTATGCAAAATTGTTTGTTCTCTAATTCTATCATCACGAGCTTTATGAGTTGCAACATATAATTGTTTGTCATTAAACTTTAATAAAGGTGATTCTGAAATGCATGTTCGAGCGTCTTCTTCTCGAGCAAAGCAAACATAACCAAATTTTTTAGAAACTCCATTTTCATCTTTCATAATTTTAATTGATTCTATAGGACCATATTTTTCAAAGATTGGTCTTAAGTTTTCTTCTGTAACATTTTCATCAATATTTTTAATATAAAGGTTTCTACCTTGGTATTGTTTGAAGGTTGCTCTTCTGAACTTTGCTGTTTGATCTCTTAAATACCTGAGACGTTCAGCTCTACTCATTGAACGGTTGCAAGTAAGATTATAGCCATCAAGGTCCATTCCATTAAGTTCTTTAACAGCTTGAGCTGCTTCTTCATGAGACTTCATTGCACAAAAACCAACACCCCGCGAAACATTATTTTCATCTACTTGAAGATAACATGATTCAATTTCACCATACTTTGAGAAGAGATTTCTGAGATCTTGATCATTCTTAATGGATGGTGGCAAGTTTTTAATATAAACATTTGTAAATGTTTCTTCTGGATTTTGTCTTTGTCTTTTTTGAAAATGTTCAATTGTTATTGGTCGGCCGTTAATGGAAGCTTCTTTTAGATCTGCCATAGCTTGCTCAGCATCATCAGATTTCCTGAATTGAACGTATCCGTATCCACGTGATTTACCGTGCTCATCTGTAGGGATCTTGCAAGAAATAATTTCTCCAAAGTTTCCAAAAGCATCATGAAGTTGAGAAACTTCGATGTCTTTGTCAAGATTTTTAATAAAAAGATTTCCTTGTCCGCTTTGACGAATTCGTTTTGTTTCTTTATCAGCAATACCAAGTCTTATTGGGCAGCCATCAAGTTTTGTATAATTGAGTTCACGAATTGCATTATCAGCATCTTGACGAGTCTGAAAATTGATAAATGCATAACAATAAGGATTTCCATTTCTATCTTCTCTGGTTATAATTCTAATACCTTGATCACCTTCAACTATTTTACCATACTCTGCAAAAAGATTTCGAAGAAATTCTTCATCAAGTTCAGCAACTGCGTGTCCATCTTTTGTTTTGGCTGGAAGATCACCAACATAAACTGGAGTTATTGTCATGATTGTAAAATTTTGGCCACAAACTTTTAACCACTTTTTCTGAATATAGAATATGGTCAATGAATTTATAAAAGTTTTTATAAAAATTCTACAAAAGGCGTTTAAAAATTATGAATATTTTTATTTAATGTTATATCTTTATGCTTAATTTTAAATATTTTAATATAAAGTTTATTCTATCATATATTAATGGTATTAAATAGGAAAAATAATTTTGTAAAGGAATATTATAATTATATAATGATATTTTAAAGAATTAATTAGTTTTTTAATTCCTTTTCAATTTTTGAATAAATTATTTGACAAGTTTTGAAAATTAAGGGTAGATCGTAAAATGCCTTTTTTTCCGAGATTTTCCTCTCAATTTTTTGAATATTTTTTAATCGTTTTCATAATGGCTGTTTATAATAATTTTAATTGATTCTATGTAAGCCCACTGTATGTTATTTCACTATTCTTTTCGGAAAACAGCATCAATTGGTTAGAAACAAGCTGATATAGGGGACTGAAAGATTGGCAGCTATCCGACATTTGATATTCTTTGCCATTTAATATTTATATAGTGAACGTTTTTTAAATTCAAATTAGCCATCAAATCATGCTTTATGCAACGATTCTGCTCCTTTATAATGAAAATTAAAAAGAATTGAAGCTATTGTAACACATATATTTCAACATTAGTAATAAGTCACAGAATTTTTATTGCCCAGCCGTTTGATTTAGCATCATTCCCATAAAAAGCTAAAAAGGCTTTGAAAAAACTATACTTTATTATAATAAATATTTCTTTTTTACATTATTTATATTTATGTCATTTTACTCCATTAAAATTTCTGAAATAAAATCTCGGAAAAAAGGGAAAAAATTGTGTGTAAAAACTTTTTCAAAGCGTTTGAGAGAAAATCTCGGAAAAAAGGGAAAAAAAAAATCTATCAAATTAAGAATCACAAAATATTATACTAGATATAGAAAATATTACACATTCGCATATGAATCAGTATTTGTTTCATATAACATATCATTATTAGGCTTGTTAAATGTCAACTCCAAAGAGACAACTGAAAGTCCATTTAATCTTATTTTCTATGAGTTTTTTCAATATTGAAAAGTTTACAAAAAAAAAAAAAAGCAAGTAAGTTGTTTCTTAAATTAAAAAAAATGCATATAATAATAAAAACATTATTGTCACTATTATATAAAGCAAGTTAATTAAAACAAAATATTTAATAATATTATAATTCAATCAATGATAATTCCGTGATTTTGGTGGTAAAACTCCGCTCGGCATGAAATGAACAGGTATTTTAGACATTGTGTTTCTATGCATTGTGATCTTTGGTGTTTCTGTTCCAAAAGAGATGTTCATTGTTGAATTACTTAGTTCGCCAAGAGGGGTCCTGAAAGGCGTCTCTTGTTTTTTCTGTGAATTTATTGGTGTAATACTAGACTTCCAATTGCTTTTGCCTGGCGTTTGTCTGTCAAATTCAGAACTTTGGAAAGCAGATTGTATTGGTGTTCTAGATTGTCTATCGTTTAGAGAAGATGTAGCTATTCTTGGTATATGAGAAGTATAAGGATTATTATTTGTTTTATTTTCGATATTTACGTTTTTGGCTTGTTTTAATGAAATACTGTTACATTTTATTGGAAGCATTGAAATTCTTTTTTGAACATCATCAACATGTTGGCCAATTTCACTCATCATACCAACGACTTTCTGATTCATGTTATATAAGTTAGCTCTATATTTGTAAAAACAAGAAGTAATGGCTCTTGCTAGAGATATCCATGATGACTCATCAAAGAAATCTCTGTTCTCTGGTATTTCAGCTTTGTAAAGCAAATTGGAAATTATATTTTGGATACCGCTTGGTATTTCTTTTGAATCAAACAAAATGACGAGAAAACTCTTACAGCAAGCTTTGTACTCACTCATATCTAAAGATATGTTTTCACTCTTATTTATGCTTGGTAATTCTAGTGGAGCAGAATCAATGCTATTAATATCAATATTAATATTATTATCAACTTTTGCAGTCATAACAATATTCTTCCTTTTTTCAATATCAAGAAGCATATTTGCGTTATTAAGTTTTTGCTTAAGATAATTGGGTTCTCTTCTAGCTGCTATAACATCGTTTTTGGCTTTCCCGAGCGTTTCATATAAAGTATGAGCAATCTGACTCTGCGCTTTGCATTCAGCTGCAGCAGCAATAATACTAGCGATATTTGGCTTGCATAAAAATATATCTGTTAATGATTTTACAAGACCATCAAAATACGTTTTTGTGTCTCTGAGATGTCTTTCAGATTCATTAAGTGCTCTGAATTGTTTATCCATTTCTTTCTTTGTGTTAAGATGCTCTGCTGACTCGCTAGAAAGTTGATCTTCTAATGATTTAATTGTCTTCTTGAGTTCAGATATTTCGTTGCTTTTATCAGAAATCATCTTATATGGGCTCTTTAAATTTGGATTGGTATTATTAACAACAATATTACTACTACTGGCGGTGAGATTAAATATACGACGTGAAAGATCCTCAATCTCTTCAATTTGACTTTTATTTTTCTTTTCAAGGTTTTCTTTTTCTTCTGCAATAGATGAAGTTATCAATTCTAGTTCGCTGATTCTCTTTTTAAGTTGTAAGCTTTCTTTTTTCCCTTGCAAATTTTCTGCATTTGTGTTTGTTAATTTAAGCTCAGATTCGGCAAGATATTTTTGAAGTTCTTCTTCTTTTTGCTTTAATAAATGATTATCTTCTTCAATGCTTTTGATTTGATTCCTGGCGGCTTCAAGTTCGTTTGAGAGTTCCTCATATTTTAAGTCTATTGCGTTTCGTTCTGTTTGGATTTTTTCAATTTCATTTTCACGCTTCCTTGCTTCGTCTTCTAGTTTTTCACATTTATCTAAAGCAGATTGCAGATCATCCATGGAAGCGGTATTAGCTTCAAGCTCGTTTGATCTGAGATCAAGAGCATCTCTTTCTGAACGAAGTTTAGAATTTTCTTCTTCTAATATAGAAACTTTTTCTTGAAGTAATTTCTCTGATTCTGCAGAATCTTGAAGTTCTTCAATTTTCTTTTCAAGTTCAGCGATAACAGAGTCTTTCATTTGAACAGCTCTGAGTTGTAATTGCCCCTCTAAAAGGGCTACTCTTGATTCAAGTTCAATTTTTTCTAATTCAAGACTTTGAATTGTTTTTTGGTCGGGTGTTGATTTTTCAATTATTTCTAATAATCTTTTATTTTCCTCCTTTATTAAACGATTTTCATTTTGATAATCACTATTTTCCTTAATTGTTTTATTTAACTTTGAACGAACTATCTCAATTACATCATCAACTTCTTGTCTCTGTCCTAATTGAATCATATACATTTCTTTCTCTTTCGAGCTTTTTTGCATTTGGGAATCAAGTTCTTTGTTAAACAATAATAATTCATCTTTATCTTTCAACAAAGAAGAATTTAATTTTTCTAACGAACTAATCTTGTCATTTAAAGAGTTATTAACTTCGTTTAATTGGGCAATCTTCAAATTCATCGTGCCATTCATCTTTTTGGCTTCCTCTCCTTCTTCGCGAGCTTCGCTAACCTGTTTATAGAGATTTTGAATGATTTCATCAGCATTTTGCGCTTCTAATTTCATCCTTCCGATTTCATTTAAATATCCATCAATTTCTTTTCTTAAATTAAGTATGGCAGTTGATCTTATATTTAATTCAGAAAATTGTTCATATATTTGTTCTTCTAATAAACCAATAACTTTTAGCATTTGTTGTTTTTCATGTAAAACACGTGACAAGTCTTCATCATGCCTTTTTCTTTCTTCAAGTTCTTCGAACATCTTTGTTATTCCTGTTTTCAATTCAGTGACTTTTGTATTAGAAATCTTCTCCATTTCTTCCTGCTTTTCTTTAAATGCTTTAAGCATATCTTTCTTTTCATCAAGTGTTGAATTGAGATATACAATTTCATTATTTAATCTTTGAACCTCAAATTTCAATGAACGATTATCTTTTTGCATTTGACGAACTCGATCAGCTGATACTTGAAGATTGCTCCTAAGATCAAAAATCTGTCCATTCAGAGGCCCAATGATCGATAGAAAAGTTTGTGCATCATTCACTTGATTTTTCAAAACAACATTTTCGTTATTAACTTCAGTAAGATTATTCTCAAGTTCATTATTTCTTAAAGAAAGACCATTAAAACGATCTTCAATTTCTTCAATTTGGCATTGATGAGCCTGTTTCAAGTCATTTATTTCTTTAACACGAAGTTGGATTTCATTATTTAATCTATTAATTTCAATACTGTCATTTTCTTGCTTAATCAATGATAATGGCTTCTCTTCTTGCAATTTCTGTATCAATTCTCGAAGATTTTCATTTTCTTTATTCTTTTCATCTAATTGATTTATCAAATTCTGTTTTTCATCATTTGCATTAACTGATTCAGAGAGTATATTTAATTTTTCATTTAGATCCATTAATTCTTTTATATGATTGTCATTTTTCTCTTTTAACTCTTTATTTTCATCTTTCAAATTATTGATATTTTGATTATATTCACCGGTAATTCTATCGATCTCTGCAATATGACTAGTACTTAAACTATCAACAACATTTTCATATTCTGTCATTTGCTTAGAGGCTGCTTCTTCTGTTTCTCTAAGTGCTTTTTGTAATTCGTTGATAGATTTGGTTTTTTCTTCAAGATTTCTTTCAAGTTTTATTTTTTCACTTTTCGTGTTCTCAAAGAAATTTCGAAGATCATAAATTGCGATATTGAATTCGCCTGTAATTGAAACTAGGTCTTGATGTTCAAATAAAAGAACTTTATTTTGCTCAATAAGCTCTTCATTCTGCTTCTCAATATCAGCTTTGGTTTCAAGTAATATTTGCATTTCTTGTAATTCTGATTCAACATTTTGAAGCCGGTTTATTTCTGCTTTAAGTTCGTTTGTTTCTGCTTTAAGTTCATTTATTTCCTTACTGCTTTGAATAAGTTGCTCATTAAGCTTAGATTTTTTGGTCTCGCCAGATGATCGAAGAAGATCAATTTCAACATCTTTATTTTTAAGTTCAGTTTCCATTTGCCTTATTTTATCATTGAGTGCTTGAAGTTGGTTTTCAAGTCTATGGTTATCTTGTGCTAATTCATCAACTTTATTTTTATTTTTTTCAGATTCTAAATTAATTGAATCTTTTTGATCATTTAAGGCCATAAATTTCGCTTTATAATCTTCAAGTTGTAATAATGTTGAATTGTATTCTTCACTAACTTTGTTGGATTCTGCAGTTAATTTTTCATTTTCTTTCTTTGCATTATTAAGTTCAGTTTCTAAGTTAGCATTTAAATTGTTTAAGCCATTAATTGAAATCTTTAGATTGTCAAGTTCAACCTTTAAATTATCAATTTCATTTTGCTTATGTTCAGAATCAAGATTCATTCCATTTATTTTATCACTGTATAATTGATTTTCTGAATCTTTCTCTTCTTTGTGCTTTTGTTCCATTTCTTTAATTCTAAGATAATAATCTTTTTCTGAATTTTGAGCTTTTTCATTTAATTCTTTGTTTGTCGTTTTCAATTGTAAAATTGTATTACGTAAAGACTCTATTTCTATTTTCATATTTTGATTTTCATTAGATGCAGATATAAGATTTGCTTTATATTCTTCTTTTTCGTCCTTAATATTTTTAAGTGATTCAATTTCATTCAGTAAATTAATTTGTGCTTTTTTTAACGATTCAATTTCTATGTTTTTCTGATCTAATTCATCTTTAATCTGATTTTTTGAATCTTCGAGAGACTTAAGGAGTTCTTTGCTATGGTTTTCTCCAGATAGTTGTTGTTCAATATAAAACTTTCTCTCATTTTCAAGTTGTAACCTGGATTTTTCTTCGCTTGACGTTAAAGCCTCAATTTTTGTTTTGCAATCATTTAATTGATTTTCTAAATTCTTAATTTGTTCAGATTTGGTTTCTATATCATGCTTTTGATTTTCAGTGGTTTCTTTGAGCTCTAATAATTCTGTATTTAGTTTATCTTTTAATCCTAATTCAGCAATTAGTCTTTGTTGAACTTCGGCATAATCAGTATCGAAATTAGTTTTATTTTCCTGAAGTTGTCTGATTTCTTCTTGGAAATTTTCAATGGCTTCATTTAGTTTAACAATTTCATTATTTTTTTGATTTAATTCTTTTTGGTATTTTTGATTATTTTCATTTATTTTCTTAAATAAAGCATCATTATCTTCGCTTAAACTTTCTATATCGCGTTGACTCTTTTCAATTAGTATTTTTTGATTATTTATAGTTTCTTTATTCAAATTTGCTTGCTTCAAAGAATGGTTAACATTATTAATACGTGTAAGTAAATCTGATATTTTTATTTTTGATGAGTTAGAATAATCGTCAAATTTTTGAATAATTGAGCTTGAGTGTGCTTCTATTTCTTTTTCTATTGAGATAGAAAGATCGGAATAAAGAGATTGCAAATTTGAATAATCCATTACTAAATATTCTTTTTGTTGAAGCACATCTTCTAATTTTGATTGAATTCCTCTGATTCGCTCGTTGATTATTATAGTTTCAGGGTTATTTGATTGTTCTTTTCGTAGTTCTTTTATTAAGCTCGCTGTGAGTGCTGCTAATTGTGAATGTCGTAATAAATCATCTTGTGTTTGGTTTGAATCTTCCGAATTCATTTTGAAAATTTTTGATTTTTTAATTTCTATATAATTTAATAAACGGCATCATAGCTTAATTTTCTATGATAAATTGAAAAAGTTCATCATAAAAATTGGATGAGTATTGAAACAATCAATGTTGAAGATATTATCAAAGATTCAAGTGTTATAATCAAAACAAAAATACCAACAACAGATAAAGTTGTTATTGGGCCACAGCGTTTGGCTGATTTTGTTATGTTTATTTTCACAAAAAAATATTTTCCGAAATGGCTTAAAATTAGTAATCCGCAAAAAATAAAATCAGTAAATATTTTATTTTTAGATGGGCTAACATATTCGATTTTTAATCAATATAAAGAAATAATGCCAACTTTCGCTCAAATTGAGGGAAATGGATTTCCATTAACTGTTGAATCGCCAGCAAAGTCAGGCCAATTGGTTTCTGGAATTCATTCATTTATAGGAAAAATTAAAACGCAAAAAGCAAAAAAAATATTCAAATCTTATGAAGAAATGGTATGCTCAATTGATGATCTTTATGACTGTGGATTCCCTCTTGACGAAACTCCTCCTCATCACTCATCAAAACTAAGGTGTCAGCATTTTGGTTTAGAGCCTTTAACCTCGCTTGACGTTCAAGAATACGAAAAGCTGCCTGAGAAATTTGATGGATCTCTCGATACAATTGCGTTAGATTGCGAAATGATTGAAACAGAATTTGGTGATGAGTGTGCTCGATTATCAGTTACAAAAGAAGATGGTACTGTTGTTTTAGATCAATTTTTTAAACCTGTTGGTGATGTAATAGATTATCGTACTGAATGCTCTGGAATAACACCAGATATCCTTAAAGATGCCAAGCTCACATCGTATGAAACTGTCAAAGCACTCTCTTCTTTTGCTTCACAAGAAACAATCATTATCGGCCACTCACTTGAGAATGATTTTAGGTCAATGAAACTTATTCACAAAAGAGTTATCGATTCTTCAATTATATTCAATCACGATTGTCAGTATCCATATAAACCATCACTTGCTAAATTATACAAAAAATATATTCAAAAACCATTTCGTGATCAGCCAGGATCCCATGATAGTATCGATGATGCGAGGGCTTCTTTTGAACTTATCAAACATGCTTTAAAAGTGGCTGTACATTCAGAAAAAGTAAAACCGCAAATTCCTACTTTGTTTCAAAACTTAAAAACTAGTTTAGCCCAAATTACATATTTTGCTCCTTATGAAGAAGTTGATTATAATGGTATAGATGAGAAAGTTGTTTGTATGCTTGATGATAATCCTGATGAAAGGCTTCAAAATTGCTTAAATTTCATTAATAATGAAAAGCCAGCTCTAGCACTCCTTCATTTCAATGAACTTTCAAAAAGCGAAAATATTGATGATAAAACAGTTCATGATATTGTTCTTAAATATGATCAATATCTGAAAGAAGTATTAGAAAAAATACTGCCAATGAGCGCTCTTGTTGTTTATACTGGAACTGGTAATCCAAAAAGATTATCTGTTGACATTAAAACAGTTGACCCAAAGTTTCAGCATCCTGGAAAAGATCCAGAAAGAAAAGAAGAATTTGAAAGATGCCGTCGTGGGATATGCTGGATCTATTTCAAGGATAATTCTTAAATGTTTTTTCATTTTAATGTAATGCCTTCTTGTTTATAATATATATATAGAAATGAATAAATATTTTATTGGCTAATTTGATTTTTCTTTTTCAAGGAAAATTTGTAATATTACAATATAGTAATATACAGAAAATTTTTTATTTGCTTTGATAATGAATTATATTGATTTTTTCCTAATGATGATTCTGTTTTTATTATTATTATTCTTTAATTATAATAAGTATACTATATTTTAAAAATCTCTTATATAAAAAAGCAGTATCTATGCAATAAATACTAATTGCAAGCAAGTTTTCAAGTAAATATTGCTGGTGATTTGGAAGATCAATGTAAAAATATAAAAAAAAATATGGGTATCAAGTATATTGAAATACCATCATAGAGAAATATTGACAAAATTGAATTTAAAAAGCATTGCAAATATATTTAATGAAATAATTAAAATAAATGCGAAATTATCAAGTCAAAAACTCTTTGTTTCGTTAAAAACAAGACCGTTTATTTTTCTTAATATTATTATTGTGTGGGGATGCAAAGAAAACAAGCTTCCACACCATATGTGATAACAAAAGGGCAAAATTACTCTTCAGGAATACCACAAAATAGACCAAAAACTGAAAAAAAATCAAGAAAAATTATTAATCAGGATCAAGCAGATAGCTCTCAATCAGAATTTGCTAGTACATCTTTTTCTCAGTCACCAAAATTCAATACTTTAACTCGTGACAATTATACATCAAATAAATTTCTATCTAACACACCAAAAAGTCAGTCTCCTTTTCAAAATTCCGATTTAAACAATTTTGGTATAGAAAAGCAATCAACATCGCATAAATTTCACTCAAATCGATATAGCGCTAGTTCTGGTAACACTCAAGACGACTTGGATCCTGCTGAGTTCCTTCAAAACCAAAATTCAGCTCTCAGAGATTCAATTAGAAAAAAAGATGATGAATTATTGCAACTTAATCAAAAGCTCAGAAAAGCAGTTCATCGTATTAACTCTCATAAGAATAGGAAAGAAATTGCTGAACGTGAACTTGAATTGTGCAAAGAGGAAATATCACAACTCCAAAATTGTACAGAAGAAAAAGATAAAATTATTTATCAACTTTACTCTGATTTAAAATCTTTGAAAGAATTAAAAGGAATAACAAATCGTTATAAGCAAATGGAAACAGCATTTGGGGGTCACATTAAGGGTATGCAAGATAAACTTCGTTTAACTCAAGAAGAGCTCAAAAATAAGATAAATGAAAATAATTCATTGAGAATACGTATAAAAGAATATGAGTCAATTCATGATTTGAACAATGAAGGCAAAAATGATGATCTTGATGATCATACCGAAGAATTTTTAAATGAAATTGAAAATTTGAAAAAGCAAAATGCTTTGCTACTCAATCAAAACCAAGAGTTATCAAATCAAAATATAAATTTCAAGAAGCAAATTTTTTCTCTTCAAGAATCTCAAATTTCATCGTCACCAAAAAACTCAAAACTTCAAGAAGAACTGAAAGCGAGAGATGAAAAAATAAAACAACTTCAAATACAGAAAAATAAATGCGAAATTGAAAATCAGAAATTACTTCAAAAACTTCAATCTTTTAACAAAGTCTCCCAAATGAACAATTCTCTCACTTATCAATTAAACGAATTGCAAGCTGAAAATAATAGAATGAAAGAAAATTTAGAAAATAGAAATTCAACAACATTTGCTTCTGACACTCTTCTTCATGAAATTCGAGCTTTGCAAAAAGAAAACCAGCAATTGAAGCAAGCTCAAAGTCTTTCTAATATAAATGAAAATAACAGCAGCAACATTAACGAATCAACGCAAAATGAAGATGATATTTCATTATTAAATTCAATGACTAATGATTCTTTAGTCAAGGAAGTTTTGAAATTAAGATCGCAAAATGAAGCATTAAAGAAAGAAATTGATAAAATTAATACGCAATCAATGATTAGCAATATTGACAATACAGATTCTGTAATAATTCAAAGTCGTTTAATGTCTAATTTAATTCAACAATCTGACGACTTATTTGATGTTAATAATGATGCTAATAAAAGCAGTAATGATAGAAGCCCAGAATTTTATTTCGATAATCAAATTAATGTTAATACTAATGATGATGAAAATGATAGTAATTCAAGTTATTCAACTTTTGACGAAGATAGCATTTTAAGATCAATTAAAAAACAACAAAAAATAGATGGACAGTTCAGCAATCATGACCAAGTCCCCAAAAAGCATGTAAATGATGAAAATCATCGTAATAATTATTCAAATATTCCAAGTTATATTGAAGATGAATCAATCATTGGAATTATCCAAGAAAATCCAGACCTTAAAGTTATCGCTGCAAAATTTGCTCATAAGTCACCTGAAAAGAAAGATGGCAAAGACTCCCAAATGATTACTGAAATAAAAGAAGAAATAGAAGAAGAAAAAGTTGTTGATAATGACATTATTCTTGAAGAAGATTATCAAAATAATGATTTAAGTGAAAAAGAAGAAGAGTCTGAAAAAGATTTGATTGATGTCCAAAATCAAAATGAGGAAGAATCTAATAATGATATTATTGATATTGAAGAGCAATTTAAAAATGAATACTCTTTTAATAATATCTTGAATCTTAATGAGCAAAATGAAGAGGAAGAAGAGGAAGAATCAATGCATGATATTGCTGATATTAATGATCAAGCTAAAAAAGAATATTCACATAATAATGCAATTAGCTTTGGTGAGCAAAAAGAAGAAGAATCTATTTTAGAAATGTTTGGAACTGACGAGCAAACCAAAAAAGAAAATGTATTTAAAACAAATGATTCTGAGAACTTTGATAATCAAGATGAAGAAGAATCTATAAATTATGATGATATTATGAAAATTGAAGACTCAAATGAAGAGGAATCAATAAATGATAATATTTTAAATTACAATCAACAAGAGGAAGAAGAATCTATTAACGATGATGACGTTGAGCAAATCAAAGCTAGGAATGACGATAACAGCAATGAAGTTTTATATGAGCAAAAAGAAGTGCAGAATAATGAAAATGATTTGATTCAAAATGCATCAGAAGATTTACTTCGTTCAGACTCAAATGACGATATTAACAATGAAAAAACAAAATTAGAGGAAGAAGAAGAAGAAGCTATAGAAGAATTAATTTTGCGCGCATCCACACCAACAAGCTCGGGATATCAATCTAAGAAGAATCCTTATATAAATGAAAGTCCTAAAAGTCAAGATGAAGATTTTTTCCTTAAACAGCTAAATATGAATTCTAATGAAGGTGAAAATGTTAGTGAAAAAGAAATTCATCTGGACTTGAACAATGAGGGAAACGATTTTGATGAAAATGATGAATATAGTAATTCAAATAAGAATTTCGATCATTCAGAGAGTGATCAGTTAAAAGAGCAAAATGATGAATTTCAAGAAGATTTATCAAATTTAATGGATTTTCGGAATAATGGATTAAAAGATGTGCAACAAGAAAGTAACGGATTACATCAACCTGATGATAATAATCAGCTGAATACAAATTTCATACATCAAAATGAAGATTCACAAAACCAAAGTATTAATAGCAAAACTAAAAGTCCAAAAAATAGTATTCGATCATTGATTTCCGTCGATGAAGAAGATATTATTAATGATGATATTGACTCGCTTGGAATGTTGAAAGAAAAAACTGAGCAGATGAGATCTGTCATTAATACGATAAGAAATGCTTCATCTGCTTCATCAGCAACAGATGACGAAAAAGGATCTCTCACTGGTAATAATAATAGCGATGATGATAAAAAAAGCTCATCATATTCTCCTTCACTTTTTGAATATCGAACAACTAAACGTGAAAATGCGGAACTCAAAGAAATAATTAGTAAATTTGGTATCAGCTCTCCTGGTAGTAATAAAAATGAAAATGATGATGATAAAAATGGCTATAGTAACACTCAACTTATTGATAAAGTTCTGCAGCTTGAAGCCACAAATTCAGAACTTGTTCAGCGAATAGAAGAACTTTCTCAAAATGAGAGTCAAATTGTAGATCGTTATGAAGAAGAAAATCGTGGACTAAGAACCCGGATTAATCATCTCGAAAGTCAATTAGATGAAGCTGTCGCAGCTGAAGCCGAAGCTAGAGAAATTGCAATAGCTGCAGCATCTGCAGCTGAAATATCTCATTCAACAGCAAATTCATCTCGATCATTTAATAATTCAAATATTGATGAAGACAATGAAATTTCAACAAATTTGAATCTTGATCTTTCTCCTCAATTTATTAGTGGTCTTTCACCTTCACAAAGAGAAGAAATTCAAAATGTTTTTGAAGGCTTCAAATCACAGATTTCTGAATTAAATCAATCTTTATCTGATATACAAAAAGAAAATTCTATTCTCGAAACCAAGATGAATGAACAAATATCAAATGAATTAGAACTTATACAAGAAAGTGAAAAACTCAAAGCAGAAAATCAAATTCTTCGTGACCAATATTTTGCAATTCAAAATAGTTATAGTAATCATGATATTGATGAGAATGATAATGGAATTAATATTTCCAAATACAAAATCGAAGAAGAAGAAGAAGAAGAGAGTGGAATTTAAAACAAAAAACTATTTGCTTCTTTTAAATTTTTGTTTTTTAAATATTTCTAAATTGATGAAGCTTTAATCATTTATTAGAGAAATTTTTTTCAATTTTTAAAAATAAATAACGTATTTGTTATTTGAAAGGTAATTCAAATTCATGGATACCAAAATCTGTGCTCCTTCAAATGCATAATGTAAAAAAGGAAATGCAACTCAGCATTGTAGTTATTGAATTGCATTTTTTAAACAAGCATAAATAATTTATTTTGTTCTAAAATAAAAGAATGTTAAAAATAAACTCAATTTACGAACATATAGAAATTTTTATTTCTACCTAGACAGATAAATATATTACTATTTTGCATCTTTTTTCAATAAAAAGATCTAAAACTTATAATTTTTATACTTTGCAAACAAACAAACAAAAAAAAAAAAAATTGGTAAAAAGCATTGATACCATAGGATAGGAATTAGGTGATTGGTAATAAGTATAAATCGCAATGGAAAGTATCAAACAGAAAATAAAAAATCAAGTATTTTGGAAAAACAAAGAATAGTCAGGAAAGCTAAATGAAGGTGATGCTTGATCAAATAAAGGTTTTGATGGAACACATAAAAAGAGAATATAGTCTTTCTCTTCATCAGAATTTTCCGAAATAATAACTTCAGCCCGAATAATTAAATCTCTTCCATCAAAAGCCACAGCATCAAGAGAATTTTTAGCCATTGATATTGCAAGAGATTGCAAAAATTCACCTTCACTTATAAAAATTGGATTCATTGAAGTAAATTCCGTAGAACGATTTGCCTGAACAAAGCCTAAAATTTGGATTGTTTTCGGAGCATCAGTTGCAACGATTTTTGCTTTTAAATCGCCAAAATAAAGCTCAACATTTTTATATTGTGTTTGTTCCATTTTTAAAAATGAAAATTTCTATAAAAGGTGAATTTCATTTTTTTTTAATAAAATAACTATATTTTATTTAATATATGAATAATTTTGTATTAGAATATTTTTTATTTGTATATTTTTCGCATATTTTATATATGCATGAAAATTTGCAGGATTTATTATTTGTAGTTAAATCACAAAGTATATTTTCCTTTTTTTGTGATTGGGAGTTGTTTGATTGGTTTTACAACTTTTTCAAAAAGAGTATAGATTTGATAATAAATATTAAAAGTAATAAATAAAAAGCATTCTAATTTAGTATAACTCATATATTGTTAGTATAGCATCTTGTTAAGTCCAAATGTCACTCTTTTTTGTTGAAAAATGTGTAGGCCATTCATGACTTTTTCCTGTTATTTTATATTTAGATATATTTTTAATATCTATATATAATTTACTATTTAAAAAATCAAAATCATCAAAGATAATTTAGATAATCGCATTTTATTTTCGATATAAAAATGGTCATTTTGAATTTTTTGATTTTATAAATGGCGGAACCTTATTTTAAATAATAATCCCTATTCATATAATATATTTTAAAAGAAAAATATTGAGTTTGATCGTTTATAATTAATATTCTAACCGCCCAAAATTGAATCATTCCGTTTATTAATTCAACTTTTTGAATTCATTTTTCAAACTAAACTTTATCTTTGATGTTATGTTCAAACAAAATATATCATTTTATTTAGCATTAAAAGAAGAAATCGAATATTACAAAATAAAAGGTTAGAAATGATCATGTATCGAAAAAACTTCAAAATAATTATTATATTAACTTTTCTGGACTAACTACAAAGTAATTATAAATATTCATGTTTTATAATAGATAATGTATATGTATAAAATCAAATGGTATTAGTAGTTTTGAAGGATATCTCTTACGAAGAGAGATCTATTGGTTTGTGATGTCAAAAAAAACTCGATTAATATTAAGTTTTTTGCTTCAATGACCATTTTAAAGATTATCAAATGGATAAGTAATTTTTTAAAATCACCAAATAAAAGCTAAAATTCGAAGAGATATTGAAACTTTTTGAGGTCAAAAAAAGAGTGTCCAACCCATCGTGAAAAATTTCTGTTAAAAGGCCAAGAAAAAAATGGAACTTGGACTTAACAAGATGCTATAATTGTTATCAATTTGGTAACTACATGATTTTCTAATAATATTTAAATACAATACAATACAATATAATTAATTTATTAAAATACAAAGAGAAATAAGAAGAACCTTGTATGAATAAAGAATTATGAATATATGAAAATCCAATAGTTCAACTTACAAAAAAATTAAAAAAAGGAAAAAAGGAGAGATTGAAATTTTATTTTTTCAAAAAAAATATTTTGTAGTGCATTTTGATTTTCGTAAAATAAATAATAATTTGTATTTATTTATTAGTTTAAATTTGTCGTTGCTCAAATCATATTGAATTTGATATTTTTCAAAAAGAGTTAAATATAATAAGCTTGTAAATTTGGTGAAATAAACGTTTTTTGGGTTTTAAAAATCACCAAATGTAACCATATTATTGTCAAATAAATTTTATTAATAAAATTTAGTTTTATCAAAAGTCATAAACCATTGAATTATTTGAAAGAGGAATTAAATGAGTTTTATCAAAAGTCATATTAATAATCGATAAGATTTTCTCAGTAAAAAAATGTTATTTTTTGAATATTTCAAAATAATTGTATGATTTGTATAATATATCATATAAAATAATAATAAAAAGCTCATTTATATTGACGATGAAAAGCCAAATAACCGATTTCACCAAAAGCCCAGGTCTTGGGCTTTTGGCGATAGGTGTGCTAAAATTTTGTAAAGTGTCAGAAATTTAAATTTTACGGAGGATTGGTATGAATTTTAATTATAAACCTTTATATTTCTAATTATATTTATATTTCTAATTTTTAAATAATTTTTACCATACATTTTTAAGATATTATATATTTTTCATCCAATAATTTTTTGAATGTAAACTTTAATTCAAAATTTTAAATTTGAATTATTCTTAGAAAGTTTCAATTGAATATTTGGCCGATAATTTTTTATTTATTATAAGCATACTCGGGGAAATTGGGGAAAATTATATTAAATTCTTCCATTTTAGTTTCTTTTATGACCTATGCATTATATCATAATTCATAATTTTCTTTTTGAAATTCAAATCTTATATGTTATTAATATTTATTATTAATATCCTTCATAATATGCAAGTTTATGGATAATATCATATTTTTATCTGATATTTTGCATAAAATTTTCATAAACTTCGATTTTTTCTGCTAGTTCATCAAAAATGAGTAATTAGGCATATTATTCTCATTTTTTTCTTAAATTCTTTGCATTCTTTGCATTCTTTGCCATCTTCAGTGGCTTTCATCATGTTTTTTAGTTATCTTTTTATAAATAGCAGCGATAAAATAATCATAGAAAAATCCTTTTTCCGACCAAAAATGCATTTAAAAAATTGTCTAAAAATAATTAAAAATATCTCAAAAATGTATGGTAAATCAAGATTTATTATTTAAAAAATAGCATATATGATATTAAATATTAATAATATATCATTATGGTGGCATTTGACCGTAAAAAATGATTTGAGTACTTTATTTTGACACTTTACAAAATTTTAGCACACCTATTTTTGGCGACAGCATTCAATTTTGAATAGTTTACATATATTTTGGAGATCACCAAAACGGTTTTTTTGGCGATGGTGATTTGTAAAGCTTTCAAAATATCATATATAAAATAAAAAAAAAAAATAAGATATAAATATATAAAAAAATCAATAAAAGCATTTTTTCAATTGAAAATAAATTTTTTTCATTTATATTTTAAATATATACCGATATAAAATGTATTTAAAATATTAATAGTATTTATATTTTTATGAATATATATAGCCGAGTAATTAAATAAATTCATTGAATTTATTGAATGTTGATTCGTAAATTGAATTATTATTTAATCAAATATCATTTAATCATATTATTTAATAATTCATAAGAAATAACTTTTTAAAAGATTTATTAAAATCGCCAAAAGACCAGAAAGAATCACCAAGACCAGGTCTTTTTTTTACATTTGGGTATATTTTACAAACTTAAATATAAAATAAGAAAGCCAAAATGATTTTAATCTTTGATATCATATGCTGTTTATCAAAAAGAAAATAACAATAACGTGCTTTTAATAAACCAAGAGCGTTTCAGTAGACCCTGAGCAAGGTCAATTTAGCATAAAATGGCCATAATTTGATCGTTTTTTATTAAAAAGAAAACCAAATATGATCAGAAATATTTTTATTTTTCACTATTGTACAAATATCTCCATATTAAAATTGTAAAACTAATAATATTTAACAAATATTATAATTTATAATAATATATTATACATATTTTATCATCATATAATAAATAAAATAAATATATTTTATGAAAAATTATAAAAATGCTATGTGTCAATTGAAAGCACCCAAGAAGAGAAAGGTGGTTGAATCCATTCAAAAACTTCTATGGTACATATCACATCTTAAAATGACCTTATATTTCAAAAATTCGCCATAATTTTCTTCCGATTACCTATAGAAAATGATGAAGAAGTATACAATTGTTCATAAATTGCAGGAATAATATTAAAAATTATATTAACTTTCATTAATGAGAAAAAAAATCAATTGTTTACAAAATTGAAACTCGAAATTGTTCAACTTTTTTTTGAAATCAATATCGAAAAATAGGTATATAATTCAATGTCAAATCCTTAAAAAAATACATAAAAAAACTTTAAATATTAATGATTTTGTTGATCATTGATAAAAGTAAATCTTTTCAAAAATTTCATATAAATAATAGAAATATTTGATAATTATTTAAAAGAACAATTGAGTATTATTTATCAACCATATCAACTTTTTGATTTGGGATAATAAAAATCAATATTCAATTTAATAAATTGAATATAAATTGATAATATTCAATTTTTTATCCAAAGAAACATGTAATAAAAAAATAGCAATATTTTTTTAATCTTATTTCATAAAATATAGATATTAATTGTTTTACATTTTTTATTTTAATTTTTGAAAGAATAAAATTTTCAATGATTTTTTTCAATAATTAATAAAAAGTTCATCATATTGTATTCTTGATTGTTTTTAATGAAAATGGAATGAATTGGTTTTAGTATGTTATTTATTGGTTAATAAAGTTAGATTTATGAAATTTGTCTATTGTTCGTTGTTCAAAAAATGGATTCAGGATATAATTCTGCAAATATTGAAATTGAGAACATTCTTATTCAAATATTTCAATGATAAATTCAGTAATATTTGAAAAAAATCCGTAAAATACGTTATTCAAAAGGACTTAACTTTAAAAATATCTATTTTATTATTAATATATAAAAAAAATGTTTAAGGAATGAATGAGCAAAGATATATTTTCAAAAGGTAAACTCTTTTCAAAATTTCTTATCATAAAAAATTGAATTCATTTTAACTCTTTGAAAATTTTATGCATATATTGAAAAATACTGTTTTGAAATTAAATCAGAACATAAATAAGCAATTTAATTCAATATCCTTTCAAAATTTTAAAAAATTGAATGTGTTATAAGTCCAATGAGAAAAAAAAATAATAATAACTTTTTAGTCAAAAATAGTTTTACTATTTAATAATCTTAATTATTGAAAACTTTTTGACAATTTTTTTTTTTTTTTTTTTCACAAATTTTCAACAAAATTTTGATCAAATGACAGATACAATGATACAATCATCTCCACTTATTGCAGTAGGTATGCAATATGTTCATGATGGTTACCCAAATTTGTCTTCTTCTGATCAGCAAGCTCTCGAGTCAGCATTATCAATGTTTTTATCTAATCGGTTAACTTTCAAAGAGACAAGCCCAATTTTTATGAGAACAATCGGTAGTAAAAAGCCATTAAATAGAATACTAGCCATATTACAGACTCCTGAACAACCTATTCCTGATTCAGTTGGCAAAAGATTTCAATATGTCAATAAATCGAGACACTGGACCAGTTATGAGGATAGAAGATTATTAGCAGCTATTCATAGATATGGATGTAATAATTGGATGGCTGTAGCAACATTTGTTGGAAATAATAGATCAAAAGGCCAATGTTGTCAGAGATGGGCACGCGGTCTCAATCCTGAAATAAAAAAAGATAAATGGCTACCTGAAGAAGAAGAGCTTTTACTAAAGCTTGTTAATTCTGGAGAGTATAAAAGCTGGGCTTCAATTGCTGCCAAAATGAAAATTCGAAGTGATGTTCAATGTAGGTATCATTATAAACTAATGACTGGAAGTGAAACATTAAAGTATGAAACAATTGCGCAATTTCCAAATTCAAAAATCGAAATTTGTTCTCCTCCTTCCATAATTCTTGAAGAAAAGCAAAGAATTATACTTCCTTCAATTCATACTTTTTTTGATGAATCAAATCAAATGAAAATTGCACTTTGTTCTGCTCGTATTCCACAGATTTCTCAACTCAATAGTATTGAATCATTTGCATCTTGACTACAATTTTATTTTTTATTATTTTTTATTATGTTATCAAACAGATTAAAATGTGAATTTTCATTCCTCATTTATAGACATTTTTTTTTATTTTGTGATATGCAGAAGATAAGTAAATATTAAATGAACTTATCTTCTGCATTTAATAAAAATCATAATGGATAATATGATTTTCCAAAATCAATTATTCATTATTTTTCTCCTCAACTTTTCAACGTTTTATTGAATTATTTGAATAGATTTTCATAGGTGATCGATATACAAATTTAAAATTATAGGATGAATGAATTTCATTCAATGAAATTTATTTCAACTTTTTGAAGAATTGGCATTATGTTTTTTGATTATGGATTATTGCATTATTATGCGTAATTTGCTATTAAAATAAAACTAAATTTTATAAATAGAAAAAATAATGATAATTTATCAAAAAGTTTTATTAATCTAAATCTATACAAAACTCCCAAACAATCTTACAAATGTTTAAAAGTTTAAGAGTTGTAAATAAATATTTTATTTGCTTATATATTTTAAGCATTTTAGTTCTTTTTTCCTTCAATAAGTATTTGAGCTAAAATGGATCCATTTGCAATTAGTTTATTATTTGTAATAAAAAAAACTGGTTTAGAGTTTTATCATAAAACTTATATGATAAAAATTCAGAGAATTACAAAATAATTTGATCACTTTTTGCTTAATTCTATTTGTAAATTCTATTTAAGTAGAGATTATATATTTTCATACAAATGAGTTTATATATCTATAGATCTAAATATTTGAATAATAATATTTTTGATATAAGTCTAAATAAAGTCAAAAGAAAGAAATAATTTATCTCTATTTATTAAACAAAAAATATAAAAATTCTCAATATAAGTATTTGCGAATCTTAAGCAATTAAAAAAATGGTTATGCGTTGCTTAAATGGTTTAAATATTAATGAAAATATATTTTAATAAAAATCTTTTAGGAAGTGCTATAAAATAATGATTTTTTTGCACCTAATTGATATTGATCAGATTTTCTTGGTGTTTGAGAACGTTTTAATTCAAGCGAGCATTTCTTGAGATTGACTTGTATTAATTCAATTTCAGAAGCAACTTGGCTAATTTTTTGCTTGAGTAAAGCATTCTGCCTTTGGAGATTTTGGGTTTTTGAATAAGAACTTGTGGTCATCTGTGTTTTTGATTCTTCTGCTTCATTTTGTTTTTCAAGTAAATGTTGAATGCGATTAATATCATAAGTTGTTTCAGATAATTGTTTCATGCATCTTTGTGAAGTTGATTTTCGCAAGTTAAGTAAAGAATCGAGTGTTTCTTTGGTCAAACGATTATCATTTTCTGTTTTTTGATTTTCCTTGTTAATTTGTTGCTGAACAACTTTTAAATGAGAATTAAATATGTCTTCTCTTTGCTTCATTTCATAATTCATCCTTTCTACAAGAACTTTTTGTGTTTTTTCGCTAGATTCTTGAGAAATTGCGTTGTCATTTAAAAAATCAGCGAATTGTGAATCTTCTTGTCTTTGCATTGATTTATATCTATTGATTTCATCTTGAAGAGATTTGATTTTTCGTTCTTGGGTCTGCAAAATGTGTTTTCTTAATGTTTTTCTGTCTTGTGTTTGAGTAAACCTTGTGAATTCTAAATCATTGCTTTCTCCTTGAACTCTATTAATGCTTTTCTGAAGCTCAATCTTTTCAATATTGTTTCCAAGTGAATTTAAATCGTTGGAAATCGTTTGCCAATTTTTTGAATCATTTTCAATGGCTTGTGCACCACTTAGGAAATAATTTATTTCATTTTCTTGAGATGCAAGAATTTCTTGAATTTCAGCATTCTGACTCTCAATTTGTTTTTCAAGAGCAAGTGCAAGTTTAACTTTTTCATCTTCAATGCTCTTTTTAAGCTTATCAATAGCATTAATGTAGCGTTGTTGGCGATCATCTGAATGTAAATGAACAGTTTGCAAGAAACTATTCATTTCTTCAATTTGATTCTGAAGAGTCTCTATTTCTTGCTCATCATTTTCATTTGGGTCATTTTGGATAGGAAGAAAAGGATAGGAATAGTTATCATCTGCTAAATCGTCGATTTCGAAAGACATAGAATTAGGGTCGATGATGATACGATATGAAAATTGTACGTTTAGGATTATCAGAATATTTGATAAATTTCTTATTCCGTAAAAATTGTAACGAAGGAGACCGTTTATTTATAAATAGCCATAGTTTCCTTTTCAAGGATTAACTAAGAAATCGAAAAGTGGCCTTTCCTTACCACTTATAAGCAAACATAAGCATCATAAAAGAACATATTTGCTATAAACAGCAACAATAAGACTAGATTGATATGATGATGAAATTATTTCATCTGCAATCCCTAAATAGCCACAAATATCTGTTCAAAATCATAATTATACGTCATTTCCTTGCAAATTCTTCGAAGATATGTGAAAAAAATTACCCAAAATTATCCTTATACTATTACTATTTTACCATCATTTTTACTATTTGAATATAATAAACCATTTAAATCTTTTTATTTTTATGTTTTTATGCATTTTTGTTATTTTTAACTTTTTTTTTTTATAAAAAAAAAAATAATTGCAGAAGGGTAGAAAAGTATTCCGTTAAGGGAGCAGTCTCATTTTGAATTTAAATAAATTTTTCACATTTTTTGAATAGGAAATAATTTGAATTTTTTTCAATCAATAAAATAGATATATACATATTTCATTTATTATTAGTTTTCATAAACATCAGAGAATATATATAAAAAAACAAATCATAGAATTCATTAGACATGATGAATATTCTCTTAATTTTTTGACACCAGTAATTTTGAATAATTTTATTTTAAAAACATCTCAATGAAAAATCAATAATTTACTTAAATGCATTCTCAACTTTTTTTTACCGATATTTATATTATATATAAATAATATATAGAAATATAAAAACCTATCATGCATTTAAGGTAAATCGAATAAATTACATCGTAATTAAGCGTTTTTATGGTATGACTTTTTTGATTTATACAAATTACATCTTAGAGATAACTAAAAGTAATACAGTTTAAATACCTTAGTAGATGATCATTTTATAAGTTGAGAAAATGTTTAATCATTTTATTGTTTATTTAAAAAGATATGTCTAAAATAATAATCTTCAAAATTGTTGATGCCAAAAAAATAAAGGAATATTTATCATGTCTAATGAATTCTATGATTTGTTTTTATATATATATATTCTCTGATGTTTATGAAAACTAATAATATATGAAATATGTATATATCTATTTTATTGATTGAAAAAAATTCAATTTATTTCTTATTCAAGAATTGTGGAAAATATATAAAATTCAAAATGAGACTGCTCCCTTAACAATTTTTTAAAAAAAAAAATCCTCAATATTAATTTATTCATCTATTTATTTTGATTTAAAAAATATAAACTATTTTTTAAGATATAAATTCGATTATATTTAGAAATAATTTATAAAATAACGAGATATTTTAATTCTTATTTTTCAAAATTGAAAGCTTTACATCATTTTCCTTCAAATTTGAAATGCTTATTCAATTATTAAAGTTGATGGAGTTTGAGAACGCGTAATCATCTGATGATTACTGAATTGAACATTATAAAAAAAAAAATTCACAATTTTCCTGAAAGGTCAATATTTTTATGACGACGATCAATAAATCATAGAATATATTTTTATTATTAAAATAAATATATCTTAATTTTTACCGTTAAAATTTAAATAAAAGAATATATTTATAATTGTTAAGAAATATATTTTATTATAGCAAAGTTATAGAAAATACCTTTGATAGGAAAAGACTGAACGATAGATTTATAGAATATTTTCAAAGAATGTATTTATTTATTCTTCTGAATGTAAAACTACAGATATGTAAAGAAAAACTAATTAAAATGATGTGTTCATTAATCGTTATTAAAAAATCTCATAAAGTATTACTATTATAATACTTTTTTTTTTTTTTGTTTCTTCTTTAAATATTTATTTCTCATTATGCCCAAAATATATTTATATCTGCAAGACTAAGGTATGAATGAAAAACCTGAAAATATCATTTTGATATTGTTTTATTTGGAAAATATCATTATATTAAAGATGCATGTAAATAAAATAAATAAATTCATATGTAAAATATGGTGTTTTCCGCTAATTCATCCCAAAAGAATATATTAGATATTTAGGCCAAAATGCTCAATAAATTTAAGCAACAAGCTTAATGCATTTTTCTTGATTTATCTGATCACTGAATACTATTTAAAGAGGAAATAAAAATAAATTAAAAGATATTCATGTATTGATGAAAAATTCAAAATGTAAAAAGCGGAACTTTTTGTTATATATAAGATATTGCTTTATTTTTTGAATACAAACCTTTTAGAAAATTGAATATATATTTTTAAAAAGTAACGAATTAAAATTAATTGACCAAAATTTTTTTTTTTACTTTTCAAAATAACGCGATTTCCTTCACCGCCCTGTGACGAAGCCCATCTATTTTGTCTGTCTGTAACCTCATGGCCAAAATGGGTTATATTACTTGTATGTTCTATTGGTATTTTTGGTGGGTTTCTTCTTCAAGGTATTGCCCATGAGCACTTAATGAAGCATTATCGTTTCCAAGAATCAGTTTTTCTCACTTTTATTCAATTCGTTGGTTATGCAGCTCTTTCGTTTCCAACATTACTAAAATTGATTTCAGGTCGAATTACGTTAAAATCGCCTTTAAAATCGTATATTATTACTAGTCTCGCCTTAGCCCTATCGATGGGTCTAACAAACTTTGCAACTCTTCGATTAAGTTATGCGACAAGTGTCCTATTCAAATCTTCCAAATTAATTCCAGTTATGATAGGTAATATTATCTTTCTCAAAAAGAAACCGCAATTATCAGAAGTAGTTTCTGTTATTTTTATGGTTATGGGCCTCATTGGAATATCTTTAGGAGACTTCAAAGGTAAAAATAAGTTTGATATGCCAGGTATAATAACAATTTCTTTTTCGCTTATTTTTGGAGCTGTTGCATCAAATATGGAAGATAAAGTCATGTCTCAATATGGTGCTTCTCAAGATGAGCTAATCTCAATGCTTTATAGTACTGGAGCCCTTATGATGGGAATATTATCTGTTTTTACTGGTCAAATGTCCAAAGGCATAGAGAGAATGGTAAGCAACCCAAGCTGTGTACCCTACGTATTATTTTTCTCATCCCTTGGAGCAATAGGAATTCAATTTGTTTATCTTAATATGAAAGTTTTTGGTTCTCTTCTCACTGTTATGGTAACATCACTTAGAAAAGCTTTGACGGTCATTCTAAGCTTCATTATTTTCAAAGATAAAAAATTCACTATGTGGCACGCAGTTGCTATATTTTTAATTGCAACTGGAATGGCCATTAATGTTCATGATAAAGCAACATCGAAACAAAAAGTCCCAGAAGAAAGCATGGCTCTTATTAATAATTCGGAAAATAAGAAACATTCACCATTTTATAATGATAAGACAGATTTATAGAATATTATATAAATTTATATTTGTTTTTACTTCTTTAAACGATTCCTTTTAATA
Organism: Tritrichomonas musculus; assembly: GCA_039105265.1. NCBI lineage: Eukaryota > Parabasalia > Tritrichomonadida > Tritrichomonadidae > Tritrichomonas > Tritrichomonas musculus. Next base: position 363,181 of record JAPFFF010000015.1, on the reverse strand, counting down.
TTATTCTTGTTAGTATATTTTAATTTTAATATCATATTTTGCTTATATTATATTTTTACAAAAAGGTTGTTAATAATATGATTTTCTTTTTGTTCAAAAGAATTGTATACTAATATTGGTTGCAAATTATATATTTGTAGAAATTAATAATATAAATAATATATAAAAAAAAAAAATTAATTAAAATTACAAACATTTACAAACAAAAAAAAGCATAAAAGCAGAATCATGATTATAAAACTAAAAATTGTCTTCTTGACTGTTGAATTCGTCAAAAAGGTCATCGCCTATTGAATTTGCCAAATCAATTGAAGGCACAAAGTTAAATGCTTGAATAGCAACTAAATTGTAAGCATCATCTCCTTTGAGGAATAAATTTTTATCTTGAAATTTAGCAAAATTAAATGAAATTTCCTCTTCTTCGTCATCTTTTTCTTCCTCTTCTTCAAAAGCAAAAATTTCATTAAATTTTGAAATTATTTTATTGAATTGTTCATTTAAAATTTCACTGACATTTATTTCGGGAGTTGTTGCAATGAGTTTTTGGGGAGCATAATTATCATCATAAAGAGAAAATTTCATTTTCAAAATCGCTTGCTCCCAGTCAGAAAGAGGATATACTTCAATTTGTTGAATAAAATTTTCAAGATTTTGAAATTTTTCAATTTCCAGTATTGATTCATCATAAGGCAAAAGAGGAGGAAACGAATTTAAATCACTGAACTCAAAGTTTACTTGGTAGCCAACATTAGATTCAAATAAATGAGGAATAAGAACAACTACAATTCTATCAAAAAATTTCAAAACAGGAAAGTCATCTTCATTGTTGTTATCATAAGTAATATTATTAATATCGTGACTGTCATTTTCATTATTATTATTATTATTATTTATATTGTTGTTTTCTTTTGTTTTGTCATCATTGCCATTTGCATGTTTTTCTTTATCATCAGTATTATTAGATTTGCTTTCATTATCATTTGGATTTTCAATGTTATTATTGGGTCCAATCTTTTTCTTAAATAAAGAAATAAATTCATAAACGTCGTTATTCCTACAAGAAAATGAATTTTCTATTGTTTCGGTTGCAATTATTTCGTTTTTTGTAAGGAGAAAAGTAAATTCTTTCAAATAAATTTGAATCGATAAAAAAGCTCTAGCAATATGAGTAACAATAACAACAAGAGGAATAAACATTGTTTTTGGCCCATATTCAAGTGAGGTTGTAAAGAAAGACGCTATTATTTGAGTGTCACTATCTTCAATATCCTTAATTAGCAGATCTGCTGTATTGATCATCATTTCCCTCAACTTTATTCTATTTATTGCATCAAAAGCATTTTTTAAAATGGCGAAAGATTCTAAAAATGATTGTGAGAATTGATTTGAATTTGAATTATCTATCATTTTTTGAATAGAATTGAATGATTTTTCAATTTCTTTAATTTTCTTCGATGGCATTTGAATTGAAGCTGCAAATTCATTCCAAAAGCATGGTAATAAAACAAGTAAAATCATTGACAAGCAATTCTTCTTATCACTTAGCAATTTTGGATATTTGATTTGAATTAAATGGAGTAAAACATTTGTAACTAATTCAAAATCAGAATTTGCATTCAAAAGGATATATGTTACGCATCCTTCGTAGTCTTCGTTCCATAATGTATGATACTTGAAAAGTGATTTTTCAGTAAAAACATTTTTTTTCTTCTCATTACTCAATTCATCAACTTGATCAATTGAAATAGATCCATTAACTAAAGAAAAGAGTCTCTCATCGCTTACAAAGCTATCAAAAAGTTTTAAGGCTTCATTGAATATTTCTCTATGAGAGCATTTTAACAATTCGCAAGAAATCCAAAAGAGAGCGCTACTTGGATCATTATTTGTTATCCCGGCTGAAAGTGAAGATAAAAATGAAATTACAGATTTGATGTAAATAAAATATATTTGTTTCTTATCTGGTTCTGTGTTGATAATTGCAGTAGATATGCTCGAGAGAGCTCTGGCTGTAAGACCGATGATTATGTCATCATAAATTATTGGTTTTGCATTTAATGCTGATGATGATAATGAAAGATCACCACAGCAAAGTCCCCATCGAAGGAGCTCCATTTTAAAACCAACAGATTGACTATTGATTTCGTTTTCATCAAAAGAAATTAAAAAAGTTTGAAATGAATCAATTTTTCTTTTTTTCTTGGCTTGATAGATTGAACATTTAAGTATTTCATAAGATTCCTTAGATTTTTTCTTAATGAATGGTTTAATTGAATTTATGACACTTTTGAGAAGTTCAATGATTTCGTTAAAATAGATTTCATAAAAGATAACAGAAAAAGCAAATATGATATTCAAATAAGGAAGAGTCGCTTGAATAAAATCTTTGCAGAGACGAATGAGGCATTTCAAAATGAACCTGTAATTGTTTTGGTTCTTTTTTTCTTTAGTATTTTTATGTTTCATGAAATAATCTGAGAAACTGATCTTAGAAGTGGTAATCATCAATACAAATGACGGATTCAATGTAGATAAAAAATATATGATATTAATTAATGGATCGTCCATTGATTCGGTATTTTCGCCAAGATCGAATAGAATCAGTAAAACTGGTAGAAAGTTATCGTTTGGTTTATTGTCAGTAATAACCAAAACTTTCCAAACATCATAAATAATGTTGCTGAGGTCTTTCGTTGGTAAAAAAGAAGTTGAAAGATTTTGAATAAAAGTATAGCAAGAAAAATTGAGAAAGAAAGTATCCGTGTTTTTAAAAAGGACTCTTTCTTCATAATCAAAGTGTATTGTTGAAAACCATGGAACAATTGATGATAGAACTTGATTTATTTGATCTTCTTTGAAAAGTGGTAAATTATCAAAAGCCGCTTTAAATAGTTGTTCTGTGCAAAAAGAAAACTTTTCACTAAGAATTTGGTCAAGTCCAAATAATCTCACTGTTTCATCTGTTGATGATGGATGATCTAATTTGCTGCATATTTGAGCTATTTTGTAAATTAAATCACTCGTGTTGTCAACTTTTCCACCATCTTCAAACAAAAGTAGAATTGGTGTCATTGTTATCAATAAAATAAATATATCAATTTTAGTATCTGAGTCTGATATTATAATATATAAAATGCAAGCAAATAAAAATGATCCACAATTTTCATAAACTACTTCCAGATTTGTGGATAATTTTTTTATTGGGCAAATATTTGCCCATTGCTGCTGTGTTAACATATCTGATATAGAAATTTCGAATCCTTCATCAGAAGAACGAAAGAAGTGTGCCAATGCCTTAATACAAATTATTCCATTGGGTTTAAGAGATTTTTGAAGGATGATTGGAAATACCTCCTCAAAATTATGTTCGAGTAAATGCTGAAGTATCGAAGGGCAACAATTGATCATACCTTCAAACTGTACTGAAATATCGTCAAATAAAAATCTTATATTATCAAGTTTGCAGCATGAGAAAAACTGGGAGAGTGTTTGGATTGAATATGATTTTAAACGGTCTCCATATAAAGCATTTGATTTATTTTCAAAGAGAGCCATATTCAAAAGAGGCATGTAAAGTAAAGAAAACTTCAAAAGCTCCTTATGTTCAGAAGTATTAACATAAGCGCGGCATGGAAAACATTCATTTTTGGCCGATTTCAATTTATCCCACAAAAAGTAAAAAATACGATAGCAAACCGTCGTATAAATGGTCAGAGGCACCGCATAATCAGTCATGATTTTTTCTTCATTCCGAGACAGAGTTGTTTTCAATGTAAAAAAGAGGAGGCCGTTGTTTGTCATATAAATTGTCGTATTAAGAAAGACTTCAATAAATTTGTCAATCATGATTTCTGAGCCTATAAAATCAATAGAAAAAATTGACCTTGAAATTGACCATAGTAGTATTAATTGAGTGAAAAGATTGTCTACATTGTCTTGCATCTCAAGAAGAATGTTAAGAATCGAGTCAATCGTTCTGGTTGGAAGCTCGTGCGTCATGATCAGCAATGAGTCAAGCAGCTTGCTCGAGTGATATGTTTTCAGATAGAAGAAAATCATCTGGATTGCCTTAGAATTGGTGGCATCGTCAACTTGGGTCAGCGGAACTAAGAGAGTGGCAGCTTGGATGCAAAATTGGGTATCAAATGTTGTTCCAGATTCAAGTTCAGAACTCGAACGTGCATCCTTTGATAAATATAAATTGTCATCGTTGGCGGATGGTGAGATGAATATTCGCGATGAATTATAAAACGAGTTCAGTTTTGAACTTGATATCGTAATCGGGCTTGAACTTGAAAATGAGTTTTGTGATGCAATTGAGCTTGGTGTCGTTATTGAATTTAAATTTGTTTTTTGTGGTGTAGCTGAATTTAGATTCTGTGGTGTAGCTGAATTTAGATTCTGTGGTGTAGCTGAATTTAGATTCTGTGGTGTAGCTGAATTTAGATTCTGTGGTGTAGCTGAATTTAGATTCTGTGGTGTAACTGAATTTAGATTCTGTGGTGTAGCTGAATTTAGATTCTGTGGTGTAACTGAATTTAGATTCTGTGGTGTAGCTGAATTTAGATTCTGTGGTGTAGCTGAATTTAGATTTGCAGCTGAATTAGGTGATGCGACTGACCTTGCATATGGCCTCTGTGGCGTAGCTGAGCAATAATTCGCTACTGAGCCTGGACTGGCCACTGAGAAAGAGCTCGAATGTGCAGCCAGGTTCTGCATTGGACTCTGGCTGGCGCTTGAAGCCTGGTCGATGAAAGAATTCAAGCTGAAGTAAGCGCTTATGTACGTGCTGAGGTTGAGATTCGCGCTTGAATTTTGACTCATTTTAAGCTGAAGTTCCATCTGAGAAAGCGGAGGAGCACACGCTGAGGCTGCCTTCTCCTTGAACTTAGCGATCACCTGCCTGTCCAGCGTCACTGCAGCGGCCTTTCCAAAAGCAGCCAGAAAAATCTGCCACAAAGTTGGTGATTGTGAAGACAAGGCAATATCTAAAGAGAGCTTCTCTTTTGGCCTTATTTTGGCAGGTGAAATGACAGATGACATTTTTTGATATTTTTCAAAAAAATCTGAAATAAAGTTATCAAAAAGTTCCCCGTTTGATTCAATGAAATTCCAAATTGGAGAAATCTTTGGATCTAGTCTTCCAAGTGCACGAATAAGCTTCAATGATGCTTTCCTTATCTCTCTGTGGACTGAGCAAAAACTAACCAGAGCTAGAGAATTCAGTTGGGTGATGTGATGCTCTGAAATTCTGCAATTTTCATGAAAACATAAAATTTCAATAAATCGGTAAATTGAATGGATGAATGTGTGATATTGATTATTTGAAAGGTCCCTCAATTTTTCAGAGACGATTAAAATCGCCTCAAAAAGTCGAGATGGGAATTTTTCATCTGTTAATAATAAAATTTGGCATAAGTTTTGATAAAATGAAGCTGAAATCAAGTCTTCCCCAAGGATCTTCGTGATTAATTCCATCTCATCATTAATAATTAATTGTAAAGATGAAAGTCCAAGAAAAGGGATTAGCTTCAGAAAATGAAATAAAACAGGATAATTATCTGATGTTTTCATATGAAAAAGAGGAATGTTATCATTTTTTTGATGTATGTCGAATCCTGTTATTTCTTTATAATATGTTTCCCATGATGATACAATATCGTCATCAAAAAAAGCATACTTTTTCTCTTTTGTGAACATTTCTTGGTTTAAAAAGAATGAGCATATATATAAAATCTCACTTTGATCCGGATGGCCAAGTAAAATTTCATCGGTATTGCTATTAAAGGATATTTCAGAGTGTTTATATGGGTGGAGTATTGAATTTGTGTAAATAGATTTTGATGGTTCGTAAATAGCATGTTTATTTTGTGTCTTCTTTAATTCTAGTATTTGGTTGACAATAATAGATCTAAATCTAGTTAAAGCTTTACCGATTGGGGTATCAAAATCTGGCGATTGAAGATTAAAAAAATCATATTTTTTTTTATATTGGATGTTTTTCTGGAATGAAGCTATATGATGTAAGAAACAAGATAGTGGATTAAGTATAATTGTTGCTACTTTTGCAAAAATAAATCCCATATTGTCTTCGCTTTTAATCATCAATGGTACATAATTATCAACAAAATGAATAAAATCAAGAGATGCAATTTGAGTTATTAGAGAAATAAGAATATTATTATTTGATTTAGTTTCAAATAAAAATCTACTATTATAACAAGCATTAAATATCCTATCGCATAGCGAAGTTTCAACACAAAGATGTGAAGTTGAAAAAAAAAAGGGTTGATATCGATAAAATGGTAAAGTATTGATTTCATCTTTGCAAATCAATTCTTGAAGGAGTTTTTTAGCATTATTAATTAAGTCGTTCTTTTCCGATTCTTCGAATTGTTGTACAAAGAATGTTAAATTCTTCATTTCAATACTTTTGAAATGTATCTGAAAGGTCAAATTTATAAAAATTGTAAGAAGAACGTTGCATTGTTTTTTGATTTAATAAAATCATTGTTTAATTCTTTTAACCAAAGCTAATATTCAAATCATTTATCAAAAAAAAAAATATCGACCATATAAATATTCAAAAATTTATAAAATCAAATTACGTTAAAAAATTCAAATTGATGTATTCTCATTCATCATTAACAAATGATCTTTCAGATCGGTGTCGAACTCTAGAAAATGAAATTGCATTACAGAACAAATTTAATAGAGAATTTTATCCAGCTCCTCCAAAAAGAATAAAAAAAACGAGATGGAATTTCGAACTTTTAAATATGGAAAATCAGCAGATACAAGAAATGGCTAGAAAAGCTTTTGATCCAGCCAATTCTTTTATCACAATAGCGCCTTCATCAAGAAATAATGATTATCAGAATATGTTTGATTCTGATTATTATGATTCAAAAATGAAACTACCAATATCAACTCCACATCGTGTAGCTGATCCAACAATATTTTATAAAAAAAGACAAATTTTAATGCAGCAAAAAGAAGAAGAAGAAAGACAAAGACAAAAAGAGAAATTATATGACAGGTTAGAACAAAGAAGGAACTTAGTTATTGAACATGTCGATTATAGAAAGAGTCCGAATCGTTATGGCGTAAACAATAATTCCTATATTAGTGATGACTCAAGATATAAGCAAAGGCGGAAGTATGTTTCTGATGTTTATAGTGCAAAATCAAAAAATTCAGCTTCAGATATGGATTCAACAATTGAGCAATTTGTTGATAAAATTGATGATTATAAAAAATGGTGAGCTTATCTACCAGCAAATACTTAATCTATATACATTCATTCAATTTGATCGATCCCAATTATTTGTTGCATCTACTTATTATTTTTCAAGTTTAATATATTATATATTTTTTTTTATTTGTTTTTTAAATAAATAATTTGTTTATTCCATAATCAATTTTTTTCATTAAAAGAAAAAAAGAAATTTATGAACCTTAAATAATGAAAGTGGAATGATAATATTAAAATAAAAAATTATGACATTTTTAAATAAAATAAATACTATTCAATTAAATAATTATTTTCCCATCATTTGCATGATCATGCTGATTTTCTGAGTATTCTTTGTACTTTTGGCAACTGCTAATGCTTTATCTAACATCTTGAATTGAATGAAAGTGTCGATTTTTCTTTCATTATTAGAAATCTTTTCGATAAAAGCAGAGGCAAGTTCCATGTTTCCATGTTCAGCGCAAACTTCAGCAAAAGTATCCCATTCAAGAGCTTGAGATTTTTTGGCCCATTGTGCCAACTCATCCCATCTTTTTTCTCTGGCTAAAACATATAATTTAATCCAACATTGAGTTGTTTTGCTTACTTCATACATATTTGCGATATTCTTAAAGGCAGCTTCGTTTCTATAGAAAACAGCATTTTCCATTGCTTTACGAGCAGAGCAGGCAGGCTTTGGTCTCCACATAATATTGTTTTTAGGGCGGGGTTCGGGATGCCAACCTATTGCAGTCATTTGATCTATCAGTTTGGTTTGAAGATTGGTATGTGTTGCCCAAAGGCCAGGGCCTACTAAAGAGCGGGCACTGTTTAAATGTTCAACATCAAGGCCAAATCCACTACCATAGCTTCTGTAACCGTAAATAAGTTCTAATTGGAACTTTTTGATTGAAGGGTAATTTTCAATTTCCATGACCTTTTTGTATCCTGGTGGTTTGGGATCAGGAGGATATTCTTGGCTTTTGAAAGCTGAATATAGTTCTTGGAGAATTGGACTTTTCAATAGAGAGCGAACGACAGTATTGTTTATGATTCTTTGAATGCATAAGTAAGATATGATTGCATTGCCATCTTTGCTGCTGATAACATCATCTTGAGCATCATTTGTACCTTGGAATATCATATTGTTATTAAGGATGAAGTTCATTCGAATTTGTGGATCACCTATAAGCCCAATTATCTTTTTGATAATATTAACATCAACATTGTAATAGATAGCCATACGGGCCACTCGTAAAAAATCAATTCCATCAAATCGAGATAAAACATCATCAACAATGACCTTAAAGCATAATGGTTTATCAGGGTCTGATTGACCAAATCTGGAGAACATGTTAATAGCCCAATTTTCTGCGATAATGCTTCGATTAAGGTTGAACATGCGAGCTATTTGTTCAGCAAGCTCGTATTTTTCTAGTTGAACAATATATGAAAGAAAATCAGTCATTTCAATATTATCAAAGTCACTTTCAACTGTAACAAAAGATTCGCACTTTCTTAAATTATATAAAATTCTCATTTTTCTTACGCATTCGGCAAATGTCTCATGTGGGAAGTCTTGTGCAAAATATTTGCCAAAAGCGCCATATGAGAGAAGTGATTGTGCGTTTGATATTTCAAGAATATGAGGGGCTGCATCGATAATAACAGTAATTATATCAACAAGCTCATCATGATCATCATCATTATACTTCTTCTTCTTTTTCTTTTGATCTTTGCCTCGAAGTTCTTCAATTATTTTATAACATCCGATATCATCTTTATCAAACAATTGCTTGGCTTCAATAAGATGGCCAACTTTTTCGTTATATGGTGGTTTACTTAAAGTATCTATTTTTTCGCTAAGTGGTGTAATGATGTTTAAATCAGAATAATTTATTTTATCATCTTGTGAATAGTATGTTTTATAGAAACGAACAGATTCATAGTTCTGAATCAAATGTGATATTCTGCAATTTGTAAAAAGGTCAACTTGTATATCAATACCTTTTTTATCAATTTGAAAAGTATGTACACAAGTCTGGTTATTCGCCGTTTGTGCTATAAATGAAACAGTGAATTCGTCAAGGAATGCAACATCTCCTATTTTATTTTTTAATGTAACTGGTTGTAAAAAGTCAGAAGATTTGGCTGATCTAACAAATAAATTCAAATCGTCATAGCACGCAATAAGTGATCCATGCGGTGAAATTTGTAAAGTATGTGGTAAAAAATCAAATTTGTTGATAAATGTAACATATTCGCCATTTTCCGATTGAGGATTAACAAAGCCTAGTGTGTTATCAGAAAATGCGACAAATCCCTTTCCATCATAATAAGCAACAGCAGCAGCAGACTGTTTAAATTTATCGCTTGGACATAATCTTTCTGAAGTATGAGAAGCATAAGTAAAAACATAAAAGTTGTAGCTATTAGGAGAATATGATGGTCCTTCTGTAAAAAATGCTATTCCATCAGGAAAAGGGTAGTCGCATGCAACACGTTCTATTTCGGTATCTAACGGATAATAAGCGACCCATTCACCGTTCATCGTTACTATTGTAATTCCTCCCTTATAATCAAGGATTCCAATATATCCATTATTGCACCAGAAGGCATTACGAGCACTAGTCGCATATTTTCCAGTTTGAGGAATTTTAGACATGGCAGCTGTATAGGCAGAATGCGCATGAAGTTTTCCATCGTTTCTAATGATACGAAAAACATTAAGGGATCCGGTATTAAATTTTAATAAATATCCACCATATGGGCCAGGTAGATATTTATTATCGAGATCGTCCATTTCATCTGAATCATAACTGCCTAAATTAATTGTCTGATATTGGTGGTTTCCAATTGTATAACTTCGTTTTGCTTTGGGCCATGTATCATCAAGAAATTGCATTTTTATTTTATTATTGATATAAAAACCGCATTGCTTCTATTGAATTTTTTTCTTTTAGTTCTTTGAATTTGAATCTCATTCAAAGATTTTTTTAAAACAATGCAAAAAAGGAGGCCGCTAGCAAAAAATAGCAATATTTCAAAGTTGTAATTATTAATATTATAATATTTAATAAACATGTATATTAAATTCATTATAATATATGAATTATATCCGTGTATTCAAAGATATAATTGTTTTTATTTTTTAACGTACATTCAGAAATTGCCACAAAAAGTTTGTTTTATTTGAATTTTTTTTGTATTTAAAACAAATATATCTTATTATTTACATTTTTGTTTTCACAACAAATTTAAAATAAACAATAAAATATTTGTAATAAAGCTATATTTAGTTATAAATGCGTTTTATATGAAAAAGAAAAAATTTTAGGGACCACTATCAAATTGTGTTTAAAAAATCTCTGAGTTATCACAAAATTAATTGTCTTAAAAAAAATTATTTCTTGAGTATTTTTGCTATGTTTTGGTATATATAAATTATAGAAATAATATGTCATTTGTTTCTATTCTTATTTTAATCCTATTCTCTTTTTTTCAGGTAAGTTTTCACTTTTTTACCCGAAATAAAGGTATGGAAACTTCTATCCACTCGACAGATCATTTTTCTTTCAAAATATAATTTTTAAATGATAGTATTAATGATAAATATAATATAAAAAAACATATTTTTTGAGAGAAATTTAAGATAAAAATAAATTATTTTTTTGAAAAAATTGAATCCTAATCTGGTTATCTTAATTCAAAAAACAATTTTTTTAATTATATTATTTTTTAAATAGAATTATACAAGTATTTTTTATTTCATGAGGAAGAACTCGAAATTTGTCATTTTTTATATTCATATCACAAGTGATATGAATTATTTTAACCTAAAAGGCGAATTTCAAAATTTTGAAAATTATGAGTTTATGAGGGAAATTGTTTTCTAATTTTCTTCATATTGATATTAAAAATTCTATTCCCAATTCGTTCAAATCACTTTTTCCATTTTTATTTTTGTAAACTACTCTTATTTAGTTATTTTGTTGAGTTTATTTGTGTCTTTGGAAGAAATACTATAAAATAATAAATTAACCTTTTTGGTCAAAAAATTTTCATCTTTATTGGTCAATTATAAAATTCATATCATCAATGATATGAACTATACAAAAAATTGATAACATCATATAAGATCTCCAAATCCACTCAAAAAACATGGCCTTTTTTTTATTTTATTTTCAAATAAATAAAAAAATGAAGAACATATAAAATAACTAAAAACTTTTGTCGACTCGTTCATCTCTAAATTGATTTTTTCTTAAAAAAAAAAAAAAAAAAAAAACAATTTTTTCTCATTATGCATTTTATGAGATTTGAATAAAGCACTTTCATGCTATTTTTAAATATGTTAATAATATGATAAAACAATATTAGACATGTATTAAACTTTGATGAGGTTTTTTCTGTTGATCAAAAATTGCAAATTTTTGGATTTAATTTTATTCTTGTTTTTCGGTAATAAAATTAAAATTATATTTTTTTGATTTAATATTTATGCTACAAATATTATATACATGACGATGGACTAATTTTTAATAAAAAATGATCAATATTCGAGCTTTTTTTGCATAATATAAAATTGAATTGAAAAAGAGTGTCCATACCTTTCCCGAAATACTCGAACTTAAAGTTCATTGAAAAATAATAAAAAAACAATCATTATTCATTTTCAAAATGAATCATTTTGCTGGAATTAGTGGTTTACTATATGATTTTTTTAAAAAAATGTTAGATATAACTATATTATCAATGACAAAAAACGATAAAATTTTTGTCTTGAACTTTTGCTAAAATTTTTATTCAATTTTTTTCTATAATTTTTAATCGTTGTGGCCCGTCCCTAGTTAGTTTATTAATTTGATTGAATACCTTGATACTTGACAAGGAGCATTGTCTTGCTGAAAAATAGAATTATTTTGAAAACTTTTATATAGATCTATAAAAATTTCATTATCTGTTAATAATTGAATGTATTTGATGGAATTCATTTTTCCATTTACTCTTAACAATTTGGTTTTGTAACCACCAGGGCTAATACCTCCCCAGACCATAACATGAACAGGATGTGGATCTTTTCCTTTGAATGAGCCTGGGGGTAGTGACCCCGTTTTCTCCAAATTTTACCTTTAATAATTTGACATCAACCGTCGATTCATCTGTAATAATGATTTTTGGTGGTGCATTTGGTGGAAAACTTTTGATGTAATTAAATAATTGAACTCGTTTAGATTTGTGTTCGTCCGTTAAATTTGGTATTGGAATCTTTTTAATATAGTAAACTTTGTTTTCGTTTAATGTTTTTTTCATTATGCTTATGCTTATTTCAGTTTCTTTCAGAGCTTCACGTAGTGTACTCTCTGCCGATTTTTCAAAATAACTGACAACTTCTTTTTTTTTTTTTTCTTGAGAAATTAGAGGTCTTCCTCTTTTTTCTTCAAAATGTCCAGTCATTTTATATCTTGTGTAGTTTCTTATCGTTGATTCTGGTTTCCCCATTAAAAAAGATATAAAGGTCCATTGTTTTGGATATTTCCCATATAATTCGATTATTCTTGCTTTTTCATCGTTTGTTAGACTTGCTTTCTTCATATTAAAATTTTAAACTTTTTGTTATAAAATTATTTTTTTCACCCATATTTTTTCAAAGAAAATACTCAGAACTAATTTCAATAGTTTACACACCAACTAAAAAAATCAAAGTTTAAATTCTCATTTTATTAATACACCTGTTTCACTTTTGTAACGGAAAAATCCACTTTCGTAACGGAAATATTCATTTTCGTAACGGAAAAATCCACTTTCATAACGGAAATTTTCATTTTCGTAACGTAAAATAAAATAGAAGTTAAATTATTATCAAAAAATTGTTTCTATTATTTACTTTAAGCAAAATATAATATCTGATCCAATAAAAATCAATTTTATATATATGTATATATATATAATTTTCAATAATGTAGTTGATGCTCATATTCAATAAAAAGTATTAAAAAATCAACAGTATATGCATATTCATCAAAATAAATGGATTTTCAATTTTTTTTGCAGATCAGCATATTAAAGGTAATAAAAAATATTTCAAGTGAAGGAATTCCTCGAATCAAGGAAACATTGAAAAGGGCAATTAATAGGAAAATTCGACAAAAAATGGCGGTTGAAAAGTATATTGAATTATTTATACATTCAACATTTGAATTAGATGATGAAAATTATATAGAAATAGAACAATATGCCAAAAGTAACAACGTCAATATTGAAGTTTTTTACATAACTCAGGATAAAGAGCCACTAGGAAAATTGGTTGATATCAATAAATTTGATAATGTACGATTATGCGATATAATGACAACTGCAAAATATGAGAGTATTATTTCGAGATTGCCAAGTTATTTTTGTCGTAAAATGAAAGAATTTGATCGTGATGAAGAAAACATCGAAGACAAAAATTATGAAGAAGAAGAAGAAGAAATAGATATAGAAGAAGAAGAGGAAGAAGTCATAGAAGTTATTGTAAATAAAACAAGAAATCAATGAAGACAATGAAGATGAAAATAGAAATTTCACTAATAATGTTCAAATAGAAAATCAAAATAATGAAGATAATGAAAAAGCAGATATTCAAAATAATAACGACAGAACAATTAATAATGTAAAGAAGAAAAGAAAAAAAAATGACGTAGACGTAAAAATTGACCTCACAAGCACATCACATTTCATCAAAATTATTGATATGTTGCTTGCATTACCTTTAAATAACAGTTTCTGTTTAAATTTCCAAAGATTAAAAAATGATTCCACTCAATTCCACCCGATAATTACAAGGATTCGGGATCATGAATTTCAGGAAATCATTTCAGTTTGATCAGTAGCATCGAGTATACAAGAAAAAATTCAGGTTAAATTGCTTGTATTTATCATTTTAATCTTGATACTGTAATGAATTCCTGTTTCATCATCAATTTAACAGAAGATCAGATAGCTCGAGATGTAAAGAAAGTTGCTCGTTGAAGAGTTAAATTTAAATATTTTTTTTGAGATTTTAAATGTCTTATAAGAATGAAACTTAGTTTTATTCTTTTTTAGTTGATCAATTAACCTTATAAAAAATGGATTTTCAGATGACCTTCATTGATGATATGGTGAATAGCAATCAATTAATCATTCAGGTATTCATACCATCCACAATGACTTTATTTTTTAGCATGACATTCCTGTATATTGTAAAAATCAGAATAATATCAAGAATTATGCCAAATAAACAGTTCTTACCTCAATATTAATGAAAAGCTTTGGTATAGTCTACTGGAAAAAAACCCTACCAATGGAAAACCCCCTACCATTTTTATTCACCTATTTTTGGCCTTTAATAATGGCAAAAAGTACGTTGGTGGAAAACCCACATACCATTTTCTATTCAATTTTTCGATAAAAAAATTGAATATATTGCATTTTTAAATACTAATATCTAAATATAAAATAAACATTTTTTAAATAATAATAATTATTTTATCAAATGAACATTTTATCTATATGTATATATAATATTATGATTCTAATTCTTTTATATAGAGATTTGGTAGGGAGGTTTTACTCTAGACTATACATCAAAAAAAAAAAAAAAAAAAAAAAAAAATATAGTAGAGTTAAGTGCTGTTAAAACAGATATTTGGTACCAGTTGTAAAAAGTCAACAATAAATCGCTTAATTGGCGTTTTTCAAAGAAAATTTTTAAAAGGTAATTACACTCTTTTTAATTCAATTTTTTTTCTGAGAAAAGTTGATGAATATGGAATATTTTTACTTCAAAAATAATAAAATTATTATTTGCCTAGAAACATATTTGATTACAAAATTTTGGAGCATAATACCTATGAATAATTGATTTACCAATTTTCAAAAAAATATGAGAAAATATGAGGAGTTATTATTTTTTTGTTTTGATACTTTAAAATATTATTAATAAAATAAATTCACTTGTAATAAATAAAGCAAATTAAATAATTAACTTTTGTGAAGCTATATATTTATATTTTATTTGTATTTTAATAAAAAAAACTATTTTTCTTAAAAAATATATTGTAGACTATTTTAAAATTGGATATATTTATATATATTTATAAATTGCATATTAATAAAAAGATTATTTTAATTTTTATCTAGGAATTTTCGAGATATAAAGAACACAAAATTTATGGTGAATACAAAAGCTGTTAACGTGCTTTCAATAGACCCGGAGCATTTCAGTAGACCCGGAGCAAGGTCAATTTAGCATAAATTGGCCATGATTTGATCGTTTTTTATAAAAAAGAAAACCAAATATGATCAGAAATATTTCGATCAGAATTTTTTTTATTTTTCACTATTTTACAAATATCTCCAAATCAAAAAAGTAAAACAAATAATATTTAACAAAAATTATAATGTAAAATAATAATTTTTATATAATTTATCATCAAATATTAAATAAAATAATTAAATTGTATGAAAAATAATAAAAATAAAATTTAGTGCTCCTGGTCTACTGAAATGCTCCAGGTCTATTGAAAGCACGTTATAGGTCAATAAAAGAATTTATATCAAAATTGAATGTTTTTTTTACCTTTCAAAATTTCAAAGCATGAATATTTAATAATTCAAAATTGAATTCCCAAGTGCAATGTCTCAAAATTGAATTCCCAAGTGCAATGTCTCAAAATTGAATATTTTACATTTTTTTATTTATTTATATATAGATAAAAAGAAAAATGAAATTTTAATTTATTATCTGTTATTATTTTATTTTATTTTATCAACTTATTTATCATTATTTATAGTCATATATTATTTTCAATTTAATCAAATTGTAAACCTCACAAAAATTATAAATTAAAATATCTTGAAAATTCCTAGATAGAATTTTAAAATTTATTTGATAATATTTGCTAAATATAAAGTAATTAATTATAATTTAATAGGCATGGAAATTATCATATACATCAAAGTGTAATTACCTTTAATTTTTAAAGCTTTTTTAAAAACGATACATCACTTTCCAACGTGTTTTAATAAATAATATTAAAAAGTTGAACTTTTTAAATAAGGTGACTTATCTTTTTTGGAATAACTTTAATTAAAAATTGTTTTTATAAAAATTGATTTATAACCGTTTAAATTGACCCTTATCAACTGAAATTCAAAACTCACACCTTTTTTTGACATTAATTTGACCTATCTTTGACCTAAAATTTTTTAAAAAGTGGTCTGACTTTTGATTTTTAGTTTATATAATTGAATAAAATTTTAAATAAATGTATGGAATGTTTTTTGAAATATTTTTATCTTTTTATATAGTAAATATTGATCGGTATTATTGATTATTCATATCATACTTATGATGTATTATATATATTTAACTTTATAGACCAATTAATTTTTTCTCATTAAAATGGAATATCTGCATGATACTATCATATATGTGCATTTGTATTTTGTTAACATAAGTTTTATTGTTTTTGAATGCTAGTTTGTATTTTATATCACTCATTATTTCACTAATTATTAAGATATTATAAATTAAATTTTCGACTAAAAAAAATGTGATTTTTCTGGAGAGATTGGCTTAACCGTTTAATATAATTTTCGGATATGTTATTATATAATAAAATTAATGGTTTTTTATCGAGGCAAAGAAACTTGATATAGCCATTAAAAAAAGATAAAAATGTTTGAAAACCAAATCTTCTCAAATAAACGTCTATTTTATTTTAATATTCATTTTTTTGAATAAGCACGTTTTTTGGTTCTCACAAAAAATCTTGAATTTTCTGGAAAGACTGGAAAAATATTACAAGCTCTAAACAACATATGCCTTATAATATAAAATATAATGAGGTTTTACCGAGCCAATTAGGTTAAATATGTTTCTATTTTAGGATATTTATGTTTTCATAAATTTTTACATAAAAGCTCTTCAAATATTTTGTGAGTATAAAATTTGGATTATTTATTTTTATCTTATTAAAACAATTTCTTAAATAGAATTTATATTAAATATATGATAAAAATATGATAATATAATTATAAAATGAAACACAAAAATTATTTACAAATAAATACATATATAATTATAAATCTCCAATTGCATTCAAAATTAAAAACTCATCCATAATTCAAAGGTATAAAAATATTTTGATAAAGCATTCATAAAGAATTGTATGAGCTATTTTAATTTCTCATTATTAATGAAAATAATGATAGATTTTTATTTTCTCAAATTATTGTATGTAATCATTCAATAAAATTAATAACATTTTATTGAAATTAAAATCAGAGTTTAAATTTCCAATATCTTATTTAATTTTTCAAAACCTAAATTATAATTAATAATTATATATATAATATTTTATATTCATTCATATTTCCAATGTATAATAAATTTTTATTGATTTACATAATGGATTTCTTGAATCGTATTTTTGAATACTTAATAGTTTTTATTTTTTCAATTTATATATTTTGCATATATCTCACAATAAAATTTAAATATAATATTTTATGGCTATTATAATAATATAAAATTCAATATAAACACCTATTTTAAAATATGATGATTTAAAAACCACTAGTTATTTCTATTTCGTTTTTTTCGAGTTTCCATACATTTTTTTAAATTAAAAAATGGCTCAGACGTTTATATCAGAGTTGTAATATGATTTGAGAATATTTCTCAAAATTCAATGAAAATTGAGATATAGGTCCCAAATTTTTTGAATTAATTGAAATTATTAAATAAATTTTTCAGATAAAAAACGATTAATTTTTTTTTATAGATTCTAATATTCAATAAAAATATTAATATTTTGAATATAAATGCAGATTCATGTAATTATATATATATTATTAAAATTATATTTTTATTTTAATAAGATATTTATTCAAATTTTATCAAAATAAAAATAGATTAATATAAAAAGAGAGATATGGTTATAAATTGACCTTATAATGTTATTTTTATGTATTTTAATATAATAACAAAGGATTACATTAGATTTATTTATTAATTTGTTATTTATTTTTATATATATAATTTATTTAAAAATTATATTAAATGTATATATATAATTGATCAAGAAATATATATAATAAATAATACATACTTTCAATGATATTCAATTTTCACTAATTAGCATGAAAATAATTTATTGAAATTCTAATCGTCTAACGAGTAAATTGTGAGTTTTTCCTTCAAATAATTTGAAAGAATTGAATCTATCGTTCGAATTTTTTTGGCGAGGTTCGTTTTCTCGCCAAATACCTGATAAATAATATTTTTGATAAATAATTGTTAATATATAATACTATTTTTTTTCCAATCTAAAATTTTGGAGTTGAAATTGAGTTCTATTTACGAATATTTCATTTTTAAAAAATACATTATTTTTTGCTGAACAAATAACTGATTTGCTATTAATAAACATCAAATGATTTATCTATTTAATTTATTTAATTACCATTAATTTTTTCAGAATGATTTAAATTTGATTTTTCATATACTGCTTTAATAGCACTTTTTATTATTATTATATATTATAAAATAATGTTATTATTTATATTCAAATGTTTAATTGTTTATATATTGTTTTTTTTATGAGTTATATATAAATTATTGACTTCAAAAAAATATCTCAATTAATTTGAATAATCTCATAGAATCGGTCAGACTGGTTTATATAGAAAAGATTGAATAAATTCACAATTTTATTAATAAATGACTGAAGAAGAAAAAGAGTTAACACTTCAAGAACAAATCGATTTTGAATTAAGTCGCTACGAAGAACTTTCAAAAGGAATCATGGAATTGGAGGATGATATTGGTAAAAAAATGCGCACGTATGAAGATATTTTAAATTCTTATCTGAACGCAATTAAAATCATTCAGCCAAAAATGGACTCGTGGAGAAATCCTCGCAGAGAAAAAATAAAGAAAATGTGCGGAAGACTTAGACAAAAATGGACAGATACAAGAACTGCTGTTCGTTCTGATCCAGCTTTGGACCAGGATGAACAAATTTTCATGGCAGTTTTGCGAATTCATTACAAAAAGCCTTCTGAGCAGCAGGCCTTTCAGAGAAAAAGGCAACGTTTAATTCAACAAGAAATTGCAAAGCTAGTTCCAACTCATTAGTTATTATTTTTTTTACCATTTTTAAAATATTTGAATGTTTGCGGCTAATATTAATTTATTATTATTAAGAATAAATAAAGTTAATTTGATTATTTTTAAAACATGAAAATTTGTTAAAGTCGATAAAGCCTATTTTATTTAATTCAAGCTTCAAATAATTACGTCATTTTATTTTTGGGGCTTCTTTTTAATTACAGTTTTCTTTGGCTTATATGTTGATTGACTTTTTGATTTCTTAGGTTTTGACTTTGGAGCATCATCATAATCACTATCATCAACAATAAATCCATCTAAATCATCATCCTCATCATCATCCTCATCTTCTGATGAATATTTTGGCTTTGATTTAGACCTACTTTTGGCTTTAGGTTTGGGTTGTGATTTAGATTTTGATGTTTTCTCGTTTGCTTTAATTTTCTTTTCTTTCTTCTGATTTGGGTTGTAATCACCATCTTCTTCTTCATTTCCGTTATATGAATCATAATAATCATAAGAGTCGTATTCATCATCGTCATCATCCATACTAACTCTTGATGACTTCCTTTTCTTTGATGATTTGGAAAACTTACCTCTGGCTCTACTTTTAATATAATAATCAGATTGAACTTCAGACATTGCTTTAGCTACTTTTGGATCGTCCGTGTGCTTTGTATGATAAAATTGAGTAATGGCAGTCTTCAATTTTGGTGGAATCGGGATTTTCCTTGGGTTCTTTGAATCTCCTCCAAGCATCACAATTTCGTATAAATTCTCATAATCACTAAGAGTCAAGCAAAGCGATTCCAAAAAATCAACAAACGGTTCAGGATCTTTTTTATTTTCTTTAGCTAAATATGTAAAAAGTTCAGTTAAAAGAGGAGCTGTAGTGTCATATAGATCATTGGGATAAATGGATGCGCTATTAATAGATCTACTTGAAATTTCAATGCAACATCTATTGAGCCTTTTATGCTTATTCAATTTACCCAAATACTGAGGAAAACGAACTGATACACCAAATCCTTTTCCTTTCGATTCAAACCCTGGAATAACAGTTGAAAAAAGAGCATCTGCATTAAGAAGGTTCCAAATATTAGAATCACGGATTAAATTTTGAATATTATCAGAAATTGATATGCTATCCATTGCATTAGAATATTCATGTCTATTTCCTTCAACTGCGGGTAAATTCTCGTATATATAAAGTGGCATGATTCCATAATCAACAAAATAATTCTCAAAGCGTTCATCAATTGTTGAAGTAGGCATCAACGCCTTTTGACATGCATCAACCACATCAGTTAAAGGTACAACTTTCCCATCTTTATCAGAAGGTGATATCTTATCATCGTCATCTTTTGCTTTAGTCCAAAATTGAAGTGTGTTTATTGCATGACGAATATCACCATTTGATGCTCGAGCTATACTTAAGAGTTGATCATCTGTCGCATCAATTTTTTCTTGGTCGGCTATAAACCTTAACCTGTCACTTACATCTTCTGGTGTTGGCTTGGTAAATTTAATATCAACTGAATGATTGGCCAATGTCTGAAGTTTTTTGTCATTTCTATCATTACAAATACAAATAACTGGAATTGATGTCTTATCAACAAGTTTGACAAGTGCTTGGAGGCCACCACGATCACCAGTTGACATTCCATCAATTTCATCAAAAATAAGACAATGTAAATTGGAGTTACCTTTTAAAGAATGGTTTGAAAAAACATCAGATATATCTTCGCCGATTGCTTTCTTACTTCTAGTATCACTAGCATTGAATTCAATAGGTTCATATCCTTTAAGAAGTGCTACAAGTGTAGCACACGTTGATTTTCCTATTCCTGGTGGTCCACTTAAAATAGCAGATCCCTTATCACCTTTTTCAACGAAATCATCAAAAAATTTGATTAGATGCTTAATTCCGCTAAGATTACCAACAATATCTCTTAAATACCTTGGTCTATATTTTTCGGTCAGAAGAGATGATTTTGGAAAATTGGCAACAGGAAGCTCAACTCCCCCTTCGATTTTTTTTGGTGGAGGTGGCTTATAACTTGGATTTGTTGATTTCAGATAATCAAACAAACTATCTTGATCAATGATTTTAATACCTCTAGCCTTCGCATCCTGAAGCTTTTTTGGACCAACTTCTATAGAACCTCGCAATAATACATCTGTCCTCCCGCTAATTGATGTCGTAACTCTTCCTCCATGCCTTTCAATTAATTCTTTAGCATCTTCACGAGTTATTGATGGAAGTGTTCCGGTTATAGTGAATGTAATTCCATCTAAACAGTGTGGAGCGCCATACGGAATTGGTACTTCTTCTAAATGCGGAGGATTATCGCTGAGCCCATATCGAAATCCTGTATTAAATTCAAATTCTGATGTTGCATCTTTAAAATCAGGAATAACTACTGGTTCTTTCTTTCTTGGAGGCATAAATATATAAATTGATAACCGACTATAAAAAAACAATTTTTTCTTGATAAGTTCTTTAGTTAGATATAAATTAAATGAAACAATTTTATTTAATAACATAGTTCTCTTTTTAAACTTGAGTGAAAAAATGAATATTTTTTTTTTTAAATTATCACATAGAATTTTTGAAACACCAAATATAATGTATTTAATTGTGCGAAAAAAAGAATAATTGATGACAGAGATTGATAGCATTTCCCAAATCTATTTAAAAATTATCCAATATTAAAGAAGAATTTTCAGAATTAATTGGCAATCTAGATATCTTACTCTTTCATGGAATGCAAAGAGTGTCAATTCAATTGGTGACTGATGCTTTTTGAACTGCATTTTTATAAATTAAATCAAATCAAAATTAATATAAATAAAGTTAATAATAGGATACTTGCATCTCAATTTTTTTACAAAATTGAGATCCAATATGTCCATATTCTTTCAAAAAATTGCGAATGGATATAGAAAAAATTGAGTAAAAAATTGCGAATATAATTTTTTATAATATTTTTAATGAAAGCAGAAGCAAGTATGAATATAGATTTCATTATTCAAAATAAGATTGGACAAGGCTCATTCGGTAAGGTCTATAAAGTCAAATCCAAAATAAATCATGAAATTTATGCAGCTAAAATATCGCAAAAAGAACTTGAAGAAAGCACAGCAGAGATGAAAATAGATATTTTGCGTGAAGTTTCTATTCTATCCAAATTAAATCATCCATCAGTTTTAAAATTTATTTTCTTCAGTCCAACCAATTTTAAGCATAAGCCAAAGCCAGTAATCATTACGGAATATACTCCCAACGGCACTCTCAAAAATTTCATCGAACTTAGCCAATCTAATATATACAATTGGGATGATACACGCAAACTCATTACTGTCTATGGAATAGCCTCAGCCATGTCATATTTACACAGTCATGACATTATTCATCGTGATCTTAAGCCAGAAAACATTTTAATGGATGATTTTTTATTTCCAAAAATTGCTGATTTTGGGCTCTCAAAAATTAACACTATTGAAAAAGTGGATTCAATTATCAAATCAGCAGATGGATGCATCAAAGGAACACCTAGCTACATGGCACCTGAAATCTGGTTTCGGGTTGAATACAGCAAAGCTAGTGATGTTTATACATTTGGTTTAATTTTGTATGAAATATACACACAAAAAAAAACCGTTTGACGGTTGTAACATTTTTCAGATCCCATTGATGCTGAACAAGAAATATCGGCCATCATTTACCAAAGAAGTTCCTCAGTGTTACAAAGATCTGGTCATCCGTTGTTGGTGCGATAATCCAATCGAAAGGCCTTCGTTTGACCAAATTGTCAACGAGCTCAAATACAACGACGGTTACATCACAGAAAAAGTGAACAAAACCGAATATTTCAATTATGTCAACTACATCGATGAACAGCAGAAATCATTCGTGCTCAAACAGTTTGTCGACCTTGATTCTCTCTTCGAACGAGTAAAAATTGTTGAGAACGAAAAATTCAACAAACGAATCGACTTCGATTTGTTGCATTTCTTTCCATACGAAATGTATGTCCAATTGAAAGAGAAAGAATCGATCGATCTAGTTCGTGAAGCGAAAGACGATCCCATCAAACTTTTCCAGCTTGCGAAATGTCTGATTGAAGGCGGATTAAACTTTCCGAGAAACGTTCAACTTGGTCTTAAATTCATGAAAAAGTTGATAAATAAAATTGATGAGAATTTGAGATGTAAAGAAGCTCTTCTTTATTACATTAGAATGCTGATCAAAGGAGAAGTTGTTCCGTTCAATGAGAAGCGAGTGAGGAAGCTTCTTGATAAATACTTGCTTGATGACAAAGCAAGCTACTTCTTCTTCCACGGGAAGTTGAACCAAAAAATAGGAAATTACGAGAAATCGAAAGATTTCTTTATGAAGTCAATCCAAGAAAAAAGCCTTGAGAGCGCATATGAATGCTGCAAAATGACATTTAAAGGACAAGCATGTGAAAAGAGCGATGCTGATGCTGTTAATCTTTTGAAAGTTTTGATTTCAAAGAATTTCATTCGAGCGACTTACAAATATGGAAAATACTTGACAAACACTGACCAAGTAAGTGTCTTCAATGAAGGCGCTAATTACATTCTGGATGCAGCAAATAAAGGAAACATTAAAGCGTGCTTTTTGATTGGCAAAATTTTATATGATAACAAAAGAACAAATGAAAGTCTTCCATATTTTAAAGCATCAGCACTCAAAGGACATACAAAGTCACTCTTTTATGTTGCTCACATTTTGGACAATGAAGAATCAATTGACATCTTCAAGAAGGCAGCTGACAAAGGCGACATTGAGTCCATTTATTGATATGGACAACTTCTTAAAGATCGACAAGAAGTAGCAAAATATGTCAAAATTGCTGCCAATTTTGGATGCACTGTTGTGATGACAAGTTACGGACGAATGCTTCGATAAATGGCAATTGATTCGTGAGAAGCTGTTGAGTACTACAAAATGGCAATTGAACGAGGATATTCGTATGGAATGACATGCTATGCTCACATGCTTAAACATGGCGATGGAATTCCAGCCAACCCTGAAGAATCTGTCAAATATTACAAGATGGCAATTGAGCATGGCGATGTCATTGCGATGAACGACTATGGCCACATGTTGAAGAATGGAATTGGCGTTGAGAAGAACTATTCAGAAGCCATCAAATACTACAAAATGGCAATTGATAAAGGCGAGCCAAAAGCGATGAATAATTACGCCTTCATGTTAATGAATGGAACAGGAGTTGAAAGGAATTATCAAGAAGCAATCAAGTATTTCAAAATGGCAATCGAAGGCGGAGATGTTGAAGCAATGCATACTTATGCACATATGTTAATGAATGGACTCGGCGTCGAAGTGAATTATCAAGAAGCAATCAAATATTTAAAGATGGCAATCAACAAAGGATTTTCAAAAGCAATGAATACTTACGCTTTAATGTTGAAGTTAGGAAAAGGTGTTTCTGTCAACTTTCCTGAAGCTGCAAAGTATTACAAAATGGCAATCGAATTGGGAAACCCTTCTGCAATGTTCAATTATGCGGCAATGCTTGAACGTGGAAATGGAGTTGCAATAAATTACTCAGAAGCTATCAAATATTATAAAATGGCAATCGAAAAAGGTGAAGTGAATTCAATGAACAGCTTGGCTAACATGTTCCTGCTTGGAAAAGGTGTTGAGGCTAATTACGAAGAAGCTGCAAAATACTTGAAAATGGCAATCAATAAAGGTGATGCTGCTGCAATGAACATTTTCGCCGCAATGCTTGAAAAAGGACTCGGCTGTCCTGCAAACATCGAAGAAGCTGTAAAATTGTACAAATTGGCAATTAGTAAAGGAAACGTTGATGCAATGTATAGATATGCAACGATGCTGCATTTCGGTGAAGGAGTTGAAACGAACATCGAAGAAGCAATAAAGTATTACAAACTTGCTGGTGAAAAAGGTGATAATAGAGCATATTTGGCCCTTTTAATGATTCAAATGCAAAAGCAGTAAATAATTATTAAAAAAAAAAAAAAAAAAAAAAAAAAATCACTTTTTGAATTGAAAAATTAATCATTGAACAAAAATCGAAAAAAACAAATTTACGCAGATCTTAACAGTGAATTTAATAGCCCAGTTGTTCATAAAGTAACAATGCCTCTTATGATTTTATCAATTGTTTAAATTTTTATTTTTTTTAAAAAAAGAATATATTCAAAAAGTATCCTAATTTTATTAATTTTATAATTCATTTTTCGACGCATTCCTTCGACATTTGTTATGTTCTTATGAAAGTCTTCATAGCAAATTACCAAGCATAACCATCCTTTCAATTTTATATAATAAACAGTTTTTTTCTTTCTTTTTTTTGTCCAATATTATTCGTAAAAAGTGAGAAAACTTTAAAAGAACCCTATGAAAATTTGAATAGCGGCGATCATATTTAATTCAATTTCATCTCACCTCACAATTATAATTCTGGACAAACTTTAAATAGATAAATAATGCTATTAAAACCGTAATTTGGGTTTATATTGGTATGAAAATATAAAAATTTAATTCATTTTAATTTGAGAAAACTCATTGGTTTTTTTTTATGGATAAACTTGATATCAATTACCGAGATCTCGAGATCTCAAACAGATTTATCTTTTTATATAATTGGTATTTGTGATTTTATAATATCTAAAAATAAATAATCGAATGTATTGCTGTTTATTTTAAGATTAAAATCAAAAAATACATTCTTTTTTATGAAATATTTGAGATTAAAATACGATCATATATTTATCAAAAAGTTTAATTGAAAATTCTGATACCAAAAGCAGAGAAAAAAATTCTCGATCTCTGAATTCGATCTCGAGAATCTGTGTATATTTATGTATCGATATCAAAAAGTTAATCAATTATCGATCTCGAGAATCGGAGAATAACAAGTCTAGTAATACATGCTATGTCATGAAGTATTTTAGACAAAAAGTTAAATTAAAAATTCTGATATCAACTGCTATGAATAATTATTCTCGATATCTGTAATTGATCTCGAATATCAATGCATATTTCTTTTATCAATATCAGAAAGAGAATCAATTATTGATCTCGATAATCGGAAAATAACAAGCCTACCTATATTAATAAAATTTTCATATCTCAACTTGATTGATGAAAATAAAAGTAATATTTTATAATCATAAAGATATGTTTTTTTGATTGCATAGTTTAATTTTTTTTTTTTTTTTTTGTTCTGAACTCTTCCCAAATTTCATTGAAAATGTTCTTTATATGATCACTGTTCTTTTAAAAGTAAAAAAGATATAGAAAAAAAAAGAAAAAAAAAAACTCACCAATTATACCCCAACTTTTTCTGAAATTATCTGGATCCTTCCCATCAAAAAGTAGATTCAATTTGATGTTGAACTCTGGATTTTGAGTTTTGTTAGCAAAAACGTAATACACTTGCCTTTTAATGATCATTTTCATACCAAACAGAGGATAAAATATATACTGGAAAAAAAAAAAAAGATATGAATTATATTTCTTATTTGTCCTTTTATAAATTTCAAAACAAAAATATAAAATATAAATTTTTTTTAGCGGATTTGGATATTTGCGTTTTTAGCATTTCCAAAACTTTAATGTCGATTGAATGAAAGATATTGAATTTATAAGATACATCATCATAAACCAATGAATTTTTATTTTTAAATTAATTTTTCAAAAGTGGAACCCTCTAAAAAAATATTTCTTTCTATTTATTACTTATTAGTAAAACAAAAAATCGACTTTTTTCCGTGAAAAATAAAAAACTTCATAGAATACAATTTATTTTAAGAGTCATTCAATATTTCAGAATGTTAGATAGTTTAATTATTCAAATTTCTTACATTGAATTTATTTTTTTAAATATTTTAATATTTGGTACAAATTTCGAAATGTTTTAATAAAATTACTAATAGTATGTAAATAAAATAGTAATATTTAAAATTATTTTTAGAAAATTTTTTTATTTAATAAAAATAATTTATGTTTTGAAAAAAACATATTTTGAAAGCTTCTTTCTGAAAATTTGGGTTCGTCAAAAATTATTATCTTCTTTTTATCAAATTTTCAATTTTCACAAATAATTGTAATTAAATAATTAAATATCATTAAAAACAATTTATAAAAAATTACTATAAGCCATAAACATATAATATTAATCAAACTGTTATTATTTTACATATACAAATTAAAAAATACTTTAATAAAATTTATATATTTATGTTTTAAAATAAAATCTCAAATTCAATTTCTTGTAATCACATCACTTCTTTGATGCTGAAAAATAAAAGAAGAGTTTTTACTCAATTTGAAGACCAGACAATTCGAGAATATGTTTTAGAACATGGAGAAAGTTGGGAAGAAATCGCAAAAAAACTTCCAGGAAGAACCCCAAAACAATGTCATGATCGATTCGCTAATTATCTTCGAGATGGACTGAAAACTGAACCATGGACTCAAGAGGAAGATGAAATTTTAATTGAAATGCACAAAGAAATTGGACCTAAGTGGGTTAAGATGATGAAACGTCTTCCAGGCAGAAGCGGAAATGACATTAAAAACAGATGGCATAAACATTTAATAAAGAAAGAAAAAGTAACTTTAAATCAACAAATAAAAAATTTGGATCAAAAAGTAAATTTGAACTATTACCAAACGAATAATGAACCCATCAACTTGTCAGAGAAGCAAATGGCAACAGGATCATTTTTAATTGAACCGATATTTGTAAATAATTTTCAAAATACAAAAGCTCCTGAAACAAACTGTAATTCAAATCCAAATATTCATGTAACAAAAGTGACTTATATTAATCCACCTCCATCAAATAACCCAATTAAAAAAGTGGATCAATATTTGCCTTTGCCAAAGGTCAATTTTAATTTATTTGATGTTGTTGATATAACAGATAGATTTTTAGAAGAAATTTTTGACGATCTTAATGTTAAACCTGTTGTTAGTCCTTATTGTGATCAATTTGTTAATTATGTTTAATGGATCTTAGGTCCATCAAATAACATATTTGAATTATTAGAATAAATTTTAATAACATAATACTTTATTGTATTTTTATTAACTAATTGAAAGTTAAATAGCTTATCATATTTTTATTTCTTCTTGAATGCATTTAACTTATAGGTATTAAATTACATATAAGTTAAAATAGCTTGTTAGATCTAAAGTATAATGAAAAACAATAACATTACAAATAGAATGGAATTATGATAAATATTTTTCATTTATATATATATATAATAACCGCAATTACTAATCAAATTTTTTGTAAGGCTTTGAACAAGAATGCTGCAGCCATTCAGGTAATATTGTTAATGCATATCCAAAAATTTGATTATTTAAAACATAAAATCTAATTTTATTTGGTATAAATTAAAACACAACAGTATTCGATTTGAAACATTGATATTTGCACAACTTTATGAAATATAAATCAACAATTGAACAAGAAGCTATTTGAAATGGAAAAGTTAAAATTGAATGAATTCAATCAGAATTGGCATCATTACTTGTGAGATCTGAATCAGAAATATCAAAATTTGAAGTTAATCGAACTGCATACGCACCATTTTCATTTGATTTTTTGTTAGTTGACATTTGCTCAATCTTGTTGATTTCAGTTAGTAAGTTTAATTTAATACTTGGGGAAGTTACCTTTTGACTTTTAGTCTTATTTTTTGTTTGATAATTTGGTTTTTTTAAAGTATTTCCAGAAAATGGAGGCTTTATTTCTTTCTGCTTTTTCTCCTCTCCATTCGAAATAGGAACTTTTCTTATTTGGTGATTACTATTTATAGATTTATTTTTTGGTTCTGGGCTTTGGGCAATAGCTGAATTTAATGATAGAGTAGTATTAATATCTTCTAAGTGAGGTTTTAAAATATGTGAATCAGAACACTGGATAATATCAGTTCCTGTTTCAAATGCTGCATTTTCGTTTTCTTGATGATTATCATATGCCACTGCATTTTCTTTATCAATTGGCCATATAAAGGTTTCTTCATCTTGTATAGAATTTTTTGGAGTACTTTGCGTTTCATTAATGATATTCAAATCATCTTTATTAAAAGCTTCTTTATACTTAGGAAGTTGCTGAATTTTACTTTCGAAAGATGGATCAAATTCAGAAACAATATTAATCATTTTAGTTAGTAAATTTTTTGGATCAATACCACAATAAGATTTTACCCCATTTTTAATAAGATCCAAATTTTCTTCTATTAATAATAAAATGCTATCATTTTTTTTATATTTTGAATACTTTTGAAGTAAAATAGTTAAATATTTGATGAAACTTTCTGTTTCATGGTAAATAAGAGAATCAAAAAATGCTTTTTTTACGTCATATAAAGTTTTTAAAGGCATCTTTGCTGAAATAATCTTTTTATTAGAATTTAAACTTGGATTTTGAGATATATCTGATTTAAATGCTTTTCTATTTGTTAATATCCATCCATTTTTAGATTGAGAAAACCTGACAATAAAGTTATCAAAAAAAAGCATTGGAGATATTGAATCATCTTCAAGTTCATTCGTAAGTTCAATTTTATTAATAGCATTAGTTAAAGGATATTCAATTGTTTTGCTCATTACAGATCGGATTCTACACGATTTTGGAGTAATTTCCCATATTTTCAAAACACTATCTATCGTAATGCAAATTAAATAATTATCTTCTGTTACAAGCTTAAAAACTTGATTTGAAACCTTTATTTGCGGATAGAGCAAAGAACCATTATTTTTATCAACGATATTAATGGTATTATCGCAAAGAGCAATAAAAATAAAAAATTCAGAAATCGCAATATTAACAAAATTGTTAGGAAAAAAAGCTGGAACATTCCAAACATTTCTATTTAACTGAACTTTTGATAAAATGGAAATATTTTCGTAATTGGTAATTTTATAATAAATACTATTTTTATCTTTGATATTATAAAAAGAATCCATAATTAGTTTACTTTGAGGTATAGATTCTAGAATAATTTCTTTATTTTCAAATTCTTTAAAATCATTGATGATTTTGATTCCTAATGATTGAGAATCACTAGTAAATGGCGATACACATATTGGCGTAATAAAAGATGATTCTTTAGCATGATTCGAATAAAAATATTTAATAAAATCGTTTGATGATAAATTCATTTAAATTTTCAATTAAGAATTATCATATAGAGTCAAAATTTGACCAATTGACCGTTTATTAATACTATATTAAGTGAGAGAAATAAAGGGGGTCGATTCAAAAATAGGGAGTCGATTCAAAAAATAATTAATTTCAAGGGAAAACGATAATAAAAATTTATTTTGAGAAAAAATTTTTTTCTTAAAATTATATTTTCTGAAAAAATATTCAATTTTTTCTTAACTTGATCGTCGACACCTATTTTATTGAATAAGACCCCTATTTTTTTGGGGCACTTTTATTCAAAATTATATAAATCTTTACTTTAAAAGCAGGGTTATCGATCGATGATGATAAATATCGATTATCGGCTCATTATCGATAGTCCGATAATATCGATAAAAATTTGTTCGATAACCAATAATTATCGATAAATACGTTAAGCAAAACCGCCGATATTTGGTCACTATCGGACGTTTACGGTTCGATATTCTCCGATATTTTATAATAAAATTTCCATACTTTTTTTTTACATTTTTGACTAAAATTTGGAATTTTATATTTTTAATTGTACTTCAATAGTGCATGCTGAAATAAGCGAAATAAGGTCAGGGTGCATTATATGTCCAATATAATAATGAGAAGCTAAAAAATCAGGTTTTTGATTAATACTTAAAAAGATTATTTTCAAAATTTTTAAAAAAGAACCAATTGGCCAACAAAAAAAGGTTATGATTAAGAACAAAGTTATAAGACGATAATTTCCTCATATCTTCTCAGTATGAAATTATTTCCATATTTGCAAATTAACGAATCTTAATATGTAATGAAATATTAATGCAATGCTACTAAAATAATTTGCGTTTTTTTTATTAAAAGAATATCAAGTCTAAAAATATTTAGAGAAATGGAGAGAATTTTATTAATTTACAAAAAGTTATCGTGTTCACTTTTT
Organism: Tritrichomonas musculus; assembly: GCA_039105265.1. Classification (NCBI taxonomy): domain Eukaryota; phylum Parabasalia; order Tritrichomonadida; family Tritrichomonadidae; genus Tritrichomonas; species Tritrichomonas musculus. The sequence goes on along the minus strand of JAPFFF010000015.1, from coordinate 331,664 downwards.
GATAAATTTAATTTTTTTGCCAAAATAAAATTATCTTTATTGATTTTAAATTTCATACTTAAATATTATTAGAATTATAATATATTACTTATCTTTTATTATAATAAAAGGTAATTTCCTATGAAATATAAAAAATCTTTTTTAATAATTTGATCATTTGTACATACAAGCTTTTTTATATCTCATTACTTGAAAAAATAACTTTTATATAATTATATAACAATTAAATAGCCATAATTTCTAGTAAATATCTTTTCTTTACCTTAAAAAAGTTAAAAATATCGGTCATTATTGGTCATGATAAAAACCGTTTTTATCGATAATGATATTTATTATCGGATAGTATCGGTTATTCTACTCTACTCCCGATAATATCGATAATATTGGCAACGTATTTAACCGTTATCGGACACTATCGATAAACATCCCTGTTTAAAAGACTGAAAAATTGATGATCGAATCAATTACAATATATTTAAACAATTTTTATTTCGTATATGGCGTAAACCATTTAAAAGATTAAACTTTTTGATTGAAAAATTAGAATAATATCTTAATAAGAACTTTTTATTTTCTGATAATAATAATATTATTAGATTAAAAATCTAAGTATTAATATATAAACAAACATTTATTAAGATATTTTATGCCAATGATTAAAAAAATGGAAATAAAAGTTTGTAAAAGATAATTTTGAATTGTACGTTTAATGTTTAAAAAGTTAGGTGGTTTCATATGATATTATAAAAAATCCTCCAATGGAACGAATCGTTGGAGGCCATTACAGATTAAGACGAAGGATTGGAGGGGGAAGCTTTGGCGAAATTTATAATGCTGAAAATACTCGCTCACATAAAAGAGTTGCTGTCAAAATTGAAAGCGTTAGATCCAAAGTTCCACAATTAGCTTATGAATCAAAGCTTTACGCTATTTTTTCTGGCGGTACAGGTATTCCACGCCTTCATTGGTATGGAACAGAAGGAATCCATAACATTATGGTAATTGATCTTCTTGGTAAATCCCTAGAAGATTTATTTGTTCAATGCCATCGTCGATTTTCCTTGAAGACAGTTTTAATGCTTGTTGATCAAATGATTTCTTGCGTCGAGTTTATTCACAATAAAAATTTCATTCACCGAGATATTAAACCTGACAATTTTGCAATGGGACTTGGTTCAACTTCAAATCAAGTTTTTATTATTGACTACGGCCTTTCTAAAAAATATCGCGATCAGCATACTCATACACATATTCCATATGTTGAAGGAAAATCTCTGACAGGTACAGCTCGGTATGCATCAGTTGGTGCTCTTAAAGGAATTGAACAATCAAGAAGAGATGATTTGGAATCTCTTGGATACGTATGGTTATATCTTCTTCGTGGAGATTTACCTTGGATGGGTTTGAACGTTCGAGATCAAAAACACAAGTACGACAAAATATGTGAAGTTAAATCTAAAACACCTTTTCCTGAGTTATGCAAAGGCTTTCCAGAAGAATTTGTAAAATATTTTAATTATGTAAGAAATCTCAGATTTACAGAAAAGCCAAATTATGCAGAACTTAGACAATTATTTAGAGATCTTTTTAAAAAGCTTGGATATATTTATGACTATAAATATGATTGGAACTTATCGAATTCACAAACTTCAAACACTTTTGTTCCTCGTTATGCAAATCCAAACCAATCAAAGTTAACAAAAGAATCAATTAATGTTGGGCAACGCGATTATGAAGGTGAACAGCAAAAAGGTATATCTCAATTTGTTGATTCGGGACCAAATAAAAATTATAATAATATAACACGTCAAAACTCATTGTTTGTTAGAGATCGAACCATACCTATGCATCTTAAGTCAAGAAATGAATCCACTCAAAATTCACAAAGATTAATTAAAGAAAGAGAAGAAGAAAAGATATCAAACTCAAACGAAAAAGAAAAATTAAATGTTTCTAAGAAAATGCATGTTCAACAGTTCGCATATGCTGGTATTAAAACTACAAACCAAAAACGAACTCGAAATCGTAGTATGATGTACAATACAGAAGGAAGAGTTAGACAACATAAATATTCCAGAAACAATGAAAACAATTCAGATTCTGAACATGAATTTAATCCCAATACAAATACTGCTAATATCTATCGTAATAGGAATAACCGAAATCCTCAAAGCGCACTAATGGGAACTACGAGAAAGGAAAGAGAAAAATCAGTTCGCGATTCTCGTTATATGCAACAAGCTCAGCAAGATAGTTATATGGCTCACCATCACATGCACACTTTAAACTCAGCTGAAAAGAGAACATCAAGTATCAGAAATGAAAGAAACTCAACACAAAGAACTTCAAATAATTCAAGAGCAAAGAATGTTTCTGGGAATGGGGAAACTTCAGCTCGAAGAAAACCAAGCGTAGGTGGTTCTCTATTTAATAATGCAGAAAACAGCCCAAGAAAGCCTCTTGTTCCATACTGGATGGAGGATTCTATGGCTACACGTCAACAAAGTGCAAAAAGAATTACTTACAAATAAATAATTTTTTTTATTATTTCTAAAATAATAATAAAAAAAAGATAACCATTCAAATTAACAAAAATATATTAATAAATTATTATTTCCAGTTTATAATTTTACAATTGCCTAGAATTTTTTTATTGTAATCAAAAATAATACAAACACTTATGACGATTTTACACAATTTATTAACAATCTATTAATGTAATCAACACAGCTATGCTTTGCTTGATGTAATTTTCACTTTAGTAACAGGAAGTGGCGATAAAATTTCGTCATATAAATCTGATGGGAAACCTGTTGAATATTTTCTATCTTTTCTTTCATTTAGATGATTCTCAAAACTAGATCGTGAAACATGAAAAGAATCAGCTAATGAGCTAGATGATTCATGATTTTTTGAGTAACGGATCATTAGCTTCGGCAAAAAATAATCCTCATCTTCGCTTGATGAAGATGAAATATATCTTCTTTTTTTCTCATGAATAAATGAATGATCTTGAAATTCATTTTCAATATCGGATGATGATTGCGATTCATCAGCTAATATAGTCTTTGTTTTAACAGCCAACTCTTTGCTTCTGCTAATTGAATTATCAATCATATCACAAAATGAATTGGCAACAGTTATTGAATCCACTGATATCTGAACTTCACTTTTTGGCATTTCTCCACTATCAGAATTTTCACTAGGAGGCTTTGGTTCAGTAAAAGAGTTAAACGGCTGTGGAGTTTCAATCTGAAGTAAATTATCTGAATATTCAGTAAAATCAAATTCACAAAGTTGACTATCTTGCTGATCTTTGGTTTCTTGCATATTATCAAAAACTTTTTGCTTGCTATCATTTATTAATTTATTGGCAACTAATGTGCTATTATTATCATTCTCATTGAAAAAAGAGGAAAAATTATCTTCTTCATTTTCATTTTTAGCAAAAATATGAGATTTCTTACTACTATTTGCATTTCTATATTGAGTTAAATTTGCATTGATACTACTCGTTGAATTTATATAATTATGATTTTCGATATTGCTTCTATTAATATTATTGTTATTAGATATACTAGTATTATTTGTATTAGTGGTACCATTGCTAACTTTCTTTGGTATTTGGATATAAGATGATAATTGGCCTTCAAATTGGGATAGAAATGAAGTATATTCATCATATTTCTTCCTTGCTTTATTAATTAAGTCAATTGCATTATCAACTTTATTATTTTTATCTTTTTCAATTGTTTTTTTATTACTTTCAGATTCATGATTGAATTCAAAACTTGCTGTTTTCTCTTTAATTCTTTCTATAAATTTAGTTGATGTGGCTATTTTCCATTTATAAAAATAAACTTTAAAATAAATGCGGCTTCGAGCTTTATCTAAGGTTTTTAATTCTAAAAATAGTTGCCATCTATCATCAAAATTTGCTTTAACTATTGTTTCTTGACTTTTTCGAATGAAATTTGGTTTTGAAGGAGGTGGAAGCTTTACAATGTTTTGATTATTATTAATAATATTATTTTTATTCATATAATTTCTACTTTTGCTTGAAACACTTGACAAATTATCATTCTTTCTTGACGTTACAGAATAATTATATATAGATTTTGCTTTTTGGCTGCCAGCTTCTTCTTCAGAAATTGATAATACTTCTTTTGGGCGGGATGATGAAGAAGCCAAGTTAAAATCAAAGTGAAGAGGAGGCTTTTGAATTTCTTTTGGCTTTTTTTTTTGTACTTTCTTCTTTTTTGTTTTTGGATAATTGCTAACTTCGACTGATTTAACACTTGAATGATTTGATCCATCGGAATCATTTTTTGCGTGGTGAGAATATGATGATGAACTCATTTATAATCCAGAGGCTATAAGAGAAAAAATAGTTTTATGTTTTTTTTAATTTAACGTACACAGAATTTATAAGCTTGCTTTGATGATTTAAATAATTTGTTATATTTTATTTTATATTTAGATGCATTATTTTTAATTAGTTATTTTTTATTCCAATTCATCAATTTTATAAGAAGATATTTATTATTTTTGTCTAGATTTTGAAATTAAACGTCTTTCAATGTCGAAAATACAAAGCTATATGATGCTCTCTTCTGAGAGCTCAGAGCAATCCGATGAAAGCCGACGTTATCAGCTACTTCAACAAGAAAATGCCAAACTTAGAGAAAAAATCGCTAAAACCCAAACAAAATATCATAAATTAAAGCAGGATTATGACGAAATTCTTTTGCAAAAAGAATTACTCGAAGAGCAAAACAAACTTCTTGAATCAACAAAACAGTCACCACAAAAAGAGAAGAACACAGAGCAGTCTATTCCTTCATCTCAAGTAAGTAAAATACTGTCAGACTTTGATACATTACTTGAAATGCAAGGACGCGAAATTACACAGCTTATGAATGATCGAGATAAACTTTCTTCTATTTGTTTTTTGTCTCTCTCACTTATCTCTCAACAAGAAATTTTTTTGAAAAAATTTCAGAACGGAACACAAAAACTAATTCAATTTATGTCTTCTGGTGATTCATCATACGATTCGGTTATTCAAGATTTTTCAGCTTTAGGTTATGATATTCAATCTATCGTCAATTCTGTTCAAAGAAAGATTGATGTTCAGCAGCTTGTAGAATCTTTAAATCGATACGATTCACCACCAATTGATCCAAATGAAGTAATTCGCATTATTAATGAACTTCCCAATATTAATTTAACTGGAGACTCACTTCAAATCGTTACACAATTTATAATGCAACAAATATCATCACAGAAAAGATTAATTTCTGAAATTGATGAACAAAGATCTCGTTTCAAAGAACTTAAAGAGAAATTAAATCAAGCTATTCAAGCATGCAAACCGCCAGGAGCAGCAAAATTTGGTTTAAAAGATCTTACCAGACGCTATTTAGAATTACAAGAAAGGTGCACAAAATCAGAAAATCTTGAACAATTATCTCGACAAATCGTTGAAGTATTTGAAGCTTTTGGCTCAAGATTTCCAGATAATAGTGACACTCAACGGTGCTTAATGCGAATACGTTTTTGGCTTGATAATCCAGAATCAGAAGTTGATGTAATTCAAGAGATTGACTTTTTGCTCGGACTTTGCATTCCTTCTAAAGTAATTGATAAAAACGCAGATAATTCATCAGCACTTTCAGAGACCACTTCTTCGGTTACCTCATTAATTGAACGTATTGGGATTACAAAGAAAACAATTCAAACAAGTGATTTTAATATTAATACGAATGAACAGAAAAATATTCCAACAACATTACAGACAGCAACCTTTGAATCTGATCTTCTATCTCAAATTAGGCTTTTGAGACGAGAAGTATCAGAAATGAAAGAGCGGTTTGTAAATGATGATGAAGAAAGGAAACGATTTATATTTAAACACTTCAAAAAATCTATTCCACAATCAACAAAATGGCCACAGGTTTGTGAGTATTTGTTATCTTCTAGATGATGTTTTATTTTTTTTTTATCCTTTATATATTATTTTGTAATAAATTTACCTTACCCACTTTTTTTTGATGTTGAAAAATTTGACAAACGTAAAACGTTATTTAACAGTAATAAAAAGCACATAACAATTGAAAGTATCTATTATCATTCAATAATTTTGGAAAAAAGACAAAATATTAAATATTCAAATGCAAAATTATTTTACATTAAACTAATTAACATTAATCAATATAACATAATAATCATCAACCAGATTTTTTCGCTGCTATCAATTCTTTCAATTTTTCGATTAGTTTATTTTTTTGATCAACTTCTTCTTTTTTCATTTTCAACATTGATGATATATATACATTATGCACCTTATCATTTGAACAGTCGAATATTCGATCTTTAATGTATGTCGTGATAACATGATTTTCATTAATATGATTTTCAAAACTTTTAATATATTGCTCAAGGCTTTTTGAACGAACATATGAATCTTCACTTAGTTTTTGAGTTTTAGGAAATGAAAATGCGTAATTTGTGTTTTTCCTAAATGAAATAACAAACAACGCAAAAGATTTACGGCTTTCTTCGATATTTCTGATTATTTCATCAGTAGAGATATGGTTAGTATAAATATTAAAATTTTTATCTTCCATCGAATTTTGGCAAAGTGTTGAAATTTCAATCAATGTGGTTGCTTTTTCGTCATTTTCGGCTCCACCTAAGCAAGACTGGATCATTGCAACCTGCTCTAAAATCTGATCAAACCGTGAAAATAAGGGTCTTTTTCTATAAAATGATACTTTTTGATATAAACTTACAATATGTTTTTGAATAGAATGATCATTAATGATATTTAATAATTTTTTTGTCAAGCCAAGGATTGCATCAAATACTTTATAGTATGGTGAAACAAATAAAGTATTTATTTCTGAGATCTTTGAAACATTGGAAATAGCGAAGTCAATCGAAAAACTTTGTGAATTTAATATATTTTCAATGACATTGATTACTTGCTTTAAAACATTTATATAATCTTGGCAAAAAGCAGAGATTTTTGAATTTGATAACACAGATAAGTTGTCTTGGCAGCTTTTCACAGTATTAATTAAATAACTTTTGAGATTTCCTTCAGAATCTTGGTAAATTTGAATTATTGACTTAATTGCTTCTTGAAAATCATGTCCTGAAATCACATCCTGCGATATTTCTTTTGGTAGTTCAACATTAGCAATTTCTTGAATGCATTTGTCAACTTTGCCATAAATGTTTTGTATATGCTGATATAATGGTAGGATTGGCGTATTAGGGTTTAAAAGGTCATACTTCGTAAAAATATCATCAAACTCTAACTGATAACTCCGTAGATTATTTTGATAATCACATATTTTCTTTTCTATTGATATATTTGCAAGTTGATTGGCTTTTGTAATCACGTTTTCTTGAATAGCGTTTGGTGTGAGAAAAGGCGAAAATGAAAGTGATGGCAATACTGAACTTTTAATGCTAGCAGGCGGCGCGATATTTGGTGCAACTCTTCTTCTAATAACATCTGGTGATAAGTCTTCAATAGTTCTAATGATACCACCATTTTTTAAGTATAACTGCACTAATGATGATTCTGAACTATCAAGTGATGAGAATGCATTTAAACAATTTTTAACAATTGTTTTTTCTTCTTCTGTTACTGGATCTGAATCAATCGTTTTAATTTTAATATCATTTGTTGCAAAAAGCAATAAGACCATTAGTCTGTAATATGGATATCTTGCTATTGGACAACCTTCAAAAGAAATATTTTCGATCTTTTTAATAATACCAGCGTCTTTAAATGAAAAAATTAAACCATTTTTGACACTAAAAGTTTTGACTGATTCGAAATTATTTAATCCTTTAAGAGAAAAAATCGGACAGTTGTTAATTGTAAGTGAAGAAACGCATGAGCCAATATCTTTCAGAGAATAGATTTCATTCTTTTTAAATTGAATATTTCTAGGCGCTTCCTTTTGAACTTTATTCTTTTCTGGTTTTCTTCTTTGGTCGTGCTTTTTAGTAGTACCAATGTTTTTCATTTTATAAATTTTTTCAATTTTGAAAGACAAATTTTTTGTCCATTCAAAATTATATCAAAGATATCTTTGCTTGTAATACAATATTATCATATTATTGAACTCAAGAATTCGTTGTGAAGCATGCTTTGAAAATAAAGAGTTAAAAACAAAAGCATATTTAAATTATTTATTAAATTAATGACAATAATTTTAAGGCAACCTCTATTTTGTGATTTTCATCTGGTGAATCGTTAGGGTACACACTAAATTCAATATTAGGAGATTTAAATGCAAAGAAATAAGAAATCTTTTTGTCATTTGGATCATCTTTTTTTAATCTCTTTTTCTGATGAAACAAGGATGAAACAGCATCTAATTTTGACTGCGGTATCAAAATAGAATAACCACTCTTTATTGGAGTTATTTTATAAGGAAATGCTGATTCTTGCGATGAACTTTGTGGCGTTGAAGTTTCTTGAGGTGCTGAAGATTTTTGGGGTTCCGGAGCTTTTTTAGGAGCTGGACTTGGCTGAGGCTGTGGGGAATAGGCGTTTGAAACTTCTTTCAATTCGATATACTGACAATTATCAAAATTAAATCCTAAATCATGAAGTTTTTGTCTAATTTCATTAATTTCTGATTCACTCCCCTCGATTATTGTCGATTTTCGACCAACATTAACAATCTGAGCCATTTTTTTTTTTTTTTGTTTTATATTTGATAAAAAAACTTTTTAAACTTATAAATGGTCCTTTCATTAAGGAAGAAAATTTTCTATCAAAATATTAATTTTAAGTAATAGATACCCTCTTTTTATGAAATGCGTAATAAGTACAAAACTCGAAAGGGATTCCGAGTAGAAACCGAAGATCGAAGATGCTTTCCTGATATTGAAACATCTCGTCCCGAATTTGCATTATATCCCGAATTAAGCTCTTCATCTTCTCATACTTTTATGTATATGCGAAATTTTGACACAAGAGATTATCAAATCGAAATTTCGCTTTCAGCTGTTACACAAAATACATTAATTGTTATACCAACAGGACTTGGAAAAACATTTATTGCAGCTATGCTTATTATTAATTTCTATAGATGGTTTCCGACAGGAAAAATCATATTCATGGCGACATCTCGACCTCTTGTAAAACAACAAATGGATTCTATCAAACGCCTTAGTGTCATTCCAAAAAAAGATATTGTCGAAATCACAGGAGGTGTAGTTCAAACCGTTCGTACTAGTCATTGGCAAAATTCAAAAGTTTTTTTTGCAACACCGCAAACAATACAAAAAGATATCGAACGTGGCGTTTGTCCTGTATCGCAAATTGTTCTTATTGTTGTTGATGAAGCACATCATGCCAGAGGAAATCATAGCTATTGCCAAATTATTAGGAAAGTCGCTGAGGTTACCAAATTTTTCAGAGTTATTGCATTAACTGCCACTCCTGGTTCAACAGTTTATGATATTCAGCAAGTCATTTATAATTTAATGATTTCCAAAATAGAAATAAGAACAGATGATGATTGTGCCAAATATGTTCATACACGCGATGTCCAAAGCATAATCATTCAAGATGCTCCTGGAGTTGCCGAACTATCAGCTCGATTAAACTCAATTTTACAAGAGTATCTTGAAAAATTACTCAAAATGTCTCTAGTCACAAGTAAAGATCCAACTAGGACATCAAAAGGTAAAATTGCAATGCTTATGAAGTCATCACATAGTGCTGAAGCTTCTATAGCAATTAAGCAAGCAATACGATTATTAAACCTTCGCGAAAAACTTGAAAATTACAGTATTCCTTTCTTTACTCATGATTTAGAAGAATTTGTCAATTCAAAAGATCGTCCAATTGACAAAACAAATGATGATTTGAAACATCTTTTGATTGCAGCAAAAAATAGTCCTCAAGATGACCCAAAAATGAAAAAATTATGCGAACTTGTTGTCAATTTTTTACAAAATTCTTCTGAAAACTCAAAAATCATTGTTTTTTGCTCTTATCGAAATATAGTTAAAGAAATTGCTCGAAATTTAACCGAAGCTTCTCCTGTTGTTAAATGTGCCGAGTTTGTTGGACAATCATCATCAGCAGCTGGGCTTCGTGGCTTGAACCAACCTAAACAATTGAAAGTTATGGATGCTTTTAAACGTGGAATTTATAACGTTTTAATATCAACTTCAATTGGTGAAGAAGGTTTGGATATTGGCGAAGTTGACTTGATTATTTGTTACGACGTTCAAAAGTCTGCAACAAGAACAATTCAAAGAATGGGAAGAACAGGACGTCATCAAGATGGTAATGTAATATTTTTACTTTCTGAAGCAAGCAAAAATTTGCTTCATACTGCTGAAAAAGCACCCGATACAACTTCAAATTTAATATCAAGGAACATGAGCGAATTTGAATTTTATCAAAATGGACCAAAAATGAATGATAACAAATTACAAATTATCTTCAAAAAATTCAGCATCGAAGAAATGGAAAATTATGAAAAGCAAATCAGTAAAGAAAAAGAAGTTAAAAGATCTGTTTTAGTTACTTCTGAGCTAGATGAATTACATGAACATCATGGCGAAAAATTGGCTTATCATCCTTTTGATCTCGGCTCTAATCTCGATTATTTAGCTGGTTCTGTACTTTTTTCTGATATAACTATGAGCGCTGAATCTAAATTACTATCCGATGCAATTTCATCTATTTTACAAGCAAGTGTTCAGTGTACTCCAACAGATAGTTTAAGTTTACCTTCTCAAACTAAATCAAAAACAAATTATAGTATTGATACTGTTGATATTAACTTTTCGGAGAAATCTCCTTTTGCACTTGATGAATCAAGTAGCCAAAAAGTTTTTAATGTTGATTCACCATCTTCATCACAGAAAAAACCTGCAAAAATTAGCGTCCGACAACTATTGAATTTAGATATGTCAACCGATACATCAGCTACTGACACAGACTCAGATTCAGATGACATATTTTCAAAAAACATGAAAAAAACATCAAACATCAATAACAATACTAATTTTAAGCAAAAAGAAATAGGTACTTTAAAGAAAAATGCACAAAAAACACTACAAAATGAAGTTTTGAATATTGCAAAAGAAATCGTCGCAGAAAATAATAATAACAATCAAAATCAACCAAAATCAAGAATAATTCCAGTTGAAATCAGCGATTCTTCAGATTCATCAGACACTTCAATAGGTTTGGCAACATCATCAAATAAAAGTAACGAAAAACCGCCAGAAAAAAATAGTAGTAGCATTTTTTCTAGTAATAATAACATTCTAAACAATGATAACAACAGCAACAATAGTTTTGGAATTACGAAGAAACAGACAAGTAATCAAGTTCAATCCTTTAAACATTTGGCAGATATAAGTGAAATAACATCATCAGACTCAGCCCTAAACAACGACGATGCTTTAGTTCCTAACAATAACAGTCCATTACGGAGAAGCAGTCAATCCAATAAGATTAGTAATTTGAGCGAATTGAGCAATCTTGATAACGACGACTCTGGGTTTATTCCACCAACCACTAGAAGTAACTCAACATCATCAAGTAGATATTCATCATCTCCAAAGAGAGAGTTACCAATAGATTCAAATGAAAAGCAATCAAAAAGTGGTAAATTGAATGCAAAAAAGGTCATTTCACTTATATCAGGAAGTAATAGTGAATATGATGAAGAAGAAGATTACTCAACAAGCCTTGGAGGATTTATTGCTAACTCAAGTCAAGTGACAGAAAATTCACAACAGATGCTCAAGCGATTATCGTACTCGAATTCATCATCATCATCTGATAGCGAGAATCAAAAAAAGAGAACCAATAGAAAAAGTTATCAGTCAAATAAGCATTCACTAAATTATGAAGAACTAGGAAATAATCAAGACGAAAAAGAAGAAGAGGATGATGATGTAACTCAACTGAATCCTGATGAAGTTGGAGATGTAAACTATTCAGCAAATAATAATATTCATAATTTTGAATATAGAAATGATGAATATAATAATAATAATTACGAACATAATAATTATGGACATATTAATTTTGAAGATAATAATTATAATAATAATAATAATAATGATGGATATAATATTAATTTTAATAATAATTATGAACAAAATATAAATTCAAAATCTAATTTAAAAGAAAAAGGGACTGATGATAATCTTCTTAGATTTTTCACTAATAAAGATCTTGAGCAAATCATTCATCAAGAAGAAGAAAAAACAAATAATCAGATGAGTTTATTAAATTTGATGAGCGATGATAGTGATGATATTATTTGTGAATCATCTTCATTCGTATCAACATCATCAGAAATCATCGATTCAGAAATGAACGACTATGAATCGGATAGCGGTAATGAGGGAAACCATGCTATTTTTAATAATCCTCCAATTAATGTTATATCAAGTGAAGATTCAGATGATGATAACAATACCTCAAGAAAATTTTTCTTAGACAAAGTTGTAGAAGCAGAAGAGAGTGATTACAATGATTCTGATTTTGATCGAAAAGCTTCAATGAACAGCAAAAACTATAGAAATTTATTGAAATATCAACCAACAACTGATGACGGCGAAAATGGATCTCAGAAGATCGATAAAAATGTATCTATTGATAATATTTCATTTATTCCTTTGGGAAAGCTCATTAAAGATGAAAAAATAGTCACGAATGATAAAAAAATCAATTTCCTTGGAAATTCATCTGACTCGTTTGATATCGAGAATAGCTCTGAATGAAAACCTCTTGTATTTATTTTAATTGTTTGAAAAAAAAAAATAATTATGTTAAATCGTTTGTCATAAAATATTATTTTACTCTTTGAATCAAGACACATTTAAAATCATTGGCTTACATGTATGCATGACTTTTGAATAAGGTTTATAAAAAAAAAAAAAAAAATTCGCAATTAGAGAAATTATATGAGATTTAAGAAAATATTTCAATACATTAAATTTTGATTCAAAAAATATTTATTTATAAGACAATAAAAATTCAAAAATATCAATTAATTTAACCTGTCTGTAATTATTTTTTGCTTCCTTTCATTGAATCCAACGTTTATCAAAATTAATTTTGCAGTATCTTCATTATTAACGAGAATATTCTTCGCAAATTCCAAAATCGCTTTGGGTGTTCTTTGGAAGTTCCATTCACTTTGTATAAATATTCTTATTGCTATTTTCACTGCAAATGGCGATACAAAATTCCAAGAATTTTGGTCATTTGAATACAAAAACAATAGCTCAGCCAAATCAACAGATTTCCCATCATCATTATCAAAAAGACTATCTACTTTAGAAAACACAGAAGCAGCATCTTTTGGTGATAATTCACTCCAATTAAAAGCAATAACGCATCTTGCCCAAAGAGCCGCAGCTGATTCAAAAAGTTCCTTTGATTCAGAATTTCCACAAACTACCGAACTTAAAATAGGAAGTAAAACTTCACGTGCAGAATTTTGAATTTGATTTATTATTGCAAGCAAATGTTCATGCTCTTTCCATAGTTCCATATTTCGCAAAACTATTCTAAACGCATTGAAAATATTGATTCTCAAATAAACATGTTTTAATTTAATATTTAACATTATAGACGAAAGAGATACTTGAAGGATATCGAGTGATTGAAGTGTGACAGCTACTTGAGCAAGCATTTCAGTTGCGTAACCACGAAGATTTCGACTTTTGCCTTTAGACAAACCACAAAGCTTTTCTTGAAATATTGGAAGTAATTCGACAAAATTTGGTCCAAGTGCTTCAATAAAATGGTTTAACAACATAAAAAGTGGCTGCATTATTTTTTCTTCAACAGATTGCTTTGATTCTTGGGTTAAGAAACAAAAAATGTCTTCGTTCATAGTTTTCAATATTAATTGTGAAATTTCTTTTGCATTTTCAGCTATGTAACGTGATGGATAAGCTGAAATTAGAGCGTCTATAGCACTAATCATTTCAGCCGCTATCATAGAATCTTCTTGATTATATAATTGATAAAATAATGTTGATAAAAGTTTTGATGGATCGATTTTCGATTGAAACAATGACTGTGCTGAATTAACAATCGAAGTTGCAGAGTCAAATTGTTCGCGTTTTAAAATGCTTTTTAGCATTGAAACTGCATATTCTACATATGTTTCATTAGGCATCAAATAAGACATCATTTTAATTGCTGGGCAACGTGAATTAGCCAATTTAGCTAATCTTTCGTCAAAATCTCCATCTTCATTAATTTCAAAAATGTCATTATTTGAAATAAACTCGTTTACATCTTTTGACAAAATTGATGAGCAAAACTGAATGGTGCTATCTATAAATGGAGCCATTGAAATAGGAAGATTTTCAATAAAAGCTAAAAGTGTATTAGCACATCCTTGATTTTGGGTTCCATTTGCAAAAACAATTTGCATGATTGTTTGGACATCATTCATGATAGAAGAAGGTGAAATAACTAGTAATGAACCAAAACAATCAAATACATCATTTATTAAAGTTGGGTCTTGATTAATAAGAGCGATCAGATGTGGCGCAATCATTTGATACAAGCTTTCATCAACGCTAGCGTGCGAAATACTGTTTTTTATACATTGAACAATGTCTGATTTAAAGCTGTTTATTGAATTATTCTGTGAAGATAGCAACTGAAGGAGAATGTTAATTAATGGATGTAAATCTGATGGCGGATGATCTGAATATGCAAGTAATGAACTTAATGTTTGAAGAAATTGTAAATCGTTAAGTTTTGTTGCATAAACTTTAACTATATCATCTAGATTATTTGACAAGCAAGCAGATACATTTTCTATAAGAGATAAAAGAAGATCATTAGATGCATCAATAATAAATAGATCTTCAGATTGAATTCCTTTCATCATTATTTCAACAATTAAATCAGGTTCTTCAAGTATTGAGTCAGAACAAGCCTGGACGATGCATGATAAAGAAAAGAGAGCAACTTGAATGGATGCAGGCGTGCTTTTTTGGAAAAGACTATTTACATATTGGATAAAAGTTCCATAGAAATTTTCATTATCATCATCTGATAAATTGGATGAAAGAGAGCAAAGAAAAGCATGACAGAATTGATAATCTGGCATTTCTCTATCAAATTCGCAGACATTTACTGAAAGTTCAAGTGTAGCGCTAAGATATAAATTTAATTTTTCTGTAAAATATTCTGGAATAACACGCGGGCCTTCATTTAGAATTTGATGGCATTTGATCTTAATATCAAGTGATATTCCTGGATTTTGCATAACATTCAATGCGAATTCACAAAAAGCTGGTAGATATTGATTATATTGTGTAAATCTATCATAGAAAACTGTTTCAAATAATGAACTAAAAAGCTTTGCACATTCAATTCCATTTGAATATTGGAGAACTGCTCTTTCTGAAGCAGTTTTTAATATTTCCATTAAATTAGGGAATTGTAAAACATCATCATCTGATTTAATTTCCCAAATAATACTTGAAACGCAATCAATAGCTTGGATTCGGACTTCATCATTTTCTGACATTAATGAACTAACAGCAAGCGTTGAATATGGAAAGAAAAATATATTTTCATCTTCTTCACTCATGTTTAATGTATACACTGGATATATACAATACATCAAATAAAGAGCAAGAAGATGCTGGTTTGAATCCTGAAGTATATTTATTGCAAATTGATAAAGTTCTGGCCAAGTTGAAATAGAAATTATTATAACTGCATAAACTTCAATTATATCACATATTGAATTTTTTAACTGTGGAATTGGCTCATTAACTAGCATATTCAAAAGCTTTTCTTTTAATGGAATTAAATAGGTTAATTTATCACTTTCAATTTTATCAACGTTATCAGAAATTGGTTTTAAATATTGCCTCATAAAAATCATAGAACAACGACGAATCGTAGGGTTATCATTTGTTGAGGAAATTTGATATAATAAAAAAATTGAATCTTGATTTTTCATAAATTCTTGAATTTCATTTGTGACGACACCAATGTTCTGCGATGATTGATTTGATAATTCATTAAATAATTGAATTAGGTGCTCTTCTTGACTCATTTTAATAATGATTTCTCAAAATTTTATTCGACCATTAACAAAATCATTTTTATCGACTTGGTTAATTTTTGGTTAAATTTTTTTATGGGATTAATTCCTATTATATCATTAAATATCTATGGCTTAATCGATTTATTTTTAATTATTTTATACTAATATAACTTCTTAAATGCATTTTTAGGAATAAATCAAATTTAAATTTTTTAAAAATGATTATAAAAACGAAATATTTTTCTGGAAAATTTGAATTTATTTTAATTCAATTATTCGTTTAAAGAAATTACTAATGTCGAATGATCTTCTTCCACTCGCAAACGTCGTCAAAATAGAACCTTATGATCCACCTCGCCGTTTATGGCATATACCAAATACAGCCCCTGGAATATGCCCAGGCTGTGAAACAAAAATTGATAAATCAAGACTTCAATTTGCAGGGCATGATTGGCACCCAGAATGTTTTAGATGCAGCTTATGTCGACAACAATTTCAAAATCAACAATGTGTACTAAAAGATGATCTAGTTCTACATCAAGAATGTTATCAACAATGTTTTTGTGAAAGATGTGCTAAATGTTGCAAGCTTATTGATCCCAAGAAATCTGTTCAAGCTATTGGAAGAAGTTTTCATTCAAAATGCTTTACCTGTATTAGATGTGGAGATAGTGATTCAACTTTAGAAATGTTTCTAACAATTTATGGCTTTCCTTACTGCAGAAATTGCTTTAATGAACTTCAAGACAACTTTCCAAAATGTCTCACATGTAAAAAAGTTATTTTACCAACACATGAGCACCGCGAATTCTTTTTCAGAGGGAAAAAATATTTTGTTCATTATCCAGATTGCTTTAAATGTACTTATTGTCCAAGCCAGCTTCATGCGAAATCTTGCTGTGTATACGAATTTACAGATGACGACAGTGATAACGTTCATCAACAGCTTGTTTGCAAAGATTGTTTTGACTCAGCTAATAAAAAGATATGTGCTAGTTGTAATAAGCCTATATTTGATGCTGGAGCTAGAATGGAAAATATTTTTTGGCATACAGAACATTTCATTTGTTCCGTTTGCAAACAGCTTTTGAAACCAAATACATGCGTTTTCTATGCTGGCATTTTAAAATGCAGAACTTGTTCAGCACAAGACCGTTCAAGGTGTGCAGGCTGCGGTCTCCCTGTCAAAGAACAAGGAGTTCATGCTTGCGGATCTCTCTGGCACTCTTCTTGTCTTAAATGCCAATTCTGTCACTCAAGTGTCTTATCAAAGAAATTTTCTAATATACGAAATAAGCCATGTTGTGTAGATTGCTTTAATAAGTTAAAGAATGAAAATAAAATTGATAAGCGCGGACAATTAATTGTAGATGATAATGCGTAGGCATCATTATAATTATATATTAATTTTTTTTCTCTCATAGCTAAAATGCTTGCCTTTTGTTGTATCTATAAAAAATGTTATCAAAACTTTTTTATTGCTTTTCGTTTTTAGATCTCTCAACATCGAATCAATATGGTTTCAATTAATATTATATGATTTTGTAGTTTAACTTGTTTAATTAATATAGAATTATTTGTTGGGATTTTTATTGGATATACATTTCCCTGCTTTATAAATGTTATAATAATATATCCTTTTAAATCATCTTTATTTGAGACAATAAGAAGCCTTCGTAGCTCAGTCGGCTAGAGCATCGGACTTTTAATCCGAGTGTCGCGGGTTCGAGTCCCGTCGGAGGCATTTTTTTTTGTGCCTATTTATTAGAATTCTTTTTTTAAAGTGGTATTATTTTAAGAATATTTACTGATTTGACTTTTCTTTTTCAGATATATGGGAAAAATAGATTACAAATAAAACACTATTTTTATATAATATATAAAATAAAATGTTAACAATTATTGATCAAGAAGTACATCTTCAAGCCGGAATTTAGGATTAAATGATTTGATTAATATTATAAGTG
This sequence comes from Tritrichomonas musculus, assembly GCA_039105265.1. Taxonomy (NCBI): domain Eukaryota; phylum Parabasalia; order Tritrichomonadida; family Tritrichomonadidae; genus Tritrichomonas; species Tritrichomonas musculus. Next base: position 313,600 of record JAPFFF010000015.1, on the reverse strand, counting down.
CTTCAAATATACTATTTTTCTTTGGTTTAAACTTTAAACCTAAACTGTTATAATTTTTCTTTTCTGGGAAAATCTTAACAAAAAATCCGTATATAAAAGCTCCTAATATAAACAAATGAAAAGTTATGAAATAATTTCTAAAATAGTAAAAATGAACTGCTGGTGCAACAAACATTAGAAGAAGGGATAAAAAAAGGCAAATGTTTGCAATATTAGTAATTTCTTCAGGCCGTTCAATAACATCAACTTCGCTAGCCTCAATTATATCAGTATCTTCTAAAATCTTGTCACCAACTTTTAAACAGTAATTAAAGTTTGAATGATTAAGGAAATTTTGATCACGGTGATTATTTTTTGGTGTATTTTCAAAAATAATTGGAGCTATTTTTTCCAAAAATTGTTCACTTGTTATTTCAGCTGGAACATTATCAATTGCGATTCTTTTGGTGTTTTCAGCCGATATGTGTAATGTGATATATACTAAGCATGTATCTTGATACATTCAAAAAAAATTATAAAAGAATTTGTAATTTACCAAATACTGTCACTTTTTGGGCAATTTTTGTTTGTAAGTAATATTCGTTATTTTAATTGATAAAAAAATAAATATAAAAAAATAAACAACAATAACAATAATATTTAATCGAATGAATCTAACAAATCTCTATGTTGTTCAAAACAATGCTGCAAAAGTGTTGCATTTGATTTGCACTTCACATTGCAAATCTTGCAGAAAAAATGGTCGTCATCGAAAGTTGCTTTATCTGTTCCCTTCATTAATGCTTCAAGCATGTCTAACTGTTTCCAAAAATGAGCATCGACAGGTACTTCAAATAATTCAAGATTTTCCTGAATCATTTCAATTTCAATTGGCTCAATTTTACTCAGCTCAATTTTTTCTGTTGCAATACCTTTAGTATTAATAGAAGAAGCAATAAAATTGCAATAACTATCATCAAAAAGGTCTTCAGGGGTATCAGTTTGTACAGCCGCATTTCTCAAAGATCTCGTATCTTGCACCTGATTTTCTATATCAGGAGCATCTCTTTTCCGATGATTCGAAATTACTGGAATTTTATTTTTGAAAAGTTGAAGAAACTTTTTAATAGATTCAGAATCGTCGATTTTCAAAATCAATGATTCAAATAATTGATAATGAAAGAAAACCGCATGATAAATGACAAAATCATAGCATTTCATTGTTTTATGGCATACAAGGCAAGTCAGCCCATCTTTTGTATATCTGAATTGCTTGTCAAATTCTTTCAAGAAGCGATGCTGAGTGACGAAATGATTTAATGTAAGACTCTCTTTTTCAAATACCAATGGGCAAAGTGGACATTTTACTCTTTGATCAGGTGGAGGTGATTTTGCTTGTTGCTTTTGAATCAGATCTGGACTAAGAAGAATTGGCGCATTTGGTGGTGATTTTGATTTTGGAATTGGTTTCCAATCTGTAGCTGTACTATTTCCATCATTTTTATTATTCTGTTGTTGTTTTTGCTGATATGTTTGTTGTTGTTGATTTTGTTGCTGTTGTTGCTTCTGTTGTCTTTGCTGTCTTTGTTGTTTTTGCTGATTTTGTTTTGTTTTTTGCTGATTGTTTTGTTGAAGCTTATTTGGTACTATAGCAATGATTTCTTGTTCTATTGGAGTTTGTTCTGTCAATTCGGGTGAGGCTTCTGGTGCTGAGTTCCCTGAACCTGGCGTTGTTGTGCTGTCAGAAAAACTTGGATCTGATGTTAAACTATGCCAACCATTTCGAATGTAATTAGGATATAAATTTTGTGTTGGTGGGCTTCCTACGTGCTGTTGTCTTTGTTTAACACGATTTTCGCCTCCAACAATCTGTTGAGGATTGAATTGTGCTGGCGGTGATTTCGATTGATTTTTCTGTGGAGAAGGAGTTGATGAACTTTGCTGTATCTGTTGTATTTGATTGTTTGATTGCTTTGATCTTTGTTGATATTTGCTTTGGGATGAATTTGTAGAATTAGTTTGCTGAATATTTTGTTGTTGAGCTTCATATGCGTTTTTTTCTTTATGTTGTTGGAAGTATTTGGTCATCTCCATGGCTGATATATTTGAATTCATTGGTGATGTAGATTGACTATGAGGAAATGGAACTTGTGATTGCCATAAAGCCTGGGGAGGACTCTGTGCTCTGGATTGAACTGTGGCTTGACTTGGAACCAGGTTTTTTGGTAAAACTGGAGGGCTTTGTGGTCTATTAGTATTTAAATTTGGAATTAAAGATGTAATGTAAATTGTTCCTTTGTTAGTATTTTTTTGTTGAGTGGAAGTTATATTTGTGCTTGCATTCTGAATATTATTATTGTTTTTATTAATATTTGAGTTATTTTTGGGAACTTCATTAATTTGCGAATGTGATGGTGGTGATGTCGAAGAAGTTGCTGGAATTAATTTTAGTGGCATGGTCTTAACTTGTTCGTTCTGCTGAACTGATTTCAAAGGATGAACCATTGGTAAAGGTGCTGTTTTATCTTTATCGCAAAGAGTTGTAAAATAATGATAAGCGGACACAGTTCTATAGCATATAGAAAGAACATCAAGTATTGTATAACTTTGTTTCTGCCCTGATACTTCATGATTTAAGATTTGTTTAGAGTTAGGTCCAAGTTTATCAGATTGAATATAGTTGATGTAGTCATCAATCGAATCGATTTCTTTGGCATTAATTTTAATTCTGTAAAAGTTATTTAAATTTTCAAGATTTCTATCTGAATTTGTTGAAATGATTGTCGACGAAGAAATGCTCTTTAAAAAATGGCTGATATTAATTGATGCATTAATAGTTGCTACACCTTGATGGCAACATAAAATTATAAAACTGATTAAATCGTTAGATGACAAAAAGCCAATTGAAATTATAGGTGAAGAAGAAAAATCATGGAGAACTTTTTGGAGATTTGGGCTTTCTGTTAAAAAAAAATACGTTGGAAAATTACAATCTGGAAAAAAAAAAACAACTTTTGAATCATCTGGATTCCATAATTCATTAAAAATGGATTCAATTCCTCTATTTCCCAATGAAAATGCCTTGCTTGATGTGGAATTTTTCCTGTTTGGTTGATTGATTTTAGACATTATGTTGGGAAAACTGCTGAACCTTTTGAATTTTATTTGATCGTTTTAATGTTTTAAAAACTTTCTATTGTAAAGAAATTTTAGTTTGAGTGAAAAAGTTTTTGTAAGTTCAAGAAATTGAAATAAATATAAAAAAATAAAACTTCTTATTTTTTTCCTTTAAGATTAAATATATCCTATAAAATGGGAAATATATAGGTAATATTGCAATTCGCATACGTTTAAGGAATTGAAAAAAATTTGAAACATCATTGAAAATTCTGAATCAAATTATTCGTACTTTATTGTCAGTTATAACTTATTTATTTATTACACTTAGTTATTTTTTTTATTCCCAAGAAATGAATTGGATTTCATTATTTTATATATCATGCTATTGTATAATTAGCTTAAAAAGTAAAATAGATAAAAATTATTTTTAGCTTGCATTGTACAATGTAAAATTTTTGAAAAAAAATCGTCTGATTCCCAGTATCAATATTTAGAAAAGACTTTTCACTTTATTTTCATTTGATTGGCATATCTTCGTGTACGACATTTCGTTTTTATATGGACATGTTAATTAAAAAATTTATATATTGAATGAATTTATTATTTACGACAATCCTTATTACAAATCTTCATCCTGACGCACTTCCAAAGCATTTAATAGACGCTTTTAAACAATATGGTGAAATTAAAAAAGCATGGATTCCTGAGAAAAAAAGTTATGAAAATGGCGTAAAATCAAGTAATTTTGGATTTATTCAATTTCAAAATGAATATGATTGCAATTCAGCTTTGAGTGCAATGCCTCCATTTATACTTGATCAAGTTGTTGATGTTCATCTTGCAAAATTAAATCCTTCTGTTAGAGATACTTTATATGTTACCGGATTTTCTGATTCGACCAAATCATCTAATATAATTTCACACTTTAAAAAATATAATCCAACTGATATACGTATTTTACAATCAAAAGAAGAAAATAAGCAATCTTATGCACTGATTCTATTTGATAATGAATATGATAGAGATGTTGCTGTCTTTAATTTAAATGATTCGGAGCTTGATGGAAACAAAATAACAGTTAAATTCTCAATGATTCCTTTTAAATCTCATGAAAATGAATTATGAATTTGTTTCATTATTGATATTGTGATTTGTATTAAATATTTATATTTATTTAATCCAATTTTAATCTATGATAATAATGTTTTTAACGAATTATTTTATAGTTAACAAAATTTAATATCACTTCTTAACTGTTTTTTTTATTAGAAGACTGAATTAATTGTTTTATATGTTGAGTGCCGAAATCATAGCTAGATATAAAATGATTATTAGTCGCAAAATAAGTCAAAATAAAAAGCTTTTGAAATAAAATTGTTTTAATATAAGAATAAAATATGTTCATAAACTTGTTAAACTAAATTATTTAAACATTTATTGATTTCTTTCCATTATCTATTCTTTTTAGTAATATTGCCACAAGAGATCAACTTCATAACATATTTATACATAAATTAATATATATATATAAATCTTAAGCATTTGTAGAATTTTTCATTAATTGAACTAAGTAAGAAATTGATTCATCTTGTAAACAGTCATTGATATAAGTTTCTTCTAATTCTCTTTCATGCTCTGCTGCATCATCAACTTGTTCAGTATTATTTTGAGTCTCATCTTGTTTTTGTTGATTTCTTAAATTTCCAGAACGAACAAGAACTTCTTCACCTTTAACAGTTCTTCCTTGATAAGGTCTAGCAACATTAACTGGTTGAGAATTAACGATTTGTTTGTAATTATCTGCAACAAATTGAGCTGTTTTAAGACCATCTGATAATTGATTATAAGTTCTTTGTTCAAGTGCAATTCTGTCATTTTCACATTTTTGCCAAATATCGCATTGTTCTTCCTGAATTTGAAGAGCCTTTTCGCGCATCTTTTCTAATTTTTCTTTAATTTTAATTTTATCTTCATGAAGTGGCTTAACTTCTTCTTTGGCCAATTGATCTCTCAATTCTGTCCAAACAGAACCTTTCTTTAATTCTTTGTAAGATCTTATCATTAATTCTTTAATTCTGTCAGTTGGCTTGCATTCATCGTCTCTAAGTTCAGGAAATACAATTAATAATAAATAAAGGCGAGCTCTGAAATCAAGTTTATAAGCTTGTTTTGGAGGTTCAAGCGAATTCCGATCAAGAAGCCAAGATTTGTCGACGGTTTTCTTTTTTAATGAATGGCCAGCAAGAGGATGACCATCAAGTGGATGATCAATATCAATGATAATACATTTATCATATCTAATATCAAGTCTTTCTTCTTCATCTCTCCACCACCGAACGATTGTTTTTTGTATATTTGCATTAGTTTTTAATGATTTCCATAAAAGCGAGCCATCAATAAAAGGTTGGTATTTAACAAGGTCTAGAAAGAGGCCAACGAAAGCATAACGAAGAAGAGTTGGTGCACCATCTGCACAATCAAGGATCATAAAGACAAATCTTTGATCAATGTCGGTTAAAACGTGTGGAGCAATTGATCTTGCACAGTCAATTGCTGATATAACAACTTCGCCTGAATTGCATGTGAAACATCGTTTCAATATTTCTATGCCTGAGCGTTCCATAAACACATCTATAGTTTTTTGTTTATTTTGCATGAGGACTGCTAAAACAGAGAGAATGAGAGATAAGATATGGAAATTAGAACGTGGGAGATCAAGAAGTGCATTAACAACGTAGGGATCTTTGAAAACAAAATAGATATGAAGAATAAGTAGGAGAACATAAAAAAGCGTTTGATCGTCTATCTCGTCTACGATTAATTGCAATAAAGTTTCTGGTCCCTGAACTTCAATAAAAGTTCTTAATGAATTTGAAAGTAAATCAATGTTATAATCTTCTTCACTCTCATTTTCGCCATTTTCGAAATTCTCTGTTTGTTCTGATTGTGGAGCTTCATTAGATGGGGTAGCTGAATTTTCTCTTGGAAATTCATTATTTGACTTACTTGATGCATTTGATCTATGTGTGTTATTTCCACTGTTGTTTGAACTAATTGATCTTTCTGCATTATTATATTCGTTATTGGGATTGCTTGATTCAGCTTTGCTCATGTTACTTCTGGCAGATCGGCTACTGACATTGTTGTTGTTATATTCTTCTTTATTTGCATAATTTGGATCGTTTATTATAAATGATCGAAGAAGTTGTAATGCATGAATAGAAAGCGGAAACTTATATTCTTCTAGGTATTTGTTCAATGGGCCTGTTAAAACTCTGACTTGATGACTAATAAAATCATTTCTTGCTTCAGGTAATGCTGTTTTCTGGTGAAGTAATAGAGCTAAATCTTGGGCAAGAAATATAATTTCAATGTCCACTTGTTCATGTGTGAGGCGTATTTTTCGTGATGATTTAGTTGAGTAAGCAATATTTACAGGAACATCTGGTTGCAAAAGTGAAATTGATTGGATTAGATCGAACATTTTGGTAATAAGATGTTTTTCTATTTTGATTTCTGTTGACGATTTAATTATTAAAATTATAATTGATAAGATTTCGTTTCTAAGTTGTTTTTGAACATTTTTAAATGAAGTAAATAAAAGATCAACAAAATAGCTCCACATAGTTGCACAAAACTGATGTGAACCGCAAAGTTGCAATGCATCTGGCGATTCCTGAATAAATGAATCAAGGAAAAGAAGGCAATGTGCAAAAACTCGAGTTGTGCAGATTGGTTGAGATTTTTTCGCATTTTCTGATCGAGAAGACTCATCAAAATCTTTCTTTTTTTTATCTTTGCTCTTTTTAGATTTATCACTGTCAGTATTGGTTTTATTGTCATTGGTTGCTTTTTCTGTAAAATAACGTCCTATAATATCTTTAACAGAATTAACAAATTCTGGCTTGATATAGCGTGATTGTCCTCGCTTTACAAATTCAAAAAGTGATCGGAAGCATAATGATAATAAATCACTACTGCTGCTATCTTGAGCAATGTTGCTTAAAAGTTCTGTTAAAGTTTGAATAAAAGTGCATATAACAGATTCAACATGAAGTTGAGTTGGAATAAATGAATAAAGTGCAATTTGATCTGTTGGTGGATAAAAGTTGATAAAACTTGAATTTTCATTTGTATTCAAAGGTCCGCAATTTTGAGCAAACCAAAAAATTGCTTTTGCGGCTTCGATTTGAAGATCAGGATGTGGAAGTTTTATAATCGGGCAAAGAGATTCGAAGAAACCGCCAATGTGATGAAAGCATCGTCTGTCATCGCCATTACTTATTTTCCTAAATGGAACCATTGACAATGTGATGATTTGCTTAAGGTATGGAATGAAGTCATGTTTACCTGCCTGAAGTTGACGAAACAAATTTGATGTTAAATCTTGTAATTGGTCAAGATCAGTTACAAAGAAACCGTCTTTATTTTCAGCAATAAGTTCTTCAAGAACTTCAGTTTGCCATGAATTACGATTTTCTTCTTCGTCTCGACTGAAAAGCTCTTTGATTTTTTTCCCGTGTTGTCTCATATATGTTGTCGTTGCATTGCATTGGACAGGATTACAAAAGGCGAAACCAGGAATTGGCTGCTTTGGTTTAATTGTTTTTTTCGTTTTTTTGAGTGAGGAATTCATTAATCTTTCTTGAGCTAATGTTTATTAAATTGTTGTATTTTTAATGATGAAATAACGTGTAAATATGGTTATAATTATTTAGTATTCTAAACGAATATTAAAATTTGAGTGAAAAACGATAAATATGATATGATAAATATTAATAAATACGTTAAACTTGATATTGAATTTTACCCAAAGAATACTGATTATTAATCTGTGATCAGTCATGAAATGGTCTTAGCATCACAGACTAATAGCACTCTTATTTTAAATAAACAAATATTTTAATTTGAACTATTCATTTTGTTGTTTTTTTTTTTCAGAGATAATATGACCAAATATCTATGCAATTTTAATAGATGCTTCCAACTTCAAGCAAATTGCAAATTCTGTTTTTTTTTTTTGTGTGTGTGTGTGTGTGCAAGACGTTATTTAAAAAAAGTTTAAAAACTGATAAGGTTCTTTTTCTGTTAATTTTTTATTATAAATATTAATATTCACATATTTATTTTTCATACAGACGATGGATTTAAAGGTGAGTAAGCTTCATCTTGTTCTTTGCCATACCTATTTAAAAAATCGTAATTTTCTTTGAGCTGAACTTTGCATTGACTGAAAAGAGGAACAAAATTTTCGATAGATGAAAAGCTTAAGAGGAAACTTACTATTGCACCAATTCCAAAAATACGCCAAATATAATTTTTTATAGTATACTTAGTATAGAAAAGTAAACTGACCATAATATATAAAACTGATCTATCAATAAAGTTGTCGATAAATGAAACTTCTATTTTAAATGGAGGTTCAACAAGTAATAGTAATGCATCCAATAAACATAAGGCCATATTAGTTAAGCAAACAAATAGAGAAAACGGATTTTTAATTATGCCTACTGAAAAAGCGCTATATGCACCATAAATATCAAAGAAAATGAAAAAAAATTGGAGAAGCGCATCTTTGGTAAGATCGATTGGCAATGCCATTCAAAAGAGTAAATACTTATAATTATATTAATGATTATCCATTATCGTCATGGTTAAAATTTATAGAATTATATTGACATTAAAAGATTGAAATGATTTTATTTGGCCAAAAATCAATTCAATGATATTTGAATTTAAATAAATTAAAACATAAATGAGTTCAAAGCCTGAAAAAAAAGAAGATTTCCCAAATACTATCTTTGTTACTGATTTACCTAAATCATTCACATTGTCAGAACTTTCAGAATTCCTTGAAAAGTATGGTCCTATAATGGAAATTGAAAGGATGCCAGATGAGCATATTCGTGTTAGGTTCAATAGCTCTGACGATGCAAGAAAATGTTTTGTGAAAGCAAGAAAGAAAGAGCTTGAATTTAAGAAGACGAAAATTGGAATTATTCCGAAAAATTTAAAGAAGCAAGGTCAGCATCCCTAATATTTTTCTGTGAATCACTCAAATTAGCTATATTTATTTTTTTCTTCAATCGCATTTTAATTTGTTCTTTTATCTTATATTATAAACATTTATTATAAGACCAGCTTATGATCGTGTATATAAGATATTCTTTTTTACTCATTTTTGATTACAAAATTCTTAATCAATAATAAATAAATAAATAAAAAATGATAATCAAATTATTAAGATTAATAATTTCTATAATATTTGTTATGGAAAATTGTACTCAGGACTGAGTACTGACTAATATGTTCTTTATTTTTATATAAAAGTGATCAGTAAAAAAGTTTTATCTTATCACTTTTATATAATAAATCGAAAATGTTTCACTTTTTCTGTGAAAATGTGAATTTTTAAGGCAAGTTAATTTTTCACTTTAATGTCAGAGGGAGAAAACACTCCAGATTCGCAAATACAAGATGATCAATATATAAATGAAGAGGAAGAGGAAGTAAACGAAAATAATGATGAATTAAATGATGGAGAAGATTTCAATAATTATGATGATTTTAATAATGATGAAGAAAATAATGGTGGAGAAAGCAATGATGATTTTAATAATGATGAAGAAAATAATGATGAAGAAAACTTTAACGACTTTGAAACTCAAGATTGTGAGACACAGGAACTTGATGCACAAGAATTTGATGACGACGATCTATCAGGTATTTTCTCGCAAACAGAAAGTCAAAATTATTTTTCACTTCCAATGCAGAAATTAAATTCAATTGTTAATACCTATTCAGCTTATATTTATCAATTTCCAGCTACATTAGTAGAAACAACTATCAGTTTACAAATTCCTCGAGTTATTTTACCATTGTCTCTTCAAGCTGTTTGTGGATTTCTAGATAATGACACATTATTAGAGATAACTATGATTTTAGATAATTATGACTGGTCAAAAAAGCCGGCATCATTAACCATTCAACATCCAACCAAAAAAGATAAATATGTCGGCTACCCTCTTGTACAGACAGCATGTAAAGACTTTTTTACGCCAACATATAAACCGCGAGAGTTTTATAGATCTTATTCATATCTTTTAACCCCATCAGGACAAGCAGACGCCGAAAAAGCTAAGCAGCTCATCAACATGGGGTTTGATGAAAGTAGATCAAAAAATGCTCTTGTTCTTTGTGATAATGATTTAAATAGGGCAATCCAATTCTTAAAAACAGGTGATCTTCCAAGCCAACTAAATTTGGTTAAGATTGATTATGAAGAATGCCCACTTCTGTATTTTGTTTTAGAAATATGTGAATGCTTCCTTGATCTTCAAGATCATTGTTGTATCTGCCGAAAGCAAATACCAGCAGGATTGAAACCAACAATCTGTGATAGTAAAATGTGCACTTTTCAATTCACTCAAATTGGAGTAGGTTTTAGCGTTGTTCAAGAAATTCAGCGTGATCCGCTAGCTGCAGATTTGATATTTTCCATATTTTCAACAGCAATTGGTTCTAAATATTTTTCACCAAGACCACCAGATAGTAATGATGATTGTCTTCTCAGTATAGCAGATACTCTTCCAGCAATGGATACTTTAGCGAAATATTCAAACGATTCAGAACTCGGCAAGCAGATTGGACAACCATCATTAGAATTATTACGATGGGTTCTACTTTCTAATCGTTCACAAATGATATCGCTAGACCCTAAAATGAGGTTTCCGATATTTGGTAGTTCATATCAATTTCTTTCTCTTATATCTTCTCCTCAAGCAGAAAAAACTTTCAAAGTTCTCAAAGAAAAGCATGGATCAATGTATTTGTTTCATGGATCAAATGCTGAAAATTGGCATTCAATTCTGAGAAACGGACTTAAAAACGCTTCAGGTACATCAATGATGGCACACGGTAATGCTTACGGCTCTGGTATTTACTTCGCTCATGAATCGTCAGTTTCACAAGGATATGCTCCTACTGGTTCGAACAAATACTCAAAGTCAAGACTTGGTAAAAATTTGCAAATTTTGGCTCTTTGTGAAATTGCAAAAGTTGATGAGCTTTCACATCATGGTTGGGCTCATACATTAACAAGAGAAGAAGCTTGTATTGTCAGATTCTTACTTGTTAACGGTTCCTATAATACAGATGTTGAGAAAAACCCACCAAAAAATGTTCCAAAGCTCAAAGATGTTCTTAATATGAAGGCAGAATTGAAATTCAATCAAAGATATTATAATCCCAGCACGTCCAAAAAAAAATCTTAATTATTGTTTATTCGTTGTGTTCACACTATAATGAATATATTATTTATAAAAATAAATTATAATCAAATAATCTTTTTTTTTCTAGTAATATATGCTTTATCAAACAAAAATAATATAATGTATGTATTATATGATATGTGTTTCGCTTTTTGTTATATTTGTCTAATAAAATCTGCAGATGCAATATTTATAACTTGTGTATTTGGTATATTATTACAAATAAAAATATATGTTTGACTTGTGTTTGAAAATGTAAAGGATGGTAGCAGCTTCTATTTGATTTTTCAAAAGTTATATCAATAACTGAGAGAAGTATTAGGTTTGAAAAGACTACAGATTTGTAATTTCATATATTGCTGGATATATGGTAAATTATTTTTTTTGGAAATAAAGGACTACTGTCAATTTGTTATTTTAGTTGATGATGAAGCAGCCTCCAAAAGGGCAAATGAAGTTTTCATATAAAGAATAAGCAATTCTTATTTTTATCTTTAAGTAATAAAAAAAGTTATATTTACTGTTAATTCAAGATTAAAGATTAATGTATAGGGAAAAGAATTTTTGGGTTATATATATTCGTCGATGAATATGCTTGTATAATTTATTTTGTATCCCCTGATTTATTGGATATTTCATATTTTTTTCGTCATTTTCATTTATTTAAATAAAAGCATATTTTTAAATTTGATTGAGATTTCAGTATGGACCATTCCATATTTTGGTTCTTAATGTGTAATATTTGAATAATGAAAAAGTAAAAATAATAGGAAAAAATATGTCTATTTTTTTGTTTGTGTGTTTGTCAAACACTGTGTTTGATTAAGTGTATTTATCATGATTTGTTTCATCATTTTAAAGATAAAAATGCTTGGTCTATCATTTATTTGATGAGATATTATGTTGAGGAAAAGGTAGGGATGTTCAAAATTCACTTTTTCCTTGGAAAAGTTCGACTTTTTCTGGGCAAAAGGGAATAATAAAATTCTCTAGGAAAAGGAAATATGATTAAAAAACCAAAAAGCAGTTCAATGTAAAAGAAAATTCAGAATTTTTGATAGACGAAAAATCCCCCACTTTTAGTATTAGCCAACCGTCATTTATCAATTCAAATTAATTTCAATTAAGCCCGTATATTTTGAGAATACATTTTGAATTAAAGTAAAACTCAAGAAATAATTTTAACTATATCTCAAAATATATGTAAGATTTATATTTATATTCATAAATATTTATTTGTTAATGATATATATTAATAAAAGTATAATTAATTTTTTATTATTATTCATATTATTCGCAAAAAAAAAAAAAAATATTTTTTTATTATTTTTATGAAAATTTTCATTTTTTCCATAATTACTCTCCCAGCTGGAAGTGAATTATTAATAAAAACGCTATTATCAATTGATAACGCAAATACCAATCGATATTTCAAAGCAAATGTTAAAAAATTTGCTAAATATGGAATTATATATGTTGGGCATCCGTTAGTTTACAGTTACTGCCCTTTTTGTAAAGAAAAAAATAAAACGATATTTTTACTAATACTTGATATATTTTGGAGAAACTGATCCATTTGATTTTTGGAATAATTTAAGACAAGTTTCTGGGATGAATCGTTTGGCAGAATTGGCTATAAAGATGCTAAATATGCCTTGCACGAGGCAGCAGTAGAGCGACTCTTTTCTCATCTGAAATTTATTTTCGGAAAAAAGAACTATAACAAATCTGATGATTTGTTAAATGAAGAATTAGGAATTAGAATGGGAAATATTTATTCCATTCAGAAAGAATAATTATTTTCCAAAATATTTTAAAAACATTATTAAAATTTTAACGATCATTTTTTCTATTATTTTCTATTATTTTTCACTTCATTCATTTAAGTTCAGAAAAATTCAGAAGATAAATGAAATTCGTCTACATGATATTTTCTCACAAAAAATTGTGAGCTATGACGGTTGGCTAATACTACCCACTTTTACTCTAGGTTTGACTGTCCACAACTTTTTCAAAGGAGACTGTCCAAAAAGCAACGTATTTTTTTACACCAGCTGTCCACAGTCCAAATCTGTCCATATTTGGACAGCCAATTCAATTGTGGACAGCCCCTCAAATTTTGAATTGATATTTATTTTGATTTGAATTAGAAAATTTTTGATTTTTATCGGAATAAAATTTTTATTGTTTTTCAATATTTGATAATACTCATTTAATTGCTTTCAAAATTTTGGTCAACGTTTTTTCTTCTCCATTTTATTTTAAAAATCAATTGCTATCTTTGAAACATTTTGATTAATTAACTAAAGAAAAAACTATCCATCATTTTTGTTAGTGGACTACTCTTTCAAATTTTGAGTATTTTCCGACCAAATATAGACATAAATAACGATTTTCTGTCCGAAAAAAGTGACAAAAATAACGTATTTTTTAGAAAAAGTGAAGGTAGGGACAGTCATTTCACTGGACAGTCAACCCTAGCTTTTACCTTAATTTTCCCTCAATTTATAAAAATTTAATAAAAATGGTTTGAAAACATGTGAATTAATATATAGTAGGGTCGATTTGGGGAGAGAACGTCTGTTTGGAAAGAAGAACACTTCAACAAAAAAAAAAAATAAAAATAAAATTGAGATGGAAAAGATCGTTTTTTTTTTTATTTTTCAATTTTTACAAAGTATAATTAAGATTATAATGTATAATTTTGTGTAAATATTTGATACTTAGTTATGCATCCAATAATTCACAAAAAAATTTTTCGGAGAATATGCATCAAATATTGGATGTTTATAAACTCAAAATAAATGAATGATTATCATGTATTAGATACTTATATAGATGTATAAGCAGTTATTTGAGTTTAAATTGTTTTTAAATAATAAGAAAATATGAAAAAGTGTTTTTTTATTAAAATCATCGAGGGCTTTCATGAAGAACTTCAGAAAAAGAATATGATGAAACCTCACCTTGAGAAAGAGTTATTTTAAATCCAGTCGATTCCCAAGATGATCGGATTAACTCAGAATTAGCAGATGATTCATATGCTTGTTTGATTTTCATGAGTTTTCTTGTTAATCATCATCTAATACTCTTTCTATTAAAGTGATTAAGATCACATTCTATATATTGAATATATATACTAAATAAAATCATATTATATAAAAAAATTTATTAATACCTGTTTCTGTATTCCACTTTAATCATTCTAAAAAAATTTTAACGTCTTTTTTTCAAAAGTTTTGTTCGTTAAACCCATTTATTTGAATAATTTTTACGTTAATACAGTTCTTTTATGCTAGCTGCCGTTTCTATACCAACCCTCCAAAAGTGCATCGATCTTTTAGGAGAATCAGAAGGACCAGTTTTCCATAAACTATTGAACAAATCAGATTTTCGCTCTGCACCAACGCTTTTGGATCAAATTAACTTCATTAAAGAACATAAAAAAGATATTACTGTTCATTTAACTATTAAATTCCTAGGAATTCATAGTAAAGCATATTACAAAGCAATTCAAAATTTGACTCCAGTGGTTACATTATTTGGAAATCCACCATCTAGAATGTTGCTTAAAATAGAAGATGAACTCATCTTGGTTGACATAATATATCGTCATCAGCTTAGCAATGATTGCATGTCAGGCAAGATTCGCAGATTCACGAATATCTTTGCCTGACACAAGATGACTGCATTGTTGACACAATACATCATCCACCCCCGGCCGAATTATGGATTTGTCAAGATACTTTCTTCACAATGGATGCCAAAAATGGTTTAGTTTATCACGGAACACATATACCAGAACATTTAATGTAAATCAATAAGCCATTACTTGATTGAGCATTCACATTCAAAGATCGTAACGTATAAATTTATTTTTGCATAATGACTTTATCAACATCATCAGATGAGGACCCATTTGCATTGACCAAGATTGAAAGACCAATTATCACAAAAACTTATTTCTATGTTAATGGTGCAGGTAATTCACCATCAAAATGTTATGAACGTTCATTAGTAAAAACAACAAATTCATTCATGTTATTCATTGTAGATGTTTGTTCAGTAATGCAATGGTTGGTGATGCTATGCTTCATTCGTTGAAAGAGATAATTATTTGGATTCATTCATTTGTTTCACTAATACTGTTCTATGCAAATACAAAAAGTATGAAGTTACTCACCTAAAAGATATGTTTAAGGTTTGGTTTATTTATTTTGACAAATAACACCATTGATGTACAACAGTTTGTTCTTGAATTGATGCTTGAATACTAGGTTATCTGAGCTCGTCATATTCATTTGCATTAACGTTAAATTATTATCAACGAAATTCAAAACATGTCTTACACAAAACAACAAGTGGATGAAAATACTGATTATAAAGCTGGCCATGCAATTTCATTAGAGGATAGAATGATTTCAGTCAAATATGATTCAGCATTATGTCTCAATTCTGAAGGATTGCTTTCTGTCGTTAATTCAGGATCATCAAGTGGGTCATCATCTGATTACACAGCTGGTAAAGGTATTCAAATCAAGAATAATACAATTAATGCAAGTCAATGATAAGAATCAATTAGAAGTCATTAATGGAGGAGATGGTGGTGATGGTAAAGAATACAAAGCTGGGAAAGCATTTAATTTAAACCCTGATGATACATTTGATGTTAAAGCTGATGATACAACCATTAAAGTTAATGACAAAAATGAATTAACAGCTATTCAGCCAACTATTCCAACATATACTGCAGGTAAAGCACTTTCATTAGATGCAAACAATAAATTTGATGTCTCAATTGATAACTCAACAATTAAACTTATTGATCAGAATCAATTAACAGCAATTAATGAAGGAAAAACATATACTGCTGGTGATGGAATTGAAATTGAAGATCTTCGATCCTGACAAAGTCCTAACAATAACCCAACTATTAGAGCTCGTGTAGATGGTACAACAATTAAATGAGAAAATGGTATTCTTAATGTTCCTCAACCAACTATTCCAACATATACAGCTGGTAATGGCTTGATCTTGGTAGATAATAAATTTAGTACGTCTGTTGATGGTTCTACTATTAAAATTAATGACAAAAACAAATTAGAAGCAATTGGAGGTGGTTCAAGTTCATATACTGCTGGTGATGGTATTAAAAGAAAATGGCACACAAATTAGTTTAAATCAAGATTGGTTCGATATTAAAGATAGTGTTAGGAACCCGAAAGGAACACTTCAATTTCAAAAGGTTGATGATATTGTTAGATTATGTGTTGTTGATGTTAAATATAGTAATTTAGTAAATGATCAATTCTTCACACAAACATTTGGACTAACACCTGATTATGAAATGGACATCAATAAATCAATAGAACAACAAACAATCAACGAACCTGAACGGATTTCCAATCCTGAGGAACTTTGTTCCGAAAATAATAATAGTTCTACTATCAAATATTTATTATCAATAACTGATATACCTGAAAATATTAACTTGATTGATGAAGCTGAATTCCTAAGAATACATTTACCAAATCGTATTACGAATGAACACGGTAAACCTATTGGAACAGTTATTTGTAGTGCTAAATGTGAAAAAGAGAATTATACATGCGATATTGAATGCTTACGAAGAATAAACATTACAAGAGAATTTCTTAATGTTACCGAGAAAGTTCCTGATAAAGTTGTTACATTTACTAAAGAAGGGTGAGAAGCTGAAACTCAATGTATGGCGATGGCTGGTGGTCCTGTTGCTGCAATTGAAATAAACTCAATGGAAGAATATGCTGCTTCAGTAAGATTTACAGATGATGTATTAGTTAATTCACTCAATCATCACCATCCACAGGACACTGATCAACTAGGATTAAATACCTCACTTGAAATAAATGATGATGATTGCTTCCAATTATTTGAAATATATAAACCAATATCATTCATGAACTTATCTATATTTAGAGGTGTAATGAGAATTAATGATTTCCTTAAAATTGGTAGAGTTATTAGAAGTGATGATGGTGATGAAAGGATTGATGCATTCATTTCAATTAGTCCTAAAAAAGTATTTAGGTTTTACGATGATGATGGTAATGATATTCTCATTGATGGATTTACAACAAATGATGAATCAACTTGGACCAATAATCATTTAGTTTTGGGTAGTGTATTGAAAGATCATTTGAAGAACAATTATTTCAATGGTAACAATCATTTTTTCAAGTAACACATATAACATTTTGATGCAAATTGAGAACTCACAAAATGGCTCGCACCGATTGAAAGCTTTTTTCAAACCCCATTCAATATATAATTAGTTTTGAAATAACTCATATAATATATTACTAGTATTCATGGAAATTTTGAAGGATATTTGAAATTGGTAATAAGCTTATAATTAACTAATATTATTTTGAATACTTATCATCAATTTAATTCTATTTTTGCCAGAGAAATAATATAAATATCGTTAAATTTACTAGGATATTGTTTATTTTTAAATTGAATACATTAATTCTTGTTTCAATTAAAGTGGATACAAAAACGATACGTCACTTTGATTGGCCTTATTGGTCGAAAATTTGATATAAAATTTTTTCTCAGAAATTATAAACTATTGTTAACTTTTTGAATTGTTTTAAATTTTTTTTCAGAATTTTTTTGAAAAATTTACATTCAAATTTTTGAGTTTTTAAACTCAAATCACAGTCATAAATGTTTGGACAAATGCCATTGTCGATGATAAATTCTCGAGTCGAAATAATCAAATGGTAACAAAAAACAAATAATATTAGTGCAATTTCTCGGGAAACCGGATTCAGTCGTGATTTAATACGTTCAGTTAGAAATTCACTTCAATTAGATGAGAATATTTTCGAATTAAAACACAAAATAGGCGCACCAATCAAAGCAACTGATGATGCTCAAAACGAGATTATCAATTTAACAATGCAAAACAGAAGAATGTCGGGCCAAACAATAGCATCAATTGTATCTCAAAATTTCAATACATCTATTTCACCATCATTAGTTTATACAGTGAAACATAAACATCTTTTTCATTTTCTTCCTCCAATTCATACTTTCGCTGTCACTGACAATCTGAGGCAAAATCGAATATCATTTTGCCAGTATCACTTTCAGCAACAAACCGATTGGGACAGCGTTCTTTTTACTGACGAATGCTCATTTGAATTAAGTCCCTCGCATAGATGGATTTGGAGGCGCAAAGGAGAAGTTACTCCAGATATTTTCAGAGCTACAAACAAATACCCAAAGAAAGTGATGGTGTTCGGCGGGATCTCAAAGAATTATACAACGCCGCTAATTGCAATCAAAGGATCAATTGATTCAGAAATCTATATAGATGAATACATCGATGGATCAGGCTTAATAGTTGGGATGAATGAAACTTATGGACAATTCAATTGGACATTGATGCAAGATGGCGCAACTCCTCATAGATCACAATTGAACATGGATTATCTAATTGATTATTATAATGTACTACAGAATTGGCCAAGCAATTCACCTGATTTAAATCCCATAGAAAACCTATGGAGTATCCTCAAGAGCCGTGTTGATGAACTAAATCCACAAAGCGAAGATGACTTGATCAATACAATATTCGATACATGGGAAAATGTAGAAATCACATTAATTCATAATTTAATTAATTCAATGACATCAAGAATGCAACAAGTTATACAAAACAATGGCTATCCTACAAAATACTAAATAAAAATCATTTTTAAAAAAATAATTTTATTTTTATTCGTTTTTTAAAAAAGATTCGTCATTTTGTTCCACTTTTTGAGAGAAATTCAATTAAAATACGTTGAAAAGTGACGTATCTTTTTTGCTACCACTTTATCTCTCAATTAGACTTGTTATTTTGAGAATCGATATCAAAAACGTCACTTTTTTGCATCTGATACTCGATTATCAGTTTAAAAATCTGATATCGAGATTATCGATTATCAAGATATCAGATATGAAATGTGATATGAAAATAATTGTAAACTTGATATCAATTACCGAGATCTCGAGATCTCAAACAGATTTATCTTTTTTTATAATTGGTATTTGTGATTTTATAATATTTAAAAATAAATAATATAATGTATTGATGTTTATTTTAAGATTAAAATCAAAAAATACATTCTTTTTTATGAAATATTTGAGAATGAATTACGATCATATATTTATCAAAAAGTTTAATTGAAAATTCTGATATCAAAAGCTGAGAAAAAAAATTCTCGATCTCTGAAATCGATCTCGAGAATCTGTGTATATTTATGTATCGATATCAAAAAGTCAATCAATTATCGATCTCGAGAATCGGAGAATAACAAGTCTACTCTCAATTGTTTTGAATGAAAAACCAAATATCTAAAATATACGCATTTTAAACTCGTTTATTTATTCTATTACTTATATAATTAAGTTTATCTTAGATTGGAAATATAGTTTTAATTATTTCCAGCAAGATATTTTAGTTTTTTTAATTGAATGCCTTTATTCTTATTTCAATGATCTCTCAATTATTTTCAATTAAGGGAATAGTTTTGAATATTTATTTGTTCTAGCAGATTTCAAATATATCTTGATATTTTGAATAATAATTTGAATTTTTAAGTTTAAAATAGAATTAAGCATTAATATAAAATATAATTATTTCAATTAATTAAAAAATTGTCTATACAATACGAAAATGCATTCATGAATAATAACAAAGAAAAGTTCTAATAACTTTTTAAATGAATGATAAACATCTAAATAATTGGCACAAAAGTTAAATATACATGCTTTCTAAAATAAAATAGAGCGATTTCGTTAAAATTGTTATTTAATTTAGAAATTAATATAAGATTTGTCAATTCAAAATAAAAATATTAGGAAAAACTCTCTATTTGTTTGTAGGGAATCTGAAATTATTCATAAAGCATAATTTATATATGGATATATTAAATGCACGAAGACTTATTTACTCGGAATCATTTGTTTAAACATTTCTGAAGGACGTTAAAAATCATTCAATTCATTTTATTTTTTGACTTTATGCATTCAAATATTCAATGTTGTAAACCTCATTATTTTATGATATGATCTTCTCAAAACTATTCCCTCATAAGGAAAAGTCATCTTTTTCATCTTTTGGTGCATATATTCATTTACTAAAATATAATATTTTATCATTTGATTTAATAAAATGCTTTATTTAATGATTTTTTGGTGGAGATATTTTAATTTTTTATTTTGAATGTTTATTTTGCAATTCTATAATCATTCAATTTATTTCTGAGCTCATGTTTTTTTTCTTCAGAAAAATTGAGAGTGAAGGGAATAAAGATTTTGAGCCAAAACAACTTTAAAATTTTAACATATAAATCTAAAACAAATATTTTAAATTTAGTGGTTTTACTAATATATTACATCATAAAATTTCTCATAAAAAAGCATAAGTGAATTATGTCGTAGGGAAATAAAAATAACATAATAATGAGAAATATTTCCATTTAATGTCATTATTTTATATGAAAGTCAGTCTCTGTATTGCTTAGATGTTCAAATAATGAAAAATCTTTTACAGAAGTGAAGGAATTTGGTAGATGATCTTAAAAAAATCATTTTTTCTAGAAAATATCGCTGCTAGCAGTAAAGCTTCATTCATAAATTTGTTCTAAATGGTGAAATAATGAAACTTAAAAACTGTTGCCTCTGATACGAAACCAAAAAAAAAGAGCAAGTATTATTTTAAACTGACCATCTACGATTAAAAATAATTCAATTTATTTTATTTTCAATGGTTTATATATAAGTTTAAAAATATGAAAGAATAATTAGAAAAAAGATTTGTTTATTTATGAAGTTAGTTAAATCAATTCATTTGTTCTTCTTGCTATTGTAAAAGTAGATTGGCGATCTCAAGTACATAATTATATTTTCGTGAATTTATATGTTCATTATGTGATCAAATTTAGAAATAGTATCATAAAAAAGATACATGATTGTAAAACTATAGCCTGTTAATATAAGTTTATATGCACTAACGCAATCATCGTTTCTGATATAAAAATAAGATTGAGTATTTCAATCGTTTCTGCGTTCCAATGCGTTTAAACAATTAAATGTGTAGTGTCATGCTTTTAAATAGAATTGTATGGCTGAAAATACGTTCAATAAAGAGGAAGGAAATGTAAAATGTCTTGCCACGATGATTAAAAAATATTCAAAAATAACAGAATAGAAATTTTAGAAAAAGTGGGGAAAAGTTAGTCTATCGAATTTTTTGACTTAAAAAAAATAATCTTTTCAAAATTATTTTTCAGTCGTAAAATGAGCAAAACTTTTTGAACTTTTTATACAAAAATTCAATTTATGTTTTATTAATATCTTTTCATCTCTTCAGGGTTAAGACTTAATTTCAACAATTTGATAAATAAAAAAGTGCTGAAATATTTTTAACCTATAGGTGAGGTTTTGATTGTAAATAAAGATTTGAAAGTCTTTGGGTTAACGTATTTTTCTGCCCCATTTTTTCAAAGGATAATAAAATAAAATACTTTTATCTTAATAAAAAAAGATAAAATAATATTCATTTTAAATGAATTAAAATCTACATTTATTTAATAATATGTAACTAGTAAATAATTAATTTATTTGCAATAATGGTTATAAAAAAAAATGAACATGATTTAAATCAAAAACCAAATTATTACGAATTTTATATGGTTAAAATCATGATCATCAAAGGTCATTATCCAGATTAAGCTCATTCAATTTTTTCACGATGGAAGGTGACTCGAAAAAATAGTTAGAAATTTTAGACAATTATGAAATTGATATATTTTTCATATTATCATGAGTAGAATAATAATGCATAAATAAATATTGAAAATAGTGATTTTTTCAAATACCCAAAATAACGCATCTATTGAAAAAGTGGGACATGAAAAAACTATATTCCAAAGTCTTTTCATATTTTCAAACTATTATTTTTGTTATTTAATTGATGTATTACAATACTATATGTGAACAAAAAATTATCAACTTAGTTGATGAAGAATCGATTAAAACTTTAAGATATTTCAGATTTTGGAGTAAAAACTCTAACAAAATTTGATGACATATTAAAGTTTAACATGAAAAAGATAATCATGATATATATATATATTTTCAAAAAAAGCAATAATGCTTCTAATTTTCATCATATAAAATTTTTTTTGTATTGATACAGTTAAATGTATTGCTCTTTTCAATATAAATTGAAAAGAATTCAAATTTTGAGTGGTATTTTTGTTATTCAAAGTTTTTAGGATGTTGATCATGTTTTTTGAAGTATAGTAAAATGAGCATATTTGATATAAAAAATAATATTTTATAAATTCAATCATTCAACTGAATTTTTGTCACTTTTTTCATTAACTAAAAAATGGCTTCTCGTGGTCGTCAGATGCTCAAGCTTCTCCTTCTTGGAGATGCTGGCGTCGGTAAGACATCTCTTCTTAACCAGTTCGTTAACCGAGAATTTACAGCGCAATATAAGGCTACAATCGGTTCTGATTTCTCATCAAAGCAACTCGATATAGATGGTAAATTTATTACTTTGCAAATTTGGGATACTGCCGGACAAGAACGTTTCCAATCTCTCGGCCCAACCTTCTATCGCGGAACTGACTGTTGTATTCTTGTTTATGATGTCACAAAACCACAATCTTTTGAAAACATCAAAAAGTGGCGTAATGAATTTTCAATGCAGCTTGGCCTTTCTAACGCTGATGACTTTGCATTCTTGCTCCTTGGAAACAAATCAGATCTTCCAGAAAAAGCAGTACAACAATCAGCAGCACGCGAATTCGCTCAGATGAATGGAGACATGCTCTTTTATGAAGTTTCAGCTAAAACAGCTGATAATGTCCAGACTGCTTTTGAAGCAATTGTTAAAAGAGCCCTCGAAAAGGCACCAAAGGATGATTTCCAAATTCCTTCCTCTGTTGTTCAACTCGAAAACAAACAAGACAAAAAGTCAGGCTGCTCTTGCTAAATAGCATAACAAAGAAAGTGAATAAAATAAACAGTATTAATAAAACAAAATCTTTTTATAAAAGCATTCACGACCAAATATTTTATCAAAAAAAACGTCGAATTCAAAATTTATGAGCTATTGAAAATTGTGGAAAGTTTTTATTTTTTGAATATAGTATATTAGCGGCAGATGATAAAATACCATTTTTACAAATTCTATAAATTTCTAAATGTTTTAGAGATATAAACAAAAGATGAGTAAAAAAGCAATGAAATTATGTTAATAGCATATATGATTAGTTAATATCTTTAAATAATAAATTAGGAAAAATGAGTATTTATCTAAAAAAAAAGATCACAATAAATGACATTCTAATCTATGTGATAATGATCATGATAAGCTTGATAGCATCGTTCAATGATTCTTTTGGCATGCCCAGCACCCATTGGAGTAAATGTGCGTACCTTTTTATGTTCAAGTGTTTTATAATCGTTGAAAAATTGGTTAATTTTCTTTAACTTGTATGGCGGAAGCTCGGAAATATCATAATAAATTTTATATTCAGGATCAGAAACGCATACAGCAATAATCTTATCATCAGGATCATTTCCATCAATCATAGGCATAACACCTATTGGCCTTGCACACATAAGGCATAAAGGAGGTACAGAGAGCTGGCATAAAACTAAGATATCTAAGGGATCTCCATCTTCAGCTAATGTCTCTGGAATGAATCCGTAATTTGCTGGATAAATAATTGATGAATGAAGAATTCGATCCACTTTTAATAATCCTGTTGGTTTATCAAGCTCGGTTTTGACACGAGAATCCATTGGAATTTCAATTATGGAATTAACGATATCGGGGCTCGATTGTCCAATTTCGACGTTGTGCCACGGATGGTGAATCATCATTGTTGGTTCAACAAATGTTATTTTATTTTTTTTATGAAATTCGACTTTTCTGTATAAAGAGTCTAAGTATTCGTAGAATACGTTTTCGCCCTTCTCTACAATTTTATTGTTATCTTGATCTTTTTTAGTCATTAAATTTTTTTTTTTGAAAAAGTGACAATTCTAATTGTTAAAATTAATGGTATAGTATAAAGTCGAATTCAAAAAGCTTGGGAGAACTTCTCAAATAAATTCTGATAAAAGTGAAAAACACAATCTTCTTTTCAATTATTTTTTTTCTTGATTTATTGAGTTATACTCACTAAAATTCCAATCAATAATGAAAAACGTTTCTAATACGAGCCAAAACATATATTACCGAACTTTCAATTTACAGCTCAATTCTTAAAAATCGATGATCATCAAATATTATGTAAACATGATCAAAAAATAGTATTTGAGCATGTGTTTATAAAAAAACTCTATCTTAATATCATTACAGGCTTTACCATGCGTTTTCTAGTGAATTAGAGCAAAGATCTATGATAATTTTCACTAAAGATTAGGCAAATGGTATTTTTTTGAGGATTTTTTTCCTTACAAAATATGGATTAATGATAGATACAACATTATCCATATGCAAAAATATATGTTTTTATATAAAAATGATACTTTTTTTCTTTGTTTTTTTATTATTTTCCCCTTTTTCCCCTTTAGCAATTCAATTTTTTTCAATATATCTCACAAAAAAAATCATTCATGCTGGGACAAAATTGAATACTTTTCAGTATATATTTAAAAAGTTTGTCCCAAGCTTTTTGAATTCGACTTTACTTAAGGTTTTTTCTTTAAATAATGATTTTTTATAAACATTATTCGAATATAATTACAGCTTCATTTTAAAGGAAACAGACCCTTCAATTGAATTTTAGCTTAAGGTACAAATCCAGTACGTTTAGTAACCGCAATTTTTTTTGACATTCTCAAAGAATAAGATGACATGTTAAATAAAAACCGATTATTTTCATCCATTTCATATAACATGTCATACTGTTTATTTAAATTGTAAAATATGTGTCAAAAACAAACCTAGTCAATTTAAACTTTTTCAGAGACATGCAACTATTCAAATAATAAACGTTCTCCTATTCAAAAAATAACGTACTGGATTTGTACCTTAAAGGTATTATTTCAGCAAAAAGATTTTTTATAAAAATGTAACTTTTTTTATGTTAAAAAAGTGGATTTTTTTGAAAATTTAAGAGGGACGTTTCTGAGATCTCATAGAATTTAAAATTTGACCATCAAATTAACAGTTATTAAACGTACACATAGTTAAATATGAAGGAATCGAAAAGTGAAAATAAGTAGTATATAGAAATGGTGATTCCGGTACTTCGTACCTCAATCCCCATTTTTTTAGCAAATGCAATAATGAACGCACATTTATGATTAATTTGAAGGACAGATTATTGTAAGAAGAAGATGATTTGCCTGATGGATTAGAAGAAATCTTTACTCCAAATAAATATTCAATTGTTGATACTATTTATAAGTTAACACTTAAATTAAACAATCATATTAAAAATCATCCATCCTCTTCATCAGGTGATTCCAATTTACGATTAACAATGGCTATTCTGCATATGAAATCAAAAATGATGATATCAAACCAAGTTCACCGGAAAAAACAATTCGATTAGATGATACTGATATCACCAAAAAATATAAACTTGTTTCATTAAATCGGAACGATTCAATTTTTTTGTTTTTTATCAAATTGAATAAATTTAAACTTTTTCAATATTATATTAATTTTTTCTCTTATTTTCTTTGTTTATTTTACCAAAAAGAAAAGATACACAGATGAGCAAATACATAGTATGATTGATGAAGGAATGAATACAAAGCAAATAAGAGCTTTACGAGTGTCGCACAATAGGATAACACGAATTTCTAGAGATGAAACTGGAAATCCTCCTGGACTTCCCAAAAGATTTAATAATGAACACTTTAATTTTAATGTCAAAACTATTTTAACAGATCCTAGACATCGCGCTTCACAATTGCAAGATATTTTCAAAATAAATTATCTCATTCCATATATACTGATTCCAGAAGACAACGAGCAAGTAGAAACTTTAGCTATTAACGAAATCCCAATATTATCTTATGTTGACAATGAATCAAGTGAGCCAGATTCTAGTTATTCTAAATAAAAAAAACTTTCATTAAATCGGAACGAAAAGTTATTTGTTTTTTAACTTTTTAAATTTATATTTGTTCATGTGAAATAAAAAAAATTGAATAAACTTTAATAAAAAGTGAAAATTTATTTCAAAAAGCGTTCCGATTTAGTGAAACCAGTTTAATATCTTAACCATTGATATCCCTACTGAATTAAAAACAAAATTATTGTCGATGAAAGAGCACACTAATATTTTCAAAATTACTTTGAGAAAGAATGTAGTATATGATGAGCAAGGAAATTATATCAAAGAATTTTATATATATACCTATCAAAAAAAAATTTGTTGCACCAATAATTATCAAGAGAGAAAATGGTTGCTATTTATACAATTCATCGGAAATATCAGACACAACATCAATTGTCTTTGACAAAGAACTAGATTTTAATCCATACAACCTATATTTAAGAGGTGAGCTATCAATTAAATATGAACCTTCACAAGATGCTTTAGTTTCAACAAAACCAGTAGTTAAGTGTGATATTATCGAAGCTGATAATGCATTAAAATTATAGAAATCAGATATATAGGGGTTAAAAAAAGTTCTGACCCCCCCTCTGTTTTTTGACACCTGCTTGCCCAAAATTTGGTTTTATTCTATATTTAGATAGTATAGATGATAATGATCATTCTTAAATAAAAACTTCTAAAAATTAATTATTCATCATCTCAAAAAACAGCTTTTTTGAAAGATCATGCGTTTAAAATTTTCATTTTTTACGTTTAAAATAAAATGGATAATCGCGAGCAAAGAATTGTTATCAAGTATTTCTTCCTGAAAGGATGGGGATACAAAAAAATTACAACAGAGTTAACAGATACATTAGAAGATGACGCTCTTAGTATGTCAACAATCCAACGATGGGTCAACAGGTTCAAAAGTGGAGATTTATCATGCAATGATTTAGAACGCGAAGGAAGGCCAAATTTGGATATATCTGATACTATTTCAGCCATTTTGCAAGATGAACCTTATTCAACTGCAAAAAGTATTGCATCACGATTATGTTGCTCTGTTCCAACGGTTATTTTCAATTTAACCGATGTCCTTCATTTGAAAAGGTTTATCAGAAGATGGGTCCCTCATCAACTCACCCCGGAAAATAAGATCGAACGAGTTGAAAAATCAAGAGCACTTTTGAAAACATTGTACTCTTGTCAAGAAAATAATTTCATCTCACTAATAACCTTAGATGAATCATGGTTCTATTTTGATTATGAAACAAATGCTATGTATGCACCATCAATTGAAAAAGTTCCACCAAGAGTTCTGAAAAAAATTGGTTCAAAAAAATGCATGATCACAATTGCTTTCAGTGGAGACCGTTTAATATGTATTGATGCACTTCCAAAAGGGATCAAATTCAATCAAGAATATTTCATTACCAATATTCTTGATGAAATTTGCCAATTCATTCATCATGGAGATCATAATATCCGAATTAAACAGTTCATTCTGCATATGGATAACAGCAGAATTCACAACGGTTCGAAAACAAGTGAATTTTTGAGTGATCATAGACTCAAAAGAGTTGATCACCCGGCTTATTCTCCAGATTTAAGCCCGTGTGATTTCTGGCTCTTTGGACGAATTAAGCAACTGCTTGAGGAAAAAAAGTTAGAGAGCCCAGAAGAACTCATCTCAGAAATACAGTCACTTTTTAATGAAGTGACTTTCGAAGAGCTCCAATCAGTCTTTCAAGAATGGATTGAAAGATTAAACTGGGTAATAAGCAACAATGGAGAGTATTATATTAAACAATAAAAATTAATTTTAATTATCTTAATTATTTGTCAAAAAACAAAGGGGGGGTCAGAACTTTTTTTAACCCCTATATATTATTTCTACAAACCAACAAACATTATCGATGAAGATGAATACTATAAAATGATTTATGAGATACCAACAAATTATGTTTTCCCAAACAATATGCAATTGGTGTTCAAAAAATACTGCTTTGGTAAAGAATAGAAATTAACATGGGATGGAACTAAATGGAACGGTGATAATATCAAAGGAAGAAGCAATGAAAAAGTAATCTACAAATTAAAGAAGAATGATAATAAAGATCCGTTTGGTTCACATGGATGCTAAATAATGTGTAAACACGATGCATGGAATCAAAAATTTATTACAAAGAATACTGAAAGTTTTATTGAATATTTATGGACGGAAGGAAAAGTCGAAGTATCTGTTAAAACAGAAATAGATTCCAGTAAAACATGGTTTCCTGCTGATATAAAATTCGAATTGCCCTCCAGTAGCAACAAATTAGAATTCTTACCTGGTTCTTATCATGTTGATAAAACAAATCGTGTATTACATGTTGATTTGGATGCAATATTAGATACTATTGAGAAAATAAATTATAAAGTATCTTGTTTACAGAGTTTTGATAAAAATATAGAGCTCTATCTTTACAAACATTATACTCACCCGGTTGATGAAGTAAATTGGGATTCAATAACAAATCCTTTCGATTACATTATCAAACAGCAATTTTATTAAATAATTCCAAGGCCTGATGCTGCAACAACATTATACACTGATTACAATATAACTTCATCAAAAATAATTTCTGCCGATAATACTACAACGATGAGAAGTGATTTTAATTTGGTTACTAATAACGTTGACGTGATGAATTATGACGTAAAATACCTAACAAATAAAGTGAACAATTTATCTTCAGAAATGGTTGACCAACAAAATAAAACCAAATATTTAAAAATAAAAACAGACCAAATAGAAATTGTTGCTGATGTTGCATTAGCATTTGGTATTGCAGGAACAGTAATGGGAGGTGCAAGCCTTGGATTACAATTTAGTGCTCTAGGAGTTCAGACAGCATCTAGAACTGTTAATGGTTTTCAAAAAACTGGAGGACAATTTCAAGGATTATTATCTGATATAAGTGAAGATGTTAGTTTGGATGCTGGTTCCAGTATGCTAGAAATTATTGGAGATGGTTCTGAACTGCATGATATTCCGATGGACCCATATATGAGAACAGTAAAGACAACTACGGACTTGACTCCAATTCTTGAATGGTACAATAAAGAAACCACCTCTCCACTAACAATCAAATTTAACAGTGAATATGATGACACAGATAAATTAGTCACAACAATTAACGGTGGAATGGATATTTGTAATAGATTTAGAAGTTCATTAAAACCAACATTTAAAGCAATAACTACAAGAATCAATGTAATACATAATGATTTATTTCAAAAAGTCAATTGATTAAAGATGGCATAATAGATGTCGTTGGTAAATTTGTTAATAAAGAAGTCCATTTGGAAGCAGAAGATACAATAACAGATGGAACAATTAAAGTGAGATTTTTGGTCAAAAAAGTTAGTGAATACAATGATGTTGATTATGATGAGAATATAGTTACGATTAATATTACTGGTGGAACTATTGATTACCAAGGAAAAGATGATTTCCTTAGCTGCACCATGAATGATAAAACAATTATTATATCAAATATAAATAAATATGGTGTTGGTGGAATACAGATTAAAGAAAATACATGTTTGAGACATATGGACTTTACACTAAATGATTTAGCATATACTTGGGATATAAGTGTATTACATAAGAAGATAGATGCATTAAATGATTTTACAAATTCAAATATTATTAATAATGTTGTATCAAAAAATGAATTAACTAGAGAAGACACTATTGATGTAGTTGCAGAAACTGATGGCAAAACGATTACTTTAACTGCTGAAGATACAATAAGCAATGGCATGATTGTATATAGAATATATTTAGCAAATGCTCAAAAGAATTGCTATTTCAAGTTTGAGGAAGATGAGATAACAGAATATTAAGAGGTCACAGAAAATATAACATTAGGAGATGCCGTCATTAACCTCTAGCCAGAAGTGAAGAATTTAGGGCATCGTGGATAAATACTTATGAGAAGAATGGCAATATAATTACCATTCATAGTACTCATACATCCAAAATATCAGGGGTTGTTATCCAGGGAAATTCATGCAAGAGGAATATGACGTTCACTATTAATGATTTTGCATATACCTGTGATATAGATGCAATACATAAAAAGATTAATGCTTTGGCTGCCAGTTCACATAATAATGATGCTTCTATGGCATCTACATTAAATGATTTCCCAACTGTTGATGAAGTTAATGCTGCGTTAGATGAAATAAAATATAATATGGTAAACATGGATAACCTGTATAAGTAGTATATAGGAGTCGGTTTCCTCGTGTGCTGTCTCCCCCAGCGTCAACCCTAACTCCTAACAAAGATAAAAAAAAAAATAATAAAAATTATTTCTCCAGGATGGTTCTCACTACTGCTCACCATCTATGAAACGGCACAGGTACCTGCTCCGAGAATCTCGTACCTGGATTGTTGTTCATATCATCCAAATACTGACCAAGTGATTAGAGTAACTCATCGACATTGTTGATGTTATTGGTGGACCATTCAAGATAGACATTTATGATTGATTCAGTTGGTTTGTTGCTGAATTCAAATTCGGTCGTCATATCATTATTATGAGATGATAAAATAATAATTTTAATCTCAAGTGAGTTAGTTTACGATTTAGATATAATCAACATGATTTTGGTTATCATAATGGATTATAGATGTCGAAAGTAGCTGATTCACGCATTAGACAGGATGGAGGGAACAGAGTATCAGTAACACTGTCTAACATAATTAACATTAATCATTGCTTAAACATTATATAAGCACTATTCTAATATAGGATGGTAAATAAAAAGCTTCAATTTGTCTTACTAATCATCATATTTTTTGAAATCCAATTAGTCACAAGCTTCATGATTAACAGATCATGGTTTGAATAAAATTTTTATCAAAAATACGCTCTGATTCCAAAACCAAAGCCTCTATAAAATAATTATCAGATTGTGAATTGAGAGAGAGGTATCGGAGAAAAAAAAATTTAAAATCGATAAAAAATATTTATTTTCAAACAAAATACAATGATTTCACGCTTAACTTTCAATTTCTTATCCTTTTCTGGAGGTTTGCAGTCAATTGAGAACTTAAAAGAAATCTTCGTCGTCATCATCAGATTCACTGCTTTCTTTTTTCTCATTTTCATCTTTTTTCTCATTTTCATCTTTTTTCTCATCTTCATCTTTTTTCTCATCTTCAGATTTTATTTCTATTGAATCTGATTTATCTGATTTTTTATCTGACTCGGTTGCCTTATCTGAATGAGAAGATTTTTTATCAGAATTATCAAAATCAGATGCAAAATCATCAATGATTATATTTTCATCATCACTACTTTCCTTTTTATCTTCCTTCTTATCAGAATCTTGCTTCTCTTTTTCATCAGATTCAATTAATATATCAACTGAATCTTTTTTATCATCATCATCTTTCTTTTCTGATGCAATTGATATATCTATTGAGTCTTTTTTATCTTCTGAGTCATCTTTTTTATCAGATCCAATTGATATATCTATTGAGTCTTTTTTATCTTCTGAGTCGTCTTTTTTATCGGATACATTTGATATGCTGGTTGAATCCTTTTTATTATCTGAGTTTTCTTTCTTTTCTGATGCAATCGATATATCTATTGAGTCTTTAATATCGTCTGAGTTATCTTTTTTATCAGATCCAATTGATATATCAATTGAATCTTTTTTGATGTCAGAGCCATCTTTTTTATCCGATGTATTTGCTCGACTAGATGAATCCTTCTTGTTATCTGTTTCATCTTTTTTCTCAGATTCAAATGAAAAATCAATTGAATCATTTTCATCATCAGTTTTTTCTTTTTTATTATCACTTTCATCTTTGCTTTCCGATTTTTGACTGTTTTGGTTTTTACTCAGATCACTATCATTTCCAATAATATTTTTGTCATCTTTCTTTTCAATTTGCTGCTGGACAGATAGTGATATTTTTGTATGATCCAAATGAGGCAAGCGAGGAGAAAGGTGAGGATTTGAATTTAAAATATCAAAAATAGGAGATAAGTTTATTGGAGGCTTGTTGGCTGGATTATTTAATTCAGGCACTTTTCCAATTTTATCTTCTTCGTAATCATTACTATTCTTTTCATCTTTATCTGATTTATCAGATTGTCGTATATTATCTTTGTTATCAGTAGATATAGACGAAGTTATTTCGTTCGATTGTGAGTCTTCAAGAGAAGGAAGTTTTGAATCAGCGTCGCTTTCTTTATCACTTTTCATAAATTCAGGCTTCTTTCCTTTCCTCCATGAAACGGGCTTTCTCACACTAGGCTTTCCAACGTCAGTTAACATGCTTTGCGAATTTTTTGTTTCAGGGGTTTTTATTCGTTCAACTTGAAGTTTATTAGAGGCTGGATTTAAGTTTAGGTTTGAATTAACTTGCTGATTTTGATTTTGATTAAATCCTATTTTTTCACCATCTTTATTATCATTCGATTTCTTTATGCGTTCAGTGTTGCTGCTATAATCGAAAGCATTGCTATCATTAAACGCTGAACTTGGATGTTTTCGATGTGCTGAATGACTTGAAGAATTTGGTGGCTCTGTGATCATTTCGACTTGGGAAGATGCAACAAAAGATCCATTATCAAAATCAGATGATGACGTTTCATTAAATATTTGATTGGATAAAGTATCAAAAAGCTTATGATCCTGCTTAGGTGATAACTGATAATTAAGTTTGATTCTTTTTGAGGAAGATAGCTTAGAAAGCTCTTGACTTAATGCTTTTGATGGATTAAATCTGGTATCTGGTGTAAAAATTGATGGTTTAGCTCGTATTTCGGGGGCACGAACTACAAACGATCTAATCGGAGAAAAATATGATAAATTAATTATTAAAGTAAAAAATATTTCGGCCACATTCTTATGTGATTTTGATTTCATTAAAATAGACATAGATTCCATAATATTAGATTCAATTGAGGTGGCTCGAATCAATATATTATATATATCTTTTGATGCAAAAAATTCAACATGAGGTTTTTTTGCTAAAAACGATAAATTAACAACAGGTTGTTGAGATATTGAAGGATCAATTGATGCAATCAAATGCCTGCTGCGATTAAAATCAATCGTTTTTGCACTTGTCTGAATTTTTCCATAAAAACATTTCTTTTGAGAATCGATTGAAACAAATAACTCGCATCCAGAAAATTCATGATCATAAATTCTGAGTTTTAAAATACTACCTGGAATTAGTAACTAAAAAAGAACATTCTACATCATATTGATTTTTGCTCATGAATAAAAACAAAAAATTGTTTTAAGCTTTAAAAAAAAAAAAAAAAAAAACGAATAAAAGATTTTCAATTGGGTGATCAAAAATTTATCAAAAAGTTTCTTTCAAACAAAATTTCCAAATCTCTCAAATGTGTCCACTTTTTGAACCTTCCTCTCAAACAATCACCAATTTTTTTTTGGTCGGATCCTCTCAAAAAGTTAAAAAATTGAATCTGCCATTTTTATTTTTATCTTATGTTTGGTCAAGCAACTTTTAGACATATTAGTTCAAATCCATACAATGAAAACTGAGGACAAGATTTAGCACAGCCTTTTAACCAACAGAACACTATGTTTAACTTTCTGTTTCAAAATCAGATAAATTTAAATCAATATATGACTCAACAACAATACAACAATCAACAGCAAATGCCATAATTTATTCAACAAAAACATCCACAACAACAGCAACAACAGCAATGTCAAAATAATGATAATGAAAAACCTGATTTTAATATGTATCTTCAACAATCAGAGCAATACTCTGAAAATTCTATTGCAAAAAGTTCGAAAAATACATATGATAAAAATTTAAGAGTGTATGAATTAATTATGGAACAATTTAAACAACCACCTTATCCAATATCTATAGAAAAAATAAAAGTGTTTATTACTTATCAAGCAAAACACGGAATAACTATAAATACGTTAAAATCATATATTACTGGAATTTCTCACTTTTTTAAAAGTAACGATTTACCAAATTCAATACTATCAAATGAATTCAAAAAGCGATAGACTTAGAAATTTGCACTTTTCCGAGATTTTGTTCTCAATTTTTTTGAATAAAAAATAATCGTCACGGCCATACTTTTTTATTGTTGTTTACATAAAGTACATCCACATTATTCATTAGTTACATTATTATATCGCTCAAACTAAGCTCGTAGGTGCAAGATGATTCCGTTAAGTTAATGCCAGTTACTTATTAAAAGATTTCTTTTTCTTTTGTTTGGAATATGTATTAAAAAATATTTTTTAATACAAGATGACAAACTGTTCAGTTCAATACATCAAGAGCAACTAGAAATTTGAAACACTTCTATATTTATTCCAATCTAGTTGAGATAATTATATATCATTTTATTTTCAAGCCCAGAAACATATACGCATTTAATAAACATATATCAGTATGCCTGAAGGTTTTAAATATTTTATAAATAACGCGTCTATTTTATCTTTTTTCTTTTTTTATTTTGAATGATTTTTAATCGTCGTGGCTTCACGTTTAAAAATTTTTTCCAACAAGATCTTTGCTCCACTTGAAAATAAATCTATATATATCTGCTAATATAACCATATAGCAATCATAATAGTGCTAGAAATTCAATGTCAAGCAATTTTTACTTTCCAACCTAATAAGAAATATATTTACAATAGATTTGACAAAGTAATTTGCGAAAATTCTCTAAAATCTAATTATTTGGATTTGATAAATAGAAATAAAAGATGCTACGCTGGTATCAATCACTAGTTAAACTGATATTCATTATTTATTACTAGACTATTAATAGTTCGTTGGATTATATGTGTGCAAATAGCATTATCTCATTTCATTACATGATTCTTCTCATTATTTTATTAATAAAAGCATTTATTTCCTTAATTCTTCTTTTCTTTTTCAATTTTTTCAACTTTTTGAGAGGGATTTCTCTGGAAAGTGCAACTAAATTTGATAGACAAACTTTTTCAGAATAAAATCTCGGAAAAGTGCAAGTAAAAATTTCTATCCAAAAAGCTCAAAAGCGGTTTGCAGAGATCATTCAAAGAAGATTCATCACCATTTGCTAAATTACCTTTTCAAACTGATTTTTTTCTAAAATATTTACAGTCTTATGATATGACAGATATTGATAACATTAGAATGATGTTTTACATGACGATATATCTACGATTTTTTAAGAATTTCTGAGCTTTTAATTTACGTAAAAAAGACATAAAGTTCGATGTTCAAAGTAATAAATTAATATTAAATATAAGATATTCCAAAACCGACCAGAATGGAAATGGAATTACGACATACTTATATAACAACCAACATAAAATATACCATCCAATAATTTATATAGGTTTTATTCAAAATTTGAGTGATGAAGATTCAATCGTAAATATCGATGAAGACTATCTTCGAAGAAAACTTAATGATGTTTTAATAAAATTAGAATTTGATCCTACAAAATATTCTTGGCATTATTTAGACGTGGTGGCGCAACTCTTGAATCTCAGAATCACATTGACCTTGCAATTATTAAAACACACGGTAGATGGTTAAGTGATGCTTATCTTTTATACGTGGATCAAGATCAAGACAGAGCAGGTCTTCAAAAAAGCGACGTACTTTAAATTTAAGAAAAAAAAATTTCATTAACTTTTTGAGAGGATCCGACCAAAAAAATTTTTGGAGATATTTTTGAGAGGAAGATAAGTTCAAAAAGTGGACCATTTGAGAGATTTTAAAATTTTTGATTTTTACAAATGCTTTTTATTAAAAATACCATTTTTAAATCAATTATATAATATATAATAGGGATTGATTATTGTTTGCTTTTTTGCTGATTATTTTACTAAATAATATTGAAAAAACTGCTACAATTTGGGATAAACCTTTTGAATGAATTCAAAAAGTCGCATTTTAATTTTTTAGAAAAAAGTTTCTCTAATCAAATAGTTATTATTTTACTTTCCAAATTTTGATATTTTCATTAATCTGCTCAAAATAATCTATTTTATTCTAAATTTTATATAAAATTTTCACCGACTTATTTTTAAATTTTGAACTCATTTCAAATATCAAGAGTATGAATAGTTGCAACGAACTTGTTATTATCTTTGATAGAATATTAAATCGCGTTAATCAAGGTGCAGAAAATTATACGTGCATATCAAATTATATCGCCCGTAGAGTTGAAGCTGAAGAAAAAATAATATCTATTCTCAAAGGTATCATTCCTGAAAAATACGATAAAAATGATCCAATAACCAAAACATTTATGCAAAATTTACAAGAAGAAATCGATAACCACGACTCTTTATCCAAAAATATCAGAAATGAATTAGTAAATAAAAATACACCATATATGAGAACAATGAATGAAAAGCAAAGAGCAATTCGAGCCCAAGTGGAAAAAGCAAAAAATCGAGCTCAAAAAGCAATATCTAATACATTAAAAGCTCAAAGAGAAGTTGATTTGCAAAAGAGTAAGTGCAAAGATTTAACAGCACGGCAACTCGAAAGTCAAAATGCGAATGTTCGAAAAGCTATTCAAGAATATCAAAATAAAAGTAGAGAAGAAGTTGACGAATCTTTAAAAATTTCATCTTCAGATATTCCAGTTATTTATCGTGAGTTTTCAGATTTTGATTCATTGCGTTTACGAAAACTTCATGGATTAACTCTTTCATTCAATCAACTCAAAAAAGAATCTCATAAAATGATAATTAATAGTTGTGACGCTTTAGAATTCAAGTTAAATGGATTTGATCCTGTTGATAGATCAAAGCGTTATATTAGAAGAGTATATGATACTACAATTGATGTTGTTCAAGAAGATGAAGATATTGAAGTTTATGCCACAGCAATCGCAGATTATAGAAGCAATGATCCTCGAGATCTTCATTTTGTTCGTGGGGAAAAAATTAAAATTCTCAATCAGCATTCTTCTGGTTGGTATGAAGGCCAAATTGAAAATCGCCGAGGATATTTCCCTAATACGTTTGTTATTTACCCAGGAGACTTAGAAATGAGGAAGGATCCTATAGGCGCTGTTTGCCTCGTTACAGATGATTTTGAAGGTCCTAATAGAAGCGATATTAAACTTTTAGATGGCGATCTTGTTTATGTTGATTATTGCTCAAAAGAAAGATGCTCAGGAACAAATCTCAGAAATAATAAAAGAGGATATTTCCCATTAAGCTGCTTAGAAACAAGAATTACAAGTGTCATTACAGAAGACGAGCCAAACACTCCAATAAATACTCCCGATTGGCTTCCTGAATATAATGAATCAATGGAACTAAAAATCAAGCAAAAAAAGAAATAAAATTTTATTAAAATAATTATAATATCTAAATGAAAATAGAATAAAAATCCAATAGTGTATTCACATATTCATTTATATTGAAAAAGGAACCAACATACATGTATAATAATATAATACAAAAAATATGAAGATGCCATGCTACTTTTTTAAGAATAAAAAAACAATATTTTCAGTTTTTGAAATTTCATAAAAGAGGAAATTAAATTATGAATGATATTATGAAATGAATTGATGATATATAGTTAACATTAAGCAAACTCTTTAAAGGATAATGTAGGATCAATTTTTGCAGCAAGAGAATCAGCTCTTTCTATAGTTTCATTAAGTAATTTTGAAGTTGCTGTAACATTTTCATGTAGTTGCCTAAATAAAGATAACATTGATGCTAACTTCCCATCTAAATCGTTTTGCCTGCGGCGAAGAACAGATGAGAGATCTATATATTCTTTAAGTTGTCGTTTTGTTTGAACGGTAATTTGTTCTTGGTTCTGTGCAATTGTCTGATTAATTTGCGCAAAATATTGTTGAACCATTTGATACGCTAATGGTAAATTCCCTGAATCAATATGTATGTCGGATGGAAAATCTTCTTTCATTAGAACACGCATAACAAGAGGATGAATTGCTTTGATTCCGTCGTAGTCTTGTTGCTGTTGTATTTGAAGTTGCTGCTGTTGAGACATAGAAGACTGCCCTTTCGCATTTGAAACTTGTTGACCTTGCTGTTGTTGCTTTTGTTGCGATTCCTCGTTTCCCATTAAGTATTAGAAGTATATAAATTGACCTAATATTTGGCCTTCATCAATATCCATCAATTACAAATTCTCATTGCTTTTTAATTTAAAACAAATAAAGAAAGACTTCATTGTTTCTGTTTATTTTTTTTATATTTGAGTTTTCTTTATTTTCTTTTTTATGAATTTATATCAATATCAGAAAAATTATAGATTTGATTTAATTACTACTTTTCACCACTTGAACATCAAAATAAACAAAAGAACATCCAGTTGAAAGCAAGGTAAAAAAGAAAATCAAACAAATATACCAACAGAACAATAATATTAAAAAACCCATTAAAGCAAAAATATTTATTTTAACAATAATATAATTAAAACATTAAACGATAAATATAATTTCAAACATAAAATCAATATAATAACATAAAAAATAATAATAATATTAAATGTTCTGCAGAAGGCCGCCTTTTTTCAAATTATCATATATTTTTTGTTTGTATTTCTTTGATTCACCATTATCAGAATATCTATTAAGAACAGCTACTATATTAAGGTTAAGGATCGTTGCGTGCGTTTCAACATAAGCACAAATTGCAGCAAGAGAAATAATACAGTAATAGGAAATTGGTGATTTGTTACTAATCATTTTTAGCAAAGTTTCACCAACTTGATTAAATTTTTCGTGATAAACATGTTGAGCTATCATTGTAAAAATGTTTAAAAAGTGAACATATCGTTTTGGGTCTTCATTTTTGTCAAGATTGAGTAAATCACAGAGCATTGGTAAAAATCCGGAATCAACAAGAGCAGTTGCAAATTCCAAGGTCATCATATTCTTCGAAATTGCCCAACAAGCAGCAACAATTGAATCACAATCATTGGTACGAATGATGTTCGCGAAAAATGTAGCAAGATTAGGTTGTTGAAATAAAAATTCTCTAACTCGACTATCTGAATTAATTAAGGCTATAAACAATTTTAGCATATTAATTGCCATTTTTGGTTTCACGCTAAGCCATTGATCAACTTTTCCAGCTTTGAAAATATAAACCGATGTTTGTGGATTAGAAGCTATTCGCACGAGTAGCAAAGTAGCTTTCTCACTATCATATTTGATTGCAGATTCAAAGAGAGCAGTTATTAACTGGCAAAGTGGTCCATTACTTGCATTATTAGCGAATCTCCTTATGTATTCAAAAGCCTCATTTCGTAAATCTTCATCATCACATGTAATATGTGATAAAATATTTTCAAGAGTAAAGAGTGTTGGATTCTTTCGAGTTGCATACAAAGCCTGATAAGCAGCTACAGCATTTTCAGGTATTTTTGATTTTCCATATGCTGAAATAACATCGTCTTGAATACAATCATAGAAAACTAGTGTACGAACTATCAAATTCCCACCATTAGTATTTATATATTTTAGAGCTCCTTCTTTGAATTTCGTGAGTATTGATTTTGTGGTCAGCGGTGAGGGCGAATTTTTGACGATTTTGCATACAAGAGTGATAGCTTTTTTACTACAAGTTTCATTTTTAAAAAGTTCAAATAAATGTTTGACGATCGAATTGATATCAATCGCATTTTGTAGATAATTAATAACATATAAAAAAATGTCAAGTGTGGTTGGTTTCACAAATTGTTCTAAGTCAGCAACTTGTGCAATTCCTTTTAAAACTTCATAAGTTTTAGCAAACCGAAGACAAAGAGTTTCTGCTCTTTTGATTAGTTCTGGAGGTTGATCAGAGCATAAAAAAATAAGAAATTGTGGCCAAACGTTTAAAGTCATAATATTTGGATCATTAACTAAGTTTTCAAAGAAATCCAGAGTTTGGATAATTTTTTTACTATTGTTAGTATTTAATGCATATAGATATTCATTTGCTTTTTGAGTTAAATTGTGAGTATAATTTCTATTTTGATATAAGCTTGTAACTGATTTAAAATTCCGATTATCTCTTGACATTTGAATATTTGTTATGTCATCTTCAACTGGATAATTTGAGAGCAAATTCGCGTTTGAATGCCGTCTTGCTAATTTTAATTGGGCTGCTAATGCTAAAGAGTTTAGCATACTATTAAAAATATTTCTGTCACATTGAGGAAATTCGACTGTTCCATTTTCAAAAAGAGATATGATTTTCTGAAATGATGGACGTTCTTTGGGATTTTGCGACCAGCAACATTCAATAAGTTTAGCCAGATTTGGAGGGGTATTTTCTGGAATTTGAGG
This sequence comes from Tritrichomonas musculus, assembly GCA_039105265.1. NCBI lineage: Eukaryota > Parabasalia > Tritrichomonadida > Tritrichomonadidae > Tritrichomonas > Tritrichomonas musculus. The sequence goes on along the minus strand of JAPFFF010000015.1, from coordinate 272,767 downwards.
TCTTGTATTCTGGATGACTACAAGATAAATAACTTGTGCTGTTTCGAGACCATCAAATGGAATCTCTTTTGTAATTAATTCCCATAAAATAAAGCCAAAAGAATAAACATCAACTTTCTCATCGTATTCTTCTCCATGTATAAACTCCGGAGCCATGTAATTTGTTGTTCCAAAAAGACCAGTCATTGTTTGAACCGTATCTATTTTTCTTGATGAACCAAAATCGGCTATAACAGGCATAAATTCGTCATCAAGAAGAACATTTTGCGTTTTTAAATCGCGATGTATCACATTACGTGAATGTAAATATTCCATTCCAACAGATATCCCATATGCGATAATCGTAAGCTGCGTAGGAGTAAGATTGATTTTCCCATCATTACAATGAATGACTTTATAAAGAGAGCCATTCGCCATATATTTTGTTACAATACAAAAAGGAGATTTGTCAGTAAAGCCAATAAAAGGCACTAAAAAACGGTTTCGAAGAGTAGCGTGACTGATAACTTCACGTTTATATAATTGCATAGTTCTTTTGTTATTTTCGATAAAGTGAAGCTTTTTGATCGCAACTTTTTGGCCGGTGGGAATAAAATATCCGATTGAAACTTCACCAAAACCTCCAAGCCCAATAACTTCTTCGAATTTGAGTTGGTCATTTGAGATAATAAATTTTTTGAGATCGGAATTTTCTTCAAATTCGAAATCATCCATTTCTTATTTTGATTCAATCATTTTATATAACATATTGCTTTTTTTGTTTATCGATTTCTTTGAAATTAAATTTAATAAGTAATAAATAAACCAATAAATTAGAATAAAAATATATATTTTTATTTTAAAAAACAAAATAAAATAAAAATGTTTGAACCATTACAATATATCCCCATATAAAAATGAGAAAGATTTCTATGAAGTTAGTGTAATGATTATTTCAATAAATTAACTTCTATAAAAAATAATATTTATAAACAATAAAAATGCAATTTGGAATAGGAAAAAAATATATTTTCATAAATTCTGAAGAAAAACTTTTGAAAACCATTCAAAAAAATCAAACAAATAATTCTTTCAAAAAATAAAATCAAATTTTTTTTGAATATTGGAACAAATAAACAAAAAAGATTTGATTTTATTTACCCCAAGTTTAAATTTATGATATTTAAATACGGATCCACTATTAATTATATATATTAAAAAAAAAAAAAAAAGAAATATTTCATACAATATTTTGTGTTTAAAAAAAATTTATTAGAATTTAGCCCATTATGAATACCGAAATATTTAAGAGAAAAACAAATTCAAAATCAACTTTTCGAACTGGGAAAGTTACAAACAAAAAATAATTAGTTAAAATTATTACTTATGATAATCCAAATTCATTGTTTCCAAAAGAAAATGCAAATTTAAATTTCTCTGATAAGATATCAGGATCAGAATAAGGAGGAAGTTTAAGTGTACAATTACATGTATTAGCAGTTGGTAATTCTTGATCAGGATTCAACATTCCGTTTACAGAGGTTGAACATTTTCTTACGATTGTCATTTTTGGTTCCAAAACCTTTAAACCGCCACATGGAAGATTTGTCAAACCAGTAACAAATTTAATGAAATCTTTTTGACCATCAATATCTGTTTTATCAATAAATTGGCATAACATTTTAATTTCTGGTGACTCACTTGTAAGTCCTCCGTCAATTTGACAATATTTTAATAAATCGCTAGATTTAATTAATTCTTTATCACCACAGATAAATGATGAGATTTCTTTTTCAGAGAATATATCAAGAGAAGAGAATGGTAAAATTTTGTTAAAGCCACTAACGAACATTTCGGCACACTTTTTAACATTTCCATCAATAGTTGAATTTTTAACGAGTTCGATATATTCATTAACATTTTCTTCATTAACAATTAATTGCTTTCCATTTGGTTTCAATTCAAGTGATGGATAACCAGGATATGTGAATTCGACATCTAATAAATCATTTGGACAATTGAGGGAATTTGCAAATATTTCATCAACTTGTGATACAGAAATCTTTTTCCCTCTCGCAATTTCAAAGAAGGCTGGATTAAAGTCTAAAGCAAGATTAATTTCCATTGATATTGCTTTTGCTACAAGAATTCCAATAAGCTTAAAAAGCTCAGGTCGAGCATTTGGTGCTGGAAAGAGTCCATTTTTACTGAATGAGAATTCAGAATCATTTGTACTAAACATTGAATCATTTCTGAATAAATTATGCTTATTTCGACAAAATTCATGGGACATGTTAGATAAAAATTCACGTGTTGGTCCCATTCCGAATCCTTTTTCTCCAACGAATTTAACATCAACTTCAATTTTGTGTGAGAAAAAGTTTTTAAGTAATTCACAGCCATCTTCAAAAATAGTATCACGAGATACTTGAAGTTTGAGTGGTTCTGGCCGATTCTTTCGTAATACGACAGGATCAAATGACTTAAATTCGCCAATTAGTCTTCTAGTTGCAAAGTAAGGATCTAGATAAACAAGCTTGTATGCGAGAATTCGCTCACTAAATGGAAAGAGAAATGGATACTTGAAAATAATTGTCATGGCATAAGATTTTCGGCCAATTGAACCAAATGGATTTGAAAATTGTTCATGGACTCTTGATACGAATGAAAGGCCTTCACTTTTCTTCCATGTATTTTCAACATTGACAATGTTGTAATTTTCATGAAGTTCTTTTAATAAACCAAACAAATCAGTGAAGTATTGGTTAGGAAGAGGCTGAAATTTCATTTCTGTGGGTTTGGCATCTAAAGATATTTCAGGCTGAATTTTGAATACATCAATTGATGTTGTCGCTTTATCACAGAAAACAGAAAATAAACTGTTGTTCTTGTAATCAGGATATGGTGATTGAGGAATTGGTGTGGGCGCTATTATATTTAATAAACCTTTTTTAGCAAATTCAGGATATTCGTAACTATTGTTTAAAGCATTTGCACTATTATTAATATTTGTTCTGTCAATTGGATGACTGTTATTTTGTGCTCTTTTAATCGATTGATTATTACCATTAATATTGATATTATTACTATTACTACTATTAAATGAATTGCCTACAAAAAACATATTGCTATTATTATCATTTCTTTGTCGAATAAAATTAGTATTACTATTAGTATTACGAGGATTATCAATTTCAAATCTTCTTCTAACAAAATTGCTATTACTACTAGCATTAAAGTTAAAATTAGTTGGATGTGGCTGGTTTCCTCTAGAACGATTTTGGCTGTTTTGGTCATTTGAATGCAGCACGTTTGTTGATAAAAAGTGTCTTAAGTTAAGTAAATTCAAATTGTTTGCACTACTGTTTTGCAAGAAATTAGTATTACTACCAATTCTCAGATTATTAATATTAATACTATTCGGTTTGAAGCCAGCAAGAGAATTGTTTAATGTATGTCCATAATTATGTTCGAAAGCTTTTATTAGAATTGCTGTGTTTGAATAGCTCAATGAATGATCTTCGACATAATCCGATCTAATATATTGAGCAAGCTTAGGATTATTATTCATTAATCTAAGAAGATAATCTGTGTTTTTATGATTAACAGTCATGTCAATCAGTCCTTTTAATGTCCAAATTGGTTCAATTAATGGAACTGTTGACTTGAATTTGCAATTGTTTTTACTTATAATAGAAACAGGAGCCGGATTAATCAATATGTTAACAAACTCTTCCATACTTGGCTCATTAACAATACATGGCATTGGAAGAAATGAAACAAGAGAAAGAGAAAGTTTTGCTATTCCAGAAACATCAATTTGCGAAGCTGATTCATCACCCATAATTTTTTCTTCATCTAAAAGTTTTTTACATACTTTAACACCACCACCAAAAAGAAATTGATAAGAAGGAATTTGATCATCTAATGCAAGCTGGTTCAATTTTTGGAGTGTCAAATTGCTCAAATTAACTAGAGGACGAGGAGTGCCAATCTGACTAAGTTTGCTTTCTAAAGTTTTTATTGTTTTTCTAAACCAATCGGCATATTCAATTTGGATGGGAAAGTCTTTAATAAGCTGAAGAAGATAACATTCATTTAATTTTTTCGAATTCCCATAATATGATATAACAGCAAGTATATATGGAGCATTTGATTGAACCATCGAAAAAGAAATCAAGGCCAATAACAAATCATTATCAATTTCATCATTGTTTTCATTTAATTCTTGATTTTGACTTAAATTCTCTGTATTTTCAGTTTCTTGTTTAATTTCACTATCAGTTTCAACCGTTTCATTGGATTCATTCTTTTTATTATTTCCATTATCATCATCGCTTATTTGAAGCATGGTATCGTCTTTATCATAAGAATCTTCAAAAAATGGAACTTCGTAATCTGACCCAAAATTAGAATTATTCATTGCAAACATATTTTCATCTTCACAGTTAGTATCATATAAATAATTAGAAATATCATTATTTTGTTGCTCTTTCCTTTTTTGATTTTCTTCTTCTTCTTTAGCGCATTCAAGTGTAACTGCAAAAGCAATAAGAGCGGTCTTAACATCTAATGGCTTTTCAATAATAACTTTTTTCATAATTTTTTGAATTTCCCTGGAAAATTGAAAAGTTTCAAGATCGTTTGGATAATGTGGTCGTTGATGGTTCGAAAGTTTAAATACTGACAATCCTTCAAAGTATGGTAAAAGATTTAAAATAAAAATTAATATGTTCTTAAAATCTGTTCGTGTGTGTATAAACTCAGGTGAAAATAAAAGTTTCTCGAAGTCTAACTTCTTTTGGTGTATAGTGAATGCATGATTACTATCTTTTGCTAATTTCGTTAAAAGTTCGATTATTTTATTATGTATTTTATAAAGTTTTGGATCCATCAGTTTATCACATAAAAATGCTGTTAATTCAACTGGAACTGAGAGAGCATCTGAACCTTTGGCGATATTAATAAGAGATGATAATGAATTGAATGCAATTTGATTGTCGTGGTTACTACATAATCCGATAAGAGGATGAATATAATTTACCAAATGTGGAGAGACAGAAACTTCGGTGATATTCAACAAAATTAAAGATAAAAGTCGTTTTTCGATATCAGAGTTTTGATTATCATTAATGTACTGTAAAATTTGAAAATAATTAATAGAATTTGATAATGCATCGGCGTAATATTTGGACATTGCATTAAGAATGTGAATAGTATGCTCAGTTGATGATTTTGAGATTTGCTGATTGAATATTCGCGAGATTATTTCGATTGTTGAAGAAGACATAAACATTTCAACGTTGTCAGGAGTGACTTCAACTGCTGTTCGAAGACACCAGGTAGCACTATCGAGGATTTTTGGATTTTTGCTCGTTTGAATCAATTTAATTATATGCGGGAAGCACTCTGAAAAAGAATATTTTTTTGTTTCATATAATAAATCAAAGCGAATCATTTCTAATGCATTTAAACGCTCGTTATCGTCGCTTTTCATTTTGGTAAAAATAATGTTATTGTTTGATATAATTTGCTCACCTCGCGTAAAAATCTCATACATTCTAAAAATATAAAAAAATTTTAATTTTGTGAAAAAGTTTGGCTTCGAAAATTTTGTGTTTTTTTGTGGCATGAGGATAAACACTTTTTTTTGCCAATATTTTATATAAATAACTCATTTATCAATAAAATAAAATAATTAATTTTTCAATTTCAAAAACCCATAAAGAAAGTTTTTGAATTTGAACTTCATGGAGAGAAAATAAATATTTCAATGAAGTTCAAATTTTTTCGTGTGGAAAATTTCCACTTATTTTGACTCAAGATTATGGATGTTTTTTTTTGATTTTTTGCAATCACCTATGATTTTATCATTAAATAATTAAATTATTTAAATAAGACATGCATATATATATAAAAAAAAATAAATATGAGAAATATTTCAAAACAGCCAGATTTAGCAAAGAATAGTATTTGTGCAATTCAACAAATCTATAAACTAGAACTTATGCTTAAAATTTTATATTTTTCAACATAAAGTATTGGAAAATTGAAACCCAATACACTATCAATTATTTTTATTATTTTTTACAGAAAAGAAAGAAAAAACGCATATTCTCTATTTTATACAACAGTTTTTTTGATTACAGGCTTTTTGATAGCACTTTTTTGATTAGATATAATTATAGGTTGGTGACTTAGAGATGATTTTGAGCGGTTAATATTATTGAATTTCGTTTGCTCTTGATTAATATTAATCGATTTATCGACTCCATCTTCTTCAACTTCCATTTGTAAAGAAAAAGAGATTGTATTTGATATTTGCTTTGGTTTTGGTAATAAAATTTTTTCAGAAGACTGGTTTATAATACCAGGTGATGAAACATATTTATTAATTGTCATTCTAGAAGCTGCATTAGATCTCTTTTTAGAAGTATCAATCAAATTTGTCAATTTTCTATTATTATTGAATTTTATAGATTGGCTTTGGTTGCTCGATGATGAGTATGATGAAAAGTAGCGTTCTAGAAGGCTTGAATCGACAGAGCATGGAAGCCTATAAACAGTTTCCAATTTAGTTGGCATAATTCGAACTCGATCAATAATTTTCAGATATGCCTTATTGTCACTTTTAAAAGATGACGGATAGACTTGTACAAATTTGCTGTTTTTTTCAGCGTTTATTCTTTCTGAATTTATATCAAACTTTAATTTTGGTAAATTTTCAACAAATTGAAGCCAATCTGAATTTGAAAAATTCATTTTGTCATCAGTTATTAAGTTTTGAATGCATCTTATAGGTGCAGCTATTTTTATTGCAGCTGATAGCATCGAAATTTTCATTTGATGCTCATCAGAAGTATCAGTATCAAGTGAAGGACGATAATTAACTTCTAGAATGTAAGGTTTAAGATTTTGATCAATCAAAACATCAAATCCAAGTATTTGAAAACATCGTGAATAAATTGTTGGCTTGCATTGCGTTTCTTGCCCATTTAAAAGATATTGGTAAGATGACAGTATAGTAAAAACAATCGCATTATCGATCTTTCTCCATAAGGCCTCAATATCAACGCCATTACGTTTCATTATTGCAAATATATCATCAACCATTTTGGTGATCGAACTTAAATTTCCATTCGCATTTTTTTTATTTACTGCTGTGTTTGTTAATTGAGAAAAAATCGTGTTTGAGTCGTTTTCTTCTGAACAAAAGCGAGCAACACCATCCCTATAAACATAAATATTTAATGGTGTTAACGATGCAATTAACGCATAGATTCTTAAATCAAATTTCCTATTATTAATTAAATAAGAATCAATATACTCTTGAGCTACTGATAGATTACCATTAATATTATATTTTTGGTTCGGATTTATGATTGTAATTCCACTTCCTAAAGATCCATTGTCTGGCTTTACAAGAAATTTTTTTCGATCAGGATTGTTTAATTCATTCATAAATTTGCTTTTTTGGATTGGCAATATGAATGATTTTGGTAAAAATTGAAAAAAATCTGGCTCAAAGGCAGCAACCCTTTGAATCATTTGAACAAATGGAGCTTTTCGGCAAATAAGATTGACATTAGGTAACCTGTTAACAACCTGCCATGGCTTTAATGATGAAAAATAATCTCCATCTTTGATTGTATCGTACCAAATAAGTAAAGCATGCGGATCTTCCTGATTTAGAGTTATATTTACGGATTTAATTGCTTCTCGGACAACCCTGAATAAGATTCTGCCCTCAGAAGCAATCATTGTATACAATCAAAATTTTTAATACGTTATTTCTGTTTTTTAAAATCTACAAAGCGATTTTGTTCATATTAGAAATATGCTTTAATTTGCTCTGCTAGTTTTAATTACATACCACTAAAAATGCTCATTGATGCTAAACTTGCTGAAGATGCTAATACCTTATACAAAATATGAAAGTACTATATTTCTATTTGCTATGCAATAAATATGGTAAGTGCTTGAAATTACTTTTTTCTGATATGAATTTCATGTGAATTTTAGGATTGTTAAATCGTTTAAGAGACTGACTAAAAAATTATATATATCCTCAATATCAATAAGTTTTAAATTAATTTCGCTATCAGTGATCTTACAATAATGGTTATTATGATTTATTTGACAAATGCCATTCATATTTTTATATAATTCCTGAAATTATTTTATTGAGAAGAAGTTTATAATTATGAAAACTACTAATTTGGCTTTCATATATCATCAATTCAATGAAATTTTTATCATTATTAGCATATTTTTTTGTGTTTGATGCTAATTGTTTCAAGGATATCTTCATTTTTTTATTCGCTTTATTCACATCAGATGACACAAATAATCTAAATTCATAAGATGCAAGATTAACAAGCTGACTTTGAATATTATTCCTTCCTTCATACTTTGGTTTTTTTCGTAAATAAAAACTTGGCTTTTTTACCTGCTAATTCAATAGAAAAATCTAGGATTTGGTCACTATTCCTTCTTTTATTTTAGTTGTTATTTGTGCCGGACAACCTCTTTTCACCTGAATAGTTATGCTTTTGTTGTATTAGAAAGAAATTTGAAAATTGTTGACGTTGGGATTCCAAGAATTCTTTTAGACTTGTCTATTTTGATTAACTCAGTCAATATCTCAGAAAAAAGAGATCAAATATATTTGATTCAAGCTAAGATTATCAAAACATTAGAGCAAATAAAAAATGAAATCTAATATTAAATGTTTGGAACAATTAATCAAAATATTGATATACAATTGCAGAAAACAAAAACATTTTTTTTTTATTAACTTTTTCAAAAAGGTCTTTTAAAATTTATGAAATTTTACAAAAAAGTTGAATAATTTGAAAGAAATGATGATATTAATTTATGTTTTATAAAAAATATGATGAGCTTACTGCTAATTTAACGAAAACATTCAGATCTAAAAAAACTCTTTCAGATACAGCTTTTCAATTTGCCGAATTAGCTTTATCACTAGATCAGAAAAATCCTTTTGAATTTAATTTAGTGGGACTTGCTAAATTTGGTGAAATGCGATGCTATGAAAAATTAGAAGATCCACAAAAATTAATACGTGCCGCTATTTCAGCAGCTCGTTTTTTTATTAAATCAGCAAAATTTAATTATGAGATATCTCAATCGCTTCATGACACATGGGCTGACCCATTATCAGATGGTATTCACTGTTATAGATCGGCAATTCTGACACTTAAAGCTACAAAAAAATATAATTTGGCATGTTTTACGTTGAATGAATTGGCTGAGGCAGAATCTTTTTTTAATCAACACCACAATGCAGGAAACGCTTATGAAGAATCTTCTAGGCTTTGTGCTGAACATTCTCTTCATCCACGTATTTTTATTGATTCATTATTAAATTGCGTAGAGTGCTATACAAAAAGCAAACGATTTGATTTAGCATTATTTACGGTGATGAGCTTTTTTGTACCACTTGAAGTAGAATATTCAAATCTAATAGAACAATCATCATTTCTAAAAAATAAAATGAATGAATTATGCGGTACAAAAAGTCTTCTTTTCATATGCAACAACCAATTTTCAGAAGCCTTAAATGTTACCGAGACACAAATTGTTGATGGAGAAATGAGGAATTTAATTCTCAAATTTAGCGAGCTCATTCAAAGTCAAAATGTTCCTGGAATAAAAGTTTTTATTGAAGAGATAAAAAATAATAAAAGATTGAGCAAATATATGCTAAACATAATTGAGAGGCACTACCAATCTTTAGAAGAAAAAACAACTGAAAAAAAAAGTTAAAGTTATCTTGAAATCCAAGTACACATCATTTTTTAGATTTTGCATTTCATACACTTTAAATAATAGTATTTCAATCTATATAATTTAGATTGATTAAAAAAATTTTAGATTACTAGCAATCAGTCGTTTTAAGCTTTTGACAAATTGGTAATTTTCATAGCGAACTTCACAGTTTTCAATATCATTCTTTTATCATATTCATTAAAAACAATTATATTAATTCTCAATTGAGAATTATACAAGATGTTGAATGTAATACTATTCAAAAAACCCTTAATAGTTAATAAATGCTATTTATATATCATCATATATTATGTTTTTTTTTTTTTTTTTTTTTATAAAACATTTTTTATTCAAAAAATTGGCTCTAGATTTTTTGATGAAATTAATATTATTAATAAATAAAATCATTATATATCATAATAAATTAATAATTAAGCATTTTCAAACTACAATATAAAGATAAATGAATTTAAAAATTATATTTATATTAAATTATATTAGCTATATTAAACATTAATTTTCAGATTTCTATTTTGTGTTTGAAAATATTTCCAAATATCTAATTTTTTTATTTTACATTTCACATGGTTTTTTAATAGAAAATTTAAAAGAAAATAATGTGGTGTGATATGAATAATTGAATATAGCATCTTAATATATCTCATGAATTTTATTATTTATTTCTAATATTTTTATTATAATAATTATTAAATATTAGAATGTAATAATTTGCAAATTCATATTTTATAATATATGAAATCCACCAAGTTATATATCAAATAATTTTTCCAAGTCGATTTTCTAAAAATTGTAGGTTCCAAATATATCAGGATCGGACTATATTAATTTATGAAGTATGTATATTTGATAGCCTGAATTATGTTGAAAAAGCTAGTGCCAATCTTATCACAATTCAATTTAAAATTTTGTAATCATTTTCTTAATTGAACTCATCAATTAAATCAGTTTTGTTTGTCTTCATACAGCCAACATATTTTATTTTACGTATAAAACGAATATATTGATCTAAATTAAACTCTATAATTTTTATTGTTGAAAAATGGAGAAAAATATTAATTATTTCAAACTCTTAAAAATAAATGAAAATATTATTTTTATATAATTAAGATATTGCACAATAATATATATGAATATTATTTACCCAAAATTAATATTTATTGAATTATCATAAAAATAAATTTTTTCAAAATACGTTATTTTGAGTTTCCCCACACATTTCAACAATATTCTACAATTGAATTTTTCAATTATTCAAATAAATATTTTTTTCATAATCTCATATTGAAAATCATAATAATATTGACAAATATAATAATTCTAAATTAAATCAAATTAAAACTTAAATTGAAATAAACAATAAAAGTTTTGAATTTGTTTGAGGACTTTAAAAAAAATCATAATAAAATGTGATTATTTGAAAAACTAAGGCTGCGGCTTATCACAAAGATAATAATATAATATTTACTTAAATACTTGTTTGAATAAAAAATAGCTTCAGGTATTCAAATATTTGTGAGTATAAACCATTTAAAAAATATTTTATGAATCCGAAATCAAATTCAAACGAGTTTCCTAAAATATCATCCTTTACAATAGGAAAAACTGTAATAAATATTTGAATTTTTTCTTAAAGTTTATATAATTTATTCTATTAATAGCTCCAGCATTTCTTATCATTTTAAAAAGTTTTCATTTTCAAAACAAAATGTATAGCCTCCTTATTTTTCAATTTATTCAAAAAAAATTGAGTTTAAGCTGCCAATTTTTCATTTAAATTTTGATAAAAATTGAAAAAAAACAAAAACGATGAAAAAAACTCAAATCACTTAAATGGCAAAAATACTCATTGCTGATGCTCTCTCCCAAAAGGCAGTTGATAATCTGAAAGCTGCTGGCCATGAAGTTCTTATGAAGCCTGATATTACCGAGCAAACAATGGCAGAAGAAATCAAAGATTACAATGTTTTAATTGTTAGAAGCACAAAGGTCAATGCAACCGCAATTGCAGCTGCTAAAGGACTTTCCCTTATCATTCGAGCTGGTGCCGGCGTTAACACCATTGATGTCAATGCTGCCTCTGAAAAAGGCATATTTGTTTGCAATACTCCAGGAATGAACAATGATGCAGTCGCTGAACTTGCTTTTGGACATATCATTGCATGCGATAGATGCATTACAACAAATACACAACACTTAAGAAATGGTGAATGGAGGAAGAAATTATTCCTTAAATGCGAAGGCTTAAGAGATAGAACACTCGGCTTAGTTGGCCGTGGAAATATTGCCAAATCAATGATTCGAATTGCTAAAGGAATGTTAATGAACATTATTGTTTATTCCCGAAGCTTCACAGACTTGGAAGCTAAAGAATTAGGCGTTGAACGAGCAACATCAATTGATGAAATAGCTGAAAAATCAGATGTTGTTTCTGTTCATATTGCATACAACAAGACAGAAACCCACCACATTATTGGTAAATCATTCTTTGACAAAATGAAGAAAGGCGCAATCTTTGTAAATACATCACGTGGTGAAATTGTTGATACAGAAGCAATGAGAGCTGCCATCAAAGAAAAAGGACTCAAAGTTGGAGTTGATGTATTCGAAGGTGAACCAGCAGCAGGATTAGCCGATTTCCCAATGAAAGATCTTGCCGCAGAAGTCACTTCATGCACATGCCATATTGGAGCATCAACAAATCAAGCTGCTGACCGAATTGCTGATGAAACAGTACGCGTTGCTAACACATTCCTCTCAACAGGAGAAGCACTTAACTGTGTTAATATTAACTCAAAGCCGAAATGCGATTCAGTATTGACCGTTCGCCATTCAGGATGTTTCGCTAAAATCATAGAATGCTGTGATAAGAATCAAGCAAAGATAGCATCCGTTTCAAATACAGTCTTAAAAGGTGATAAAGCTCAAACATGTGTTCTTAGAATCAGTGCCCCAGCATGCTTTATGAAAGATCTCGCTACAATTGAAGGAGTTATTGGTGTTGCTTCTACTCGAAGTTAATTTAATTAATTTCTTTTTAAAAAATTCATTTCTCTTAATATTTCTTTATTTTTTTTTTATTGTATTTACTCAAAAAGTTACATCCAACTATATTTCCTTTCATTTAAAAAACATATTCAGAATTTTAGTAAACATTTTTATCTGGAACAACAATATATATTTAGTAGAATTAATATAAACAATTTATTTTAAGACTTTCGTGATAATATTTGTCACGTTATTTAATATTGAATTAGAAACATTATATTGGCTCGCAGGAATTACATAAACTTTTAGTCCAAATGCTTGGGCTAAAAGCACATTTCGAGATATTATACTCGGGTCTTGAATTTCAATATACACACTACCAGGTTCCATAAATGGTATTAGGCTCATTGTTTCACTTACAAAGCTAATTGCTACTTTGGCATGGATAAAATGAGATGCGTATTCAATAAAAGACGAATTTTCTGTGAATGACAATACAACAACTTGATTTTTAAAGGTTTCATTGATTTGCTGATAAAACTTTTGTTTTCCAAGCATTCTCAGGTCACCATCTATAGAAATAATAATAGGCTTATTTTCTGAAGCATTGTGCTGAATGCGTGATTTCATTATTTTAACCATTTTTTGTATTGGCCCATAAGCAACTGTATATGGATCTGGCATATTAAAAAAAAATGCTTTATTGATAAAAATAATGTCATCGTACTTATTTCCAAGAGTAATATTTGGGTATTGAAGATCAAAACCACTAAGTCCTGCTAAATCAGTAATCTCATCAAAATGATCAAACTTTTGACCAAAAACAATAGGAATTTTATGAGAAAATGTGTCATTTGTACTGAAAAGAAATGAAAAAATATTGATTATATAAAATGGGATTGATACTTTTGGGGAATATGGCAAAGTGATTGCAATATTAGATATAGTATAATTATCAGTTAAATAAAGTTGAGGATCAAAGTTTTCAAACCACTGGTGATGATTAGGAAATTGCGAATTTCCTACCATAAAAGGCTTTATTGAGTCTGTTGAACAAACGTAATAATTTAATAGACTAGTATAAGTTATAGGATCTTTTTTGTATATATCAAGTGTAAACTCATTTAGATCACCATACAATTCCATCTTTTTCATATCGATTTTATCCACAACTGGAAGTTTCTCCCAAAACTTTTCATCCCAATTGTAGGGAATAGAGTTTGATGTATTGGATATAACAGGATACGTAACTTGATATATCATCCTAAAAAAAATACATTGTACTAACCCATTAAATTTGAGTATAAAAACAGCAACAAAAAAGTCATAAAATATAGGATTCCTTGAATAACTCCATTTTAATCGAGAAAGGCAAGAATTAATTAGAGCAGTCAATATTAGTTATACGAATGTGAAAAATATCATTCAAAAAGTCAATCTCTCTTTTTCAATTATCATATATTTGAATTGAAAATAAAAGTGAATGCTGGTATTTTGGACTTACTCATTTAATAGACGGAAATCACACTCATTCTAGAGAGAATCATTTCTAATCATATCAGTAAAAATAGCTGTAAAAATTAATAATTTTTTTTTGCAAATGATCCTATACTCATAAATTGATGTATTTGAAACTACTTATTTGTAAACATTGAATTTATAAAAAAATGATATCAATTAAATGATTTCCTTAATCTTGAACATACATTTATTTTTTTTTTTTAAAAATAAACCTGGTTTTCAAGTGTTTCGATTATCCTAATTTAGAAATAAAAATGTGTTTCATCTATTTGCTTAATGATAAAAGTTTAAATACTAAATAATAATCAGGTTATAAAAAATTTTCAGCTAATGTTAATAATTCTGACATATACACACATTAAAGTAATCAAACTCATAAGTTTTTAAAAAAAAACTATAATGAATTATGAAGATAAAAATATTTATAATAATTTGAATTGAAATAACGGTTATAGTGAGGCCTTGTTCACTCATTTTTATTTTAAACATGGGCGTTGATTTAAATCATAGAGTGCTTAGGAAATCCAGGCGCGAGCCCAAGACGCAAAATGTACAGTATAGAATGCTTTTCAATCTGTACAATTTTATTGCAAGAAGAACAGGAAATGATTTTAATAAAACAATTGCTCATAGACTTTGCTTATCAAACACCAATAGGAGACCTTATTCAATCTCTCGTCTTTCAGTTGCTTTGAAAGATAAAGAACCAGAAACAATTGCTGTTGTAGTTGCCAAAATCACAAATGATGAAAGGCTTCTTCAAGTTCCAAAGATGAAAGTGGCCGCTCTTGGCTTCACTGAAACTGCACGTGCTCGTATTGTTGCTGCTGGTGGTGAATGCATTACATTAGATCAACTTGCATTACTTCGTCCAACTGGAGAAAAATGCATCCTTCTAGAAGGAGACAGATCAAGACGCGAAGCAGTCAAGCATTTTGGCCCAGCTCCAGGTGATGATAACAGCACTGCTCGTCCTAAAGTCCGTGCTTATGGACGTAAATTTGAAAAGGCTCGTGGTCGTAGAAAGTCAAGGTTATATCACGTTTAAAAATATTTATTTTTTTTATGAAATTTAAATAAATTACTCGATATATTACTTTCATCTATTCTTTTTACGCCCATTTCATCTGTTTAATATCATAAATTTAAAAAAACTTTAAGATAACAACGTCCTTAAAAAGTTACACTCACATTCAATTTTTTTTTTTGATGATTTTTCCTTGATTATTATTAGAAAAATGCTCATACTTTTAGATAATATATTTTATTTTTATACAAATATGACCGAGTTTTGAAAACATTTTGATCGTTTTATATTCAATTTGAATACTACAAAGTAATGAATATATCTATATTTATAAATATAAATCAATGCGCTGTTATTTTAATTTTTTCATAAATAGTATTCATATTCAATAATTTGATTTGCATATCACTTCACCAAATCAAATTTTCGGAATAAATGGATAAGAAAAGAGTATTAAATGATAAAAGAAATTATATTTGCAGGAAAAAATATTTACATGATTGCGCTCTTCATATAAAAGCAGCAATTGACTTTATGTCTATCGTTAAAGGTAACAAAATCGACAATGAAGAATCTCAAAAGCAAGCAACACTCTATGCTCAACAAATTGAAGCAGTATGCTGGTCTCCCAGATCTCAAATGTCTGCAGAAAACTATCAAAAACTCATGCAAACAAAAACAAGAGAAATTACATGTACAATTTTGAAAAAAACTCTTCCTTTTCTTGACATAAATCAACTTCAAAAAATTGCTTCATCATTATTAATTGAGCACATTCGCAATCATCAAACATCAAATTCAATTAATCTAGACTTGCTTAATTCGATTAATGTAAAAGCATCAATTACTGGATCAGATGCACCACACTTGATTTCATCAACTTTGCTCACATCGCAAACAAATGAAAATGCATCTAAAATTAAATCAAAAACAGATTTCATTCAAGCAACATCAAATCTGGTACCTGCGCCTATTTTGGGAACTGAATCAATTTTGTTGCATAAAAAAATTTTAGAAGATTTTACATCTAAATTTAAAAATCTTAAAGAACAAAAAAATCAAAATCAACACTCAAAGCCTCCTCAAAAAAAATACAATAAGGAAAGTAACCTTAATAAAGATCAAGGAAATTCAAAAAGTTGGCGGCTTCCTATATCTGCATCTGATTCAATGTCTGCATTTGAATATGGTGATGGATCACCAAATAATCCATATTTCATTCCAAATCTAGAGCATGAAAATAATTTTGAAGAAAGAACTGGTCTAAGTACCATCCTTTTGGATAATGATGAGCTTATTAAAGGCAGTGCCATTTTGCCGTCGGCCTTACCGTTCGATGTTAATGAAGGCATGCCAGAGACAGATTATTTTATTGATGCTTTAATTATATAGTTTTTTAAATAAAAATCGGGCTTTTGAAATTTAATACTTTCTCACAAAATTTAGAAGTATAAAATCAATTTGAATATTTTGTGTGAAAATATAGGAGATCCAAAGAAATCTTCATGAATTTCTTGACGACAGAGACATAAGAAAATCTATCTAATAAATTTTGAATGCATATTTGGTCCAAATCTCAAATTTAAGTCGTATACCACAATATGCAAAATTTTTTCATTTCAACTCGTTCTATTCTCGTGTAAATTCAAAATTTAATCCCTAAAATAAAATTCAATAGTTTACAACTATTTTCATTTATTTTCTGCATAAATGAAGACAAAGAAACATTTCAATTATTATTGACACTCTTAACATTTTAAATTAAAAAACATTCATACCTATCTTTTTTCATATAGTATTGATCAAACTTTTTTTATTAATTATTAATTCAACCCAATGAAAGGCAATAATGAAGAGCTTTTTTTTTTTTTTTTTTTTTAAAATGAGCAATCTGTTAGGACCGTGTATTAATGCAACTCTTACAAAATTATAGTTTTCTTTTTTTTTTTTTTTTTTTTTTTAAAAAATAATTATATTAAATTTTGACTTTTTAAACACATTACTAATAAATAACTAAAAAAATATATTTAAAGTTAGGCAAGCAATTTCTTCATCATTTGGTTGTCGATTCCAGATTCGGAAGCAAATTCTGCAAAATCAATATCAATTTGTGCAATTAAGTCAATTAAGTCCATTACATCAGGATATGCTTTTTGTAACTCAGCATTAATTGGCTTCAGTATTCCTCTATAAATCAAGTATTTCTTGATGAAGAATGCGTCACTCGTCCTACCCAAATTTTTCAATATCCATAAACAAAAGTGCCACTCGCCAGCACTTGCGAATAATAAAAGAGCGCGTTCTTTATTTCCTTTTGAGTAGAATTTGGAAGCAATCTTAGTTAACATTGATTTCTTTTCATTTGGATTGGTTAAACAAGCTCGAATGAACTTCAATGCAATATGCAATTGATCATGATCTAAGAAATATTCAGCAGCAATTTTGTCCAATTTTGACATTCTTAAAAGAATTGCACCTTCTTCATACGAACCTTGCAAAATAAGCGAAATTGAAGCTGATTTCAAATGTGTAATTAATTTGTCAGACGGATTTTCTTCACATGCTATTACACAACCTGCCAAAGTCGCATTTTTGAAGATACTCGATTCAACCGGATTGTCATGGATGAGAATTTGAGCAGCTGTATCATATTCATTAGCAAAAAGAGCAGCAGAAAACTTTTGCATGAGAAATTCAGGCGTAACATATTGAACCATTGAGTATAGAGTAGCCATTACTTTTTCAAAATATCCGGTTTCACCTGATCCACTGTGACATTGCACCATTAATGGTATCTTATCATCATCTCTCAGTATATACCATAAGTCTCTGGACTTAGGATGGAACCACGGCGTTTCAAGGCCAAAGCCTTCAAGTGATTCTTCGGGCAATTCACGTTTTGGCAATTGCATTAATTGATTAGGATCATCTTCATTATTGAGACTTTGATTACTTTCATTTGCATGTTCATCTTCTTGAGATTCTTTATTATCATTATTACTAACATCACTATTATTATTGTTACTATCATTATTGCTAATTTCAATACTATTACGACGACTGCTTTCATCAATGCTTCCTATTGAATTTGCTATATCTGAAAGTGTCGCTGTTAGGTCAGGTGAACCAATTTTAAGTAATGGATGATTTTGAACATGATGAACAAAACGTTGTTGGGAAGTATCTGGTAGTAAAATTGTAGATTCTGTATATATTTGTCTCCACCCGTTTACTTTCAAAAATCTAGCAATATTGTCTCCACCAACAATAAATATGAGATCATTTGAAAGTGGAACAAAAGATTTTACTGAATATGAATATTGCTTAAAATCTTCACCATTGGACCAAAACAAAGTATTACCACTACCACAAAGCCCAAATATCGCTTCACCGCAAATACGCATCGTTTTTACATTGTTTACAGTAGCAGATGCATTTTTTGTTTTTTTGGCTTCGAAATCATGAATTAGAATGTTTCCACTATCAAATGCAAGCAATAACTGCTTGTCAGAAAAACAAAGAGCTATTGGACTAACAGGAGCTTTAATCGAAAATTTGGAAGATAATATTTTGACTCCATCAGTTTCGTTATATCTAATAAATATAATTTCTTTTGACGCTAGAAGAACACCAAGTTCTCCACTAGAAGGACCAGATACTGCATCTTTAACAGCAATGTCAATGATATCACTAGGGAGCAATGCTGGCATTTCTTTACCATTGATGTAAATACCCAAAATATGTGTGTCGCGTTGGACAATGAAGGCCCCAAGAGATGTAGATATACACCTCTTTGGTGGAAGTGCTCGAGAGTTATAAATAATAACTTTGCGTGAGTCGAGACGAATTTCACCAATTGAGTCATGACTTTTGAAAAATATTTTGTTGATCGGCTGGGAAATTCCAACAAATTCGATACTACTATTACAAACTTGATATCGATGAACAGTACTAAGATCAAAAGTACCAAATTTAAATATTACAATACAACCATTAGTAGTACCAACAGCGTAATAGTTCTCGCTACAATCGATTGCAGTGACAGTAACAGGAAAATTAAAGCAAGAATTGACAATTTTCTCTTTATCAACATCATATAATACAGGACCAATTTCTGAATAAACAAGAAACAATTCTTTGTCTGAAATCGGATTTTGAGCGAGAGTAATTACTTGCGAGCTGCAATGTTTTGGTAGAATTTCTTGTGTAACAGCATATTTAAGTTCTGTCTGACTTTTGAAAACAGTTAAAAGGCCATTTCGATGAAATGTAATGAAATTTTTATGGGTATTTTTAAATTGAATAATTTTTAGAAATGAAGAAGCTGATGATCTTTGTCGAATCATCGGTATGAGCGTTTTTGAATCTATGTGGAAAAATACGATTTCATTTTCCAATAAAACCCAAATGAAGCCTGGAAAATGAAGAGACCATTGAATATCTTGAATATTGTTGGGAGTGGAAAGTTCTACGCACTCGTAAAAAGGCTGTGGCGTAGTTTCACCAGGTGAAAGTTGGTAAACGGAAAATTGTGGCATATTTGAACTAAGCAAAATGTAACCTGTTAAATGAGGATCAAATGATAAACGCGAATATTTGTTTTTCAATTGAATATCCCATTGTATTTCCATACGTCTAAGATTTTCAGTATTAATATTAGGATTACAACACATTTGAACCATATGGTTATTTGAAAAAAGAGCAATAATTGAGCTACCTTTCCAACATATATCTAAACAGGCAGAGTTATGTGCATATGGAAGGATTGAACATATAATCCCTCTTTTCTCAACATCCCAAAAGAGAAGATTTCCATCGGCATCTCCAAATGCCATTATTCTGTTAATCTCATGAAATTTAAGAGCCGTAATTGTCCTAACACCAAAGTTTCTAGAATATAATCGATGTATTTGCCCGTCAACTATATCAAAGAAATTAATTGTTGATCCCGTTGCAAAACAAGCAATTCCACAAGCTCCCCAATCAATCGCATTTGCATTATCAGGTAGAAATGATGATGGGAGAACTGGAATCATTTTACTAATGTCAACCATTTGGTAATTTTCGCTAGATTGAGATTTTTAAAAAAAAAATTTTGAGAGATATAAAAGTTATCGGTCTTTCCAAACAAAATGATCATTTGTTTTCTGATTAATATATGAAAATATTTTCATATAATTTTAAAAATTATAATATGAGCAATGTTTTTATTACAATGACAAGAATTTTACTTATTAGCAACATTGTGATTCAAAGAAAAATGCAATTTTAAAAACAAAAAATTTTCAATTGTTGTATCAATTTTGTCAAAAAATAGAAAAAAAAATCGAACTTTTTAGAAAATTTTCATTCAATTTTGAAAGGCTTTTGAAAAAGAACAAAAAAAAATATAGCGAATTAAAAACATTCTATCATTATTATTTTTATTAATATAACAATTATTCTTATCTTCATTTGATTTTTTATAAGTAAATAATCCCCTATGCATCAATTGTTTTATTAATATCATTAGAATATTATATTTAAAAACAATGCTTTAACAACACTACATGAACTGTTTGAGGATTGTTAAATACGCATTTTCTTTAATGAGTCATATAAATCTTTAAGGAAATAATATAACGATTCCATTGTTATAATGAAATTATTTGGAACGATAAAAGCTTATTTGCCGATAAAATAGGGGAAAAAATAATTTCATTATAACAATTTATTTCTTTAGTCATTATACTGATCAAAGATTATGAAAGTGGAAAATGTGTATAACTCTCACTGGAGCATAAATGAAATTATTTCATATTTAATATGTAATTGCCTGGAATATGTAAGTAAAGGAAAGATAAAAATTTCAAAAATTGAGAAAAGCTCTACTGAGTTCATCATATGAAATAACCGCACGATGCGACATACAAATTTGTTAAACAAGTAGATTCATCGTTGAAGCTAGGCAATAAAGTGAAAAATCGTCAAGATAGAGCCTTATTGAAAAATAGCTTACCACAGCTATGAACAATTAAAATCCTTTCATAAAAATTGAATTGAAATTTTCGAAATTTTTCGTATTTTCAAATCTATCAAAAAAAATTCGATAAGTTTGATTTGATCACCATCTTTCCTTGATCTTTCCTAATTCTCAAACTTTTTATTTATTACATTTGCTTCAAAAGGAGCAAGTTTATTTTATTTCTTTCAAAGTCAGAGATCGGCTTCATTAATTACGCTTCATTTTATTGGGTTATAACCTTATATTTGAATACTAGGAGTATGCTTCCATATTAATATACATATATTTCGCAAGAATCCATATATTTTTTTTCTTCTTCTAAAATTAAAAAATAATAGAATTAGTGTATTCATTTAAGATGAATATTATAAATCAAAAAACAAAATAATGAGATCAAATAGTATTTATTTTCTAATGACCAAAAAATGGCAATAAAACAAATAATATTAAATAAATCAGTATTTGCATCAGTTCAAATCCCCATCCCCCTCTTCCTCCAGATTGAAATTTTGGTCAAATTGCTTTTCTATCATTGGAACCATTTCATCTCCGTTATCGAAATATTGGGCCATTTCATCTTCTCTACTTATAATTTGTGGAATTTCTCCATCAGTAATGATAATTGCTGGCTGTTGCTCTTCAGCATTAAATAACTCAGGATTCAAATCTCCATATTGATCTTGGTTAACAAATTCCGGCGTTTCATAAAAGTTTTTTTCAAATTGCGCTTCTTGATCATCCATATTTAGAAACTGTGGGACATCTCCTTCATTTGCAACGTATTGATTATCTAAACAAGCGGATTGAGGAGCTTCACCTTCATCATTTCCATATTGAGCGGTTTGATCATCCATGCTTGGAAAATTAGGAGTATTATTCGCATAATTATCATATTGGGCTTGTACATCATTTATATGTGGAAATTTTGGAGCTTCATCTTCGTTAGCTTCATTTTGATCTTCTTCTACATTTATGAATGGTGGTTGATCATCATTCACATTTACATACCCTTCAATGTTTCTACTCATGATACCATTTGGATCTAATTCTTCTTCCTCTTCTTCAAAAATTTCTTTATTTTGAATAGCATTGTCATTTAAAATAGGCTCATTTATAATAGGATCATTTATAATTGGATCATCTTGCTTCTTTGGATCATTTGTATACTCAATTGAATTATTTTTAACATCTTCATTCTCATCATCACTTGAGTTTATATTTAATTCGATATCATTATCTTCATTTTCACTAGTAGGAGCGCTTACACTTTCAATATCACTTGTTTCAATACTTTTCTCATCTAAATATTCATTGATATCAGAATTTTCGTTTGCTTTGAAGATTTCATTTTGATTACCATTTTCAAATTCTGGTTCCATTTGAACGCTTCTTGTTTTAACATTATTATCAAATAATGATTCTGAAGGTGGAACCAAAATATATGATTTAATTATTGTATTTGCTTGTTCATCTCTTGTATCTTCATGCTGGCAAATGACATTCCCAACAACTAACTTTTTGACTTCTGGATTTTCGTCACTTTCGTTTTCAGAACTATTTTTAACTACTCTTCGTAATATGATTTTTGAACCGCCTTTTTCTGAATCTACGTTTAAATCAGGAGTTTCGGCAACTCTTTTTTTTAATATAAATATTGGACCTCCACTCTTGTGGTTCTCATATATTTTGTCCTTTTCTTCATCTGTGATATTTAAGTCCGATGGGTTAATTTTTCGAATTGTAATCATTCTATTATTTGGGAGTGTAAAATCAACTGTGCTTGAAGTTTTATCAAGAGCACTTCTCATAAAACTAATTCTCGATTTTCCTTGGTCTGGTTGATCATGCTGAGTCATGAACATGAAATATTGGAAAAAATGATATTAATTAAGTGAAGAAAAATAACGTTAAAGGAATTCAAAAAGTGAAATTTATTTAAACTGAAATAAAATTTACAATATTCGGATGATACACCTCAATTGGCTTCTTTCAAGCAATCATTGATTTTCAAAAAACATTTCTCATTCTATATTTTAGGTAAAAAATTAAAAATTGTAAAAAAAAAAAAAAAACATTTTTTAAACAACAAATATATGAATTTTAAACAGTGCACCAAATTGCATCATCGAAACAATTAACATTGGAAATAAACAGGCTTCCAAAGACCAACAAGTTTGTCATAATTCATAAGTGGCATAATAAAAATCTGTTTTCTTTTTTTCTTATATCTGATTTCAACAAATGGTGGGTCATCAATCAACTCTTCAAGAACTTCTTCTAAATTGTCTAGATACTTATTTTGATCCTGATATGTTCCACTTAATATATTATTTTGAACTTTGTTATTTTTTGAAATGCCATTAACCAATTTTTCTGCTTGAATGCCTTCAATGCTTCCTCGATTCTTTGATCCACCATTTTCGATATTTATAAAATCTTGGCCTAAATCCTGTTTGACATCACTTTGAGAGATTACTTCTTTATTATTTTGTTTTAAGCAATTTTTACTTTGCATATGGCCGCCATTCTGATTGGTTGATACATCATTTACATCGTTATTCATTTCAATTTGGCTAAAATCGTGATCATTAGAAAAATTGGATTTTCGTTCCATATTTTTTTGACGTTCCAAATATTGAATGCGATTTTCTGCTATTTTATAATGCTTACCTTTAATTATTGATTTAAAAACTTTACAAGCACGATATTGATTTAATTTTAATGAATAACAAAATCGTGTTGGCACTTCGATTTTGGCTGTTAAAGGAAGCGAATCAAGAGTTCCCAACTTGAATCCAAGTTCTTCGAGACATTCTTTGTCGCAATTAAATGAATCAGGAACTATTATACCAAAAATAGAATATTTATCAGAAAATTTTGGAAATATAATTCTGAATGTTGGCCATGATTTCATTTCTTTACCCCATAAACTATGCGCTCGTCGAGTAAATATCGATTGCTCTTTTTGAAGAGCTTGCAAATCACCTCTAACGATTCGGTATACTGCCGTACTACCTTTAAACTCGCCATAAGTAACTGTGAGTTTCTTAAAAAGCATAAAGCGAAATATTATGATGATGAGGAATATAAATACTCCAAAAGAAATAAGGGCGAGAAAGGAAGCAGACAGCATTGGAATTCAGCCAAAAATTTTAATTCAAAAAGTTAACCATTTGTTAAGCACGAACAATGATTTTTGATGATCAATGGAAAGAGATATGCGATGATTTCACAAATTTACTCAATGACATTGCTTCGAATGGTATGACGCAAACAAACTCATCAAATGTTACAGAAACAGAAAAAGAAATTCTGCAAGTTATATCACTCATTCCTTCATATTTTATGGACTTTCAACATAATAAAACCCAAAAAGATATATCAAAATCAGATGCTGATTTATTTGTAAATAAAATAAATCAATTAAAAAAGCAAGCAGAACTTGCACTGACGATTTTATCCGAATTCCACCAAGAAACATCATCAATTAAAATGCAAAATATGCTTAATACATGGGAACTTCGTAATGAAATCTTATAACTAATTACATTTAATTTATCAAAATGAAATATATATATATATATAAAGATGCTCGGATTATGCTCTATTCGCTCTTGGTTATAACTTAATCTATTATTCATAAATTCAACTATTAATTTTAGTTTTGCTTCATAATCATAATTTAATTAACCAATGATTTTTATATTGCTAATAAATAATTGCAATGATCATGATACTATACTTCAAGAAATTATCACAAAATAATATTTTTTTCAACAAAATTTTTTTAAATATGATAACAATAATAAGATATTCTACTAAAAAACTCAATTTATGACAGCATTTCTTTTGATTTAAATGATACATTTTGTAGCGCTCTTTTGGTATGCTTTAAAAAAATTATTCTTTTTCTATTTTTTTCTTTTTTTTTTTAAATTAGTGAATTATTACTATGATGATAATAAATTCATATTTTGGAATATTTTAAAGGTTATCGACCATAATTTACAATCAGATTCTTGATAATGATGATCAAAATGGCGATTAACAATTATATTTCGTACAATATATTATTTCCTGAATATACACAGGTTATATTCTCAAATTATAAAATTGAAAACTGTTCCAAATTCATATTATAATGATGTTTTATTTATTTCAATTTGCTCGTTTTATAGAACAGTCTGACCGATTCTATGAGATTATTCAAATTAATTGATATATTTTTTTGAAGTCAATAATTTATATATAACTCATATAAAAAACAATATATAAACAATTAAACATTTGAATATAAATATTAACATTATTTTATAATATATAATAATAATAAAAAGTGCTATTAAAGCAGTATATGAAAAATCAAATTTAAATCATTCTGAAAAAATTAATGGTAATTAAATAAATTAAATAGATAAATCATTTGATGTTTATTAATAGCAAATCAGTTATTTGTTCAACAAAAAATAATGTATTTTTTAAAAATGAAATATTCGTAAATAGAACTCAATTTCAACTCCAAAATTTTAGATTGAAAAAAAAATAGTATTATATATTAACAATCATTTATCAAAAATATTATTTATCAAGTATTTGGCGAGAAAACGAACCTCGCCAAAAAAATTCGAACGATAGATTCAATTCTTTCAAATTATTTGAAGGAAAAACTCACAATTTACTCGTAAGACGATTAGAATTTCAATGAATTATTTTCATGCTAATTATTGAAAATTGAATATCATTGAAAGTATGTATTATTTATTATATATATTTCTTGATCAATTATATATATACATTTAATATAATTTTTATATAAATTATATATATAAAAATAAATAACAAATTAATAAATAAATCTAATGTAATCCTTTGTTATTATATTAAAATACATAAAAATAACATTATAAGGTCAATTTATAACCATATCTCTCATTTTATATTAATCTATTTTTATTTTGATAAAATTTGAATAAATATCTTATTAAAATAAAAATATAATTTTAATAATATATATATAATTATATGAATCTGCATTTATATTCAAAATATTAATATTTTTATTGAATATTAGAATCTATAAAAAAAATTAATCGTTTTTTATCTGAAAAATTTATTTAATAATTTCAATTAATTCAAAAAATTTGGGACCTATATCTCAATTTTCATTGAATTTTGAGAAATATTCTCAAATCATATTACAACTCTGTTATAGAACATATTCAATTTCTATTAATTTCTATGGATAACTCGTTTTAATTCAACTTTTTGATATAAATGATAAAAATTCAATATTCAAAATTTTAATTAATTGAATCAATTAAAATAATTCTAAAATGAAAGCGAAAAAAGAGAAGTCTTTACCTATTTCATCTACTCGTTTTACACGAACTCATAATAGAGATTTTTGCCAAACGTCATATCAACGATTTAATGATGTTCCCAAAATATTAACAAATAATATAAATGGTACACCAGGCCCTGGCTTTTATAACATTCCTACTAGCTCATTTGACAAAAATAATCATTCACATTCTATTCAGAGTCGAACAAAAATTGATCAGCCAAGCGACGCAGCAACACTCAGTTTTTATGACGTTAATTACAAATCAGTTTTACCACAACGAATGCCAACATCTATTGGCAAATCAAAAAGAGAAGATATATTTGGTTATGGATGTTCTAAGTCCAGTAATATTATTTCGAAAACTCCTGGCCCTTCAATGCCCCAACCAGAAACATTACCATCAAATCCAATTAAAATTGGGGTTAAACCTAAGCAATTCGATAAAGAAAATATATCACCAGGTCCAGCATCTTATAATCCACAAAGTTCAGAACCTACAAAAAATGTATTTTCAATGAAAAATTCTCATTCAAAAAGGGAAGTTAGCATTTTCACTCCTACATCTGACGTCCCTGGACCTGGATCTTATGATCCGACCCCTCCTTTGCAGAGACCTAAAAGATGGGCTTCTCGTTTGAAAAATATTAAGCCAATTCCTGTTATCCAGTTAAAACGTACAATTAAATTAAGAGAACAGAAAAGACTTAATCAAATGCAGTATTTGGATTCTACTTACTAATAATGTATGTATATTATATATATTGTTTATTTCAAATTATATAAATCATATCGAATTTAAAATCTGATTTTCATTTACAGACTTAGATGTATACTAATCTTTTTTTGACTAAAGATATTTTTTTTTCATTAGTACTCATTTCAAGTCTGAAAACTAAAATAGTTTTCATTAGTATAATATACTATTTTTTTTCATGATATAAAGTTAATAGATCAATTAGAGTTTAAATTCTAAATGGTTTTCACGAACATACATCATTTAAAATCTTAAGTAATAAAAATTATACGTAACCTTATCAAAAATTCATCTAATATTATATTTATTATAAAGTAAAAGCAAACTAAGATTAGTTAATTGCCCAAATATATGAATGTATTCATATTTCAAGCAAAATGATATGAAAATTTTTTCAAACAAAGCATTTCAAATTTAGGCGCCTAATCAAAATGGGATCAATCTTTTCAACACCAGTAAACTCTGAATCACATCATCATCGTCACCGTCATCATCATAATGAAGACGATAACAATGAATTAGAAGGTGCCAAAGATGAAACTTTAGAAATTAAAAAAACACCAGAAAACAAACCTCGAAAACGCCAACAACCAAAAGTAAATAAAGCATTCATTCCCGAAACAATTGACGATCCTGCTGAAGGCGATCCTTGCGGCCTTTATGTTGATGGAGTTAATTACCATTGGGAAAGAGAGAAGTTTGCAAAATTCCTTTCAAAGAATGGAATTACCTTTACAAGTGCTTATAAAAAGAAGAGCCAAACTAACGCTACAATTAATTTTGATAATGCTCAAGATCGTGCAGAAGCATATAAAATTTTGATAAACTTAGGGGAACAGATTGGCCGCCAACTTTATGCTGTTCCACTCCAAAAAAGCAGAGAAGCTTCTAGGAAACAATGCGATAAGTTAATGGCAAGAGCAAGATCCGATCTTGATACAAGAGATATCAATAATAAAGTTGCTCCATGGTTTGATATTCCGTATGATGAGCAACTACAACGTAAATCAGAAAAATTTACTCAAATAATTTCTCCAATTATTCCAAATCAAGAAAATATTACAGTTTTTCCAGCTCCAAAGCTTGAAGGTTATAGAAATAAAGTTGAATTAACGATTGGTCGTGATTTGGAAGGCCAAATTTGCGTTGGTTATAATCTTGGCTCAAGAGTTGAAGATGTTATTGCTCCAATCAAATCAACACTTAATTGCCCTGAAGGCACACCAGAGCTGGCCGAAAAACTTCGCAAATTTATTGTTGACAGTGGTGTTCCAGTTTTCGATAGAACAACTAGCATTGGTCGTTGGAAATATGCACTGATCAGAACAAATGAAGCTCATGAAGTAATGCTAATGATTGTTGTTTATAAATCAATAAGTGATGAAGCAATTAACGCCTTTAAGAAAGCATTTGAAAATGAAGTTGATTCACTTTATTATTGTGAAACCAATACTTTTGAATCTTATGGAAAAGATCCTAAAATTGTTCACTTATCTGGTAAAACAGTTTTGATTGAAACGTTACGCGGATTAAAATTCGAAATTTCGCCAATGTCATTTTTCCAGACAAATACTCCAGGAGCTGAACTCCTATTCCAAAAAATAGAAGAGCTAGCTGGTGTTGATGAAAATACTGTTTTGATTGATGTATGTTGTGGAACTGGTGTTATTGGACTTGCCTTAGCCAATAAAGTTCAGTTTGTAGTAGGTGTTGATATAGAAGAACAAGCAATTTTAGATGCAAGAAGAAATGCCACATTAAATGGAATACAAAATACAGAATATATCGCAGGAAAGGCAGAAGATGAAATGCCTCAAATAATTGAAAAATACGCTGTGGAAGGTCAAAAAGTAGTTGCAATAGTAGATCCTCCTCGAGGAGGACTTCATAAGAAAGCTTTGAAAGCTCTCAGAAATTGTGAAACTTTGAAGAGAATTGTTTATATAAGCTGTAATGCAGATTCACTTGTCCTCAACGCTCAAAAAGTATTATTTAACGATAGAATCCCAGAAACAAAACCTTTTCATCCAACCACTTGGTTTGGCGTTGACATGTTTCCTCACACTGACAGATGTGAAATTGTAATGTTAATGCAACGTGAATGAGTTAATAAATTAACCAGATTTTAATATTTATTCTATTATGTTTTATTCCTTTTCTTATCATTGGCTGAATGTAGAAGTATTGAATTTTCGTGCCTGCTTTTTGAAAGGATGTGTGCAAATATCATCAGAAAAAAATTGAATAAGGACGATTAAATCGACCAAATAAATGCACAAAACCAAAATTGAATTAAAAACGATACAATAATTCAAAAAGTAGAAACGATAAGCATTTTTATTATTGTGGCGCCTTTTTTAACAAGAACTCTGGGACTTAGATTTTGAACTTCTTCTGCAGGGATGTTCTCAGTCTATATCTTGGAGGTTTAGCTTGTGAATTCCTACTGCAGGGGGATTTACCAGCTAAATTTCTGAGATTTAGAAATGTCGAACATTTTTTTTGCGAGTAAGCTCATGTTTTAAGCTTCTGGAACGTAAATTGTGAGATCTTCTGCAGAGATTTCACCATTTAAGCTTCAGATTGGCAATTTCAATTTCATCATCGCTATTATGTCCTCATAGGTTAAAAAAAAAAAAAAAATAGACTCGTGTCTCTTTCAGCCAATAAACCATAAAAAACATAGTTCAATATTATTTTTATTTTTAAAATTAAAAACATTGTAAAAAGAATAGATATATATCATCTAATATAACATAAAAATTAAAATGCTTTGATCTTTGGTTCTCATTGTGAAATTATTCCCGTATTATATCTTTAAATATCAATGTACGATATAGATTTTGACAACATAAAATCAACAAATCAAAATTGGCAAAATAAAATCAACTATCCTTAAAAAATAAGAATAGGATATTAATCAATCTTCTAAATCATCAAAAAATTCTTCATCTGAAAGTTTATTGTCTTCATTTTCAATTTTGTTAGAATATTTTTGTGTCTTTTTGGCTGGTTTAGATTTTGGCTCTATTGGCTCATCAGAAAAATCGACATCAAAATCAAAAGAACTATTGCTTCCAATTTTATTTGTTTTCTGCTGCATTTTTTGCTTAGATTCTGGATTCTGGTCTCCGTAGGAGCCTGAGCTGAAATCAAGCGAATCAGACTCTTGTTTACTAGTTTTGGACTCTGACTTTGCTTTTTTATTATTATTAGGAATATTCGCCTCAGAATCAATTGATACTTCAAAATCAAAATCACTCTCACTTGAAACAACTGTAGTTTGCTTATTATTTGCTTGTACATTTGTATCTGTAATGTTTTTTTCTGTTTTTGCTTTTGGTTTAATTGAATCTTGATCAAAATCGTCATCAAAATCGTCAAAATTATCAGAATCATTATTAATTATATTATTTTTTGGCGTTTTCATGGGCTCATCATTATCATCTGAAAATAATTTCTCTTTTTTATTATTTGTATTGTTATCTAAGTCTTCGAAAATATCTTCTTCTAAATCGTCAGCTTGATTACTTGGAGTTGGATTTGCCTTTGATTGAATAAGATTGTTTGATTCAATTTCTTCATCAAATTGAATATTCACATCAATGCCAGTCGAATTTTGGACTTTGATGTTATTATTAATTTTATTCTTTCCATTTAAGTTAATATCTGATTTAATCTCAAATTCAGTATCTCCAGTATTTATATTATTTAGTTTCTCAGGATTATCATCAATATCCTGAATTACATTTTTGTTATCGCTTACACTTTGATTAACGATATCATTTGAATTTTGAACTTCTTCACTTTCCGTCGCTTTTGAATCCTTCTTTATATCAGAATTTTCATTCGTTTTGCCTATAGTTTTTGCCTCTGGCGAATTATTTTGTTTTGCAAAAATATTAGGCTCACCATCGTCTGAAACAAAATCACTGCTAGGCCCGTGATTATTTTGTTCTAATTTATCATCAACAATCCAAATTGGCTCTCCAGGAGTTTCATCTTGAGAGCCAGAATTATCTATTTCTTCTTCTTCTTCAACTTTAATTTCATTATTTAGAGTGGCAAGATCATTATTATTTTTTATTACCCAAATTGGATCCTGCCCAATTGAAATTTCATTTTTCTCACTTGCCATTTTATTATGATCAAAATCATCATTATTTGAAACTTCATCGATTTGATGTAAGCGATTTTCAAACATTTTTCTATTGTACTCTTTATTTTGTTTAATTAATATATCTTTATTTTCATTCCAATCATTTAAAATCTGATGAATCCATAAGCCATTATATTCAATTTTTAATTTATTGGCAACCTGAGAAGATTTTTCAGAGTTAGGATCTATTTCTTTTTCATCAATTTTCAATTCGCAAGAAGTACTTTGTAATGTATGTACCATGTTTTTTCGTTTAAGATATTGCGCAACAACAATTTCGGCAATTTCATATTTTGGAGTGTGGCGCCTTTCACGATGCGGTTTGAAAACGTCGTAATCAGTTGTTTGAATAAATTTGGCTACATTTGTCAAAAATCTCGACTGAAGTTCATTAAGGATTCCTTTCTGCGCTAATCCATCTAGAATTTGGTTTTTTAAGTGATCTATTCTTTGGTCAATAGACTTCATGTAAAACCTTAATTATTTAATTTTAAACGGTTGAAAATCAAAATTTCAATTTTTTTTTTGAATTTGCATTAGAAAGGAAATTAATGGAAAAAACTCCATCTAGACCATTTCTTTTCTTTTTTCCAATAGAATGGGTAACTATATTATCAATATTTATTATATCATGCGCTGTTCATCTTCCGTTCCTTAGCTATCCAAATAGAGTTATTTTTGATGAAGTCCATTTTGGCGGATTTTTATCTGATTATATTAATGGTATATGCTTTTTTGACATCCATCCTCCGCTTGCAAAAATGATGCTTGCTGCCACAGGTAAATTAACTGGCTATCAGGGCGATTTTAACTTTTCAAAAGTTGAAACAAAGTATACAAGCAATTTTTATGTTCCTATTCGACTTTGTCCAGCATTACTTTGTACACTAGTATCACCATTATTGACAGCAACACTTATTCTTCAGAAATCTTCTCTTCCGATGGCTGGTCTCTGTGGCATTTTATTTACTTTTGAGTTCAACGCGATAACTCAATCACGGCTAATTCTTACAGATGGTATATTATATTTTTTTGTTGCTTTTTCCATTTTTATAACTGCATTAGAAGAGAGGTTTCAGAGTGATTCATTTATGCTAATTTTACAATCATTAGCAGCATCTTTCGCATTTTGTACAAAATTCACAGCAGCAGGATTGTTCATATTAATTGCTTTATCTCATTTCAAAATTCTTTTTATCAACAATAAGAAGGAAAATTGGTTTTTAATTTTATGCAAGCGCGGAATCATAGTTTCCATTGTTTTTATCCTCTTTTTATATACAATAATGGTTATTCATCTTAAACTAATGCCCAATAAAGGATATGGCGACCTTTATATGCAGCGAGATTTCAGAAATCTTCCAATGTTTACACGTGTTTTTAAGCTTCTTTTTGCAATGTATAGATACAATTCAAATTTAAGAATTGATCATCCATATAAGTCAAAATGGTATCAATGGCCATTTGTTTCATACACACCAATTTATATATATTCTGATTATAATAAGTTCCTTTTTTTGTTTAGCAATCCTATCCCTGCATTTTTCAGCCTTCTCGGATTCTTTACTGGCTTTTTCGCAAAAGATTTTACATGTTTAAGCTATTCAATCATATATTTGATTTCTTACTTCCCATTCATAATGGTGGATCGATGTGTATTTAACTATCATTATGAGATACCACTTATTTTTGGCATTTTGTCTCTATGCTTGTCTATCTCAAGAATTCTGCAAAAATTAACAAACGCAAGAAAAATTGAATATGCAATTGCATTTTTGCTTGCTATTGCTACAGTTGCTTGTTTTGCTTTTTGGTTTCCATTTATTTATGGAACTGAAATCACAAGAGATCAAATGAATAAGATTACTATTTGGAAAAGGATGAG
Organism: Tritrichomonas musculus; assembly: GCA_039105265.1. Classification (NCBI taxonomy): domain Eukaryota; phylum Parabasalia; order Tritrichomonadida; family Tritrichomonadidae; genus Tritrichomonas; species Tritrichomonas musculus. The sequence continues at coordinate 239,296 of JAPFFF010000015.1, read as the reverse complement.
GAGTAACTTCCACCTTACTTAATCTCAAATATAATTTGTTTTTTTTTTTTTAATGTACATTTATAAAGATTTTCTTAGTTTTTATTTTTAATATTATTTATAGAATGATTAGATAACCATGATATGAGTTTAATGTTTTGTCTGGAGTTTTTAATGGCGTTTCATTTATAAATGATAGAATGATGCAATGAAGAACCAATTCTTGATTAACTCGTTGGACATTTATTTACTATATATTTAATCATTTGTGACAATGACAGAAAACAATATAAATTTAAATAAAACTTGTAATCATATTTAAATAAATCTATTTATTCTTTATAAAATAAAAACACAAAAACGCATATGTGGCTCAATAAAAAAAAGAACATTCATGATAAAAATAATAAATAAAACAAAAACATATATATCTATGATTAAATTGTTCTCTTAAAGTCAACAAATGGATTACTATCACCTCTTCTTAACGTTAAAGAATGCAATACATTTGTTGATCTTCTCAATTCTTCCCATTCATTATCTTCATTTTCAGCTTCTTCTTCATTATCATTATCAATAATATCAGTATCTTCAACATCATCAGCATCCTCATCTTCTTCAACATCCCCATCTAAGTAAACTTCAGCTTCAATATTTTCATCTTCGTCTTCATATTCAATGTCATTTTCAATACCAACATCATTTTCGTTATCATTTTCAATATCTTCAATTTGAATATCATCATCTGCATCTTCTTCATCTTCAGCATTATTAATCGTTTTAAGTCCAATTGAGTTCATTTTTTTACCCGATTGTTTTCTATCATATTCATTATCTGTACTTTCAAATTTGTACGAACTTTTACTTCGACTTCGATTTAATTTAATTCGAGGATTAACCATTTCGCTTTCATCATTTGATAAATAATTTTCATCTTCTCCTCCAGATGGAAAGTTAACTCTAACTGCTCCTTGCGATCTGACTTTTCGTTGAGCGCGCATTGCCCAAGCTGGCAGAGATTTGTCTGGAAGCGGCAATTCTGTAGATAGAGAAATCAAATCAATTGGTTTCTTCTTTTTTTTTAATGACCTTTTCTTCTTTTTCTTGGGTGGCGTTGGTGATAAAGATGATGTTCGTGGTTGCTGGTTATTACCGTTATTTGAGTTGAAAGGAACTTCACTTGAAAATTGATTCGATTGTATACGTTGTTGCTGAAGTGAATTGTGCGCTTGTAATATCGGTTGTAATCGTGGAAGTTGTGAGAGCTGTTTAATTGGATTATCATGGTATGGTAAACGACCATCAGATTTGGAACCAGAAATCGATATATTATGATTCGATTGTTTTCCTGAATTTTGGTTTGAAAGGCGGCGAACTGTTCGAAGCTTTTTTTCATTTTCAGCGACCAGTAGACAAATTTTTTCTTTAATAAACGGAATGTTGAGTATGTCGTCAGCTGAAGGACGATCTGCTGGCTCTTGTGCGAGCATTGAAGTAACTAAATCTTGCAATTCTGGTGAATAAGATTTTCCAATTGGTTTCAAATGTCCTGGTGTAAAAATTGCAACAAGAAGCTGATTTATATTGGTTGCTTCAAAAGGCTTTGATAATGTACAAAGTTCTTGTAAAATACAGCCAAGAGACCAAATGTCTGACTTGCTTCCATATGGCTCATTATTCCATATTTCTGGAGAAAGGTAATAGGGAGTACCGACTTTTGTTTCGCAAAGTGAGTTTGTTTGATTTAATTGTTTTGAAACACCAAAATCGCCTATTTTAACCACATCCAATTTTGTCATAAAGATATTTTGAGGTTTTAGATCACGATGAACAACCTTTTGCGAATGAATATATTGAATTGCAACTACAATTTGAATAAATATTTTTAAAATTGTATCTTCAGGAATACGCCTGCCATGCTTTTTTTTGCTTTTGATAAGAGATGCTAGATCACCACCGTCAATATATTCCATTACAATATAAAGTTTTGAATTTGATGAATGCGCACGACTTTGAAATGATGAGTGATAGCGAACAATAAATGGATGATTCAACCTTTTCATATTATCAATTTCTAATTCAGTATGTTTTAGAACATCGTTTGATTCAATACTTATTTCTTTGATAGCGAAATGATCGCCAGTCGATTTTTCTTTTGCGAGATATACTTTCCCTGCCGCACCTGAACCTAGTTCTTTAATAATTTGATAGTTATTCATGATATTTATAAATAAAAGCTTGTAAAAATTTGAAAAATTGAATAAAATAAAATACGACAACAAAACTTTTTGACAATTATATTAAAACTTTTGAGAATTTTTAATAAAAAAAAAAACACGTTATTCATTAAATTTTTCTATTCAATGACCGTTAATATGAACATTTTATTTGATTGCATTCTCAAAAAACGACGATATATATCAATCAAATATTACATTGAAATTTTAAATATTCGTTATTACTTTTAGACAGACATTTCTCAATGAAAAAGCTTTTTCATATCTATTTAAACCATTTTTTAAATATATATGCTACTCATAATAACGAAAAAAAGAAGCAAGAAATAGATAAAAAACATAATAATAAAAGATAAAAAGCATATCTTCCCAGAAAATATATAATAATAAACACATTATTTATTCACAAAAATATATATATATATCAAAAGAAAGAAAAAATTCCATTATTATTTCCTGACATAATTTTCTTAATTTCAAATTGACTAATATTAAGTAAGTTAAGAATAACTGGCGTCAATTGAGTTTTAATTTTTTGATCTGATCTAAAATATTGAATAACTAATTTTTTAAGATATTCATATTTTTCTTCAATTTCATTAGCTGATGTAGAAGTCAAAACTCCAATATCTACTCGGTTTAAGCTATTTTCTTGGTTTGCCACATTTGGTCTGGAATTAAAATCGAAAGTTTGTATATCGTTTATATCAGATATTTGTTTTGAATCAAATTTTCCATATGTTCCTCCATCATAAAGAATGAAATTGCCATTGGGGGTTATAACTTGCATTATTGGCAATCCACGTGCTTTAATTTTATCATTATGAATTTGCTTTTCAAGTTCATGAACTCTTTCTTCATATTGTGAAGCTTTCATTTGCATTTCAGCATATAAAGAATTTGATTTTTCAATTAATCTTTGCATTTTTTGGATTTTTGCTTCAGTTTCTATTGTACCTTTACCTGAATTAAGTCTTTCAATAATTGATTCTTTTTCTTGTTGAGATGATCTAATTTCATTTTCACGAATTGAAATCAGTTTGGTTAATCCTTCGATTTGGTGTTTTAGGTCAGTCTTTTCATTTTCATTTTCTTTAATTTGCTGAGAGAATTGTCTAATTTGTTCATCTTTTTCTTGATCCATTCTCATAGACTTTTTAAGTGACTCTTTTAGTTGTTCGATTTGTCTTTGTGATTCCTGAATTTTAATTCTTTGCTGTATTGTATCTGATTTTAATGTTTCATGCTGTTCTATTAACGTCGAATATTTTTCCATAAGTTGATTTAGATCACTAGATGATTGCTGAAGGGATGAAAATTGTGATTGAATTTCACTTGAATTTTTTTTCACTTGATTTAATTCACTTTCAAGAAGTTCAACTTTTTGTAATAGATTTTCATTTTTGATACACACCTCATCAAAACGATTTTGTGATTCCTTTAATTGATCCCTACATGAATTGAGTTCTTCTTCTTGATATTCTTTGTTTTCCAGTTTTGTTTGAAGAGTTGATGCAAACTCACGTATTGATAATTCATTTTGATGCGATTTTGATAAAGATTGCTTGAGTTGAGCAATTTGAGATTTTAAAAGAGTCACTTGAGGAAGTTCTTCACCGTTGCTTTCGTTGTTAGCTAAATCTGCGTTAATAGAAAATTCATCAATTTGAAGATTAAGTGTTAAGTTAATGTCTGGCTTTTGATTTAAAATTGCTGTAAATTTACGGCCAATGTTACCTAATGATAACGTAGCTGCTGCTAAGGGTGAACTAGGTGAGCTGGTCAAACTTGATATTCCTGAATCTGAAGATGATTTTGCTTGTAACTTCTGATTTTCAGCTTTGAGTTCATCGTTTTCCTGGATTTGAACAAGAAGTTTTTCTTCAGTTTGTTTAAGTACTTCCAAAATTTCTGTATTTTGTTTTCTTAAATTTTTAATATACTTTAGGCTTTTCAGAGCTTGGTCTTCCAGCTCTTCTCTATTGAATTTAGAAAATGGATTGTTCTTAGACTCATTTTCATCCATTAAATACAAATTTTGATATTCATAAGAAATTTGGCCGTATGATTGAAAAAAAGTTTTTTAATATTTCTTGATTTACATTGATTAATATTCAAAATTGATATACTTAATTTATATATTATATCACAAAAAATGCATTATTATATATTTATTTTAAAAATCGTCATTTCATTTTAAATGTATTTTTATTTTATGAAATTATTGTGTCCCAATTGAAACAAAGATATCAATGTTGATGATTATCACCAAGAATAACTTCTATGTTTAGTTTTAATAATATAAGACGATCTCGTGTAATTATTTTGCAACTCATATGACAAAAAAATATTTTGACAAAATTCTGATTATCCTATAAAATTGAATGCATTCTAATTATAGAAACATTTAATCATAAAGTTTAAGCATTTTCTTTATAAACTTTTAGAATTTATAATTTTTTGTTTTACATGTCTAAAAATTTTGGCAAGAGAACAAAAAATTTGACAACGGTTTGTAATCACTAATATAAATCATAATCTATGGATTATCAAGCAGAATTATATCTTAATCCATATTTCAACTATCTTCGTTTTTATAAAGAAGGAAAGCTTACAGATTGCGAGCTTGTCTTTCCAGAAGAGAATGAAATCGCTCCAATTAAAGCTCACGCCATTATTCTTGCAAATTCTTCTGATTTTTTCTTAAACGCCTTTACTGGAAATTTAGGAGAAGCTAAATCAGGTAAAGTTCAAATGACCGATAATCCAATGAATCTTTTACCAAAAGTTATTGAGTTCCTTTACAGCGGAAAATTGGAATATACTGAAGGAGAAGTCATGTCTCTTTTACATATTGCAAATGCATATTTTATTCAATCTCTTCAACATAGAATGCACTGCCATCTTAATAGCACTTTAAATCATCAAAACATATATGAATTTGCTAACCAATGCTATCAATATGAGCTTGAAGCCGAGTTGGTGGATAAAAAGGAAGGTCTTGTCCCCTACTTCGTTAAATTTTTCGACAAATTAAATATTGAAAACTTGACACAAACTTTAGATGTTATTACATTTTGCTACATTTTGGAGGGATTGAATAAACCTTATGAAGAAACATTTAGAATTTTAGATCAATTCATTGGCCCAGAATGGAAATGTGACAAAGAAGAGAAAGAAGCCTGCGGTAAATTGTTTAACACAGGTGATCCAAAAGTTAGAAACTTTTTGGCCAAGAAAAAGCCTACATGGCTTCCAGATGGTTATCTTAAATAAAATACTAAATTATATCATTAATTATTTTGTATATTTTAGCAATATAAATATGTTAATCTAATGATTTATTTTGGAATTATAAAGATATATGTTTTTTTTTAAAAAAAAAAAATGCATTTATCATTTGACTAATTTTTTTCAAGGCATAAATGTTCGAGAATTGCAAATATGATTTCCATTAAAAAAATCGATGACGATACATTTACTTTAAAAAGTAATACCATTGCAGATAAATCATTTAATGCTGATAAAAATAATTCAATACCATCAGATGAGGAAATTCAATTTAATATAAGATCACTTTTTTCTAATAGTTTAGAGTCACAATTGAGTTCAATCAAGTTTTTTGAATATAACTTAAGAGAATTTGATATCATTTTACCGCCTAGATATATTGAGATCACAATGAACATTCTTCATTCACACGCTCAAGATCAAGAAATAGTAAATATGATTTTGAAATTATATCGCCACTGTACAAGCTTCCAATCTGAGATGCAGGCTATTCTTTCTGAAAAAAATGTCATTGATTTGATAACCCCTTTTTTCCCATCACAAGATGTGCTAGTTATTTATGGAAATTTATCAATACCAAGTAGAAGTATTCGTGATAGACTGCTTTCAATGGGAATATTAAATCAAATAATATCATTATTATTTATAAATAATGGTGAACCGCCCCTCCAAATAAATACTGACATTTTTGAATATGCAGTAAATCTTCTGAATTGTCTTATTTGCAAATTAGACGGATTTGATTACTCAAAGTATTTCTCAGAATTTATAAGAATTTTTGAAATCCTTCATTCATTATATGCAAATGCAACCGTTGAACAAGCTCTTATAATTATTCGAGCATTTTCAGATTATGTTGATGCTGATGTTGCTTTTATAAGTGACTTTCAGAGTAAATGTCAGTTAAGAATTTTTTTAGAAAAAGATTTCGATGATGATAAAATTTCTCGATGGATCTTAGATATTATCATATCAATTACTTTTACATTTGGAACTGAAGGAGCCGAATTTTTGAGTAAAATCCAAATAATTGACTGGATTAGTAAAAGAATTCTCAGCAAATCTCCAAAAGTTGTTGAAAGATGTTTCTTTGTGTTAACGCAAATAATTCAGTTGATTACTTCCCCACACTTTTTCACGAATGAGTGTATAAATCTCAATTTTTTAGTAATTGCAATTGATAAATTTAATTCTAATATTAAATATAGACTTAAGATTACTTTATATAGATTTATATGCTCTGTCTTCGCAAAAGCAACCACAAGTATGATTCCTTTGATGATAAACGATAAAGCTCTGGAATTAATTGCATATAATTACGATATAATCTCTGATAATTATGAGTTTGATGAAATAGATGATAGAGAGCATGATTGGCTACTTATTTTTTACGCTTTTCAAAGAATCATTCCTTTTTATTCGCATGAATATACAGATCAAAATGAAATTGCTTCAGCTATTAGAGATTCAATAAGCCAAATTAAACGGAATGATGAATTCATTGATTGGCTTTTCAAGCTTCGAGAATTAGAAAATCTTGAAGATATGGAATATGATGAATATGAAGATTTCAATATTGAAGATTTGGAATATATTATTGAAATACTTCTTAAATAATATAGAAATTGATTTAACACAGGGAAGAAATCCTTATAATCTAAGCATGAAATTGTTAATTTCACACTGAAAAATGTTTTTATATGTCCAAGTATAAAATTAGAATTGGAATGAATTTAATTCAATGCTTAGAACCAATACTTTTAAAAGAATAAGAAACTTTAAACATCATAGATATTAATGTTGTACTTTGAAATAATAGTTTTATTATTTATTATATAAAAATTTAAAAATAAAATGCAAACAGTTTTTGAATTAACAAGGATGCTCCATTAAATTTTGATCAGAACTATATAACTAAATGAAGCCTTTAAAAATGTACAAACAAGAGATACAGCAAAAGAAAAATGTATATAGCTATCTATTGCTTTTTGATTTGCGCAGCAAGCCTCTGGTTTTCATTGAATAGAATTTGATATTTTGATTCTAAGGTTTCATATCTTTCTTTTTCTTGATGAACCTGGTTCTGTAAAGCTTGGATCTGAGCTCGTAATACTTGATTTTGTGAATTCAATGAATGAATTTCATGCTGTGTTTGTAAGTGATCATGAGCAACATTCCGAAGCTGCCGTAGTTCTTTATCTCTACGCTCAATCTCTAATAAATTAACCTTTTGGCGATAATCAAAATCGTCTCGCATAATTACTATATTTGCTTTTAATCTTTCATTAAGTTCTTTCATTGTTTTGCATTCATCTTGAGCTTTTTTACATTCAATTGAAAACTTCTCAGCTTCTTGTTTTGCCTCATATAAATCTTTTAAGATATCTTCAAATCTTTCTTTTGACAAATTATTAGGGTCATTTCTATGCATTTCTTTGACCATCATATTTGAAATTGCTGTTTGAAGTTCTTCAACTGATGTAAATAATTTAAAATGAAGAGAACGTAATTCGATTAATTTAAGAATAGGATCAGCTTCATTTCGATGTCCATGGTTTTTCAAATTGATTAATGAATTTTTGCAATCTTCAAGTGCTGGATATTTGAAAGCACGTAGATTTCTAAAATCATAAGATATATTATGAAATTCCTCGGGAAACTTTTTACTAAGAAAGTCGCAGCGTGAAATAATTTGGTCAGGAACATCTGAAAAAGATAGAACTTGATCAATTGCTTTTTGAAAATCTGATGCTAATTTTGAACGTTCAATATGTGTTAATAATTGATTATTTAACTTTCTTGCAAAATTCATCAAAATCTTAACATTATTTGTAGTTAAATCATCCTTTAAATCAAGGTCATCAATGATATTCATAATTTGATTAAGCGATTCTATGTAGCGTGGTGATAAATTAGAATTAACATCAAAATCAAACGATTCCATTAATAAATAAACGTTTAAATTTTCAAATATAACAAAAAGCTTTTATTTTGATAATGACTATGAATTAATATATTTTTAAACTATTAAACATTATATTATTTTATAAATTTACAAAAACATGCGTTTATTTATTAAAGATATGAATATAAACTTATATATAAATAAAATTTTGGCAAAAACTATTCTTCTTAATTATTGAATTAATATGAAAAAAAGAAATTTGTGAGCATGAATATATTCAAAAATAAAAAATATTAAATATTAATATATCAATTATGATAAATAGTATAGAAAAATATAACAAATTTTTATTATTTTAAAAAATAAAATGGTAATTGTATTAGATATATTATCAATTTATGATATGGTTCAATTGCTCAAAAATTCAATATAATTGAAATTTAATAGAATTTATCATTTGACCCATTTTCAATTATTTTAGTATTTTATATTAATTAAAAACTATTTTATAATTTGCAATAAAAGTTTAAATGCCAAATATATATATAAAAAATGGTTTTAATATGAAAAATATCAGTATATATTAAAAATAATTTCATTGATTTATTTTAAATTGAATATTCAATTTCTACAAAACCTTTTTTCTCAATTACAATTTTTATTTAGAAAATTCAATTAATTGGAGTTTAATTCAAAAATATAAATTTATATTTTTATAAAAATTATTCCTATGTCAGTCATTCGAAGGCCAGCAATGCTTTCATATAATATTCCTGCACATCAATACTCTCATAATCAAATGGACCCGACCCCTCAAATGATGTTGCGTGCTCAAACAGTTTCTAACGTGCTTGAGGAAAGCATAATGAAGACCACAATCGAAAATGAAGAAAATAATAAAGCTTTTCAAAAAGTTCTTTCGTGTGAAGATCTTCCACCACCTCAAAAAGCTGAAAAAATAGAAGAGCTGAAGCAATCTTTAAGGAATTATACTCGAATCTTAAGAACAAAAACTAATCCAGGCATGTTTGTTAAGCATGCTCTTATTGGAAAAAGCGAATTTAGCCGCGTTTTTCTCGTTACTGATAAAACTGATCATAATTTTTATGCAATGAAAGTAATGCCCAAAACAAAAATTATTGAAAATGGTCTTGTTTCAAATATAATGTGTGAGCGTAAAATACTTTCATCTATTTTAACAAATAATGAACGAATCGTTAATATGTATGCATCATTTCAAGATCAAGTGAACATTTATTATCTTCTTGAATATATTCCTGGAGGAGACCTTCGCCATTTAATGCGAACCATCAGCTCAAATACCAAAGTAATTCAATTTATAATTGGAGAGCTAATATTAGACTTGGAAGCAATCCACAACTCTAATATAGTACATCTTGATGTTAAACCCGAAAATATTCTTATGAAAAGTGATGGACACTTAAAGATATCTGATTTTGGTATCTCAGAGATACTTGATGATAATTCTCAAGAAGATATAGATTCAAAATTAAATTTCCCAAATAATGCTGATGAAGATATCTCAAACAAACGTATGATTAATGAAATTCTCCTCCAACAAAGAGGAAAAACTGCCTCAAAAATGTCGACTCTTGAATATATGGCTCCCGAAGTGTATACATCATCAAAACGAAAAAGGAATATATCTTTCAAAGCAGATCTTTGGTCTGTTGGAATAATTTTGTATGAACTTTTTTATGGAGAAGTTCCTTTTCCTCGAGAAGTCATTGTTCGCGAATTTTTTGAAACAAAGACTGATTTTAGCAAAAAATATCTATATTTTCCATCGAGTTCTACAAGGTTTGTACCATCAAGTGCAATAAGCCTAATTAGAGAGCTTCTCAAGCCAGTTGATAAACGGCCATCAATTGATGAAGTTAAGAACTCACCATTTTTCAAAGGATTCAATTTTGATGAGCCTAGTCTGAACATTCCTCCCCTTGTGCCTTCTATTAGCGCTCCTTTTGATCTTTCTCATTTTACCTGTGAAGATATGTTTGATCTTAGTGATGTACCACAAATAGAAAATAGTGGATGGGCTCAGTTAGCCTTTCTCGGATTTACTTATAGGAAAAGACCTGATTCACTTAATCTATAATTTCAAATTATTAGTTTCTTGAGAAACTATTTTTAGAATTTGAAGTTCAGTCATATTTTGTTTGTTTTAACTAAACTAATGTTTTTATTTAATTTTTCGTCCAAAACCCAGGATATTAATGAATTTGAGTATAATATCATTATTTTATAAAAACAAATAAAAAAATAATTCAGATACAATTATATTTAGACAAGATAAATAATAAAAAAAAATACAGTAATGATAAAAATTATATAAAGCATATATATATGATTACATATAAATCTATTTTTTTTGTTTTGTTTTGTTTTTTTCACTGAAGCAAATTTCTAAGAGCTTCTTTTACTTTGGCATTTAGCTTGCTTTCTTCGCAAAGTTTACCAATGGTTTGCTCATTATATGCATTTTTCATACTTCTGTTAATTGCTCTTAAAACTACATCGTTAACATCGATTCCAGCCTTTGCAATTTCTTTAAAACTTTGGGCTACGTGAGGAAGTAATATCCTCTTTTTATTCAAAAATTCGCAGACGGTAATAATCATGCAAATATTGTTGGTCTCCCATTTCTTCATTTTCTTTGATTGCAAAATTTCATTTACTTCATTGGGTGCTATTTTGCACAAATGATTCACATATGCCTTAATTTGCTCAAAAGATTTTGAAACTTTTCCTATTGGTGCAAATGCTATATTATCAAAGAAGAAAGAAAGAAATTCTATTGGTAGAATAATCGATGTAAATCGAGTATTCAAAAGTGAAATAAAATGAGGTAGGAAGTTGTGAAGGTTGCTGTAATTTTTAGCTTTATTTGTAACTTTTATGGTTCCATCTGGATTTAAATTGATTCCAAGGCTCAACATTAGATTATCAAAGCTTAATGGAATATTAAAAGTATTAATAACAGAGAGAGCTGCGCTCATCTGCTCAGAAAATAAATCAGTATCACTTTTGCATATTGCTTGATATAATTCAGTTATTGGATCCCATTGAGCTGGATTTAAGTTTAAATTCGGAATAATAAATAGAAGTTCATTAAGCAGCTGGAAAAATTGGCATGCTCTGTTTATGGTATAGGAATCATCATTCATATCAATATTTTTACCTTTTTGCTTAACTTTCTTTGATTTCTCGATAATAATTTTAGCAAGTTTAGGTGCAACAACTTCCAAAGCGCACTTAAAAAGAATTTTACTTCTATTTATAATTTCGTCATCAACTGGTCGTGTCTTGATTTCCATTTCAACAGGAAGACTAATAAACTTAGGTATATCGAGATCTAGTAAACCATGGTTTGTAATTGTTTGAGAAGGAACTGTATAAAGAGCACAAACGACTGCATTGTTTCTTGCACAGTAATCATCATCTGTAAGAAAGACTGGCATCCATTCGTTGCATGAATTTACAATTATTTCTGCTGTTTTAGGGAACATGCAAGCCATTGATGCCATCAAAGTAATAATATCTTGATTTTTGCAAGGATAACTTATTTTTTTAAATTCACATGTCATCACAAGGTTAACTGCTTGATCAGGTACAATATGAAAAATTAGAGAGAAAAGTTTATAACAATCTTCATTGATTAATTTTTGTTTTTGAAATATTGAAATAAATTGTTCACGTGAGTAATAGCAATTTGTAAATAGAGATATAGCTTTTGGCTTAGTTGCAGATATTAGCACATCTTCGTAGAAAGGATCGCTAAATACTTTTTGGGTTGGATCATCATTTGAAAGATCAATATTGCATACAAACTTAAGAAAATGAGTCAAATTCATTCCTCTAAAAACATAGTCAATTCGTAAATTTGGTTTTGAAGCAATAAGTAAGCTAGTTCCGTTAATAAATAGAAGTCTGATTTCTTCATTCCATTCAGTTTCTGCAATTTTCTTGATTACTGGAAACTTTCTTACAAAATAAGAAAGAACATTGAATAATTGATCGATATTGGTGTAATTCAATAAACAATTAGGAACAAGTTTAAAAACTTCACGAGCGAAGTTTGACAAACAATCAATAAAATTAGTATCATTAATTAAATTTTGGGATGGAACGAAGCAGCTCTTAATAAGTTTAACAATTCCTTTTCTTGCTTGTTCAATAGGGCATTCAAAAAGTGATGATGATAAAAATCCGTTATTTGATATATAAGATATTAAATTATTCCCTATGCTATTTGAAAATTGATTTGCTTCTAGATTCATTTGAATTGACTTTACTCTTCTTGATAATGTATTATACAACTCTTTACTGTTATCAGCAGCTTTTGCAAACGGCAATGTACTAACAGAATATTTAAGACAAGTTTCTAAATAATCATTGCTAATGAGTTTTGAAAGTCCTTTCATTAATTCAAAATACCCAGATGAGCAAACGAGTTGCTGTTGAAGGTTTTCTTCGTTTAGAGTATCAATTTCGATTTTCCTCGATTCAGGAAGAGCATACGTATCTTTCAGATCATTGCAAGGGATATCAAAATAATTTTCGCGCTGATAAAACAGTATGTATCCAGCAATATTACTTTTTTCAATACCAGATGCTTGTTGCATTACTTCATTTTCATTGATTTCTGTTACAGTTTCATCATCAAAGCATAACCATCCATTCTTTTTTGTTTTAACAAATGATATATAGTGACCGCCAAGTGCAATTCCACGATGAATTATTATTCCGGTCAACGAGTAGATCGCTTCTTGGTCCTTATTGTTTGTATATTTTGCAATATTTATTTCTTTTAATACTTCATATCTTTGACTTATCTTTTTTCTTTCATAAATATCTTGATTGAATTCAAATCTCTTTAGATGAATTATCAAAAAAGGAGGGATTCTAGAAAGAACTGAATAATTGACAGCATTAATTAATTTATCTCTTCCAATACGATACATATTTTGTCCAGTTAAATAATTTGGTTTAATAAAGTGTTCAAAACCATCATTTATAGAATGAAGTTGCTTATTTACTTCCAACTCGAAAACATAAGAAGGTTCATTTGTATCATTTTCATAATAATCGTCATTTTCAAGTCCTCTTATAGAATTAGTAATTACTACCTTAAAAAGTTCATCGACTAAATTTTTATAATATTGATCATCTTGAAACAAATCGAAGAAAGACAGAATAAATTCAGTTGCATCTTGTTGACAACGTGGATTAAGTTTTTCTCCCATTAAAAGAAAGTTATCAACGAATCCTTGAGTTGTTACAGATTTGGTTTTACTATATTTCATATTTTGAAAGAGAAATGCAAGTTGTTTCATAAATTCATTATCGCCATTATAATTCATTATGGCGTATCGGAATGGTTTAATTGAATAAAATTGTTGAAGAGTGGCATTTAAATAGCAAGTCATTCCTAAATTCTTAAGTCCAACTCTGTTACACTTTGCAATTTCAATTTGACTGCCATCAATTTGAAATCTATGAAAAGGCTTTGTCCTTTTATTGTTTTCTTTTTCAAGATATTGTTTCAATAAGAAATCTTTCTCTGATGATAACAATACTAAACATTTTGACGCTGTTTCAAAGGCAACTCTATCGTTTTTATTGCAATTTACCGTAATGAAACGATTAATTAGAAATTCAAGGAGATTTGGTAATTCTTTTTTATCCAAAATATGAATTTGAAGAAGATTTAATATTAATGTTAATATATTTGATAAAAAGGTGCCTTGCACTGATCCTGAATATAGAAGATTAAGAATGATTTGACAAAATCGTGGCTCATTAATAATTTCATTGCTTAAATGTGAAGTTAAAGTTGAAAGAAATTCTTCTGAAATCGAATCGCCAATAACTGATAGACAATCCGTAAAAACTCTAACTGGTATATTAATTTTTTCAAATTGAGATACTGCAAAATCTCTCACTTTTTTCTCCTCATTTAATATTAGCATCTTGAAAATATCATCGAAGTCATCTGGATACGGCATTCTTGTGAAATTCTCTGATTTGGTTTGAAATTGAAAATCACAAACTTTTTTCACCATTTTAAATAGTGATGGATTTAGTGATAATTTGATTAAAACAACGAATAGGCGCTGGCCTCTTGAAGAAGCATCTTTCAGTTTATTCTTGCTTTTCTCATCTAGAAGAGGAACCAAGTTGAAAAAGTCAAGGAAATAATTGACTAAGTCAACTGATAATTCGTTTAATGATTTGTTTTCTTTGCCAATAATAAAATGTTCAATTGCATCGATTAAATAAGAATCAAAATTTTTAAATTCAATTAATCGTTGAGCTATATTAATATCCTCTGATGAGTCGATTAATAATGATATCATATTATATAAAAAGAAGCATAAATGATCAAATGGGAAAAGAATTCGCAAATCTAAATTAGGATCTTCAAAATCAATTTTTTTAAAATCTGGTGCTTTTTTGTACTGTGGAAGAAATTTGAATAAATTGTACGAGGGCAAATCATTTTCTTCATATAATAAAATATTGAAGATATCATCGATATACACACTATTTATAACTTCACTGGAAACACGTGCATCTCTTTTATGAAGTTTAACCTTATGGCTTTTTTCGTATCTGATATCAAGCATCGCTTCCTTTTTACCATTTGGTTGTTCTTCTGCATAAACGCCAACAGTTTGAGTCCTTTTTAGTGGCTTGTTTGAATTATATGAATTATGTGGTGTTAAAACTGGAGTGCTAATTTTGATATTTTTCTCGTTAGAAATGCTTTCAATAATTGATCCGATCGTTGCTGATGGTGGAACGACAAAATGCATAATATTCGATTGGTCTTGCCAGTAAACAGTAACTTCTATTTTTTCTGACTCATACTTATGAGCATAACTGAAATTAAGAGAACTTTGGCATTCCATTGTGTAAATGAAAAGTCGTAGAATATCAATTAAAATTGGTAATGAAGTAATTAAATTTAAATTTGTACTTTGCGGTATATTTTGTGTTTGATTGTCCTGGCCAATTTGGTAATTTTGATTTATTTGATAAAATGAATTTCCTTGAATCATTTGACTTTCTGGATTTATTTGAGTTGGATAGCAGAGTTGGCTAATTTGATATTCATGATTTATTGGATTCATTGGTGCATTTGAATTTTTTTTTATATTCATTTGTTGATTGTAGAAAAATTGCCATTTATCTAAAAATGCATCAATTACAGCTTGGTCACTTAATTCGTCGCCATCATTTGATGCATAAATTTGACAGAGAAGTTTATCAAATTCTAGTCTTTGTGGACTGTCAATTAATGCGAAATTCCAGAGCAAATCTTCTTTATTCAATGGTAAATGTGTAACTTTTGCAGCCAGGGGATTGCTATCGTTAGCTTCATAAATCAAATGTTTAATTAATTTGAAAAACGATCTGTCATTGCTATGAAAGTGACTAAGAAGAAGCTCAAGATGATCAGGTGTAATTGAATCTTCAACAGCAAGTGAATCAAGAAACTTGAAAAAGTTTGGAAAAGTTGAATAAGTATTCAAAGTTTTCAATTCATTTACATCGTTGTCAGCATTGAAATTATTTAATTCTTTATTTTCATCAACATTGAGAACACGATAACAGCTAAATATTTTTTCGAGTTGTGGAATTGTTAAAGGGTCTTTGTTATATCTGCAAAGCTTTAAAATGAAGCTTTTGATTTCTTCAGAAGGGCCATTTGAATCTGGAGATAAAGTTGATTCAATAAGCAAGTCGAGTGTTTTATCAAGAGTTCTTAAAATAATATCTGGTGATATTTTTATTTTTGTATCATCATTGAAAAAGTTGTTCAACAAATGTAAAACATAATTGTTACTTCCATGTGAAAGTAAAGAAACAACTTTGAGGAAAATACATTCTGATGCTCCATAAGTCACCATCATTAAAAGTGATGATTTTGCACGGCCAATTTTATTAGGTGAAGTATATTCATCATCAAGAATATTCAAGTTGTTTTCATACTGGTTTGAATCTATTGGTATATCAACAAAAATAATCTTCATCAAAAAATCTCTGATTTGATTTAAATAATCACCACAGTCTTTTCTATCTTTCATGTACAATAATAATGAGTCAAGCAAATCAAACCATTCATCATTATGTTCAAGTGAAAAAATTAATTCAATTGTCTTTTGGAGAATAGGTCCTTTTCCAAATTGTGCAAATCGTAAGAACATGTCATAAAAACTTTTTGTCTCTGAATCATGTAAATATGTCTTTTTCTCCCATATTTGTTGAACTGTTTTGGCAGTGCAGCAATCTAAACGAGCAATGAGTGATATAATATTTCCAATGCACGACGCATATTCTGATCGAAATTGTAAGTTTTCTACTAAATTGATATTATTTTGAAAATAAATCCCTATTTGCTTATGAAATAGATCTTCTGTTGTAAGCAGTGAAACTTCTTTGACAGCTGCAAATCTTTGCTCAAAACTATGAGATGGGAAGAAAAATGTTATTAGGGGAAGAAATTCAGATATAAACAATACAATAATGTCATGCTTATTTGGAAGAGCATTTCTAATCTCTTCTATGCAATTGCAAAAAATTTCAACATTTAATGTTAATTGATTTTTCAATAAATATTCTTGCATTAATTGAGCAGAAGTCTTTATATACATGGTTGGATCATAATTTTGATCATGAATGTTTAAGACTGAAACAAGAGTAATTAATAATTTGTATAATTCAAGATCCTGGATAGGATCACTAAATTTTTCAGTAATAAGTTTCATTGCACCATATTCAACATATTTTTTGCATAAAGATTTGTATATTGAATGTCTTGATGTTGCTTGGTAAAAAGGTTTATTCCCATCGCTTAAAATTGTAATTGCTAAATTAATAGCCGCTTTGTCGTATGAAGCGATTCCATATAATGAAAATTTAAGGAAAAGGTCAAGGTATTGCCTAATTATTGGTAATTTTACATCATTTTTTTCTTCACTATTTATGATTGATTTGCAAAATTGGGTATTTAATTTGTCAATAAAAAAGCCAGTCCTGTATGCTAGGCGATCAGGCAGCAACCCTGTTTGAGATATATTTGCTAAAAATCCTTCAAATATTGAATAAAATTCTTCAAATTTTGTGGGGTTATTAATTGCATATGCAGCATTTGACAGCCAAGAATCAAAGTTTGTGAAAGGATCAAGCATTTTTTACTATTTTTATATAGCTATAGAAAAAGTTTGAATTGCATTGAAATTTAAAATACTCACTTCTAATAACTCCAAATAAGCATTGTTCTTTTATAGCAAATAAATATGATATAATTTGTATTACTAATCGAAATATTTTTATTAAATATCTATATTGTATTTATAATAACAAATAATATTATTCGATCTCATTTGATAAAAAATGCAATTTCATTGGCATTCTAACATTTTATGAAATGACAACGAAAACTTTTTTTTTTATAATTAAGCAGAATAAATTTTCATGAAATCCCAGCAAAAAAAAAAAAAAAAAAAAATCATTAAAAATGACAAATATTCATAAAAGTTTAGTTGATTTTATAAAATATAAATATTAAGGATTTTAAAATTCTTACTTTTGATTAGGTGGATATAAATAAGGAGCCAACTTCATTGTTAAGTTCTTAAGACCTTCTTCTAATTGATTTTGAAGTTCTTGGAAACCTGGGTTTTGTGCAACAAATCTTCCATGGATAGCTAAGCCCTGAGCATTCAAATCGAGGAATCTTTGGAAAAGTTTTCTCATTTTTTCTGTATATTTAGTTCTTAAAGGAGATCCTAAGAAAACTTCTGCCATTTTCGTAGGTCCTTCATTAACTTGAACGAGAAGAGAGCCGTGAAGAAGTGGTTGAATAGCTTGGGCGTCATTCTTTGCAATTGCATTTTCATAAAGGACAAGTCTTTCTTTAATTTGTCGAATTGAAACACGAATTGGTTCATATTCGCGAACAATGTAACCTTCAGGAGGAACTTCAACACGTTTAATTACAGATGGCATGGCTGTTTTAACCTTCAAAATGGTCCTTCTTTGCCATTGTGTTTCAACGCTTCCTTGAAGTTTCTTCTCGCCTTTGACAAATGGCGTTTCAAATTTGAACATACTTAATTTATTACTGCATTCAAAGACAGTTACACGCTTTTGAAGCTCTTTCTTCTCGAAATATGGTTCAACAAAGGTTAATTGAATATAGCCTTTCTCTGGATCAAGAAGTGCTCGATCAACTGTTCCTGATTCTGTAAGAATTTCGATTTTATCGGGTCCGAAAAGTTTAATGTAAGTGTTTTTAATTCTGTTTGTGACATCGAAAAGGTGCGTTAATTTAACTTCTCTCTGAACAAACATTTTTCCATCATCAGAACCAAATACTTTACCATAAAAGCCAACTCTGTAATATCTTCCAAGCATTCTATCCATGTTTGAGCTCATGTTTTCAATAAACTGATATGACATGTTTGCATCAATAGTAAATTGATTTGCTAATTGCTTGTAAAGGTCGCATTGTTCAAAGATAGGATATGTTAAACGCATAACTTCATTTGAAATTTCAAAGAGTTTTGATCGTTTGCAGTATGAATGAATAGCTTGAATAAGCATATAAATTCCACTCAATGAAAACATTGATGAATCGCAGAAACCTGGAATAAGAGGTGGATCTTCAATGATAAAGTCAGGAACAATATTGTCAGAAACGCTATTGCACATATCATGGAATATTAATGCGGGATGATCAACACCTGATTGTGCATATGGATTAGGAATGAATTTAAGAACAGTTAAATATTCAACAATAAGAGCAACTTGATAAATTTGAGCCATCAAAGATTCTGACAAGTAATCATTCTTATCATGATATTGTGTGAGATAGCCGATTTCTTCAGCGCAGGCATCTGGTGATGCTGATAATATTCTAGAGCGTGTAAACATATCTTCTCCGTATTTCTCAATGTTTGTTTCATTAGAAGATGCCTTTCCAACAACTTGCTTGTATCTAAGTTCAGAAAAGTGTTTTTCATCAATTGTCTTCATTTCGGTATTTAATTCAATGGTAGCTTTGAGGCATTCAATGATTTTGTCAATAATTCCACCATTATCGGAACAATGTTCAAGAGCTTTCATTAATGTAGGTGATTCGATATCTTCGTCCTTCATTTTTGAAATTGCACGAACAGAAGAAACTAATGATCTGTTGTTTGTTGGGAATTGTCTCTTTTCAGCACTAAAGAGACGAGGAAGAATGTTAACAAGCTCGAGTGTTGCTGCTGTGTTCTTCATTGCCAAAAGAGATAAAAGCTTGGTCAAAAAGAGTACAAATGGTGGATCGGTTGAAAGGATGAGCATCTTTGTGTTCTTTTCAATGAATTTAATGGATATTTCTTTGATTTGGCGTGATACATCAATGCATATATTTGATGATAAGTAATGATAAATAATGCCAAGAACTAATTTAGGTGAATCTGGATTATTAAGATCAAGAATATGATTTAATATATTGAAAACGGAGAGTTGTGCATCAACAGCTAAATCGCGGCTTTCAGGTTGATTTGCTCTTTGTAAATCATTTTCATCACCCAAATTATCTGTTTCTCTTGCAATGTTTGTGTAGGCATCATGGACGGCTGGACTTGTCATAGGAACAAGTGTTTCGTTTGATTGGTAAATTGTTTGTCTATTTCTCTTTTTCATTTGCCTAAGTGATTCTTTAACAATTTCAAGTTGACTATCTGGAATTTGTGATTGTGATCTTTTAAATGGAATCCTTGATTTCGTAAGTACAAAGTGAATTAATTTGTTGAATAATTGATGGAAGTCTAATTCTTGCTCATCGTTTACACTCATATTAGAGCTTGATTTTTGAAGATTTGTAGGAGTCTCTGAATTGTTATAAAATGTTTGGAATTCGAATGACTTGACATATTTAAAGATGAAAATTGCATCACATAAGAAATACCTAAGATTCTCTCTTTCAAGTCTGATTGGATACTGAGAGAATAGTTGAAGTAAGTTAACATATTTGGATGCAACTTCTGGTTGATCCTTTTCTGGAACAAATAAGAAAAGCCTGCATAATATTCTGTAAATCGATTGCATTTTACTTGTATTCGGCACTTGCAATGCTTGACTAATCAATTTGTAGAAAAATGTTGGAAATGTGTCTTGAGCGAGTGATGAAGCAATAAAAAGCTTAGGATGGAGAGCGACATCTAAAAATTCAGTAAGAGCCAAGTAATCATTTTCGGTTTTGCCAAACGATGTAGCATATTCTGTAACAATTTTTGATGAAAGTTGATAATAGCCAATATCAGTTAAGCATGCTGTAAATATAGCAAGAGATTTGTTGAAAACTAATGCAAGATCAATACTTGATTGAGCAAGTGGAGAAGATAGTTCTTTCACTTTATCAAAGAACTTATTGAAGGATTCGCCGAAATCTCGATCATTTGTAGCAATTATGGATTTGAGAATTAATGTAAAGAGAAATGACGAGACTGGTATATCTTTTCGATTCTTTGTTGCATCTTTAGTATTGAGGAAATCTAACCAAAACTTGAAAAGCTCGTTATGAATTTGAGTTGTCTGTGTTTCTTTATTTCTAAGTGCAAAAGTATTTACATAAAAGTTCATTATTTGTGATAATTGATCAGGTCCAATTTGTTTAGCTAAAGTGCCAATATGGATTAGACCTTTAACTGAAGCTTTTGGCTGATTTGTATTTAGGCCTTCGATTAATGAATCAAGAACTTGATATAAAAAATTCGTGAGTTTAGATTGATCGGTAAATTCAATGGCTGGTATTTTTTTAACTTTCAAGAACATTGGGGACAACATATCATCAGGTGAATTAATTGATGAATACAATTGAGTTTTGATTAATTGGCAATTGCTTGGTGTAGCCTTTGCTGCTGGAGTTTTAGGATAATTGATTGCAATTGAAGTAACGCCGTCTTTGATGAAAATATCATTTTCATTGATTGGAAGAGTAGCCGATGCGAATTGTCTCATTGCTTGTTCCTTTTCTTGGGTGGCAATATGATAATAATTGATTTGAATGCATGCCTGTGAGCTGAGATTAATTGGAAGATCAATTATAAATTCATCGTCGTAAATTGGTGATTTTTCATGATACAAGCACCTTGAATAACCAACTTCGCAAAGGCCTGGCCCCGCCCATTTGTCATGAATAACTGGAAGAGGTTTGCCGCCATCAACAAAAGAAACTTGAGCTAATATATTTCGTGCATTGAGTTTTGAAGCTTGATCGAATTTTGCTGCACCAAGAGTAACTATAAGTTGGTGGCGAAATTCAAGTATGGGTTGATTGACATCTGGCTGAATTGATCGAATTTGTAAATAGTTTGAATCAACATCTCTAAGATTGGGCACTTTTTGAACCTTTGATTTAAGTTTTAATACAATTGGCAAGAAACTAAGCTTCTTAACTTTCTCGATCATTTCGGGTATATATTCTGCTGTTAGTGGCTTTTCAAGTAAATAAGCATTTGGAAATTCAATATTTCCACCATTATTAGCTATAATTGACTTAAGTGGAATAAAGCTGAAAGCAAATGGAGAATAGCATCCCTTTAATCTTTGTAAAGATAAATTAATTTGAGGAATAGCTTTTTGTTGTAGAGAATCTGATGGCTTCTTATAATATGAATTGCAGATATCACCACCATCGACTAGAAATATACGATAATATGCAACGATTAAATATGCACTGTCGGATAATGCTGAGATATCAATTGCTGCGTGCTGTGAATGAAGCTTGCATTCAAAAAATGTAATTGAATTTTGAGTGAAAAATTTCCATCTTTCACTAACAATCTTCTTATTATCAAGAACAAAAACTGAGCAAACAATTGGTTCGATGTTGTTACCAGGAGCAGTCAAATCATCAACATCAATGAGAAGATATTTCCATTGATAGCTAAGGTTGCTTTTCATGGATTGAAGAGAAGAGTCAATATTAAGGTTTTTGAAAGAATCTGGTTGATTGAGAAATTGAGCGCCTAAAGAAGAAACATCAACGTGTGTGTTAATTGGTTTATTTATGCAGGAGCCGTCAAAGAGCTCAGAACGGAAATATGATTGTTTTAACGGAGTGTATGGATTTGGAGTTTCGTTGACTTCATTTAAGTCGAAAGCAAGTCCTTTGGAGGAAAGAATAGAAATAGTTGGATTTTGCCTTAGTTGATCGTATTCTTGATAAATTTTTTCGGCGTTTGAATCCAAAATCGGATTGTCAATTTCTTTCAAACCTTTAATTCGTCTTTGTGACCATTGTTGATTCGGTAGATCTGTTTTTTCGTTGAGATAACTTTCGATTGAAAGATCTGAGGGCCAGTTATTTTCTTCCATTATTTAGATGATGAAATGAAAAAAAATTCTGAATTTCTTTGTAAAAGTAAAAAATAAAACATTAAAAAAATTGTTTTATTTTCAGAATCAATGAACTTTTTTTGAGAACAAAAATATTATTAAATATAGATCATATATGTTTCTTATAATACATAATTTTTATAAAAAAAAAAAAATTAATAGGTATGATCGAATTTATCAGAAAAAATTGGCCTTTAAATAAAAAATTTTTTCTCATATGATTGAGAAAGATAAATTTCTTGATCTCAGTAGATTTAAAATACTAGATTGGTAGTGGAGCATTCAGTAAAGTTTTTCGAGTGAAAGAAAATTCTACAGGTGAAATATGTGCTGCAAAAATTTTAAATTATGAAATTAATGCTAATACAATCAATAGTGAAGAAATGCTTCTTCCTTTAAGAGAAGTCAATTTAATGTCGTCATTAAATCATTCATCAATTCTTAAATTCATAGGGTTTAATCTAATGCTAATACGAAATCAGTTGATGTTTGTGCATTTTCAATTATTGTATATGAAATAATGACAGGAAAAGCACCATTTTCAAATTTAAATATTCCCCAATTAATACTTAAGGTTGGCATTCAAAACATAAGACCAGAACTCACAGATGAGTTCTTCCTTTTTGAAGATGAAGATGGTTTTGCAAAATATTTTATTGCTTCGAGAGGGAAGGAAGAAAAAGTAATATTACTAAGGAAGAATTCATGATTACTAATGAGCATTCATATTTGGCAAAAATTGATTCTTATATTGGTATGATTAAAACATGGGTGAGTGAAAACGAATTAATGGATCTATCTATTGATGTCAGTTTTGAATTTGAATCAACTCATTTTAAAACATCTGTTCAAGAAGAAATTAAGAAATTAGATAAAATTGTTCAGAGTAATTTTTCTATTGAAAATGAAGAAGATATTCTTTCTCTACTTGTTTCAATGGCAGAAGGTAAATCTATTTTAAAAAATGATTATTTGCAAAAAGTGATAGACTTTGTTAGCAATGCCAAATCAAAAGGTCATGAGTTTGCTGATGAGTTCCTAAATATTGTATTTGGTGATTCCATTGCAGTACGCACTAATCGCTTAACTTTCAACATTTTTCGTAAAGATATGGAAATAGCTAATATCAGTGGTCACGTAACAAAAATTTGTCAAAAAGCATTTTATGGATTTAAGTGTTTAACAAAAGTCTTCATTTCTAATTCTGTGAAATTAATTGGTGACGAAGCATTTGACTCTTGTTCTAGCTTAATATTTGTCAATCTTCCTGAGTCAATCGAGCAGACTTGTCTAGGAAGTGGTGTATTCAAAAACTGTACCAAATTAAATTATATTAAGACACCCTCTAAATTGACCAAAAATTTTGATAAAACTTTTAAAGGAGACGTAAGTTTAACTAAAGTGATTTTAAATGAAGGACTCTTGGAAATTGGGAAAGAAGCCTTTGCTGGTTGCAAGTCTCTCGAAATTATTGAAATTCCTCAAACTGTTGAATTCATTGATGACAAAGCATTTGACGGTTGTAAGAACCTCAAAACTGTTTTGTTAAGAGGAAAAAAAATTGAACTTGGAAAAAAAGTTTGGAGTCGTAAAGTTCATGTGGTTCATATTTAAAAAAAAAATTCTTTTACTAATTGGTTTTATTTTCATTATTTAAATAAGGATGAGATGAGTAATGAGATAGATAAAAACTAGACAGATTGGAAGCGCAATGAATAACAGCATTGAAAAAAAAATCCTTAGAAAAATCATATATTCAAAAATTCTAAATTTTCCCAATTTTTTCTCAAATCAGATGATATGAAATACTATTCTATTTCAAGATTAATCTTGATTTCCCAAAAAAAAAAATTGAAAATAATTGAAATTTTTTGAAATGTTTATTTTGATAGGTCAAAATAAGGTGAAAAAAATAGTAAGTGAATTTTGGTTTTTACTATAATTTAATTGAATGGAAATTCAAGATTATATCAGCCATAAACAATAATCTTTATACTACTTTTTCCCAATATATTGACAGCCATCTTGATGATAATGTTGAATATCAAAATTTAACAAGTTTTTTATCAACTCATGATTATTTGACTAATGTCGAAATATTAACAGAATTTCAAAGACTCATTTCTAATGTGTCAAACAACCACACCAGAGAGCATAATCTTCTTAATAAGATATACAAAATTCTTTGCTTCCTTAAAGATACTCTAATCAATAATTTTACCAAACTCGAAATATTCAACATTTTTAAAGACAACAAAATAGTTCTTCTTTTTTTATTAACAAATATAATAGAAATCGACACCACAATTATCCAAAATCTTGAACAATTAAATTTCATTCATTATTTTTTCAATTAGCCAAAACAATCCTTGATTCATGCAAGAAACAAAATATTGAAAGCAGTTTAATTAAAGCAGAAATTTTTGATGATTTTGACGAAAAATGCAAAGAAGGAGAAAATGACAGTTATTTATGCTATTTAATTCGAAACGACAAAATTGTTCAATTTATTCAATATATTAGTCAAAGTTTTATTAAACTTGACAGTATTATAAAGCCATCAATATTTGAAACAAATCCATTTCTGATTGAAAATCAAAACAAAACCACAAATAACTGTCATTTTCATTTTTTGGATCAATTCAATTTATTCAATACTTACGATTAAATTCAATTCAATTAACTGAATCAGCTTGGATTTATGCTATTCATTCAAATATCCCAGAATTATTCGCTATTTTCCAAGAAAATTGTTCTACTCAAATGAAAAAAAAACATTTTATAACGAACTATTTAAAAGAGCTATAAAATGTCACCATAACGAAATAGCGCAATACATATTTGAGAATTATTATAATGATGAAAATGGTATGATTGATCTGTATGATTTTATATTTGTTATCATAATTTTAATTTTTTTCCCTGATGGTATAAAAAATTGTATCATGTTTTTATGATGATGTCAAATATCATTATAACTAACTTGTCAAAATTTTAATGAAATCAGTTGGCAAAAATAAATTAGGCATAGATTGTAGTTCATCTTCAATAATTGCTGCGGGTAGTAATAATCAAGAAATGATTGGTATATTTTTTCCTAAAATAGGAAAATCTATAAATGCAAAGTTATTCAAAGATAATTGCACAATTGTTAAAATTATCATTCCGCCAACAATAGAACGAATTGAAAAGTCAGCTTTTGAGGGTTGTGCCGCACTTAAAGAAGTCATAATACCATCATCAGTAACATATATATGTAAAAATGCATTTTACAAATGCAAATCATTGAATCATGTAATAATTCCACCATCAGTTACTGAAATTGATTCATGTGCTTTTGGTGAATATATCAATTTAACAGATTTTAAGTTGATTTTAGCAAAGCAACTAATTTTGGATTTTATGCATATAATCGATGCCTTGATTTCAAAATTAATTATGAATTCATTAACGTCGTTTTATTCGTCAATAAAAAAAATGAAGAATTAGAAAATTGTTTTAAAAGAAAGAAACCTTATATAATAAATATGGAGTCTTATTGCTTGCCTGCATCGGTCGAATCACTTATTAGAGATTTGTATGACAGTGATGTTGTATTTCTATTCATTGATGCATCAATGAATGAAAAAAATTTTGACGAAAAATGTTTCTGTTGATGATACAATTTTGTGTATGCATTATTTTCAATTTTGATCAAATGGAATCGGTCAAATATAGTGAAGAACAATTCAATGAAATTAAAAATGAAATGACATTCATTTTAATACAAAATGGATTCGATCCATATCAATTTCAATTTGTACCAATTTCGCAGACTAAATTTATAATAAATTGTCTAATTTTTCATGGTGGAATGGTTTAACATTGAATGAGATTATCTGTTCACTTAAGCCACCACAACGTCCATATTTTCAGGACATTCGTCTTGCAGTAAGATTTTTTAAGTATAGTTAGTCTTTTCTGAAGAACCTTCAAAAAGTGGAAATCATTCAGAAAAAATAATCTAAATAAAATAATTGAAAAAACAAATCTTTTTATATTTTTACCGAGACTACATACCACCTCGAGCGAGGCTGAGCGAGTAGAGACCTCGCGGCTAGCCGTAAGAATCGGAACTTCATTGGTAAAAATATTTTTTTTATTTCATTTATGTTTTGTGATTATAAATTTCATGAAAATTTTTGATGTAAAATTTCATTAAAATTTCACTTTTTGAATTTTATGAACAAATTTGATGTTGAATCTTATGAAAAATTTTAATATTGAATCACATTGAGAAAATTGATGTTGAATTATTGGGGGTTTAACCATTCATAAACTGTCAGAAAATAAAAAAAGTAAGATATTTCATAACAAAATTTATATTTATACTAATTAAAATTTAACTTATTTTAAATTGTATTAAATTTTACTAATATCGAATTTCATTTGATTATTATATTTAAAATGTAATTGAAATGTGTGATTTAAAATTTAAAGATATCTTTTTTTTGGCTTATGTGGGATTTTGTTAAAAGATTTTTTTGTTTTGCTTTGTTTTGTTTTCCTCTGTTAACCTATCTAATAAAAATGTAATTTTGATTTATATTTATATGTACAAAACTATGCTTATTTATCTAATAGAGTAAAGAAACAATATTAAAACCAAGTGATACTATCCATTCTTATTATTATTATTATGAACATGCTACTATTTCATAAATATATTGTACAATACGGGAGAATTATCTATAAAAGTAATAAATATAAACAAAATGAATTTTTTTAAAAAGATAATTGTCAATATATTTTATATAATTTGTGAGAATTATTGTATATTTTCAGAATTTTATAAAAATTATTGTATCATATCTTTTTTATTTTAAAAATATTTATTTTTAAAATATTTTATTATAAAATATTAATAATATATTTTTTAAATTTATTAATTGATTATTTCATGAAAATTTCATGAATTATTTTGGTATTTATTTTTGAGATTAACGTATAATGTACGTTAAAATGAGAATAGTATTCAATTTTCTGCATAAAAAAAAAAAAATATTCATGACGCAATCGGTTGAGGAAATCGCCCAAAAATTGGAAAATTTAGAAAATATCGTTCAGCCAATACAAGATGAAAATGAGCAATTAAAAAACCAAACAGCAAATTTAACAAATGAAAATGAAAAAATGAAAAAAGATATTGAAGACTTGCAAAGGCGTTTATCGTTATTAGAACAATCAAAAACAAAGACAACGACCGCAAAACCTAAAGAATCATCTCAACCTAAGCAAGAATCGAAGACAGTTAAAGAAAAAGTAAGTACTCCTGATTCTAAAAAGAAGAAGAAAGTTCCTCCGCAGGAGAAAAACAAAACAATTGAAGGTTTCAATTCATTTTCAGTTCAAACACAACAATCAGTTATATCCGATCTCGTAACAAACTCGCTAAAAAAAGGTTTTTCAAAGCTCGATAGTTTATTACAATATCTCCTGAAATTTAATAAAGCTGCAAACTCTACCAATTTTATCGAAATACCAACAGATAATCCTGATGAGTTTTTAGAAAATTTGAATGAAAACGATCAAGAATTGAGTAGTATCAAAATTCTTTCAAAAGCAACTGACACGTTATATCGCAACAAATCACTTGATTTAGCAAGCTTTATAAAACTTTTATCACCTTTTGATGATGTTTCTATTGAAGTAAAATATCCTTCAGAATCCTTTCAAAAAGTTTATGATATGATTCTCAAAATTAAAAACAATCAAATTGGGAAATTAAAAATTTGCATTTTAGTTTCAGGAACTCGCGAAACTGGCGATACTTTTAAAAACAACAGATTTATAAATTCTGTTAGAATTGATTCATCTGTTTCCTTAATTGGAAAAGATGCGTTCTGTGAATGTTCATCATTATCGCAAGTTACAATTTCTACTTCAGTTAGATCAATCGAGGCCTATGCTTTTTCAGGATGTTCTTCATTAACTCAAATATCAATTCCTTCATCGGTTACCTCGATTCAGGCTTACGCTTTTTCAGGCTGCACTTCATTAACAAGTATTACAATTCCTTCTTCTGTTTTATCGATTGGAGAGTGCTCCTTTGCAGGATGTTCATCATTAACGCAAATTACAATCCCTTCTTCAGTAACTGAAATTGGAAATTTCGCATTTGAGAAATGTTCTGAATTGAAACAAATAGAGATTCCATCGTCAGTAACATCAATTGGAGGTTTCTCGTTCTCTGGATGTTCTTCGTTGAAAAAAATTTCTATTCCTTCATCAGTTACTTCAATTGGATACTCAGCATTTAGCGAATGTACATCATTATCCTCTATTTCAATTCCTTCTTCAGTAACATCGATTGGTAATTTTGCATTTGAAAAATGTACTTCATTATCGCAGGTAGAACTTCCTTCCTCTGTTGAGTCAATAGGTATTTCTGCTTTTCCCACAAATACTAAAGTAATTAGAGATTGATTTTGTTAAATTGGTTGTGAAAGTATATTGCATATTTAAAAGAAAATATATATTAAAAAGAAAAGATTCGAGTAATTTTAATTTGATTGTTATCTTATCATTTAAAAAAAAAATTTCAATTTTTTGAATAGCTTTCTGAAAAGTTTCTATCAAAAGTTTTCTTTTTTTTTTAACTAATTTATTATGATTATTTGTATGATTTTTAATTAAGCATATGAAAAAAAAGTATTTTTGTATATATTTTTTTACTAAACGAATTATATGATGAAATGATAGCAACTGTAAAGAAAAAGAAAGCGAAAATGATAAAAAATACTATGGCATGAACTTTTTGAATGTGAATTCAATTGCAAACAAAACTTTTTGATCAAAGACATCATTGAGACTTCTATTAAATCACATTAATATTGATTATTTTCAAGGGGGAACAAAAGATTTTGTTAATGAAATTGGATTTCTGTCATTCAGTATCTTGGAATTATTCTACACATCATTTGTTTTATTCTTTTGAAATAATTCAATATTATCTGAATGTAAAGTTATGAAAAGAAGTAGTAAAGTTAAGTGATGTTAACGTCTTTTTTGGAAAAATCACTTTTTCTCAAAAATAGTATTATATTTCGTGTTTTAAATAAAAAGAATCGACATTTTCAAAATAATGATTCAGCAAATATTCACAAAAAGGATATATATTAATTGTTATAAGAATGCAATTAATATATAGAGTATGGTCAACTAATTGAATGGCCATTTTTTTATTATTGTATGCTTTTTTTTGCGTTTTGTAATTAATAAATTCAAAATTTTATTTTATTTATAAATAATATAATTATAATTATATATAAATATTACTTTTATGATTTGATTAAGGACAATCGATGAAAAATGGAGATTCTCAATTTCAAATAATTCAAGATAGTTCAAATGATGATTTAAAAGTTTTTGTTAATATAATTGGAATAAACCAGTCGAGATTCAACATTTTTACAAAATGGCTGGATATAATCAGTTATTTGAAATAATTACTGATGCTATTAAATCAAATATTGTCCCACATTCAACAAACAAATCATTCGAAAACAATATATTAGATATACATGCGTATAATAAATCTATTTATTCGACTAAATTTCAAATTCCAACTACCAATTTATTTATTAGAGTCATGATAAGTTACACTCGATCATTAGTTTTATACATTCTCGCAAGCAAATATATGAATTGATTTAAAATATCGTATGAGTAATTATTTTTTAAATCTATATCAGTGATTAAATATTCAAGAATATTTAATAAATATTAATATCCCATCAAGAAAAATTTGTAAAACTATAAAACTTAAATTTGAAAAGAAAAAATTGAGAGAAAAAAATATTTGAATACACATTCAAATTAGATTAATTTGGAATAAAACATTTTTATCTCAATAATATAAATAAATTATAGAGATATTTTAGATAGAAAAACTATTATATATTATATTAAATATTATATGTACTTATGAAAAATCCAAACCAATTATACTATGAGTTTTTGTGTAAAAATTTTAGTTGACCTCCTCTTAATATATATGGTATATAATTTTTTATTTGAAAAATAAAGTTATAAATAGACTTGTTAAAAGTCCGGGACAAATGCACTTTTCGTGGACATGGGACTTGGCGTGGACCTAACACACCTTGTCAATTTATTTTTATTAATATCTCAAAAAAGAACTCATTTTATGCATATATTTTATAGTTTATTTGTTTATTTTAATTTGTTTGTTTATTTAAATAGAAAAATAGTAACTAATATGAGTAAATTATATTTGAATGTTTTTAATAATGGAAAAAAAATCTTTAGTTAACAATTGAAATATTTGAATATAAAAGATCATTGAAAGAAATTTGCTTCATTTTCATTCTAAAAATAAATTTAATATTCATTAATATGCAAAATACATCCTTTTTACCCTTGATATCAAGTGTAGATTTCTTAATATTTATTATTCCCAATTTGAAAATTTATGAAAATAAATAGAGAAATTCACAAAAACAGTGTTCTTTATCATATTTTTAACAAAATATATTAAAATATATGATTTTTGAAAGCAAGCAATTGTAATAATTTGCTGGTTAACAATAAAATAATTGTTCATTACGATGAAAATTCTGAGGTTATTTATTTTTTTCAATGATTCTTGACCAAATAAAATCAGAATATTATAAACATTTATATCTAAATAATTACCTTATAAATTTTTTAAAAAAATAGAAATATAAATATGCATATATATAAATTATAAAATTAAAAAATAAAGAAAAATTATCGAAGAGGTTTAAGTTGACTTCTTCTTTATGAAAATTGAGAGGTAAAGTTAAGTGATCTTAACGTCTTTTTTAAAAAAAACGATTTTTTTATATCATATATATAATATTCAATAATTTAAATATGAAAAATAATATTAGTGCTTTAATCCACTATTATTTTATTTGTTGTCATGTTATAAAAATGAGTATGATTTTTTTGATTAATAATCAAAATACATAAATAAAAAAATATCTATATGATTTTTTGGCAATTTATTTAATGAAAAATATTAGAAATATGGAATGCTTAAATAAAAATCATTTTTTTTATGATTCACCAAGTTTTGATATAAAAATTACTAATCTTTTTTTTCGAGTTAACAATTACATTTTTGGAAATAAAAATTCGATGAATTTTTTTAAATATGATATATATCATATAAAACTATCAAATCTATGTTATTATTGATTTTTATCTAAATCTTTCTGATAAATCATTTTTTATTTGAAAAATAATTGTTTTCTATTCATTGATTGATGATTGAAAACGCAATTTTTTCTTTTCAATAAAGATTTTCAATTAAATATATGAATAAAAATAATTTTCAACATATATTATAATAATATATAATCGCAAATCCAATTTTAATTTATTATTTGATATCGTTCAGTCCAATTCTTTTTGAAAGGTATCAAAATTGGTATTGTTGAAAACATTTGAATGAATTTTCTTATA
Organism: Tritrichomonas musculus; assembly: GCA_039105265.1. Lineage (NCBI taxonomy): Eukaryota > Parabasalia > Tritrichomonadida > Tritrichomonadidae > Tritrichomonas > Tritrichomonas musculus. The sequence goes on along the minus strand of JAPFFF010000015.1, from coordinate 206,971 downwards.
ATTATATTAATTTTAACATTTTTAATCTTTATAAATGATCAATTTATAATCTAATTTATATGATTTATAATTTAAAGTTTAATATAATAAAACAAATAATCTTAAAATCATCTTTAAAGACGACTGATTGAAAAACACATTTTTTAAGAATTTGAGATCAATAAATGTTTTTGTTTTATTTTTTATCGGCTAATAGCCATAATAATCATTTAAATACATATATTATAAATTTTGGCCATTATATCAAAAGATATTTGATTATATAAGAAATATATTGATCATTGAAAATATTAATAAATTACAAAAATAGCATTATAAATATAATAAAATATGAACATATATAATATATCTATCAAAATAATTAAAAAATATTCATTAAATTATGATGAATTAGCACATCTGATAATATCTGAATATTGTAAAAATATATAAATTTTTGGACCAAATAATATCTGAATATTGTAAAAATATATAAATGAGAATATTTTAACAACTACCAGATAATATTTAATATAATTCATAAAATAAATATAAGGAATGATATTAATTATAATATTGCAAAATAAAGAAGATTTATCGAAAAATGCTTTGTTTACTACCTCTGAAAATTGATTGAATAGAGAAAATACTTACCCTTCGGGCGTAATTGGAATTTCATAAAATTCAATGAAAAGACGTACTAAAATGATAAAACTGCCGAAATGAAACGTAATTACATATTTTATATAAAAATAAAAAAAAGCAAAGAGGTTGAGTTTCGAACTTAATACTTTGGCCTCAATTTAGATAAAAAGATAATTTATCTTTTATATTATGTTTTCATATCAATCACATCTAAAAAAAGACTAGAGATGAAATATCAAAATAAATGAGAAGAACTATTATTATTAAATATTGAGCATATCATCTTAGATCAATCAAAAAATGTTATATTAATAGATAGTAATATTGATAATTGAATAGAATGTTATTTCAAATTCTATAAACAATGAAATTTAAAAGATATTTATAATTTTGATTATGGTACCAAAAACTTGATAACTGAAAAGAAGGTTGAATTTAGGTTCTTTACATGGAAAATAATAGTTTGGAAAATTTTGAGCTTTCTATTTATTTTAGAAGATGTAAAAAAAACGTTTAATTTCAGAGAGTTGAACAATGAAAACTGTTTGTATCGATTTTTTCTCAAAATATTCAAATTTATTTTCAATTGCATTTTTTTTTTAATTATTTTGAGAAATATTTAATCGTCATTCCATACATGAGCAAAAGATTATTATTTAAGCCAGTTCTCCCTCTTGAAGTACCAGATGATGAAGATGAATCATACGATATTGTAAATCTTTTAAATAATCCATCTCTTATCCCAATTTTCCAAATTAAAAAAAATCCATCACTTTCTCTAAAATCTCACAAAATTCTCACTTCTTTAGGCAATCACATTGAAGAAATCATCGGTTACATCTTTGAAGAACGGCCAACACCACTAGGTACTAGATGCTATCTTGCAATACAAAGTCAGCAAGAAAAATTAATGAAGCAAATGATAGAAAAAGGTCTACTTCAAGTTCCTGCAATTAAACTCATGAGTCAAGAAAATCCACCATTGCTTGCAATCTGTAGACTTGCTGGAGTTACATATGCGACTATAATGTGTCGTCCATCAGCAATTTCACAATCTTGCGGTTACCTTTTTCAACTATTGGATTTCATAGATCAACCTTCTATTTTTGATTTCTTCTTCCAACTTGTTGGATCGAATGAAGATCTTGCTGAAGCTCAGAAATGGTTAGTATCGGTTAAATTTGAATCAGTAATTGTTCAACAAATTAAAAATACTCAGATTGATGATCCTAAACTTAAATACTTATTTAAATTATGTGCTGTAACACGTTTTTCACCTATTATTTATCCAACATTTACAACAAGCCAAATTGTCAGTATTCTATGTGGTAAAGTTACTACACTTTATGAAGATGATCGCTGGGAAGCATTATTTTCACTTTATACTGATACAACTAAAGGTTATATGCAAAGTTTATTCCCATTAATTATTCAAAAACTTAAGGAGCCTTTCCCAGTTTGTAATCGATTTCATGTGGCAATTCTTGGTATTCTTACAAAGATTATTATTTTCGATGAAGGACTTCATCCCTTCATTGCAACTTCTGATTTATCGCCGATTGTTATGCATATTCTCAAAACTTTTCCTGATCATTCAATATTACTTTCAATGATGGATAAATTCCTAACAGCTGCTTTCAAAATTCCTGAAATTGCAGCGCAAATTGCTCCAACAGTCTTGCCCTTCTGTATTGAGGCTTCAAAGGAAAGGAAAAGTGCAACTCTTAGTAGTTTTGCAATGAAGGTGATTAATTTTGCTGCTAGTCGTTGTTATAGTGATCAGCTTTTAAAGAACCTACTCAAGTATATTCCAGGATTTCGACAGTTCTTGAAAAATGAGCTTATAGAATACAATAAACTGGAGAAAAACTCTTATGGAGGCGAAAGTGGAGGTATGGAACCAAAAAAAATTACTGTATAATATTAATTGCATTATATATATTATTGTATCAAATAGCATAGCATTGTTAGTTAATTTGATTTAAATCTATCGGTTTCGATAATAGTTTTGTGTTTTTAAAATTTGTATTTTCAATCTATTTTTTTTTTTTTTTTTGAAGAATTTTGCGAATTTTTGTTGATACAAAAAAAGGATTGAAAGAATGCATAAGAGTTTTGTCCTGTAGCACAACTTTGGAGTGTAAAATTATAATAATAAAATATGATAATATAGAAAAATAGGCCAATGAATTCTTTATTTAAACAAGATTACTTAATAATCACTTTATAGATTGAATTCCAAATGAAGCTTAATGGAGCATCTGTTGAGCAATCATAATAAAAATTATGATTATTTGTATTTGTCAAAATACCCTTAAATGAATAATAGCATATAAAAAAAAATATATCGTATTATTCATCAAAGTATTATTCTACCTTGGTTATCACCCAATTGGATAAATGGAATAATCTTTTTAAATATTTCAATATTATTTTGGATGTATTTGATGCATAATTGAAAATTACGATTTTCATTTCTTGTCAATTTTGGTAAGTTTATATTCTTTTGACTTAAGTAATCTCTAGTAGCATTAATGATACCTTTTATTTCAGAAATTCTTAATGAATCACCAAAATATTCTTTAATCAATTTCATAGCATCTGATGAATTTATATTAAAATCTCCAATTTCTTCACGAATCATTATTGCTTCTTTTCCTTCACCGAATTTTCCTTTCCTTTGATTGTTTTTGGAATTAACTAGGTTATACATTTTATAATCTATTGGAAACATTGCTTGTTTTTGTATTTTTCAGGAATGAGGTCATCAAAGAGAATGAAAAATTATTTTATCAACAAAATTTTGACTTTTTGAATTATAGTTTTCAATATTTTAATATAAAAAATTTTTCCAAAATTTTATCTACTATCTTAAAATATATATTAAATAGGCTATAAAGCATTTCATATACCACTTATTTTTAGAAAGTTGATGAAAAAAAATTAGTTTTTAAATAAAAAATGCCTAAATTTCTAAATTTGGTTAATTGATGGCATTTTATAAATTTTTTTTCATTTGTTGGAATAAACATATTAATATTTGATATATGGACTAAATAATGTTATTAGTATTATACTAATATTTTATGTTAAGCAAAATAATAATAATTTTGATTCTGCTCCAAAATAAACATTTAATGATATAAAATAGTGTGTATATATAAATGTTATAAATGTGTACAGCTCGGAATTACTACTGCAAGCCCATTCAATTTTTTGTCTTCTTATGACTGCGATTTGGGATTTTGCTCAAAATTGTCAAATTAAAAATTTTTGATATATAAAAATTTTGAAAAATTTTGCTTTCATTAAAATTTTGAGAAATTATAACAAATAATTCAAAATGCTAACAAAAGCATTCAAAATTAATAAAATAATATAAATAAAGTATTCAAAATAATTAAAATAATATAAATAAAATATTCAAAAAATATATTTCTAAATAGAAAATTTCAGATTAGAATTCAAAATTAATTTATTTTTTCTGTATAATTATTTTTTGATTCTATTTAATTCTTAGTATTTAATATACAAATTTTCAATTTGCTTTAAATCAGCAAAAAAGTATGAATTAACTTAATGATAATGTGAACATTAAAAAAATATTAGAAAGTCATAATTAATAAAATTTAATATTATATTGAATATTATATTCACCATAATATTAACCAATAACCTCTTTTAAGGCAAAAAATAGGTCAATAATAATTGAATTCTTATTACTGTAAACCGCTAACTGCAGTAATAACGGCTGCTTTTTCACCTATTTATGGTAAATTTGAATTGAATACCTTATTACTGTAAACCGCTAACTGCAGTAATGGAAACTTTTTGGCCTTTTTAAAGTCAAATATTTTTGACCTTCAGATCCTTTATATTTATATAACAATTAATGATAATTAAATCAAACTTTTTGAGAATAATATTTTTATAAATGAATAAATCCAAGTTTTATTTTATCATAATTAAGAGAATGATACGATTTTCAACTAAAAAACACAATTAAAAAAATATTAAAATTTTAATTTTTAAATTTTTAAAAATTTTTGAAAATTTTCAAATTGTTCCTTTATTTGCTTATTACTGTAAAATAACGCAACAGTAATAATTCCGAGCTGTATAAATGTGTTTTATTTATACAATTTGAGTATTGTTTTTGATGACATTGTTTGGCTTCATGTGGAAAAAAAAATTCACAAAAAGTTAATAAAATTTAACTTTTTAAAATTTTTGACTTAATTTATTCAATATTTTAGGATAACAAATGAAATTATTGATTAGATATGAATTTTTATTGCTATAAAAAACAAATCAGGTATTTTGGGATTATTTAAAATTTCCTTTTTTGAAAAAAATTTGTGGAAATTTTTCAAATTTTATCATCTCTGGAAAAATTTTTTTAAACTTTTTGTGAAAAATTTTGAATGAGAAAATTTTTTGCTTTCTTTAACTTGTTCAAGTAAAATTTATAATAAAATGATTTCATTAACTGTAAAGCATTATAATGACAAAGCACCAACAAGGACCACATGGTACTCCTGAATATATAAATATTTTATCATCAGAAGATAAGAAATTATATGAATTATTACAAAAAAATGTTGGATCTCCAAATTTCAGATACAACCGTAATCGTAGATTAGCCACCTTAAAAGATATTTTCGATTGCATTCGTGATTATTGCCAAAAAGATGATGAAGATAAATGGAAAAGATATTTAGTTTGCGGAATATGCTGGTTTGATGATTATATTGCAATAAATACAAGGCAACTTAGATTATTAATTTCAAAAAGTAAATCAGCAATTAATGGAGCACTTGCAAAAATGGGATATGTTACTGTCACAGTTAAAGGAGAACGTGCATCATTATTATTAGAAACAATACCATATTTAACTGGACATTACACAGAATTTAGAAAATGGTCAATTCGAAAGAAAAATCCATCATTAGATGAAATCGCACCTGTTAAAAATTGTTCTAAAAAGAGTGGAAGCAAAATAAATAAAATTGAAGCATGCTGTGATATAGATAAATGCTGCGATTTTTATGATGAATTATTCAAAGATATTGTCTGGGATGATGATGAGTGCAGTAAATCAAATTCTAAAGATGAATACAATTTTATTAACTTTGATGTTTGCGATGATGAAATATTTCCAGACACTGGATTTGGATTGGATGATGGTTTCTCTTTGATTTTAAATTCATATTCAAGCTCCAACTTTGAAAAGCCAAAGAATGTAACCGATAACGTTGATTTTGGTGTTCTCAAAAATGAAGAATCATTTAAGGTTTTCTAATGTATTTATTCATATATTTTTAGATTATTAAAAAAGAAAAATCGAGAAATAGGTGATTATTTATGTTTAATAATTTTTTTTTCAATACAAAAAGTTTTTGCTTTTATTGATATTGTATTGAAACCGTTTAGCTTGAAATAAATGAGATAATATCATTCGACCACGCTCTATGCCCGCTAGCTGAATGTAGTCTCTGTAAAAGTTATGTAAAAATAGAAGGGTCGAAACTAGCGAATTTATAATAAATATGATAATAATTAATATATTTTATTTAAAAACAGATAATAAAATTAAACTTTGAATTATAATTTATTTAATGTGCTAGAAAACAAGATATTACTAAAAAAAAATGATGACTTTTGAATTCAAATGCTGATCGTAATAGGCAAATTTTTAACTTTGAATAATTTTGTTACAACTTTTCTATAAAAATCATTTAATTAATTAATAATTTATCATAAAAAATAGCATATATTTGCTTTTTGATTGGTATAAATTGGAATTTTTTGCATAATAAAGTTGGACTTAGCTATTGTAAATTATACTAGAAATGTAATTTTTTTGATGATTTGATGAAATGAAGCTCTAAAACATAAAATATCCTATTGAATATTGATAATCATCATTAGAAATTTATGTTTCTAAAAAATTAAGTTAAATCAGAGAATCATAATTCTGTTAAGAAAAATGTAGCGCACCAAATTCAATGAAATTTATCCATCAGAAAATACATATATAATAACGAAGATTTTATCAATATTTCAAAAATTTGTTATGAAATTGGAGAGAAAAGACCGATTTGAAATTGAGAGGAAATCATGTAAAGTTCTCAATTCTGATTTTAAAAAACATAAATTTCTCATTTAAAATAATAATTATAATAAATCTAATAGATCAAAAATTTTATTATATTTGTGCTTAATAAAAATTCAAACAATAAATATAAAATATTCAAAATCAATCGTTTTTCTAAATCAAAATTTTGAAAAAATTATAAACGGTTTAGTGTCTACCGTTTTGTATAAACTTGAAATCAAAAGTCAGACGATCTATTTTTCTCTCAATTTATTTGACAAAAATTATATGTTTTCAATTTTTATTTAAATACATATAAACTCTCAAAAATTTAAAAAAACTTTATAAAATTGAATGATCAAAAATTTTTAAAAATTATTAGAATTTTAGCTTTATTTTAATAAAATGTATCAAGACGAAAGTGTCGAACAAGCAATAGTACGGTTATTTCATGATGAACATTATTCAATGTCAAAAATTCGAAAAGCAATCCATGTTGGCCAAGTCAGGATTAGATATGTATTAAAAAAATTTGATGAAACAGGCCAAATTCCAAATCAAATGAAAAAAGGTCGACCCTCAAAGGCCAATCCAGATATTTTAAATCAAATAACAAATTTGACAATACAAAACAGAGTGATATCTGGTGAATCAATATCTCAATTTTTTTGCAAAATAATATACAAATATCTCCATCAACAATAAATAGATATCGTAAAGATATTCTAGAATTCGATTTCAAGCCACCAAAGGTTAAACAATTTTTGTCTGAAGAAAATATAGCATCAAGAATATTGTTTTCTAATTCAATTTTATCATCAGAAAAAATTGAATCAAACCGTATTATTTTTTCTGATGAAAGTCGCTTTTGTTTGTGCTCTGATGGTTATTGGCGTTGGTACAGAAAATGTGACAATGGAGATGATGTTTATACAAAAAAGCATAAATTTAATACAGGAGTTATGTTTTTTGGTCCAATTGGAAAAAATTATAAAAGTAAACTTTCAGTTTGTAGCACATCTATTAACGATTTAGAATATAGAAATATTTTAAATAGATGTGAAATTTTTACAGAATTAAATTTGAAACGTGGAGAAGGAAATTATATCTATATGCAGGACGGAGCTCCTGCACATAAAAGTGCTCTGACCAAATTGTTTCTCAAAAAAAAATGTAATTTTTTAAAATTTTGGCCCTCCAATTCACCTTATTTGAATCCGATAGAACATCTTTGGGGAGCGATTAAAAGAATACTGAAAAAATATCAAAATTTATCAAAAAGCAGTTTTATTGAAAAAGTTATTCAAATTTGGGATAATTTTCCACAAGAAAGTATTAACAGACTTGTCGAGAGCTTCGAAGATAGATTAAAACTTTTGATAACTAAGAATGGACAATCAATATCTGATGACCTTCGAAAAGGAATTCACAAATTTTCCAATCTTGAATATCATATTCAACCAAATACAGAAATCCTTGATTATGATCAATTGGTCGAATCTTATGACCCAAGTATCGATGATTACCCGGTTGAGTTTCATGCAAAACGCCCTTTTACTATCGAAGAAGATACTCTATTAATTGATCTCGTGGGAAAACTTGGAACCAAATGGAAGCAAATGGAAATACACTTTGATCAAAGAACATCAACTTCTCTAAGGAATCGTTGGGTTTATTTACGAAAATAACTTAATTTTACCTTTAAATTCCAAAAATTTCTTTTTTATCAGAAGTGCGAGAACTAAAAATAACGTATTTTTTAATTTAAAAAAGTGGATTTTTTCACTAAATTGTTAATCAAATCAATGTTATTTTTAATATAATATAATGCATACCTAATGCTATACATCATATTTAATTATTAGGTCGTTTTAATGTTTGCAGAAGTAAGTGGGAAAAAATGGTATTTTGGTAATTTCTAATTAGTTCTGAAATATTGTTCATTTTAATATTATTTATTCATATATAAATTAAATTATATATATATTTTTAATATAATATATAAAATAGTTTTTTAATTTATAGAGATATTAGTATTTAAAAAAATAATAAATATAATATAAAAATATACGGAGCTCTGGTGAATTTCATAGGGATAACTATTTGTATTTTTATTATATTCAACATGTATATATACATATTTTCTTATTAATCTGAATTGCTCGCCGGGGGTAATTTTATTTTTATTTTTTAAAATTCTGAAGAAAAAATACGTTATAATTAATTCCCCTCAATTTCAAATTTTCATAAAAAAATGCAAAAAAATATGGTTTCTTATTGTTGAATCTTAATGAAAATAAAGTGAATTAAAAAATATACTATGATAAATATTAAAAAACTATTATTTCCCGATTTTATGCAACTTTGCCAAATTATTAAATTCAAGATATTTCAACCATCTTTTATTAAAATGTATGCTTATCCAACTCTTATTATGCACACTTGATAACTGATTTTAATTCCTCTATATATCTTTTGTTTTGTTTGAGATTAAACATAAAAAATGAAATTTAAAAATCTAAGCATTCCTAGAAAAATTGGCCCTATAAATTTAATTGAAATCAATATTATAATATTAATACATATTATAATTCTTATGTATATTTTTTATTTTAAATTTAACCTATTTAATTTTAAGATATTTATAAAAAAATATAACGACTATTGTGAATTTAAATTTTAAATGATTAATCAAATTTTTCATTCTGTTCTCACAAATTAATTTTTTATGCAAAAAATCATTTTTTTATATATTTTTATGCTTGAAACAATAACTATAAGCGATATACATATAAATAAATCAAAAATTAGCTCTTTTTTTAGTAAGTTAAAAATTCTGAAGAAAAAAAACACGTTGTAATTATCTCCCCTCAATTTATAATTTTTAACAAAAAATATAAAAAAATTAGTTCAAAGTTAAAAAAATTTAATAAAAATTATATGAGATAATATATATATAGCGGTAATTATAAAAATATGATTAATGACTTGTTTTCAGCAACTTAGTCTAAAAATTAAAATCAAGATATCTTGAGATAGTATGAGTAAAATTTGTCCCTGATGTAGTATATTCATTAATATCTTTGGATAATTGAAATTACATCCAAAAATTCAGATATTGTCCAGAATTTGATAAAAAAAAAATCAATTTAATTTTCTGAAAGCTCCTAGAAAAAATGGCCCCTGTGCCGTTTCATTGATGGGGAGCAGTAGTGAGAACAAGAATATTTTTTTCTTTTCTTTTCTTTTTTTCTTTTTTCTTTTCTTTTTCTTTTTTTTTTCTTTTATGACGAGTTCGTGTTGAATATAGATAATAATATAGATAATGAATCAGAAAGAGACTTGTTGATGGGGAGCAGTAGTGGGCAGCCTGTGCCCCGCGGAAACCGACTCGTATATACTACTAATCATACTGAACAATTGTATTAAACGAGTTGAATTGAATGATGTTATAAATGAAAAAGTAGTATATACGAGTCGGTTTCCGCTGGGGCTGGCACCCCACGCGTCAACACGAACTCGTCATAAAAGAAAAAAGAAAAAAAAAAAAAGAAAAAAGAAAAAAAGAAAAAAGAAAAGAAAAGAAAAAAATATTCTTGTTCTCACTACTGCTCCCCATCAAAGAAACGGCACAGGGGCCCCACCCCTAATTCCCACCCACCCACCTCAACGCCTACCATCAATGAAACGGCACAGGTACCCCACCCCACAACCGCCCATCTATGAAACGGCACAGGTACCTGCCCCGAGAATCTCGTACCTACCTCCTTATAATGAATGTATCTCATTCTTGGTATTATCTTCAGCTAAGATACCATTTGATGTAAAGAATGTCGAATTAATCGCTATGAAATTAGCGGTTGCATTGACCACTAAATTGCCACTACTTAATGGAAATTCAATATTGTTTAACCAGATCTTAGTTGGTTCACATTGATATTCACTCGTAGGTGAATTTTTAACATTGAATGATATATTAATTTTAATTTCTTTTTCACTGGTAACATTATTTTTGTTTTCATGATATGTCAAATAGAGGGTTGCCTCATATGCATCAAATGGTTGTTCGAATTGGTAACGAATGCTAGTACTATTTGGTACGCTGAATGTATACTTAATTCGCGTTAATCTATTCGCTAATGCAGTTAACCTAGCTTCCATTGCTGCTATAGTATCTTTTAATGCGATATTTTCACCCTCTAATGTCTCTATCCTACGTATAAGTACATCTAGACCTTCATTAGCTTCATCCACAGTAGGGTAGTTATCAAACTCTGCCTCTAGCTCATTGACCTTCTCAGCTAACAACTTGAAACAAGGCTTGAGTGAATCCCTAAACATATTGCTGATATCCATAGCACCACTTAATGTCAAGGTTCCAGTATCAGGGTTATCATTCTCATCAGTAAAAGGTAGTTCATCTAGTTGCTTATACTCTTCCTCACACCAGGTAATTATAGGTGTTATATCTTTGGTTATGCTTCTTGCTGTAGTACCTGACATGAAGTTAATGCTATTTCTAACCAAATCACTCATACCTTTGGTTGACTTATGAGAGAATAACCTTTTAAGGAATCCTCCACCTTTTATGGTAGGAAAGCTTATACCATCTGGAAATAGCTGCATACCAATAGAACCTATTGACCCAGCAGTACCTGCAACTCCAAAAGCTAATGCTGTCCATGAGACTATACGCAAATTATCTACATCATCCTCCAGATGTTGAGTAACTTGTTCAGTCCTTGATACTCTACCTTTTAAGCTTTCCATAACAGTGTTCATTTCGTTAACATCATAGCTAATAACATCTACATTGTTGGTAACTAAGTTTAAATCACTCCTCATAGTAGTAATATTATCAGCAGTAATTATCTTAGAGGAGGTAATATTATAATCAGTATATAAGGTCGTTGCCCCATTAGGATTTGGGGATACTTCATAAAATTGCTGCTTAATGATATACTCGAATGGGTTAGTAGTTGAATCCCAATGAACCTCATCTATTGGGTCAACATATTCATCAGCTAAATATATCTTAATATCCCTTGAGTCATTAGTAGTCGAAGCTGCATATGTATATTCAAGCTTTTCACATGAATCAAGTACACCATGTAAGAACAACCATACCTTGTCTCCTCCATTACCTTCTTTTCCAGTAGGTCGAACTGAGAACCTATTTGCATTTTTAGAACCTTCAAGGGTAATATCAAGGTAGAGTTCATCAATAGCACTAGTTTCTAATTTATTAGTCGCATTATTCATCTTATAGCACCTTATTGCTTCAATATCATATCCATCTTTTGTACCTCCTTGACTTGTTTGATATCCTAGACCATATTTCGAAAAAGGTTCTATCTCCCCTGTCTTTAATTTTACAAAACAGTCTATTTTGCACTTACCTCCATGAATCATGTAATGTAGTATGTTATCAGGAGAGTAGTCATTAGGCTTATTAATCAGTTTCATGTTCCTCTCACTCCTCTTGACTTGTATGTAGGTACCATCTTCACCATACTCATTCTCCTTATTTAATCCATTAACTAATCTACCATTGATATGACCTTGTATGTTATCACCTACCCATTTTGTACCATCCCATGATAAAAACCACTTATTACCAAAACAATACTCATTAAACCTAAACTCTAAGTCATTAGGTATAGTATATCCTGTATCTATGTTCCATTGAAGTAACCAATATTTCTTGTTATCTATCACAACCTGACTAGTTGATGTAGGCTTATATAAGTATAGTACATCACTTTTACGTAAACTTAATGCATTATCAGCTTTTATTATAGAACACTTTATTGCCTTCTCTGTCTGTAAAGAATCAGTTATATATTCATTCATTATGCTCAACTCCCCATTCAGCCACAAGGTATATGGGTTGAAGTCTAGTTTACTATCAAAAGCTATATTCATATATCCCATAATGGTACTATTATTTATACTGCATCCATTACTACTTTTAGTTATCAAAGGAGAATATACTTGACCATCCTTAACATATATGTAGAACTCCTTGACTAAATTACCACTTGTATCATATACTATATTCTTCCTCAATACTATCTTAAATATATTAGTCTGGGTTTTTATTTCGTTGAGCTTATTCATGAAGTCTTCAGGCAAATTAACAAACTTAAGGATATTGTAAGTTGTTGTTGAAGACTCAAATGATACATACTGTATATTTTTATTTTTAATATCAACTTCTGGTAAACCTTCGACCTCATTAAATAAATGACCTGTCTGTACATAGTTATCTAAGTCACCCAAGGTTAATAACTGGCTACCTTTTCGAGTAGCATCCCCTATCTTAAACTGTATATCTCCTTTAAATCTTGTAGTAGTATCACTCATTTTAGTTAAATAAAACTTCTCATTCGATGTTAGCACATTTAGCTTCAAGTGCTGCAAGTCTTGCCTCAAGAGTATCAATATATGCATCCTTCTGGTCTATCATTTCCTTCACTTCTACTTTAGTAATATAAGCAGTCATATCTATATCTTCTAATGGATGTTTTGTACTTGACTTATTTTCAAGCTCTTTGATTTTCTCGCACATGAATGCTATTGTACCCTTTAAAGTATCGCGATATGTCTTTGCAATATTAATACATGTATCAAATGAAACCATCATCTTATCAGCATCCTTCATTGTTATTTCAAGTTCAGGTTCATCATCTGTTTCTTCATGATATGCCCATGCAAGAATCTTTTCTAATACATCTTCCTCTGCTAATGTCTCTGGGTTATCATTACGACGGAACCAACTTGGAATATTAAATAATCCTATTCTATTTGCTACATATGCTTCTGCTGCTACTCCTGCTATAGCTGCTGCATCACCAGGATGATGTCTAACAAACTGCCATTGACCATGTAAGAACCTTCTAGCAACATAACCTACTGCTCCCATAATAACCTGGGTAGTTGCACTTATAACACCATCTTGTTGGTACATTTCTATCACTCCATTCACAATATTAATTACATGTAGTCTTCTTCTATCTATTGTAGCAACTACATTTCCATTATATAGTACTTGTGTTATTTCTTCACCAGTTGTTTCATCTAATGTGTCATTAAAAGCTAAAAGATTACCATGAGAATAAATATTATCCATTAGTTCTCCTCTTTGTTCATCACTCATTTGTTCTATCATTCTTGCTGTTATTGCTGGTGTTGTTCCTGGTACTGTCCAAGTATCTGTTGTGGCAACAAGGTCATAATGCTGATATCTAACTCCATTTGCATTGACTTCTATCTGTGAATTTATTCCAACAAATCGTACTTGACCTCCACTAATATTTGCTGTAGTTGGTGCTGAATAATCAATAGTAGCAACAATTGGATCAATAGTCTCTCCTCTATGATCAATAATATTTATCCATGCTTCCATTGTTTGGTCATTCAAGTAAGGTTCTAATCCAATATCTCCATTTTGTACAAATGGTAAATTTAATCTGTCTTGCATAGATAATTGTTCAATATCTCTCGCTGTGTATGTTGTTCCTTCCCATTCTATTGACCAATTATTATCAGTAGCTCTATGTATTCTATCTGTCATCTCAATATCAGCTGGTCTTATTAGAGTCCTTCGTTGAAATACATTATTATGGATAATGAGTTGGTCATTATAAAACAAATCATACACATTAAACCACTCTCTTCCATGATATTGGATACGTAAGATATCAGGATGACTAGCAACTAATGCATTTCGTTCTGCTCTTGTCATATCTGCAATATCTTCTAAGGTATACTGGATTCCAGATATATTGATAACAGGAACTTGATTCCTAAGTGCAATCGTAGTTGAAGCTGTATTTGTCATTGTAGTCTGTGGTACAGTTATATCTGTTCGAATCTCATCTGTTTCATCTGTAACAACCTGTGGCTGAACTTCTCTATGAGTTCTCTCTAATGATTGCTCAGTGGTTGTGATAGTATTTGTTGCATTATCAGTATCATTATCAGTTATTGTAATCGAGGATGAATTAATATTTAATGTTTCAGTTCCATTTGTATCTGGTCTATTCCTAAAGAAGTGTAAGACATTCGAACCAAGTGTAGCAATAGCATTTCCTAACTGAGTCAGTGCATGTGTTGTCGAAAGGACAACCTGTGTAGCTGAGAATGTTGAAATAGCTCCAGCAACAGGATTTTGAACAGTTGTTGTTATTGGTAAAAATCTTTCCATAGTCATCTTATCAGCCTTCAAATCAACATTCACCAAAAACTTACCTTGAAAGCCACTACCTCCATCACCTGGATAACCACCACCACCACCACCACCTCCTCCACCATTTCCTCCTGGACCTGCTGGGAAAGGTCTTGTTTGATATGTATTAATAGTTACAGAGTTATTGGACATATTTAATGTTGAAAGGGCACTTGCAATACAAACTGTTGATGCTAAAATATTTAATATACTATTCGCAACTGCTACACCTTGTTTAATACTATCAGTATATTCATTATACATGGCTTGAATTCTCATTTGTTCAACTAGATTATCAACTGTCTGTTTCAATAAAGCATAATCATAGGCTAATATATCTGTGATTCCACCAACAACATTTAAATCTCGACGCATAGTCATGATATTATCAGCCCATATAATCTTTGATGAATAAATATTATAATCTGTCGATATGGTAGTGCATTTTCTTGGGTCTGGCTCTACTTCATAAAATTGTTGTTGAATAATTATATCGAATGGATTAACTTTCACATCAAAATCAAATAATTCTTTCTCTATATATATTCGAATGTTCTTATGATTAAATCCTTCAATGATTTTAATGGAATGCCTTTTTTCTCGATGATAATTAAATGATTCGAGACAAGGATTTGACCCATAGGTATGCATAACACCTGAATTAATACAATGAGTAGGATGACAATCCCATTTTAATTCAGTTATATTTCCATTAATATTTAGGTCAGCATAAACATATAATCCATCATCTGCATTTAATCCACTTGGCGCATCAACATACATTCTAGCTTGTTCATATTTATATCCATCTTGAGTTAAAGTACCTGAACCACTTGAATCAAAAGTTGCAGTTATTCCTTCACTTAGTATGGTTCCATCTTTCTTAACAACCCTCCAATTGGTAAGATAATCTTTCAAGATATGAGCATAATTATCATCATCAGTTAAATCTTCCTTTATTGTTCCTTTTATCCATCTCCCAATTCTTTCGTTATGTTTGATTGTTAAAGCAGGCGCACCGTTATTTGTGTTCATGTATGATATCTTTTCTGTACACATGTTTTGACAATTATTTCCTGTCCAATTTTTACCATCCCATGTTAATTCCCAGTTATGACCAAATAGATAGTCTTTGAATCTAAATACTAAATTTTGTGGTATGTCATAATCTTTATCTATATCCCATCTCATACAATAATAATTGGATTCTTCATACGTCTTAGATGGTCTATATAAATATAACTGGTCTGATTCCTTCAAGGTAAAATACTTGGAGTCAGTTGATGGAGTAGAGGGAACAACATCATAGATTGTTTGATATTTGGAGACCAATGAGTTATATTGATTTCGAAATACTTCTAATATATCATCATCAATCTCAATTACAATTTTATTTCCATCAGGGTCAACAATATCAAAGCTATTTTCATCATCAGTATTAACAACGTCATTATCATCAACTTCAAGTGTACGAGCATGAGGAGCAGGAGGATGTCGCGTAATCTTATTTAAAATCCATTGGGCACCTCTTCCTATTGGTTCGAAAAGGGCAGCTATTAGAATTACACATAAACAAAATGCCCCAACGCCTAAACCCCCAGCGATTGCATATACAAGTATTACATAAACATACAGAATTAAATCAGAATAACCTCCTATATATTGCCAAAATTGAGCATCTATCCAATTTCCGCCTATCTGTATAATATTATTAACTAAATTCGGGTAGTTCATGATAAAATCAACTATGAAGTGCCATAAGTTGCTCCAAAATAATGTAAATGAGCTATATGCTATTTTAATCATTCGAATTCCTTCATTCTTTAATTCATCAATTTTGTTATTAAGTCTTGGTGTCAATTCTTTTATCTCATCAATGACCTGATGCAAATCTACATCCTTAAAGTCAGCATCTGCATCTTCTCCTCCAATATAAAAGATTACCCCCACTTTTTCATTATCTTTAACAGCTTCATATGCAATATCCACAATACTATCAATACCATACCAGATAAAATAAAATAAGTTATATATAATCTTCATAAATTCTTTTGTCGCAAAAGCAATTGTTTTATAAGTTAATTTAATAGGCTGTTTAGCAAGAGATAGGGTAGTTGAAATGATATTATATAATAAGTCTTTTATCCATCCTATTGTCTCTTTACTATATAACCAAAACTTGGATACTGTTAATTTGAGTACTTCTGGTTCTATTATTTTTGGAATCGTATATTCTTCGAGTTTCTTTAATTCATCAATAGGAGGAATTACATAAACCATATCTTCTTTGTTAACTAACTCTTTTGGTGGTTCAGTTGGAGTAGGCGTAGGTGTAGGTGTAGGGTCTGGAGTTGGCTCAGGTGTTGGAGTAGGTGGTGGTGTTTCATCAATTTCTATTTTAACCTCATGTATTTCTGGTTCACCAGTTGTTTTATTAATTAGGCACATGGAAGTATTACCACCTGTTAAGTTCAAGAGAGTCTCATAACTTATGGTTTGATCATTTAATGCATCTATCCATTTAGTAATATTAGCAGCTGTTGTATTTGTTTTCTCAGCAAAGTCTTTCATGTTATTTATCTTTGTCTCATTGACATCAAAGATAGTTTCATTAGTAGTTTCATTAACTTTTAAATCTACATATTTAATGGGCTCAATTTCAGTAAAATCAACAGTATTATTTTTTATCCACTTTGATATATTATCATTACTTGTACTTAACTCTTTTATTATAGTTTCCATGTTTTTAGGTTTTATTGTATCTGTTCCATAGGTAATTGCTTTGGTAGTTTCATCTACATGTTCGACAATTATTTTTAAGTCCTTTAATGTATTCCAATCGATACTTGGAACAATTGCATTATTAACTTCATCTATATTTTGAATCATTAAATTCATAACATCTAACATACCTTTTTGATTCGCTGTTAATGCTTCTATTAACTTCTTATATGTACTAACATCATATTCTTCTTCTATTATATCTTTATCACTTATCTCTCCAGTGAAATATTTTAAGGTAGCTCCGGGTGCAATACCAGAATCTACATCTTCCCTCATTTTGGTTAAAAAGACTTCTAAATTTTTAGCACTGTCTCTTAATCTTTCATATAGTTTATTGAGACTAGCACAATATTGTATTTTTGTCGTTAGTGTACCATCAGTATTCCATGTATATATACCTTTACCTCCCATAATGTTAAGAGCACCAAAAGACTCGAGCCCATTTTTATCCAGATAGTCACTAACCAATTTTATGTCTATCTCTTCCTTATTATATAAGCAACTGAATTTTGGATAATCTTTAGGGTCTCCACCTCTTATGATATCGATGTTGTTTTCATCATTAACACTTATCTCTATGTCTTTGTCTTTTAGCTTCTCTGTTTCTCCTGATAACAAAGAATAAACTTTAATTGACATTTTAGGATATAATAAAATGCTAGTATCAGTACAAAGCACAAATGCAGATGAATATAATAAGGTATCAGTTAATTTAGATATACCTTGGAAGTGTAAATATGTCAAGTATTATGTATCTTCATTAAGCACCTTGAGTAATATTCTGTTAACCAATGATGAAGATTATATTGAGATGTCAAGTGATTCAGTACCTATTAAAGCCTATTTTCGAACTCCTAAATTTTCTTATACAATCAAAGAATTACAATCGGTATTAAATTTAATGTCTTGGTTTCAATGGGAGTATAAACAAGAAACAAGAACATTCCAAATAAAAACCACAATGAAGACTACCATTACGTCTTTAACTCATCGAGCTGCATTAGTAACTGGTCTTTATAATACTCCATTGCCTTTAGAGTTACCTGCTAATACAACCTATATAATAAAAGATATACCAATATTAAATCATACTAAGTTGTATCTAGTATCACTACAAGGTAATGCCATATACTCGAATATAGGTGAACAGCAATATACACCTTCAGTTATAGGTACAATAAATACCTTCACTGTAGATAAGAAACCACTTATCTATGATTTCGAGACTGAGGGTAAGCCTTTAAAAATAAAAACATTTACAGATTCATTAAAGTTTTTAGAATTAAGTTTAGTAGATTTTCAATACCAGCCGATATTGTTAAAAAGTCCTTTGTTCATAACTATCAAAATTAAACCATCCAACTCGACTGATATCAATGATGTTATAACTAAGTAAACCTAAGAGTACGTGCAAATTTAGGTAAGTTGGTTTGTTGAAATGTCTTTGACTTCCTGAATGCATTCGAACCATCCAACAAATCAAATGTCATACTTTCTCCTTCATGCATTCTTTCAAAAAGCTCTTCAACTGAGATATCCATCCTTTTGCACTTGTTGAGAATAACTTGTTTTGGAATTCCTTTGAGTCTAATATGATATCCTTCATTTCCTTGTTCATCAACCAAGATATCGAGGTAGCTCTTTTTACCAAGTGCAATGAGTTTTCTTGAGTGTATTTCCCCTTGACTACCTTCGAACTCATCAAAGTCATTATGAAACTGACACATATTTTTTCCAATAAGAGGTTGATGATACTTGAACTGAAATAAGTCAGCTATCCTTGGTACATCTTTTTCAAGTACATGCATACTATCAGTATCTTGATAAAAGATAGGTATACCTGCTTGCTCAGCTGTAGCCATAACCCTGTTCATTAAGTGCTTACTCCAAGAGAGAACGCTTGCACCAAATTGAGGTAGGTTGAAATGGTCATTAATTGGTTTCAACTTCTTGACATAGCACTTATCAATATTAGCATCTTCAACAACCTCCTTGATAAAGTTGTAGTTCCTCCAGAGGTACTTGTATAGTTGGCTTTTTGGTACTGTCTTGGTTTCAGTCTTTGTTGCTTTCAATATTGACTTGCCATATATGGAGTTGAGGAGGAGCTTTATTGTTTGTTCAAGAGGGTTCTTTTGCTTTTTATAACTTGCCCTGAGATTAAAGAGCTTCTCAATGAACTCATTGATTTTCTTGTTAAATCCTTCATCAAAGTAATAGCCACGTATTAACTCATATTCAACATCATAAAATTCGAACAAGTCCATGAGACCTACTTTATCGATATAATAATGGTCAACAAGGAAATTGCCGAATATTTTACTACCTGCTTCATTCCTTGTAAATACTTGTCCAAATTTATATGGCTCTTTTGATTTACATTCGAGTTTCTTGATGTTGACTTCGATAAAGAATGTATCATATTGCATAAGTTGTTCATGTGTTGTACCTTGTGGTATTACTTTAGGTCTTCCTAATGGTATACCATCCATAACATACATTGCAGATGGATATAAGCTAACTGCATCAAAGTCTTGTATCTTTCCTTCGATGTATTGCTTTTCATTACCTGCTGTCATTGTTCTTCCACCAGAGACACATCGTTGTATGAAGTCTTGACACTTACCTGATAGTTCATAACATCCATCAAAGCAACCATATTTCTTGGCAAAGCAGTATCCAATAGCACTTATAGATATAAAATCATGAACACCATACATATCTGTCTTTGTCTCTTTAAAGACTGCTTTCAGGTCTTCATTAAATTTTTCCATTCCCTTCATCAAAACAATACAGTCCTTGAAACAATAGAAGATGGCATATTTAATGATGTCGATTTTGCCATCATTATAGCAATTTGCGATTTTTGCATTTTCGATAATCTGCTTGCAGTTTGCATCAAGTTGTGCTTTCGATAACTTATCTGCATTTTCATCGATGTATTGCTGTTGGAACTCAGTAGCATCAACAATTCTTCTTTGAATGTTCTCTTGTGTATATAGCTTATATGCCATGACTTCCTTGTGAACATTGAGGTTGAACATTGTAGCAAATTTACTTAATGCTTGTGGTATTATACTATATGAGTTCCTGAATGTTAATCTCTTTTTGACTTTCCTTGTACCTTCTTCGAATAATGTCATGATGATTTGCAACACAGTTCCACTTCGTTCTGTTATCTGTGTATCCCATCCAGGTGTGTTAATGAAAAAGCATGCATCATACTTGAGGTTGTGAAAATATGTTAATGAGCCACTCCATAAATAATTCAAGAGCTTCTGTCCACAATCTTCACCTTGAATAGATATTTTATGTATGTTGGCTCCATCTCGAAAGATCGTACAATTGAGATATGGTATATGTGGACTGACTGTCGAGTTTGTTTCGAAGTCACTATAATAAATCCTTGACCATGTATTTTGTTTCTTTTTATTATTCTCAATGAGTCTTGTACTCTGTTCTGCATTATATTCGAGACTTACATAGTCATTAACATGTTCATATTCAGTTGTGTTGATAATATCCATTTCGCATGCTTTGATTTCTTCAAATAGATGTAACTCAAACATCTTTTGGAAAAAGGTTATTGGTTTGATTCCTTCATGTTTATAGTCTTTGACAGTCTTTCCATTTTTCTCCAATCTTGCTATCATACATCTTTTGTCAAAAGGCATATATGCAAATGTTCTATCAAGTTCTTCATAGTGTTGAAGGTAGAATAATGTACAAGGTATTTTCCTGTTGAGCATATAATGGTCTTTGAACAATATCAGGTTAACTTCTCTTTTAAAATCAACAGACCATTTTTTCTTTCTGGTGTTGATTCTTGTTTCATACTTGTATTTATCAGGTTGTTCAACAATTCTAATGATACTAAAATTGCACTTGAACTTTTTAGCTACTTCTTCTATCTTGTTATTGGGTATGGCTCTTGTTTGAACAAAAAATCGTAAGTCATCTATTTCATCATCAGTGAACACACCTGATTGTATACAAGCATATACAAAACAATTATCTCTGTAGTTCTCTTTCCTTACCTCATGAAAGATTTGGTATGTAGATAAGTCTATAGGTGATAGATTGATGTATGGGAAAAAACTACCTTCTGGTGTATTTCGATAGTCTTCATCAATTTCGACTTCATCATCATAGATTTCATGAGTATCCATATCTTGCATCTTGGTTCTAAAATGAACACCATCATTTGTTTTGTTCATGTCAATAAATTGTACCTCATATCGAACTGGAATGAACATGTTTGAGATATATGGATTAGTGTCTGATTGGTCTTCACTTAAATCAAGTTCTCCTGTTATATGACCTAATGTACTTTCGATGTTGTGCTTATCACTGAGTGTGAAGTACTTATAAGTTCCATCAAGTGCAATTGCTTTAACAATAGGTCTTCCAACATTTTTCTTTTTATGTATCTGTCGTAGTGCTTCCGTAAATGCGTACCTCTTATCTTCATCTTGATTGATGTCTGTAGCAAAACCAATACCTTGTCCTGCAGGAATCATGAGCTTCCTCATTTCTTCTTTAAATTTGTCTTTCTTTTGGTATTGTTTTGCACGTCGATTATATTCACGACGAAACTGTGATTTTGTATCAGCATAGACATCTCCAATAGCATCTAAAAAATTATCTTCAATGTCCTTGTTCATGTTTAACATAAAATAAAAGTGAAACGATAAAAATAAAAACAAAGAAAAAGTTAAAAAAATTATTTTTTTAGTTATGACCTATCTTATTGGGGGTAATCATCATCATCAACGACATTATCATCGAGATGTGGAAAATGATATTGGAACTCATTTCCTTTCACCTTCGATTCAGAGTTCCGTTGAATTTCGTTCTTCTCCATTGATTCACCCCATTGCCTCATGGCTTTCAGCACTTGCTTCGGTGATTGCTTCCTTCCACTTCTCTCGAAGCTGCATGCTTTGTCCAACTTCTCTTTCTCTTCTGGTGATAAGTATGGTCGAAGATGATAAATGCAATTGGACAACTTCCATCCATAGGACTTGAACACGTTTATCATCTCTGGTGCTTTTTTCTTGTCATATGATTCAATAGCGTCCATCATGTTTCGAAGATAATCAACTTCTACCATCATCAATCTCGATCTTGCCAACTTTTCAGCAAATGCATCATCTGTTGGAGGACCAGCTTGTTGAGCATTTTTCAGATCCGCCACGTCCTTCTTTAGATCGTGAATTTTGTTAATGTACTTCGCCACCTTTTTTGGAGCAAGTTCCAATTTCATCAGCTCGAGTGCGTATTCGTCGTTATCATCAATGTCTTTCCTGAGTTCTTCAGCATTGTGATTTATGTCTTGAATGTTATATTCTACACCAGTCATTTTCTCCTCCAACTTCGTTAATCGTTCTTTCAAGTTTTCATTTTCTTCTATTAATTGTTCCATTTCTTCTCGAAAGTCGAATGGACGAACATTATCCTCCTTATAATCACTATTGGATTTCATATCATGAACACTTTTCGGTGGCTTATATGGTTCTCTGTGAACTGGTTCTTGTTCTTGTTCATGATCAACTTCTTCTTCTCTCTTCTATCTTTGTTTCTTCTTTTGGATTGGAACCGAATTTTTGTTTCTCGGCAAATGAAGATGGTCTAGCAAGAACACTTGGAGGTGGCGGTATTTGTTGATTAGATGGAGGTGGAGGAGGTGGAGGAACTTGTATTATATTATATGAGCGAGGTGGTGGAAAGACTTTATTTGAAATTGGAACATATGGATTCTTCCTTCTTGCATCGTCTTCTTGCTTCAATCTTGCTAATGCTTCTTCTTCTTGCTTCTTCTTCCTTCTTGCTTCTTCTTCTTGCTGCTTCTTCAATCTAGCTGCTTCTTCTTCTTGTTGCTTCTTCAATCGAGCTGCTTCTTCTTCTTCTTGCTTCTTCTTCAATCTAGCTGCTTCTTCTTCTTCTTGCTTCTTCTTCAATCTAGCTGCTTCTTCTTCTTGCTGCTTCATGATGAACTGTCTCATGGATTCGAGTTGTTCTGGGGTCATGTTCTTGATCCAATCTTCTGTGGGTGGAGCTGATGGCGGATCTGATGGTGGAGCTTGTTGACCCGATTGCTCGATCGAGTCAAATAGACTAACATCGCTGTCTGAGCTGTAGTTGTATGACATACAAGTATAAAAATGATCTATTTTCTAGTTGATATCACTAAATTTTAAATTTCGTAGAAAAACTCGAAGGTGGATATTTTTCTTTGAAAAAGTTATATACACTATAAAAATTCAAAAATTGAATTAAAAAAAATAAAATATATTGAAATTTTAAAAAAATATATTTATTAATATCACTATTATTTTATTAATGATGAATGAAGAAGAAGATAAAATAGAAGATATTTTACAAAAACAAACACCTCCTAAAGATCATGATTCATTCGACTACAAAATTAATATAAACATGTCGAAAAAAATATCTCAACTAAAAGTTGAAGATGATACATCAAATTTAAGAACGATGTGTGAAAATTATGCTCATGCTCTTGAAAATGATGCACATCGACTTCGAGCAAAACAAAAAAAGAGGTATGATGAATGGTTTGACAACCTCGAGAAAGATTGTTATCCTGCAAGAGACATTGTTAACTTGTACAACATGTTCTTTGGTCATGAACTATCTATTACTCGACTTGGTTTCGGGCATCTCGATGGAACAAAGAGACACTTTACACATAAGAAAGTGAAAAGAAACAAGAAGTTCATCACAATGTACTACAAGAAAAATGAATAACTAAAAAAAAGTTTTTTTAACTACATGTTTTTCCTCATAAGCTACCTTTTTCCTCATAAGCTACCTTTTTCCTCATAAGCTACCTTTTTCCTCATAAGCTACCTTTTTCCTCATAAGCTACCTTTTTCCTCATAAGCTACCTTTTTCCTCATAAGCTACCTTTTTCCTCATAAGCTACCTTTTTCCTCATAAGCTACCTTTTTCCTCATAAGCTACCTTTTTCCTCATAAGCTACCTTTTTCCTCATAAGCTACCTTTTTCCTCATAAGCTACCTTTTTCCTCATAAGCTACCTTTTTCCTCATAAGCTACCTTTTTCCTCATAAGCTACCTTTTTCCTCATAAGCTACCTTTTTCCTCATAAGCTACCTTTTTCCTCATAAGCTACCTTTTTCCTCATAAGCTACCTTTTTCCTCATAAGCTACCTTTTTCCTCATAAGCTACCTCATTCTTCATGTGATACCTTTTTGCTTTCATACGACATTATTTTTTCCTTCATACTTTGTACTTCTTTTTTCTTTCTTTCACGATATGCCTTTTGCTGTTGTTTACGTGCTTCATTTCGTTCTTCAACAGTTGCATACTTTTGCTTTCTACCACGTTTTTCTGTTGTTTCAGTTTTTGCAGTATCAATATTTTTGAGGTTGTTGTTACTCTTGGACTTCTTCAACTTCTTGATGATAGCTGTTTCCTTGAACTCACCCAAATCTAAATTTTGGCTCATGATTTCATTCGAGAAAAAAAATTGAATTATTTTTGAAAATTGAATATTCGCAAACAAAATCACTTCATTTTTTAAAATGTCGCGTTCTGGAAATGACTTCAAAGAATTCCAAAAACAGCAAAAGCTAGCTATCAAAAATGCTCATGTTGAAATAGCCAATGCTATTAAAGAGGTGATATTTCTGTTCAACCAAAAAATAATAAACTCGACATCATCTAATGTCTGCACCATCTATGACCCTTTGATACAAGCAAACATGAACAAGATTGCTGAAGCACTTACTCAAATGAATCTCACTACCTGCGAGGTTTTTCATAAAAAGATTCCTCAATCTACAACACCAAAATCTATTGGCTTTCACGTGCCTATAGTGCCTGACTCGCAAGAGACACAAGAAGAAGATGATGAAGATGAACAAGAAGCTTCATCTCCAAAAGACAAGGAGTAAGAGTAAAAAAATAATTACTTCTAATTTTAAGTTTTTTTATATATGTCTTTTTTGAAGTTTTTTTAATATGTCTTTTTTTATACTATGCAATATTTTAAGCATACATGATAATTATTAACAAGCTCATTATATTCTTTATTATATACTTGTTTCAAGTCAATGACTACCTCTCCATTATCTTTAATAATCTTAATAGCATCTATTTTTCTTATTGGATTGCTCTTAGCTGCACAACATCCAACATCTTCATTAAGTTGTACTTCAACCTCACTAACATGTAGTATTGCTTTGATGATGTTGCTAAGAGATTCAATAGGTACTATGATGCATTTCTTTGATATAATGTTAGCTAGTAGTGCTTTGTCTTGATTAAGTAGTATTTGTGCATATGCTTCAAGTATAACATTACGTACATCTGGTTCAACTTCAACAGGTTCAGTTTGCACTCCAATGTCTCTTGTAATAACAATGTCTTCCTTGCCATCATCTCTCTTATTAATAATAATGTTGTTGTTGATGTTTGATGTAGATGATGCAGCTGCTGATGGTTCTAAAGATACATTTGCTTGAACTCCATTGGTTGTACCCCTCTTCTTAATCATTTAGGTTGGGAAAAAATAGGCTTAAAGTACTAAGTCTAGCTGTTCTCCAATAAACATGTCAAATGACTCAATTTGATATTTCTGCTTGAGAGCATCGATTTTTGGTTTATGACTTGTAGGAGCAGCTGCAATGGAGTAGTTGTAGTATTTGATTCCTTGATACTCTTGAGTGGTAGTGTTTCCATTTATGTAGAACTCTTCGAAATCTTCAGATATTTTTCTCCTTGAGTTAGGCTTAATAAATATTGAGTCAAGATCAAGTTCTTTGAGCTTATCTGGATAAAATCTGTGGCACTTGTCTTTTATCTTGATTGAGACATAGAGTACTTTGCCTAAATAGCTCCATTCTCCTGCTTTCATTGGGTACTTGTCACAAAGTATCGAGAAATTACATTGTTTAGTATTTGGAGCACATTTTGCGCGAAGTTCATTGACATAGTCATAGACGTTTCTTGTTGTCATTTTCATCTGGATAAAAAATTCAATAAAAAATTAATAGATGTTATTTTGGGTAAAGATATGCTGAGTAGGTCCATATCGAATATCTTGTTTATTATATTCTCTTGCTCTACCTTGCATTGGTGGTTTCTCAGGCTTCTTAAGATATTTTGGTAAGAGAGGTACTGGTTTATCTTTTTCACCTATATGTCGATAAAAACCACCATCTGTAATACTAACAGGAGGTTCACGAACAGGTTTGGTTATATGTTCTCGAGTATCTGGAAATCTAACAGGGTCCTCATGTTCAATAATCTGGGTAGGTGGTCGATTAATATATGGGTTGAAGGTTACAGAATAAGTATTAGTATTACTGAACACACCAAAATGTTGAAACTCTATGTCTTTATTTTTCATGGTAGCTTCATTATACATCATACCTTCTCTTCCAACAATCTCAGCATGTGGGCTTCTATAATCATTCGACATTTTCTATAAAATAAAATATACATCTTTTTACTCAGGGGTTGTTAAATCATAAGGACCAATACGTACTGATGGTGGCATACCATTTGGTCTAATTAAGATACTAATTGATATATCTGTTAATAAGCATAATAATGGAGGTGTATCTACTTCCTGTCTAAATGGATTATCTGCCTTTTGACTACATATCAATTCGAAGTTAATAGGTGCAAGACTTGAAAGACCTTGTTGATATGTTCCATCTGTTTCAGTAGGAAGACCTATGAAGAATGAGGACCTATCATTTGGATAATAGCCTGTTGTGTTTTCATTATATTGATACTCATTAGCTAGACTTGCAATAACCTCTTTATTAAATCCATTTTGCTCTCCATTCATGTTCATTGCATTCTGGCAATATTCGAGGAACTCTGGATACTTACCATTCGTACCAAATGCTTTAGCAGGAATATTATTGTAATTACCACAATTCATATGAAATGCTTCAAACATAGGATTCTTGAAGTATGTCTTATGTGTATGCTTAAGTGGGAATAAGCAAAACATACTATCTACAAAATTAGGTGTAATAGTAATAGTTGCTTTATCTTGTTCATTATTAAGAGGTCTTGTACAAGTGTAAAATGACATAATCTGTGTTGGGAATGTAAGTGGATGTTGTGGGTTAGCATATCTTTGAACAAGTGCTGTATATACAGATTCATGAATACCAAAACAAGGTATAATACTCGCACATTCTTCAATGGAATAATCAACAACACTCCAAGTTCTCCAATCACTGTAAATAGTTCGGTCAACTCTTGCCTTAGTATTGTTAGCTCCTGCGACTTCATATGCTCCTCCATGATTTTCACCAACAGGTGGAAGATTCTTGGGGTCATTAATCTTATCCATTGCTATTTTTTCGGTACTTGTCCACATCCATATTGGTTCTCCAATAGGTCGAAATTCATTGGTAATTTCATCAACATTGAAGTCTTTCATTATATGTGGATTAGCAACCAAGCTCTTTTCAAAACCAACTGGACAATATACCATACCAGCTGTTGAAAAGTATAGACGTAATTCGATTTTACCTGCAAATGCTGGCAAGTACTTGATATTAGATAAAGGTAGGAATCGTCGCAAATCAATCTTTAATCTAATTGTTTCAGTGACAGAAGTCACATCTTTGTTAAGATTTGCAACAAAACCACATCTCCTTCCATGAGTATCATTCCAAATATCCTTATGTCTTGCTTTACTATATATATCAGCTCTTTTAGTAACTTCATTTGCACAACATGCAGTTAAAAAGGATTCTTCACATCCAAAGTTCTGGGTATAAAGCGTCATACCATTAGCTACAATTTCATACTTCTCAACAGCATCTCGAGCATCCTTAAAACCAAACCATACCTTACCAAAATTATAACCACTGACATTTTCTAAATCACTTAGAATTGGCTTGTCTATTTTTATCATCACTTTCATATCTGCTCGAATAAATCCATTATATATATCAGCAGTATTATGAGTATTAGGAGATATAATACATGTTGTATATGAACCACTCTTAATTGGTGGTGATGGTGAATATGAAGTTTGTGGATTTAATGAGTATGCCTTATTTGTATCACTAAGTGCTATGCAATTATCGACAACATCAAAGTAAGATGCAATCTGAGTACAAACCTCTGCTGAGGTTCTCATATAGGATTCCTTGTTAAGCATTTTAGATAGAAAAAAATTTACATCATATCTTCAAAGATGCGATTTCTCCTACCAATAGGTCTCATAGGTATATATTGAGGTTGTTGTTCTTCTTCATATTGTTGTGGCGGTTCTTCAGGAACATACTGTTGTCTTGGTTTACTCATCCTTTTATCAACAACCTCCTTTATCATACGTCTCTGTTCTTTCTTCTCTCGACTTATCTTCATTTCTTCACCTAGTGATTTTAGCTGTTTTAGTATTTCCTCATTCACAGTAGGGTCATAAACTTGGCTTTGTTGAGTTTTTCGAGGTTTTGTAGGTTTTCGTGCAGCTTTCGAACTTATTGGCTTTCTTGGCTTTTCTTCAAGTTCCTCATGTTCTTCACTGTCTGAGTTTTCTTGAGTTTCTTCGTTATTTTCACTTTCTGAGTTTTCTTGATATTCTCGAGTTATTGGAGTTTTTCGCTGTTTTACAATATACTTGTCTTTGGTTTTTGTAGGTAAAACTTCCCAATCTGGGTCATCCCTTCCATTCAACCATTTATGAATAACTGCAAGTCTCTTAGAACCTGTTAGATGTTTTGACATTTAAAATAAACAAAAAAGTCCA
Source organism: Tritrichomonas musculus (assembly GCA_039105265.1). Lineage (NCBI taxonomy): Eukaryota > Parabasalia > Tritrichomonadida > Tritrichomonadidae > Tritrichomonas > Tritrichomonas musculus. The sequence goes on along the minus strand of JAPFFF010000015.1, from coordinate 177,466 downwards.
AAAATTTAGTTTTTTTGAGTTTTCATTAGATGTAGGTTCTCGCCCGATTGTTGGTAGTAAAGTCACTCTCTTGTAATGATCTAGACGAAAATGCTGGCTTTTCAAGAGGTGCTCCAACTGAATCACCTTTTGCAGATTTATTAATTGATGATAAGGCAGTTTTCACTTTTCCTTCTGGGACATATTTTAATGCTGTGTCAGCTATATTTGCTATTTTATTTCTTGTACTATCGCTCAAGAAGCTTTCACCAAGACCTCTCGCAACTGAACCAATAACACCAGCATGCTTGGTTAATCCACCTGCTGAAGCATCTAATAGTTTACTTGCAAGACCTCCCGAAAAACTATCTGCTGCTCCCATTAATAACTTACCGCCTAGTCCTACTCCTCCTTTTATTATCTCTTGCCATGGAGAAAATTGTTGCTTTTTGGAATAATTTGGCTTCCAATAATCTTCTACTGAATGACGTTCAATTCCCATTTTTAAAAAATAAAAAATTATTCGAAATAGTACTTATTAGCAGAAATATTCATTACGAATTTTTCATGTGGTTCTTTATGTTGTAAGTATTCAGCTACTGTCTGCTTAGTATTTAATGAGTTATTAGTTTGTTGCAACAAGCTAGTAAAATCTTCCTCACTATATCCTGTATAACATATGATATCTGTTGCTAACCTTTTCGCATTCATATGAACAAATCGAATAGTTTGGATAGCCATGATACATGTTAAATTATAGTGTCTTGTCTTGGTTAACAACTTGATAAATTCACTATTACCATTCTTTAATAAATCACTACCTGCACAATCATCTAGTATCAATAATGTGTTATATGGATATGATGATGTTTCATACTTGACTAACTTATTGGCTATATATATTATTTTATCATTGAGCTCATTTAAATGATGCTTCTCAATGAGCCTCCTCATTTCGTCATTGGTCTCTTTCATTCGAGATAATACATATTTGACAATAGCATAATACTTTATCTTTCTTCGAAGATGTCTTTTAAGATAACTCATTAATTCTCTTTCCTTTACATAATCGATTCTTGATTGTATCTGTTTATTAAGTGTTTCAGCTGTTTTATCCATTTTACCAGAGCTTGAGCAAAATATTATCTTTTGGTAGTATGGATGTTTAAACAACCTCTCTGTTATCATAATATGTCTCCATATCCAAAAACTTTTACCAGCACCTGGTTTACCAATTAAAAAGTATATACCATTTGTACTAAAAGGATAATCAGGTGATAATGGTTTAATCAAAGCACCATCTATCTCTTTCATGTTCTTCCGTAAGGTCTCTTTAATCAATGTTTCTACTTTATTTATTAGTTCTGCACTTGGGGGTTCATCCATTTACAAATTTTTAAATGTATTTCATAATTTTATCTGGTATTGGTTTGCCCTCAACCTTTTGACCTGCTTTAATTTGTCGTTCATAATTTTTCTTTTGTTCCAACCAATATTGTCTTTCTGCTGTACCAAGTACTAATGGATTACCTCTCCTTACATCTCTAATAGTTTGTCTAGCAAAGGCATCATCACCTTCGACTCCTTCCCATTTTAAATCATACTTACCAGTATCTTCATCAAAGTTATATATTTTTTCAATAATACCTTCTTTACCTTCATTTAGTCTTTCAGCTACTTTAATCCTTTTGTCTCTTGTCCTTAACAACCTATATCCAGGGAATGAACTAGTTGAACCATCTTTGGACTTGACCACAAACTGGTTACCTTTTTGCGAGTCAACTATATAAGACTCATTAGACAAATTACTTCTTCTTTTACCAAATGGTTCTTTTTCGAGTACTAACCTGACCTTCTCACCTGGATTAAAATGGTATGGATTAATGCGTGCATTCTTTTGTATGTACTTTATTTCATCCTCTGGAGTAATATCATTAGGTGCTTTATTATCTAAAGACCTATGAGGAGAGTTGTTATATATGTTGACCAAATCATGCATCTCCTTTGGTTGAATAAACCTATTTTCACCAATAGCATCTCTTATGGTTCTCATAAACCTATTAATAATGCCAAGTACATTATGGTTATTCTCAGTAGTTGTTCGGTATTTTATGTTCTTCTCTCTCATGAAGTCTAAGACTGTTGATGATAAATATGCTGCATCCTCATCACTTGTTATCGAATATACATGAGGTACATCATTAACAAATTTATGAAGTGCTGTTAATACTTCTCTTGCTCCTTTACCATTCATAGGATATGCATATGCTTTTCTGGTGTTGATATTGATGAACATTAGATAATTCAACCCACCTGCCTCTTTATTATTAATGAAGGTATCCATTTGATAACCATGAGGATGTTTGGATACAATAGGTATAAATTGTGCTTTAGGTACTCTCTTATCATGTACTACTCTTTCATCAAAGTATTTCTTTGCTTCTTCTTCATTTAGATTCTCTTGTTTTGCCATGCTAAGGTATTTGTCCAAGGTCTTCCATTTAGCTTTGTTGTATAATTTTTCATATGGGCTTGGTTCTTCTTTACTCATTTATTTTTAAATAAACATCTTATCGTATTGAAGGAATTGCATTTCGATAACAAATGAATCTTTAGGAGGTAGTTTGGTTGGACAATTATAATGTGCATCACTATAGAAGTCTATCCAAAACCTTTGGTCCATTGAGTTTAACTTGAAGTACTTAATCGGACTATATTCAACATCACTATCTCCAATATAGTTATGTAATGCTTGTTCACCAATAGATGAATATATTTTACATGGATGTCTGTCCCATACATTATCAAATACCAACCTCTTACTTAAAGTTGAATACTTCTTAGGGTTATTTTGATAAGCTCCTGTGCCTATATTAAACACATCTGCAAAGTCCTCATTCCAATCACCAATTTGGAAAAAATTGATAAATTGGCTTGAATCTTCCTCTATATTATCATTATTTTTAGTATATATAATTTCATGAAAACCATCTTTATCATAATATCCATCTGTTTGTATATCTCGATATGCAATTAATGAATCATTTTGGGAAAATGCATGTCCATATTCTCCATGCATAGCTATCCAAGATTTCATCGCGGTGTTGACAGCATCAAAGAACCCTCTTAAGTCCCCTTCCTCTGACACCCAATCAATAACATCAAAATTTGCTATCCATTTCCAAGTAGGCTCTTTTTCATATTCTACTTTGAGTTGGTCCTGGTAGAATTTATCAAGTAGTTCTTGAGTTAAAATAGGGTCGTTTATATTTCCTCCATGTAAAACAAAGTAGGATTTTTGAACTTTAAATATAGTCACATTAAATTCTAATTTGCGTCTTCTCTTAATGATATGCGCTGAACGAACACCAACAATAGATTCCCCTTTGTTTGCAGTTGACCATTCTGGTGGGAAATTAAACCAATACCTATTAAACTTAGCTTTATCATGTTGAGCATCCTCAAGGAAGTAGGCTGTTTCGATTGGAAGAGGTGTATTACCATCATTAACTATATTATCTCGATTAGGATATAAAGTGTTAACACTTGGTGGTAATTCCATTTCGAGTTGAATAAAAAGTCTTTATTAATATACAACACCTGTTTCTAATTCATTGTTTTGAAGTTCTCGAAGTATTCTCTTTCTAATATCTGGTATATTGCGTTGTTTAAACTTACCATTTCCTTCATGCAAAAAGGTACGACAAGATTCCATTAGAAACACTCCACAATCCTTGTTATTCCTTTGACTAGGTACATCATAATATTTTGCTTTTAACTTACCTGTTCCTGAAATATTGATCCACTTATTAAGTGTCTTTACCTCTGGTGCCATTGACTTATTCTCAGAGTCATAGCATTCGATTATTTTCTTTGGATATCGAACAATACATAAAACCCAATGTTCTCCATCTGAGCAAATGGGGACAAATACTTTATCGAAATGTGTAAATGACTGTTTACCTGAGATAGGACTTTTCATCAGTTCATGTATTTTTTCCATATCATTAGTCTCATATGCCATAGAAAGGAGGGTATAAAATGCAGTAGGTACAACCAATATTTTCTTTTTATCAAACTCTGCTTCATTTTGACCAGGTTGTTTATTCAATCTCTTTCCTTTGTTATATAGAAGTTTCAAGTAGTCATCAATAACATCTTCTTCTATATTTTCATCATTGACTAAACTCCTCCAATCATGAATTTTATGACGTCTTTGGTCTACTGTAAACTCTCCTGTCTTCTGTGGTGTCATACGGGGTTCTCTTGGAGGAGGACTAGTACCTCGAGAGGTATGTGATGATGGAAACTGTGGAGGGGGTGATGAAGGAGGAGGAGGTGGTGGAGGTGGAGGTGAATGAGGTGGTGGAGGTGGAGGTGAAGGTGAACGAGGTCGTTTTGATTTTTTCTTATGTTGTTTTGATTTTTTCTTAGGTCTATCATCCTCGTCTAAATTTGTACTACTTTGAAGTAAAAGTTGAATTCTGTTTTGATTTTGATCCCTTGTTGGTGGCTCAACATTTGTGGGTCGGTTCCTACCGATTTTCCTAAGGTTAAGATGATAATCATTTCGATTTAAAGTTGGAGGTCTGGGTAATGGAGCCAATTCTGGTATATCATCTGTTTGAATACCTCTAGTTTTATATTCTTTCTTATCACTTTTCAATGTTCTTTCTTTCATCTGCTCTCTCAGTTCTCTAGCTGCTTGTTTTTCCTCCTCAGTCTTCATTCGAGATATCCTTATGTTGATAATATCATAATGTAATTTTATCTCTGTTAATATACCTTGATCTGATTCTTGGAGAGTATATTGATATGGCTTTAATACTGTTATGTAATGCCCATGTTCATCTTTATCATCTTGATTTTTCTTAATAGCAAACACACAACCTGAAAATTTTGCTTTTGGTCTCTCTCTCTTGAGTCTATTAGCAAATTCAAGTACGTCTTTAAAAGCTATACTAGTATTTAAATATGTCTCATATAATTTTTGTAGATTTATTTGATTATTAGAGAACTTCCATATAGTTTGACCCAAACCTCTTGTTAATCTTGCAACATCTCTATCAACTAGTTTAGGTCGAAATTTAATAGTACCTTGTAATAGTTGTATTTTATTGTTAGGTTTTGTTTGTGTACCTACATCACTTGTCATTTAAAAATCAAATAAAAGAAAGAAGAAGAAGATGTTGTTTATTAATGAAGGTTATCAAGGCTGCTGTTGATATCATCAACGTTGACCTTCATATTTGCAAGGTCATCAATGACAGAATCGAGTTTTAAGGATAGCAGGTTGACCCTATTAAGAACCTCATCAAGTCGTTGGTGGAGTTGATCAATTTGGAGCAACATGTAAGTTTCAAGCTTTTGCTTTTCATCCATGATTTTAGCGTTGAGCATTTCAGTGGTCAATCGTATCTTCTTATCGATATTCATCAAAGAAAAAAGTGAAATGACTAAATATTTTTCTATTGTTCATTTCATTTTTTTTTTTATTTCTGTATAAATGGCTTATTACATGACCATAAAAGAGCGTATGAATATCCTCTATAAAATAGTGTCTTACCTCTATGAATATAGATGTGAGACTAATGAGGGTGTATGTGGTATTTTAATTAAAAAGATAAAAGAGTTAGCTGCTGAGTATTTCGAACCTGAAATTCTTAATGTAATTATGAAAGATGGTGATTTGGAATTTATCGACCAAATAGAACATTTTGCCTTTGAGTTCTTAGAGTACCAAATATCTAATCTGCCCTCGCATTTATAATTTTGGGCATATCCCTGTTATAGTTACTATCAGTTGGGGTTATCCATCTTAAGTTGCTTAGATGGTAGTCAGCCCTATTCCTATTGATATGGTCTACCTCTATTTTATGTTGTGGGTCATCATTAGGTATGAACTGTCTTGCTATAAGTACATGTTTCAAGTAGTAGTCGCCATTTAGACATACACGTATATACCCCTTTATATGTTTTGCATCTTTGCATATAAAATGATTACTCTTACGTCTTATAGTAAAGGGGTACCTATTCAGTATCTCATAGTCGTTAGTAAAGCCTTTGAGTGGTACAAATGACATTTACATATAGAAAGAAATAGGTACGAGATTCTCGGGGCAGGTACCTGTGCCGTTTCATAGATGGGCGGTTGTGGGGTGGGATACCTGTGCCGTTTCATTGATGGTAGGCGTTGAGGTGGGTGGGTGGGATAACATGAAAAGAAGAAGAAGTTTTTTTTTTTTATTTTTCTTTTTTATTTTTTTTTTTTTTATTTTTTTTAACTAGTTCGTGTTGACGCGTGGGCAGCCTGTGCCCCGCGGAAACCGACTAGTATATACTACTTGAAATGTACTAAATGATGTTATAAATGAATTTGTTGAATTTGATTGATGTTGTTAAACAAAACGTTAATAGTGACATTTTAGTAGTGAATTTGCACTTATTCACTTTTATATGATTGTAATATATGAATTGATGTTATTGAACGTTGCAATTGATTTGTTGTATTTGAATTGATGTTATTTGACTTGTTATAATTGAATTGCAGTTATTGATTTTGTTATATTTAAACTTATCATAATCTATAACTAAAAATAGCTAAATAAATTTACTGAAAAATTAATTTTCAGATATTATTATTGATTCAATTTTCCACTTTTTGAGAGTATTCGACCAAGATGATTTTTTGAAGAGTTTTTGAAGGAAAGGTTCAAAAAGTGGACCTATTTGAGAGATTTACAAATTCCACTCCGCACTTTTTGAGAGCGAAATACTCAAAAAGTGTGCATTCAATTCTATTATTTGCAAATTTAATCATTTAATATTTTTACGGAGGCTACATACAACTTGGCTGGCGGCGAGCGAATCCAAGACCTTGCTGATGCCAACAAGAATCATTTATCAGAATAGAAAATGATAAGTGAGAAATATTTTTCAATTCAAAAAATGCACGTTTATTATTATTATTATTTTTTAAATGATTCGTAAATTAGATGCCAAAGTTATTAAACAAATTGCCGCAGGAGAAGTTATTCAAAGACCTCTCAATGTCGTTAAAGAATTAATTGAAAATTCAATTGATGCAGGCGCCGAAAGAATTGATTTAAAAATAGAAAATGGAGGATATAATTTGATCAGAATAGAAGATGATGGGTGTGGAATACACCATGAAGATTTAACAAATGCGTGCCAAAGGCATTTTACATCAAAAATTCGTGAGTTTTCTGATCTTATGAACATTTCTACTTTTGGATTTAGAGGAGAAGCTTTGTTTTCAATGTCATGCTGCGCTCATGTTACTATTACTTCGAAAACATCTGATGAAACAAAAGGGTATTTTGCAAAATATGAAGATGGTGAATTAGTTGGACAAATTGAACCAACATATGCTATTGATGGAACAATTATTGAAATAAGAGATCTTTTTTATAAAGATCTCATTCGTATTCAAGGAAAATCGAAATCAAACGATGAAAGAAAAAAAATCAAAGATTTAATAACAGATTACTCAGTGGTTTACCCACATATAGCATTTTTGTTTTCAAGTGGTGATCGTGAAATGTATCGATCTTATGGAAATTCAACTTTTGAAGTTGTTCTTCGCACTATTTATTCGTGCGAAGATCCTGATTCATTCTTCCAGCTAAATTTTAAAATTGAATTTAAAGATAAAGAAGGAACCGCAGAATTGTTTTTGAGTACACCTGGTAATTCAAAAGCACCAAAGCATTCTGCAATATTTATTAATGGAAGATTAATAACGAATAAAAGAATAAGCCAAGCAATTGAAAATGTTTATACTGATTTTTTGGCACGAGGATGCCATCCATTTTTCTTTTGTGTATTGAATATTCCACCTGAATTAATAGATGTTAACATTCATCCATCAAAGAAAGAAGTTGTTATTGATGACGAATCAAATGTTATATTACAAATTACTTTGCAAGTTAAGCAAGCTCTTCAAGAAAAAGCTAATCAAAGAGGTGTTGAAGTCCTTAAAAACAAATCAACAAAGCATTCACAAAAACAAATCCCACCTAACCAAACTACATTTTCTTTTCCTGAAGGGAAACTTCAACTATCATCACAGATATCAAATTCAAATCACCCAACTCAAAAAGAAAAGAACGCCGAGAACCATGGCGAAGATACCAATACCAATGATGGAGTTTTAGCAGAAGATCCAATTTCATTGACAAATGAAGAAGAATTAGATCAAAAACAAGATAATATACCAGATGATGATCAAAAGGAAGAACAAATCGTTAATAATATTAATAATAATGATTCCGATCATGAAATTGATCTTAACATACCTAATAATGAACAACAAATAGAACCTTTTGTAGAAGAAAAGCCTAAATTCTTAAAAAGCTATCTCAGTAGTGAGGATGAAGAAATAAATCCCGACGTAGTCAATCCAAAAATATTTTCACCTGCACGTGAGTTACAAATTAAACCGAAGAAACCACGACAAAAAAATAGTGGCAATATTAGTATATTTGACGACTTGAAATACGAACCAGCTCAAAAGGATAAAAATTTTCAAACTCTTGAGCAAGTTTTAACGCAACCTCAAATCTCAATTCCAAGGCAATTTAGAGTTGTTGATTTAACAAGTATTAATAATATGAAAGAAATGATAAATTTGAACCAAGATGAAGAATTAACAACATTTTTCAAAAACCAAGAATTTGTTGGATTTATTGGCTTAAGAGCTGTATTGTTCAAAGTTAATTCAAATTTATATGCTTTTAATCTTTATTCATTGTTGAAAGATTTTATGTTTCAAAGACTTCTAGCATACTTTGCAAATTATACACAACACCGTTTATCTCCACCAGTTAATATCAAACAGTATATAAATATTATATCAAATGAAGAAAAGGATTTTGATTTTTCGCCTTTTTCTGCAATGCTTGATGATTATTTTTCAATATCAATTCAAGATGGTGTACTATATTCACTTCCACGAGCCATAACGGGCTATTCTCCTAGCTTGTCGACACTTCCTCTCTTTTTGAATGAAATAACTCATAGTTTTGATTGGGAAGATGAAGATGAATGTTTACAGGGATTATTATCTTCATTATCATCTCTTTATTCAGTTTGCCCAGAAGATGAAGAAGATCCTCATCTAATGAAAAGGCTCCAGAATGAGATAGCTACTTCAATTATACCACTTTTAAATACAGATGAGTATAAACCATCTAAAGAACTACAAAATTGCCTTTCTTTTTGTAATATTCCATATAATGTTATAGAGAATGAATAAATATATATATAAATATAATAGTGGACTTCGTAAATAACTTTTTTTTAAAGGAAAAATCACTTTTTCTAAGAAATGTTCACTTTTTCATAATATAACAATTTTTAACAATTTTCATTTTTCAAAGATTAGAAAATAATAAGTTAACTTATAATTTGCAAAAAAAGAGAAGAATTACATTTAACACTAAGAAAAAAAATCATATAAAAATAATAACAAATTAAATTGGAACAGGCAAAGTATCAATCAAATTGTAAACAAAATCTAAACAGTTTCTGAAAGAAGTTGGACCTGGAAGTAAAAATCTGTGAGTAACAAGCATGGGAAATATCATTTGGACATCATCAGTTATGATGTAGTTTCGATCATTTAGAAGAGCACAATCATCGATAGCTTTAACTAGAAGCAATTTTGTTTTAACTTCAAGAAAAGAAGTTAGAAGTGGCTTACAATCAACATTTAGAACAAGTTGAGAGATATAAGTTGTAATATCTCTATGAGCAAAAACTGGGATAGAAAGAACTTGAAGGAATGCATCATAAGTTGGATAAAATGGAGAAAAATCGGTTGGTATTTTTGATGGTAGACTCTGAATGTTAATATGGAAAGAAAATGATCCAAGTGTATTTCGAGGAAGATGACTTGTTTCATTTACAAGCGCAACTAAAAAAAACGGAACTGGAAGAGGCTTTGGCTGCTCTTCACCATCAATAGTAATGACAAGTTCTTTCATAACTCTGATAATTGGCGATGTATCTCCAATTTTATCAAAATCTTCAACAATGCAAACGTTAGAAAAGAAAGGAGAGGATTGGCTATTAATACTATTTTTGCTTTTTTTCTTTTTATTATAATTATTTACATCATTATCATCTGAATCGGTTTGGTTTTCATAAAATTGAGGAAAATTACTTTTAGAAATAACAGAAGTTGTAGCAGGAATTAATTTGCATACAATATATCTAACAAATTCAGAAACTTTCTTTTGGGAAATTTTATTAGATGGAGAAGAAATAATAACATTTTCTTCTCTTTTTAGAGCAGTAACAAGAGTAGAAATTATGGCACGATAATGAATATTCCATAAATCACTAGAAGAAAGAATAATTTCATATATTGGATTGCGAGGAGGATTGTTTCCTTCGTTAGACATTGAATTAAGTTTTTCTATGACCAATTATGTTATCAATATCAAAATATGTTAAAAATCTATTTTATACTGATATCATATTAAATAATAATTTATTTGATTTTTGCAAGCACATCATGTGTTACACATGAATATACACACAACAATATAATAAGAATTTTTTTATTTTTTGTAAACCTTTGAATAATCAATAAACTCATAGAATATAAAATATTATAGTATTTTTTTAGGAAAAAGTTTAGGTCAATGATTATAATATTTCGCTAGAACGATCAATTTTTCTTCTTCTCAAATTGAGAATCTCAATTTTTTCATTCTTTCAAAAAAATTGGAATATGATAAAATTAAGAATAAATTTAAACAGTATTTAAATAAAATAATCCTATCCAATTTGGATTTTATCGTAGGATAACCGTTATCCTGGATGGGAAAAAAATCCCCCTTGGATTTTTCTTTTTTTCATATAATAAATCAAAAGTTTTAATAAATGGATTTTTATTCTCAAAAAGTTCTTAATGTAAACTATTGAATGAATTTTTTTGAATACTGTAAACCATTGAATGAATTTTTTTCTGAGAAAATCCAAAATAAACCATTGAATGGATATATAAAAAAAAAAGGGTTCGACTTTTGGCGGTTATCATATTCTAAAATTATAAAAAATTAATAATAAATTATATTGGCATTATCAATAGCATGATGCAATTTTAAATATGAAGCCGATTCTATTAGCCAAAATAGAGATATTTCACTAAAAAAAATAAAAACTGAAAAAGTTTAACTTTTGAAAGGTGAAAATATTTTTGAGTTCTTATCTAATTTCCACTATTCAAAGAGATTTTGGGAATTTGTAAATATCCAAATATATAAATATTTTATAACCTTCATATCATATATTCTTTTTTCATAATTTTATTTACATATTTTAAATTAATTAAAAAGTAATTAATTGAATATCGTATAAGATAATATTATTTATGAAAAATAAAATTGAATTAATACGTTATTATAATTAATTCTCAATTGTGATATACAAATAAACTGAGTTAAAATGTTATAATATATTTTATAATAATATAAATGTGATTTATAATATTTATAGTAAATACATTATCATTAATATGAGGATAATACTTATATATTATCAAAAAAATAAGCATTTGTTAATAAAAATAATATATTTTCAAAATTCTGATGTTATCAAAATAATTTTTTCAAAAACTAGCATTTAGTTCAATTTTAAATTCAAAATTTTTATTTAGAAAAAACAATAATTTCTTGAATATCAATAATATATTGTATTAAAAATTATTATTATATTTCTAAGCTACATATAAATAATGTGAATAGTAAATCATTTAAGAAAATACCTCAAGTAGCATAATAAAAACTAATCTTTACTTTTTTTACATCACATTTTTTATTAACGTAACATTTTAACGTAACTTTTTATAAAAACAAAAGTTTTGATGTAAATCAGTTATTTATGTTTAAAACAATATTTTTATTCAAAATCTAAAGATATATATTATTTTTCATTAACTCTTGCTGATTTTGATCAAAAAACTATGTTATCATAGATGATTCTATCTGAGAGATATAATTAGAAGCAAAATATCATAGAAAAAAAGGTTTTGTACATCGGTACTATTATAAAATAATTCAAATACATCGAATAATTAAATCAAAACGATTTGGCTAATCATAATAAGTCCAAATAAAATCAGAATTTTATATTAAAATTAAAGTGTCATTTTACACCATCAAAAGAATGATCAAAGAAATATCAAAGTTTTAATAATTTATTAGCAATAATAAATGAATAAAAATTATTTCTACTTTATATTCATGCTTTTTTTATTTTTATTGATTAAATTTTTGAAGATAAAAGTATTTCTCAAATAAAAAAATTAACTGAAAATTACATATTAGAGTGGCGATTTGATTTCAGAGCCATTCTGAATTTTCTCAGAAATTTAAATGATGGCTCTGAATTTTTTGAATTTTTATAAGTAAATTTTTTTTTTATCAATTTATTAAAATATTAAGCACTTTTATTTAAAAAAAATAAAAATATACCATATAGATAATAAATTACATGCTTTTTATAAAACAAAATGGAGTTTAAACAAACATTTTTATGATTAATAAGTATATAATATTTGAATTTTTTTAGAAATAAAGATAATATTTTATACAAGAAATATGAATTTATCATGTAGTATCCTTAATCATTGCATTGAAATCTTGTATAATTCAATATTTGATTGAAATTTCAAATAATATAATTTAGATCTTTGAAATAAATCATTTTATTACCGGATAATATTATTTTTTATGCATCAATAAATGTATTAAAAACTTTTCAGGAAGGAATCATAGCCAAAATCTCCTAAATAATGAAAAATTTAATGATCTTACATTTTTGATATAAAAATCTAGCTACCTTATTCAATATTATTCAATTTGGGTTATTTATGAAAAAAACATTTATGATTTTTTGCTCCTTTCTTTGATAATAAATAGCTTCCGCATAATTGGCATTGATATACTTTAGAAACATGGATTTTATCTTCCATAATCAATCTGATTTCGATGAAAATATTATTATATTGATTTTGTATATTGTTGTTTTAATCATATTGGGATGCCACAATGTTATTTCTTGCATTTTTACAAAAATATAAGCGACCAAATAAATCATCAAATATGATTTCAATGAACTCATATAATTTTTAAAATGAAAAAGTTTTAAAAATTGAACGTCGCTCTGAATATTTTTCAATACCCAAACTATGATTTTTATTTGTTTTGCCTATTTTGAAAGAATGAATGAGCATTATTAAAAATGAATGCTATATTAATATTTCCCATGAGGTTTTATTTTGATAAAGCATGTTTTAAATAATGAAACCAGACTTTTTTTGAATATATATTTTTAATTAAATAAGATAGATAGACCAAATAAAAGCATTATACATATGCATATATATATTTTTATATAATTTTAAATATATTGCCTTTCTTAAAACTCTAAATTTCCCCATAAAAATAGATCATTATATTATTTAATTCGACAAAAATCGCATAAATCAGAGAATAATGATTTTTATATTTTTGTTTAATAACATATACCAAATATTTAAAATTATATTATATAATTTTTTTGCATAGCAGGTCAAGAATTTAATATATATCGATTTGTTTATAAACCAAATATCATCACAAAAATGTTTGAATGACCTCATACAAATCGCCACACTATTACATATGTATTTACATATGTAATTTCTATCGTCCTGTGTAATTACATTGTATATACAAAAAGTAAAGATTAATAAAAACACTATTTTTAATGTTTTTTGGAATAAATAATGAATTTTTTAATTTTTAAGATATAATAAATGAATCCGAATTCTATTTAATATTGAATTAAAAATTTATTAATTAAAAAGAATATTTAAATTTTAAGATATTACTATTTTTCAATCAAAATAAATTTGAGAGAGTCGACCCCTTTTATAAAAAATCAATTTTTTTGGATTTTTTGTAATTTCTGTCATTTTCTTTATTTTGCAACAAAGAAAATTAAAAAACCCAAAGCATAACTAATTTAATTAACAGCAAAAATATGCAAAAATAAAGAATTTATTGGTTTTTTTTTAATAATTCTATATAGACAAATAGCAATTCAAAATAAAACCGTTATCCAAAATTTTTTTAAAAAAAAAAATCCAAAAAACGGTTAAAACATCCAATTTGGACACCCTTAAATAAAATAATTTATTGCAATAAAAATTTAATTAAAATATATCGAAAATATAGATTTTGTGTATATAATTGGCCTTATCAATTTTTTTTATTTGGCTTTATTTTTCCGTCTTATTAGAACTATCACGAACTATTACATTAGAAAATCCTTACAAATATTATTCAACAATTCAAATATTAAAAGAATCTAAGATAACAAAAGCTTTTAAGTGTGACAAATCAATTCAAATTAATAAAATCAATAAACCTGCTTATTAAAATGTTTCACAACTTCATATAAAGGATCAATTAGATTGAAAGGTTGCAATATAATGACAATATTCGTTTTATTTGCATTTTATAAATATTCAAATCATAAATCAGTATTGGCATTTTTTACATCATAATAACAGTAAATTGCTTAAGTGTATATATAATACTTTTAAAATTATAATATCAGAATCAAATTTTCATCCTTTATTTAATGAATATTTTTATTTCTATTTAATTTTTTATTTCTTTGCATAAGAAAATACTCAATATGATGTTCATGAATATTTATAATATTAATAATTACTATTTCCCATTTTTCAAAACCAAGAATATTAAAACTTTCATTTTGTGGGAACTCATTGAATTTTACTCTTTCAATTTTCCAGATTTTGTCTGTTGTCTCTTTTGTGAACCAAATATGATTATTTATTCTAATTATTCTGTTTGAAAATTAAACTAAATATTTGAAGTATAAAAAAGATGAATTCATGTAAAATCAAAAAAAAGAGTGTGTTAGTTTGAATTTGCTATATTCAAAAAACATTCTTATTATGTAAAAGCAATTGAAATACATCAAGAAAGAGAAAACAATCTTTAATTGAAGGAAATTTTTATGAATATATAATATAATTTAAAACATGCACAAGGGAGCCGGAACAACTTTGTTATTGAGCAAATAGTCAATAGACATATAATAAAAGAAGTCTGATTGAGGAACTGGTCTATTTTTATCTTTCTCTTTAAAAGGTTCTGTTATTATTGAAGTTTCAATAGGATCATCATCTTTATGCTGGAGATATTCGGCTTGATTACAATTGAGATCACATGAAAAGCTAGATGATAATCCTTTACTTTGGTTATTAAGAGATTTTATAGAGTTAGTATCAATTTTACTAACTTCTTCAAAAACAAATTCTTTTATATCATTCCAATATTCGCAAAACCATGCTTTAATCCCAGATTTAGTCCTCCATGCTGATCTATCAGTTGGAATATTGAACTTTTGACTTGCTTCAGTTTGTATACGACGCATGATTGAGAGTGGAAGATCTCGATCATGCTCACCAAAACTGAGAGCTTTGTCAACAAATGTAAGATTTGTACCATAAGTTCTAAGCCGAAGAGAAATTTTCAATTTCTCTTTTTCACCTTGATCCATGAGTGATTTCCGTCCCCAACCACCTTTTCGTCCGTACATCTTCATCTCTTTTTTTTTAGTTATCATTTGATGGTTAAATAGAAATTTGTTTTAAAAAAATATTTATTTCTTTCATTTCAATATTCATCTCACAAAAAAAATAAAAACCGTCTTTAATTCACGTTTAATTTTACCTTTAGTTTTTACTGCTCAATTTATTTCATATATAACTTTCTCAATTTAGATATATTCTATCAAATATAATAAAAAAAAAATATCCATTTTATTTAATTCAATACAAAATAAAAATTAAATTATTTGTATATATATATATATTATATTATAATAAATATGAAAATAAATTATTTATATATTTAATCCAAATTTAATTGAGAAAATTATGTTTTCACTTTTTAAAACAACAAAAATTTCAATAGTAAAATTTTTCTCAATGACCATGTAATTTTTTTCAGAGAAATGATATGTAATTACGTATTTGCTAATTATAAAATATTTTTTAATGTAGTAGTAAATATTAAATAAAAAAATAATTATTTTTCGCTGTTAGCTGTTTAAAATTTTCAATGAATTGAAATGTATTTAATTTTTCTCAAAAATTCAAAACTCAATGACCTCATCTAATAAAAAGTTATTTCATCTAACTGAATTCAATAGAAGTTCCAAAAAATTAATAGGTTTAGATTTTATTTAGAGTTTTTCTAACGGTTTTTTACTCTAAATAAAATCTAGAAAATCATCATAAAAAACATTGTAAGTTAACCTCAAACGATAATATCAATGATATGAGATTATTGAAACTTTTTGATAATTTACCCTTTGGACGTAATTGCAATTTCATAAAATTCAATGAAAAGACGTATTTCAATGTAAAAATTGCCGAAATGAAACGTAATTACATAATTTATATAAAAATAAAAAAAAAAAAAGCAAAGAGGGTTAGTTTCGAACTCAATAGTTTAACCTCAATATACCCATATTTTACCCTTAATGTGTGAGTTTTCAGTTTTTGAAAGGTTTATTTAAATCATTTCACTTCATCTATATTTCATAATGTCTTTGAGATATAAATATAGATTGAAAAAAGAATTGTCACCTCAAATAATTCATTATCCATTGACTTTCATATAGATAGATAGAATTAAATCAATATACAATTTTCCTTTCATTTAATTGTTACCAATAAATATAAATCTAAATGTAGAAAATTTGATTATCTGACTGTGAATTAATATCATTAAAAAAAAAAAAAAAAAAAAAAAAAACAATCGTTCAATTATTGAATTATTTTGAATGCAATTCATTTTTCTTTGATATCAGCTTTCAAATATTTTGAGCATTAATTAAAAATAATCCAAACTCTTAAAAAAAAAAATGAATATATTGTGTTTAATTTATCATACATTTGAGATTTTGCTTTTATTTTTTATCATAAACTAATTTTATTTTTACTCACTCTTGAATATGCATCAATTGTTTCAAAAATGTCTATATTATATATAGACTATATATTATTTCAACTATAAAAGGAATTGTTTCAAAAAACATTTTCAATAAGTATTTTGGTAAATTAAAGTTGTATAAAGCATTTTAAAATCGTTAAAATCTCATTTTAAAATGAAACTTATTATAATAACTTTTTGAAGAGTATCAATTTTAGAAGTTGTTTCACGTCTTTTTGATGATATGCAACTACAATATTTATTATAGGCAATTGTATATAGTTTGATTTGCATAAAACCAATTATCTGTTTGTTGATAATTTGAAATAGATTTTTTTTTTGAGAGATCATTTTTTGAGTATTTTTGTATTATTCATCTTAAAAAACTCTAAACAACTATATCATACCATTAAAAATATTTAAACAAAAAAATATTTTTTAATTGATGTTGCGAAATAATACTTATCTTAATAATAATGCCAAATTAAGGATAATTTAGTAAAAAGAATGGTCAAATATAGCTTTATTATGACTATTAATATTCATTACTAAAGATAAATTTGATTTTTATCAATTTTGAAATTTCAATAAGAGAAAAAAGATTTTTTTTGTTATGATTTCTTCTTAATTTTGAGGGCTAGATGGTATAACAAAAAAAAATCCTTTTGAAAAATTATGTAAAAATATAGAAATTCATATCAAAAAAAGCAAATAGTTATAATATTTCAGTAAATTAAAATTTTCGATTTTTTGGTTAATTTTCTTAACAGAGTAAGTCAAATTCACCTTAATATGGCGGTTTCTATTTCAATTTTTTGAATAAGCTCATAGAAATATTGAATGAGTTTTCACATTTTTAACTTTCCTAATAGTGGACACACTTTATTTACTCATGGATAGAAAAACCATTCAAAAAGTGGTGTAGAAAAAAACGATTGTCCAAATAACTGATAAATAAATTGAAATTTGTTTAGTTATCTTGATATATGATAAATAAATTAATATTATTTTTATATATATATGATTTATTTAATATCATATATAATATATATTTTGGTTATAAAGAAAAATAGCTTTTTTAAATAATAATATTTGCATTTTATAAAATATTTGTTTTATTTGAGCTTATTTTGAGGGCTAGATTGGATTTCTAGGGGATAACTATTATTATATATTTATATATATAAATATATTATATCATATTAAAATATAAAAAAATATCGCTCGACAGGCGTAGCTCTATTCTAACTTTTATAAAACTTTTTTTTTTCTGGGGAAAACGTTATTTTTAAATTTTTGTTAATTTTTGGGTCACTTTTTGTAAACTTTCGATCGACTTTTTGATAACTTATGATTTATTTTTTGTTTATTTTAGGTTCACTTTTTGATAATTTTCGATTAACTTTTTAAGAAGAATTAACTTTTTAGGTAATTCAATTTTATTTATGTTTTGTTTCTTTATTTTATTTATTTTAAAGTAATTTATGAGAAATTTCAAGAAATAAAAGACATATAGCACTTCCTAAATACTTATTCAAGTATATTCTATGAATATGAAGAGAAAATTTAATATGATTTATCCATAAAAGAAGCTATCATCAAAATTTATTGAAAAAAAATTATAATCTACTTAAGTAAAGTATTTTCAATAAGTTAATCACTTTTTTTTCTCAAAGAAAGTATATTTCTCTATATTAATTATAGTTTTTTTTGATTATTTTGATATATTACCCAAATAAACTCTATATTTACATATAATTATCTGTATAAAATTAATTTTTTATTCGAAGCACAGATCAAAAGTTTCATTTCTTGAATTTATATTTTTAAAAATATAGAAAACAATTGGAAATCCTAATATAAATTCATTAAGAATACTGTAAATACCGAAAATTCTTACACGATAAAAATTGTTCAAAACAACCTTTTGTTGGATGACGACGCCATATTAAAAATAAGATATTTTATTTCAATTTCTACCATTTTTCATTAAAAATATTGATTTATTAATACCAATTTACATATATCCAATAAAAGCTTCTATACAAAAAATATTTTCAAATGAATTATAAATCATTCTTTCAAATTTTCCTATCAATTTTAAGAGCATATTTGATCAACACATCAATTTGTGAATAAACGATTTTTTAATAAAAAAGTGACACACAATGACGAATTCCCCAGAAGATCTTCTCTACTTTGCAAACGTTAAACATGACATAAATGATTTCAAAGAAGCAACAGATTATCTTAAGCAACTTGTTGAAATGAAGCCGAAACTCGACAAAAATGAGAGAAAATTGTTTGGAATAATCTACAAAGACGCGATCGATCCTATTCGTAATACTCTTCGAGTTTTAAAAAACGCAACTCAATCTGCCAATTCCACACAACTTGAAATTATTGACGAAGAGTTTAAAATAGCCCTTTCTGAACTCGAATCTCTTTGCGATAGCGCACTATCATTGATAGATAACTATCTTCAACCAAATGCTGAAGACGTTTCATCAAAAACATTTTACTACAAGTTAAAGGGCGACTTGTATCGTTATTTATACGAATTTAAAGAAACAGGAAAAGAGGAGCTTCTCCAAAGTGCTGACGCATCGTATAAATCAGCAATCGAAATTTCTGCTACAGAATTAAATAGTCAAGATCCAATTAGGCTTGGATCTATTCTTAACTATGCTGTTTTCCTATACGAGCATATGGGAAAAGAGCCTGAAGCTGTTGATATCCTTAAAGATGCATTGAATAAGGCTCAAGATGAAACAAAATCCCTTTCTGATGATTCAAAAGAAGAATCACTGACCATTATTAATGTGATGCATTCCAACTTGTCCATTTGGGCCAAAGAATCTGATGGCGAAGAGGAAGACATCCAATAAGGTCTTTCCCTTATTAAAATTCTTTAATTTTTTATCTTAATTTATAAATAATAATACTTTGAAAAAAAAAAAACAGTTATTAAAAAAACAATATTCAATAACAAAATGTTGGCACAGACAAATAGATTCTTCTTATTCTTTACCTCACTTATATAGAACATATTTCTTTTATCATTTTGAGTTATCGATATTTTTTAGATAACATGTCTTTCAAATAACGAATTTAGATGAATAATTTTACAATTTTAAATTCTCAACAGCGGAAACAAAACAAACATAATCATTCTACACTATTGCCTTCAGATATTACTAATTTTAAAAAAGAACCAAAAACATCTGATCAAACTCTCTTATATTCACAAAAATCAGAAACTTCACAATCAACAATTTCTTCTGGTCATTACGGCCAGGTTGAAAATTCAGTAAGATTTGAATTAGAAAATTATTTTGACTCAATTTTGGAAAAGATGGCAATTCTTCCTTTACACTTAGCAATTGAACCAATATTGACTGATATTTACAAATCATATAAATCAATTTTATGGATTTCCAAAGATTTTAAATCATTCACTTTTTATTCACCAACTCTTGATGTTAATATAACAGGTGAAAATACACTTCTTGCAGCTGCTTCGCGAGCAAAAACATCAATAGTATGCCCTCCTAGCATGGATTCACTTTATAATGATCAAGCTGAAATAACAGAAGAAGTTGATTTTGAAAAAATTGAATCTGAATGCTCCAAAATGTTTTTCCCTTTATATCTCAAATCAGGCAATGTTATTGCAATTGCAGAGATTTTAAGAACCAATTCGCAAAATCCTTTTGATGACAATGACTTAAAAATAGCTTCATTTTTAATAAGAAAATTTTTATTATACGGATCAGTAGTTCTTAACCCCTCAGAGACAGTATTTTTTGCATCCGAATTTTCTCATATAGCATCACCAAATAATGTTTATAAGAAACTTTCATCATCTTTAATTAGTGGATTTAAATGCAAGATAGTCGATTTTTGGTGCCATCACAATAATTCAAATGATCTCCTTAAGCTAGATTTTGAATCTGGACAATTTATCCAACCTCCTAAATCAAATATCGGTGTCGTTACCGCAGCCATTAGAAACAAAACTAATATAAACTTAAAAAGCCCTCGATATCATCCAAATTTCTCTTTTCATGGTGATCCATTACCTGATGAACCAATTCTAATTTCAAGTTATGAAATTGATGATTGCATCTTTGCCACTGTTTTAAGAGGAGAGACAATCAAAAAATATTTTTCTACAGAAGAAGAGTCAAAGCTTGAAGCTGTCATGCCATTTATATCCAGATCTCTACTATTTTCAGTAAACGTTGCAAAAAAAGATGTTCAAAAAAAGGACCCATTTGAAATTCAACTGACAGAACTTCTTGATTGCGAAGCGTTTTTTTCGACACAATTAAATTATGATGACTTGATTACTGCTATCCAAGAAAGATCAGCAAAAATTGTTAAAGCAAAATCATGCTGCTTTATTTTATACGATTATTCAACAAATCAATTTATTTTAAACCATGGAAATGATAAATTGCCAGGTAATTTAGGTCTAACAGGAAATGTTGCTAATTTTGGAGCACCAATTCGAATTTCATCACCGATGTCTGATTCAAGATTTGACAAAAGAATTGATTTAGAAGTTCATAAGGAAGAAGAAATTGATTCCATGCTTATTGTTCCAGTATATTCAGTTTTAGAGAAAATTATTGGAGTCATATCCTTAGCAAATAAAATTAAACAATCGGAATTCACTGAAGAAGATGCAAGAGTCATTAAAGCAATAGCTTCATTAGCATCAATTTCACTTCAAAATTCAAAGATTTATCAAACATCTATAGGTTTAAACCAAAAATTGAATAGCTTTGTTCGCATCAAAAATGAAAAATCAAAAAATGACAAATTAAATTTATTAAAAATTTTAAAAAAAGCACACAATGAACCGAATGTTTACAGAGTTTCTTTGTTCTTGTCCAAAGAAGAAAAAGAAGGCCAAGAAGAAGAGCTTCTCCTTCTTTATAGATCAATTGGTGGTCCACCCGAACAAGGCACTCGATTTTCTTTACCGTCTCTTCAGCAAGGAAAACCAATTTCTTATCCAGTTAACGACGACCTCTCAGAACGAATAACAGCTCCTCTATCATCACGTGCTACCCATTATTCGGCAAGACAAGTAAATACAGCAGCTCCAGCTCCAGCACTAACAGCTACTCCAACTCCGGCAACGAATAGCAATAAAGTTGACATGGGAACTTCCCCTTCACCAAGTCAAAACGGCCGTTTAATTTGCTGTAATCCTGTTTCTATACCAAATAAAAGTACTGATTCAAACGAACTAATTGGAGTCATTGAAATTTGCACAAATTCAATAGGAACACAAGAAGAAATAGATTTATTCCAAAATTTCTGCAATGTTGTTGTTTTATCTATAAAGGAAAATGCAGCAGATGAAATAAGGTCAATTAGAAATGAACAATTCGCCTTACAAGAAATGATACCTGAATCAGAAAGAGACTTGTTCACTATACCTTCACTTTTCAAAGAAAAAGTTCCTGATAATTTATTCACAAGAGATTTTGATATAACAACAATTGACCCAAAATATCAAATAAATCTTGTTTTCGCTCTTTTTAATAAGTTTGGATTGATGCATGAATTCGAAATTCAAGCTTCCAAATTGTTCTTTTTTATATATCGGCTCCAAAATTTGTTTGATGACCAGAAAAAGTGGCAGCATTCAATTGAAACTACCTGTTTCCTTTCTTATCTTCTTCTTACAACAAAATTTGATGAAAAATTGCCTCGATATGAGTTGCTTTCATTAATTATTGCTTCATTGTGCCATGACATTGACCCAAATTGGCCTATTTTAAAGGATGAAGAACAGACTACAACAGTACCTCTGGATTCTATTTATACAAAGCGATCAGTTTTTGAAAGCAATTCATGCTTTGAAGCTATTTCATTGTTATCATCGTCTGATTCTAATTTGCTTGAAAAAGTGGGCAAAGACAAAATAAACTTTTGCAGTGAATTAATTATTCAGCTTATTCTAGCAACCGATTATTATAAGCATTATCAACTTCTTCATGATTTTAAGGCTCTAATATCAAATACTAATAATGTTCTTAATTATGATAATCAAAAAGTTCGTCTTTTTGTAATTGAGATATTGCTTAAATGCGCTGATGTTGGAGTGATTGGTAGAAATAAAGATATTGCAGATAAATATCAAGATAATATTTGTGACGAGTTCTTTTCACATGGACCTTATGATAAAGCTAGAGAAATAATGTTTACTTCATCAATTTTAAAGGATAGGCGTAATATTGAAAAGAAGAAATCTACAAAATCTATAATGGAATCTGTTTTTGCACCAATGTTTCGCTTAATTCTCAAAGTTTTTCCACAATTGGATGAAACTTGTAATTGTGTGCTGGATAACATCTCTAGATGGACTAGCGTTCCTCATCATGGAAATGACTTACCAATGGCAACCACAACACCAAATATATCAGCTAATAATAAGTTAGGACCAGATGAAATGCTAGAAAAAGAATAATTTCTTTTTCGTTTATTTGTTTGTTTTAATTTTAATATATAATAAATATTTAATGAATTAGATTATAGCTGTTTCTTATTTATTTTCCTGCAGTATTCTTTTATTTGATACTTTAATTTCATTATTTGCTATTCTAAAATTACAAAATAGTGCAAAAAAGTTGATTGATATTTTGATTTGCTCTAAGAAAAAGTTAATACATTTGAAAGCTTATTTAGCCAGATTATTTAAAAAAACAAAAATCAAAGCATATTATTCTATTTTAATTTATATAAATAAAAAACAAATTTACAAAACAAAAACGCTCTTTTCAATTCCGCTAACATAAGCTGGATATTCAGTAGGAATATCTGAAACTTGAATAATAAGATTATGGAGATGATGATTATCTTCTTGCATTGAAGATCTTTCTGAATTATGGTGAGAAAATCCAATAACTTCATGACATTGAGAAGTCCAAATTGATCTTATATATTCACGATGAAGTTTGAAAACAGTCCAATTATTACCAGTAACTTTTTGAATGAATGTAAAGTACATTTCATTCATATTGCTTATCAATGTAAAATAATTAGTTGCTCCACTTACGGCTATATCATTAGCTTCCATTTCACTATTACTATTCAAATCACTATTTTTCTTCTTTTTCTTCATTTCTTTCTTTAATTGTAAAACAAGATTTCCCCATTTTTCCGAATCACTTTCGATCGCAACGTATTCACTGTCTGTTTGTTCAAGAAAATCTCTCACCTCGCCTTTTTCTTCAAGCTCCGGTGATAAATAACTCGCTGCAAGACACCAGTATAAATAAACCATTTTTGATGACTCTTTTATAAGCCACTTAACTTTATTTATATCAAGAGAAATGTTTTCCTCTTTATTTTCATCATTTTTTTGTTCATTTATATCAACACCATGATCATAAACATTACCATTATTATCATCATCGTTATTATTATCATTATTATTATTATCATTATTATTATTATCATTATTATCATTATTATCATTATCATTATTATTATTATCATTATTATTATTATCATTATTATTATTATCATTATTATTATTATCATTATTATTATTATCATTATTATTATTATCATTATTATTATTATCATTATTATTATTATCATTATTATTATTATCATTATTATCATTATTATCATTATTATCATTATTATAATTATCATTATTATTATTATCATTATTATCATTATTATCATTATTATAATTATCATTATTATAATTATCATTATTATTATTATCATTATTATTATTATCATTATTATTATTATTATCATTATTATTATTATCATTATTATCATTATTATTATTATTATTGTCGTTGTTGTTATCATTATTATTATTATTATTATCATTGTTATTATGACTGCCATTGGCTTGCTGATTTTTTTTAAAGAGTGGAAAGAAATTTGAGAAGGCTATATTATCATGCCGAATGAAATATTTGACTGGCGAATCAATATTTCGGTTTACTTCTTTGTAAATTACGTTGAGAAAGTTGTAGACGCGCATTGTTGAATCACCAAATTCAAATTGAGAAAACGCTTCATCATCGAGAGTTTTATAACTTTTTTCATAATCATAATAAAACTTTCCATTGTCGTAACTTTCTCTGGACGAATCAGAACTGTAACTGCTGCTGCTGCTACTGTCGCTGTCAAAAGAATTGTCATTATCTATATTATTATTATTATTTACATTATTATTATTATTCAAATTGCTAACATTATTATTAACGACTTCTACCTCAGCATCATCATTATCGTCATTCGAATCATCATCATCATTATTATGATTGTCACTATTATGATTATTGTTGTTGTTATAATTATTGTTATTATTATTATTATCATTATTGTTATTATCATTATTGTTATTATCATTATTGTTATTATCATTATTGTTATTATCATTATTGTTATTATCATTATTGTTGTTATTATTCTCATTAGTATTGTTGGCCTTATTTATATCACCATTATTATTAGTTGTATTATTTTGATTGCTGCTGTTTATGACATTAGTTTGGTTATTAACATTTTCATTGTTTTGATCAATTCCAATCTCTGGAACAGGAAGATCGAATAAGTCAGAGAGGTAAAATTCATTTCTATTTTTCGAAAACAAATAAATAATTGCATATGACATCCAACCTCTCCTTTTTTCAGGTGTCAAAGAAAGGAAAGATGTATTCATATAGATAGGGTAGTGATGAAATCCGCGCAATTCAACATTTTTAGCAGCAGGAGTGAAAATAGATCGAAGGAAAGTAGGCGTATCGTCAATGTTTAATGTTCGTAAATAGTCATTTTCAGCAGTGGTGCTTAAAAATCCAAGCTCACCAGCATGACATAATGTTTTCGTCACAAACTCCGAACATCTGATTTGAAAATCGACCGAGAAAGTGTCAACTGAAATTATATGACAAATTATGATGTAATTATCGTCAAGAAAGAGGAAAAATGAATTTTCGTCAACAATCCCTAATTGACCATTTTTGATCATGTTGTAAAGATTATCCTTAAATGAGTTCAAATATGAAAAATAAACAAATGATTCAATTGGATGCTCTTTTGGATTGATTCTTTCAATTGAATAATCCCAAAAGGAGTTACTTCTTGGAGGAGAAGGTTGAGGTAAATAATACTCTAAAAAAAAGAAGTTAATCGGAGAACCAGTAATTAAAGACCAAATAAGGGCAGGAATAAGAAAAAAATTAGTTGGGCTAAATAAAAGCATCTTTGTATATATTGATGCTATTTTGATAATCTGATTATCATTAAAAAACATTATATCATCTAAATAGTCAATTGATAGTTTTTCACGAAAATATAAAAGAGGCAATATTGAAAAAAATTTCCTTGCTATTATTAATGAAATTAATAAATTTAATGGTAAATTAGATGTAAGCTCAAAATCATAATAAAGAGCAAAACGAGAAATTAAGAGAGCTAAACCAAAAACATATGGTTCAGATAAATAACGATTGACTGAATGAATGATTAATAATTCTGCTATTATATAATTGCAATCATCTGTAAGCAATAATCCAATGATAACTGGAGCTGTTACTAATGTTAATGACATTCGAATATATTTTAATATTTTATGGCTTCGGAAAAGTTGTACATAAACAATAATGTAAGGAGAAATCGATGAAAAATAAGGAATTAAATATTCAAAAATAAAATAATACACAATAAGAACAATAGCAATAAGATTATAATTATTTTCTCCGACAAAAAAATAATTACAAATACCAAACAATAATGACGCAATTACTGATTGAATTAAGGCACCTAAAAAAATAGTTGCATTTAGTTCAATTTTGCATATAAAACAGGAAAGAAACAAGCAAATTGTTCTTGACCAAAAAATGTCTTTATAATATAAAAATGCACAACAACCTCCCGTTGTAATAGCTCCTTTCAAAAATTGTAAAATAGTACTTATAAAAGTTGTACTACCAGAAAAGCCAAAAAGA
This sequence comes from Tritrichomonas musculus, assembly GCA_039105265.1. Classification (NCBI taxonomy): domain Eukaryota; phylum Parabasalia; order Tritrichomonadida; family Tritrichomonadidae; genus Tritrichomonas; species Tritrichomonas musculus. Next base: position 150,444 of record JAPFFF010000015.1, on the reverse strand, counting down.
TATCGATTAACAAATTCAAAAAACCAATGAATTGTAGTTCTCGGAAGACCAATAAAACCCCATAATATAGATATATCAAAAAACATACATAACAAAAAAAAGAATAAAAAATAATCAATGTAAAAATAATCGATATCGTATTTTTGAATAAAAAAAAGTCCAATTGACATTATAAAAATTGAAAAACATCTTGTTTGCGAATTTTCGCAATCAGCTAGCGTGGTTGAATAAAGTTCTTCTTTAATTGGGCAAATCAATGATTTATGAGCAAAACCGAGAATAAAGCTTGACATTATCTTATATGCATAAGATGAATAATAATGTTGAATTATATAAATCATTGAGAATGATGACAAGAAAGATAATAGAAAATTAATAATTATGTGAATGAAATGAAAATGACAATTAAATAAAGAATTAAAAACTTCTTTGCAACTCGGGCCAGTTGTTATTTCTAAATTCCATTGAGAAAATGAATCATCACCCACATCGTCTGGGTGCTCGAGACAATAACTAGCCAAAAGGAAAATATCATCAATTTCAAAGCCAAGTTCTATTAATTCATATACAGCTTCAGTTGAAACAACACCATTAACTACTAATCTTGACCTCATATGATATAATCTAGCAGGAACATTGACCGGAATATTATTATTACTATTTGAATGATTACTTGCTTGATCATCATTTCTGCTATTATCATTTTCATCGGAGTCAAAATTAACTGGCAAAACTTTCGCCTTTTGATTGGAACATCGAAATATAATGAAAAGAATTAAGTTGAATAATAAAATGAAAAATGAAATAACTGCTGAAAAAATAAAATATGATAGATCTGTCTTGAGAGTAAAGAAAGAAACTATAAAAATTATAGTAAAAAAAAAATATATAATAAATGAAATTAATTTTGCTGATCCGTCATCAGTTTTGTGATCGGAAATTGGTAGAGCTTTGGCGAGTAAGTCGATGGCGAACATTATCTAATGGAAAAATTTTACAATTCTTTTCGTATTCAATGATTGTGATATTCTTTCAACGTACTTTAATTCAATTCATTGAATTAATTCTATAATAAATTGTGGGAAATTGCTTACCCTGCAATCAATTGCTAAAAACATTACTCATTAAAAACAATTGATAATCTTATTTTTAAAATAATATTTCAATAAATTCAAATAAAAAGGCAAATGAAAATTTGATATCATAAATTAAGCAAATAAAGATAGTTGCATAAACTCTTTTATTTTTATTTATTTTTTTTTTACAAACCTTTCTTTCCTTCATTCATCATTATTATAAAAAATATTAATCATTTGTAATAATTATTATAAAATCAATATCTTTGAAATCAGAGATCTTCATCATCATTTTCATCACCAGTAAGAGTATTTAAGCGTAATCTCGCTGTTAAATACTTATCTGTTAATTTTTCATCAAATACGTCTTCATCACCATCTTCTGAATCATCTAAAAGCGAATCTGGATTGGAACTCGAGATTTGAACACTTGGAGCACATGGAAGATGGCGAATACTTTCGACGACTTTTCTATAAATATCTCTGAGCTCTTCTGGAGTATTCAAATTCTCCATATTTGAAGGTTGCAAATGTAGTCGATAATCAGGGCCATAATAACCAAGATAATCATTATATGGAAGTTCATCAGCAATTTCTTGATCAAGGATAACAGCAGTTTCATAAGCCCAGCAACGAGCAACATTTCTAACAGTATATCCACCACCACCGGCAACAAGAAGAGGAATGCCGAATGATTTTACAAATCTAACACAATCAGCATGGCCTTTAATCGTTAAATTAAAGCATCCTAAACGGTCACCAGTTAAAGAATCAGATCCACATTGGAGAAGAATTGCTTGAGGACGATACCATTCAATAAGTTGGCGAATAATTGGTTGAAAAAGTTGGCGATAGCTTTCATCATCCATTCCGTCCTTTAATGGAATATTTACTGCGTAATGTTTTCCTCGTCCAACACCAACATCTTCAACATGACCTGTACCAGGGAAGAAATCTCCATATTTATGGAACGAAACTGTTAAAACTCTATCTGTTGTGTAAAAGGCTTCTTCAACTCCATCACCATGATGAATGTCAATATCGATATACATTACTCTTTCATATCTTTCTAATAATTCTAAGATTCCAAGGACGCAATCTGCAACGTAGCAGAAACCTGAGGCCTCTGATTTTTTGGCATGGTGAAGACCACCAGCCCAATTAATGGCGATTTCTGCTCGACCTGAATTTAATTCTCGAGCTGCTGAAATTGACCCACCTGCTGATATTTGGCAAAATTCAAATAAACCATCGAAAACTGGTGAATCTTCACCAACATTAAACTTTTCTGATAAGCCTGGCTGGTTTTGAGTACTGTCTGGTGTTGCCATTTGAAGAAATTGAATATATTCGTCTGTATGAAATCGGGTCATGTCGGTTGCTGTTGCACGAATAGGACGTAAGCATCGCATTTTTTTATGTAAATCATAGGCCAAAATTAAGTTATGCGCCATACGAATACGATGAGGTTTCATCGGGTGGTTTGGTGCATAGAAAAAATTTCCAACATCTTCATCATAAAAGTATGCTATTTTGTTATTTCTCACGACTTCCATTTTACAATTTTACTTATTCGATGAATAATGGTGAAATTAGATGGTGAATTTCCTTTGAAAGGAAATAGTTATAAAAAATATTTTATCTTGAATTTCCAGTTTTAAAATCCAAAAATTTATAAATTTTTTTTATCAACGATATTATTTAATCCATGAAAACCAAAATAAAACTAAAAAACAAATAAATAAAATTACTTAAATATATAAAAATCCACTGTTTAATAAAAATTATATGATAATCATTCAACAGATTAGACATAATAACGAAATGCTTTTAATATAATCAATCAGAATCTTCCTTATTTGCGACAAAAGAAAAACCATTAAAATGCTGAGCTGAACTTGCTACAGATTGAGCAACAGAATCAATAGGAAGTTCTTTGAGGACATCTGAATCAAAGTTTTGAGGAATTTGCCTTAATGGATCCTTTTCAATTTGAGGAATGAATTCTGGCTCTGTATGCAATTGTGCGACCGCATCAAAATCAATATGTTTCATGAATGGGTGACGCTTTATTTGCTTAAAGCCAGCACGCATTTTTGGATCTTTAACTAACAGCATTTTAATGAAACTAGCTGATGTTTGGTCAATAAAGAATGGAAATGCGGGTTCTTTATTGAGAATATTGTAGAAAAGTTTTGCCTTATTTTTAGATTCAAAAGGAAGTCGGCCATATAACAATTCAAATGTTAGGACACCTACTGCCCACCAATCAATTTCTTTTCCATAGTAGTCTCTTTTAATAACTTCTGGTGATGCATATTCTGGAGTTCCACAAAATGTGTTTGTTTTATCGTCGTTATCGAGATCTTTTGATAATCCAAAGTCAGTGAGCTTAATATGTCCTTGTGAAGAAATAAGAATGTTTTCTGGTTTCAAATCACGATATACAATTCCAATACTGTGAAGATAGTTCAAAGCAATAGCAACTTCGGCGATATATAAACGAACTTGATTTACTGGAATTTTACATTCTGTTTGAAGCCTATGAAATAGCTCACCACCAGGAACATATTCTAATACCAAGTAAAATTTTGTATCTGTTTGGAAAGCATAGTACAAAGAAACAAGGAATGGATTTCTTGCCTTAGCTAAAATGTTCCTTTCTCTAAGAACAGTATAAATATTTTTGCTTTGAACAAGTCTATCTTTGTGAATTGTTTTTATGGCGTAAAGTTGTCTTGTGTCTTTTTTCTGGACAAGCATAACTTTGCCGTAATATCCACGACCAATAACTGAAATGATATCAAAATCATCCATTGATACTTTAGAATCATCATATGTTGCAGAACGTAAGAACAAAATCCATTTAAGCATTTCATCTTCCTTTCCATCACATGATGTAAGTGTAGCGGTATTATCTTCTGAATTGCCAACTATGAATTTGAGGACTTTTCCATCAGAAGTGCTATTTACAACTTGAATTGTTGTATCTTGATTAATTGGAATGACAGAATCAGGCTTCCTTAAATTTGTGATTTTAAACATTTGAAATTCTTTATCTTTGAAGACGCAAAAGATTTTATTATAGAATCCAAGTTTTCCCTTTTTTTTCAGGTATCCTTTATAACCTAAATCTTTATCAGGAATAGATACTTTAGAATCGTTCTTTTGTTTTGCTAACATTTAAATGAATGAACAGGTTTACCATCGATTATTTTTTCAATACAAAGTTGAATTTCTTCTGAATATAAAATTTTATTTCAAAACAGTTTGAATGTTATATTGATAATAGACGATAATAACAAAATCATTCAATTTTTTTTTATCACATATAACAAAAAGTTTGAAAATTTAAATTTTTCAAAAGGGTTTTTTTAATGCTAAGAAATATTTTGTGAGAATTTGAGAGAATTGGTCCGAAATTTTGTTCAGCCAATCGAGATTATCCAAATTTGAATATTTCAAAAGCACCGAAGAAATTCAAATACAATGTCAGATTATATATAAAATTGAATTTTACATATCAAATCCACAATACCTTTTCATAGGTGTGCTAAAATTTTGAAAAGAGCTCATGACATCAACATTTGATAGCCATCTATCCTTTCGGGTTACAATTTTTACTGAGTCTTACCGCCACCCGCGTGGTCTCGGCTCCGTCTCGCTGCCGCTCGGCTGCGCTCGACCCCCGCTAGGCGGTATGTAGACTTCAGTTAAAAAAAAGTAAAAATGAAAGGACAGATATGCATTCAAAATATTAAGGTCATTTTGCTTCTTACCAAAAAGTGGACGGTGAATTTGAATGATTCAAAAAATCAGCCATATTTATAATTTTTAAATAATATTTACAATACATTTTTAAGATATTATTAATTTTAATCTGATAATTTTTTGAATGTAAACTTTAATTCAAAATTTAAAATTTGAATTATTCTTAGAAAGTTTCAATTGAATATTTGGCCGCTAATTTTTTACTTATTATCAGCATATTGGGGAAAATTGGGAAAAAATATGTTAAATTCTTCCATTTTGGTTTCTTTTATGACCTATGCATTATATCATAATTCATAATTTTCTTTTTGAAATTCAAATCGTATATGTTATTTGTATTTATTATCAATATCCTTCATAATATGCAAGTTTATGGATAATATCATATTTTTATCTGATATATTGCCTAAAATTTTCATAAACTTTGATTTTTTTCTGATAGTTCATCAAAAACAATGTATTAGGCATATTATTCTTATTTTTTCTTAATTTATTGCAATTTTTGCCATCTTTAGTGTCTTTCATCATGTTTTTTGTAGAAGCGATAAAATAATCATAGAAAAATCCTATTTCCGACCAAAAATGCATTTAAAAAATTGTCAAAAAATAATCAAAAATATCTCAAAAATGTTTGGATTCATGAAAGCTCTATATTAATCCCCCAACTTTTTAATTGACCTTCTAACCGTTTTTTTCTAAAAAAAATTATTTTTTTATTTGATCAAGGAGAAGACAGACTAATCTCAACCAGCTATATTGCAAAGAATTAACTAATTAACCGATATTATACAGCTGTGACCCTGAACAGGCCAGCTAACACAGCTTTTTTGCTTGCAATTGCAGATGTGGAATTTCAAATGGAGGCCGGGGGAGGTAAAAAAGGGATTGGTTTAGGGAAAGGGAAAATGATGGGGACAGCCGACCAGGCCCTCCTCCTTGCCCCTTCCCAGTCCCCGAAGGGAACCAGATATACGACGATGGCCGGCAACGAATGTCGAGGGCGCCTTGAGCTCCTAAATCGAGCATTCCGGCTCCGCAGATTGCACGAGCCACTACGAGGAAAGCGAAGTAGTGACTAAAAAAGATTTCATCTTCACATATTCAACAATTATTCTTAATTTACGCCAAACTCTCAATAAAATATCATTCTTATTTACTCCCAGTTTACTTCCATATACTTATTATTTATCTTATATTTCAAAAAACCTTATATTTACTCATTTTTTTATAAATTGACCTTTTTTATGGCCGAATTCACCTTTAATTTCGCCTTTTCTTTATAATTTTTAATACAGTAGTGTTTCAAAATTGGAAAATGTTTTTTAACTAAAAAAATCCACTTTTTAAATTAAATCTTTCTGAAAATATATAAACTTTTTCAAAAAAAAATCTAAAAAGATGATAAAATTGAGAAGATTTATTTCAAAAAGTAGATTTTTTATTTTCTAACTTTTATTGAATAACCGATAACTTTTTGAATGCTTGAATAGAAATTTTATTTTATTTTTGAATTGTTATTTGGATTGCTATTTTTAAAAAGTCGATTTTTTATTTTCGCAACGTTTTTGAATTAAAAACTACTGTACAGTATAGTAAAAAAATATGAAAACGTAAAAATATTATTCAAAAAGTTGGAAAACAAGCTTTTTCATAATAAACACTCAATTTTTTTGAGTAAATATTGTTTTATCGTCATTTGAAAAAGTAGCTTTTCCAGCTTTTTGAATTTTACGAAAAAGTTCGAAAATCCATTTTTTCAAATGACGATAAAAAGAATTAGCCAAGCAAATTTGGCCTTATTTCTTTGAAAAAGTGTATTTTCCAACTTTTTTAGTATTTTTTGACGATTTCATATTTTTTTACTATACTGTAATATATTTTTTCAATATGGAATAAACGGTCGAAAGGTCAAAAAAAAGTTGGGGGATTTATATAGAGCTTGTTTCCAACCAAAATGTTTGGTAAATCAATATGTATTATTTTTTGAGTTGTTATATCAAAACTAATACCTTTTCCTAAATGAATAATCTTATTCAACATATTTATTCGTTTTGATTTAATAAAATAAAATTCTATTGTTTGATGATATTTTAAAATAAAAGATTGAAATAAATGATGGTATTTTTATTAATATATAAATAATATAATTTTTTTTCTTTGGAACATATCTAAAAAATATAAGTCATTGATTACGCATTGTTCAATGAAGAGCTCTATTAACTGTTAAATAATCTGCTTGATTATATTCCAATATTTCTCTGAGGTTATCTTCGTTGATCTGTTTTACAAGCCCAACAAAGTAATTGTATGTATTAATAGATATTCTAGTAATGCACCATTTTGGTGCTAAAAGGATAAGAGTAGCAATTTTTGGCATATTACAAATTTCGTGAAAATGCTGTTCATTTCCATTAAACATATTAAAAATACAATTTGCATAAATAATAATCACTTCATCATTAGAATCAGGGTAATTTTCCATAATTTTACCTAATAAAGTCGGCTCAATTTCGACATGATACATTGAATAAAGAACAAGTAGCAGCAGTGACAATGTTTTTTGAAGTATTATTACTTGGTCTGCTTCAAAGTTGAGATTTGCTAAAGCCATTTCTTTAATTTGGTTGATAAATTCATCATTAGTAACTTCTGGATGAGAAGCTAAAATAAAGATTAATGAGTAAAAGTAAGTATTCTTAATATAATCCGTAATTCTCCCTTTTTTATATGCAAAAAGTTTCATTAATGTTTCAATGATCACGGATGGTAATGGATTGTTTTCCATTTTGACAATAAAACAAATTCTAGCTAGTGCAGCTATTCCATAACTTTGAAATACTCTCTTTCGGCTATTATTAAGAATGCTAATGAGTGATTCAATAATCATAGACTTTTTTATTGGGTCAGAATTTTCATATGCACCACCCATGATAAACCCATCTAAAGTGCTCATCATAAAACCTGCCAAATCAACACGAATTGATTTTTCTTTTAGAACTGTAATTGATTCTATATTAAAGGAAAGGCAATCAATTAAAAATTGACCAATGCATTCCAAAGCATTACCTTTAATTTCGCTTCCAGAATAATAACAAATTGATTGAAGTGCAACAAAAAGAACTTGCAATGAAAGCTCATTGCAATCGGAAGTTGCACGATCTTTCTTTAATTGATCAATTAATGAAAGAACAATCTCATTTGGCTGAAATCCAATGGACACGAGGCATGGAGATATATTAGCAATTGAATTAGCTGAACCAATGATAAAATTAGGCTTATCTGACACTAGAAAAGCAGAAATTGTCTGAAGAATGAAATTAAATTGGGGCCCCAGTTCCTCTGGATAAGCAGAAAATAAAGTAGAAAGACAATTCAATACTTGACCACAAGTTCTTTGGAATTGATCAACTTTAAAGAATAACTCTTCATTTTCTTCAGTATTTTCAACATTTTGATCAGCAATATTTGAAATTTGAGAAATTTTTGATGCAAATCCTTGGAAAAAGCTAGGCGCAAATGGATAAAATGTTTCTGGGTCAATTTTCACTATTTCGATAACAGATTCAGCAATGTAAACATAAGCATCAGGATCATCTCTATTAATTAAATCTTGAGTCATTGCGTTTGCAAGTAGCGGAATATCTTCTATAATTAACCGTGGTGCAATTTTGGTGCAATAGCCAAAACATCGATAAACTTCTAATCTTGATTCTGAATTATTTTGTAGAACTTGATTCAGAAAAGGACGTAATGCTACATATAAATTTTCATCAGTTGAATGAATATTGCGAATAATATTTGTAATGCATTGAATCACAGCGTAATACTTATCCTGAGGAAAAGGAACCTGGCCATTGATAAGTGATAATAGCGCATTTATGATTTCGTTGTAAGAAGCAGGAGGACGATCTGATTTATCAAGAAAACATTCAAGACAAATTATTGCTTCTGGATATTTACAGAATTTTATGAGAGCAGATACTAAACCATCTAGGATTGGACGTAAACTTTCATAAGCAAAATTAGTTAATGTTTCGATCAAGATGCAAACCTCAGAAAAAACATATTGATTATCTAAATTAATTGCTGTGATAATGATTTCGCATATTTCATCAGAATGCATTTCGAATAATTCATTTGCATTATCAGAAATGAATGACAAACATGAAATTGCAGCTTTGAAGCCAAAAATATCTCCTGAATCTTTCATAGACTTTGTTATATTCATTAAAATCAAATATACATCATCAGTTATGTCTTCTTCTGATGCAAGCGTATTTAAAAATGTATCTTCTGAAAATGGCTGATAAGTTTCCGGATCTTCTATACATTTACAACGTAAAATATCAAAAGTAAGTTGGACAACTTGGTCTAGTACATTTCTGAATATATCCGTTTGATAAATAAATGCTCCAATAAAGAATAGCAGAGCATATTCTCGCCTTACAATACTGAGCTGTGAGTCCCTTACGGCTTGAAATGTAATTTTAAGAAAAAAATCAAAAGAATTATTAATTGCATCTGAATCGTTAACGGCCAAGTAGCTTAAAAGTGAAAATAATTTTAATGATTCTACATCATTTTGACTTGTATAAATACTAAATTGAGCTTCATTTTCAAGTGCCTGAGTGATATCAGGGAAATTTTCAAGAAAACCTACACAAATATTTGATGTTTCTATAACATGAAGCAAATCAATTGCCCTTTCATGCAATAATGATCCTGACTCATCATTCCCCCTTAATCCCATTAATATTAATTGATGAGTAATTTCAGGCATATTACAATTATTAAACTCTTCTGGAGTGAATATGTCTAAGTCTATCAATTCTGTAATAAAAAATAAAGCAACACTTCCATCCCTTTCTATCATTTGAACGGCCGACTGAATAAGCTGGTCATGGAGATCAAAAAATAGAGGTAATAGATTTGATGTGTCACCATTATTAGCTTTTGAAGCAAGAGAACATCCCAGTGTGATTACAAACTCTCGGTTTCGTTCAATCCCTTCTCTAAATATATAATTAATAATAAACTGCTTAATTAGCTCTGCTTCTTCTTGGCTAATATTATCTTTTCGTATAGTCAAAGACCGTTTAATACTTATAACTGCTAAAAAGCGTACATAAGCGTCGCCGTTTGTTGTAGCAATAGTACATAACTCGTTGAAAATTGGTCTTGAAATTAATTCTGAAAGTAAACTATTTGCTTCTTGAATTTTTTCATTATTTCCACTTCTCAAAGCATCAAACGAAGAAATTATTAAATCACAAGAAGATTGATCCATTTATAAAATTTTGAGAATGGTTATTCAATTTAAAATTTTAAAAAAATGCACAATTTTACTAATCTTTTATAAAAAAATACATTCCTTTTTAATCATATTTTCATTTAGTTTTATATTATAAAATATATTCGGCCATCATGTTTCAGAAATTGTGAAATTTACCTTTCAAAACATGATCCAAATTCATTAATTTTGAAATGTTACTAATAATGCAATTATCTCAATTATATTAATATGAGTATACATTTATTATGCTTTATTTATGTTTTATTTATATTTTAGTTAAATTTGCAAGAATATATATATAAAATAACCTGATATATATATAGTCTAGAGTAAAACCCCCCTACCAAATGGAAAACCCCCTACCAAATCTCTATATAAAAGAGTTAGAATCATAATATCATATATAAATATAGATAAAATGTTAATTTGATAAAATAATTATTATTATTTAAAAAATGTTTATTTTATATTTAGATATTAGTATTTAAAAATACAATCTATTCAATTTTTTATAGAAAAATTGAATAGAAAATGGTAGGTGGGTTTTCCACCAACGTACTTTTTGCCACCATTAAAGGCCAAAAATAGGTGAATAAAAATGGTAGGGGGTTTCCATTTGTAGGGGGGGTTTCCAGTAGACTATAAATTTTAATTTGTATTTATTTTGAATAAAATCTAATAATTTTCTTTTTTTTTTTCTATTTACATATATTCTTGCACAGGATACCCATAACAAAAATGACTGCGACAATCAAATTCTTTTAAATAAATAATAAAAATAAATTTTTTTATAAATGATAGACTAGGGGTTTTTCGAAAAAAATACTTTTTGCTTAAAAAATAAAGTTTTTCCGAAAAAAGTAGATTTTTCGGAAAACGTTTTGAATGATTTTTGATCGTACGGCCAAATAAATTCACAAAAATGTTTCCAAAAAATCAACTTTTTTCTGAAAAATTGTATTTTTTTCGAAAAAACTTTTTTTTTCGAAAAACTCCTACTTGTTAAAGTCCATGGACCAGTGGACTTACAAAATTCATTCAATTTTTTTAGCATTTTTTATTTATTCACAAAATAAAAATTATTTATAATTTCTCTGAAATACAACCGTCCATCTGCCAGGACTAATAAAATTCTTTCAATTATTTTAGCATTTTTTATTTTTTCACAAAATAAAAGAATTATAAAATTTCTTTGAAATATTTTGGTCCATCTGCCAGGATTTCCAAAATTCTTTCAATTGTTTATGACATTTTTTTTCATTATTAAAAACATTCAAACATAATTTACTCATATTAGTTACTACTTTTCTATTTAAATAAACAAAAAAAAACTAAATAAACAAATAAACTATAAAATATATGCATAAAATGAGTTCTTTTTTGAGATATTAATAAAAATAAATTGACAAGGTTTGTTAGGTCCACGCCAAGTCCCGAGTCCACAAAAAGTCCATGAAAAGTGCATTTGTCCCGGACTTTTAACAAGTCTAATAAATGATGTAAAATACTAATTTTTAAAAAATATCAATCTCTGTAAACTATATTTATGTCATAACTTTTAATGGGATATAAGTCAACATGACAAATATAAGAGAAAAGAAAAGTAAATGAAATATGAGTTATCATGATTTCTTTAACCATTCAAAATAATGGGGAATCATATTTTTCTACACCACTTTTTAAAAACTTTTAAACTTTTTGAATACTTTTTTGTACATTTTTTATTCAATTTTTGCTAAATAATCCATAAATATTTAGTTCAAATGGCTTCCCGATTCATCCAGCAAACCAAGGAACCTGATTCGGCTTCGCACAACCCCGTGGTGATCACTGGTGCGTATATTCCTGAAAAACTATGTAAAAAGAAAAAAAAATTATATCAAAAAAAGAAAATTGTTAAAATTTTAAAGAAAAATTTAAATATACGATTTTTTTGGTTAATTTGCTTAACAGAATAAGTTAAATTTCACCTTAAGATGGTGTTTTTTACTTTCCATGAGTAGCTACTCATGGATAGAAAAACCATTCAAAAAGTGGCGTAGAAAAAAACGATTGTCCCAAAATAAAATAATTATTTTGGTTAACATTATAAAAGATTTATGTTTTTTATTTATTTTCATTTCTCTTTATAAAACCTTTGGGTTTATTAATAAGGTAAAAATGCCCCTCATTATTTTTTTTACGTTTTAGATCATTCCGGCTATATAAGCTTATGAATAAACGGCAGCATCTCCATTCCAAAAAGAAAAATAAACTATTCTGACTTCATTTGTTATTATGACGGCTGCAAAACCTGATCCAGAAGGAAAACTCAATGAAAAGGTTCCTGCTACTCTTGGTACATTTGATTATACGCTTTGGAGCTGCAAGTTAAATGAGCATATGATGTCCATCATAAAAGTTACTAAACTAGAGTTAAAAAGTCGGGAGCACGATAAAAACTTTTTCTAGATTCATTTAATTGAAAAAATGATAGTTTTAAACTTTTTCTATACTCACTTCACTCCCGACTTATTTGAATAAAAAATAATTTTTTTCAAAGAACAAAAAAAAAAAAATTTTTTTAAAAAAGGGAATTTTCTTAATCTGAAGAAGAAGTCCACACCAATTCGATGTCATTTTTATTAATGTTAGCGCATCTAACAACCTCCGAATTATTTCCAAAAAACATTTCAAGATTGTTCCACATTAAATCTAAATCGCATTTGAACTGAGCTGAATCAGTATATTCATCCTTGCATAGTTTTCTTATTACATTTTGGATAGACATATGGTGCTTGACAATCTTTTTATAATCTTCTATTAAAAACTCATCTTTATCGATTTTTAACATGTATGGAGTTTGGTCACTTTCCAAAAGTTTATTAGCAATTATTGTATAAAAATTCTTATTTCTCTTCATATTTAGTGGGATATATAGGTAGTAAGTAGTATGTAAGTAGTTAACAGAAGATGAAAAAGATGAAATAGTTATAGATAATCTACCGAGTAAATAAGCAAGAGTATATCAAATTCCAATACATATCAGAATAACATCTAATGATAATTAGATTGATATTGTTAATCATATACGAAAAGCTATTGATGATCATAATCTATATAATCATTTGAAAGAGAAGATAATGGAAAGAAAGATAATAGACCTCTTAGTTAAGAAAGGTGGCCGTTAATTTATTTATCTCAAAGTTCGTTATTTTATTTCAAACTTCCTTATGTTTTGAATGCTTCTTACAAATTAAAAATTTTATTTTTCTTTCAAAATCCTAACAAAGTTTGAGAGGAGATAACAAAATTAGATAGAATTATAACGAACTTTGAGACAAATAAATTAACGGCCACCTTTCTTAACTAAGAGGTCTAATGGAAAGAATTGCTTTACTAAAACAATTAGAAGATATCAAAGATAATTATGAATCGATGTTAGCTAAAAGTGATGAATTGATTGGTGAACATTTATCATTCTATTTACAAAGCGAAGATGTTATAGTTGAAGATGTGTTTGAGAATAATCAACATATCTTGAAAATACGATCAAAAGATTCAGACTGGTTGGGTGTATTTAAAGAAGTCGATTTATTGATCACGAGATCATATTCTGAATTTCATAGATCTGTATATAAACTAAAATTAAAAAGTCGGGAGCATTCAAAAAGTTAATACGATAATTTTTTTTATTTTAATCAATGTAATGTCGAAGAAAAAAACAAAAGATGATCTGATTGCTGAACTGTTACTTGAGGGTGTACCCTATTCAGAAATAGTAGTCAGACTCCATGCAGGAAACAGTCGAATTTCACGTGTAGCTTTTCAAATAAAAAAAAAGAATTTTAATCCTAATATTAAAATACAATCAGCCAAAATGGGGAGGCCAACAAAAATAAATCCCGAAATTGTCCAGACCATTGAAACAGAAACTCTCCAAAATCCGAGAATTGGAGGAATTGCACTATCAAATAAAATAGCAACTTCTCTTGGAGTTTCTCTATCATATACTACAATCAATAAAATTAGGAATGAGAGACATTTTTCATTTAAAATCCCGAGAAGAAGGTCATTTTTAACAGAAACTCACATTTAAAATAGGATTGTTTTTTGTAATGGTCAATTGCAAGGTCAAATTGAACAGCAAAATTGCGTAGTCTTTTCTGACGAGTCGAGATTTTGTCTGCATGATGATTCAAGACGAGTTTGGGTTAAAAGAGGTGTATATAACGATGGAACATTCATCAATGAAAAAAAATATAACCAAGGGATAATGGTTTGGGGCGCTATCGGAAAAGGATGGCGTTCTCCTTTATTTTTAGTTAAAGGAAAATTAAATGCAGAAGGATATATGAATTTACTCTCAGAAAATGAAATTTTCACCTCATTGGACGATTTTTATGGTTAGAAAAAATACTTTTTCGAACAAGAAGGTGCTCCAAGTCACCGAGCAAAAAAAACAGTGAACTGGAGTAGTATATACGAGTCGGTTTCTACGGGGCATCGCAGGTTTGGACTAAGAACGAACTCCAGAAAAAAAAAAAAATTATTTTTTTTAAATTTTTTTTCTCCACGATGGTTCTCACTACTGCCCACCATTTATGAAACGACACAGGTACCCCACCCATCCACCTCAATGCCCACCATTTATGAAACGGCACAGGTACCTGCCCCAATTCCCACCCACCCACCTCAATGTTGACCATCTATGAAACTTCTTAGGTGCCCAACCCACTGCCCACCATCTATGAAACGGCACAGGTAGCACCCCGAGAATCTCGTACATACCACCATCTACTTAATGGCACATGTACTCCACCACGAGGACCCTCTTAGAAAAGACCTACTAATACATCTATACTAATACATCTATACTAATACATCTATACTAATACATCTATACTAATACATCTATACTAATACATCTATACTAATACATCTATACTAATACATCTATACTAATACATCTATACTAATACATCTATACTAATACATCTATACTAATACATCTATACTAATACATCTATACTAATACATCTATACTAATACATCTATACTAATACATCTATACTAATACATCTATACTAATACATCTATACTAATACATCTATACTAATACATCTATACTAATACATCTATACTAATACATCTATACTAATACATCTATACTAATACATCTATACTAATACATCTATACTAATACATCTATACTAATACATCTATACTAATACATCTATACTAATACATCTATACTAATACATCTATACTAATACATCTATACTAATACATCTATACTAATACATCTATACTAATATATCTATACTAATATATCCATACTAATATATCCATACTAATATATCCATACTAATATATCCATACTAATACATCCAATAATACATCCACTTATAATACATTAAAAAAACACACTAACAAAAAATACAAACAACCTGTTTTCGTTTTAAATATGTTTTTTATTCGTTTGTAAATGCAACCACTAACTACAAACTGCGATAGCCAAGAAGAACAAGGAACTTTCGAAACAATTCGCGAACTCGATTACAATATATTCGATAAAGAAGGTGTTAAGCTTCCTTTCTCTTACTTCTATACTGACTCCAAATCAGAAACATTGCTGAATAACATAACATATACATTAAACATTAACGATACAGCCAATATCGAAATTTACGCTTGGTGGAGCAAACAATAAAGAGCTTAAACCATTATGTTCTAGATTCTGCGATAATATTATTATCCATTTTATTATACCCGAAGATATTATAAAGAATAATAAAGCATTAAAGAATTATATTAAACATAAGGGAACAAACGACCAACCAGAAGAGAATACACCAAAGTCTAAAGAAGACCGACTATTTAATAAAGTTCTTAAAGAAATTACGCCATTCCTTGCTAACAATACAGAAATTATTAGAGAGTTATTTAATAAATTCGATATACTAATTAATAAGACAAGCATAAAGCCGACATCGTTTAAAGTCGATAAAGGAACCATTAAACAGTTTATTAAAATATCTCTGCAAGATGTCCCTCTAGATAAGGTTCTTAATATGGTATGCAATAAAGAGAGAATTAAAGAGTTTAACGATAATGGTATATTTATAAACGATATCGAAATAATACAAGACTTTAGCGGAACCATTAACAAGAAGGATGTTATAGATTATTTATTAACGAAGCCAGACTTTAGAAAAGAAGGAGAGGAAATCATTAACAACAATACAACAGAAGAACCGATTAAAATAATTATAGATAATAATGCATCTGTCGGTTCCAATTGTTTAACATTTATAACGAATTCTTCTTTTGGTGCTGTTAGGTATAATTTTTATAATAAATTCGCGCAATCAATAGAATCTCCAAATGTTCGAGGTAGTGTTGGCAACCATTACAGCCATTGGATAAATAACCAAGAACAGATATTAAAGGATAATATTAAGAAATCTCTCGATACAGGTATTTTAAGATTAGAAATAACATATTATATCGATAACCAAGCGATAACAGAAGAATACATTAACAAACACCTCGATTATTTTGTTTATATATTACCTCCAAATCTTATATTCTATAACAGTATATCCAAGCAATGGTCGCTATTACTTAATGCTATTAAATATAATCTTTGTGTTGTGGATTTGGATTATAACTTGGCTTTGTTTTCTTACTCGATAAACAAGCTAACAAACAACATAAGCGGCTTTTATATTAAGAAATTAATACAAAAAAGCTTTCGAACATACTTAAATTATATTCGTTTAATTATCCAATTATTCTGGTATCATTTAAGCGAACTATCGAAGAAGGAAACGATAATTTACTTATTAAACAACGAATATATACAAAGGACCTGATAAACACAATAAACAAATCGTTTGTATTAAACGAACTAATAACTTATATATCGAACAGAAATACTTACTTTACACCATTTATTACTAAAGATACAACCATTAAAGCAGAAGATGTAGGTTTATTAGATTGCCCGATTTGTCGCTTACGATTACAACCAAAGAAGAACATAAACCAATTTACAACCTATAACGTTCCTATAGTGTTTAAACCAATCGATAACATAAGCAAAATAACCAAACTGTTAAAGAAAGACAAAGAAGAGAATCTATTTAAAAATGCAAGAGAAGAAATAATAAACGAACTAATAAAACAAAAAGAAGAAGAGTCTAATCAACAGATACAAGATACGACAAAAATAAAGAATATGTTTATTAATTCGTTTAACGATACTCTTAATTCGAACAAACATAAATTAATCGAATTGGAGAACAAGACGCATTTATTTGTTTATGCTTTTAAATTTATATTTACTCGATATGGGAACAAGGCTTTATTATTATGCAGTAAACAAAACAATATTGGTAGCGAATCTAATTTATCTATTTACTGGTCGGTTAATTCTGTTTACGATTATTTACGAGAGAACATTAACAAATGGACAGAAATAGCGAATAACATTTATGGCTCTTCGTTAGGAATACCTATAATGGAGATAGAAAAGGAATGTTGATTATTCTCAAACACATCTTCAACTATAACATCTTCGCTTTGTAAATAGAATGATAAATGTTCACCAATCAATTCATCACTTTTAGCTAACATCGATTCATAATTATCTTTGATATCTTCTAATTGTTTTAGTAAAGCAATTCTTTCCATTATCTTCTCTTTCAAATGATTATATAGATTATGATCATCAATAGCTTTTCGTATATGATTAACAATAATCATTTAAATTATGTTTGGGGTTTATTTTTAGGGCTTATTGAAGGGATTAGAAGGGATTTTTCTATAGGGCCCCAGATAGGGTTTTTTCGTGGTTTTGGGGTCCAGAAAGGAGGTCCTAAAATGTTGTTAAGGGAGCGGAACGATTTCGCGGAGCCCCCTTAACCTTTCTACTGCGTACACAGTTGACAAAGCAGCATCGATATTAGTGCCTCCTACAGTTGGTTTTCTTGCAGAAATAGCTATGGATTGGGACAATTACTGGCAAAGAGGAGTTCCATTAGGAAAGAAATATTATCAATGGCATCCATTAATGGGTTAAAACTACAGAAAAGCCAAAAAGGTTTATGGCTTTTATAAAACAAAAGCTCAAAGAGCTGTTCAATACTTTTCTAATACGTACAGAAAATGGTATAATGAAAGAAAAAGATTAAGAGACGAAATGAAAAATAAAAGAAAGATGAAGATTATAAGAAAATGGGCACGCATTAATGAAAAAAGATTCATTTTGATTGAAGGAATAGCAGAGCAACGTGAGAAATATAGAAGAATTGCTCAAAGAAGGCATCAATCTTTTACTTATATGTCATATATGGAATGGAAAGGAATGAGCAAACAAGCTAAAAACTTTCATAGAGCAGATGGACTTGGATGGAATAGACAATCTGGTTTTTATAAAAGTTATGAAAGATGGCATGAAGAGAATATTTGGTGGATGTTAAAACAAAGGCAAAAATGGAGAAGAGAAAAAATGGAAAGGCTTAAAAGAGCACATTATCTTATATTTAAAAAGAAAGATAAAAGATTTCTTTATAGAAGAAGAATAATGATGAGAACTGATAATGCTGCTCAAAAATGGATCAAGCAAAGAGATAGACTGTAAATTTAAAGGTCATATGATGACAAAAAGAGAGAAAAACTTTTTAGAACATAAGCGTTGGATTACATATAAAAAAGCTAATGAGAAAATGATTTTAGAACTAGAGTAGCTCAAGCAGCTTCTTTCAAAAAGAGTCAGTCTAGATTCAGAAATGCTCCATGGAATAATGATGGCTTTACAGTTAATGGAGAAAGACATCGAAGAGAAATTAGTGATGATTTCCGTCTTCAAGATGGAAGACGTTTTCATACAGATAGTGATAGTGATAATTGGGATTTCATACCTTAATTAAGGACGACCTTTCACCGATTATAATTTTTTTTATATCGATTAATTTTTGTATTCATTTTCATCGTAAATCATTGAAAATTAAAAAATTTAATAACTCAAGTTAGAAGGGAAAAAAGAAACTTGTTTTTGTGCTAATACAAATCAAATAGAATAAATTATTGATATCCGGTTCGAAAAGTAATATTAATACTTGTTATTTATCATATTTAAACATTTTTTTATTTAATCTACTAAAATTTCATCTTTTTCTTTAATATATTATGAGTTTGGAACCGGATTATTTTAAATATTCATGTTATTTAATAAATGGTGCATAGAAAACAAAATTGTTTTTATTTGAAATTGAGTTATTACATTTTGAAATTCTTAGAAAAAATATAAACGTATTTTGGTTTAATTCACTTTTATTTTTTGAAATATCTCTTTTTCAAAGCTGAATAATTATTTAATTATTTTTTATATGCATTATATTCCAATTATTTATTTGTTAATATGAGTTTTACAATAAATTATGAAAGATTGAGGAAAAATTAAATGTAACCACGACGATCATTTTTCATAGAAAGGTCGTCCTTAAATAGGATGGGTATTTCTATGAGTTAATACAAATTTTGTTTCTTGAAATTGAATTGAAAGAAAAAATATCAAATATTTATATCTTGCTAGAGTATTGATAAATTCAATTATTACATATATATTTATTTTCATTTAATAATATTATAACAATTTAATAAATTATAAAATGCTTATTATTATTTGTTATAAGAATTTTGAATATATTAGATCTCTTTTCAAAAAATAAAAAGATTCCTCTAAAAAAGTTTCAATATTTCAGAAGATTCCTCTAAAAAAGTTTAACTCTCAAATTTGTTAAGATAATTCAAAATTTGTGAAAATTCTCAGAGCTTACACAAATTTTATTAGCCAGCCTATCCTTAAAGAATTGATTTTTATTAATTTATTGAATAAAATTTATTATAAACTATAGTTAAAAAGTCGGGAGCATTCAAAAAGTTCAACTTTTTTTTACTAATTTATAAACAAACAAAACGTAGATAAAAAAACCTTTTATTGCCTTTCATTGAAAAGCTGAGAAATTTCAAAGTATTCCAGCTCTTTTATTATATCTATCTGATAATTAGAATCCCCGTTTTTTCTGCCTAAAATTATCACTAAATATCATGTCGCAATACCAAAATTTATTATTAAATCTATAAAAAAATCAATATATATTACTTTAAATACTCAATAGGAATTCTCAACAATTAATAAGAAATCATTACTTTTAAAATGCAAAAACAATTAATTTTGCTTATTTACTTGTTATAGAATTCAAAATTAGCAGGATTTCTTTCTGATATTTGATAAAATAAATGTTTTTATGCTAACAAAATTATGTTTTAATCTCTCAAAAAGCTCTTTCAAATAAGTCGGGAGTGAACTGAGTTATGAAAAAGTTAAAAAATTTATTTTTTCAATTAATTTATTTAATAAAAAGTTCCTATCGTACTCCCGACTTTTTTACTATAGTTTATAAAGAATCTGATAATGAATATGGAGATATTTTCATTCTTTCAAATAAATAGCATTTTCTCAGGGATGCGAAAAGGGCCGCCCGGGCAAGCTCGGGCAGAATGTCACTTTTTTGCTCCGGCAAAATTTACGGGCAGAAGATTTGCCCGAACTTTCTTTTTTTTTAATTCTCATTTTATTTGCCCGGGCAGAAAAGTGACATTGCCCGTCTTTGCCCGTCTTTGCTCTTAGAAAATATAAGAATAAAGCACATTTTTTTTTCCCTGCCCATAGTTTTTTTTTAAAATCATTAAAATTTGACTATGAACATGTTCTAATAATAAATATTGCACTTTCATTCAGATTTAACCAGTAGATATCGATTTATTTAAATTTTACATCGTCCACTAATATCAAAATATTGTTGGAATTTTGGGAAAATTATGGTGCAGTTAAAAAGTATGCAAGATATAATACTAGAACATATACTTATTTGAAATTGATAATTTGAGTTGAAAGAGAAAATGAAAATTATAGTAATAATATGATGATGATCTTATGACAAATTTCCACCTCTCTCTATATATCATCTATTTTTAAATAATTCATTAAAAGTATTATATATTTTCTTAAACATTTTTGTCCATCATTTTTAATTCAATGAAAAAAATTAATATGATTTATGTTGCATTTTTTTTTTAATCAAATTGAATATATAAATGGTCACAAAAAAAAGAATTAATTTCATTATTTCTCAAAGAAATCTTTTAAAAAACAGTATTTTTATGATACTTAATTAATTACAATATTAATTATCTCTTAATTAAATATTTTGTGATATTTTTTTTTTCCAATTATAATAATATCATATTAATCATTTAAAAAGCATTTGAATTTTTCAATTTATTTTTATTTTAATAATCAAAATTGTTTTAATTAATTTATAAATCAAATGAATGAAATTGTTTTCATTATTTTTTGGGTTTTGAGTTGAGATTAATGGCAATTTTGGATCCACCTTGAGTATGAATCAATTTTGCAGCACGAGATGCTCCACCAACACCTAAAAATGCTTTGTTCCAAGTGAAAGGCCTTCTTGTTTTCTTTTGAGCTTTTTCTTCATCGAAAAACTCATCCAAAATTGCTGCAAACCAATATGCTTCATCATTGTTGTCTGTTTTAGGTTCAATATTGAAACCGGCCAGATTCAAAAAACTTGTTGCAATATCAAGTGGTTGATATGAAGCTGAATTCATTATTTCTATTTCATTTGGCTTATAATTTTGTCCATCATCGTCATCATCAACAAATTGACCAAAACTACTTCTTCCAGGGATTTTAATTTGATCTGCTTGCATTTCAAACGTTTGAAATTTAGCAATGATTTTTGTGAATCTTCCCAAAGTGTGAACATCGCATGCTCGGACACGTGCATGCCCAAACTTATGCTCTAAAGGCATGCTTGAGTCAGAATTGAATGAAAACTTTTTTTCAATTGTTAACAATTGGATTTGGCTGTATATAGTATTTGTGAACTCGATTAACAATGAATTGTCATAAAACACAAGGTCAATTTTTTCACCTCTTTTTTTTGATTCAATTCAGTTTTTGAATTATCAGATATTTTTCTGTATAATACTAAAAACCAAAAAGCACATTCTAAAAAGAATGATCGTAATTTTCTACTAATGTTTGGGAAGTCCATACCAAATATGCCACAGCAAATAGGAAACCAAAATGCAGCAGCAACAAAGAGTTTCTTATTGAATATATCCAAAAAGCACCTCGGTGAAAATAAAGCTAATGGTGGTTTGTCGTGCATTTTAGTATATTTGTTATTGTCAAATACAACTGTGGGTAGATATACTAAAATTTTTTGAATGATTGACATATCAATAAATGGTGAATTAAGGTCAAATGAACCGTGAATTCTTGCGCCTAGAATTCGATACCGCAAGCGTTTTATTAAATGAAGGAAATCACAAACTGCTCTTATAACTGAAGCATGAAAAGAAATTGTTTGTTTTTCTATTGTGCTATAAATATATGAATAATAAAAATTTGAATGCAATTGAGAATATGCATTGTCGCCGTCGAAGGCGAAAGATTTGACTATTATATTTAAATCTTTTAATTCTTTTCTAAAAAATTTTAATAAATCGACAATTTTTTGATTTGATTTTCCATCAACTGATGGTTCTATATGAATTACACAAGTAGGAAATGTTGCATCATATAATTGTAATTGAAAAACGAATCCTGCCTTAATTATTTTTTTAAAATATCTAGAAACAAAGGCCTCAAATAATTTTGGTTGTTTGGTGAACTTTTGATTGAGATTTTTAGGCAAATTTGATTTTTCTTTGTCGGAAAATAAAAATCCTTGAATTATATTATTTTCATCTATCTTTACTTCTGGAGTAAAATAAAGAGCATCTACGGCCAAGAATGCTGTTAATTTGTCACTTTTTTTACAGTTAATAACTGTTTTGTAATGATTGATTATTTCTTTGACCATTGAGCAGTCTGTTAACATTTTGGGAATATCGCGTAATTGAGCTTCTTGATAATTTTTAATATACGATTCAGCTGGAAAAGGCATCCATTTACATAAAATTTCGTAATATTTTGGCGAAAAAGAATACAATTCATTAGAAAGTGACAATGTTTCTGGAGTATAAAATGGATATTCTTTATGCTCGTTGTTTAAAAGATCAAGTAAATTTTTGTTATTTTCATCATACTCTTTACCAAATTTCATTTCATTTTGTTTTTTGTCAATAAAATCAATAAAATTATTTTTCCATTCTAAATATTTTTGATTTTGAACTTTAAATAATCTTAAAGTCGATTGAAGAACTGACACCTGGCGTTTTAATTGAGATATTGTTTTGTATAAGTTGCAATACTCGCTTTTATCAACAAGAATCTTTACCATATTGTAAATACGTTAAATAATACGTTAATTTTTTATATAACCGTTTTGATTTCACCTTATTTTTCACCATCTACGTTTTTTTCAAAATCTCGTTATTTTAAAGAAAACATCAACATATGGAATTAAAAATAATTGCATGCATTTATTGATTTTTATTCTTGTATCAAATATATTAAAATCAAAATAAATAAATAAATGAAATTTTTTTAAATATAACTTTAAAACTTATGGTGATATAGCATCAGTATTAAGCGTAACTATTTATTTATTTGAGAATTTCAATCTAATCGAGGGTTCATTAAAATCCCTAGGGCCATTTCCCAGAATTTGAATAATCTGTGAATATTGAATATTGTGGAATATGGTGTACCTGGTTTAATATTTCAGGAGTGTATATTTAAAATGTGAAATAACATGCTAGCTTTACTATGTGAAAAAAAAAGATCGATTCAGAGCTCGTTTTCTGATAAAGATTTGAGTAAAAAATTCATAACAAGGCTTCAATATCAAATAAAAAATTGATATGACCTTTGAACGATCAATAATAATATGTGGATTTCGATAAAATCAATTCTTTTTGGTAAAAGATATATATAAAAGATTCAGAAAAAGTTAATAGACAAATACGTTATTAAATTTGTATTAATATCTTTTGCATATTTCATTAAAAATAATATTTTATGATTTAACTAATTTTAAAACGCACAACTAAAACTATATAATCAATCAATAACCATAACCATATATTTTTTTTTTCAATATGATATTATTTTCATAACTCTTTAATTAAGAATGAAAACTGTTATTAATGTTATTCAACAATAATTAACAATGGTATTAAATATAATTATATAGTTTAATGAAGATAAAAATGAAAAGTTGTTTTTTTATCCGCTAATCTTTTCTTTGAAAATTGGCGCCAGAAAAATAAATTGATTTTATTTTCTTATTTCATTTAAATAGAATAATAAATAATGTTTTAAAATACGTTGCTACATTACACCAATTTATTTTATTAAGTTATTCAGTGAGAGGTGAAATAATTGCTGTGATAATCATAATTAATGAATAATTTTTTTATGCTTTTTGCAAAAACTCTATCTTCAAATAAAGAATAATCAGCAATTTTCATCAAATTTTAAATATGAATAGATTTGATAAT
This sequence comes from Tritrichomonas musculus, assembly GCA_039105265.1. NCBI lineage: Eukaryota > Parabasalia > Tritrichomonadida > Tritrichomonadidae > Tritrichomonas > Tritrichomonas musculus. The sequence goes on along the minus strand of JAPFFF010000015.1, from coordinate 125,778 downwards.
TATATCCCAAATTATGAATCAAAATCATGGCCAGAAATCTTGAAATAAAAATTTAAATTTTTTATAAAACATTAAAATATCTCAATATATATTTAATAAAAAACAGTATAATTAATATATTTGTAATGTAAGCAATGTGTTGAATTTATTTATATATAGACTTTTTATTTATTTCAATTATTCATGATTTCAAAGAGCTTTATAAGAATATTAAACTATTATTGTTTAAAATAAATTATTATAATTGCTTTAAAATTAAAAAAAAATATGAATATTAAAAATTTAGATGAAAATGTAATTTTTAATAAAATATCAATCAAAAAAACAATAGTAAAAGGTATGGAAACTTCTATCCACTCGACAGATCATTTTTCTTTCAAAATATAATTTTTAAATGGCAGTATTAATGATAAATATAATATAAAAAAGACATATTTTTCGAGAGGAATTTAAGATAAAAATAAATTATTTTTTTGTAAAAAATTGAATCCTAATCTTAGGCCTTATTTTTTTTACATCACAAATACTATAAACGTCTTTTTAACGTATTTTTTCGTAAAATAACGATTTTTTGATTTGTAGTATTAATGAAACTTTTTGAATGCGAATAAATTTTTTTTTATTTTATGAAGAATCAAAAACAATATTATTTAATTTGAAAAACATTTTACTATTTTATCTTTTTATTTTTAAATTATTTAAAACATTTTTAATATAAAAAAATAATTGTAGATCAAGATAAAAATAAAAAACTAATATCGAGAAAATAACGTATTTTCAATTGTATTTACAATTGTAATTTTTAAACGGACAAGTTGTATACAATTGTAAATACAAAAAACAAGGCTTACCTAATCTGGTTATCTTAATTCAAAAAACAATTTTTTTTTATTTTTTTAATTATATTATTTTTAAATAGAATTATATAAGTAATTTATATTTCATGAGGAAGAACTCGAAATTTATCATTTTTTATATTCATATCACAAGTGATATGAATTATTTTAACCTAAAAGGCGAATTTCAAAATTTTGAAAATTATGAGTTTATGCAGGAAATTGCTTTATAATTTTCTTCATATTGATATTAAAAATTCTATTCCCAATTCGTTCAAATCACTTTTTCCATTTTTATTGCTGATTATAAAGCATCATGGATAAACAAACCAAGCAAAGATTATTCATTTTTAATATTTTTTCCTAAAACTCAAGCAAATTCGCCAAATTTACTAAATAAAAGCGATTTACAAAATAACTATCGTACAAATTCCAGCACATAGTTGGCAGATGAAAAAACTATCGATAATTCATTTGTTTATAAGAAAAATAAAACATACAGGAATTAATAAAAGAATTATTTTGTAAATCGCTTTTATTTAGTGAGTTTTTTGAATTTGTTTGAGCTTTAGGAAAAGACATTCTAAAATAATTATCTTTGCATGGTTTACTTTTCCACGATAGTAGTATATACGAGTCGGTTTCCGCTGGGGCTGGCACCCACACCGTCAACACGAACTCGTCATAAAAGAAAAAGAAAAAAAAGAAAAGAAAAGAAAAAGAAAAAAAGAAAAGAAAAGAAAAAAATATTCTTGTTCTCACTACTGCTCCCCATCAATGAAACGGCACAGGTACCCCACCCCACAACCGCCCATCTATGAAACGGCACAGGTACCAGCCCCGAGAATCTCGTACCTACTACAACAAAAATTAAAATAAAAGAAGTTAGATTTTACTAAGTAGTTCTTCTATATGAGGTAGTTCAGCATTAGTTTGAACACCTACATCCCAAAGGTCTTCAGTTTGAACACCTATCTCTTTATATTCATAGGGAATAAAATGACACTCTGTCACTATAAACATTTCTTCTTCTTCTTCTTCTTGATGTTCCTTATAGTTTTTATACAAGCCCACTCGCTTTTTTTTCTTTGGGAACTTGGTAATGTTTCTTTCTTTGTCATCAAGAGGATAATGACGAGGTTCATTATTATCAATTCTATCAACAATGATTTTCCCCCACTTGTTCATACGAAAATAAAAATGAAATGAATCATTTAAAAAGTGAGTAAATGTCATTTGTGCCACTCAAAGGCTTTACTAACGACTATGAGATACTGAATAGGTACCCCTTTACTATAAGACGTAAGAGTAATCATTTTATATGCAAAGATGCAAAACATATAAAGGGGTATATACGAGTATGTCTAAATGGCAACTACTACTTGAAACATGTACTTATAGCAAGACAGTTCATACCTAATGATGACCCACAACATAAAATAGAGGTAGACCATATCAATAGGAATAGGGCTGACTACCATCTAAGCAACTTAAGATGGATAACCCCAACTGATAGTAACTATAACAGGGATATGCCCAAAATTATAAATGCGAGGGCAGATTAGATATTTGGTACTCTAAGAACTCAAAGGCAAAATGTTCTATTTGGTCGATAAATTCCAAATCACCATCTTTCATCATTACACCAAGAAATTCAGGTTCGAAATACTCAGCAGCTAACTCTTTTATCTTATTAATTAAAATATTACATACTCCCTCATTAGTCTCACATCTATAATCATAGAGGTAAGATACTATTTTATAGAGGATATATATACGCTCTTTTATGGTCATGAAATAAGCCATTTATACAGAAATAAAAAAAAAAAATGAAATAAACAACATCTTCTTCTTCTTTCTTTTATTTGATTTTTAAATGACAAGTGATGTAGGTACACAAACTAAACCTAACAATAAAATACAACTACTACAAGGTACTATTAAATTTCGACCTAAACTAGTTGATAGAGATGTTGCAAGATTAACAAGAGGTTTGGGTCAAACTATATGGAAGTTCTCTAATAATCAAATAAATCTACAAAAATTATATGAGACATATTTAAATACTAGTATAGCTTTTAAAGACGTACTTGAATTTGCTAATAGACTCAAGAGAGAGAAACCAAGAGCAAAATTTACAGGTTGTGTGTTTGCTATTAAGAAAAATCAAGATGATAAAGATGAACATGGGCATTACATAACAGTATTAAAGCCATATCAATATACTCTCCAAGAATCAGATCAAGGTATATTAACAGAGATAAAATTACATTATGATATTATCAACATAAGGATATCTCGAATGAAGACTGAGGAGGAAAAACAAGCAGCTAGAGAACTGAGAGAGCAGATGAAAGAAAGAACATTGAAAAGTGATAAGAAAGAATATAAAACTAGAGGTATTCAAACAGATGATATACCAGAATTGGCTCCATTACCCAGACCTCCAACTTTAAATCGAAATGATTATCATCTTAACCTTAGGAAAATCGGTAGGAACCGACCCACAAATGTTGAGCCACCAACAAGGGATCAAAATCAAAACAGAATTCAACTTTTACTTCAAAGTAGTACAAATTTAGACGAGGATGATAGACCTAAGAAAAAATCAAAACAACATAAGAAAAAATCAAAACGACCTCGTTCACCTTCACCTCCACCACCTCCTCCTTCTCGTTCACCTTCACCTCCACCACCTCCACCACCTCCTCCTCCTTCATCACCACCTCCACAGTTTCCATCATCACATACCTCTCGAGGTACTAGTCCTCCTCCAAGAGAACCCCGTATGACACCACAGAAGACAGGAGAGTTTACAGTAGACCAAAGACGTCATAAAATTCATGATTGGAGGAGTTTAGTCAATGATGAAAATATAGAAGAAGATGTTATTGATGACTACTTGAAACTTCTATATAACAAAGGAAAGAGATTGAATAAACAACCTGGTCAAAATGAAGCAGAGTTTGATAAAAAGAAAATATTGGTTGTACCTACTGCATTTTATACCCTCCTTTCTATGGCATATGAGACTAATGATATGGAAAAAATACATGAACTGATGAAAAGTCCTATCTCAGGTAAACAGTCATTTACACATTTCGATAAAGTATTTGTCCCCATTTGCTCAGATGGAGAACATTGGGTTTTATGTATTGTTCGATATCCAAAGAAAATAATCGAATGCTATGACTCTGAGAATAAGTCAATGGCACCAGAGGTAAAGACACTTAATAAGTGGATCAATATTTCAGGAACAGGTAAGTTAAAAGCAAAATATTATGATGTACCTAGTCAAAGGAATAACAAGGATTGTGGAGTGTTTCTAATGGAATCTTGTCGTACCTTTTTGCATGAAGGAAATGGTAAGTTTAAACAACGCAATATACCAGATATTAGAAAGAGAATACTTCGAGAACTTCAAAACAATGAATTAGAAACAGGTGTTGTATATTAATAAAGACTTTTTATTCAACTCGAAATGGAATTACCACCAAGTGTTAACACTTTATATCCTAATCGAGATAATATAGTTAATGATGGTAATACACCTCTTCCAATCGAAACAGCCTACTTCCTTGAGGATGCTCAACATGATAAAGCTAAGTTTAATAGGTATTGGTTTAATTTCCCACCAGAATGGTCAACTGCAAACAAAGGGGAATCTATTGTTGGTGTTCGTTCAGCGCATATCATTAAGAGAAGACGCAAATTAGAATTTAATGTGACTATATTTAAAGTACAAAAATCCTACTTTGTTTTACATGGAGGAAATATAAACGACCCTATTTTAACTCAAGAACTAGTTGATAAATTCTACCAGGACGAGCTCAAAGTAGAATATGAAAAAGAGCCTACTTGGAAATGGATAGCAAATTTTGATGTTATTGATTGGGTGTCAGAGGAAGGGGACTTAAGAGGGTTCTTTGATGCTGTCAACACCGCGATGAAATCTTGGATAGCTATGCATGGACAATATGGAAATGCATTTTCCCAAAATGATTCATTAATTGCATATCGAGATATACAAACAGATGGATATTATGATAAAGATGGTTTTCATGAAATTATATATACCAAAAATAATGATAATATAGAGGAAGATTCAAGCCAATTTATCAATTTTTTCCAAATTGGTGATTGGAATGAGGACTTTGCAGATGTGTTTAATATAGGCACAGGAGCTTATCAAAATAACCCTAAGAAGTATTCAACTTTAAGTAAGAGGTTGGTATTTGATAATGTATGGGACAGACATCCATGTAAAATATATTCATCTATTGGTGAACAAGCATTGCATAACTATATTGGAGATAGTGATGTTGAATATAGTCCTATTAAGTACTTCAAGTTAAACTCAATGGACCAAAGGTTTTGGATAGACTTCTATAGTGATGCACATTATAATTGTCCAACCAAACTACCTCCTAAAGATTCATTTGTTATCGAAATGCAATTCCTTCAATACGATAAGATGTTTATTTAAAAATAAATGAGTAAAGAAGAACCAAGCCCATATGAAAAATTATACAACAAAGCTAAATGGAAGACCTTGGACAAATACCTTAGCATGGCAAAACAAGAGAATCTAAATGAAGAAGAAGCAAAGAAATACTTTGATGAAAGAGTAGTACATGATAAGAGAGTACCTAAAGCACAATTTATACCTATTGTATCCAAACATCCACATGGTTATCAAATGGATACCTTCATTAATAATAAAGAGGCAGGTGGGTTGAATTATCTAATGTTCATCAATATCAACACCAGAAAAGCATATGCATATCCTATGAATGGTAAAGGAGCAAGAGAAGTATTAACAGCACTTCATAAATTTGTTAATGATGTACCTCATGTATATTCGATAACAAGTGATGAGGATGCAGCATATTTATCATCAACAGTCTTAGACTTCATGAGAGAGAAGAACATAAAATACCGAACAACAACTGAGAATAACCATAATGTACTTGGCATTATTAATAGGTTTATGAGAACCATAAGAGATGCTATTGGTGAAAATAGGTTTATTCAACCAAAGGAGATGCATGATTTGGTCAACATATATAACAACTCTCCTCATAGGTCTTTAGATAATAAAGCACCTAATGATATTACTCCAGAGGATGAAATAAAGTACATACAAAAGAATGCACGCATTAATCCATACCATTTTAATCCAGGTGAGAAGGTCAGGTTAGTACTCGAAAAAGAACCATTTGGTAAAAGAAGAAGTAATTTGTCCAATGAGTCTTATATAGTTGACTCACAAAAAGGTAACCAGTTTGTGGTCAAGTCCAAAGATGGTTCAACTAGTTCATTCCCTGGATATAGGTTGTTAAGGACAAGAGACAAAAGGATTAAAGTAGCTGAAAGACTAAATGAAGGTAAAGAAGGTATTATTGAAAAAATATATAACTTTGATGAAGATACTGGTAAGTATGATTTAAAATGGGAAGGAGTCGAAGGTGATGATGCCTTTGCTAGACAAACTATTAGAGATGTAAGGAGAGGTAATCCATTAGTACTTGGTACAGCAGAAAGACAATATTGGTTGGAACAAAAGAAAAATTATGAACGACAAATTAAAGCAGGTCAAAAGGTTGAGGGCAAACCAATACCAGATAAAATTATGAAATACATTTAAAAATTTGTAAATGGATGAACCCCCAAGTGCAGAACTAATAAATAAAGTAGAAACATTGATTAAAGAGACCTTACGGAAGAACATGAAAGAGATAGATGGTGCTTTGATTAAACCATTATCACCTGATTATCCTTTTAGCACAAATGGTATATACTTTTTAATTGGTAAACCAGGTGCTGGTAAAAGTTTTTGGATATGGAGACATATTATGATAACAGAGAGGTTGTTTAAACATCCATACTACCAAAAGATAATATTTTGCTCAAGCTCTGGTAAAATGGATAAAACAGCTGAAACACTTAATAAACAGATACAATCAAGAATCGATTATGTAAAGGAAAGAGAATTAATGAGTTATCTTAAAAGACATCTTCGAAGAAAGATAAAGTATTATGCTATTGTCAAATATGTATTATCTCGAATGAAAGAGACCAATGACGAAATGAGGAGGCTCATTGAGAAGCATCATTTAAATGAGCTCAATGATAAAATAATATATATAGCCAATAAGTTAGTCAAGTATGAAACATCATCATATCCATATAACACATTATTGATACTAGATGATTGTGCAGGTAGTGATTTATTAAAGAATGGTAATAGTGAATTTATCAAGTTGTTAACCAAGACAAGACACTATAATTTAACATGTATCATGGCTATCCAAACTATTCGATTTGTTCATATGAATGCGAAAAGGTTAGCAACAGATATCATATGTTATACAGGATATAGTGAGGAAGATTTTACTAGCTTGTTGCAACAAACTAATAACTCATTAAATACTAAGCAGACAGTAGCTGAATACTTACAACATAAAGAACCACATGAAAAATTCGTAATGAATATTTCTGCTAATAAGTACTATTTCGAATAATTTTTTATTTTTTAAAAATGGGAATTGAACGTCATTCAGTAGAAGATTATTGGAAGCCAAATTATTCCAAAAAGCAACAATTTTCTCCATGGCAAGAGATAATAAAAGGAGGAGTAGGACTAGGCGGTAAGTTATTAATGGGAGCAGCAGATAGTTTTTCGGGAGGTCTTGCAAGTAAACTATTAGATGCTTCAGCAGGTGGATTAACCAAGCATGCTGGTGTTATTGGTTCAGTTGCGAGAGGTCTTGGTGAAAGCTTCTTGAGCGATAGTACAAGAAATAAAATAGCAAATATAGCTGACACAGCATTAAAATATGTCCCAGAAGGAAAAGTGAAAACTGCCTTATCATCAATTAATAAATCTGCAAAAGGTGATTCAGTTGGAGCACCTCTTGAAAAGCCAGCATTTTCGTCTAGATCATTACAAGAGAGTGACTTTACTACCAACAATCGGGCGAGAACCTACATCTAATGAAAACTCAAAAAAACTAAATTTTTGGACTTTTTTGTTTATTTTAAATGTCAAAACATCTAACAGGTTCTAAGAGACTTGCAGTTATTCATAAATGGTTGAATGGAAGGGATGACCCAGATTGGGAAGTTTTACCTACAAAAACCAAAGACAAGTATATTGTAAAACAGCGAAAAACTCCAATAACTCGAGAATATCAAGAAAACTCAGAAAGTGAAAATAACGAAGAAACTCAAGAAAACTCAGACAGTGAAGAACATGAGGAACTTGAAGAAAAGCCAAGAAAGCCAATAAGTTCGAAAGCTGCACGAAAACCTACAAAACCTCGAAAAACTCAACAAAGCCAAGTTTATGACCCTACTGTGAATGAGGAAATACTAAAACAGCTAAAATCACTAGGTGAAGAAATGAAGATAAGTCGAGAGAAGAAAGAACAGAGACGTATGATAAAGGAGGTTGTTGATAAAAGGATGAGTAAACCAAGACAACAGTATGTTCCTGAAGAACCGCCACAACAATATGAAGAAGAACAACAACCTCAATATATACCTATGAGACCTATTGGTAGGAGAAATCGCATCTTTGAAGATATGATGTAAATTTTTTTCCATCTAAAATGCTCAACAAGGAATCCTATATGAAAACCTCAGCAGAGGTTTGTACCCAGATTGCATCTTACTTTGATGTTGTCGATAATTGCATAGCACTTAGTGATACTAATAAGGCATACTCATTAAATCCACAAACTTCATATTCACCATCACCACCAATTAAGAGTGGTTCATATACAACATGTATTATATCTCCTAATACTCATAATACTGCTGATATATATAATGGATTTATTCGAGCAGATATGAAAGTGATGATAAAAATAGACAAGCCAATTCTAAGTGATTTAGAAAATGTCAGTGGTTATAATTTTGGTAAGGTATGGTTTGGTTTTAAGGATGCTCGAGATGCAGTTGAGAAGTATGAAATTGTAGCTAATGGTATGACGCTTTATACCCAGAACTTTGGATGTGAAGAATCCTTTTTAACTGCATGTTGTGCAAATGAAGTTACTAAAAGAGCTGATATATATAGTAAAGCAAGACATAAGGATATTTGGAATGATACTCATGGAAGGAGATGTGGTTTTGTTGCAAATCTTAACAAAGATGTGACTTCTGTCACTGAAACAATTAGATTAAAGATTGATTTGCGACGATTCCTACCTTTATCTAATATCAAGTACTTGCCAGCATTTGCAGGTAAAATCGAATTACGTCTATACTTTTCAACAGCTGGTATGGTATATTGTCCAGTTGGTTTTGAAAAGAGCTTGGTTGCTAATCCACATATAATGAAAGACTTCAATGTTGATGAAATTACCAATGAATTTCGACCTATTGGAGAACCAATATGGATGTGGACAAGTACCGAAAAAATAGCAATGGATAAGATTAATGACCCCAAGAATCTTCCACCTGTTGGTGAAAATCATGGAGGAGCATATGAAGTCGCAGGAGCTAACAATACTAAGGCAAGAGTTGACCGAACTATTTACAGTGATTGGAGAACTTGGAGTGTTGTTGATTATTCCATTGAAGAATGTGCGAGTATTATACCTTGTTTTGGTATTCATGAATCTGTATATACAGCACTTGTTCAAAGATATGCTAACCCACAACATCCACTTACATTCCCAACACAGATAATGTCATTTTACACTTGTACAAGACCTCTTAATAATGAACAAGATAAAGCAACTATTACTATTACACCTAATTTTGTAGATAGTATGTTTTGCTTATTCCCACTTAAGCATACACATAAGACATACTTCAAGAATCCTATGTTTGAAGCATTTCATATGAATTGTGGTAATTACAATAATATTCCTGCTAAAGCATTTGGTACGAATGGTAAGTATCCAGAGTTCCTCGAATATTGCCAGAATGCAATGAACATGAATGGAGAGCAAAATGGATTTAATAAAGAGGTTATTGCAAGTTTAGCGAATGAGTATCAATATAATGAAAACACAACAGGCTATTATCCAAATGATAGGTCCTCATTCTTCATAGGTCTTCCTACTGAAACAGATGGAACATATCAACAAGGTCTTTCAAGTCTTGCACCTATTAACTTCGAATTGATATGTAGTCAAAAGGCAGATAATCCATTTAGACAGGAAGTAGATACGCCTCCATTATTATGCTTATTAACAGATATATCAATTAGTATTTTGATTAGACCAAATGGTATGCCACCATCAGTACGTATTGGTCCTTATGATTTAACAACCCCTGAATAAACATAAAGAAGGATATTTTATTTTTTTGTAAATGTCGAATGATTATAGAAGCCCACATGCTGAGATTGTTGGAAGAGAAGGTATGATGTATAATGAAGCTACCATGAAAAATAAGGACTTAGAGTTTCAACATTTTGGTGTGTTCAGTAATACTAATACTTATTCTGTAACCTTCAACCCATATATTAATCGACCACCTACCCAGATTATTGAACATGAGGACCCTGTTAGATTTCCAGATACTCGAGAACATATAACCAAACCTGTTCGTGAACCTCCTGTTAGTATTACAGATGGTGGTTTTTATCGACATATAGGTGAAAAAGATAGACCAGTACCTCTCTTACCAAAATATCTTAAGAAGCCTGAGAAACCACCAATGCAAGGTAGAGCAAGAGAATATAATAAACAAGATATTCGATATGGACCTACCCAACATATCTTTACCCAAAATAACATATATTAATTTTTTATTGAATTTTTTATCCAGATGAAAATGACAACAAGAAACGTCTATGACTATGTCAATGAACTTCGCGCAAAATGTGCTCCAAATACTAAACAATGTAATTTCTCGATACTTTGTGACAAGTACCCAATGAAAACAGGAGAATGGAGTTATTTAGGCAAAGTACTCTATGTCTCAATCAAGGTAAAAGACAAGTGCCACAGATTTTATCCAGATAAGCTCAAAGAACTTGATCTTGACTCAATATTTATTAAGCCTAACTCAAGGAGAAAAATAACTGAAGATTTCGAAGAGTTCTACATAAATGGAAACACTACCACTCAAGAGTATCAAGGAATCAAATACTACAACTACTCCATTGCAGCTGCTCCTACAAGTCATAAACCAAAAATCGATGCTCTCAAGCAGAAATATCAAATTGAGTCATTTGACATGTTTATTGGAGAACAGCTAGACTTAGTACTTTAAGCCTATTTTTTCCCAACCTAAATGATTAAGAAGAGGGGTACAACCAATGGAGTTCAAGCAAATGTATCTTTAGAACCATCAGCAGCTGCATCATCTACATCAAACATCAACAACAACATTATTATTAATAAGAGAGATGATGGCAAGGAAGACATTGTTATTACAAGAGACATTGGAGTGCAAACTGAACCTGTTGAAGTTGAACCAGATGTACGTAATGTTATACTTGAAGCATATGCACAAATACTACTTAATCAAGACAAAGCACTACTAGCTAACATTATATCAAAGAAATGCATCATAGTACCTATTGAATCTCTTAGCAACATCATCAAAGCAATACTACATGTTAGTGAGGTTGAAGTACAACTTAATGAAGATGTTGGATGTTGTGCAGCTAAGAGCAATCCAATAAGAAAAATAGATGCTATTAAGATTATTAAAGATAATGGAGAGGTAGTCATTGACTTGAAACAAGTATATAATAAAGAATATAATGAGCTTGTTAATAATTATCATGTATGCTTAAAATATTGCATAGTATAAAAAAAGACATATATAAAAAAAACTTAAAATTAGAAGTAATTATTTTTTACTCTTACTCCTTGTCTTTTGGAGATGAAGCTTCTTGTTCATCTTCATCATCTTCTTCTTGTGTCTCTTGCGAGTCAGGCACTATAGGCACGTGAAAGCCAATAGATTTTGGTGTTGGAGATTGAGGAATCTTTTTATGAAAAACCTCGCAGGTAGTGAGATTCATTTGAGTAAGTGCTTCAGCAATCTTGTTCATGTTTGCTTGTATCAAAGGGTCATAGATGGTGCAGACATTAGATGATGTCGAGTTTATTATTTTTTGGTTGAACAGAAATATCACCTCTTTAATAGCATTGGCTATTTCAACATGAGCATTTTTGATAGCTAGCTTTTGCTGTTTTTGGAATTCTTTGAAGTCATTTCCAGAACGCGACATTTTAAAAAATGAAGTGATTTTGTTTGCGAATATTCAATTTTCAAAAATAATTCAATTTTTTTTCTCGAATGAAATCATGAGCCAAAATTTAGATTTGGGTGAGTTCAAGGAAACAGCTATCATCAAGAAGTTGAAGAAGTCCAAGAGTAACAACAACCTCAAAAATATTGATACTGCAAAAACTGAAACAACAGAAAAACGTGGTAGAAAGCAAAAGTATGCAACTGTTGAAGAACGAAATGAAGCACGTAAACAACAGCAAAAGGCATATCGTGAAAGAAAGAAAAAAGAAGTACAAAGTATGAAGGAAAAAATAATGTTGTATGAAAGCAAAAAGGTAGCTTATGAAGAATGAGGTAGCTTATGAGGAAAAAGGTAGCTTATGAGGAAAAAGGTAGCTTATGAGGAAAAAGGTAGCTTATGAGGAAAAAGGTAGCTTATGAGGAAAAAGGTAGCTTATGAGGAAAAAGGTAGCTTATGAGGAAAAAGGTAGCTTATGAGGAAAAAGGTAGCTTATGAGGAAAAAGGTAGCTTATGAGGAAAAAGGTAGCTTATGAGGAAAAAGGTAGCTTATGAGGAAAAACATGTAGTTAAAAAAAAACTTTTTTTTTAGTTATTCATTTTTCTTGTAGTACATTGTGATGAACTTCTTGTTTCTTTTCACTTTCTTATGTGTAAAGTGTCTCTTTGTTCCATCGAGATGCCCGAAACCAAGTCGAGTAATAGATAGTTCATGACCAAAGAACATGTTGTACAAGTTAACAATGTCTCTTGCAGGATAACAATCTTTCTCGAGGTTGTCAAACCATTCATCATACCTCTTTTTTTGTTTTGCTCGAAGTCGATGTGCATCATTTTCAAGAGCATGAGCATAATTTTCACACATCGTTCTTAAATTTGATGTATCATCTTCAACTTTTAGTTGAGATATTTTTTTCGACATGTTTATATTAATTTTGTAGTCGAATGAATCATGATCTTTAGGAGGTGTTTGTTTTTGTAAAATATCTTCTATTTTATCTTCTTCTTCATTCATCATTAATAAAATAATAGTGATATTAATAAATATATTTTTTTAAAATTTCAATATATTTTATTTTTTTTAATTCAATTTTTGAATTTTTATAGTTAATGTAACTTTTTCAAAGAAAAATATCCACCTTCGAGTTTTTCTACGAAATTTAAAATTTAGTGATATCAACTAGAAAATAGATCATTTTTATACTTGTATGTCATACAACTACAGCTCAGACAGCGATGTTAGTCTATTTGACTCGATCGAGCAATCGGGTCAACAAGCTCCACCATCAGATCCGCCATCAGCTCCACCCACAGAAGTTTGGCTCAAGAACATGACCCCAGAACAACTCGAATCCATGCGACTGTTCATCATGAAGCAGCAAGAAGAAGCAGCAGCTAGATTGAAGAAGAAGCAGCAAGAAGAAGAAGCAGCTAGATTGAAGAAGAAGCAAGAAGAAGAAGAAGCAGCTAGATTGAAGAAGAAGCAAGAAGAAGAAGAAGCAGCTCGATTGAAGAAGCAACAAGAAGAAGAAGCAGCTAGATTGAAGAAGCAGCAAGAAGAAGAAGCATTAGCAAGATTGAAGCAAGAAGACGATGCAAGAAGGAAGAATCCATATGTTCCATATGTTCCAATTTCCAATAAAGTCTTTCCACCACCTCGCTCATATAATATAATACAAGTTCCTCCACCTCCTCCACCTCCTTCTAATCAACAAATACCACCACCTCCAAGAGTTCTCGCTAGACCATCTGCATTTGTCGAGAATCAAAAACTCGGTTCCAATCCAAAAGAAGAAACAAAGATAGAAGGAGAAGAAGAAGTTGATCATGAACAAGAACCATCACCAGCTCGCAAAGAACCATATAAGCCACCGAAAAGTGTTCATGATATGAAATCCAATAGTGATTATAAGGAGGATAATGTTCGTCCATTCGACTTTCGAGAAGAAATGGAACAATTAATAGAAGAAAATGAAAACTTGAAAGAACGATTAACGAAGTTGGAGGAGAAAATGACTGGTGTAGAATTTCACATTGAAGACATCAATCACAATGCTGAAGAACTCAGGAAAGACATTGATAATAACGACGAATACGCACTCGAGCTGATGAAATTGGAACTTGCTCCAAAAAAGGTGGCGAAGTACATTAACAAAATTCACGATCTAAAGAAGGACGTGGCGGATCTGAAAAATGCTCAACAAGCTGGTCCTCCAACAGATGATGCATTTGCTGAAAAGTTGGCAAGATCGAGATTGATGATGGTAGAAGTTGATTATCTTCGAAACATGATGGACGCTATTGAATCATATGACAAGAAAAAAGCACCAGAGATGATAAACGTGTTCAAGTCCTATGGATGGAAGTTGTCCAATTGCATTTATCATCTTCGACCATACTTATCACCAGAAGAGAAAGAGAAGTTGGACAAAGCATGCAGCTTCGAGAGAAAAGGAAAGAAGCAATCACCGAAGCAAGTGCTGAATGCCATTAAGCAATTTGGTGAATCAATGGAGAAGAACGAAATTGAACGGAACTCTGACTCGAAGTCGAAAGGACATGAGTTCCAATATCATTTTCCATATCTCGAAGATAATGTCGTTGATGATGATGATTACCCCCAATAAGATAGGTCATAACTAAAAAATAATTTTTTTTACTTTTTCTTTGTTTTTATTTTTATCGTTTCACTTTTATTTTATGTTAAACATGAACAAGGACATTGAAGATAATTTTTTAGATGCTATTGGAGATGTCTATGCTGATACAAAATCACAGTTTCGTCGTGAATATAATCGACGTGCTAAACAATACCAAAAGAAAGACAAATTTAAAGAAGAAATGAGGAAGCTCATGATTCCTGCAGGACAAGGTATTGGTTTTGCTACAGACATCAATCAAGATGAAGATAAGAGGTACGCATTTACGGAAGCACTACGACAGATACATAAAAAGAAAAATGTTGGAAGACCTATTGTTAAAGCAATTGCACTTGATGGAACTCACAAGTACTTCACACTCAGTGATAAGCACAACATCGAAAGTACATTAGGTCATATAACAGGAGAACTTGATTTAAGTGAAGACCAATCAGACACTAATCCATATATCTCAAACATGTTCATTCCAGTTCGATATGAGGTACAATTTATTGACATGAACAAAACAAATGATGGTGTTCATTTTAGAACCAAGATGCAAGATATGGATACTCATGAAATCTATGATGATGAAGTCGAAATTGATGAAGACTATCGAAATACACCAGAAGGTAGTTTTTTCCCATACATCAATCTATCACCTATAGACTTATCTACATACCAAATCTTTCATGAGGTAAGGAAAGAGAACTACAGAGATAATTGTTTTGTATATGCTTGTATACAATCAGGTGTGTTCACTGATGATGAAATAGATGACTTACGATTTTTTGTTCAAACAAGAGCCATACCTAATAACAAGATAGAAGAAGTAGCTAAAAAGTTCAAGTGCAATTTTAGTATCATTAGAATTGTTGAACAACCTGATAAATACAAGTATGAAACAAGAATCAACACCAGAAAGAAAAAATGGTCTGTTGATTTTAAAAGAGAAGTTAACCTGATATTGTTCAAAGACCATTATATGCTCAACAGGAAAATACCTTGTACATTATTCTACCTTCAACACTATGAAGAACTTGATAGAACATTTGCATATATGCCTTTTGACAAAAGATGTATGATAGCAAGATTGGAGAAAAATGGAAAGACTGTCAAAGACTATAAACATGAAGGAATCAAACCAATAACCTTTTTCCAAAAGATGTTTGAGTTACATCTATTTGAAGAAATCAAAGCATGCGAAATGGATATTATCAACACAACTGAATATGAACATGTTAATGACTATGTAAGTCTCGAATATAATGCAGAACAGAGTACAAGACTCATTGAGAATAACAAGAAGAAACAAAATACATGGTCAAGGATTTATTATAGCGACTTCGAAACAAACTCTACAGTCAGTCCACATATACCATATCTCAATTGTACTATCTTTCGAGATGGTGCCAACATACATAAAATATCTATTCAAGGTGAAGATTGTGGACAGAAGCTCTTGAATTATTTATGGAGTGGCTCATTAACATATTTTCATAACCTCAAGTATGATGCATGTTTTTTCATTAACACACCTGGATGGGATACACAGATAACAGAACGAAGTGGAACTGTGTTGCAAATCATCATGACATTATTCGAAGAAGGTACAAGGAAAGTCAAAAAGAGATTAACATTCAGGAACTCATACAGTATAATACCACAAGCATTAAGTAAATTTGCTACAATGTTCAACCTCAATGTTCACAAGGAAGTCATGGCATATAAGCTATATACACAAGAGAACATTCAAAGAAGAATTGTTGATGCTACTGAGTTCCAACAGCAATACATCGATGAAAATGCAGATAAGTTATCGAAAGCACAACTTGATGCAAACTGCAAGCAGATTATCGAAAATGCAAAAATCGCAAATTGCTATAATGATGGCAAAATCGACATCATTAAATATGCCATCTTCTATTGTTTCAAGGACTGTATTGTTTTGATGAAGGGAATGGAAAAATTTAATGAAGACCTGAAAGCAGTCTTTAAAGAGACAAAGACAGATATGTATGGTGTTCATGATTTTATATCTATAAGTGCTATTGGATACTGCTTTGCCAAGAAATATGGTTGCTTTGATGGATGTTATGAACTATCAGGTAAGTGTCAAGACTTCATACAACGATGTGTCTCTGGTGGAAGAACAATGACAGCAGGTAATGAAAAGCAATACATCGAAGGAAAGATACAAGACTTTGATGCAGTTAGCTTATATCCATCTGCAATGTATGTTATGGATGGTATACCATTAGGAAGACCTAAAGTAATACCACAAGGTACAACACATGAACAACTTATGCAATATGATACATTCTTTATCGAAGTCAACATCAAGAAACTCGAATGTAAATCAAAAGAGCCATATAAATTTGGACAAGTATTTACAAGGAATGAAGCAGGTAGTAAAATATTCGGCAATTTCCTTGTTGACCATTATTATATCGATAAAGTAGGTCTCATGGACTTGTTCGAATTTTATGATGTTGAATATGAGTTAATACGTGGCTATTACTTTGATGAAGGATTTAACAAGAAAATCAATGAGTTCATTGAGAAGCTCTTTAATCTCAGGGCAAGTTATAAAAAGCAAAAGAACCCTCTTGAACAAACAATAAAGCTCCTCCTCAACTCCATATATGGCAAGTCAATATTGAAAGCAACAAAGACTGAAACCAAGACAGTACCAAAAAGCCAACTATACAAGTACCTCTGGAGGAACTACAACTTTATCAAGGAGGTTGTTGAAGATGCTAATATTGATAAGTGCTATGTCAAGAAGTTGAAACCAATTAATGACCATTTCAACCTACCTCAATTTGGTGCAAGCGTTCTCTCTTGGAGTAAGCACTTAATGAACAGGGTTATGGCTACAGCTGAGCAAGCAGGTATACCTATCTTTTATCAAGATACTGATAGTATGCATGTACTTGAAAAAGATGTACCAAGGATAGCTGACTTATTTCAGTTCAAGTATCATCAACCTCTTATTGGAAAAAATATGTGTCAGTTTCATAATGACTTTGATGAGTTCGAAGGTAGTCAAGGGGAAATACACTCAAGAAAACTCATTGCACTTGGTAAAAAGAGCTACCTCGATATCTTGGTTGATGAACAAGGAAATGAAGGATATCATATTAGACTCAAAGGAATTCCAAAACAAGTTATTCTCAACAAGTGCAAAAGGATGGATATCTCAGTTGAAGAGCTTTTTGAAAGAATGCATGAAGGAGAAAGTATGACATTTGATTTGTTGGATGGTTCGAATGCATTCAGGAAGTCAAAGACATTTCAACAAACCAACTTACCTAAATTTGCACGTACTCTTAGGTTTACTTAGTTATAACATCATTGATATCAGTCGAGTTGGATGGTTTAATTTTGATAGTTATGAACAAAGGACTTTTTAACAATATCGGCTGGTATTGAAAATCTACTAAACTTAATTCTAAAAACTTTAATGAATCTGTAAATGTTTTTATTTTTAAAGGCTTACCCTCAGTCTCGAAATCATAGATAAGTGGTTTCTTATCTACAGTGAAGGTATTTATTGTACCAATAACTGAAGGTGTATATTGCTGTTCACCTATATTCGAGTATATGGCATTACCTTGTAGTGATACTAGATACAACTTAGTATGATTTAATATTGGTATATCTTTTATTATATAGGTTGTATTAGCAGGTAACTCTAAAGGCAATGGAGTATTATAAAGACCAGTTACTAATGCAGCTCGATGAGTTAAAGACGTAATGGTAGTCTTCATTGTGGTTTTTATTTGGAATGTTCTTGTTTCTTGTTTATACTCCCATTGAAACCAAGACATTAAATTTAATACCGATTGTAATTCTTTGATTGTATAAGAAAATTTAGGAGTTCGAAAATAGGCTTTAATAGGTACTGAATCACTTGACATCTCAATATAATCTTCATCATTGGTTAACAGAATATTACTCAAGGTGCTTAATGAAGATACATAATACTTGACATATTTACACTTCCAAGGTATATCTAAATTAACTGATACCTTATTATATTCATCTGCATTTGTGCTTTGTACTGATACTAGCATTTTATTATATCCTAAAATGTCAATTAAAGTTTATTCTTTGTTATCAGGAGAAACAGAGAAGCTAAAAGACAAAGACATAGAGATAAGTGTTAATGATGAAAACAACATCGATATCATAAGAGGTGGAGACCCTAAAGATTATCCAAAATTCAGTTGCTTATATAATAAGGAAGAGATAGACATAAAATTGGTTAGTGACTATCTGGATAAAAATGGGCTCGAGTCTTTTGGTGCTCTTAACATTATGGGAGGTAAAGGTATATATACATGGAATACTGATGGTACACTAACGACAAAAATACAATATTGTGCTAGTCTCAATAAACTATATGAAAGATTAAGAGACAGTGCTAAAAATTTAGAAGTCTTTTTAACCAAAATGAGGGAAGATGTAGATTCTGGTATTGCACCCGGAGCTACCTTAAAATATTTCACTGGAGAGATAAGTGATAAAGATATAATAGAAGAAGAATATGATGTTAGTACATATAAGAAGTTAATAGAAGCATTAACAGCGAATCAAAAAGGTATGTTAGATGTTATGAATTTAATGATTCAAAATATAGATGAAGTTAATAATGCAATTGTTCCAAGTATCGATTGGAATACATTAAAGGACTTAAAAATAATTGTCGAACATGTAGATGAAACTACCAAAGCAATTACCTATGGAACAGATACAATAAAACCTAAAAACATGGAAACTATAATAAAAGAGTTAAGTACAAGTAATGATAATATATCAAAGTGGATAAAAAATAATACTGTTGATTTTACTGAAATTGAGCCCATTAAATATGTAGATTTAAAAGTTAATGAAACTACTAATGAAACTATCTTTGATGTCAATGAGACAAAGATAAATAACATGAAAGACTTTGCTGAGAAAACAAATACAACAGCTGCTAATATTACTAAATGGATAGATGCATTAAATGATCAAACCATAAGTTATGAGACTCTCTTGAACTTAACAGGTGGTAATACTTCCATGTGCCTAATTAATAAAACAACTGGTGAACCAGAAATACATGAGGTTAAAATAGAAATTGATGAAACACCACCACCTACTCCAACACCTGAGCCAACTCCAGACCCTACACCTACACCTACGCCTACTCCAACTGAACCACCAAAAGAGTTAGTTAACAAAGAAGATATGGTTTATGTAATTCCTCCTATTGATGAATTAAAGAAACTCGAAGAATATACGATTCCAAAAATAATAGAACCAGAAGTACTCAAATTAACAGTATCCAAGTTTTGGTTATATAGTAAAGAGACGATAGGATGGATAAAAGACTTATTATATAATATCATTTCAACTACCCTATCTCTTGCTAAACAGCCTATTAAATTAACTTATAAAACAATTGCTTTTGCGACAAAAGAATTTATGAAGATTATATATAACTTATTTTATTTTATCTGGTATGGTATTGATAGTATTGTGGATATTGCATATGAAGCTGTTAAAGATAATGAAAAAGTGGGGGTAATCTTTTATATTGGAGGAGAAGATGCAGATGCTGACTTTAAGGATGTAGATTTGCATCAGGTCATTGATGAGATAAAAGAATTGACACCAAGACTTAATAACAAAATTGATGAATTAAAGAATGAAGGAATTCGAATGATTAAAATAGCATATAGCTCATTTACATTATTTTGGAGCAACTTATGGCACTTCATAGTTGATTTTATCATGAACTACCCGAATTTAGTTAATAATATTATACAGATAGGCGGAAATTGGATAGATGCTCAATTTTGGCAATATATAGGAGGTTATTCTGATTTAATTCTGTATGTTTATGTAATACTTGTATATGCAATCGCTGGGGGTTTAGGCGTTGGGGCATTTTGTTTATGTGTAATTCTAATAGCTGCCCTTTTCGAACCAATAGGAAGAGGTGCCCAATGGATTGTAAATAAGATTACACGACATCCTCCTGCTCCTCATGCTCGTACACTTGAAGTTGATGATAATGACGTTGTTAATACTGATGATGAAAATAGCTTTGATATTGTTGACCCTGATGGAAATAAAATTGTAATTGAGATTGATGATGATATATTAGAAGTATTTCGAAATCAATATAACTCATTGGTCTCCAAATATCAAACAATCTATGATGTTGTTCCCTCTACTCCATCAACTGACTCCAAGTATTTTACCTTGAAGGAATCAGACCAGTTATATTTATATAGACCATCTAAGACGTATGAAGAATCCAATTATTATTGTATGAGATGGGATATAGATAAAGATTATGACATACCACAAAATTTAGTATTTAGATTCAAAGACTATCTATTTGGTCATAACTGGGAATTAACATGGGATGGTAAAAATTGGACAGGAAATAATTGTCAAAACATGTGTACAGAAAAGATATCATACATGAACACAAATAACGGTGCTCCTGCTTTAACAATCAAACATAACGAAAGAATTGGGAGATGGATAAAAGGAACAATAAAGGAAGATTTAACAGATGATGATAATTATGCTCATATCTTGAAAGATTATCTTACCAATTGGAGGGTTGTTAAGAAAGATGGAACCATATTAAGTGAAGGAATAACTGCAACTTTTGATTCAAGTGGTTCAGGTACTTTTACTCAAGATGGATATAAATATGAACAAGCTAGAATGTATGTTGATGCGCCAAGTGGATTAAATGCAGATGATGGATTATATGTTTATGCTGACCTAAATATAAATGGAAATATAACTGAATTAAAATGGGATTGTCATCCTACTCATTGTATTAATTCAGGTGTTATGCATACCTATGGGTCAAATCCTTGTCTCGAATCATTTAATTATCATCGAGAAAAAAGGCATTCCATTAAAATCATTGAAGGATTTAATCATAAGAACATTCGAATATATATAGAGAAAGAATTATTTGATTTTGATGTGAAAGTTAATCCATTCGATATAATTATTCAACAACAATTTTATGAAGTAGAGCCAGACCCAAGAAAATGCACTACCATATCGACAGATTATAATATTTATTCATCAAAGATTATATGGGCTGATAATATCATGACTATGCGTCGAGATTTAAATGTTGTTGGTGGAATCACAGATATATTAGCCTATGATTATGCTTTATTGAAACAGACAGTTGATAATCTAGTTGAACAAATGAGAATTCAAGCCATGTATAATGAATATACTGATAGTATTAAACAAGGTGTAGCAGTTGCGAATAGTATATTAAATATTTTAGCATCAACAGTTTGTATTGCAAGTGCCCTTTCAACATTAAATATGTCCAATAACTCTGTAACAATTAATACATATCAAACAAGACCTTTCCCAGCAGGTCCAGGAGGAAATGGTGGAGGAGGTGGTGGTGGTGGTGGTGGTTATCCAGGTGATGGAGGTAGTGGCTTTCAAGGTAAGTTTTTGGTGAATGTTGATTTGAAGGCTGATAAGATGACTATGGAAAGATTTTTACCAATAACAACAACTGTTCAAAATCCTGTTGCTGGAGCTATTTCAACATTCTCAGCTACACAGGTTGTCCTTTCGACAACACATGCACTGACTCAGTTAGGAAATGCTATTGCTACACTTGGTTCGAATGTCTTACACTTCTTTAGGAATAGACCAGATACAAATGGAACTGAAACATTAAATATTAATTCATCCTCGATTACAATAACTGATAATGATACTGATAATGCAACAAATACTATCACAACCACTGAGCAATCATTAGAGAGAACTCATAGAGAAGTTCAGCCACAGGTTGTTACAGATGAAACAGATGAGATTCGAACAGATATAACTGTACCACAGACTACAATGACAAATACAGCTTCAACTACGATTGCACTTAGGAATCAAGTTCCTGTTATCAATATATCTGGAATCCAGTATACCTTAGAAGATATTGCAGATATGACAAGAGAAGAACGAAATGCATTAGTTGCTAGTCATCCTGATATCTTACGTATCCAATATCATGGAAGAGAGTGGTTTAATGTGTATGATTTGTTTTATAATGACCAACTCATTATCCATAATAATGTATTTCAACGAAGGACTCTAATAAGACCAGCTGATATTGAGATGACAGATAGAATACATAGAGCTACTGATAATAATTGGTCAATAGAATGGGAAGGAACAACATACACAGCGAGAGATATTGAACAATTATCTATGCAAGACCGATTAAATTTACCATTTGTACAAAATGGAGATATTGGATTAGAACCTTACTTGAATGACCAAACAATGGAAGCATGGATAAATATTATTGATCATAGAGGAGAGACTATTGATCCAATTGTTGCTACTATTGATTATTCAGCACCAACTACAGCAAATATTAGTGGAGGTCAAGTACGATTTGTTGGAATAAATTCACAGATAGAAGTCAATGCAAATGGAGTTAGATATCAGCATTATGACCTTGTTGCCACAACAGATACTTGGACAGTACCAGGAACAACACCAGCAATAACAGCAAGAATGATAGAACAAATGAGTGATGAACAAAGAGGAGAACTAATGGATAATATTTATTCTCATGGTAATCTTTTAGCTTTTAATGACACATTAGATGAAACAACTGGTGAAGAAATAACACAAGTACTATATAATGGAAATGTAGTTGCTACAATAGATAGAAGAAGACTACATGTAATTAATATTGTGAATGGAGTGATAGAAATGTACCAACAAGATGGTGTTATAAGTGCAACTACTCAAGTTATTATGGGAGCAGTAGGTTATGTTGCTAGAAGGTTCTTACATGGTCAATGGCAGTTTGTTAGACATCATCCTGGTGATGCAGCAGCTATAGCAGGAGTAGCAGCAGAAGCATATGTAGCAAATAGAATAGGATTATTTAATATTCCAAGTTGGTTCCGTCGTAATGATAACCCAGAGACATTAGCAGAGGAAGATGTATTAGAAAAGATTCTTGCATGGGCATATCATGAAGAAACAGATGATGAACCTGAACTTGAAATAACAATGAAGGATGCTGATAAGATGATGGTTTCATTTGATACATGTATTAATATTGCAAAGACATATCGCGATACTTTAAAGGGTACAATAGCATTCATGTGCGAGAAAATCAAAGAGCTTGAAAATAAGTCAAGTACAAAACATCCATTAGAAGATATAGATATGACTGCTTATATTACTAAAGTAGAAGTGAAGGAAATGATAGACCAGAAGGATGCATATATTGATACTCTTGAGGCAAGACTTGCGGCACTTGAAGCTAAATGTGCTAACATCGAATGAGAAGTTTTATTTAACTAAAATGAGTGATACTACTACAAGATTTAAAGGAGATATACAGTTTAAGATAGGGGATGCTACTCGAAAAGGTAGCCAGTTATTAACCTTGGGTGACTTAGATAACTATGTACAGACAGGTCATTTATTTAATGAGGTCGAAGGTTTACCAGAAGTTGATATTAAAAATAAAAATATACAGTATGTATCATTTGAGTCTTCAACAACAACTTACAATATCCTTAAGTTTGTTAATTTGCCTGAAGACTTCATGAATAAGCTCAATGATATAAAAACCCAGACTAATATATTTAAGATAGTATTGAGGAAGAATATAGTATATGATACAAGTGGTAATTTAGTCAAGGAGTTCTACATATATGTTAAGGATGGTCAAGTATATTCTCCTTTGATAACTAAAAGTAGTAATGGATGCAGTATAAATAATAGTACCATTATGGGATATATGAATATAGCTTTTGATAGTAAACTAGACTTCAACCCATATACCTTGTGGCTGAATGGGGAGTTGAGCATAATGAATGAATATATAACTGATTCTTTACAGACAGAGAAGGCAATAAAGTGTTCTATAATAAAAGCTGATAATGCATTAAGTTTACGTAAAAGCGATGTACTATACTTATATAAGCCTACATCAACTAGTCAGGTTGAGATCGATAACAAGAAATATTGGTTACTTCAATGGAACATAGATACTGGATATACTATACCTAATGACTTAGAGTTTAGGTTTAATGAGTATTGTTTTGGTAATAAGTGGTTTTTATCATGGGATGGTACAAAATGGGTAGGTGATAACATACAAGGTCATATCAATGGTAGATTAGTTAATGGATTAAATAAGGAGAATGAGTATGGTGAAGATGGTACCTACATACAAGTCAAGAGGAGTGAGAGGAACATGAAACTGATTAATAAGCCTAATGACTACTCTCCTGATAACATACTACATTACATGATTCATGGAGGTAAGTGTAAAATAGACTGTTTTGTAAAATTAAAGACAGGGGAGATAGAACCTTTTTCGAAATATGGTCTAGGATATCAAACAAGTCAAGGAGGTACAAAAGATGGATATGATATTGAAGCAATAAGGTGCTATAAGATGAATAATGCGACTAATAAATTAGAAACTAGTGCTATTGATGAACTCTACCTTGATATTACCCTTGAAGGTTCTAAAAATGCAAATAGGTTCTCAGTTCGACCTACTGGAAAAGAAGGCAATGGAGGAGACAAGGTATGGTTGTTCTTACATGGTGTACTTGATTCATGTGAAAAGCTTGAATATACATATGCAGCTTCGACTACTAATGACTCAAGGGATATTAAGATATATTTAGCTGATGAATATGTTGACCCAATAGATGAGGTTCATTGGGATTCAACTACTAACCCATTCGAGTATATCATTAAGCAGCAATTTTATGAAGTATCCCCAAATCCTAATGGGGCAACAACCTTATATACTGATTATAATATTACCTCCTCTAAGATAATTACTGCTGATAATATTACTACTATGAGGAGTGATTTAAACTTAGTTACCAACAATGTAGATGTTATTAGCTATGATGTTAACGAAATGAACACTGTTATGGAAAGCTTAAAAGGTAGAGTATCAAGGACTGAACAAGTTACTCAACATCTGGAGGATGATGTAGATAATTTGCGTATAGTCTCATGGACAGCATTAGCTTTTGGAGTTGCAGGTACTGCTGGATCAATAGGTTCTATTGGTATGCAGCTATTTCCAGATGGTATAAGCTTTCCTACCATAAAAGGTGGAGGATTCCTTAAAAGGTTATTCTCTCATAAGTCAACCAAAGGTATGAGTGATTTGGTTAGAAATAGCATTAACTTCATGTCAGGTACTACAGCAAGAAGCATAACCAAAGATATAACACCTATCATTACCTGGTGTGAGGAAGAGTATAAGCAACTAGATGAACTACCTTTTACTGATGAGAATGATAACCCTGATACTGGAACCTTGACATTAAGTGGTGCTATGGATATCAGCAATATGTTTAGGGACTCACTCAAGCCTTGTTTCAAGTTGTTAGCTGAGAAGGTCAATGAGCTAGAGGCTGAGTTTGATAATTACCCTACTGTGGATGAAGCTAATGAAGGTCTAGATGTACTTATACGTAGGATAGAGACATTAGAGGGTGAAAATATCGCATTAAAAGATACTATAGCAGCAATGGAAGCTAGGTTAACTGCATTAGAAGAGAAAAATGACCCAGATAGTGAATGGAAAGCATATTATACAGGATTTACTGATGTCACTGATGAATATAATAGGTATTTTCTATTCTCTTATTTTACAAGTGAGAAACACATAATTATTGATAATTTAGATAATGATCCAACAGGTGATAATGAACCTGTTCCAGATGGGGAGTACTTATTGATATTCAAGGACAAGACTCAAAAGCTACATTTTATTAGATTTATATCAACTGAATGGTCTGACCCTCAACAAATAAAATCATATTTGGATGAAATATACTTTAAAGACACTAACCCACCTTCTGGTGCTTATGATATATATAATATTGAGTTAGATTGTGATGAATGTTCTATGATTTGTTTCGATGCTATATATATGAAGAAATAAGTACGAGATTCTCGGGGCAGGTACCTGTGCCGTTTCATAGATGGGCGGTTGTGGGGTGGGGTACCTGTGCCGTTTCATTGATGGGGAGCAGTAGTGAGAACAAGAATATTTTTTTCTTTTTTTTCTTTTTTCTTTTCTTTTCTTTTTCTTTTCTTTTCTTTTTCTTTTATGACGAGTTCGTGTTGACGCTTGGGGTGCCAGCCCCAGCGGAAACCGACTCGTATATACTACTTTAAAATTATTTTTTTTTGATTTTATATTTATGCTACAAATATTATATACATGACTATGGACTAATTTTTAATAAAAAATGATCAATATTCGAGCTTTTTTTGCATAAAAAAAAATTGAATTGAAAAAGAGTTTCCATACCTTTCAATAGTATTATCTTATTTTCAAATAACATTTCATTGTCACTTTTAATCTCGGGCAATTGCCTGAGCAAAATTCACGGGCAAAGACGGCAATGTCACTTTTTTTAAGAACGGGCAAGACGGGCACGGGCAAGTACGGGCAAACACGGGCACGGGCCCTGCCCGTAGCCCGTCATTTTTACGGGCAATTTGCCCGTGCCCGTGCCCGTCCATCATCCCTGCATTTTCTATTTCTGAAATACTGAAAAAATAGTCTTGATAATTCGAGGATTGAATAATTTGATAGAATTTATCAGATATTTCATAACTTAAGGTAAAAATGCATTACGTTAAGCAACCACTTTTATTTTCTGACACTATTTTTTGTGACATGTTAAGTAAAATTATTTTCTTTTCTATTTTTTGTTTTCATTAAAGAATTTTTTTTTTTTATTAACAATTTCCTTTAATTCCACTCCCAAAAAAGCTCAATTTGTTTTGATTTCATTGAATTTGCTGATTACATGGACGCAAATCAATTTAATATTTTATACTTTCCAATTATATCTCATCAAAAAAAATTTGTTATATTATTGATGGAGACAAATTGACAAGGAGTTTTCATCGCACATGCGACAGAATTTCTCTTTTTTTACAGTTTTTTACTAATAATATTATTAAAATATTTCGAAAACGATAAAAAAATTAATTTTAATGGCAATATCCCATTTTTCATAGAAATCAAATCAATATTTTATAAGAAGAAACGAATCTTATAAAATTCATTGTAAATTTATTTTTTCTATTACTACTTTTTTTTATAATTCAATAAAATTTTTGTGATAATTATTGATATTATATTTTGAAGTTAAATATAAATTACATTATCTTTCTCTTCTTTATAATAATTCGAATATAAATCTAAAACTCTTTTTTTTTCAAATAATAATTGAAAAAGTTGATAAACTAAATTTTTAATTGAAAAATTCAATTATTAAACTTTTCATTTCAAATTGAATATAAAAATATTTTATAAAGTTCAGAAATTCAAATCTGACATATATTGAAATTTAAACTTTTTCTGGGATGGTGCTTTTCTTAATTTTTTAACGTACTCTTTCTCAATTTTTAACGTACGATAAGTTGAAAGGTCTTGGACCGATTCAATTTGTCTTAGCCCAACTGAATATTTTGTTTGAGGTTAATGAAATTTAAAATAAATTCTTTGAAATTTTTTATTTATTTTTTATATTATTTTCAATGAGCTAATTCAAAATTTTAAAATCAATTCAAAATATTTAAACAAGAAAAGTCTTTTTTTTTGTTGTTGGATATAAACTGCAACTTTTTTATTTACATTTAAATTAATATTCAAATTATTAAGAATATTATAGAAAAAGCTATTTTAAAAAAGTTGGAACGATTTTTTTTCATTAGAAAACCCTTTATGGATATATATTTGATATCTTATTTGATTAATTTTATTTTTTAAATTAATAAAATTTATCATTATGAAAAGAAAACAATTCAATTTTTTTCAATATTGTTCAAAATATTGTTTAATTATTTTTTTAATGTAGTTCAAAAAAAAAAAACTTTAAGAAAAATGACCAAATTATATTTAGCATATTATATTTATAAATTTAATTATGAAAAAACAATTATTTATTCAAAATAAAAATAATCGTTGAAAAATAAATTTTCAAAATATTGAGAATCTTTTTGAATTTTTTTCAATGATATTTTATGTTTAATCCATTTGCCTAATTATGTTATTTTTCCATTTATTTTAACTTTTATTTTGAAAATTTTATTTCAAGGAAAAACCTATTATTTTTTTTAACCGAACTTTTTTCGGTTCTCATAATAAAAATGGTTATATTATCTATATTTTTTTATTAAATTTTAAATATAAACAACGATATTTATTTAAATATTAATAGAATACCATTTTTCTTCCCCTAGATTTATATTTTTTCAAAAATACTTAATATTATATATAGATAATGACTTTTGAAATGTCTTTCAAATAATCTTGTATTCTTTAATATATCAATATTTTAAAATATATGAAGTATATTTAATGAATATATATAAAATTAAATAAACAGAATATAATTAATAAAATATAATAAATTTAAAAAATTTTTTTTATTTAAACTTTCAGAAATATATGAATATCAAATATTTCAAATATTTATTAAATTCAATTTCAACACAATTTCATTAACAATTGAAAAATTATCTTAAATGTATTTATTAAATATCTTTTTTTATAACTTAATATTGATATTACAACATATTTAAAAAATGAATATACTAACAATTAAATTAAAATTAAATTATATAAAACTTAAAAGTCTTTTTAAAATCGCAAAACCAATATTTTTATTTTTTTTTAAAACAAAAAAATTAAAAAAATCTACAAACTTCATAATCTTTTCTTTTTGATACTTTATAAAAATTGTAGTTTAAATCAATATTTTGGGAAGTTTTTTAATTAATTTAAAAAACGTTAGTGAAATCAATTGATATAATTCAAAAATCGTTCAAAGGTATTTGACCTTCATATGATCTTTGTTTTAAATTTTCTTTTATAAAATATATTTTCTTATTAATTATAGTGTCACTTTTTATCTCAAAATCACTTAAGAATTTATATCATCTTATGGGGAAAGAAACTAAAAAATTCCGTGGACAACTTAAATTTACTATACATTCCATGAAGGTTGGCTCAGCATCATCAGAAGGTTTCCAAATCGAATGGAAACGAGGCGATTCTCGTGGCTTTACTGATATAGGCTTTCAAAATGATGAACGTGTTGTAACATATGAAAAGAGTTTTAAGTGCTCAGCAACTATGTACATCAACAAAAAAACCGGCGAAAAGAAACCAAAACTCCTTCAATTTACAATTTATATTTTCAAAGATGGAGCATCAAAAAAGAAAGTTTACGGAAAACTTGCTGTCGATGTTGCTCAATCATATGGCATTTCAATGCCTGAAGTGAAAGAGTATAAAATCGATTCTGCACATAAAAAACCAACCTACATTTCTTTATCTATGATTGTTTCTGATGCACAAGAAGTCGATCCCAATACTGATCTCACCTCAGTTGTTGAAGACAGGCTTGAAACTGATAAACCTGATGAATGGGATGTTTCAGCAGCAGTTTCCCTTGATGATCAAAAGAGAATTGATGAATTTTTTGTTAAGAGAAAAGAAGAAAAAGACAAATTTTCAATTCAACTTGCTGAATTCCAAAAGAAGCCCACTACTCAACCAAGACCATCTGCAAGAAACAGAATGAAAGCACCTACTCTTATGTCTCCTACTGCAGCTCCAGTAGGCAGTTTAAATAATTTCCTTTCTCAAGGAAAACAGTCGAGACTTAAATCTCAACGAAATTCTGAACTTAATCGTTCAACTCCTTCATTTGCCACACTTTCAAAATCATTAACAAATAATGACAGCTTATCTGACTCAGTTGATTCCTCTTCACCATCTTTAGTTAAAGATCGAGAAGTTGAGACTTCTATTGTTGCTGAAGAGAGTAATGATAATGATAATGAAAAAGAAGAAGAAAAGAAAAAAGAAGAAGAGAAAAAGAAAGAAGAGGAAGAGAAAAAAGAAGAAGAAAAGAAAGAAGAAGAAGAGAAAAAAGAAGAAGAAGAGAAAAAAGATCCAATTGAAGAAGCAAATGATTTTATACAACCACTGATTCGTTATTGGATGAAATCGCCAGTAAACCCACAAGTTGTACCACGCTCGTCCGCAGCATTGTTTGCATCTTTGGTTCATGCTGGTCTTTTTAGTAAAAGGAAATTCACTTTTGAAGAATATCAGAAAATCATTGAACCATATATTATACGTTTATCAACTCGTAGTACTGTTGAAAAGGGAACATCATATGATAATCTATGCGTTTCTCTATCGCTACTCAAGATTATTACATCAAACGAATCTATTAAAGAAGAACGTCGTGACTTTTTCCAAGAAAAATTCCTTGAGTTGGTCCTTCGACCAGCTTTTACCAAATATATTGATGAGATTACTCAAGAACTCCAAGGAGTTGCACAGTCGATTATTATGTGTACAGTTGATGCTGGGTCAGCAGTTGATCTTATTGGAAATTCAATTGATAACATTGTTAAGAAGAACTTCTACCTAGATCAGCAAGTTGAAACTGCGAAAGAAAAAGGTGAAGAATTAAATGTTCTAACTGATTTCAGAGAATTCGTCAAACAGATGTGCATCAAGAAATTAGATTCATATTTTGTTACAAATATTCTACAAAATGATTTTCAAGTTAATTTCAGTAACGCAGCCAATTGGAATTCAATCATGGCAACTGTGAGAGAAGAAAAGCAAACTGATTTTCCATTATTCAGAGAATCAATATCTGTCTTAATGATAGCTCAAGGTCTATGCCAAACGCCAGAACTTGTTCCAGACGTTGCACCTGATCTACCAATTGAAGCTATTCTCAGATTAATGGAACTCGAAGTCCCTGATGAACTAATGCCACTTTCAAATGACACAAAAAGCTTTGCTGAATACTATAAATTGCAAGAACTTAAGCCAGTAGAAGATATAATACCTATTTTGTCAAAGGATTACTCTGGAGACTTCTCTGAAATTCTTGAAGATTTCCCTGAAGAGTGGGATTCTGTTGAATTTGACAAAGAAACAATGTCTAAATATCCATTTTTGGAAGATTATTTTGCGAATGAAGATTCAGACTAATATGGAGTTTTACATTATTATTATTATTTATTAATTGTGAAATATGACCAAATAAGTTAAGAAATGATGTTAAATTTGAGTAAATAACCTTTTTTTAATTTTGATTTTTTTCCACTCAAATTATTGAAAGTTTTTAGGTACCGTTTAAAATTTTTTTTCCTCTTAAAAAAATATTTATTTTATTTTCAAATGCCAGTTAAAGGGAGAAAGAAACTGTTCCAGTCAAATAACACAACAAATGCTTATTTAAAGCCTCCTGGACAAAAAAAACGAAACAAAAAATTCAAATCTGAAAGAATACCAATTGACGAGTATTCTGACCCAATTTCTGAGTATGAATATTCAAATGATGATGAATTTTTAACGCAAATCGATCGACAACATATTGGAAGACCAGAATTTGTTCCTCAATATGCTGAGCAAATAATTATTAATTTACAAAAGCAAGCCATTGACTTCCGAATTCCTGTTCAAAGATTTTGCCAAATTCAGACTGAAATAAACTTGCATATGAGATCAGTTGTTATAAAATGGTTAATTAATGTTCATAATGAATTTGAATTATCATCAGAAACCTTATTCTCATCAATTTATTATTTTGATTATATTTTATCTCAAATTTTAATTAAAAAGCGAAAAATTCAACTTCTAGGATCTGTTTGCCTCTGGGTTGCAGCCAAAATACACGAAATGAGTCCCCCATCTGTTAATGAATTAATTGAATTGTGCAATACGCAGTATGATTTAGCTGATTTCGAAAAATACGAACGTTTTGTTCTTAATGTTCTTAATTTTAGGCTTCAAATTCCTCATACAAAATTATTTTTACAAAGATATATAGACGCGCTCGAATTAAGACCAACTCTTTGTGAAATTGCAAATTTTATTTGTGAAGCTTCACTATTTTGCTATGAATTAAACCAGTATAATCCATCGAAAGTTGCAGTTGCGATAATTGTTATCACGATAACCTTGATGAAATCTTATCTGCCTTTCCAAAAGCTTAAGGTATACTCGCATTTAGATGATTATAAAGATGTGGAAGAATGCATATCTTATCTAATATTTAGTGCAAAAGAAGTTTTAGATTCAAAAACCGGTGCAATTTATCAACGATATACTGATACAAATAGTACTGGATTTTTACTTCGCGCTAATTTTAATGATGATTTAATCAACAAAATTATTCGTCTTCATCTTTCACAAAAATGAAGAATAATTCCATAAAATGCTATTAAACCAATATATTTAAAAAATAAGATGAAACAACGCACAAACAAGCAAGCAAAAAAAAAAACAATAATACAGTTCAAGCATGGTAATTCATATACAATAAAGTGTGCATTAAATGTTTTTATAGTTTGTAGACTACTTACTAATGCTATATTTTGAAATAGAAATACTAATTATATTATTTTGTAAATTTTATTGTTGTTATTTTATTATAAAAAAACTGTTTTGTGTGAGTTATTTTTTTTTCTTTTTTTTAGATATTGCCTTTTCTAAATTGAAATAATCAATGAATAATTGATTTTAATTGAAATAAACGATGATAATTTAAGTTACGAATTAAAATCAAGAGAAGATAAATAATGACAAATTGGATGATGTTAGAAAGAATTATTTAATGACACATTGTATTTTTAATAATAAAATAAATAAAATAATATTATTTTTGTTTTTCGTTGGCGGATAAAAAATTAAAATTTAAACATCACTTTTTCATTGGAAGAACGATTGAGGAATCTCCACGAATTCTTTGGTTGGCATTGTTCCAAAGTAATATGACACATTCATTTTTAGAGCCATTGGATTATATTTAGCTCCCGATGCAATTTTCATTCCATTATTGAGCCATTGTGAAATCTGTAATACTGGCTTTCCATTTGGCTCAACAGAGTCACCTGTTGGTGGTTGATAGTTTGATGCCCATCCTTCAGGAGCTTGGAATTTAATTGAAATACTGCTTGCTTTAACAGTACTAAAGTTGAAAAATGAAGTTCTTAATGCGACCATGTTGGGGTTTCCATTTGCTTTGTTTACTTCTAAATAAATCATTATTCCAGTAGAATTATAAACAAGTTTTGCACCAGGAGGAAGGTTCTGAGGAGCCTTTTGTTGAGGTGCAGACTGTTGCACAGGCTGTGGTTGGTTTGAATTTGGATTTGGTTTAGTATCAATTTCATCAAGTAAATCATTTAATGATGTTCTTGAGTTTGATTGCTGCTGAGAATTTGTTGTTGTAGTTGATGATGGACCAACAATATCACCAAGAAGATCATCAAGAAGATCTCCTTGAGGTTGCTGATTTGATTGTGTATTAGTTGGTCCGCCTGAGGTCATCCAATTATCCAAACCTTGTTGCTGTTTTTGTTCAGTTGAAATTTGAATGAGATTTCCTTCTTCAGTAGATGGTGCTGCATTTGTAGAAGACGTTTGTTTTCTAGTTAAATCATCGTTAAAATCTTCTTCGACAGGGGGAGCTGGAGCTAAAATGCTTTCTCCATTTGTTGTTTTTGTTAAAATTTGGAAAAATTCACCAGCTCTTTGCTGAAGATCAAGATCACTATCTTTTGTTTCTGAGGTTAATGACTGTAAAACATTCTGGTTCATTTGCTGTTGATTTGATCTTGATGAAAGTTTTGCCATTGCTGTCAAAATATATCCCTTTGTCTCTTTTGTGGTTTGAGGAAGAACTAATATTTTACTGAAAGTTTCTTCAAGAGTATCGCTTTGTTCGCCATATTCACCAAGTATCCATGCAGCGACCTGCACGAGTGGCTGAACAGTTGATGACTCAGCAAGCTCATTTTGGTTGATAATTTTATTGACTGCATATGTTTGCATTGATTCTGAGCGACTAACTACACCACAAACAGCTGAAATAATATCATTTCTTACATATCCACCACTTTCTTTCAAAATTTGTAGAATCGCGTCAAAATTCCATTGTTCGTTTGGTGAAAATCGCTGAATTGATGCAAAAATACGACCTACGAGCTCCATACGAAATTCTGCATCAGCAAGATGAAGATACTTGAGAATTTCTGGTACTAATCTCTCAGCATTATCTTGGTCAATTAGTGCTGAGATAACGTCCAAAGCTCGACGACGAATAGAAATATCAGGGTTATCTAAGCAGCGAACAATTTGTGCTTTATATCGTTGTAGTGCAAGAGCATCACTGCCACTTCGATCTAATATGTCACGATTCGCATAAAGAACGCGTGAAAAAACATTAAGGGCGCTATATAGAACATTTGGAACTTCACGAAATGATAATAATCTTCCAATTTGGTTGAAAGCAAGTGTTCTCAAAGATGGTTTCTTTCCAACAGCAACAATCGTCTGCACAGCTTGTAAAAGAACAGCTCTTCCATCAGAGCGTTTCATGTCTGCAACTGATACAATTGAAGCCAAAACTTCATCTAATTCATCTGAAGGAGATCTCAACAATGCTAAAATTTCAAGAACTTTTACTTGAAGAAATGGATCTGATGCTTCATCAGAAGATCTCATTGATGAAATCAATGAACGTAAAATTTTGACAAAGGCGGGGGTAAAACGAGACCAAGATGCGCTAAGTTGAGGAGCCGATTTAAGCATTTGAATAACCATGCTAACTCCAGAAAGAACAACGCTATGCGATGTGTCATTTAGAAGAAGATGAACCATTGGTTGAAATGTTTCAACGAAATCTGGAAGTTTGTTTATAATTCTAATAACAGCCATTGCAGCTCTTTTCCTAAGAAATGGATCATCTATTTCGAGAACTTTCTGAACATCTGATGCAAGCGATCGGCATAGTTCTGTTGAACCTATATTTGCGAGAAGAGCTAAAGCAAGTGCAACAACGAATCGGTGTTTTGATTGTAGATCTTTTTCGAGTGTATGAGTAAGAAGAACAGTAACCTCAGCCGTCTCGTCAAGTAAAAGTGACGACCCAAGATATCCAATTCTTTTGAATGAGAAACGTTCATCTGACATGAGATTAAGGCATTCCATTTGCCCAAAAGTAGTTGATCGACCAATCATATTTAAGTATACAAGCTTAGCGATAATTCGGGGTCGCATTTCAGAATCACATTCTCTTATATAAGTTCGAATATTTGCTAATTCGGTAGTTATCAAATGTTCTTCTTCATCTATTGATTGTGCTGCGCGAATTTGATGAATAAGAGTCGAGAGTTGAATTGTCATTAAATCTAAATTAGAGTGCTAATTTGACCTTAAAAGGTCAGTCAAGTAATTCATAAATATCGAATCTTCATATACATTTAAAATAAAAAAATAATACTATCTATAGGAAATTATTATATATATAATTGTAGAATAATAAAATAAAATATTATATTTTAAATATTTATTCCAAGATAATAGTATTTTAAATATTCAAATATTTGCTTTTGGTCAAATCAAATGTTCACAATTTTTCAGTGTAGAAAAACAGCAAATTTATTTATTCTTTATATATTTAAATGTTATATTATTACTTATTAATAAATTTATGCATAATATTTGACAATCAATGAAAATAAATTGTGTTTTTGTGTTTTAATTTTTTGGATATTTTGAAACGTAAGTCATTCAAATATTCTATAGGTAAAAATGAATATATATATTAATAAATTATAATAAAAATTTGAGTATATTAACATAGATATAAGTGAATATTGGTATTATTTTTATATATATAAATAATAACAATAATAGCAATAATAACAATAATAGCAATAATATACAATAATTCAATGCGAAGACTATGAAAGTATGATAATCATATTTAAATAATTCAATGAGCTTTCACAAAATTGAATATTAATCTCCTTACGCGAAAATAGAATACGACTTTTTTAGAAAAAGTTAATAAAAAGTTGCCTTTAAAAATAAAAATATTGATCTTTAAATATAAATATTTTATCATTTCAAATTTTAGAGCTCCTGCTTAGAGTTAAATTAATTTGAGGCTAAAGTATTGAGTTCGAAACTAAACCTCTTTGCTTTTTTTTTTTTTTATTTTTATTAATTATGTAATTACGTTTCATTTCGGCAATTTTTACATTTTAATACGTCTTTTCATTGAATTTTATAAAATTCCAATTACGTACGAAGGGTAAACTTTACCCGGTAAAGTGAAAATGCTAAACGCACTAATGATTGTTTATCATTACTAAATAAAACGAAAAAGATACTATAAATCTACTTTTATTTACTAAATTACAAAAGAGATGTAGTGCTTTTGGTTGGATATATGAGAGTAAATCGTCCTTTTTTAACAACTTTTTTTTGTGGCCTTTCACTTGATGTAATAGGATTTTGAGTTGACAACGAGTTTTTCAAATATAAATTTTTGTCGTCATTCTGTTGATCATGAAGAGCAATTCTCTGAGAGAGCGGTGGTAAATGTATCATTAAATTAACATAAATATAGTCTTTTGATTTTGCGAGTAACACAAATTTGTGTTTAAGTAGATCAGCTGCTGAGGGACGTTTGATTGGATCTTTATCTAAGCATTGTTTAACAAAATCACAAAAAACTGGTGAAAAATTGTTTTCTTTGTTCAATGATACTGAAGGATCAAACGATGATCTTCTGTTTGGACAACTTTTTGATGGAAGTGAAGGAGAAGTGCCTGATAGAATTTCTTTGACTTGACGAAGAGGTTCTAAGTCAGAGTATGGAGTTTTTCCAACAGCCAACTCATATGCAATTATTCCAAGACTCCAAATATCAACGCTTTGAGAATAGCATTTACCTTTTTCAATTAATTCTGGAGCAGTATAGCATGATGAATCAATAGATGAAGCTCTTTCATTTTTTAGAAATCCATCTTGTAAGAATGACCTTGCTTGCCAGAATCCACCAACCTTTATTGATCCATTTTGAAATACATAAATGTTATTGGTTTCAAGTGATCTGTGAACTTGATGAATTTGATGATAGTATTTCAAAAATTGAAGAATTTGCTGTAATATTGAAGCAATTAAAAGTTCATCTTTAATTCCATCACTATATTGAAAATGAAGAATATCAAGAAGTGAGCCTTGATCAACCATCTCTGAAATTATCAATAAAAAATTCTGATCAATAAAAGAAGCATAATATGTCATCATATTTGGATGTGATATTGTAGACCAATTTCTTGTTTCATTGCCAATAATATTTAATAAATCTTGATTTTTTTCGAGATCTATTTTTCTTAAGCAAACCAATTTTTCATTGATTAAGCATCGTGCAATGTAAGTTGAGCAGTATTTATTGCTAAATATTTGCCTTATGATTTCATATTGAGAAGCATCTAAGGGAAAGTTCATTTTTTAAAAATTTGATAAATGATTTATTTTTATATATTTTCGATGTATTGAATTATCTTTTCGAATCATCAAATTTCAATGGAATTGAATTTTGATTGTACTATTGAAAATAATTATATATGTTATCTTTTATTTATTGTGCAATCATATATGATTAAAATTAACTAGAATATTTTAATATAGTAATAATGTTAAATAAATAATATAAAATAATAACATATAATTTAACTCAAAGATATTTATAAAAATATATTATCTACGATTTTTAGATTTTTTTCAATAAATGAAAAAAAAAAAATGATTGATTTAAAAAAACTATCAAATATTAAAGTTAAATTAAAACATCTATTATAGAATAGGTATAATAAAATTTAATAAAAAGTAAAAAAAAAAATAGTTTTTATTTATTTAAAAAAGGAAGAAATCATTTGTTTATTTCAAATATGTTTGATAGATTTAATTTTATGTTTTATAAAAAGTTTCATTGTTTTAGATTTTGAATAAAAATTTTTGAGTGTAAAATAACTTTCACAATAAAAAAATTAAATTATATTTATAAATTTTATGTATAATAGAAAAATATACGTGATATCTATTTAATTAAATATTATATGTTTCAAAGAAATTATTGTTATTCATTTTACTTCAAAATTAGTAGAGAAATAAAAGAAAAATTAATTCATAATAATGAGAGATCTCTCATTATTATGAATTAATTATTTTTTTAAATTGCTATCATATAAGAAAAAAAGATTATTAATATGGAACCTAAATTCAGATAAAATTTGAGAGTAAATAGTTTACTAAATTCAGAAAAAATTTTTAAATTCAAAATCTAGTTTATAAACTATTCAAATATATGAAAATCATATCACAAATATATTTATTAAAATATAAAATACATAATTATAAAAAACACATAAATATCCATTAATAATGAGAGCATTATATAAGCAGGCTATTTAATCTAACTTCCATTAGATTTTTAATTGCTGCTTCGAACTGATCACTTGAGAAACGTAAATCTTTGCTAATAATCACTTTTTGAATTTGTGGTATTGGTACAAAACAATATGGGGTATTTTGTAAGACATATAGAATTGAGCATCGCTGAGCTAAATCAAATAATTTTTCTGCATCGATTAATCCAAGAATTAAGTCTGGTTTCTTCCACATTTCATCTTTTCTCAGTTCTGCATGTAAATTAGGAATTGAAGGTAAACCTTTTTTCACGCATTCAGACAAAAAAGAATCATATTTTGTTGGTAATCCTTTTTGGCTTGGATCTAAATCACCAGAATCTATTTGCAGTGCTTGTAACTCCTTAATTACAGAATCTGGAGGCATTGCAAGTAGTCGTACATCTTCACGAAGTAGAATTTTACAAAATATTCCAAGTGAGTTAAAATTAAGAAGTTTTCTCAGCTTTTTAGCAATTTTGAATAAACGAATAAAAGCATCCGCTTTATCATCAGCATTAATAAAGGTATTTGAAATTACCTCAAAAAGATGATTATCCATATCAAAGAATTCTTGAAGTGTCGGAGATCTTTGAGTTGTTTCTTGATTTTTAAATCCATCGATGAGTTCAATTGGATGAATTGTTTCAAATTTCTTATGAAATACTAAGCAAATCTGTCTAGCAACCTCAATTGGTTTCAAATCCAATAATGTCAAATTAGGAGAAAAAACAATAAGTCCTTGAAACTCTTTTGTAAGGTCTATCTCTGGCTGAGGATAAGAACTTTTGTTTTCTTGCCTATTTTTAGAACTCATGATTGAAGGGGAAATTCCATTTGTCAAATTAGGAATTGTATCAAAAATTGTCTGAGCCATTTGGCGAGCTTTTTCAAAGGGGGAAGTATCAATAATTCTTCTACAAAAAGCCATCATATCCATGAGAGCATCATCACCAATTCCTAGTCCTTGGAATAAGATCCAATTTTTCATCAAAGAAAGAATTGAAATCTGCAATTTCCTCTTTTTTGGATCAGGGAATAAAGTTGGATTATTATGAGTAATTTCAATAATACTTTGAGGAGCTTCACTAACATCACATTCAAAAAGATACATAAGATGGCTTAAAAAGTGACGAGACGAAGTAATAGATTGAATTGCTAAGAATAGCATTCTTTGTTCTCCGATTGTTAAAACATTCTCAGTTACCATCAAGATAAGCAAAATAATCCTTCGAAATGAAGCCAATTTGACATCTGAAAATTTAATTGAACCATTCGAGTTGTTATTTAGCTGGAAATATGGTTCTAAAAATGATGAAAAATTAATTTTATTATTTCCAGCCACCTTTTTCTTGTATTCTTCAAAATCACCAAGAACTTTCTGGAATTGATTCTTATAAATAAGATTCTTTCCATTATTGAAATATTCGTCCCAGATCAAAGTAACATTTTCTCGATAAGGACCAGAAAAAACGTTTGCCTCAAATTTTTCAATCGTATATTGTTGTTCTTTTTCATCTGGAGGAATTTCCCAAGCATTTTCACGATATCCTACAGCTAATGAGATAAGTAATCTTAAATCAGAGCGTTCAAATTCATTTGGATCAAAAGAAAAGTCGTCATTTTCTTCTGCTTCTGTTTCTTCTTCTTCTTCATACTCTTCCAATGGAAGGCTTGATTGGAACGAATAACCTGACTCTTGAGAGAGAATCTCAGCTGTCCTGTAGAATCCAATTGATTCAAGATGTTGATAAATCATTTCTAAGATGGTGTGACGATTAATCGATGCGCTTGCAGTAATCTTATCAGTATGCTTAACATTTGTAAAAGAGAGACCGCCGCCAACTAAAGAAAGACCTCGTTCATGAAGAGAAAGAAAGTGAGGATTCTCTGAAAATTCTTGATTAAGCCAAGTTGACTTGTTTTCAATGCCAGTGTTGAACGTTTCTCCTTCCACTGAGGAAGGTGATGAAACAAACATCGATGATCTGGTTTTCATTCGATCAAATGACTTGAATTGAGGATTTTGTAGTTGAATTTGAGCAGCTGATGAATTTTTTTCTAATGGCGGATTAGTTTTTGGTGGTAAGGTCGACATTCTTGGTTTAGATAAGAATTTTGGACGTGATTGAATTGGTTGTAATTGTTGTCCTTGTTGCTGTTTAGATGATGAAGCTGATGGCGGCAATGGTATTTGTGCTCGACTTTTGATTTGTGGTGCTTCAGGCAATGGCGATGAAGAAGATGATACAAAAGGAGGATGGAAAGCAGTTTGAGATGGGCTTTGAACTTGAAATTGGACTGATGATGATGATGATGAAGGAAATTGTTCCATCGATGTCCCTTGTGTTAATTGTATTTGTTGTTGAGCTGTTGGAAAATGTTCTAATGATGAATTTTTTGAATCACTTGGCTGCAACGACTGGAGTGATGAAGATGATGGAAATTGTTCAATTGATTTGTCTGAACTTATTTGGCTTTGTTGCTGAATTCTTGGGAATTGATCAAGTGAGGATTGTTTTGGATTATTATTTTGTTGTTGATTTGCTTGTGGAAATGCTGATGGAAACTTTTCCATTGATGTTCCTGCACTCATATTGTTTCGTTGATGAATTATCGGAAAATGATCAAGGGATGGAGTTCTTAAATTGCTTATTTGTTGTAGTTTTGGTGTTTGCAGCAATGAAGATGATGATGGAAAATGTTCCAAATGTGGTCCTAAATTTGCATGTGATGGCTGCTGCATTGTTGGGAACTGATCAAGTGAAGACTTTTCCGAGCTATTATTTTGTGATTGAGCTTGATTTTGATTTGATTGAGAAAATGATGGAAATTGATCAAGTGAAGACCTCTCTGAGTTACTATTTTGTGATTGATCTTGGCTTGTCTGTTGCTGAAATGCTGGTAAATGATTAAGTGAAGATCTTTCTGAGCTGTCTTGAGATTGATTTTGGTTCGGCTGTTGAAATGTCGGGAAATGATCAAGAGAAGATCTTCCTGAGCTATTGTTTTGTGAACAAATTTGGCTTAGATGTTGTTGCTGCATTGTTGGGAAATGGTCTAGCGATGGCCTTCCTGAAAGATTATTTTGAGGTTGAATTGGAATTGGACGTTGGATTGTAGGAAAACGATCAAGAGAAGATGGATCTGAAATATTGTTTTGTGATGAATTTTGGTTCTGCCGTTGTTGTTGTTGTTGAATTGTTGGGAAATTTTCTAGAGATGGCCGGCCTGAAAGATTACTCGGTGGCCTAATCTGGCTTGGTTGTTGCATTGGTGAAAAATGATCTAGAGATGGTCGAGATGAAAGATTATTATGTGGTCTTATCTGGTTTGATTTTTGGAAAGTTGGGAAATTATCGAGTGCAGATTGTTCTGAACCTGTATTGTTGGACTGATTAGGCTGCTGTTGATTAAAAGATGGGAAGCTGCTTGATGGCGATTTTATTATTGGTGAATGACTGATAATTGGCTGTGCTTGATTGTTAATCTGAGATGATGAATTTATTGTTGCCTGTTGTTGGTTGTTAATTGTTTGTTGATTGGCTGCAAATTGGCTTTGATTAATAATAGGTGTTTTGTTTGCGTGTTGTTGATTAATATTGGTAATAGGGTTTTGGAGAACATTTGGCTGTTGTTGGATAACCATCGGTTGTTGAGTATTAATTGGTTGTTGAGTATTAATTGGTTGTTGAATAGGTGTTGGTTGCTGATTAACTATTGGCTGTTGAATAGCATTTGTTTGTCGAGTAGTTATTGGTTGTTGAGTAGTTATTGATTGTTGAGTAGTTATTGATTGTTGAGTAGTTATTGATTGTTGAGTATTAATTGGTTGTTGAGTAACCATTGGTTGTTGGGTAGCAGTCGGTTGTTGTTTAGTTATTGTTTGTTGAGTAGTTATTGGTTGCTGAGTAGTTATTGGTTGCTGAGTAGTTATTGGTTGCTGAGTAGTTATTGGTTGTTGAGTAGTTATTGATTGTTGAGTATTAATTGGTTGTTGAGTATTAATTGGTTGTTGAGTATTAATTGGTTGTTGAGTATTAATTGGTTGTTGAGTATTAATTGGTTGTTGAGTATTAATTGGTTGTTGAGTATTAATTGGTTGTTGAGTATTAATTGGTTGTTGAGTATTAATTGGTTGTTGAATAGGTGTTGGTTGCTGATTAACTATTGGCTGTTGAATAGCATTTGTTTGTCGAGTAGTTATTGGTTGTTGAGTAGTTATTGGCTGTTGAGTAGTTATTGGTTGTTGGATAGGTGTTGATTGTTGATTAACTATTGGCTGCTGGATAGCATTTGTTTGTTGATTAATTATTGGTTGTTGAGTAGTAATTGGTTGTTGAGTTGGCATTGGTTGTGGGATGTTAATTGAATGTTGACTAATATATTGTTGTTTTGGTGTTTGAAAGCGATCTCCTTGTGGCATTCCTGGGCTCATATGTGGCACTTGATTTTGCGTTATTTGTCTCGTGGCAATTGGTAATCTTGGATTTGATATCGCATTTGGTGAATTGATTTGTCGATTTTGATTTATTTGAGGTGAATTTTGTTGTTGGTTTGTTTGGACAATTTGTTTTGGTGAAATCTGATTTTGTGGTGTTCCCAGGTTTAGATTTTGTCCTTGATTTATTAATTGTTGATTTGATACTTGCTTTTGAATGTTTGGTTGTTGAATTGATGATTTCTCTGAATTTAAATTTTGTGATGGATTATTCATTTGTTGTGATGGAGATTTTGGGAAACCCCCGAGTGGTTGAACTTTTATATTGAAATATTGGTTATCAGCATTTATTTGTTGATTTGAGTTTACATTTTTTTGGAAAAGATCAACTGATTGCTTTCTTGAATAAATATTAAGTCCAGGAATATTCGTTGGTTGGTTTTTATTCATTTGAAGAGGATTTTGCTGAGGATTGCCTTGAAGTTGCCTTATTGATTTGTCGGAGCAAAAATTCTGTTGTAAATTATTCGGCAGAAGATTTTGATTAGGTTGTGATCCTGCGAATTTTTCTGTTGAAGAACTATTGAGAAAACTGCTCTGTGTATTATTTACTTGCTGATTTTGCTTTGGTGTTATCGTTTGTTGAATATTATTTTGTTGATTATAATATTGATTTTGAATTTCATGTTCTTGAGTCTGGTTTTGTTGATTTCTAAGGAATTGTTGCTGAGTTTGAGTATTAGTAGTATTTGGTATCTGAGGGCTTTGAATTTTACTTTGCTGAAATTGATTATACTGTAAAGGATGATTTTGAGTTTGTTGCTGAGATTGTTGGCCATAATTTAGTTGATTTTGTGATTGAAATGCCGTTTTTTGTTGAAACTGGATTTGTTGATTTTGGCTATCTGGAAATCCAGTATTCGGTGGTTGAGGTTGTTGATATGCGTTGTTTAGTAGATTTTGCTGTAATTTTGGATTAACAAAATTTCCGTTTAAACCTTGTTGAGTTTGAGGTAAAGAGTTCAGTTTTTGAGTTCCAGGTGGTTTATTATCTTCAGATCCTGGAATAAAAGTCATGGAGAAATGACTTTAGAAAACGAAGATCAATTTTAATGAATATTGAAATTTTCATTATTTATTTTATTCAAATAATTTCTAAATAAAATCAATTTTTCTATAAGTAACAAATTTTGTTAATTCTTTTTTTAATCAAAATCGTTTAAAATAGAAAATAGTTCATGGGAATTTGTTATTATTTATTATTTAAAATAGCTATTTATTTGTGTTATTTAA
Organism: Tritrichomonas musculus; assembly: GCA_039105265.1. Classification (NCBI taxonomy): domain Eukaryota; phylum Parabasalia; order Tritrichomonadida; family Tritrichomonadidae; genus Tritrichomonas; species Tritrichomonas musculus. The sequence continues at coordinate 80,967 of JAPFFF010000015.1, read as the reverse complement.
TTTTTTTTTATTTATATTTGTAATTGATAAAGAACACCTTAAAATAACATTCTTATTGAGTCAAAAAAATTCAATATTGTAAATTGTTGATTTTTATAAATTAGTCAATATTTTCATTCAATTAACTAATCATTTGCGTTATATAGGAAAATATAAATATTATCTCTAATTATGTAATTTAATGGAACTTCCTTTTATAAAAAGTATATTACATTTTTTTATTTGTAAGAAGCATTCAAAACATAAGGAAGTTTGAAATAAAATAACGAACTTTGAGACATTCATTAACGGCCGTCTTTCTTAACTAAGAGGTCTGTTATATCATCCACTTTTTGAAAAAAAAATCTATATTTTGAGAAAAAAAATCTATACACGATTATTTAGAATCAACGCTCAAAATCAGTCCCATCAAAGAGTAATAAGAGCGTATATTCAATAGAATATTTTTGTGTGTAAATCTAAAAGATGTTTGGGCACTGTAATTTCTTTTTTGGCTTCAAAAAAAAAATGGTTACATTAATTTTAATGAATGAATTTCAATTACAATTTTGCAAAAAATATATACAAAAAATCAAAGATAGCCCAATTGGAGATGTTGTAATTAATACGCCTAATGGAATGGCAAGTAATCTTACGTTCTCCCTTATTGAAAAAAAATTAAATAAATTGCAATATGCTTCAATATATGATTTTGCAATTGATTTTAATGATTTTCTCTATGATAAAATCGATTGTTCGGAACCAAATTCTCCTGAAAATTTCATTCTCAACGATTTTTTAGAGCAATTTCAAAAAAAGATTCAAAATGCGCCAAGAAATGAAAAAGAATTTAAGGCATCAAAGATAAAAAAACTTTCTGGAGTTACAAAAATTATAATTAGTATAATGGAACCCAAGTTTCAAGATGAGATTTGTGAACAAAGTAATGGATTACCACAAATGAAATCTTCTTTATCGTTTTCTTCTTTAATAAAGCAACCAGAACTTGATGAGCTGCAGAAAAAAATTGATCAAATTACTGACGAGAACGTTCTAATTAAAGTATACCAAATTCTCAGAGAAAATATTCCTGACCTTCAATTTGGTTCAGAAGTTACAATAGATAAAACACAGATCAATCATAAATGTTTGAAATCATTGAAATCGCTCTTATTACAATGATGATTTTTCATCAATACAAAAGAATTCGCAAACAATTTCGTTATTTTTTTGAATCGATATCCAATTTATGCTGGTATACTTAAATAATCATAGCATAAAGCAATAGCAGCCTTTCAAACAGATACTTCAAGTGTCATGAAAGATGAAAAAGTTTCAAGCAAAATAATTTTTTTTTTATTTTAAAGTTGAAATAGCTTTAAATTCTATATGTCATTTAACATTTTAAATAGATAATGAATTAGGAAGCAAAATGAAAAAAGATATTGATTTTGGTATTTTTTTATGAATTAAAGTAATGATCATTAAAAAATTGATAATTGCATATGCATTCTTCTTTGAATAGATATGTTAATAGTTTTATATGTTCAAAAAAAATATGGAAATAAATTCATACGTTTAGTATTGGTGATCTTGTAATCATACGTTAATGTATGAAACTTTTCAAATGCAAAAAGAAATGCTTCTATTTTTTCTCTTTCCTTTAAACATCTCTCAATTTTGATTTCTTAGGGCATTTGTACTTTGTCCAATGATTTTAATCATTCGCATGTTTTATATATTCAATTATTTGTTTGTTTTGTAAAAAAGCTAACTTTTTCTAAACATTATATTTTTATTTCACATTTCATGATAAATTTGAATTAATATTTGTTCATAAATAATTTTTATTTGAAAAATAAATAAATTACATGTCTCAAGCTTCACAAGAAAGAAAGCCAATTGGAAGGATTATTGATGGTCGCCTTGATCTTTCTGGTCGTGAGTTTGGTGATCGAGATTTGAAACGTTTGGGTGTTTTACCCGCTTTAAGAACATTAATTTTAACCGATACTCAAGTTTCAAATTTTGCTCTTTTAAAGCCGCAACCAAACCTTGAAACTATTGTTGCTATCAATTGTCCAGTTCAATATTTGAATGGCCTCTCAGAGCAGCCTTCGTTATCAAATCTCGATCTGACCAATACACCGCTTTCTCAAAAACACAACTTTCGTTTCTTAACAATTGCGAGTGTTGGAAAAAACATAAAAATTATTAACAATATTAAAACCACACGTGAAGAAATTAAAACTGCTGAATTAATGTTGAGAAGACAGAAAACCAAACTTTTCTTACGCCCAGATGACGAAGAAAATGAAGAATTGAATTCGGAAGAAGATCGTCAGACACTCGAAGAAATGACAACCGTTTATGTTAAAGACCATCAAAAATTATTTGCTACATTTGCAGATAATGAAGCTATCCTTTACGATCTGAGAACAAATGGTGCTCTCCCAATAATCGATAATCAAAGCACTGAAGCAGAAATTCAGAAAGCAATAAAAGACGTTCAGAAAAGAAACGAAAATCTTAGAGAAGCAATTCGACAAAAATGTGAAGAATTAGGTATTGAATGCGTTTTAGATGCTTGAAAATTATTGACACCACTCTTAATAAAAATATAATTTGGACATCTCTTCTTACTTAATCTATTTGGAGAAAAAAAAAAAAAATGCTTGAGATTTATAGAAATAAAATTTATATCAAGTCTAATTATTAAAAACGTTTAATATAAGTGAATTATAATTCGTATTGGATTTGAGAGCAATAAAATCAACAATTTATTTGTTCGAACAAGTTCAAATAATAATATTTTATTTTGGTTCATTTTTTGAAGTAAGTTTAGGAAGTGTATTGAACGTCCCAAATTTATTATAATCTATAGATATATTTTTAAGTTCAGGTGGAAGAGTTAAACCTGGTTTAAAGTTAGAGTCTGTATTAGTTGTGGTTGTATTGGGTGCTTTTGTCGCTGTTTCTGGCTTGCCTGACATTATGATTATCAACTAAATTTTGAAAATGAAAAAAATTTTTTTGTTTAACTTTTTAAATAAAAAACAAAAACCAAATAGAATATCAAAAAGTGGTATATTCTAAATATTGAAGATATTATTTTGGGAGTAAAGGATATGAATTTTAATGGATTTCATGAAATAATGATTTTATATATATAAATTATTTCTATTCAAATTTTCAAATAGAGAACGTTTTGAATTTTTAATGGCTTACGAAAAGCAAACATTAGTCAATTTGACACAATCATTTATAAAAATACTGACAGAAGCCAATGGTAAAGAAGTCGATCTTTCTTTCTGTGAACGAAAATTAAATACGCCAAAAAGAAGATTGTATGACATTATTAATGTCCTTGCTGGTGTTGGATTAATCCAAAGACTAGGTAAATCAAAAGTAAAAATAGCAGAAACCCAAGATATAGCCAAGTTAAATCTAGATAATAATTTAGCAGGTGGGTTTAGTAATGATTTTAATAATAATAATAACAATAACAATGCTATAATTTCAGATCATGAAAGAGAACTAGATATGCTATTAAATAAATGTGAAACTGAACTCAATGACTTATCTGAATCTGAATTATTCCATCAATTCGCGTATATTACTGAAAATGATATTTCAAATCTTGATCCAGATGGTGATTATATGTTATTTTCAATTACTGGACCTAGAAGTCTCAGTGTTAAAATGGATAGTGATCCAAATGATCCAGAAGTCCATCGATTAATTTGTCGCGTTGAAAATGGTGATGGTGCAATAAATGTTCAACCTATTTCAAAAACAGATAAAACAATTCAATCATTCCTTACAAATATTGAATAATCTTCGCAAATTCACATTTTGTAATAGTTAATTATTGTTTATTACTAAATTATTTATTGGCCTATATTAAATTTATTTATACATCAATTTGGTGTACTTTTTTCCTGTAAATGAAATCAAAAAAAGATTATTGCATGAGATCACAAAAAAGGATATAAAAGAAATGATAAATCATTCATATATTTAATTAAAAAATTAAAATGAGCTGATTTTGATGCCACTGGTTTGATTATCTAATATATTAGATTTTCAAATAATCAGAGTTAAAGACTTCATCTTTTGTAAAAAAATAATAATAATAATCTTAATCTTTATCATTATACCTCTAAAAAAAAGTAATTAGAAAAAATTAAAATGAATAATAATTTAATTAGGTCAAATTTTAATAAAAAATGCTGAATGAAAGAAAAAGTTTATTCATCAGGGGAAATGTTTGTCTTGATTGCATATCCGAAGTCAATTGTTGAGAATCCATCTTTGTTTGATAAGATGATCTTCCTTATCTTGTTGATTGGGCAGAAGTGGTCGAACACCAGTTTGGTTTTGATTGTGTCTGCTGTCCTGAACAGTGTGATGTCGAAGATGCAGATCTGGCTTGCGTCTCCTTCCTTGTATCCAACAATCAGCATCTCGCGTGTGTCGATGTCGTAGTACTTCTTCACTCCAAAGCTTCCTTTGATGCTATCAAGCTTCCAAATGTAGATCAGCTTGCCGTGGCTGTCGAAGAACAGGACTCGCTTCCTCTGGACAACTGCGACTGTTCCCGACTTGTAGACGAAGATCTGCGTCTTGTCGTAGAATCCTTCTCCGTCCTCCAGCATCTCCTTGCTGCTCAGGTCTGCAAAGTTGATGAACCTCTGGTCGAAAAGTGTCTCGAAGATGAGGATGTTTCGCTTGTCAAGGGAAACAACAAGGCCGTTCTCGTAGCAGCCGCCAATCGAGGCAATCTCGGCTGTGTGGAAGCAAGAGCTGCAAACTTGTTTGATCTCGAATTCTTCATCCCCGCCTTCGTTGCTGCCATGGATGACCCTGTTTAGGATGCCTGTGTTTCGCTTCTTGAATGAGACCTTCCACACGCTCAGCGATGCGTCGCTTCCTCCGACAATCAGGAAACGGTTGCCGACGCTCGTGACTGACGTGACTGTTGATGTGATGTGGCACTCTGCTGAAAGCTTCTTGCCGCCTGACATGTTCTGAACGGTCACAAATGGATTCGACTTTGTGCAGAAGACTGCAAGGCTTCCTCCTTCACTCTCATTTTGGCTGTTTCGAACAACGCACTGAAGCTCGCCAATGTTCGATGGAGCCTTGATTCCGTTGTTCTCGATGTTTTCAAGGTCAAAGAGAACCAAGTTTTCTGAGATGGCAACATCCTTGATGATGTTTGTGATTTTTTCACCTTGAACAGCTGGGAAATGTTCGTGCTTCTGCGTTTCACTTTGAACACTAAGCTCAGCAAGATTCTTCTTCACGTGTGGACGATCGAACAAAATCTCTGGCAACATTCCAATGTGCTCGTATGTTGGAATGTAAATGGATGGATTTAGATTCTCTGGATAAGAGTATGATTCGAACATTTGATAGAGAGGTTGGTCCTTCTTGTTTGAGTCATCTTCGTAGCAGTATCCTCTTCCTTTCGTGAAGTAAAGATTGATCCACTTGTGAAGGTTCTTTGATGCATATTCGCTCTCAAGTGCAATACGGCAAACTGATGAAAAGATGTGCGAGTTCACAATGTGTGAGGTTTCGTTTGCTCTTTCATCTTCAAATTGGCACCAAGGAGGAAGAATGACATTGTCAATCGGTCCTTTTGGATCATCCGTTCTTTCTCCAAAGTCAAACTTGTTCTCATTGAAAAACATGAATGGAAATGTGAAGAACTCTGGAATAGCTTCGCATAAGTTTTGTGAATAAGTTTCATAAACAGCTTCATACATGGAGACAGGAATTGAATAGAATTGACGATTTGTATCGTCAAACTTTTTAATTGATCCTGATGTGCTGATGCTGACTTGAAGTGTTGTAAATGGCTCAACTCGGCACATTGCCAATGCTGGATAGAAGCCGGAAGAAGGCATCGTAAATACTAAGCATTTATGATCAGGATCAGCACCTTGATACTGTCTGAGAAGATTCTGGAAATTGTCGGGATTCAGCTTCATTACTGGAAGTCCAAGGTCGCGGTACATTGAATCATTTGTCAGGTCGAAGTGGTTCTCTTTGCACTCTTTGATAAGAAGAGGGAAGATTGGATACTGGTTTGGGTAGTTGAAGCTTCGTCCACCAAGGATGTTCAGGTAGTAAAGATACTCGTAGTTCGTCAGTTTGTTGTTCTGCCAAAGAATGTCCAATCTGAGGTCTGAAATGAGATCCTTGCTTGGCTTGGTCTGGTGGATGCTGTTGCACTTCTGGCGAAGTGACTGGAAGAAGTTGAACTTGTTGTTTCCTGTCGTAAACTGGTCTTCCTGTGAAAAGCTCGCTGCTGTGATCTGTGTGTCCAACTCAGCGTAAAATCGGTCTCGCTCTTCTTTGTTCGGGAAGTAGATGAAGTAGCTCTTGTAGTTGTCAAGGAAGATTTCGCAGCCCTTCTCTTCACGATAGACACGGCGATCAAGAACAAACATGATGTTCTTGAATTCAATGGTGAGCTTCTTGTCAAATGTGTGATCGCCATCGTCTTCGTCTTCATCATCTGAATCTGATGATTTGTTCGCATCTTCTATTCCTTTTTTGTCTCCGCTTGCCTTTCCAGATATGAAGGAGATCGCTCTGTCTGTGAATTTGATGACGCCTTCGTAGTTGTTGGCAATTTCCTGGAGGATGGCATTGAACTGGTTGATCATCAGGTAGAATTCATCAACATCTTCTGATGTCTTGTATGGCATTTGGTATTCTTCTGTCTTTTGTTCTGTCTTCGTATCTTTCGCTTCTAGGCTTCGGTTCTCTTTCATGTTGGCTGACGCGTCTCGGTGGTCGTCGAACTGGTCGTTGACTTTCAGCATCACTCGCTGGCCTCGCTTTGAGATGTGGTTGAATGCCATGTACTTCGTGTCATCGTCTTTCTCATCAAGCCAGGGACCAGGACGTCGCAAGAGAGACTTCAGGAATGAATCCTTCATCTTCTCGATACGTTTGACTTCTGTCTTGTATTCGTTGTTCCTCTCAACTAAGTAGGCGCGGTTGTCGTAGCTGACGCCTCTTGATGTGTCTGGATTGAGGATTGTCGTTGTAAGAGCTGTTACAAATGCTTCCCTTCGATTCTCAAGGCTGTCTTCTTCTTCATTGTCGATTTTGACACCCAAGTTTTCTGTTATGTCTTTATTACGCTCGTTGATCACTTCCTGTGCCTCAATCATGTAGTAGCCTTGGAATGAAGTCTTGCAATTCTCAACTTCATCGATTGCAGCGCCTCTCTTGTCTTGGATCGCTTTGTCCTTCATTCTGCTTCCGTTCTTATTCAGATACTCGTCAAGTGACTCAATCGCAGCCTTCAGTCCTTCTTCACCTTCTTTGAATTCGTGTCCAATGAATGGTTCAACTAGAACAGACGCGCACTTCTGGTTCAGATCGGCGTTGCCGCTTTTCAGGTTTTTCTTGATCTGCCTGACTGCATCTGCATAGTCATTCGGCTTCCATCGGAGGAGCATCGCTGTAACAATTGAGTTAGCAAAGACAATTTCCATATCAAGGTAGCCGCCAATTTTGGTCTTGATGTTTGACGAGTCTCCCTGGCCCAGTGAGTGATAAATCAATGCTTTCGCTAGTTCAACTTCTTCTTCTTTGATGTTCTCCTGTGTGAGAGTCCTAAATTTAAATGTACACGATGTTTCTTTTCCAAATTTTGGTGTCTTCTCAAACACAAGGTGGTCGAAGATAAGTGGGTAGGCTGCCAAAGCCTGTTCCTGTCCGACATCGTTATCATGAATAAGCTTGGATAAGATGAATGTCTTTGCGTCTCGTGTGTCGCCAGCATCGCTGTTGTCAAGAGAGTAGAAGAGGGTTCTTGTTGGTTTGATGTCGCAATTTCGGAAGTCCAATTCAAGAAGAGAAGCAAATGGGAATGAAAACATCTTGTAGCTTTTTTTTGGATCGTAAACAATTCTAAAAAGATCTCTCATCCAGTCATACCAGCAAGGAACTCCAAGAAGTAAATATGCCTTCTTTTGATATTGAGACAAGAAATCTGTAAATTTCTCGCATATTTTGGTTACAAGTTGCTTGTCTTCTCCACAATAATCATTGCAGATGCTTGCCAAAAATGGAAGGTAATCAGCATTGAACTCGATAAGTTTGTTGCTGTCTTCTGGATCATAGACAATGAAAAGATTGAATGTCTCATTGACCAGTTTTGTTGTAATTTCATTTTCACTATTTAGTGCATACATGCATTGGATGATTGTCTTGTGGAAGTTAATGTCCCTCTTCAATTGGTCAATGACTTGAAGAGCCAAAACTTGAATATCATCTGATTTTTGTCCCATCAGACTGACAAATGGGCCGATGACTGTCTCATCTTTAAGGCACTCGTTCACTTCTCGATAATTTTCACTAAGAAGGTTCTTCAGTACTTCAAGACACTTGATCACTACATAATCTGTGGCGAGGTTCATCATGAATTTGTAGATCATCATGATGTAGTCATATGAATACTTCTTGCTGTCCTTTTCACCAAACTTTCTTCGGACCAATTCCAAATTGTGCTTGATCATTGTTGTCAAAATGGACCAAGCTTTATCTGCTATCTCTCGTTCTACAGTAGGTGGGTTTGATGAGCCTTTTTTCTGCATCATAGAAAAGAACTTGTATGTTTGGAAGATGAACGATGGAAGGTAAGAATAGTGGTAGGAGTCTGAGTCCTTGTCTACGATGACTTGTTGTGGGATGAGTTCATTGATGACCTTCTCGTAGACTGGTTTCATCAGTCTCATGATAAGTGTGTAGTTGAGGATGATGTGCTGTGCCATCTGGTATCGAAGTTCCTCGATTTGATAAAGTTCTTTATAAAGGTCGAAGATTTCTGTCATGAATTCAATCGTCAGGATTTTACTGTTTATTTCAAGAAGGAATCCTTGAAGAAGTTCAAAGAAGCGACTCTCTGTGAAAATCGCTTTCACTTCCTTTGTGAGAGTGACCATTCGTTTGATGATTTGAAGTAATGAAACCAGGAACTGTGTTGTTTCTTCGTTTGTCTTTTCTTTGTGCTTGAAAAGTGGAAGAATGTTGATTAGAGAGCCAACTGTTTGGAAGACTTCGTAGATGTTTGGAATGAACGGAATTGACCTTCCACGGTATTCAACAATGTTCCCATCGTTATTCCCTGTGTCAAAGCAGATTCGTTCGTGTCCGTTCGTAGGATTCAATTCTGAGACAATTTTGTCATTCTGCTTCCTTCCATATGAATCAAGAAGATCTTCTTTGGTGATCGCTCCATCGCCTTCTGTGATGATGATCGTGGAAATGTCGCACATCAGGCTCTTTGAGTCTGAGTCTTTTGATTCTGTGCCAAAGAAAATAAATGAATCCCTATCAATAGAGTTCTTCAGTTTTTGTACACTTTTCTCTTCCGAGTTGTGAACAACTGTCATTTCTCGCTTTAAGAATCCTTTGCTAAAGGAAACTTGCAAGAACTCCCACTGGCCTTGCTGTAGTTTGATATCGCCAATTTTATCTTGTTTGAGTACTTCGCCTCTAGAGTTAACTTCTATTAAGTACAATTCGCCTTTGTTGATTCCAAGGCCAATCTTTGCTTTAGATGCATTTGACTGGATGTAAAAAAGAGGTAAATATTTCTTCCTATAATCTTCTTTTTCTCCTTCTTCTCCTTCTTCTCCATCACTTATCTGATTGATTCGAATGCAGAAGTTGATTGAGAAGTTGTTGACAATTTCATTTTTCAGTTTAGGTCCAAAAATCCCGCATTCAATTCCTGCATCAAGCCTGAAGAATGATATTGGCTCTTTCTTGTCATTTTCAGCACGATCATTAACAAGAATTAAATCTCTGATGATATTAATAACATCATTTCCATATTCAAATGTTTTACATCTTAGCGTTTCAATCGTGCGATAGAATGTTGAGTTGCTGAAGACAACACTTCCAATAAGTTTAAATAGCTTAATATAATTGTTAACAATGTTTTTCAGTTCTCCTTTCTTGATCTCTTTGAGGCGTTTTAAGATGAATTCTGGAACTTTAGCTCGGCTTAGTTCAAGTAAGTTTCCTGCATTTGATGCTTGAATATACAAGAAGTCACTAAATTCATGTTCATGTTCTCCCATGAGGGGGAAAAGTGAAATCATAACTTCGATTCCTTTGTAATTACGAATATATTTGTTTTCATTATTATTGCTTTCACTGCAAAATGAAAGTTGCTTTAAAAGTTCAAGTTCTGGAAATTCTTGTTTATATTCTTCAATAGTATCATATATTTTATACTTCCTAGATGACATGCGATACTCAAATTCATAGTGTCGACTATACATGCCTGTCAAAAGTTGAATGTAATGCTGTAATAATTCTTGTGAATAAATAGATAATTTAGCAAGGTTTTCAAAAATGTTTTCTTCAATAATGAATTCAAAGATATTATCCGAAAATTGTGGGAAATAATCTTTGATAGCTGGGTAAACTTCTCGGAATTCTCTTTTCTTTGTTTGATCATTATTGCATTGGTCAATAATATTTTCAATAATTTGAATTACTTCAAGTTGTTCTGTTTTAATGGTCGCTTCCTGTTGATTTTGGTCTGTTAAATTATTTAGATTTCGTTGAAGTCGAACTACTTCTTTTAACGCTGCCGTAATAATTTCTACAATGGTAACTTGATAATTTGGTTTAAAGTAAAGCCTAGGTAGCACTTCCCTGAAAGATTTATTTAATATTAGTGATTCAAATGGATTCTTCTCAATGAAAAATCGAACAATATCAAAAAGAACAATATCGTTTTCGCATTCTTTAAGAATTCGTGCAAATAATTCACTTTTGAGGAAAATTTCTTTAATGTCTGGTTTTCCTTGGCCTTCTGGAGTTTCTTTATATTCAGATATTTCTAAAATAAGTGGCAAAAAATTGTAAATCGTTCTTCTAGCTTCGTCATTTGGATAGCAATATTCTAATATTTTTTTGTATAAATTATTTTGATCTTTTTCTGGAATTAGTGTAACTGATTGAAATAAGAGATGATTAACTTTCTTTATATAATCGAATTTACATTCATTCGTAGTTGGATCTATCGGAAATATGTCTTCATGGAAAATTAGCTCCCTTTGTAAGTTGCGCTGAAATAAATCTTCTGAAAACGTGGATTCATGAACTTTACTTGCATTAGCTAATGAAAGTACATATAACGCATATAATCGAGTAGAACGAATTTCAAATGTAGGTCGTGAAGAAAAAAATGTTAAAAATAATCTAAAGTATGACGTGTCATCTGCATTTAAAATTGTATTAACATCTGATTTTAAAGCTTTTTCAAGATCTCTATTGAAATTAATCTTGCTATCTTTATTAATTTGTGGGAGAAAAGTTGATTCAGCAATAGATGTTAATTTTGAATCATTTGATTGAATAGGAGGAAATCTTACATTCTCATAATAAAAATCATCGTTTGAGGATGATAGTATTGTATTATATCTATTAGTGATTATGCCAAGAGCCATGTTTTTAAATTTTATATGATTTTTGCCAATGTTAAATTTGATTGATTTATTTAAAAAAATTTTGACAATTTTTTTTTACACCGTAAAATATTTAAATAGAATACTCAATTTTTCTTAGAAAAAACCAAATATCCTAAAGCGTGCATGGACTGGGGAGCAATAGCTCTTAATTTCAAATCAGATCTGTATTTTTTTGACCGTACTGTAAATCGTGAAATATATATTGAAATGTTTATTCAGATAAGGATGAGTATTTCTATGAGTTAATACAAATTTTGTTTCTTGAAATTGAATTGAAAGAAAAAATATCAAATATTTATATCTTGCTAGAGTATTGATAAATTCAATAATTACATATATATTTATTTTCATTTAACAATTTAATAACAATTTAATAAATTATCAAATGCTTATTATTATTTGTTATTAAATTTTGAATATATTAGATCCCGTTTCAAAAAATAAAAAGATTCCTCTAAAAAAGTTTCAATATTTCAGAAGATTCCTCTAAAAAAGTTTAACTCTCAAATTTGTTAAGATAATTCAAAATTTGTGAAAATTCTCAGAGCTTATACAAATTTTATTAACCAACCTAACCTAGTACTGAGCCATTTCAATTATCTTTTTTTTTTTTTGAATTTGTATTTGGTCAAAAATGATTAAGCAAATTTTATTTGCTAATATCTTAATTTTAACTCGACAAATTTTTGATTAATATATCAATTTATAATTTAATAAAATTAAAAAAAATAAAATAATGATTTATAAAATATTTATAGACTATTTTTTTGTTTCAATCAAAACAACTTGATGATCTTGTTTTTACAAAAGAAAATCAAAATTGTGGCGCAAAAATGCAAATTACTAATATAATCATGTTACTAATGCTGTATATCCTTTCAAAACAAAAAATTATATTTTCAAGTCAAAGATTTTGTTTTGGTAGATTCATTTTTCTTAAGGTTATTTAGTTTCTATTTCGTATTCTATTTGGTAATTTCAATGGTCATTTTAATACTCTATGAGCTCTCAGAAGCGTTACATTGAAAAAGATTTTTTAAAGATTTAGGTAAATGCTCATCAACAAATTAAATAATATTCATAAAGATCATCTAAAAACTAGATTGAAAATTATTATCTTTTCCTCCTTCATATATGTAAATCAAATATAATATATTAGTCAAAAGGTTATTCTAAAATCAAAATTCCATATGATGGAACTCAAAAAAAAAAAAATAAGTTTTAAATTATTAGTAATTCAAAAATTACCATCAAGCAATTTATTTTATTATTTATTTCAAAGAAGTAGCGCTAGAGCTACGTGTAGCACCAACACCTGCTTTGCTATGTTTAACAATTTTCTTTGCCATGGCAAAGTCTGCAAGGACATGGCCAATCATTTCAGGTTTAATTTGGATTTCAACAAATTCTTTTCCGTTGTAAATACCGATAACATTATCAACAAACTCTGGAAGAATAACCATTGACCTGAGGTGTGTTCTAACAGTAGCTGGGCGTTCTCCTGGTCCTTTGACGGCTTCACGTGCAAGCTTGAGTTTCTTGATTAAATGCACATGTTGAACTCCAAATGCACGAGAAATATACCTACGGCGTTTTGTTCCTAATAACTTAACAAATTCTGGGATTTCCATGGCTCTGAGATCATCGAGGGTTTTTCCACGAAAAGTATAGTTTCTTTGTGCGAATTTAGACATAAGTATAAAAAAAGGCCGACCAAAACCGTTTTTTCATCGATTATAAATTGAAAATGAAAGGTAAATAAATTATAAAAATTTGATTGAATTTATTAAAACTAAGCATGTCAACAATAGCTTCCATAGATTTAAATCCAAAACTGGTTTTTTAGTTTTGTTGTCAAAAATTTTCGTTAAAAATTCTTCATTTTTTTCGAGTAATATTTAAATGTGGCATTTTACACCATGAATATTTAATAGACTCTTTTATGCAATTTTACACCCTAAAAAAAAATAAAAACCTTAAAGTTCTCCTCCGTGGTTTTTATGAATTGTATTTGAATGCGTTTCGATCATTTCCAATCAAAATGCATTCAAATAAAAACCAAAAAACGTTTTTTATGATTTATTGTTTTTTTTTTTTTTTTTTTTTTTTTGTGAGAAAAACGATCATTTCCGATCAAAATGCATTGAAATAAAAAACATAAAAACCTTGGAGGAGAGCGTTAAGGTTTTTATTTTTTTTTTTTTTTTATTTGGGGTGTAAAATAGCATTCTATTTAATAAACTTTTTGAATTTATATTTGGTTAGATATTTTAAAAATGATTCTTTTTGCAAAAGAAATGCAAGAATTAAAAAAGGAAATAAAAAAACAATTAAAGTACTTAAAGATATCAAAACTGATGCTTTATGAAGTACAAAAGCTCAGAAGAAAAAAAAAATAGCCTATTGCATTTATATTTTATAATGATATAACTTTAAGGGACCACTATCATATTTTTTTGTAAACATTTCAATATTGAGAAAACTCATAGAAAAGAAAATTCAATAGTTGTTATCTCGGAAAAAGTTTAAAACTTTAAAATTTCACCATTCCGATCATTTTTGTAAAATTTTTACTCCTTTCAACTTTTAAATTTTTATTGAAAAAAGGGAATAGGCTTAAAAGAAGAATAGAAATAAATGATATGTAATTTATATAATTTATATATACCAAAATATAGCAAAAATACTCAAGAAATAATTTTTTTTAAGTCAATTAATTTTGTGATAACTCATAGAATTTTTAACATAGAATTTGATAGTGGTCCCTTAAATAATCATTTTTCAATATAATTTATTTATAATGATTTAAGTAACTTGAGATTAATGCTTTGTATATCAGAAATATTTTTTGATAATACTCGTATAAATAAAGAGGCTTTCAAGGCAGCAGAAGAGAAATCTGACAATACCAAAATTTTGGTAAATGATCGCTTTAATATTGATATATTTCTATTAAATTCTTTCAAATTTTTTCAATATGAAAAATAATATCCATTCAAATTATTTTATTCTCTCAATTTCATAATATATTTTCTACAACGGTGAAACTTATAAGAAATCAATTAAAATTTCAGGTAGATCTAAAAAAGGACACTTTTCGGTAGGTTATTTATCAATTCAATTATAAACAATAGATAATGACCATTTATATATTTAAAATATAAAAAACAATAAACGTGTGGACATTTATAAATTGAAATTCATTTTTTATCAATTATTCCTACAAATTGTTCTAAGCAAGGCAGCCTCAATACAATAAAAAAGTCCAGAATTCCAATTAGTTTGCAAAGTTTCTCGATTACTTAAATTTTGTTACTTTTTTAGATTTGAAAATGAAAGATGTAGATCACTAATAGCATGATTCAAATGAAAGAAACTGACATCAATATACTTTAAACCAACATGGGAGTCACTAGTATAGCTAAGCCTTGGTTTTTGTATTTACAATTGTATACAACTTGTCCGTTTAAAAATTACAATTGTAATTACAATTGTAAATACGTTATTTTCTCGATATTAGTTTTTTATTTTTATCTTGATCTACAATTATTTTTTTATATTAAAAATGTTTTAAATAATTTAAAAATAAAAAGATAAAATAGTAAAATGTTTTTCAAATTAAATAATATTGTTTTTGATTCTTCATAAAATAAAAAAAATTTATTCGCATTCAAAAAGTTTCATTAATACTACAAATCAAAAAATCGTTATTTTACGAAAAAAGACGTTAAAAAGACGTTTATAGTATTTGTGATATAAAAAAAATAAGGCCTAAGTATAGCTCGTAATAGCATTATACATTTATTTTCCATATGATTTTGATAAACTATTTTGCAAAAATTGGAAAGAATAGTTCATTATAATTAAAACTTGAATTAAATAAATATTAATATTCTCTATATCAACTTCTTGTTTTGTTTATTTATTTAATTCAAGTTTTAAATCAAGTTACTCTCCTGTAAAGTTTTTAACATACTTGAAGAAAATCTATCAAAATATGATTTCATTGTTCAACAAACAGGCGATGTATTACGTTTACACTTGAAAGTAATTCACAGGGAAATGAGTTTAAATGATTCCGATAATTTGTGGCATTGGTTTCACCGAGGCGGAGCACATCAAGCTGCAATATATGGTGTCAGTGATTGTGAAATTAAAAAACATGATACGTGGAGTAACAAAGTTATTTCTGCCTCATCGATAAATCCTAATAAGATGTTGTTATTTTTCTTTAATATTTTTTCATGAATTTGCACCATGCCACTCTAAATAAACTTAACCCAACAGAATTTCGATTAAGTGGGTTGAAAGATGCTTTTTTAACGGTTAGCTTCATCATTGTCAAGAATGTGTAAACTGTTCTCAAACTGATTTGATTATTATGTTTCTTTCCGAACTTGGAATTTAAATATTCTGTATATTTTGCTGCACTCATTGTTGGAAAATCAAGAACTAAAGAAAGTATACAATCAATTGTGTTTTCTGTTACTACAGAAATGTTTGGACGTTTTCCTCCCCAATTGCCAAATACATGATCATAAACATTGTTTGATCATCACATGATTCAAACCAACGTACCTTTTCATCCTAAGTAGACTTTCCATAAACAAATGTTGTTTTCTTTTACCTCTTTTCATGTTCTTTTTTCCTCTTGTCTTTTTCATTTATGTCTTTCTTTTTATTGATACGTTGACTTCTCATAAATTTTTTTTTACAAATCCAAAAAAAAAGAAAAGATAATCATATGAAATCTCATATATCTTCTAGATTAATTACCTTTGGAAATACTTTCCAACGAGGAGTTTCTAATGCTCTTCTACCTGTTGAATGATCTATTTCAGTGAATGATTTATGTAATAAATCAAGTAATTCTAATTCAGATTTAAATCAAGTAATATTTTAGAATTTTCTCTTTCCAAATGCCCAAAATATTTTTAAAAGGATTTACTTCTGGTTAATAAGGTATTCCTGAATTTTACTTATGCATGCATACGAATAGCTGCGTTATCCATCCTGAATACTATTGGGCCATCTGCATTTAATTAAATGGTTGAATGCTATAGAAAAGCATCACATATCTTTGTGTTTTAAAACATAATCCAACATGTCATTTGAGCCAATAGCTGTAAAAACTTTTCATGAAAGCCTCTCATTTTACGATGATTGTATAAACATTTACCTTTTTGGTTCTTGATTCTTGCTCTCACAAAACTGATTTCAAAACTGGTTTCATCTATGTATAACCATTCATATCGAGAGCTCATTTTGTCCTATTTTTAATTAGATTTTTTGACTCTTAGTTGTTTTAACATACATTCTTTAGGCTTTTCTTTTATTTTTTGTTTTACTTTTTAACCAAAAATATCTCTTTCTTTTTCAAATGTTTTTTAGTTATTTTAATAAAATATAATATTTACTCTCTTTTTAAATCTTTTTAAAAGATCGATCGTTTTTATCTATTGAAAAATATATACGACTTCATTTCCTTGTAAAATGAACATTTATTTTCAAATATCATTTTAAATAAGAGAAAAAAGCTTATATTATAGCATCCTGTTAATGACAAGAATTTTTTTTTGTCATTAAGAGCAACCGTTAATTTTTATTATTATTATTATTATTAAATTGTAAATAAACTGAAAATGTAATTGCTAAGATCCACCAAAAAAGAACTCTTCGAATAAATCAATAACTTAATGTAACGATAAAAAAAAATCATATTAATTCGTTAAAATTTACTTTCAACTAGCAGAATAAAAACATCAAGATATTTGATATAATTAGTTTTATTAAAAATAATTGAGATTTGTATTGTTTATAGAGAAAAAACGATATGATGAATATCGTAAAAGAAAAAATGGTAATTCTAATAGTAATATTACAAATCACTACTTCTGAAGAAAATTATTATATGTGAATATTCGAAGTATTCGATTTCTTTATGAAATTTGGTAAATTAAATAACTTGGATCGAATTAATGAGTTTGAAAAAATTAAAAATGCATTGTTGCAATACTGAAAAAGCAAACAAAGAATATCATAAATGGACTGCAATTAAAATTTTTAATTGGAGAATAATATTTTCACCGCATGAGAATAAAATTAGAATACTGGCATAGTATCCAATCAAATAAAATTTATTTTATTTGGAACTTCATAATTTGATTAATCAAGCTTGCAGGAAATTGATTTTAATATCTAAGCAAACGGTCGTTCTTAATGACAACGTGTTTTTTGACATTGAAAAATTTTTGTTTTACATCAGAAAACAACTATTATAAATGACAAACGGTCGCTCTTAATGACAACGAGTTTTTGAACATTGAAAAAGTTTTGTTTTACACCATCAAACGGTCGTTCCTAATGACAACGAGTTTTTATTCAATTAAGAAATGGTTAATGAAACCAATTAATTCAGTTAACAAAAAACGTTATTTTAAATATAATATAACGAACAAATTTTATATTTTTGGTTAATTAAAATATATTATAAAAAGATAACCAATAAACGTTAATTTCATTTTAATAGATATTTTTTTCAATAAATTTGGCTTTAGATGTCATAAGCAATCCATTTTTTTTGGCGTTAGCAGGATACTATAGCTTATATTAAATTTAAAATATTTATATATAAATTTGATAATTTTTTTTTTTTTTTCCCCCTTAAAAATTAAAAAAATCAATATGGCCAATTTTATTCATAGTAAGAGCATATTTTCTTTATTTAATTGGCCATAATCGTTTTTTTGAAAGGAAACAACCATTTATCAACAGAAATATCATTAATATTTTTGCTTTTATTAATAAAATATTATAAAAAATAAGATTTTGTAAAACAATGAAAAAAAAAATTGTTGTATTCTTTAATTTTCAAATCAAAAAATCATTTTAATCAATATTTGAAATATTAATATAGATGATGTTTGTGAAAAAACTTTTTATAAATTATAAAGAGCATATTTATTCAAATTTATATATGAACAATATGAATAATAACCATTATTAAAACAGAAAAATAGAATTGAAACCAAATCACATATATCAAAGGCTAGTTTTTTCAAGATGGTTTATTAAGAACGGACTTAATTACAGGCTTATTATATTCAGTGATGAAAATTGTTTTGAAATAGACACCAAAAACCATTCGGTTTGGAGGGGTTCTGAGGAGGTATACAAATCCATCGAGAAAATTTACCTCCTCCATACTCCAAAGGTAATGATTTGAGGTGCTATCGGTTACAACTATCGTTCCAATTTAGTTATTTTCAACCAAAGTGTTAATAGTGATATTTATGTACAACAAGCTATAATAGGTTTACAATTAAAAATTACTGCTTATTGAAATTTGATCTCTCAACAAGACAAAGCCTGGCACCACACTTTTAAGAAATTTCTGGCTACATTAACTCGTTTGAGAATTTCTTATTTACCCTCATGACAACCACACTCTCCTTGCCTATCATCCATTTAAATAATTTGGGCTATAATGGGTCAGAGAATGCAGAAATACTGACCAAAAAATGTTAATCATTTATCTCAAAATATATTTACTGTTTGGAACAATTTTTCTTTTAACACAATAAAGGCTTTAATTGATTCATTTCCTAAAAGATTAAAGCAGTGCATAAATAACATGGAAAATCAAGTTAGATTATAATAAATGAAACCTCTTTTTGATTTGCCAAAAAAAGAAGAAGTGCGAGAACTAAAATAACGTATTTTTTGTTTTAAAAAAATATTGATTTTTCAAAAAATAATACGTTATCCTTAGTATTTCAGAAAACTAACGTGTTTTCTTGTTTTCTATTCAATTTAATAAACTATAATTTTTGAACATACATAAATGTTTTTTGTATTTTGAAATTCAATTAATAATTAATATCATTTAATGACAACTTTTTGAGCTTTGGTCAAAAAGTTGTCATTCTTGAGATCTATTAGGTATGATATTTCATTTGTTTTCTTCATGGAAGTTGATTTATGTAAGTTTTGAAAAGAAATCTAATTTGAAAATAATAAAGGGCCACTTTTTGAGCAAAGCTCAAAAAGTAGCCAAGCATAAGATTCATTTCGGTTATGTAATAACTTGGTTATAGCTGGTTTTGATGTTTGAATATCTGATTTGAGGAAATTGCAAGAAACGCCACTTTTTGAGCGAAGCTCAAAAAGTGTCTATGCTTTAGATGATAATTGCGTAATAATACATTTTTCTTTCAAGAACATTGTTCTATTTTAAGCAAGTATTCTATAAAAACAAACGATTAAAATAAATAGAAAAATAATTGAGGGCCAATTTGGTTTCTCTTGTCATAAACATTTTGCATCAAAAAGTTATTTTATTTTTTTCTCATTAAGAAAAAGTTATGTTTTATTTTTTGTTCCAAAAAAAGTTCATGATTATTTTTCGCTCTATCAAATTGTGGAAACTTTTTGACCGAAAAAAAATCAAAATAAAAAAAAAAAAAAAAAAAAAAAAAAAAATTAAATATAAAGTGCGTCCACAATTAAGAAAGTATTTTTTGAATAAGCTCATAGAAATATTGAATGAGTCTTCACAATTTTAACTTTCCTAATAGTGGACACACTTTAATATATGAAAAAAAAAAAAAAAAAAAAGAATAATCGTTTTTGTATAAAATAGGATTTTTTTGGTAACTGTTTATTTTTATATTTAATAGAAGATCAAAAATAAGTCATTTATAGTACTCCCCCAATATAGACTTTGAAAAATTAAAGTCAACATGAATGAAGATGAAGAAGCTTTGGAATTAGAAAATACAAATAATTTATAAATATTAATTTTAATAATGGGTATAATATTTCTACAGGGTGTTCGATAATGACCTGGAATCTCAATAGGTAAAATAGATAATAGAAAATAAATGGTTTTAGTTTATTTATTATTTGATGTATTCTCCTCCAATATCAATGCATCGCTGAAGACGTTTAATCCAGTTCTCAAAAAGTGAAATATAAAACTCTTTTGGTTTTTCTCTCAAAAATTTCTGTAATTCGGAAAGACGTTCTTCTTCTGTATCAAACCGTTTTCCTTGGAAACTTGTTTTTGCAGTACCAAAAAAGCAAAAATCACAAATTGCAAGATCTGGGCTGTATGGAGGGTGTGGCACTTTTCTCAATATAGTTTTCATCAAATAATTTGTAGCCATATTTACATTATGTGATGGTGCGTTATCATAGTGAAGTAAGATTTTTTGTTTTTGCTGTTTAGCCGCTTTAGTAATTTCCAAATTTCCAATTTTTGTATGATATTATAAAGGAAATATTCAGCATTTATTTTGATACCTTGAGGTTTCACGTCGATGAATTGGAGGCCTTGACCTAAACTTTTATTATACACTATTGGATCCACCATCAGAAACAAAACTTTCAAAATTATCTGTTATTTTAAAATAATTAATAATTTGAACCATTTTTTCTCTCGAATATTTTTCAGTTGCTGAAATACTTCTGAAAAAAAAAAAAAAAAAAAAAAAAAAAGAATATTTTTAAATTGATTTTGATCAACTCCTTGTATGGTTGCTCTGATAAAACATCTCTTTACTTTATCTATCCACTCATCAATAGCATTATATGTTGAATTCATTTGTTGAATTGTACCTTTCAATAATTTTATAAATACATTTCCCACTTTCAGAAAAAAACCTGTAAAAGCTTGACAGGCTGGATTTTTTTTTATATATTTTTTGAATGTATTCTGAATATATTGTAGAAAATGGTTTTCCCTCAAGTAAAACATATAAAAAAATGTTTTTAATTGTATCACAATTTGAAACCAAATCAAAACTTTCATTTGTATCGGTTTTTAATAAATACAAAATGTTTGTGATTTCTGTTTACTATATGTTGATCTAAAAAATGAACTTTAAAATTGCTTTTTACCCATATTTGAAAGCAAGAACAATAAACTTTATCCTAATAATTTTTTTTGGTTATCAACTTCAATCATTGGTATGCATATGTTTGTGTCTTTATGTGAATACCATTTTAAAATGGTATAATTTTGGTCATTTGAATCTTTTTGAATGATATTTTTTGGCAAACTGCTGATTAAATCTTGATTTTTTTCTTATGTAAAGAAAGAAGAAACAAATCTGAAATGGAGTATTTTTTTTAATTGAATATTTTTTTTTTTTTTTTTAAAATTTTTCAATAATAATTTATTGCTTTTATTTGACTTTTTAAATGTTATTTAATCGTTTGATCCCCTATTAAAAAACAAAAATTGAAAAGAAACTTTCAAAAAGTTAGATTTTTATTTTTTTTTATTCTCAAAAAAATTCAGAAAAATATTGAATGCATAGTTGGAAATACTCTCAGAAAAGTGATATTTCTTTTTATTTATGTTTTTATTTTTGTTACTTAACTGTATTTCAAAGATATTTCCTTTTATACAATTAACTATTCAATTATAAAATTCTATGAGTTATCAGAAATATCCCTATCAATCTTTTTTTTTTAGAACAATCATATCTATTTCACAAATAGACCTTGAAAGCGGTACCTACCCGACCCCTTTTGACAGATCCTTATTGGGTAGGGTCATTTTTTACCTGGGTAGGAAAATAACATATTACCTAAAGGTAAAATTTTACCCGGCCATTTATAAAGATGGTAATTTTTTACCAGACCATTTCTTTAATGATATTATTATTATTCTTGTCAGATATTCTATTGATAATATTTGAGATGCAATTTGCTACGGTATCATATGTTTGGATGATATCAATTTAAGTGATTCCAAAAAAATTCATTTTTTTTATGGAATAATAATCATAATATGAATATTTAATATTAATTAGGTTATTTGTTGGGTTTAGAATAAAGTTATAAATGTAATATTAAACTTAAAGTAAAAAGGCAGACCACTATTTTTTCCCTCAATTATTATGACATAAAATATTTCTTCTCATTTTTATAATTTTATAAAATTTTATCTCAAAATCTTATTTACCAATTTTTTTTTTCGAATTTCATCAATATCTCAGCAAAAACTTCAAGCAATCGCTAAATATGCATCAAAGAATTTTTTTACTCTTTAAACATTACAATTTGTTATATTATTTGATCTATTCAGATATAAAATTTTTAACCAATTTTCAATCAAAAACACCAAATTTCACGTAATACACTCAACAACAAGAAGACGTCATTAAAAATTTTCAGTTATGCGCCAAAACAAGGTTTTTTACTCTTTTTATTTTTTGATCATATCTCATTGAACCGCACGACATAGCGCAGTACGTATCAACTGTTTTTTTACAATAAGAAAATTATTTTTATATTAATTTTCATGAAAATAGAAAGCGATCCTAATGAAAAAAAGAGCAAAACTCTTTTTTTAGTAAAACCCATTTTTATTCAATTTTAAATCATTAATCATTGAAAATTAATAAAATTCAATTGGGAAAAAACTCATACCATTTTTTGAATATAAAAGCGTATATACGATCAAGAATTTGAATATAAAAAATTTATAACGATCATATAAAGTATTCAAATTATATTCAATTAGTGGTCTGAGTTTTTACTTTCAGTTTATAATATCAAAAAAAATTGAAATTGAATTTATATCAGCTTTTTCAGAGGAAAATTTTCCTTAAAGTTTGAATCAGATATTGAAAATGAATCAAGAAATCCAAATTATTAATGAAAAAAATTAATATCTATTATTTATTATTATAAATTAAATGAATAATTAAAGAAAAATAATCGGGTAATACTTAAACACTTCACTTGAATGGTGGGTAATTACCCTACCCGAAAAAAACGGGTCGGGTCCATTTTTTCAGGTTACCATTAGAAGGTATATTCACAAATAAATATATATTCTTTCTAATAGATATAATATTTATATTATTATTATAAATAAAATTGAAATAGCAAATTACTATATTTTGCAGCTTTATTTTCAAATGTATTTAAACTTTTAAAGATATGTGTAAAAGGTGAAGTGACCAAATTTTATGAAATAGTTAAAATACTCTTTTTATTAGAAAAAAATAAATATTTATCAAATTTTGTTGTAGATTGCATATTAGTACTTGTTGTAAATGATAAATTAGATATTAAAATAAGGGAAAAAAGAGCCAAAAGATAACCATAAATTCTTCATATTTTTCTAAAAAAATGAAATTTTTTATCGAATCTGATAATTTAATCACTATATATGGTATGGATGATTTTTATGGTTTTGATAAATTCAAATTTCCATAGTGGATCAAATTAAAAATAAATAAATATTGTGAGAAAAATTTATGTTTATCTTTATATTTTTCCATCATTCATCAAATATTATATATTATATAATATTAATGTATTACATAACAAAAATTATAGAATTATTTTTTAATTTTGCTCGACAGTTTTTAAGAAATACTAATTTATAAAAATAAAGCTTTATTTTTTAGGTAATAAAAAGAGATTAATCAATTTATTTATATATATAGAAACATTAAAATCTTTAATCTGTTTGATTATATATTTTTTAGCAAAAAAAATTAACATATTTTCGAGATAAATATATTATTTTCAAAGGAAAAACTCAGTTTATATTAAGGTTAAAAATTCGCCTCAAGTATGAAGTATTCAATTTTTTTGGTCAAATTTTCACCTCAAGTATGAAGTATTCAATTTGTTTGAATGCAATTTTGGTCAAATTTTTTATTGTTATTTTTATATAAATGGACGTAAATTTCAAAGGAATTGCAGTTTTGATGGAAGTTATATCATCAGACTTTGATAAGGAACTTATGCCGTTTCAACTTATATTAAAAAAGCAAGCAATGGAAATGATTTTCAATTTTCAATACAAAGTGTATACCAAAAATTCAATTGCTATAAAATATGCCGATTAACTTTTTTGAATGGCACGATCATTTTGTAGTCAAAAAATATAAAAAAATCAAATGCATTTTTCTTAAAAACAACTGTTTAAATTTTTAAATTATATTAGTATGATATTTTTATAATACTATACTTTAATAAAGAAGGATATAATAGAATAATAATTGGAAGAAACTAGCTTGTACACATATTTTTAAAGATTAATTTCATTATTATTGGCCAAAGGATCAACACTACCGATTTTAACGTCGGAATAAGTTTTCAAAAAGTTTATTTCAGAAAAATATTGAATATATAATAGAGGCGCCATTAAAATGAAATTAAATTAATATTTTTTAGATTCAATTTTTATTTATTTTTGTTTATATTCTACAATCGCAAGCCTGACGGAACAGCATAAATTGGTACGAGACGAATCGCTCACTCATTTTCGCATATTTTAGATCAGCAATTGCACGAAGTCATCATCGCCATTTATTGTCACAATTTGTTTATATTCTACAATCACAAGCCTGACAGAACAGCATAAGTTGGTACGAGACGAATCGCTCACTCATTTTCGCATATTTTAGATCAGCAATTGCACGAAGTCATCATCGCCATTTATTGTCACAATTTGTTTATATTCTACAATCACAAGCCTGACAGAACAGCATAAGTTGGTACGAGACGAATCGCTCACGCATTTTCGCATATTTTAGATCAGCAATTGCACGAAGTCATCATCGCCATTTATTGTCACAATTTGTTTATATTCTACAATCACAAGCCTGACAGAACAGCATAAGTTGGTACGAGACGAATCGCTCACTCATTTTCGCATATTTTAGATCAGCAATTGCACGAAGTCATCATCGCCATTTATTGTCACAATTTGTTTATATTCTACAATCACAAGCCTGACAGAACAGCATAAGTTGGTACGAGACGAATCGCTCACGCATTTTCGCATATTTTAGATCAGCAATTGCACGAAGTCATCATCGCCATTTATTGTCACAATTTGTTTATATTCTACAATCACAAGCCTGACAGAACAGCATAAGTTGGTACGAGACGAATCGCTCACTCATTTTCGCATATTTTAGATCAGCAATTGCACGAAGTCATCATCGCCATTTATTGTCACAATTTGTTTATATTCTACAATCACAAGCCTGACGGAACAGCATAAGTTGGTACGAGACGAATCGCTCACTCATTTTCGCATATTTTAGATCAGCAATTGCACGAAGTCATCATCGCCATTTATTGTCACAATTTGTTTATATTCTACAATCACAAGCCTGACAGAACAGCATAAGTTGGTACGAGACGAATCGCTCACTCATTTTCGCATATTTTAGATCAGCAATTGCACGAAGTCATCATCGCCATTTATTGTCACAATTTGTTTATATTCTACAATCACAAGCCTGACAGAACAGCATAAGTTGGTACGAGACGAATCGCTCACGCATTTTCGCATATTTTAGATCAGCAATTGCACGAAGTCAGCATCGCCATTTATTGTCACAATTTGTTTATATTCTACAATCACAAGCCTGACAGAACAGCATAAGTTGGTACGAGACGAATCGCTCACTCATTTTCGCATATTTTAGATCAGCAATTGCACGAAGTCAGCATCGCCATTTATTGTCACAATTTGTTTATATTCTACAATCACAAGCCTGACAGAACAGCATAAGTTGGTACGAGACGAATCGCTCACTCATTTTCGCATATTTTAGATCAGCAATTGCACGAAGTCATCATCGCCATTTATTGTCACAATTTGTTTATATTCTACAATCACAAGCCTGACAGAACAGCATAAGTTGGTACGAGACGAATCGCTCACGCATTTTCGCATATTTTAGATCAGCAATTGCACGAAGTCATCATCGCCATTTATTGTCACAATTTGTTTATATTCTACAATCACAAGCCTGACAGAACAGCATAAGTTGGTACGAGACGAATCGCTCACTCATTTTCGCATATTTTAGATCAGCAATTGCACGAAGTCATCATCGCCATTTATTGTCACAATTTGTTTATATTCTACAATCACAAGCCTGACAGAACAGCATAAGTTGGTACGAGACGAATCGCTCACTCATTTTCGCATATTTTAGATCAGCAATTGCACGAAGTCAGCATCGCCATTTATTGTCACAATTTGTTTATATTCTTCAATCGTAAGCTTTTGGAAACAACATAACATGAAATGAAACCTTTTAATCTCACTAATCATTTTTTAATTATAATTTTAGACTAAAAAAAAATTAATTTGCTCGTAATTCCTATATTTTGTTTTATTTATACTTTTGTTTTAAAATGAATCAATCATTTTTTTTGCAATATACGCTTCTTTCCAAATTTTGACATGCATCTTTGCATAATATTTTTCAGGAAACTTTTCCTTTAATGATATATTTTTTTGTTCTTTGAGTAGTTTTTCTTGAACTATCATTGCTATAGAAGAAACTTCATATTCATCAATGCTCATAACATTTGATAATTCACAATGGCACTCATATATTATTTGAGCATTCTTATCTGAATATTTTGTTTTGTTAATAATATCAATTTTGTCAGGTATTGCGGTTGTCTTTTTCAAAAAGTTTTCATCTTCTTTGAATTCTAACACTTCATCTATGGAAATGATATTCAAATTGGTTTGAATATCTCCCAAAATTATTTCTTTTCCTTCAAACCATTTTTTAACTGAGCTTTTTTCTTCCCAAAACTCATTTAAAATAGTATGAATGCAAGGTGCACTTGTTCCATATAATAAGGAATAATATAATGAGTTTTCACAATCACATTCAAGGAGGCTGTGTTTATCGCGATTATCTGGATGCAACTCAATATCATGATGAGCTTTTTTTCTCAAATCTTTTACATATTCTGTGAAATTTCGAATAATAGAGTCATTAAGATTTGACAGTCTTTCATTTATTTTATGTGCCACCATAGCAACACGTGTCATTAATTTTGTGTTCCTGTTAGGTATTGTATTGTTTAAATAACAATGATAGCTCTCTGAATGATTGGTTGTCGTAGGAATTACATGTTCTATCCTTGCATAAAGTGGAGCATATTTTTGCTTCCTAACTATATTACCATTTACTTCTTTACCAAGTATTTTATAAAATAATTTGCTATGATTGTTAGCATGTGATTTTGGATCTTTTGTTAGTTCGTTAAAAATTGATTGCCATTTGTCTCGGTTGGCTTTAAATGTTTTTTCAGAAATGCAAAAAAGCATATCTCTAATTAAAAGAGATAGGGCAGATTTGGCTCCACAATTTCTAATGAGATGTACAAGGCAGTGATAAATCGAGAGATTATATCTTTTAGAAAGCTTTTTAAATGATGTATGCTGATCAGTCAAATAATTTTTTTGAACAAATTCATTGAATATCAAATTATTTGGGTGCAGTTTTTTCAAGCCTTCAAAAAACAATGAATACAAGTCGGCACTTTCTCTCGGTCCAACAACCAATGCTAAGGGAATTCCTGTGTTCCTGAATATCATTTGATGTATGCAAAATACATCTGGGGATAATACTTTAAAGGAAGTATCAAGTTCAAAGGTTGTGCTTAAGTCCATAAATGTTTCTAAGTGTTGGTGAAACCAAACAAAGCCAATTATCGGAGTTTCTGAATAATGGTAATTTCCATAACCTTTGTAAATGCACAAAGTTCCTCCAAGTTTTTCAAAAACACCTTCTAATGAGCCGTCTGGATTTAAATATTTTCTCCATTCTTGTTTCTGTACTTTTGGTGATTTCGGCGAAATTGAATAAAAAAGAACAGAAGCAAAACTTGATGGATTACTAGAACTATTAAAAATATGAGAAATAGTAGATAAGAATATGTTATTTTTGATTTTAAACTTGTTTTGTGCTAAATTGGATTTAATGATTTCATTTCCATAAACATAAGCATTAATTGTGTAATTCTGTGTCTTGATTTGGGTTTGATTGTATTTTACTAAATCTGATGTACCTATTATTTGAATGGTGCATTTTGTTCCTGTTGAATTGAAACGAATTTTGAACAATGCTTTACTACTGTTTTTTTCATGTATAATCATTCGATGGTTTAGCACTGTACCTTGAAATTTAATTGTTTGATTGCTTTCATGCGTTGCTCTGAAATTTTTATTATCAAATGTACTTAAAAAAAACATAAAAGAGAAAATATCGATATTTCTGTCTTTGTTAGTTACATTTGGATAACTTGAATGATCATATAAGTAAAACTGATGATGCGAGTCAATTATTGTATCGGTTGAGTTGAGATTTTGTCTGGTATTCGATACTAGACAGAATCTTGAGGGATCTGAATTGGAAGATTCATTCAAACTCATTTTGGAAATGAAATTTGTTTAATAATAATAATTCAGAACTTATTTGTTTGGTAATTTTAATATGAAAAAAGATGAATTAAATGAGTGTTGTATACATTTCGTATAAATTTTACTTTTATAAAATGATGTAGGTATAGAAAATGCTTCAATAATGATAAATAAAAAAATCAGATTTAGAAAAATATTAAATATAATATTATAAAATATATATTTTAATATAAAAATTAATAACTAGAGAGTTTATGTTCAAATAAATAAAATTAAAATAATTAAATAATACATTGTAAAAGACTTCGTGCAATTGCTGATCTAAAATATGCGAAAATGCGTGAGCGATTCGTCTCGTACCAACTTATGCTGTTCTGTCAGGCTTGTGATTGTAGAATATAAACAAATTGTGACAATAAATGGCGATGATGACTTCGTGCAATTGCTGATCTAAAATATGCGAAAATGAGTGAGCGATTCGTCTCGTACCAACTTATGCTGTTCTGTCAGGCTTGTGATTGTAGAATATAAACAAATTGTGACAATAAATGGCGATGCTGACTTCGTGCAATTGCTGATCTAAAATATGCGAAAATGAGTGAGCGATTCGTCTCGTACCAACTTATGCTGTTCTGTCAGGCTTGTGATTGTAGAATATAAACAAATTGTGACAATAAATGGCGATGCTGACTTCGTGCAATTGCTGATCTAAAATATGCGAAAATGAGTGAGCGATTCGTCTCGTACCAACTTATGCTGTTCTGTCAGGCTTGTGATTGTAGAATATAAACAAATTGTGACAATAAATGGCGATGCTGACTTCGTGCAATTGCTGATCTAAAATATGCGAAAATGAGTGAGCGATTCGTCTCGTACCAACTTATGCTGTTCTGTCAGGCTTGTGATTGTAGAATATAAACAAATTGTGACAATAAATGGCGATGATGACTTCGTGCAATTGCTGATCTAAAATATGCGAAAATGAGTGAGCGATTCGTCTCGTACCAACTTATGCTGTTCTGTCAGGCTTGTGATTGTAGAATATAAACAAATTGTGACAATAAATGGCGATGATGACTTCGTGCAATTGCTGATCTAAAATATGCGAAAATGCGTGAGCGATTCGTCTCGTACCAACTTATGCTGTTCTGTCAGGCTTGTGATTGTAGAATATAAACAAATTGTGACAATAAATGGCGATGATGACTTCGTGCAATTGCTGATCTAAAATATGCGAAAATGAGTGAGCGATTCGTCTCGTACCAACTTATGCTGTTCTGTCAGGCTTGTGATTGTAGAATATAAACAAATTGTGACAATAAATGGCGATGATGACTTCGTGCAATTGCTGATCTAAAATATGCGAAAATGCGTGAGCGATTCGTCTCGTACCAACTTATGCTGTTCTGTCAGGCTTGTGATTGTAGAATATAAACAAATTGTGACAATAAATGGCGATGCTGACTTCGTGCAATTGCTGATCTAAAATATGCGAAAATGAGTGAGCGATTCGTCTCGTACCAACTTATGCTGTTCTGTCAGGCTTGTGATTGTAGAATATAAACAAATTGTGACAATAAATGGCGATGATGACTTCGTGCAATTGCTGATCTAAAATATGCGAAAATGAGTGAGCGATTCGTCTCGTACCAACTTATGCTGTTCTGTCAGGCTTGTGATTGTAGAATATAAACAAATTGTGACAATAAATGGCGATGATGACTTCGTGCAATTGCTGATCTAAAATATGCGAAAATGCGTGAGCGATTCGTCTCGTACCAACTTATGCTGTTCTGTCAGGCTTGTGATTGTAGAATATAAACAAATTGTGACAATAAATGGCGATGATGACTTCGTGCAATTGCTGATCTAAAATATGCGAAAATGAGTGAGCGATTCGTCTCGTACCAACTTATGCTGTTCTGTCAGGCTTGTGATTGTAGAATATAAACAAATTGTGACAATAAATGGCGATGATGACTTCGTGCAATTGCTGATCTAAAATATGCGAAAATGCGTGAGCGATTCGTCTCGTACCAACTTATGCTGTTCTGTCAGGCTTGTGATTGTAGAATATAAACAAATTGTGACAATAAATGGCGATGATGACTTCGTGCAATTGCTGATCTAAAATATGCGAAAATGAGTGAGCGATTCGTCTCGTACCAACTTATGCTGTTCTGTCAGGCTTGTGATTGTAGAATATAAACAAATTGTGACAATAAATGGCGATGATGACTTCGTGCAATTGCTGATCTAAAATATGCGAAAATGCGTGAGCGATTCGTCTCGTACCAACTTATGCTGTTCTGTCAGGCTTGTGATTGTAGAATATAAACAAATTGTGACAATAAATGGCGATGATGACTTCGTGCAATTGCTGATCTAAAATATGCGAAAATGAGTGAGCGATTCGTCTCGTACCAACTTATGCTGTTCTGTCAGGCTTGTGATTGTAGAATATAAACAAATTGTGACAATAAATGGCGATGATGACTTCGTGCAATTGCTGATCTAAAATATGCGAAAATGAGTGAGCGATTCGTCTCGTACCAACTTATGCTGTTCTGTCAGGCTTGTGATTGTAGAATATAAACAAATTGTGACAATAAATGGCGATGATGACTTCGTGCAATTGCTGATCTAAAATATGCGAAAATGAGTGAGCGATTCGTCTCGTACCAACTTATGCTGTTCTGTCAGGCTTGTGATTGTAGAATATAAACAAATTGTGACAATAAATGGCGATGCTGACTTCGTGCAATTGCTGATCTAAAATATGCGAAAATGCGTGAGCGATTCGTCTCGTACCAACTTATGCTGTTCTGTCAGGCTTGTGATTGTAGAATATAAACAAATTGTGACAATAAATGGCGATGATGACTTCGTGCAATTGCTGATCTAAAATATGCGAAAATGAGTGAGCGATTCGTCTCGTACCAACTTATGCTGTTCTGTCAGGCTTGTGATTGTAGAATATAAACAAATTGTGACAATAAATGGCGATGATGACTTCGTGCAATTGCTGATCTAAAATATGCGAAAATGAGTGAGCGATTCGTCTCGTACCAACTTATGCTGTTCCGTCAGGCTTGCGATTGTAGAATATAAACAAAAATAAATAAAAATTGAATCTAAAAAATATTAATTTAATTTCATTTTAATGGCGCCTCTATTATATATTCAATATTTTTCTGAAATAAACTTTTTGAAAACTTATTCCGACGTTAAAATCGGTAGTATCAAAGCATCAGCCTTATTATTTTAATAAAAACAAAATTATACAATATAAATATTAATAATATAAATTATTAATTCTACTTTTATTTTTAATATTTAATTATAAAATTAATTAATACATAATATAATATATTATTTCAATATTTATTTAGATAATAAACATACAATTAATTCTATTTGAGTGTTTTAAGGTGTTATAAAAAATCGTCAAAATTTTTTTAAATCAATCAAATTTTAAAAATTTTCCCATTGGCAAAAATCATAAAAAATTTTGAAACATGGCTCTTGGCATAATCACTAATAGATATAATGCAATACTATCATCCTCAAAAGCTGATTTTTATGATGAGGATGTAAGATTTCCTGCTATTCAACCGAATGGCTCAGAATTACCATCTATTTCTATGTCAACTTTTCTCCCACAAATTAATAAAGATAGCGAGGTAAATTTCAATAAAGATCTTGAAAAAGCTTTAAAATCAGATGTTAATACAATTTTAAATGCAGATGACACGTCATACTTTAGATTATTTTTAACATTTTTTTCTTCACGACCTACATTTGAAATTCGTTCTACTCGATTATATGCGTTATATGTACTTTCATTAGCTAATGCAAGTAAAGTTCATGAATCCACGTTTTCAGAAGATTTATTTCAGCGCAACTTACAAAGGGAGCTAATTTTCCATGAAGACATATTTCCGATAGATCCAACTACGAATGAATGTAAATTCGATTATATAAAGAAAGTTAATCATCTCTTATTTCAATCAGTTACACTAATTCCAGAAAAAGATCAAAATAATTTATACAAAAAAATATTAGAATATTGCTATCCAAATGACGAAGCTAGAAGAACGATTTACAATTTTTTGCCACTTATTTTAGAAATATCTGAATATAAAGAAACTCCAGAAGGCCAAGGAAAACCAGACATTAAAGAAATTTTCCTCAAAAGTGAATTATTTGCACGAATTCTTAAAGAATGCGAAAACGATATTGTTCTTTTTGATATTGTTCGATTTTTCATTGAGAAGAATCCATTTGAATCACTAATATTAAATAAATCTTTCAGGGAAGTGCTACCTAGGCTTTACTTTAAACCAAATTATCAAGTTACCATTGTAGAAATTATTACGGCAGCGTTAAAAGAAGTAGTTCGACTTCAACGAAATCTAAATAATTTAACAGACCAAAATCAACAGGAAGCGACCATTAAAACAGAACAACTTGAAGTAATTCAAATTATTGAAAATATTATTGACCAATGCAATAATGATCAAACAAAGAAAAGAGAATTCCGAGAAGTTTACCCAGCTATCAAAGATTATTTCCCACAATTTTCGGATAATATCTTTGAATTCATTATTGAAGAAAACATTTTTGAAAACCTTGCTAAATTATCTATTTATTCACAAGAATTATTACAGCATTACATTCAACTTTTGACAGGCATGTATAGTCGACACTATGAATTTGAGTATCGCATGTCATCTAGGAAGTATAAAATATATGATACTATTGAAGAATATAAACAAGAATTTCCAGAACTTGAACTTTTAAAGCAACTTTCATTTTGCAGTGAAAGCAATAATAATGAAAACAAATATATTCGTAATTACAAAGGAATCGAAGTTATGATTTCACTTTTCCCCCTCATGGGAGAACATGAACATGAATTTAGTGACTTCTTGTATATTCAAGCATCAAATGCAGGAAACTTACTTGAACTAAGCCGAGCTAAAGTTCCAGAATTCATCTTAAAACGCCTCAAAGAGATCAAGAAAGGAGAACTGAAAAACATTGTTAACAATTATATTAAGCTATTTAAACTTATTGGAAGTGTTGTCTTCAGCAACTCAACATTCTATCGCACGATTGAAACGCTAAGATGTAAAACATTTGAATATGGAAATGATGTTATTAATATCATCAGAGATTTAATTCTTGTTAATGATCGTGCTGAAAATGACAAGAAAGAGCCAATATCATTCTTCAGGCTTGATGCAGGAATTGAATGCGGGATTTTTGGACCTAAACTGAAAAATGAAATTGTCAACAACTTCTCAATCAACTTCTGCATTCGAATCAATCAGATAAGTGATGGAGAAGAAGGAGAAGAAGGAGAAAAAGAAGATTATAGGAAGAAATATTTACCTCTTTTTTACATCCAGTCAAATACATCTAAAGCAAAGATTGGCCTTGGAATCAACAAAGGCGAATTGTACTTAATAGAAGTTAACTCTAGAGGCGAAGTACTCAAACAAGATAAAATTGGCGATATCAAACTACAGCAAGGCCAGTGGGAGTTCTTGCAAGTTTCCTTTAGCAAAGGATTCTTAAAGCGAGAAATGACAGTTGTTCACAACTCGGAAGAGAAAAGTGTACAAAAACTGAAGAACTCTATTGATAGGGATTCATTTATTTTCTTTGGCACAGAATCAAAAGACTCAGACTCAAAGAGCCTGATGTGCGACATTTCCACGATCATCATCACAGAAGGCGATGGAGCGATCACCAAAGAAGATCTTCTTGATTCATATGGAAGGAAGCAGAATGACAAAATCGTCTCAGAATTGAATCCTACGAACGGACACGAACGAATCTGCTTTAACACAGGGAATAGCGATGGGAACATTGTTGAATACCGTGGAAGGTCAATTCCGTTCATTCCAAACATCTACGAAGTCTTCCAAACAGTTGGCTCTCTAATCAACATTCTTCCACTTTTCAAGCACAAAGAAAAGACAAACGAAGAAACAACACAGTTCCTGGTTTCATTACTTCAAATCATCAAACGAATGGTCACTCTCACAAAGGAAGTGAAAGCGATTTTCACAGAGAGTCGCTTCTTTGAACTCCTTCAAGGATTCCTTCTTGAAATAAACAGTAAAATCCTGACGATTGAATTCATGACAGAAATCTTCGACCTTTATAAAGAACTTTATCAAATCGAGGAACTTCGATACCAGATGGCACAGCACATCATCCTCAACTACACACTTATCATGAGACTGATGAAACCAGTCTACGAGAAGGTCATCAATGAACTCATCCCACAACAAGTCATCGTAGACAAGGACTCAGACTCCTACCACTATTCTTACCTTCCATCGTTCATCTTCCAAACATACAAGTTCTTTCGCATGAAGACAAAATCATCAGAATCCGCTTGGTCCATTTTGACAACAATGATCAAGCACAATTTGGAATTGGTTAGAAGAAAGTTTGGTGAAAAGGACAGCAAGAAGTATTCATATGACTACATCATGATGATCTACAAATTCATGATGAACCTCGCCACAGATTATGTAATGATCAAGTGTCTTGAAGTACTGAAGAACCTTCTTAGTGAAAATTATCGAGAAGTGAACGAGTGCCTTAAAGATGAGACAGTCATCGGTCCATTTGTCAGTCTGATGGGACGAAGATCAACTGAAATCCAAGTTTTGGCTCTTCAAATCATTGACCAATTGAAGAGAGACATTAACTTCCACAAGACAATCATCCAAAGCATATGTACACTTGCTAGTGATTTCCCTATTTCACCGAAACTGGTCAATGGAACATTCAATCTTTTCATTGTCTATGATCCAGAAGACAGCAACAAACTTATCGAGTTCAATGCTGATTACCTTCCATTTTTGTCAACCATCTGCAATGATTATATCATGTATAGCAAAGAGTCCTCAAGCAGAACATGGGATAAATCTACAGAAGATGATGATGAAAATGACGAGAATCTTGTGGATGAAAAATGCAAGAAGATGAATGACTTTTTATCTCTCCACCAGCAAGAAGCACAAGACATCTTTAGCGTTCCTTGTTGGCATGATTGGATGAGAGAACTTTTCAGCACTGTTTACGATCCAACAAAAGATGCAAAGATGTTTTCATTACCTTTTTCATCTCTTCTTGAAATAACCTTTTTACAATGCGACATCAAACCAACAAGAACCCTCTTCTACTCTCTTGACAACAGCGATGCTGGCGACACACGAGACGCAAAGACATTCATCTTATCCAAGCTTATTCATGCTAACGGTGTCGGACAGGAACAGGCTTTGGCAGCCTACCCACTTATCTTCGACCACCTTGTGTTTGAGAAGACACCAAAATTTGGAAAAGAAACATCGTGTACATTTAAATTTAGGACTCTCACACAGGAGAACATCAAAGAAGAAGAAGTTGAACTAGCGAAAGCATTGATTTATCACTCACTGGGCCAGGGAGACTCGTCAAACATCAAGACCAAAATTGGCGGCTACCTTGATATGGAAATTGTCTTTGCAAACTCAATTGTTACAGCGATGCTCCTCCGATGGAAGCCGAATGACTATGCAGATGCAGTCAGGCAGATCAAGAAAAACCTGAAAAGCGGCAACGCCGATCTGAACCAGAAGTGCGCGTCTGTTCTAGTTGAACCATTCATTGGACACGAATTCAAAGAAGGTGAAGAAGGACTGAAGGCTGCGATTGAGTCACTTGACGAGTATCTGAATAAGAACGGAAGCAGAATGAAGGACAAAGCGATCCAAGACAAGAGAGGCGCTGCGATCGATGAAGTTGAGAATTGCAAGACTTCATTCCAAGGCTACTACATGATTGAGGCACAGGAAGTGATCAACGAGCGTAATAAAGATAGGAATGAAAACTTGGGTGTCAAAATCGACAATGAAGAAGAAGACAGCCTTGAGAATCGAAGGGAAGCATTTGTAACAGCTCTTACAACGACAATCCTCAATCCAGACACATCAAGAGGCGTCAGCTACGACAACCGCGCCTACTTACTTGAGAGGAACAACGAATACAAGACAGAAGTCAAACGTATCGAGAAGATGAAGGATTCATTCCTGAAGTCTCTCTTGCGACGTCCTGGTCCCTGGCTTGACGAGAAAGACAATGACACGAAGTACATGGCATTCAACCACATCTCAAAGCGAGGCCAGCGAGTGATGCTG
The DNA here is from genome assembly GCA_039105265.1 of Tritrichomonas musculus. Lineage (NCBI taxonomy): Eukaryota > Parabasalia > Tritrichomonadida > Tritrichomonadidae > Tritrichomonas > Tritrichomonas musculus. The sequence continues at coordinate 44,056 of JAPFFF010000015.1, read as the reverse complement.
AAAGTCAACGACCAGTTCGACGACCACCGAGACGCGTCAGCCAACATGAAAGAGAACCGAAGCCTAGAAGCGAAAGATACGAAGACAGAACAAAAGACAGAAGAATACCAAATGCCATACAAGACATCAGAAGATGTTGACGAATTCTACCTGATGATCAACCAGTTCAATGCCATCCTCCAGGAAATCGCCAACAACTACGAAGGCGTCATCAAATTCACAGACAGAGCGATCTCCTTCATATCTGGAAAGGCAAGCGGAGACAAAAAAGGAATAGAAGATGCGAACAAATCATCAGATTCAGACGATGAAGACGAAGACGATGACGATCACACATTTGACAAGAAGCTCACCATTGAATTCAAGAACATCATGTTTGTTCTTGATCGCCGTGTCTATCGTGAAGAGAAGGGCTGCGAAATCTTCCTTGACAACTACAAGAGCTACTTCATCTACTTCCCGAACAAAGAAGAGCGAGACCGATTTTACGCTGAGTTGGACACACAGATCACAGCAGCGAGCTTTTCACAGGAAGACCAGTTTACGACAGGAAACAACAAGTTCAACTTCTTCCAGTCACTTCGCCAGAAGTGCAACAGCATCCACCAGACCAAGCCAAGCAAGGATCTCATTTCAGACCTCAGGTTGGACATTCTTTGGCAGAACAACAAACTGACGAACTACGAGTATCTTTACTACCTGAACATCCTTGGTGGACGAAGCTTCAACTACCCGAACCAGTATCCAATCTTCCCTCTTCTTATCAAAGAGTGCAAAGAGAACCACTTCGACCTGACAGATGATTCAATGTACCGCGACCTAGGACTTCCACCCATCAAATTTAATAAAGAAGTTCTTCACCAAATCATTGACGAATACAAGAACATTCAAGAAGGACAACCTTGCTTATACTATTCTACTCCTTCAAGTGGATATTTCACAGAGTCTCTTCTTTTCCGTACAGAACCATTCACTACTCTTCAGGTCTGTATGAATGGATCCAAAAATAAATATAATAATAAAAGCTTCAATGATGTTAATGAACAATTCTACTCTGTTCCTTATCACATGTACACTCAATGCTACGAAGAAGATAAAAAGGTTCATATGGAAGCTATTCCAGAGTTCTTCACATTTCCATTCATGTTTTTCAATGAGAACAAGTTTGACTTTGGAGAAAGAACGGATGATCCAAAAGGACCGATTGACAATGTCATTCTTCCTCCTTGGTGCCAATTTGAAGATGAAAGAGCAAACGAAACCTCACACATTGTGAACTCGCACATCTTTTCATCAGTTTGCCGTATTGCACTTGAGAGCGAATATGCATCAAAGAACCTTCACAAGTGGATCAATCTTTACTTCACGAAAGGAAGAGGATACTGCTACGAAGATGACTCAAACAAGAAGGACCAACCTCTCTATCAAGTGTATCAATCTTATGCTTATCCTGAAATTAATGAAATTAAGTATTATTGCGCTAACTGTGAAAACACTGGAATGTTGCCAGAGATTTTGTTCGATCGTCCACACGTGGAGAAGAATCTTGCTCGTGATGAAACACAGGAACAACACGAACATTTCCCAGCTGTTCAAGGTGAAAAAATCACAAACATCATCAAGGATGTTGCCATCTCAGAAAACTTGGTTCTCTTTGACCTTGAAAACATCGAGAACAACGGAATCAAGGCTCCATCGAACATTGGCGAGCTTCAGTGCGTTGTTCGAAACAGCCAAAATGAGAGTGAAGGAGGAAGCCTTGCAGTCTTCTGCACAAAGTCGAATCCATTTGTGACCGTTCAGAACATGTCAGGCGGCAAGAAGCTTTCAGCAGAGTGCCACATCACATCAACAGTCACGTCAGTCACGAGCGTCGGCAACCGTTTCCTGATTGTCGGAGGAAGCGACGCATCGCTGAGCGTGTGGAAGGTCTCATTCAAGAAGCGAAACACAGGCATCCTAAACAGGGTCATCCATGGCAGCAACGAAGGCGGGGATGAAGAATTCGAGATCAAACAAGTTTGCAGCTCTTGCTTCCACACAGCCGAGATTGCCTCGATTGGCGGCTGCTACGAGAACGGCCTTGTTGTTTCCCTTGACAAGCGAAACATCCTCATCTTCGAGACACTTTTCGACCAGAGGTTCATCAACTTTGCAGACCTGAGCAGCAAGGAGATGCTGGAGGACGGAGAAGGATTCTACGACAAGACGCAGATCTTCGTCTACAAGTCGGGAACAGTTGCAGTTGTCCAGAGGAAGCGAGTCCTGTTCTTCGACAGCCACGGCAAGCTGATCTACATTTGGAAGCTTGATAGCATCAAAGGAAGCTTTGGAGTGAAGAAGTACTACGACATCGACACACGCGAGATGCTGATTGTTGGATACAAGGAAGGAGACGCAAGCCAGATCTGCATCTTCGACATCACAGTGTTCAGGACAGCAGACACAATCAAAACCAAACTGGTGTTCGACCACTTCTGCCCAATCAACAAGATAAGGAAGATCATCTTATCAAACAAAGATGGATTCTCAACAATTGACTTCGGATATGCAATCAAGACAAACATTTCCCCTGATGAATAAACTTTTTCTTTCATTCAGCATTTTTTTATTTGAATTATTATTATTATTATTTTTTTTTTTTTTTTTAATGACTTTTTTAGAACTATAATGATAAAGAGTAATAAATATTATAATTTTTCAATGACGAAAGTCTTAAATTTTTAACATTTGATATATGATTATCTAATATGTTAGATAAATCAATGGTATCTAGATCAGCCAAATATCTGCTTTTTTAAAAAAAAAAAAAAAAAAAAAAAAAATTCAGAATGACAACTTTTTAATCTTTTGTGATAATACGATAATTAACAAAATAAAATATATTTTCGTTAATATATAATAAAAATGTAACTATGAATGGTAAAGTTTATTATCATGTTAAAAATGTAATGATTAAATGGTAAAAGCTTATTATCATGATATTATCATGTTAAAAAAAAAAAAGAAGAAGCCAAATCTAACTATCTATTTTTGGAAAATTCATTAGTTTTTAAGGTCAACTTGATACAAGTTGAATGATTTTTTTTTAACTTAAGAAACACTAGGTTAAATCAAATGTTGCCCCACATCTTTTTGAATCAGACTTTATGAGCTGCCAATCTAATACATGAGAAAATCAAAATCAAAGGTATCAATATCTGCAGGACTTCCATTATTTATAAAGTATAGGAATTCTTCATCAAAAGCTTTGGTTTTTTTATCAATTTGTTCTTTATCTTCTTTATTTGCATTTTCTTTAACCCATGAAGGAACTGTAAAATTTATACTTGTAATTTGGTTAGATTCTTTTTTCTCGGTAATTGTAGACTTTTCTTCTAATCCATTGTTTGCTTTTATTTCTATTTTAGGTAGCAATTCTGATGTTGAAGAAGAACTATTTATTGAGCCTTTTTGGTCAAAAAAACTCCAAGGGTTATCATCGTTAAGATTCACATTGAAAGAAATGGCAGAGACTTGAGGTTTAGGCGTATGCGGGGTTGTTGTCAAAGGTAACATTCCTTGTTGTTGAGTCATAAAATTTCCATTAGTATTTTGCTCAACATTTGAACAACTGTTATTATTGCTAGCATCAAATTGGTTATTTGAATTAGAAATTAAAGTACTGTCATCATTGTTTTCGGGTTCTTTTTTAACGTCAGAAGTTGGGTGCTTATTGATTTCATCATTCATAAGAGAATCCTTAAAGAATTTTATATGGTTATTCCAACGGTTTTTAATACTGTTGTTTGTGCGTCTTCCATTAAAATATTGGGCTATTAGAGCCCATTGAGAACCAAAGCGATTATAGAGTTCATAGATATATTTATCTTCTTGAAGGGTCCATGGCTCACAACTCAAAGTTGGTGATAAATAGTGCTGATAACGTTCTCGACATTGGCGCCCTGTCCTCCCTTTGATATGGGCTGCGACTTCATTCCAATTTGGAAACTTATTATCACCAACAAGCTCAAGTATAATATTATCTTCCTCAGATGTAAACTTTTGACGTTTTGGTTTTTGTATCATAGGTGACATATTAACGTTAAAAAATTGATTCCCAGAACTGTTTAAATCAGAGTTTGCGGAAAACTGATTTGCTTGATCAAGCATTTGCCCTTGAAAATTTGAAGATGAAACCGGATTTTGAGTTGGTGTAAAAGAAAAATTAGAATTTGGATATTGATAAGCATTCTGGTTGAAGTATGATGCAGAATTTTGGCCTTGAAGATCAAGGCTATTTGAACTCATATTTTGTATCTGCTCATTAAGCAACGAACCATTTGAACAGTTAGAATTAGAACATGATTCTTGGTTAACATTTGGATGCGCCTTTTTGGATTTTCTTTCCTTCTTTTCTCTAGAATATTTACGTTGAAATTCTTTACCTTCTTTGGATTTTTTAGAGATCTGAGAGTTACGTGGCATTATAAATCTATATTTTTGTGGAAAGTTTTTTTATGGTAATTCAATATTTTTTTCCTTATTTATATAAAAAATACAAATATCTTTAATTATTTATTTTATTTTATTTTATTATTCATATTATATTTTCTATTATTTATTTTATTAGATTATAATAATTTATTATTATATTTTATCAATATTTAAAAGAGAAAATAATAATACAATTTATACTGGAATTCTTTCTATTGAAAAAGCGCTCTCAAAATTGAAAGAATTATCAAGATTAAAACGTTAAGATTACTACGCATTTATTTTATTGCTAGAATGTTTTTAAAAATCAGAAATAAACATTTTTACCATATATATTATACTATAGCTTCGGATTCTTTGGGTTCATTGAAAAGTAATTGTGAGTATATTTTCACAATCGTAATTTTAAAAATACGAATATCTCGATAAATCTAACAGTTTATATTGTATTAATTTTTTTATATATTAGTTAATATGTATCATAAAATAATCTATTATTTTTAATTGTTTTTATTCAACAAATCAGAAAAGAAAATATAATCGTTTTAATTTGAATGATGTAAAATACAGTAGGCAAAAATATCATTAACCATTCAAATTGTCTTGGACCAACTGAAAATTTTGAATTAGCTCATTGAAAATAATATAAAGACAAATAAAAAATTTCAAAGAATTTATTTTAAATTTCATTAATCTCATACATGATTTTCAGTTGGTCCAAGAAAATTTGAATCGGTCCAAGATATTTCAACTTACTCTATTCAAAAAAAAATTTGAGACCCATACTCTCAAATTGAATTGAAATTTGAGAGTGGGTCTCAAATTTAGTAGAAACCCTATATTAGACCTCTTAGTTAAGAAAGGTGGCCGTTAATTTATTTGTCTCAAAGTTCGTTATAATTCTATCCAATTTTGTTATCTCCTCTCAAACTTTGTTAGGATTTTGAGAGAAAAATAAAATTTTAATTTGTAAGAAGCATTCAAAACATAAGGGAGTTTGAAATAAAATAACGAACTTTGAGAAAGATAAATTAACGGCAACCTTTCTTAACTAAACGGTACTGCGATCGGATGTAAAGTGTTAAAAAATTGAGAGCAAAATTAAATACCCTGGAAATACCTAAAAAAATTATATAACAGTTAATTTTATATAATATAAAATCAAATTCTTTAATGAAATTTGGTAGTAAATTTTCAATTTTATAGACATACCATATGAAAAAAATTTTTTTGAATGGATTAAATGAGTTTTTCAATCAAATTTAGTCAACATAAATCTCCAAATCAAATTAGAAAATCCTTCCAATATTTTTATAAGTTATTATATATGATGTGTTCTATTTATATATTTGGTTTGTTTCGATTATTACAGTTTTTTAAATACTTTTGACACTTTACATCAGATCGCAGTACCGTTCTTAACTAAAGTTGGATTCAAAATTCTTGGGACAACATTCAATTTTAATTTTTGAGAACTCTTATTATAAGACCTCTTAGTTAAGAAAGGTGGTAGGGGGGTTTTACTCTAGACTATATATATATTGTAATAAAAAATAAAGCATAGGTATTAAACAGCCTAATTACATAATACAATAAATCTAAATTATAGAATATTATTAAGTGACCTTCTTTTTGTTACTTTTCTTTCTACTTTGCTGTGTTCATATGAATAATAGGTAAAAATTTTTCAACAAAATAAAAAGGAAAGGTGGAAAAAAAAATTTATCAGCTGTCAAATTTAATAAAACTTATAGGATATGCTTATTATCAATAGTGAACTAGAATTATAGGTAAGTTATTGATTTTCGACTGACAGTTTTTGAGAAAATCGAACTTTTTCATCTCCGCTAAAATGACAAAAAACAAAGCAAAATGGATTTATTTGATTCCATTTTATATAAATATAAGCAAAACATCTATATAATAAATATCAGCCTTTTATCATAAAACCATCTTATGATATTTTGATATGTTTTTGGAATAAAGGTGTATGAATCACCCAAGCTAAATTTATCATTATAATTTAAATTAGTATAGTTAGTACTAAAATTAAAAATAATTTATTCTGTAGATAGTTATTTAGAAATAGATAAAATTGATTTACAAAGTTTGGGTCATTCAAATTTTCAATGTGTTCATTCAATTTTAATCAGAATAAAAATCGCTATAAATATAGATATATCATTTTTACTGAATTAAAGATTTGGTGAACTTAATATTTCTGGTATTTTTGAACTTAACAAGAACTCATATTTTGAAAAATTGTTTGAAAGCCAAATATAATAATAATCTTTAATATCAGAAACGGGGACTTCTGGATAATTACTATCGTAATTGTCAATTATATCACTAACATTTTGCAGATCACAAAATTCTGGTGTTCTTTTGTAAAATTGATGGAAAAAATTGAAAAATTTTTCAAATTCAATTTCATGCTTGATTTCTTTTGTTTCTTTTTTGTGAAATTTGCAACATTTTTGATAATATCTCCAAGAATCAGATATTTTTCAGTTAAATTTGTGTTTTGGTCAATGATTTCATTAAAAGAATTTTGGTTTTGATTCAAAAAGCATTCTGATGGTTAGGTGTGTTCATTAAATTCAATTCTGATTGTTTTTCATCTATTTCATGCTCAATTCATTTGAGTTTAAGCGCGCTTCTACTTAGTTCACTCATATTAAAAATTATGTGAAATTTTATTCAAAAAAATGTAAACTACTCATTTTTTCTGAGAATTTGCAATTGGGATTTTTTTTTTTTTTTTGTTAATATCTAAAAATTCAGCAGTCGAAATTAAATATGTTCCATGAATAGATATTTTATAAACATAATAAATTTGATTTATCAATCTTAATTTATTTTTGACAGCTGAGATTTGTAGATGTATTCAAAAATATATAAAAAACACTACTTTTTGGAAAAATATGAAAAAAACGATTTTATCTTTACTTAATACAATTTATTTAGAAAATAAAAAAGAAAATATTTGTTATTTTATAACATAAAAAGCAAAAATTCTATAAAAAACAATACAAATATGTTATATCAATGGATTACTCGTATTTTATAGAAGCTTTTAAAAACTGTCATTAGTGAATAAACTTTGAATGACAAAATAAAATCTTATCATTTAAAAAAGATTATTGAATGATATACTAATCATAAATAATATATAAATTTTCTGATCTTAGATAAATAGGAAGTTATGGTGCAGTCTTTACTTTTTTTTTTTTTGTCATTATTGGAAAATTTCGTAAAATAAATCATGAATATCTTTTTATTTATATCATTATTTTTAATTGAAAATTTGTAAATATATATAATAATAAATATAAGATAATATTACATAATATATTTAGCTTGGGTGAAAAAATGATCAAGTTTTGACTAAATTAAACTTTTTGGATTTCTCTGTTTTTTATTTCAATATATTTCAATTGGTATTCCTAAAAAAATTTTTTAAATTAAATTAAATATTAAATATACATTTATAAAATGATATATATGATAATATAATTAATATGATTATTTTAAATCAAGATATATCTATTTTATTTTTTTCGGTTTTTTTAAAAAATATGTATATCTTGGAAACCAAAATAATTTAAGTAAACAATTTTTGCTTTTTTATTAATAGGAAACGTATTATTATATTTTAATATATATTGTTTTTAATATGGGGGAAAAAAATTTTTTTTCCAACCTCTTAAAAAGGTCGTACAATTAAATTGAATAAAAAATAAAATTAAATAAATTTATATTTATCTTAATAAATAATTTATATAATAATTATAATATATAATTTATATATTTTATATCTAATATTATAAAATGTAATGATTGAAATAAAGACTTTAATTAAAACTCATTATATATCGATTCCTTATATATTTGCATCATTTAAAAAATATATATATCATTTGAATGGGTATACTATGTGTTATACAAATAATATTTTACTTTTTGACGAAATCCTTCAGTAACTGAAATATTGTACTTTTTATATTTATGAAACCAATCAACTAAATCTACATTTTTAGAAAAAACATGTGTAAGCTATCCAAGACTTTTTCCAGTTATTTTATATTTAGATAGATTTTTAATAGCTACATATAATTTACTATTTAAAAAATCAAAATCATCAAAGGTGAATTAGATAATCGCATTTTATTTTCCATAAAAAATAATTTGAGTAAAAAATGGTCATTTTGAATTTTTTGATTTTATAAATGGCGGAACCTCATTTTAAATAATATTCCCTATTTATATAATATATTTTAAAGCAAAAATATTGAGTTTGATCGTTTAAAATTAATTTTCTAACCGCCGAAAATTGAATCATTCCGTTTATTAATTCAACTTTTTGAATTCATTTTTCAAACTAAACTTTATCTTTGAAGTTATGTTCAAACAAAATATATCATTTTATTGAGCATTAAAAGAAGAAATCGAATATTACAAAATAAAAAGTTAGAAAAGATCATGTATCGAAAAAACTTAAAAATAATTATTATATTAACTTTTTTGGACTAACTACAAAGTAATTATAAATATTTATGTTTTATAATGTATAATGCATATGTATAAAATCAAATAGTATTAGTAGTTTTGAAGGATATCTCTTACGAAGAGAGATCTATTAGTATGTGAAGTCAAAAAAAACTCGATGAATATTAAGTTTTTTGATTGGTTTCAATGACCAATTTAAAGATTATTAAATGGGTAAGAAAATTTATTAAAATCACCAAATAAAACCTAAAATTCGAAGAGATTTTGAAACTTTTTGAGGTCAAAAAAAGAGTGTCCCACCCATGAAAAAACAGACATTTGATTTGGAATGAAATTCAGATATATAAGAGAGTAAATGCATATAAATAAAATTATATTCTTCATTGGACTCCTGTAACGTCCAATTTTTTTAAAATCATCATTTAATAATTCAACAAATTCTCTTTTTCTGCATTTTTAGCTAAAAAAAATCATCATTTAAGGGACTAGTTTCCAATTTGAATAAAAATATTCTATGTGTTCTCACAAAAAAAAGTTTTTTGTTTTTGACTGAAAAATATATTAAATAGTTTGATCTAGATTTTAATATTCATGTATTATTTTATTTATATATCAAATATGCTGGATTCATAAAAAAACTTGTTAATATAATAATTTTCTATTGAAAAATGAAAAAACGAAATATTTTTTTATTATTTTAATAAATTATTATTTATCAATTTATTTTATATTTTTTTTAATTAATATTTCTTACTAATTTTCATTTTTTAAAAAAATTAATCCATTCAAAAAGTTACCAAAATAATATAAAAATGATCGTTAAGGAGAAAAATTTATTAAATTTGACCAAAACTTTTTCCGAAAAGCTATCTTTCAAAGTTTTATTCTATGAGTTCATTCAATATTGATAGGTTTACAATAAATTTGGAAACTAGTCCCTTAATATTTTCAATAATAATAACTATTTATATATAACACTTAATGTTTTAAAAGCATATAAAAAAATATCAAAAGAATTAATGATTAGAATAAATTATATAAAAAGTTATCGCTATTCTAAATTTTTATAAAGTGTTATAAAATTGTTATCAAAAACAATATAGTGTTCCAAAAAAAGATTGATAGGAAATATATTCAATACCTGATCTCACTATTCAATTTCAAATTTTTTGTTTCTGAAAAATATTTTACATTCTCAGAAAAAAATACGGTTTAAATCAATCTTTTTTTGGCAATTCAAAAAGTGGTTTTTTTATTAAAATCTAAACTAATTTCTCCTGTGAATTATGCAACCTTTTCCTTCCAGATCCAAGTTTTAAAGCATATTTCTTCCTTGTGCAGTTGTTTGCTTCATTTTAACTATTTATATTGAAAAATAAAGAAATTCTGTTTTTATGTTAAGCTCGGATTTTTCCAAAAAAGTAATTCACCACTACACTTACATAATATTCGGTATGAATCCTAAGTTTCTGAGGTATTCTTTGTTGATTTTTGAACGATATTTTTCCTTGAATCTATTTGGTAGCTGCTTTCATGCAATTGACACTCTCTGGTTGTTTTTATGTCGTTTGAGTTTATATTCCTCGTCTTAAATTGTATCTACGGTTGATATTTTTTGGAAGAACATCCGTTTCAATGCCGATATTTTTTTCTCAAAAATGCAATTTTATTGAATTGGAAAAGAAAATTCTGAGAATTGGAAAATTCTCTCAATTATTATTGAATGATCTAATTGAGAAAAAATTCTCAATTTTTGGTATGTTGTTCGTTATTTTCTCTCAATTTTCCTATCAATCTTTTTTTGGACGACTATAAAAATAAATTGAGATAAAATACTCAAATTTATTTTCTGATGGAAATTTAATATATACTTATATCCTTTTAGATTTTATTTTAATTTGGATATTTTACGATGAAAATATTTATAAAACTGATTATTATTATTATAATAAAATATAATTAGTTTAAACAAACCAATCATTGAGTTTTACTGCAAAAATTCAGTTGTATTACCTTTTGCAAGACTAAGAAAATTTTGAGAGTTTCAACTCTTCCCTTAATTTTTTTTTTTTTTTTTTTTTTTTTTTTTTTTTTTTTTTTTTGTTCATTTTTCTATATTTTCTTTGTTTTTGAAAATAAAAATATATATTTATATTAATATTTTATATAACTGAATTTAATTAATATAAAATAATTTTAAAAATTGTTTATTTATGGAGATATAAAAAAAAAATTACTCAAAAAAATTACGAATTGTAGGGAGGGTAATTTGCTATTATATCTCAGTAAAAATAAATAATGTTCTTAAAAAATCATTACATTATAATAGTATATGATTGTATAAAAATTGAATCCAGAAAATTTTATAATAATTCATGCTTTTTTTAATTTCATTAACATGATCAAAAGAACTAATAAATACTATTCTGACATGAAATGCTAAATTTCTTCTTAGATAATATATTCAAATGAAATTTTATTTCAACACAATTTTCTATTATTGGACTGGATAGAGTATGTGTAACTCTTTTTTGAGCCAAGCCTTCTCAAAAAGTGAAAAACAAAACTCAATTATCTTTTTTTTATATATGTTTTTGATTGTTTTTATTATTGTTTTATTATAGACAAACTATCATTTATCATAAATTCAAGAAATATTAAATTAAAATATTAAAAATGTTTGAATATATCGATACATATAATTACTACTTAGCGATTTTTCTCTTAAAATAAAGTCTCAAATATTTATAAAATGAAAATATACATATGAAAATAAAAAACTTTTTTTCCGCGATTTAGATAAAAGAATCCTTAAAATAAACACTAATTTTTCTTATATATAAATTGTTTATTTTAACCAAAATATTGGTTTTTATGAGCTTATTAATAATATTATACAACTTATAAAAGCATATCTCTCATATTTTCACATGAGGGAGCCTTCAGTTTTTATATGATACATGAAATTTTGAGATAATTAATTTCTTTAAATTATCATAAATATCATAGGATAGATGTAAAAAAAGATGTATATAGATATTCGATCTTAGTTTTTGTTTATATCAAAGGTAATTATAATTATTTTTTAAAAATATGCTGGAAAAGGTTTCTATATAAAGTTTTTCTTTTATATTTAACAATCAAAAATAGCAAAAATATATTCTTAAAATAAATGGAGAAATATGAATTTTTTATTGAGAAATTTCTTTTTTTTTCTCATATAAAATTGTGTAAGATTTTATTTTTAACGATCATATTTTGTGAGAGTTTTATAAACTCTGATTTCATTTAATTTTCTGATAAAATACAATTTTCTTGGGTAAAAAATGTTTATCTGATAAATATTAGTTATTTTTAATAGATAAAATAAATAATAAGCATGATTAACTCAAAATAATTATACATTTATTTCATAATTTGAAAATAACCATAATATTTTATCTATAGTAAATCCTCATAATTTTTTCAATTGATATTTAACAGAACATTTTCAAATTTTTACTATAAAACTATGATGCTTTTCTTCTTTCTCCAATTATCTCTTCAATTTTTTATTTCCATAAATGGTCGTTTTCCTGTTGATGCGACTTCTATTGCTGCTGCTGCTGCTCAAATAGGACTCAAGAATACTGATATTACAAAGATAGAAATTGCTGGCGGTATTTTTCCACAATCACAATTTATAAATGAAGCTGAGAATTATTCAATAATGAACGAATATCCAAATCTTGAATCTTTTAGTACTACTGCAGGAACAATTGAGAACAACGAGCTACCACCAAAAGCATTTTATCATTCATCAATCAAATCTGTTTCGATTTCATCGTTAGTAAAAGTTGGAAAATCTGCATTTTACAACTGCACAAGCTTAGAATCTTTTACATCAGAATCTCTTGAAACAGTAGGAATCAACGCATTTCGCTTTTGCCATAACCTTACAAGTTTGTCATTTCCGAATCTCAAAAAAATCGATAACTATGGCTTTATGAACTGCAGCCAATTAAGCTCGATATCAATACCTAACGTAGAATATATTGGATCAAATGCATTTCAGAGGAATTTCAAACTTGTTAGCTTAGAGGTTCCAAAGTGCACTTTTGTTGGCACCGAAGCATTTAGACAAACTAAGTTAACTTCCATTACACTCTCTCCAAATTTGAATTTCCTTGGAGAAGGTGCATTTTATAATGTTTCTACTCTTACAGGCGATTTAACATTCAATGAACTTACTGTATTGAAGGCCAGCACTTTTCAGAGCTGCTCAAGCTTGAAATCAGTAACCATTCCAAAAGTTACACAAATTGGCGACCACTGCTTCGCTGAATGCACATCTTTGACAACAGTTAATGCACCACTAGCAACAGTTATTGGTTATAATGCATTTTCTAAATCAGGAATTGTAACAGTTACTATCCCTAATGTTGAAACACTTAAATCATTCTCTTTCTATAATTCTACAATAAATTCTTTTAGCGCTTCTGAATTAACAGACCTTGGCCGTCATTCATTCCGTGATTGCACAAGCTTAACAACTGTTTCAATACCAAAAATTACTGATATCAAATACTCTACTTTTTCTAACTGTTCTAAGCTTACTACTCTTACAGTTGGTAAATTAAAATCAATTGCTAGTTTTGCTTTTAGGAGTTGCCCATTGGAATCACTTGATTTAACTGAAGTAACCATTATTGGAAATTTCTCTCTTTACGGATGCCCATTTGAAACTGTTGAGGCTCCTCTTGTTACACAATTAGGTGAAAGTGCATTAGCATATTCACCAAATTTAGTCAGCGTTAACATGCCAAAACTAGAATACATCAACAATTCATGCTTTGCATACAGCGAAAAATTCAATATGGACATAAATTATCCTGATCTTAAATATGTTGGAGATTATGCTTTTACTCATACCAAAATCAAATCTTTCTATTCACCAGTACTTATTTCAGCAGGAGAAAGAGCATTTGAGGAATGCCATGAACTGACTACAGCTTACATAGCAGAAACATGTGGCTTCATCGGATTTTCTCTCTTTTTCAATTGCAATCATCTTATAAATTGCTCACTTTTGGCACCAGTTTACTTAGACGATCGTCCAAACATTCTTATGCACTCTCCTCTTCAATATCTTCGTATTTCAACTAGAATTAATGTTCTTAACATTCCAAATATGCCAAATTCACACAAACTCATAGTTTCTAAAACAAATAATACTTGTCCTCAACCTGCAGATGGAAAATGGAAGATGCAAAGTGGTACAACTGAAGTTGATTATGATGCATTCAAATGGTGTGGAAAAATTAAAGAACTGACAATTACTGATACTTTACAAACAATTCATGAACGTGGATTTAAAGAAATGACAAATTTGGAAATCGTAAGATGGTTTAATGTTGATAGTTCTAAATTAGAAGTGATTGAAGCAGAAGCTTTTAGCTCATGCACAAAATTATCCAATTTCACAATTCCTTTTAAAGTTAACAAGGTAGGCGAAAATATTTTCAAAGACGACTCAGCATTAAAAACAATTTACGTTCATCCTTCCTTCCCACTTTCTCAATACGAAGCCAATTTGAAACAAGGAAATAATGCAGCAATCACTGTTTTAGATAGTCTAAAACTATTGAATGAGGCCAATCATGAAATTAAAGAAAATACCCAAACAAAGAAGAGCTCACCATTCATTGTTGCTGCAGTTGCAGTTGTTGCAGTTATTGGCTTAGCAATTTCAGTTGCTATAGTTTCTTTTAAGAAACTCAAAGCTCAAGAAATAATTGAAGAAAACGAACCAATTCTTTAATTAAACAATTAAGATATTAATTATACTTTTCTTTTTGAGAAACTTAATGAACTATACATTACATATATATACTGAATCACATGTTTTAATTTTTATGAAGATCAATAACAATCAATAATGATAATTAGTAATATGAAACTTATGACTTATTTTATACGCATATTTATAAAATAGTTTTAGAAAATATATTATAATAATAATTTTATATATAAATACATAAAATATATCAAATATGGAATAATTCCGTAGGTAAAACAAACAAAAATAATTTTAAAACACACCTGATCAATTCATTTTTTTGTTGCTTTTTCTTTCATTTCTTTCAATTCTTTCTTTAGGAGTTTTACATATCCATCACATTTGCAAGCTGCGAGTTCAACCATCAAGCTTTTCTTTGTATTTTCATGATTTTCTTCTATCGTTTGCATAGTATTCTCTATTAATTCAAGCTGCCGATTTAAATCGTCTTCATAATCTGTTTCAATTTCCAATTCTTCAAGAAGGCAGTATGAAATTTCTGAAGAAACTAAATCGATTTTACCTTGAATCATTGCCTTTATCTCATCACATTCACCGTCGCCTTTGTCATTTGGAAATAAAGATTGAAATGCATCACTTATTGAACTTTCACGGGATGTTGATGCATAATAATCATTTCGAGCAGTTTTAATTTGTTCCTCCAAATGCCTGATCCGACTACCAAGAAACAATTGCGTATTTTGCATATATCTAACGTTTTTAGCTTTTCCAAGTTTTTCATCAAATTGTTCTTGCTGCTTTTTCATGAAATATTTCAATTTTTTAAGATCTTCTTTAAGAGATTCTTTAACCAATGTTCTATCCTCAAGTTCATTTTGAAGTTCTTGGATTCTTCCTTCATATCCATCTAATGTTTCTCTAGTTTGATTTTGAATTTTTTTTGTTAAAACTATCAAATCATTCTGAAGATAATTCATTTTCTGAAGTTCGTCTTCATTTTTCATTTCTTCATGATCTAATTTTTCTTCAACGTATTGAAGTGCATCATCTTGAACTCTCAATCGATTTTCTTCTGATTTTAATTGTGCCTTGTATACATTAAAAGTATTTAGAAGTTTTTTAATTTTCTGTTGTAAAATACTTTTCTGGTGTTTTAACTCAGATGCTATTTTCTGCTCACTTTCATATTGCGATTTAAGCTCTTCAATAAGATTTTCGAGGTCTTCAATCGTTTTGAAAAAAACACTGCTACTTGGGGTAGATGAACAAACTAAAATTGGCGATTTAACTTTATATTTCGTTGCAAAATTAGCATTTTGATCTTCAGATACCGAATATAATTTATTTTGTAGCTCTTCTTTTTGACTTTGTAGCATTTTTAAATATTCAAGCGATTTTTCAATCTCTCTCGAAACTTGTGAGTTTTGGAGCTCATCATATTGGTCATTCCATTCATTTTCATTTGCAGCTAGATATGAATTCATAAAAAATATTGCTTTAAATCTTGTTTTTTGTTATAATCTATACTAAACGTCTTTTTTTAACAATCTTGGAAAGCTAAAAACTTAGTTTTAACCAGAATATTAGTATTGTCATCATGAAAATATGACCAAAACTAAAATAAATTATATGATTGCTGTTTTATAGTAAAAAATCACAACCAAAAAATAAGATATTTTCATTCTATTAATATTTTTATTACTAACAAAAATCATTTTATGCTATCATGAAACTGATTCATATGGAAGTTGATAAAAATACATTTTATCTTTTAAAATTTTAGCTCTGTCATAAGAAATTTGAGAATCATTTAAAGGCTGAATCTTTTTCAACATATTTAGTACTTTTGGTCCAATTGCAAAAACGCTTGGAATATCAACAACAAACTTGATAATTAGATCTCCTTTTTTTAATTTCCAAAATTTATTTTCATCATCTTTTATTGGAAATCCTTCATTTTTAATAATAAAAGATGAATTTGGCTGGATAACAATATCATTTGATCCATTTATTACAATTTTTCTTTGATCTAGAGTATCAATTGGAAAGCAAAGGCAACCACAAAGTGCCTGCGATAAATTAATTTTTTTAATATATATTAAATCATTCCCGACTCTTTCAAATAAATCATTCTTTTTCTGAATAACTTTGAAATTCACATATTTAACTTCATTTTCCACTTTAAGAGGAACTTTTATTATTTCGCCATCATATGTTCCAGGTTTTATTTCAACAACGCACTGAAAATCAGATTTAAATTGCTTAAGGCCATAACAAATAGAACAAGTTGCATAATCAGTTCTTAGTTCTCCTCTTCCCATACATCTTCCACATATTCTTTTTAATTCAAATTTTTGACTTTTTTTTGTTGAATCAGACAATTCTGAGGTTAAAAAGTCAGACGGTTTTTCGATCATCACAACTTTTTGACCAGATCCATTACAAACAGGACATTTTGGAAATGGGACTCCATATTCATTTCCTGTTCCTTTACAATGAGGACAAATAACGTCCATTTGAACGTTCTCTGTAATTTTACAACCGTTAAATAACTGCTCAAGCGTTAATTCAATGTTGACGGTTGGAATTGAATCATCAACATCGTTGATGATTTCATTAGAATCAGCTGAATCTTTCTCATCATCATCGCTGCTATCAAATGTTTCTTGCTTCAGTTCTTCTTCGTCGTCAAAAAGGTGAAAAATGCTGCCTTCTTCTTCTCTTTCATCATCTGAATCAAGATCTTCAAGCAAAGGCTTCTCGTGATTGGCTTGAGTGATGAAAACATTATCTTTGTTTGGCTCTTTTGCTGTTTGTTGCTGCTGTTGTTTTTGCTCTCTTTGCTTGGCTCGCTCTTCATAGACTTTGTTTATGGCACCAATTCCGCCTTTGTCGTATATTTGCCTCAATTTTGGGTCAGAGAGAACGTTGTATGCAGCGTGGAGAAGCTGCGACTTCTCAGAATTACCATCATCATCGATGGTCTCATTCAGTTTCTTTAAAAATGACAGCTGTATTTGAATAAAAGAAGCGTTTCTATCAACACCAACAGCATCATACAAGATGTTCGCATTCACATCATCACTCGAATCATCACGATCATTAGAATTCGCATTATTACTGGAAATCATATTATCATTAGAATTCATATTATCATTAGAATTCATATTATCATTAGAATTCATATTGTTATTAGAATTCATATTGTTATTAGAATTCATATTGTTATTAGAATTCATATTATCATTAGAATTCACATTATTATTGGAATTCATATTGTTATTAGAATTCACATTATCATTAGAATTCATATTGTTATTAGAATTCATATTGTTATTAGAATTCATATTGTTATTAGAATTCATATTGTTATTAGAATTCATATTGTTATTAGAATTCATATTGTTATTAGAATTCATATTGTTATTAGAATTCATATTGTTATTAGAATTCATATTGTTATTAGAATTCATATTATCATTAGAATTCACATTATTATTGGAATTCATATTGTTATTAGAATTCATATTGTTATTAGAATTCATATTGTTATTAGAATTCATATTGTTATTAGAATTCATATTGTTATTAGAATTCATATTGTTATTAGAATTCACATTATCATTAGAATTCATATTGTTATTAGAATTCACATTATTATTGGAATTCATATTGTTATTGGAATTCATATTGTTATTAGAATTCACATTATCATTAGAATTCATATTGTTATTAGAATTCATATTGTTATTAGAATTCATATTGTTATTAGAAATCACATTATCATTAGAATTCATATTGTTATTAGAATTCATATTGTTATTAGAATTCATATTGTTATTAGAATTCAATTTATCATTTGAGTTGTTTATTTCTTTTGATATTTGAGATGCTTGATTTTCGCTGCTTTCTTGCTCACTTTGAAGCTTGTTGATTCCGGCTATTCCGCTTGCGTCATAGACAGATCTAAGGCCAGGGTCAGCCAGCACGTTGAATGACGCCTTTATGAGCTGGACCTCTTCAGATTCGTCGTCAATGAATCCGTACTTTTGCATCACGCTTTTCATTTTCTGCTGATAAGCGAACCGAATCTGAGTCACTGACGCATCTCTCTCGATTCCGAGTGTCTCGTACAGCAGGTTATCATAATCATCGTCAGATTTTGAGACGTTATCGTTTCTATCCTCTGTCTGAAATTTTTTAGGATCGATTTGAATTGTTGTAAAATTTCTATTAATTCCATCGATTCCTTCTTCATCGTAAACTTTCCTTATTTTAGGAACAGACAAGACGCCGTAAGCTTGGTGAATCATCTTTATCCTCTCCTTGTCGTTGTAATCAGCTGCTTTTAGAATGTTTAGATAAGCAACACGGATTTCTTCATCGTCAGCGAATCGGTCGACTCCGAGAATTTCATACAAAAAGTTGTCAGAATTTTTACGTTGATTTTCTCTCTCTTCTTCTTGGATTTTCTCCTGCATTTGATTGACTCCTGCTATTCCGCTTCTGTCATAAACTTTCCTTATTTCTGGATCGGAAAGTACGTTATATGCGGCATTCAAAAGTTGGATTTTCTGAAGATTAACGTTCATTAACGATTTGACTGATGAAGTGATGAGAATGTATTCCCTCTCATAAGCATTCTGGATATCGGAAAGAGATGCATTTCGGCTAACTTTGAGCGTATCATATAATAAATTATCTATCGTTTCTTGGCGGTTATTTTGAACTTTTTCTGTAAAGTTTGAATTGTCGGCTGTTTTTTGACTTTGAATATCGTTTTCGTTGTCTATATCGTTTAGGCCATCGATTCCTTTGGTGTTGTAAATGTTTCTAAGTTTTGGATTGGTGAGTACTTGATAGGATATATTTATTAATTCAATCTTTTCGGGATTCCCTTGATTCTCTTGAATTGATTTCAAATAAGCTGCATTAATTTGTTGATTTGATGCGTTTCGATCTACTCCAATCGCTTCATATAAAATATTATCGTTCATTTTAATAAATAAAATACATTCAAACAAACTTGGTTAATTTTACAGTCAAAATTTTATAAATGGTCAAACATTAAATAAGCTATAAATCGTTTTGAAATTATTATTTGATATTAGAAAATAAAGATAAAGGCAATTACATTGTCATATAAATATATAAACAAAAAAAATTTCCCTGAACACTTCTATTAAAATTAGATCAATATTTAGTATAAGAAAAAAATACTTGGAAACACAGGAAAAAACATTAATTTATCTTTTAAAAATCATATTTATTTCAAAACAATTTAAAAGCACTTTGGATCAAATAATATATTTATAAAATTATCTTAAAAACAAAAACAAAACAAAAAGAACAAAATCTTCACTATGAAACCTACAATAAATATTTGATTTTCAGGTCTAAAATGAGACTATCTTTATCTCTTGACGACTGCCCAATAATAATTTGAAAATCACCAGAGGATACATGCCAACTGTGAATATCAGTATTCCAATAAGCGAAAGAACGCCAATTCAAATGAAACTCGACTGTTTTCACCTCGCCTGGATTCAAACTCACTTTTTCAAAGCCCTTCAATTCCTTGACAGGTCTTTCTACAGAAAAAGTTTTATCGGACACGTAAAGCTGTGCCACTGTTTTTCCAGAAACTGGACCAACATTTTCCACATCGACCAAGACTGTCAAAATCCTACTATCATCATTATTGAGGGAAATCTGATCGTTTTTTAGACAGTCAAAAAGTCGAATTTTTTTGTATTTGAATTCTGTGTAACTTAGTCCGTGACCAAAAGGAAACAAGACGTTAATATTGCATCTATCATAATGCCTGTATCCAACAAAGATGCCTTCTTTATATTTAGCGATGTTGTTCTTGCTTCCTGGGAAGTTTTTGTAACAAGGAGTGTCCTTCAATCGAAATGGAAATGACTCACTCAAGTGGCCGGACGGATTAACTAAGCCAAAAAGAACGTTCGCAGTCGCCTTTCCTCCAGCTTCGCCACAAAAATAGGTCTCTAGAATGGCTTTGACATTGCTGACCCACGGCATCTCAACCGGCGATCCATTCTGCAAGACAACGACAACGTTTTTGTTCACTTTTGCGATTTCTGAAATCAAGCTGTCTTCATCTTTTGGCAATTTAATGTGAGTTTGGTCTTTGTTCTCGACTTCTTGCTGTTCTGGGGTTCCAGCAAAAACGACAACAATGTCTGACTTTTGGGACGCTTGAATTGCCAATTTGGATAATTGAGGGGATGTTTGGCCGTCCTTTGTATTAAATCCTTCCATAAAAGAAATTGAAACACCAGAGCTATTTTTAGTTTTGGTTTTGGTTTTGGTTATGCTTTGTGTTGATTTAATGATTTCTATTGATGAGTTGTAACAATCATCAATTTTATATGGATCGACATTGGCACATCCACCTCCTTGAAAATGCGGGTTCTTTGCATATTTACCAACAAACAATATTTGTATCTTCTTTGATGAGTTTGATGAACGTGGAAGAGGTAGAATCGAGTCATCATTTTTGAGTAGGACGATAGAATTTTCAGCCACTTCCCTTGCTATTTCATGTTGAATATCTAAGAAACCTTCAATGTTCTCCATTCCTTTACCAAACTGAATTGATTGGTCTAATTCCGATTTTTCAATGATTTCTTGTGCTTTAAAAACAACATTTAAAACACGTTTGACACTTTTATTTATAAAATTAACGTCTAATTTTTTTTGCTTAACTGCTTCGATGACTTGATCAATTCGACTGTTTTTCGTACCAGGCATTTCGAGATCTAGACCAGCTTTAAAACCTTGGACTCTGTCATGGGTACCACCCCAATCACTCATGACAATTCCTTCAGAAATTGGATCATCAGGAGAATCGTTGTCATTAATATTCCACTTCCATTCATCTCTTAAAACATGCGTTAGTAGTTCATAATTGTCAGATGAAAAGAGACCATTTATTTGATTGTATGACGACATAACTGCCCATGGCTTTGAGTCTTTGATTGCTCCTTCAAAAGCTGCCAAATAAATTTCGTGAAGCGTTCTTTCATCAATTTGAGCAGAAACAGTAAATCTTTGAGTTTCTTGATTGTTGGCCGCAAAATGCTTGATACATGCACCAACTCCTTTAGATTGAATTCCTTTTATTAATTGACCAGCCATTTTTGTTGTTAAAAAAGGATCTTCTGAAAAATATTCAAAATTCCTTCCCCCAAGTGGAGATCGTTTAATATTTACACCTGGACCTAAAAGAATTGAGATTCCTTCTTTGATCATTTCATCTCCAAATGATTCTCCTAGCTTATACAAAAGATCCTTATCAAATGAGCAGCAAGTACAGCAAGATGACGGAAAACAAATCGTTTTGGTTGATCCAATAATTTGGCATTGCTTATCCATTGCAAATTCTTGTTTATTTATACCATTGGGACCATCAATCATCGTTATTGATGGTATTTTGAGTCTTGGAATTGAAGATGTTCGCCAGTATGAACCTCCAAAACATAAAACAACTTTTTCTATTAAAGTCATTTCATCTATAAGATTATTTATATCTAACATGATGTAAAAGAAGAAAAAAATGAAGGGATTTTACATATACAGAAAAATCAAAACTTTTTCAAAATTTTATTTCATCAACATTTGTGTTATTTTGTTGAAATTGAATTATTTTGATCATCCTTCGATTGAAATTTTAATTCAATTAAAATGAATAGTAAATGTAATATTTCTCCATGAAAAGATTAATTTACACAAAATTAATCAAATTTATTTTTTATTTATATTTATTTTAATATATTTATATATATAGAATTAATAAACATATATATATGCATAAATAAATATATAAGCATATCTTTATTAGCATATATAAATTTATTTGGTATAAATATATATTTCATACTAAGTAAATGCTAATATATCGGACAATGGAAGTATTTTAAAAAAAGTTATTGACATTTCACATTCTCATTTAAGAATTCAACTTGATTTGTATGCATATCTTAATTAAATCAAATGGAAGTATTTTATAATAAATTATTTTAAGAAAAGATATATTAATTTAATCTTGTTCAATTGCATCTATAAACAAAATTCCATTCTTAAAAAAGAAAAATCATGCTGAAAACAGGAAATGCATATTTATTTTTATTCTATTATTCATTCATTTATTTATTTATTCATATTTTAATCAAATTTATAAAGATATATCACAAATCAAATTGTGAAAGTAAAAAAAAAACAACAGAAATTCAAATTTGATAAGTTTATTGTTTTTAGGATTTTTATTTAAACAATTAAAAAAATCATCGATATTGAAAATAAAACATAATAAATATTAAGATATAATTATTACGATAATTGCAGAAAAATAACAATGAAAAATCTAAATAAAATCTCAAAAAAATACAAAGATATAATGAATTTACTCTTTTTATCGAATACATTCAATTCTTTCTTAATTTCTCAAATATGTTCAAAAAGTTGAAAGATTCCATTGAAACTACTCAATTGTTCCAAAATTTAATGTCAGTGCCTCCCCAACAACCAGGGCAAGGACCGCGACCAAATTATCAGCAACCAATGAATCCTCAACAGCCAATAAATCCTCAACAGCAAATGAATCCTCAACAGCAAATGAATCCCCAACAACAACAAATGATGCAACAACGCCAACAACAAATGATGCAAAATAAAGCTCAATTTGATGCATTATGCAAAAAACAACAATCAGGGCAACAACTTACACCTCAAGAAATTCAGTTTTGTAATAATTTTCAAAATTATATGAGATCAATGATGCAACAACGCCCAGCACAGCCAGGCCAACCTGGCCCACAAGGCCCACAAGGCCGGCCTGGATATAATGGACCACCTGGGCAACCAGGGCAGCAAGGCCAATATGGCAGACCTAACTATCCAGGTCAGGTAGGTCCTAACCAGCCACCTCAACAAATTAGGATTGGACCTCCAGGTCAACCACAGCCTAGACCTTCACAGGGAACAATTCGTCCTCCAGGAATGCAACCAACACAAGTACCACAACCGAGACCTTCACAGGCATCTATACGACCTGGCATGAGCCAACCAGGTCAGCCAGCTAATCGCTCTAGTCTCCAACTTCAACAGCAACAACAAAGACCTCAGCAACCAGCTCCATCGCCACTGCAGCCATCAATTCCACCACCACAGCAACAAACAATTCCACCACAACAACAACAAACAATTCCACCACAACAACAACAAACAATTCCACCACCGCAACAACAACCAGCTCCGTCACCACTACAGCCGTCAATTCCGCCACAACAACAACAAACAATTCCACCACCGCAACAACCAGCTCCGTCACCACTACAGCCATCAATTCCGCCACAACAACAACAAACAATTCCACCACCGCAACAACAACAAACAATTCCACCACCACAGCAGACACAACCAACACCAGCACCGCAATCATCAATTCCACCACTACAACAACCTCAATCAGTTTCCACCCCACAACAATCTCATTCAACACCACAGCAACAATCGAAATCACATGAAGCTCGATCTCGTTTTGATTCACTTGAACTTACATTATCTTATGATGGATCAGGCGGTTCAAGCCCTATTGACCACATTATATCTGAAGTTGTTAAAGGATCAGGAGCGTCTAAACAAATGCAGGAAACTCTTATTAACAATTTTGCATCAGGATCTCATTTCGATCCTGAATCTACAAAAAGTGCTCTAGAACGTGACTTAACAACACTTCATGATTCAGTTGTTTCAATGTCACGAATTTGTACTCAGAGAATAAGAAATATTGCATCAAAGCTTAGCGAGATGGAAAATGATGTTGAAACAGTTGATGGTTTTATAACAATTATAAAAGATTCGACAGGGGCGAAATTTATGAACGATTTCTCTTCATCAGTACCGAAATCTCAATATCAACGACCTGGTTCACAGTTTGGGAATACAAATATTCAACAAATACCAGATTTTCCTGGAATTGGATTCAAAATTAATTCAAATGGACTAAATCAAGTTGGAAAGCAGATTAGTGAAGAAGATGACTATGATAATCCTTTGATTATTCCATACAACATCTATTCGGGAAATCGTATAAAACCATGGTCTAAGAAGTCAGACTTTTTCCAACCTATGTCTGGCCAAGAAGAAAAAACATCTTTCGCCGAACTATATCAGTAAATTTCTTTTGTGTTATATTAAAATTCTTCATATTTAAAAAAAAACTTTAGTTATCAGAAAACATTATCTAATTGATGTTTATATTAATGCTTTAATATAAAAATCAGGGTTGTGTATCGATCCTCTCCGGTAGCGGCTATTTTTCCGGTAAAATATCGATATTACAGGCTCTAACCGCCGGTAACGGTATATATCGATAAAAAACCGAGATACCGTTACCGGTAACGGTATATCAAAAAAGTTGCACTTTTCAGACAAAATGCTTTCTATTTTTTTTCAATCATTTCTATTCAATTCGAAAACTTTTTTATGATAAAAAAAGTATCGATTGTTATCAATTCGATTGTTAATGGTTCGACTGTTAGTGATTGACTGTTATCGACTAAAAATAGTAATGTTGCTAAACTAGTTAGAAATCGAGTTAGATTTCACCTCTTAACCAATGAAGTGATTCTTATCGATTTTGATGTGATGTATCCGCATAAGATGTATTAGATGTGATGTACTCGTTAAGATATATTCGATAATGTATTCGGTAAGATATATTCGAATATGATGCATCCGCGTATGATGTATTCGATAATGTGTACTCGATAATGTGTATCCGCATATGATGATGTATCCGATGATGCATCTTCAGATGATGATGTATCCGATGTGATGTACTCGATAATGTATCCGCATATGATGTATCCGTTGCGATGTATTCGATAATGTGTATCCGACAAGATGTATTCGATAATGTGATGTATCAGCATATTTGGTATCCGATGTGATGTACTCGATAATGTATTCGATAATGCGTGTTCGATAAGCTGAACCATCCAATTTATACTCATCATCGACCAAAAATAGTCATGTTACTAAACTAGTTAGATATCGAGTTAGATTTCACCTCTTAACCAATGAAGTGGTTCACTTAGTATTTGGATCGTATTCTAGTAACATACTTAAACGATTTGGTGTTTGGATCGTAGTATCTGGACTTAAATGTATATGTGTCACTCTCTTCTGGTTCGGTACACTTTCGTGGTAATGTTTGTGATATGTTACAGAGTTTACCATTACGTTTGGTGAATCGTTTGGTCAATTATGGTATATCTTCGTTAAGTGTTCTAGTATCGAACTTGCTAGCATTTGGATTACGACGAAACAGAGTGTTAAGTGTAATGTAGTCTTGTTTAGCTGTTAACTCGGTGATAATTCGTTTAAGTACTGCTAAGCCATCTGTTGCGTATAACTCTTCGAGAGTTGGTTGCGTTGTATTCTTGGTCTAACTCATTTCGATGGAATTAAACTTACACAAATAACGCATAGATGTTTATTTCGATACTAGAATTAGCTAGCTGTGTTGGTATAGTTGTTGGATCATGAAGTGCATCTCCGGACTTCGGCTGTAGGCGCAAGCTCGATTCGCTGATATGCCGACTTTTGGTATTATTTCGATCCATACTTGTGATAGAACCCATAGCGAATTAACACCTATGTGGTAAACTATTACTTATGGATTATAGATAATACGAGTACATTTGTCGACAAATGTATCCCTGTAATGAACGTGTTAAATCACGTTTCCCAACCGTAGTAGATGCATATTGTTTCTCTTTATAAGGGAATGGATGTACGATCACGGGTTAGTATGATTATCTCTTATATCGAATGCATGACGCATTTACAAAGACGGATTGATTTTTGTTCGACGACGATCATCTTTTTGGTCTCTCGGTATTACGAGGTACCTATTTTTATGAGTCAAATCGTTCATGTTGGATGCCATAGTTGGATCGCTTACGGAATATGTTATAGTCGGATCGTTTACATTCGATGCCATAGTTGGATCGTTTACATTCGATACTATAGTTGGATCGTTTACGAACAAATCAATATGAAACAAAAAAAACATTCATTTACTCTTCATCGTCAGCGAATTCACTTCAATTCGATCTTGGTCATATTCGATGTACAATCTATCAATCGATCACTAACATATATAGAATCATGTTTGTTTTCATCTGTTAATATATTGAACTTCAATGAATTACCACTTTTATAAGCTTTTTAGGGTTCACTAGCTCCATCAAACATTGGTAGATATCTATAAATCTGACGTTTACTTTCACTGAAGAAGTAGATTCGTTTATGGAATGTATGATGATTGTGAGATACTATTCGTTTGACATCAGTTGGCATGACCAACTCAGCGACATCATCACAATAGAAGTCATCAGCGTGAATGTAGTAGTTAGTAGTCATTTGTAGTTGACTAAAAAGTTAGATTAATATCAGTAGTGTGATCGTTTACAATTGACTTTCATAAATGGTCTGAAAGGGTGTATTCGCTGCTTGTATATCAGCAACTCCTTAGTATTTCTACTTTCCATTTGCTGAAATACAAGCAGATAATCTTCGCGGCATTGAATCAATTAAATTTTTAATTTTATTTTGAGATAAATCCTCCCAAACTTCAAATGTTATTTTAATCAAATCTTCGATCGACTGCGGTTCGAATTCTTCTACTCTCTTTTTGTATATGGCCCACAAATTCTCAATCGGATTTAAATTCGGAGAATTTGCGGGCCAGTTTGGAAATGTTTCGCAGTAAAATTAAAGGTATTCTGTTGTCTGCTCTGAAGTATGACATATCGCTCCTTCTTGAATTTTTTTCCAATTTCTAATTCGGTAATGTTTGTTCATTTCTATAGTAATTCCTGATTGATCAATGCAATCGTCGATGAAGACATCTGAATTTACGTTTCCTTGAATACATATAAATTGAATTTTCCATCGGTAACTTATTCCTCCGAAGATCATAACTTTTGGTGTATATTTAAGAGTTTGATGCTAGACTTTTTCATTATCTTTTTCACCTCTTCTTCTCCAGCACCATCGATGTGAATTATCCAAGTAAAAAGAAGACTCATCCACAAAAATCACTTTGGTCCAGTCAGTCTTTGTGTTAATATTTTGTTGGCAAAATTGAAGGCGATTTAATCGTAGTGCTTCTGAAATCAGAAAAGTTTGATATGGCGGAAGATAGTAAAATCCTAAATTATGTTTTATTCTGTGCACAGTTTCATTAGAAACATGAGGAAATTCATTTGATTCATTGATAATATTAACGATAGAGTTGATCGGCATTCTGCGATTTTGTAATGTCATTGATTCAATTCTTGAGTTTAATTCATGAGAACGAATTGATGGACCCCCAATAATTTGGTGATTGTCAAATAATGTTCGGTTGTTGAGTTCTTTATGAATTTTGATTATGAATGATCTTGTATGACCAGTAATTTGATGTATTTGCGTATGATTATATCCTTGAGCAAATAACGATATAATTTCTAAACGTTATTTCATCATATGATTATTCATTGGACATTGATTTGGAGCAATCATCTGTAAAGTGAATAAAATATAATAACCAAAAAATTGAACAAAAAAATTTTTAACAAAAAATCTAAATTCAAAAATTGACCTTCTGGTTATCGCCCATTCAATTTGGTGTATTATCGTTTTGATTAAGCTTTATTTAAGGACGTGGTAGGACCAAATATAATCTCATTTCTGTATGTAAAATATCTCATTTAATATTTATTATCACAAAACTTTATCAATTAAATTGCATTAACATTTAAATATATAATACTATTTTACCAATAATTTCAAAAATTATCCCAGAAGACAATTTGCTGTCATTCAATTTTTATGATATCGGACCTGTTGAAGTATAAATTTTTGAATAAAAAAGTAAATGAATTAAAAAAATACTCAATAGGAAATATTCAGCAAATGATTAATTTTGATATATTAATAGTTCAAGTGCTACATTTGTGAATTCGCATACTTCTATTCATTTGAAAGTTATGAATTTGGCTAAAACCACTTTTTTTTATCACCTCATTAAAATTGAATTTTAATGTATGCAATAAATAATATTATAGTAAACTTACAAATATCCCAAAATTAAACTCTATTTAAGAAAAAAGTATAACAAAATTTTTTCAGAATATTGATGATCATTAAATTTTTTTTTCAAATTATGTAATTTTGGTCAATAGGAAAAGTGAGCAAGCATGTATATATTTAATAAAAACCATTTATTTTTTGATTAATAAAGTCGTTCTGATGTTCTATTCATTTTAATGTCATTTTTAATTTGGATGCTTTTCTTTCATATACATAGGAGATCTCATTTATTATTGATTTATTTTAATAAATATCAAATATATAATATAATAATATATTTTAGAACTACAATAACAAATTATTTAAGGAGATATTTACACATAAAATTCAAATTATATTTGGTCCTACCACGTCCTTAAAGGTGTGGGCGCTATTTAAAATAATATTTTCCGTTGATTTTGATATATAATATTTACCATTAGTATTAAAATATTATTTTTGATTTTTAGTGGAAAATATTCCATACGTCCCGTTTTATTTACATTTTAATTTTTAATATTTTTGAAAAGTTTATTTAATATAAACTATTCAAAAACAATAAGATTTAAAATTTTTCTTTCAATTTAATAAAATTTAATCTGTTCCAATTAGGGATGTTCAAAATTCAATTTTCCTTTGAAAAGTTCGACTTTTTCTGGGCAAAAGTGAATAATAAAATATCTCTAGTTCCAATATTTTGGAATGAAAAGAGGAAAATATAATTATGCCTAAATGTTTTAAATATTTATTAATATCAACACTTTATGAAGAATATCAGACATACAAATTGAAAATCAAAAGCTTTTTCCAACATTATTTTTTTTTTTGAAAGATAATTATCTTTCAAAATTTATATTTCATAAAATTCTCTTTAGTTTTTAACTTTTTCTATAAATTATTAATTTACATTTTCACTTCACCTTAAAAAAAATACTAAACGCAACCAGAACTAAATTTATTTTTTTTAATTTTAACCATAGAAATCTATTAAACTGTTTTTTTCATTTGACTTTAAGATAAAAACTTTATTTTTTCAATTATTTATATCATTTTTTTTATAAAATAAATTGAATGTTTTTTATAAATAATGTTTTTAAAAACATTAAAATACATTTTTATATTGTTTAAAAATACATTTTTATATTGTTTAAAAATAAATTATATATAACAATGTATTTATATATAGATTATATTTATATTTTACAATTTGTTAATCAAGATTTTGCTCAATTAACAAAAAATAATAAATCAATTTTTTCAAAGAATCTCATTTAATTCATTCAAATATTTAAATCAATTTAAATTAATCTTACAATACAGAATGATACGATGCGAACGTCTCCTTCGAAAGCTTCTTCATGAAAGCTTTGATACATCTAATGGCAAAAAACAAATTAAGCTTGACCCAACAGATATTGAATGCTCAATTTCACTTGCAGTCAAAATTTTGAAAAGTGAAACAACAGTTCTTCGAATAGATTCACCTGTAACCATTATTGGGGATATCCATGGACAATTTTATGATTTGCTACGCTATTTTAATATTAATGGACTTCCTCCAGATTCAACTTACCTATTTCTGGGAGATTATGTTGATAGGGGAAAATATTCGGTAGAAACCATATCTCTTTTGATTGCACTCAAAGTAAAATATCCAGAAAATATTTTTTTACTCCGAGGAAATCATGAAACTGAAGAAATGACAAAAATTTATGGTTTTTACAACGAGTGCATCAATAAATATACAATAAGATTATGGAATAAGTTTATTTCTCTTTTTGATATGCTTCCGCTTGCAGCTATTATAAATGACCACATTTTTTGTGTTCATGGTGGACTTTCACCAGATTTAAACTCAATAAATGACATTGAAAACATTCAAAGACCTTTAAAAGTTCCAGAACAAGGAATTGTAGCTGACCTTTTATGGAGTGATCCATCGACTGAAAATGGATTTCATCCATCCAAAAGAGATACTGGTTATTTGTTTGGCCCCGATGTTACACAAAATTTCCTTGATAAAAATGATCTTGATTTAATTTGTAGAGCTCATCAATTTACTGAATCTGGATGTAACTTTCCGTTTTTACCAGATAGGTCTGTTCTTACCATTTTTTCAGCACCAGATTATTGTGATAATTTGGGCAACAAAGGTGCAATGCTCATGATTGATGAAGAACTTAGATGCAAATTTGCATTTATAGAGCCTTACAAAGCAAAACCGGTTCAGCAATTTTACCAAACAAGATGTTTTTATCGAACAATAGAAAATACTGTATAAACCATGATATGTTTTTTATTTTATTTTATTTATTTTAAGATACAAAACAAAATCAAATTAGGAAAATAACTAAAGTTTATATATTTATAAAATTATAATTCAAACTCAAATAAATAAATATTTATAGTTCTTATCAAAACAAAAGAAAGAAAAATATTAGGATGAAAAATTATTTCTAATGTCAATTGATGACCCGTTGTGATCTGTTGCGCTATTCAATCCTATATCATCATCTTGCGGATCATCATGATTATAATAATCAGAATACATTTCATCTATACGGAAATGACTAGGAATTTCAAAACTATTATTGACGCTTGAACAATTATCATTAACATCAGAGCAATTATACAACGCATAAGGATCATATTCATTCATACCTAATTCATGGTTATTACTGATATCAAAATCATCAATTGAAAGTGTAGTATCTACACATTGCGAATTGCATAAACGAATTTCGGGCGGATTTTGTATTGATGGAGAATGATCATTATCATTATTAATAATGATATTCTTTGTTGGCTGAATTTGGGTTGGAAAAAATGAAGGATTAAAACTTACTTTTTGGGTCAAATTTTGATCGGTAAGAATTGCTGAACTAGTTGAATTAATTAAATTAGTAAAAATAAAATTTTCATTAACAGGAGGATGCAAAAGATGATTTTCACGAATAATTGGAGGCAAAATAGGCTTGTCATTTTGCAATTTTATTTTTTGTAAATTGATATTTTGAATGTCAGTTGTTTGTGAAGAAAAATGATATTGAACGAAATTCCTAGAAAATCCATTTGGCCCATTATTTGGAATTCTTATTGTCCATTGTCGAAGCTCTGATTGATACAAATTTAAAAGCGGAATAGATTTAATAAGGTGTGACTTTACTTGACTTTTTTCTGATACATAATTAATCTGCTGAAAACCTTTATTTATACTTGATTTGCAACGATTTAAAAGTGTTTTTAATCTTTGAATATTTACAGAAACAAAAGATGGTTGAAATGCAATACCGGCAACAATGAAATTTCTTGAAACTAATATATAATAAAGATAATCATATTATAATAATATTTTGTTATAAAACATATCATTTATTTTGCTTATAATCTGAGATATTGTTAAAACAATTTTCAAAAATTGAGAGGAAATCCCATTCAATTTTTGTTGTAACTTGAAACAAACTTTTTGTACGCATTTATTATGTCAGCTTTTTTTAAAAAAATCGTAAAATCATCGAAAAACCACAAAAATCGACGTATCTCCGGATGCAATGGTTAAGCTCCGATTTTTTTGTGATAATTATATTTATCACTCTATGATAATTATTTTTATATGGTTATTATCTTAAAATGTCACTTTTTGATCAGTATATAAATATATTAAAAAAGGCACTTTTTTCAAAAATTGGAAAAAACCAATTTTCTTCCGAAAAAATTTTCTAAATACGATTTTCTTATAGAACATGTCTGCAAATCTGATTTTCTGCTATAACATATATGAGAATATAAAACTCGTTTTAACATATCATGCGCACTTAGTTACCTTTCACTTTGTCACTTTTTTCCTAATATACTAAAGTGCAAATTAACATGCACCATGCATAACTTTGTTTCATACATATCTCTACACAAGCCATGGCTAAGTAAACATTTAATAGATAATATATGATTAACTATACATCCTATATAATATATTTTCACGATATCTTTGAACTCTTGCTATACTATCTTTTTCGCGTCATTTTTGAAAAAACGTATTTTCCGAAAAACCCAACGCCACGATTTTGCTCAAAATTTATATTTGATAATATTTACTCCCAATAATTATAATATATCAATTTCGAATCATATCTCCAAAATTCGAAAGTTTCCTACGTTCTAGTATTTTTAAAATCAAAAATTTTAAAAATTTTATTTTATCAAAAAGTCACATATAGAAAAAGTGAAACTCAATAATTTCCATTTCATATAGAACATTACATAATATAAAATTAATATATGCATTATTGTCCTTTGGTAACATTTGTATGCATCATAATGATTCTTTTTTTATAAAATTTTTGTTTTTTGAAAAATTGATAAGTGCGTGTTTTTAAGAAAAAGACTCAAATATCTGCAGTATCTTTTTATCTTGAACTAAAGCCATATAAAAGTAAAATTGCAAGTAAAAACAAACCATTTGATACCAGCAAGGCCTTTATATTTTCATTCTGTGTTTAGAAATAATCAAATAATTGAATGCATTTTTAATGACCATTATAAAAAAATAGTTTTTGTTTGTATTTTTATGTGTATGGGATATTTATAACATTAAATGATATCAAACGAAGAACATCCTATAACACAATTTATTTCGTCGATTTAATGAGATTGATATTACTTTTATCATTTTTTAAATGTTTTTGAAAAATCAAAAAATTGTATTTTTGGGATATATTAGAGAGCATATTCAAAAATCAAAGCATTTTTTACCACTACTCATAAATATAACGATTCTATTTACAATTATACATCAATTGTATTGCAATCTATCGAAATACAATGTCATATTATAGATTTTATGGGAAAAATCGCAAACTGCTAGTCATTAATCAATCAAGTTTTTTTTCTGTTACAATATACTAAACTGCTATATTCTTTAGACTGAAAAAAAATATGACTAGTTATAACTTAACAACTTAGATTTTTTTAGATATATATTCCTTAATATGCATACTAAATAAAGCAATGGTAAAATTAGGTACATGCTTTTTTTCTTTCATGCCTTAATAAAGATTTACAAATTAGTCAGCATTTCCCTATCATTTCTTCTATATTCGCGATCTTGTTTTTTACAATTTAATACTAAAAGAAGCATGATTATCATCTTTTTAATTTGCAAAAATGTTATACTTTGCTTATACTTTCAGATTCATAATTAAAATGGAAAGAAGCACTTTTTTCTAATGATATTTTTTTTAAAAGAAGAAAAAAGTTCCAAGATAAAAATTTATGTTCAATATTTGACATAGTTATCTCCACAAAAACAAGTTATATCAGCATTTTAAATATACAAATGATATCATATAGGAATAATATCAGATATTTGTTATATATACTATTATCAAAAACTATGCAATCTTACAATATCAGCTCTTTTTCAAAAAACGTGACGTGATGCATACAATTTATCTATGTTTAAACTATACACAAATTTATTTTTTCATTTTTTTAAAGACATAAAGATAGTATTTTATGTTATAATTCTATTTCCATCTTAAAAAATAGGTTGTTGTATTGAAAAATTCAATGTTTTACGTCAATCATTAAATTTTTGGCTTTAGAGGGCCAAAATACTAGAACGTAGGAAACTCTGGAAAATTTCTTGAAACTAATATATAATAAAGATAATCATATTATAATAATATTTTGTTATAAAACATATCATTTATTTTGCTTATAATCTGAGATATTGTTAAAACAATTTTCAAAAATTGAGAGGAAATCCCATTCAATTTTTGTTGTAACTTGAAACAAACTTTTTTCAAAATTGTGGCGTTGGAATTTTTTTAAATTCTGATATATTATAATACAGATAATAAACTATTAATTAATAAATTTTTTACTGAATGCCTGTAGGTGTACGCATTTATTATGTCAGCTTTTTTTAAAAAAATCGTAAAATCATCGAAAAACCACAAAAATCGACGTATCTCCGGATGCAATGGTTAAGCTCCGATTTTTTTGTGATAATTATATTTATCACTCTATGATAATTATTTTTATATGGTTATTATCTTAAAATGTCACTTTTTGATCAGTATATAAATATATTAAAAAAGGCACTTTTTTCAAAAATTGGAAAAAACCAATTTTCTTCCGAAAAAATTTTCTAAATACGATTTTCTTATAGAACATGTCTGCAAATCTGATTTTCTGCTATAACATATATGAGAATATAAAACTCGTTTTAACATATCATGCGCACTTAGTTACCTTTCACTTTGTCACTTTTTTCCTAATATACTAAAGTGCAAATTAACATGCACCATGCATAACTTTGTTTCATACATATCTCTACACAAGCCATGGCTAAGTAAACATTTAATAGATAATATATGATTAACTATACATCCTATATAATATATTTTCACGATATCTTTGAACTCTTGCTATACTATCTTTTTCGCGTCATTTTTGAAAAAACGTATTTTCCGAAAAACCCAACGCCACGATTTTGCTCAAAATTTATATTTGATAATATTTACTCCCAATAATTATAATATATCAATTTCGAATCATATCTCCAAAATTCGAAAGTTTCCTACGTTCTAGTATTTTTAAAATCAAAAATTTTAAAAATTTTATTTTATCAAAAAGTCACATATAGAAAAAGTGAAACTCAATAATTTCCATTTCATATAGAACATTACATAATATAAAATTAATATATGCATTATTGTCCTTTGGTAACATTTGTATGCATCATAATGATTCTTTTTTTATAAAATTTTTGTTTTTTGAAAAATTGATAAGTGCGTGTTTTTAAGAAAAAGACTCAAATATCTGCAGTATCTTTTTATCTTGAACTAAAGCCATATAAAAGTAAAATTGCAAGTAAAAACAAACCATTTGATACCAGCAAGGCCTTTATATTTTCATTCTGTGTTTAGAAATAATCAAATAATTGAATGCATTTTTAATGACCATTATAAAAAAATAGTTTTTGTTTGTATTTTTATGTGTATGGGATATTTATAACATTAAATGATATCAAACGAAGAACATCCTATAACACAATTTATTTCGTCGATTTAATGAGATTGATATTACTTTTATCATTTTTTAAATGTTTTTGAAAAATCAAAAAATTGTATTTTTGGGATATATTAGAGAGCATATTCAAAAATCAAAGCATTTTTTACCACTACTCATAAATATAACGATTCTATTTACAATTATACATCAATTGTATTGCAATCTATCGAAATACAATGTCATATTATAGATTTTATGGGAAAAATCGCAAACTGCTAGTCATTAATCAATCAAGTTTTTTTTCTGTTACAATATACTAAACTGCTATATTCTTTAGACTGAAAAAAAATATGACTAGTTATAACTTAACAACTTAGATTTTTTTAGATATATATTCCTTAATATGCATACTAAATAAAGCAATGGTAAAATTAGGTACATGCTTTTTTTCTTTCATGCCTTAATAAAGATTTACAAATTAGTCAGCATTTCCCTATCATTTCTTCTATATTCGCGATCTTGTTTTTTACAATTTAATACTAAAAGAAGCATGATTATCATCTTTTTAATTTGCAAAAATGTTATACTTTGCTTATACTTTCAGATTCATAATTAAAATGGAAAGAAGCACTTTTTTCTAATGATATTTTTTTTAAAAGAAGAAAAAAGTTCCAAGATAAAAATTTATGTTCAATATTTGACATAGTTATCTCCACAAAAACAAGTTATATCAGCATTTTAAATATACAAATGATATCATATAGGAATAATATCAGATATTTGTTATATATACTATTATCAAAAACTATGCAATCTTACAATATCAGCTCTTTTTCAAAAAACGTGACGTGATGCATACAATTTATCTATGTTTAAACTATACACAAATTTATTTTTTCATTTTTTTAAAGACATAAAGATAGTATTTTATGTTATAATTCTATTTCCATCTTAAAAAATAGGTTGTTGTATTGAAAAATTCAATGTTTTACGTCAATCATTAAATTTTTGGCTTTAGAGGGCCAAAATACTAGAACGTAGGAAACTCTGGAAAATTTCTTGAAACTAATATATAATAAAGATAATCATATTATAATAATATTTTGTTATAAAACATATCATTTATTTTGCTTATAATCTGAGATATTGTTAAAACAATTTTCAAAAATTGAGAGGAAATCCCATTCAATTTTTGTTGTAACTTGAAACAAACTTTTTTCAAAATTGTGGCGTTGGAATTTTTTTAAATTCTGATATATTATAATACAGATAATAAACTATTAATTAATAAATTTTTTACTGAATGCCTGTAGGTGTACGCATTTATTATGTCAGCTTTTTTTAAAAAAATCGTAAAATCATCGAAAAACCACAAAAATCGACGTATCTCCGGATGCAATGGTTAAGCTCCGATTTTTTTGTGATAATTATATTTATCACTCTATGATAATTATTTTTATATGGTTATTATCTTAAAATGTCACTTTTTGATCAGTATATAAATATATTAAAAAAGGCACTTTTTTCAAAAATTGGAAAAAACCAATTTTCTTCCGAAAAAATTTTCTAAATACGATTTTCTTATAGAACATGTCTGCAAATCTGATTTTCTGCTATAACATATATGAGAATATAAAACTCGTTTTAACATATCATGCGCACTTAGTTACCTTTCACTTTGTCACTTTTTTCCTAATATACTAAAGTGCAAATTAACATGCACCATGCATAACTTTGTTTCATACATATCTCTACACAAGCCATGGCTAAGTAAACATTTAATAGATAATATATGATTAACTATACATCCTATATAATATATTTTCACGATATCTTTGAACTCTTGCTATACTATCTTTTTCGCGTCATTTTTGAAAAAACGTATTTTCCGAAAAACCCAACGCCACGATTTTGCTCAAAATTTATATTTGATAATATTTACTCCCAATAATTATAATATATCAATTTCGAATCATATCTCCAAAATTCGAAAGTTTCCTACGTTCTAGTATTTTTAAAATCAAAAATTTTAAAAATTTTATTTTATCAAAAAGTCACATATAGAAAAAGTGAAACTCAATAATTTCCATTTCATATAGAACATTACATAATATAAAATTAATATATGCATTATTGTCCTTTGGTAACATTTGTATGCATCATAATGATTCTTTTTTTATAAAATTTTTGTTTTTTGAAAAATTGATAAGTGCGTGTTTTTAAGAAAAAGACTCAAATATCTGCAGTATCTTTTTATCTTGAACTAAAGCCATATAAAAGTAAAATTGCAAGTAAAAACAAACCATTTGATACCAGCAAGGCCTTTATATTTTCATTCTGTGTTTAGAAATAATCAAATAATTGAATGCATTTTTAATGACCATTATAAAAAAATAGTTTTTGTTTGTATTTTTATGTGTATGGGATATTTATAACATTAAATGATATCAAACGAAGAACATCCTATAACACAATTTATTTCGTCGATTTAATGAGATTGATATTACTTTTATCATTTTTTAAATGTTTTTGAAAAATCAAAAAATTGTATTTTTGGGATATATTAGAGAGCATATTCAAAAATCAAAGCATTTTTTACCACTACTCATAAATATAACGATTCTATTTACAATTATACATCAATTGTATTGCAATCTATCGAAATACAATGTCATATTATAGATTTTATGGGAAAAATCGCAAACTGCTAGTCATTAATCAATCAAGTTTTTTTTCTGTTACAATATACTAAACTGCTATATTCTTTAGACTGAAAAAAAATATGACTAGTTATAACTTAACAACTTAGATTTTTTTAGATATATATTCCTTAATATGCATACTAAATAAAGCAATGGTAAAATTAGGTACATGCTTTTTTTCTTTCATGCCTTAATAAAGATTTACAAATTAGTCAGCATTTCCCTATCATTTCTTCTATATTCGCGATCTTGTTTTTTACAATTTAATACTAAAAGAAGCATGATTATCATCTTTTTAATTTGCAAAAATGTTATACTTTGCTTATACTTTCAGATTCATAATTAAAATGGAAAGAAGCACTTTTTTCTAATGATATTTTTTTTAAAAGAAGAAAAAAGTTCCAAGATAAAAATTTATGTTCAATATTTGACATAGTTATCTCCACAAAAACAAGTTATATCAGCATTTTAAATATACAAATGATATCATATAGGAATAATATCAGATATTTGTTATATATACTATTATCAAAAACTATGCAATCTTACAATATCAGCTCTTTTTCAAAAAACGTGACGTGATGCATACAATTTATCTATGTTTAAACTATACACAAATTTATTTTTTCATTTTTTTAAAGACATAAAGATAGTATTTTATGTTATAATTCTATTTCCATCTTAAAAAATAGGTTGTTGTATTGAAAAATTCAATGTTTTACGTCAATCATTAAATTTTTGGCTTTAGAGGGCCAAAATACTAGAACGTAGGAAACTCTGGAAAATTTCTTGAAACTAATATATAATAAAGATAATCATATTATAATAATATTTTGTTATAAAACATATCATTTATTTTGCTTATAATCTGAGATATTGTTAAAACAATTTTCAAAAATTGAGAGGAAATCCCATTCAATTTTTGTTGTAACTTGAAACAAACTTTTTTCAAAATTGTGGCGTTGGAATTTTTTTAAATTCTGATATATTATAATACAGATAATAAACTATTAATTAATAAATTTTTTACTGAATGCCTGTAGGTGTACGCATTTATTATGTCAGCTTTTTTTAAAAAAATCGTAAAATCATCGAAAAACCACAAAAATCGACGTATCTCCGGATGCAATGGTTAAGCTCCGATTTTTTTGTGATAATTATATTTATCACTCTATGATAATTATTTTTATATGGTTATTATCTTAAAATGTCACTTTTTGATCAGTATATAAATATATTAAAAAAGGCACTTTTTTCAAAAATTGGAAAAAACCAATTTTCTTCCGAAAAAATTTTCTAAATACGATTTTCTTATAGAACATGTCTGCAAATCTGATTTTCTGCTATAACATATATGAGAATATAAAACTCGTTTTAACATATCATGCGCACTTAGTTACCTTTCACTTTGTCACTTTTTTCCTAATATACTAAAGTGCAAATTAACATGCACCATGCATAACTTTGTTTCATACATATCTCTACACAAGCCATGGCTAAGTAAACATTTAATAGATAATATATGATTAACTATACATCCTATATAATATATTTTCACGATATCTTTGAACTCTTGCTATACTATCTTTTTCGCGTCATTTTTGAAAAAACGTATTTTCCGAAAAACCCAACGCCACGATTTTGCTCAAAATTTATATTTGATAATATTTACTCCCAATAATTATAATATATCAATTTCGAATCATATCTCCAAAATTCGAAAGTTTCCTACGTTCTAGTATTTTTAAAATCAAAAATTTTAAAAATTTTATTTTATCAAAAAGTCACATATAGAAAAAGTGAAACTCAATAATTTCCATTTCATATAGAACATTACATAATATAAAATTAATATATGCATTATTGTCCTTTGGTAACATTTGTATGCATCATAATGATTCTTTTTTTATAAAATTTTTGTTTTTTGAAAAATTGATAAGTGCGTGTTTTTAAGAAAAAGACTCAAATATCTGCAGTATCTTTTTATCTTGAACTAAAGCCATATAAAAGTAAAATTGCAAGTAAAAACAAACCATTTGATACCAGCAAGGCCTTTATATTTTCATTCTGTGTTTAGAAATAATCAAATAATTGAATGCATTTTTAATGACCATTATAAAAAAATAGTTTTTGTTTGTATTTTTATGTGTATGGGATATTTATAACATTAAATGATATCAAACGAAGAACATCCTATAACACAATTTATTTCGTCGATTTAATGAGATTGATATTACTTTTATCATTTTTTAAATGTTTTTGAAAAATCAAAAAATTGTATTTTTGGGATATATTAGAGAGCATATTCAAAAATCAAAGCATTTTTTACCACTACTCATAAATATAACGATTCTATTTACAATTATACATCAATTGTATTGCAATCTATCGAAATACAATGTCATATTATAGATTTTATGGGAAAAATCGCAAACTGCTAGTCATTAATCAATCAAGTTTTTTTTCTGTTACAATATACTAAACTGCTATATTCTTTAGACTGAAAAAAAATATGACTAGTTATAACTTAACAACTTAGATTTTTTTAGATATATATTCCTTAATATGCATACTAAATAAAGCAATGGTAAAATTAGGTACATGCTTTTTTTCTTTCATGCCTTAATAAAGATTTACAAATTAGTCAGCATTTCCCTATCATTTCTTCTATATTCGCGATCTTGTTTTTTACAATTTAATACTAAAAGAAGCATGATTATCATCTTTTTAATTTGCAAAAATGTTATACTTTGCTTATACTTTCAGATTCATAATTAAAATGGAAAGAAGCACTTTTTTCTAATGATATTTTTTTTAAAAGAAGAAAAAAGTTCCAAGATAAAAATTTATGTTCAATATTTGACATAGTTATCTCCACAAAAACAAGTTATATCAGCATTTTAAATATACAAATGATATCATATAGGAATAATATCAGATATTTGTTATATATACTATTATCAAAAACTATGCAATCTTACAATATCAGCTCTTTTTCAAAAAACGTGACGTGATGCATACAATTTATCTATGTTTAAACTATACACAAATTTATTTTTTCATTTTTTTAAAGACATAAAGATAGTATTTTATGTTATAATTCTATTTCCATCTTAAAAAATAGGTTGTTGTATTGAAAAATTCAATGTTTTACGTCAATCATTAAATTTTTGGCTTTAGAGGGCCAAAATACTAGAACGTAGGAAACTCTGGAAAATTTCTTGAAACTAATATATAATAAAGATAATCATATTATAATAATATTTTGTTATAAAACATATCATTTATTTTGCTTATAATCTGAGATATTGTTAAAACAATTTTCAAAAATTGAGAGGAAATCCCATTCAATTTTTGTTGTAACTTGAAACAAACTTTTTTCAAAATTGTGGCGTTGGAATTTTTTTAAATTCTGATATATTATAATACAGATAATAAACTATTAATTAATAAATTTTTTACTGAATGCCTGTAGGTGTACGCATTTATTATGTCAGCTTTTTTTAAAAAAATCGTAAAATCATCGAAAAACCACAAAAATCGACGTATCTCCGGATGCAATGGTTAAGCTCCGATTTTTTTGTGATAATTATATTTATCACTCTATGATAATTATTTTTATATGGTTATTATCTTAAAATGTCACTTTTTGATCAGTATATAAATATATTAAAAAAGGCACTTTTTTCAAAAATTGGAAAAAACCAATTTTCTTCCGAAAAAATTTTCTAAATACGATTTTCTTATAGAACATGTCTGCAAATCTGATTTTCTGCTATAACATATATGAGAATATAAAACTCGTTTTAACATATCATGCGCACTTAGTTACCTTTCACTTTGTCACTTTTTTCCTAATATACTAAAGTGCAAATTAACATGCACCATGCATAACTTTGTTTCATACATATCTCTACACAAGCCATGGCTAAGTAAACATTTAATAGATAATATATGATTAACTATACATCCTATATAATATATTTTCACGATATCTTTGAACTCTTGCTATACTATCTTTTTCGCGTCATTTTTGAAAAAACGTATTTTCCGAAAAACCCAACGCCACGATTTTGCTCAAAATTTATATTTGATAATATTTACTCCCAATAATTATAATATATCAATTTCGAATCATATCTCCAAAATTCGAAAGTTTCCTACGTTCTAGTATTTTTAAAATCAAAAATTTTAAAAATTTTATTTTATCAAAAAGTCACATATAGAAAAAGTGAAACTCAATAATTTCCATTTCATATAGAACATTACATAATATAAAATTAATATATGCATTATTGTCCTTTGGTAACATTTGTATGCATCATAATGATTCTTTTTTTATAAAATTTTTGTTTTTTGAAAAATTGATAAGTGCGTGTTTTTAAGAAAAAGACTCAAATATCTGCAGTATCTTTTTATCTTGAACTAAAGCCATATAAAAGTAAAATTGCAAGTAAAAACAAACCATTTGATACCAGCAAGGCCTTTATATTTTCATTCTGTGTTTAGAAATAATCAAATAATTGAATGCATTTTTAATGACCATTATAAAAAAATAGTTTTTGTTTGTATTTTTATGTGTATGGGATATTTATAACATTAAATGATATCAAACGAAGAACATCCTATAACACAATTTATTTCGTCGATTTAATGAGATTGATATTACTTTTATCATTTTTTAAATGTTTTTGAAAAATCAAAAAATTGTATTTTTGGGATATATTAGAGAGCATATTCAAAAATCAAAGCATTTTTTACCACTACTCATAAATATAACGATTCTATTTACAATTATACATCAATTGTATTGCAATCTATCGAAATACAATGTCATATTATAGATTTTATGGGAAAAATCGCAAACTGCTAGTCATTAATCAATCAAGTTTTTTTTCTGTTACAATATACTAAACTGCTATATTCTTTAGACTGAAAAAAAATATGACTAGTTATAACTTAACAACTTAGATTTTTTTAGATATATATTCCTTAATATGCATACTAAATAAAGCAATGGTAAAATTAGGTACATGCTTTTTTTCTTTCATGCCTTAATAAAGATTTACAAATTAGTCAGCATTTCCCTATCATTTCTTCTATATTCGCGATCTTGTTTTTTACAATTTAATACTAATCATCTTTTTAATTTGCAAAAATGTTATACTTTGCTTATACTTTCAGATTCATAATTAAAATGGAAAGAAGCACTTTTTTCTAATGATATTTTTTTTAAAAGAAGAAAAAAGTTCCAAGATAAAAATTTATGTTCAATATTTGACATAGTTATCTCCACAAAAACAAGTTATATCAGCATTTTAAATATACAAATGATATCATATAGGAATAATATCAGATATTTGTTATATATACTATTATCAAAAACTATGCAATCTTACAATATCAGCTCTTTTTCAAAAAACGT